>CM020228.1:5469436-6807769 GCA_009819775.1 Phoenicopterus ruber ruber | reverse complement strand
CTCGCAATATCCTGCTGACAGAGAACAATGTGGTAAAGATCTGTGACTTCGGCCTGGCCCGGGACATCTACAAGGACCCCGACTATGTCAGGAAAGGCAGTGTGAGTGCCATCTTCCCAAACCCTGTACAGATTAGGCCCCCTTGAGGTGTTCATAAACTACTTGTGGGGCTGGAATAAACTGAGGAAAAGATGAAAAAGGAGGAGTGGAACCACTTGTGTGGCTGGGACCAGCAACCATTGGCCCAATGATGTATGTGCTGTCCTCCTCCACCCCCAGACTTCTGTCTCCTTTCTTCTGCTCCTCAGCCTGTCATTAACGTACTCTTCTTTCTTTATACTCTCTCCTCCCCCTTTCAGTGTCTCCATCCCTCCCTCTGGTCTAACCAAACCTCCACTCCTCCATGGAGAGAGGAGCAGGGCTATCGGCTCTGGTTTCCTTTCATCCCTTTCAACCTGTTGCTACAAGAAGGGCTGTCCTGGGCCATGTCCCTGACTGAACGCTTGTGCCTTGCCTCCCCCTCCTGCAGGCCCGTCTCCCACTGAAGTGGATGGCTCCAGAGAGCATCTTCGACAAGGTCTACACTACCCAGAGTGACGTCTGGTCCTTTGGGGTCCTCCTCTGGGAAATCTTCTCGCTAGGTGAGTGCTAATGAGGGTCACACGCTGCTGAGAGAGGCAGGACCTCTCTTCCCACATAGCAGCTTGGCGGGTGAGTCTGTGCAGGAGGCCCTGACGGTCTGCAGCACGTCTAAGGAGTGATGGGAAGAGACATCGGTGTGGGCAAAAGAAACATGGAGGCCATATCCATCCATGAATGGGGTGATGGGAGACAGGCATGCAAAGGCGGCCTCCTGCTCACTGAGACAGAGGAGCCTGTCTCGGGCAGCACCAAGGGCTTGGGCTGTGTATGAGAAGTGACCACATCTCCCAGTGTTTTGGGAGAAAGGGCAGTCTCAGGGGAAGGACTGGTTTCTGATGGCACATTTCACGTTACCACCCCTCTTTGAACCTCCTTTAGGGGCATCTCCATACCCTGGAGTCCAGATCAACGAGGAGTTCTGCCAGAGGCTCAAAGACGGTACCAGGATGAGAGCCCCAGAGTACGCCACAGCAGAAATGTGAGTCAGAAACCTCACGGATGCCAGCATAGGTCAGGGCAGACCTCTCTATGGGATGGTAGAAACCTCCCAGATCCCAGCATAGGGCAGGACAGGCCCCTCTGTGGGATGCAAAGACCTTTCAGCCAGGATGGGGGATGAGCCAATACGTCCTTCACGCCAGGCAGCTGCCTGGAGGGCAAGCCAGATGGGTTTGAATGCAGGTCAGAGCTATCTAGGAACATCAAATGCCTTGCATACCCACACTGGGATGGGTCTGTAAGTGGACAATATGCTTTCCTGCTCTGAACGGTATCAGACGTCTACAAATTAGCTTCTTGTGTGCTGTTATATTCAGTGCAAAATGAACCAACCCCCTTCCAGTAGGTCCACATGGCCAATGTGCCGGGGGGTGCCGAGCTTTCCTTCACAGTGCAGGTACATGCTGTCCCAGTGGGCACCACGTGGGTGGGAGCTGCGGAGCGGGGTAGGAGAGGGTTTCTGTGGCATAAAACCAGCATCTCTTCTTGGCAGTTACCGTATAATGCTGAGCTGCTGGCACGGTGATCCCAAGGAGAGACCAACTTTCTCCGACCTGGTGGAGATACTGGGGAACCTTCTTCAGGAAAACGTCCAGCAGGTGAAAACCTCTCTGTGTCACTGCTCAGTTCCAGACAGCTCTTTCTTCTCCCACCGCTAGCTCCCTCACTGTACCCCTCTGACTCCCTGGCCAGTGCAATATGTTTGTGTAGGCCAAGGGATAACACAGGGTTTCCTGGATCAGAGAGGTCTGTTTCCCAGAGCTACTTGGAGAGCTCATTTCTGCAGTAGCCCTCTCGCTGCATCCTAATATAGCTCCACTCTTTGCAGGGTGGGTGCCCTCTCAGTCGTCATTCCAGTATTTCCATCCTAATCCCCAGATTATTTTTTGAAATTTTTCAGCTGAGTCAAGGCCCTGGCACTCCTGCCTCCCACACACTCGCATAATGAAAACCAGGACTTCACCAGGGTTTCTGAAACTCTATCCTCAGATCTAAATGTCAGGGCCATGTGAACCAAACAACTGTTCCATTACAGCAGTCAGATAGACAAATTTCTCTGAAACTATTACTAATCACTGCCATGCAGTTACTCACCAGGACTTTTAATTGCGATGAGCGTGCAGCTCTGATTTTAACTTTTTCTTGATGTTCCATTTCAGAAGACAATAGCTAAATGCTTAAATATGAGTACTGTCTCATCCTGACGTCCCTGATTTTAACCTTTCAGCGCTGGATCCCAGGGCAGGCATGACTAAGCCACAGTGATGTGACCCTGGAGCACAGTGCTCTGTCCGTGCAGCCTAGAGAACTGTAGGTGCCGTAGGACTGGGTTGTTTTCCTGCTCACACTCACCTCCACGCACCTGCAACACTCGCAGCTACCTAACGCAGAAGGCTCAGAAATATCCAGCCAGATATTTTGTCCCAGAGAAACAAAAGATAAATGAGAAATTTTCCTCCCCAGCTCTGACAGCTTCTGCTTGTAGAGCCCTTTCTTGTGGGAGAGCCCCCCCCTTCTTGTAAGGCCGCTCACTGTTCTTCCTTCCAGGAAGGGAAGGATTACATCCCGCTGAACGACTCTCACAGCTCAGAAGATGATGGTTTCTCCCAGGTGCCTTCCTCTGCCCAGCAAAACTCAGATGAAGAGGACTTTGACATGAGGATACGCTGCCACAGCCTAGCAGCAAGGTGAATCCCCTCTGAAAAGGGCAGAGAGAGCCCAGCAGGCAGCCAGCAGCCTGAGCTGTAAGGGAGCCTGAGGGATATGGGGAGAACCCAGTAGCAAGAGATTGAAAAAATCCCAGGTGATCAGATGTGATCCAAGCATTTAGGCCATAAGATCTTGCTTATAAAAGCAAAATCACTTTCCTTGGCTGATAACAAAGAGCCCTTGATGTGTAAGCCTATGGCGTTCCTTCTCCTGCCTCCAGCTACGCTGCCAGAGCATCACGTCCCACTAAAGGCATCATGGCCCATCAGGTAGATGAGGAAAGAAGGTGTCAGCTGCCCTTCTGCTAGTGCAGGAGCTTCATCCTATCTGTTCCTAACTAACCCAAACAATTAGGCCTAGGCTTCTTGTCTCTGAGGAGCTGTGATAGTGTGATGCCTGGGATCTATATGACATTACTCTGCTTATCCAGAGTGGAGAGGTAATCAGGGCCTGATTCAGTCAGGAAGTCTAGGTGCTCCCCACTGCAGAAGTATGGGGTTAAGAGGCCTAAGGTGACCCTATTCCCCTCCCAAAATCCACCATTTGGGTCATCCTCCTCCCTGCATACTTTGGTTGCACAGAGAGGAGGTTGGGTTCAGGTCCTGTTCATTCAGGACATTGACTGTTGGTTTTACTGAATACAGTATCCTTCTGTCAGCAGATACTACAACTGTGTCTCGTTCCCTGGTTGTTTGACGGGAGGAAATCAGATCAGGTGTCCATCCAGGATAAAGACGTTTGAAGAGTTTCCCATGACACATACAATGTACAAGGCACACCCGGTGAGTAGCATCTGAGTGGGGTTGAGCAAGGGGCAAAGAAATGTTCAGCAGCAGGTGAAATGTTCAGGTGTTTCCTGACACCTTTGCTGTTAAGATCGTGGAAGGAAGATCGCTCCTATCTAATGTCAGTCTGTCTGTGTCATTTCTGTTCAGTCCGTCCAGTGCTATGCACATTCATTTCTCCACCTGGCACACAGGGGTTTCTCTACAGCACAGCTCATACTGCCCAAGTGTGGAATAGGGAGGTTAGATCTACAAGCAAGGACTATAAAGAACCTCAGAGAAGAGCCTGCTCTTCACCCTTCTGAAATCTGTGAATATGGCCTGGTTAACCATACTTCAATCCAGCCAGGACTAGATAAATCCAGAGTGTTTGTCTGGAGCTCCCCTATCCTGACCCACACAGCAGTGTGCAGTAGGGGCCCTCCTGGCCTCTCTGAACTGGGCTGTTACTTATAGCTTCTATAGTGGCAAAACTTAAGTCATACCCTTAGTCTCAGAGGAAAATCTAATCTCTCACAGATTTGATGGTAATACATCTCCCAGGCAGGAAGCACTCTTTTTTTTTCCCCAAAAAAGTGGCACTGAACTGCACACACAAATCCTACCTTTGTGCATACTGCTTTTAAGAAGGCACCTAAGAAAATCAGTTCTGGCAAGACCGTGGAGCATGCTGGTAAAGTGCCCCTACTCCTTTTTTCCCATCACAGATACATATGATCTCATCTCCTGAATTATTCCTCCTCCCTTCCCACTCTGATCAGTCGACAGGGATGTTACTGATAACTCCTGTTGCTTCCTTCCAGGACAATCAGACAGACAGTGGGATGGTTCTGGCATCTGAGGAATTTGAGAGGATAGAAAACCGACACAGAAAAGAAGGTGGATTCAGGTACTCCTTAAGTCTAGCCACTCAGACCTCCCTGCTGCCAAATGCAGACCAGGAGGCAGCTCGTGGTGTCTCCCCATGGGGTATACCTCTTGGGGCTCGCAGCAGCAGCAGCAGGGCTGTGGGCCCTGAGCCAGATATGTCCACGCACACATTAACAAGAGGCAAAATGCACAAAGAACAGACCTGCCTGCTGCTTCCTAGGGTTTAAAATATAAACTGTGCCCATTCAATGAGGATGTGTCCATTAAGGTAATGAGGCACACTGGAGTGACGGTGTTAATAGGACTCTTTATGCTTATTGACATTTTCTGGCGAAAAGTGTCAGGGCTTGTTCAAGCAGTGGCAGGTGGGATGGATGGAAACTATGTGGCTGCACCTCCCTCCCCCAGCCCTGACCCGCGTGCTACGGGGTCCTGATGCGGCATTGCAGGGATGGTACAGGCCTTAGGACTTCCCGCATGCCAGTACTGAGCCTGGCAGGTTGAGCTGGCACTCTCAGGGCTGAGGATGTTATGGATGGTTATGTCCTTGCCCCAGGCTCGGAAACAGGGCAAGAACCTGTCCAGCTCATCTCTGCTTGGTGCCAGAGCAGGCTGGGACCTCATCTCCGTGACAGTGTGTTGAGCGAACCATGTCAGCTCATGTGTAGACAAGGCCAGTCCCAAGCCTCTTCCTCACCTCCTCTGCCTCCCAACATCAGATCAGACTGGTCATTGTCTTGTCCCTTAGCCATAGCCCTGTGGCCTCTCTGCTGTTGTATCAGACTGTCTCCTGCTTCTTGTCCTTGTCCTCTTTTCCCTAAGGCACGTTCCTGTTGTCTCCTACACCATGGGCTACCTGGCATCCTGTCTCCTGGAAAACACTGCCCTTAAACCTCTCCTTGAATGTGTCCCTGCCCTCGTTCTTGTGACTTCTTGCTAGTCACCTGGTATTGGCAAGTGCTGGGGGTTGCTGATGGGGTTGCTGATTTCCTCCCACATCTTCTTCATCATTTTCCTTTGTTTCCTTTCCCCCATCCTGGCTGTTGGTTTGTATCAGTTTCAGTTACTCCTGCCAGATCTAGGAGCAATTGAGATAATGTCTCTCCCTGCTTGTTGGGGTCCCAACCCTTCCCTGGGCTTTCCAAAGGTATCTAGAAGAGCTGAAATAACTCTGTCACCGAGTTATGTGCAGATTTTTCACAAAACATACGGGCTGTGCTTAGGTTTAGAGCAAGGCCCGGTGCTGTGCTTTGAAATGGAGGTATAGGTCCATTCCTGACCCAGCCTCTGCCCCATGCATTAGGAGACGGTGTTTCCTGAAGCTGGGATCTCTCTAAGCAGGACAGAGGCTTTCCAGGAGTGCTCAGATTGATCTTCTGTGTCTCTCTCCCTCACAGCAGTAAAGGGCCCAGCCGAACTGCGGAGCTGCCTGGGGAACAGTCGGACCTGCGGGGCAGATGTCGGCCGTCGTATGGGTCCCAGGTCGGAGGCCAGACTTTTTACAACAGTGAATATGGGGAGCTGTCAGAACACTCTGAGGACGGCAGCTGCACCCCGCCTGGAGAAGGGGCCAGTCCCCCCACTCTCCACGCTTCCTTCTTCTCCGAGCAGTACTAACGGCATCAGGCCCCGGAGGCGCCTGCCGAGGCATCCCCTCTTACCCTCCAGGCGTGTCATCAGCGTCACTCAGAGCTTCTCCTTCAACCTATGCCCAACCCCAGCAGGGAACCTACCCCGAACGGATGGGGAACACCGATGTCCTTGGAACCGCAGCACGATGGCCCACGCAGCACCTCCAGCTGCAGCTTCCCTGTGCTGGGACTGGAGAGAGCGCCTCGCTGATTCCTCGCGTTTCTTCTCTTCCTGTGGCTCAGACAGATGCATTCTGCCAGCGAGTGGGTGCCTGTGTTCAGCACTACAGCACCTTCTGCCTAGCATCCAGCCTCCACTCAGATCAGCTTCCCATTCAGAAAGCCCATTTCAGGTCAGATATAAATAGATCTGTCTTAGTCTCAAGTTTCTTCCTGGTGTGCAGCCTGAATGTTTTTCCTTGGATTGCTTCCTCCTCCTCTCCTCATGATGTCAGCCGCTGAGCTGCGGAGCAGAATCAAAGGGAAGAAATCCCTAGTGGTATTCACAGCAAGAGCAGGACATTTTAAAGAGGTGTACGGAGAGATCCCGAGGGATCTTTGTAAATGTTCATGCACACTGTTCATTCTGGGTAGGTGCCGGCCTCTCCATCTCCTCTGCAAGCAACACCCACACCCCTCTCATCTCTGCTGGGGGGAAACCTGTCAATCTGCCTTATCACCAGGATTATTTTAGCCATCTCAACACAGCTAGTGCTGAGTATATCATCAGCTGATGGCTAGAGTCCTCCCAGTGAGATAAATAGCAACTCTTTTTGCAGGCCCTGTGCAAAACAGGGTTTTATATACCTTGTGCTGGGAGGAGGTTACTCACAGGTCTGCTG
This sequence comes from Phoenicopterus ruber ruber, assembly GCA_009819775.1. Classification (NCBI taxonomy): domain Eukaryota; kingdom Metazoa; phylum Chordata; class Aves; order Phoenicopteriformes; family Phoenicopteridae; genus Phoenicopterus; species Phoenicopterus ruber. The sequence goes on along the minus strand of CM020228.1, from coordinate 6,800,791 downwards.
CTCTTGCCTTCCCCTTCTCCTACAGCAGTGCTGAGATCATTTGTTGCTTGAGTGAGAAATTAAAGCAAAGCTGTGTTAATTTCAGCTGGCTTCTAAACACAGAGCAAAAATGCGTTGTTTGCTGGGAGGAAAAGGATCAAAGTGGTAGGGAGTTAAATGTTTATTTTCAAGTCACTGCAAGGGTTTTGGAAACAATGGAAGGAACAGAGCTCCAGCAATGAGGTGCCCTGGGCTGTAGCCCCTTGTGTGCCGGCATCGCTGAGCTCATGGAGGGCAGCACCTGGCCAGGGCTCAAGCCCCAGTTCTCCTGGATGGACAGTTCTGCACCGTGACCTTTCCTCTTGCCCTAGTTCCCTGGCTCTAAGGAGGCACTCTCTGCCCAACGGGCTCCTCTCCAGTTTCTGTTGCAGAGCCGCCAGCACAGTGTACCCATCTCTGGGGGACTGAGAAACATTTATTTGCTGAGGAAACATCTCATCACTTGGGCCTTTTGTTTCTGAAAGATACCACGTGAATTCAGAGCTCTGGGAAACCTCCGCAGCCCCTCTCTACGGATTTCTGTGCTGCTGCCTCACCACTTCCCACCTGCTTCTTTCCACCCTGCTCACAATCCAAGAGCTCAGCCACAGAGCACGGTTACATCACCGCCAGAGGAGTCTGGGTGAAGAGGCTCGTCTGAACAGCTTGTCGTCATCTCTTCTCCCACACGCCTGTGGCTGGCAGAGCTCCTTGTGCCAGGGCATCTCAGCACCGGGGAGTTTCTGCTTGTGGGCCACACCTCTGTGCACAGAGCCAAGGGTTTGGTTTGGACCTTTAAAATTGTGTTTCCTGTCAGGTGTACTGCTTTCCCAAACTGTTTCTTTTCCAGCAGAGGGTTTTATGCGTTTCCTGACGTGAGTCTGTGAGTCCTTATGGATGACTTTCCCAAATCTTAATTGTAGTTCTCTGCACAAGTGTAATGGGGAGGTTTATTTAGCACATGGGAAAAGCATGCCTGTCAATTCAGATTCTCTAAGCCTGTGCAGAGTGCCCAATGTTCCCCTCCCTTTTCGTGTCAGCAGGATGACATGGCTGTGATTTCCATGGTGAAAAGAGGCACAAAACCAGACCAGCTTGAGCCAAACTGGCTCAGGACGTGGAATTGGAAACTGCATGTGACAATGAATTCTCTGACTTCTACTGGTGTCCCCTGAAGTTGCCAGGAATTTAAGCATCTTTAAGTAATTGTTATGACTCAGTAAGAATCCTCTGGCAGGAGATGCTGGAGAGCCAGGCCAAGGAAGTAGGACAGCCAACGGCGTGTAGGCCAGACCAAATTCTCCTGCCCTCGTCTTGCCCTGGTTTTTGAACTGGTGGTTCCCTGGATAGATGGAAGGCTACATGTGCCCTTTGCTGCTGGGGGTCTCCGCTGGCATTCCCATGGGTGGAAGGTGACCGACAGCTGAGCTAAATTCAGGCTGCTCGCTGGGTGATGTGCATCCATAGGACCCAGGCTCTCTTGTTTCCAGTGCTTCACAAACAGTCCTCTGCCCGGAAACACAGCCCCATCTGAGAGAGGGATCCAGAAAGAGTCTTATAATTTAAATAATAGTTGAAAAACAGAATTCCAAAGTAGCTGCAAGTCCTTGTCCATATGTGAGGGATAAAAACGTACTAGCAAAGCCCAACACTTGCAGGGCACTGGCAGGATTCCTCAGCAGAAAGGGGACAGAGGCATCTGAGCGCCCTGGCTGGCTGTCAGCACTCCTGGCCAGCCAGGACAGCTGCACTTTGTCTCTAGGTTCAGTTGTAAATTGCTCACAAGCATCCTTGTGGAGAAGGGTTACTTCATTAGAGCCTTTGTTAACGATCCCCTGCTTCACTCTGGGGAAAGCACTGGTGTGACTTCTGATTTTTGAACATTCAAATCATTCGACTCCACAGAAGTTTATTTTCTCTCTTTTGCACCATCTTGATGGGGGGTGGAATCAGATCCTATTGTGTCTGCGTCAACAGCCTTGCATGAACAATGCAGCCATGATACGAGCAAATGCTGGCTCCTCTTCAGACGCTCCTGCTGATGAAGAACAATTGTAGTGTGGAATATTGAAGAGCTGTTGAGACAATTGTACTTTCACTCTCTTAAAAGTATGCTAAAATTAGAGTGTACAAACTTGATACTATTCCCCACACTGTTGCATTATTTCTGGCATTTTTTTTTTACAGTCTCCAGATAAGCGTGAGCATGAAATGAAGCTGGTCTGTTTTGGTTTTAAGATGTGAGACAACAGTGTTGTCTGTCTTTCCACAGCGACAAGGGAGTATTTAAACTTTTAAAACCCAGGGTTCGATAACTGTGCCTGCTCCGTTCACAATGCACTCTCTGTTTTGTTTTGTTTGAGCTTTTTACTGGAACTCAACATTGAAGCTAAGCTATTTATCATCCTCCTCCTTTAAAGTGACTGTTCCTGGTCTATGCGCAGTCTCGTTTTTCCTTACAAAGTGTTGGTGTTGAGAGGACATTCCTCCCTCATGAAGACAAAGCGTTGGGTCCCCTACTTGCAAATACATGTGTGTCTCTGAAGAAAAACCTGTGTATCAAGTAACACTTCATTTATATTGCAATATTTTAACCTGGTACCTGTTGTTGCTACAGCAGCATTCAATGTTTCAGTGCGCTGCCTTCGAAGCAAGTAGGTTACAACATGGGTTATGTGCGAGTACAAAAGTGTGGTCTGTGTGTGTGAGTGAGTGTTTTGTGGGTGAGTGTTTGGGTGTTTGCACGTGTGACGTTTTCCTACCAGTGAGCGTATGTGAGTGTTTATAACTCACGTTGAGTCTTGTCTCTGGAAGTTCACGGTTATATATCAAACCAGTTAGAACACTGCTTTCTTTCCTCTCCTCCTATAGTACTTGTTATCCTTTGTCATTAAGAGTTTTGTTGTAATATCTAAATGTGAAAATGAATAAAGTCGTAACTGGCAGCTGCTCTCTGGTTCCTGGAGGCCACGGCTGTCTGCGGGTGCTGCAGTGCTCCTCCGCTCCCGGCTCCCCGGGCGGCACCGGGCAGCCCCAAGCAATTAGCACATTTTGGGTTTATTATTTTTACTTTTGTGTCCCTTTGCGTTTCCCCGCATCCTCTAGGAAACAGCTGGCCTTTGTGGCGTTTCCATCCAGGATGAAACTCGGTCTTTTCTCATGATGAAGCCGGATACGCTTCGGTTAAGCTTGCTGACAGGAGCCGGCGGCCCAGCACCCAGCCCTTCGCCCCGCTGCCATCTCCCCCAGATCCGCGCCCCTTCCTCACCGCCTCCTCCCCGGAGTCTGGGACCCCCCCCAGCCCCTCTTTGCCCTCCTTCACCACACAGCGGTGGCGGGCGCCGGGAGGGACCAACGGCGGTGGAGCCCCCCCCGGACACCCCCTTCTCCTCAGCGCACGGAGCCCGCCCTCCCCAGCCGCCGCGGCGAGCCCCTCGGCGGGCGGAGGGAGGCGCGGCGGCGGCGGCGCCCCGCAGGTGGCGCCCTCAGCCCGGCGGCGGCCGCGGGCCCCGGGGCAGAGCCCGGGCGGGAAGATGGCGGCGGGGCTCGCTGTGGGCCTTTGGCCATGTAAAACCTGACAGGAAAGCGAAGGGTGGGTGTGAGTCACAGACGGGATCTGGGCTGAAGGAAATGTTCCACGCCCGGGGAGCACTGGAGATGGAACGTTAATGGATTTATGACCATTTCCCCAAAAATCACCAGGAGCCGGGGTGAAACCTGAGGCATGGCTCCCTTCTCACCCCTGTGATGACCTGTGAAGACCTCGGTGCCATTTCTCTGCCAAAATAAAGGGTCCCCTGAGGAGCAGCCACTGGCTATGGCTGCCCTGTGCAGGGTGGGGAGACAGGACGTCCCCTCAGCTCCAGCCTCTCCACCACCATCTCTTCATGCAGCTCCGCCACCAATGAAAGCAGCCAAAAGAAACTTTTAACTCTCCTCTCCCCATCCAGGGACCTGTCTGTCTGGGGAATGAGGAGATTGAAGCTGCTCTGCTGGTGAAATACCCCATTTTTGTGCACCCTGGAGCAGTGCTCGGCTGGTCCTCTCCTGGGGCTCCTCTCTTGGGGCCACGAGCGCTCGGGCTGCTCCTCTCCTGCCTCCCAGCTCAGCGGCCCTGGGAGGCAGGTGAGGAGCAGCCCGAGCGCTCGTGGCCCTGCACATGGCACAGAGCAACCTCTTGGCTCCCCCTGCACGAGGAGGGACGGGGATGGGACCAAGCGGGCAGCCCTCGCACACAGAGTCAAGCACGGCAGACCACCCATCTCTGGCAGAAACGCAGCCCACAGGAAACCGGATGGGGCAAAATGAAAAGCAGCCTTTTCTTGTGGTTGGAAAAGAGAACCACGAAGTCACTGGCTGGGCTCTTCGGCTTGTTTTGCTTCTAATGTGGCTAGCGAATGTTTTCTCAATGCTTTGAAAAAAATGCTTTGAGATCCTTCTCTGAAGGTCAACGCAGTAATAGCAAGGAATCCTTCAGGCTCCTAGGACTCCCTGCCCCCTTCTGAGGACATTTCAGCAATAAAGCACATGCCTTTGCATCGAAACGATGCAGAGCTCTTAGTGCTGAAAAATCAAACTACTCTCTGCGCTGCAAGAACAACGGCTCCAAAACACGTCCTGCACAGTGCAGTATCAGTGTGTTCGCCGCGACTCCCGCCCTCCGGCTGGGGTGAGAGGTTGGGTGAAATGTTGAGGGGCCATTAATGGCATGTGGTTCCTCACCCAGCATTTACCAAGAAGAGCAAAATTAAATAATAATAGTAAAAAAATAGCGGAAGCAGAACATTCAGCTGCTGCTTCAGAAACATTTCCTGGATTGTATCGACATTTCTACAGAGCTTTTCACAAACAGCTTCTCAGAGGATTTTACAGAGCCACACACTACGTGCCTTCAGCAGAGCCCCGAGGCCCATTCTGCTCCGAGACGAGGTTTGCAAGCCTGCTGCTTCCCTTGGGAATGGCACAGGTCTCTCCGAGGGCAAGATTAGACCCACCACTCGCATCTCAACGAAATAAACAGCCCGTGCGTTGATGGTGTTATCTCACATGCATATGTGACCAGGTGCATCACAAATGGATAATCTACAAAACCTTCCAGAAGAGAACAGTTTAATAAGATGCTTAGGTTAAACACCAGGCTTATCGGAGGGCCTTCCCGAGCTGCTGGGGAAGTCGCCACGGAGACCGTATCTCAAAAGAACAGCAGCACAGCTATTTGTTCAGAAATTTAGAACATATCCTAACCCAGTACTTGTTTTCTTTGCCATAAATCATTTTCAGATAGTTTGCCTTTCAAAATCCTAGGCAGCCATTACATTATTTTGTTACTCCTCTGGTCATGAAGAGGCTGAAATCCTTAAACCTACAATGTTAGTTAAAAAGAGAGAGTAATTCATCAAGTCCTGGTTTACAATATTTCATGGGATTAGTATTTATTAACAACATTGGAGTGTTTGTAAGACTTCCCATTTTAGTATGCCAGCAGTGAGTAACTACACATCAGGCAGGAGTGACCAAATCCCGACAGGGAGGCCGTGCCGTTCCTGCCCCAACAGCCCTTTCGGCATTAACGGGACAGCCTGCCCACACCCCACCTCTCTCACACATACAGCCCTTCTTCCCCCCATTTCAGACACGCTTTTAAACCACCTCCCGTATCCTTCTGATGGTCAGCGCTCCTGATCTGGAAATTAAAGGCGCTGAGGACCCACGGGAGCCCGTATGCGGCCCTACATCCAACTCCCTGAAGAACTGCGGGTCGCTAGAGCCAGGCGTTCCTTGCAGACGTCGGTGAGGCACCGGGCGCGGCCCGGGCCGGGCACGCGCTCCTCGGCGCCCAACGCCGCCATGGCCGCCCTGCGCCACGCCCCGATGACGTCACGCACGAGATCCCGCCCCACCACTAGCCCCGCCTCTCCGGGGGCGTGGCTCTCGCCCCAGCCCCGCCTCTCGCCCTCGTGGCGCTGGGCGGGGCGTGACGCGCCTGCGCAGTGTGGGGAGCGCTGGGCTGCAGTTGAGGCGCCGGGCGCGGAGCCGGCGGTTGAGCGCGGCGCGGCTGCGGGAAGGTGCGGGGGCCCCGCCGCCCCCGGGACGAGCCGAGCATGGAGCGGCGGCCACCGGCTGCGGCCGCCGGCCTGGGCAGCGGGATGCGCCGCCCGCCGCATTAAGGCGGCGGCGAGCCCCGACGCGAAGCGGTGCGGCGAGCCCGAGGCGAGCCCTGCCGTCGTGTGTGAGCGCGGCTGAGGCGGCTGCGGCGGCGGCGGCTCCTCCCGGCGGCCTCCTCCGGGCCGGCGCGGGGCTGTGCGGGGAGGGGGCCGCGGCGCCGCCCCCGCCTCCTCCCCTCGCCCGGCACGGGCAGAGGCGGGCGGCCGGGGCTCCCCCGCGGCGGCGGGCGGGCGGCATGAGCGCGGCGCCCTGAGGGGCCGGCGGAGCGGCGCTCGCCCCGAGCAGCCTCCCCCGGGGGCCGCGGCCGGCGGATCGGACTCGGCTGGGACCTGCCATGACTCCCCTGGCTCCTCCCATGGCATGAGCCCGTGCTCTCCTCCCCCCTCCGCCTGCTTTTGGTCTTTCTCCGCTCCTGGGCTGTCAGATGGGATAAAATACACCCGGGCGCGTGGGGCTCGGCGCTGCCGCGAGGGAAGCGGCGGAGGCAACCGGTGACGGCCGTCGGCTCGCCCGGAGTCGAAGATGAGCTGGCGGTGGGCTCGCCAGCACCGGAACGGCGGCTCTTCCGTCCTCCTGCTGCTGCTGCTGCTGCTCTGGCACTGCTGGGTCCGGCCGGCCGGCGCCGACAACGCCAGCCAGGCGTACTACACCGCCCTCATCAACGTGACGGTGCTGAGCCCCGAGCGGGGCGGCCCCACGCTGCTGAGGATCGACCGCGGCCGCTACGGGCAGGATTCCCCCAAGGTGGAGGTCAAGGGCCTGCTGGTGGCTCCCGTCCCCATCAACGGAGGTAACGCTTCCTTCGCGGCCGCCGGTCGCTCGCTGTCGGGGCCTCCTTTACAGGGTGGTTGGCCTTTGTCCGAGCTTTGCAGACTTTCCTAGAGAGCTCTGATAAAAGAGGAGGAAGAACTTGCCCAGAGGAAAATACAATTTTAAAAAAATCCATAATCTGAGAGCGCTGGCTTTAATAACGCTCTGCAAAGCATAATGTGTTTTCCAGCATGGATCCCAGTAGGGTAGTCGTATTGAGCGATGAAGGGGTTATTTCTAAACTAATTACAGAGAGTCGGTAGCGATAGTTAATGGTATTTGGTTACAGCATTGTCATGAGTCTCAGAACAGCTGCATAGCCATCTCACTGTGATAGATACACATCTGGATGGCTTTTGCAGCTGCATGAAGTCACGATTGTTCAGTGTACGTTTCTTAAATGCTGTTTAAGCTGTCTATCAAGACTTGGAAGGACTGAAGCCAGCAAGCTGTTACTCATGTCCAGTTCAAAATGCGCCCGTTTGTGGTACTGAACACTGTGTAGTGCTTCCGAATAAGTTTTCTTTTTATGAAGTGAAGCTGTTGTCCATCAATTGTTTTCTGACAAATGTTGGGTTTTATAGAGAACACTAAACAAGTGAGAGTATTATTTTGATTTTTGCCTGAAATTAAACCAATCACTTCAGTCATAGTGGTGTGGTTTTGATGGTATCTTTGAAAACCCTTCTTGACATTATCTAAACTGCCATCTTTAAGAAATGGACCACTTGATGGATCACAGTGGTCCCAACCTGTCTCCTGGACAGTAAACCTCTGAATAATGCATTAAGTGAAATAATGTCGTCAGTTAAAACTAGACTCTAAGTGGTGAATATTAAGAGTTTTTAAAAATAATTGATAACACAGAACTACTGTGTTATTAAAAGCTTTTGAGAATTTACCAAATCTTAAGATCAGGAAAATACTTTGCTGCTTCAGAACAAAATGCAGCCTGCTATAAGCTTCTAGTACATACGCAGCAGACTGTGCATCAGCAGATGCTTGCCAGTTTCATTGAAGCTTGGTTTCATTAGCTTGACAAAGTGTTAACTAGAATATATTAATATAGCATCTTTTTGGGTGGAAGGGTAAGGAAGCAGAAATCATTCAGCAAGTCTACTGTAACGTGATTTTCATTTGTACTTCAAACCCTACCTTCACCGTGCTCTCAGAGTCAGCTATCATCAAATATGCTCAGTCTTTCCTTCTCCTGCTTCCCGGTATTGCTCACTTAATCACACACACCCCAACTGCCATATGGAATCAGGAGGCTGTCCTGAAAGAGTTAGGCATGTAAACACTGTTATTGCAAGTAGTATTTTTAAAGTTTTTAAAACTGCTGCCTTTTAGTATATGCAAGGTATCAAAATGCTTAATTTGTTTAGTAGCTGCATTATTTGTCAAGAAAAACTTTTGATATTAATTACTTTTTAACCTGCTTCTGTAACTTTTTCTGCTTGCTTCTGATATGATCTTCACTAAAGTGTGATTAAAACATTGAGGGAGGCTCACAGCATTTTCACTGGAAGCTAATAATGAGAGAAGAGCTAAATACAATTCTGAGCAGACCATAAACAGCATTTTTATACCTTACTGCTAAGTACTGTACAATGAATAACTTCAGTGAGAAAGCACATCAGGAATCAGGAAATTGCAGACCACAATTTCTGCAGTTTTGACATGCTGCAGTCTTTAAAACTTTGCCATCAGTTGTTGGGGAGATTCAGGTTTGTCCTTCTGTTTGTCAACAGACTGTTAAAGCAAACACTGCAGCAGCTGCCTTCCTTTAAAGTTCTTCTGAATTGTTCTATGTAGGTGGTTATGTAGTATACATTTTGATTTTGCTGAGGCGCACTTCATGTGGCTTAAAAATATTTCGTGTAGTAGGAAAGATTGGAATATTTTATGCTCTTATTTAAGATGTTCTTGAACACTTAAGGGTCTTATGTTTATATTCTTCTGATTTTTTTATATCTCTGTTTGATGAAAGATGATGCTGTCTTGCTGAAAGTAATTGCTCTAATGCCTTTTTATCAGCCTGTTAATGTTGCTGTAGAACTTGTTAGCAAAATATTTTTTTTCTGATAGCTCTTAATGCAAGCAGCTAGCACCAGCCTCTGCTGTTAAAGCAGTAAATGCTCTGCCCCAGTTCTCATGTATCCTAAGAAGAAAAGGACTCTGCAACTGTTAGCAACTATGTTTGAAGATACCTTAGCTCTGAAACTGCTTTGATGTCAAGCATTCACCCATTCACGGGCTGTCCCTTGAAATTTCCATGAACGTGGGTGATCTGTTAGCACCTTGATGGCATAGACTGGGGCATCCGTGTTTTAGGGCTGAAATGGCCTTAATGTCACATTTTTGCATGCTGCGTTAAGATCCCTTGTTCATTGCCTGCATGGGAACAAATGAATTTACTAAATTTACTAAAGATTTAGGGCCAATGAACATACACAATTTGTAATAGCACAGCCTGTGATTTTAAGTGTCGTTCTCCGCAATGTTTTTTGTTAACTTATGTTCTTGAATATGCCCATATTTTGTATACTACTTCTTGAAGTTGCCAGTCCCACTTGATTACCCATCCTATAAATCTCAGTGCAGAATGATATATTCAATCACTTCTCCCATTTCTTTAGCAGAATTTCTTTAATCGAATTCAACCTTGTCATGTTAATACATGTATTAAAACTCTCCCTGTTCTTTTTATAGGCCCTTGTATGAAATTGATACTGACTTTGAAAAGCAATGTTCCCCTGGCAGTGATATGGCAGTAATTTGCGTGACCGCTTCTGAATGTGACTTGTGAAAGTGTAGCTCCAGCGAGCCGTCGGTCACAGTTGGCTGCTGGGTGTAAATACAGCACCTGTGTACGCATATCTTTCCAAGTGCATTGAATGCATGATAGCAGTGGAGTTTCTCTATTAATTTCTCTTCCATTCTTCTAGTTCTTTTTCTTAATTCCTCTAACTTGTTAATCTTTTGTCATGACTTAAATAACTTTTTATTAGAAGAGTGTTTTAAACAGCTTCTGGATATGAATGCTTGCAGATTATAAAAAAAAATACTCCTCTCTTTCTGCATGGAAGGATAGTAGTGAAATGCATCTTCACAGCCTGATGCAGCTTTTCTGATAGTTTAGTTCAGGTTTATATCTCTCTTTGGTGAGGTTACTGAGCCCTTCTCGTTCAGCCCCTTACTCTGTTATTTGTGACTTTTTGGAACCAGCCACTTCAGCCCAAACTTCTCGCAGGAGGTGCTTGTGGCAGTGTCTGTGCACGCACCGTGTAGACGTTCAGCCTTGTGCCACTCTGGTGACCTCTGCTTTTGAGCATCTTCGGTATTGGGTGTCTGACACCAGTCGTGGTGCTGACCCTTAGGTGTTGGGCATATTCCTCTTGCTATGACAAACCAAGCTAGAAGCCATTGAAAACTCACTTTAATGGTTCTTGGTAGAAACTGCAGTGCTTTGTGGTTTAGTTCCCTCAAAAATATTCTCCATGGTGAACAGGACTCTTCTGTAACTGTCGAGACTGGGTTCTTGCATGTCGTTCTGGGTTTGGATACACAGTTGAGGACTGGAAACGTCAGTCCCGTCTGCTCTCAAAGTCCCCTCGTGGATGGTTGGAGCTTGCCGGGAGGCGAGGTTTTGTGCACCTTGGCTGGCCTGGGCAGCGGGGAAGCAGGCGGGGTGGTTGGGGCTGGAGGTGGGACCGATAGGAAGTGAAAGAGCAGCAGACTCAAAGCCAAACTTGAAAACGTTAAGACTCACTGAGGCAATAGGTCAAGAACGAGGAGGTGAGGGGGCATGAAAAGGGACTGGGGTCTAAAGGGGGTGTGGGGAGGTGATCCTTGTACGAAAGCTGCGTTGGAGAAAGAACTCATAGAAAGGGAGATCTCTGCTGAAGGGTAGCAGGGTTGTGGCTGGGCAAGGAGACTGAGAATTTGAGGAAAAACATGTTAGAAAAAGGTGGAAGTGGGGAAGAAACAATACTGGCACAGTGTTAGGGATGGAGGCATATCTTGTGCCTGGTACTGTAACTATAGCATTTTGTAGCATCTGACACTTCATAAACACGTTGTGTGAACAAGTTTTAGCTGCAGAAGGTTTAAAATGCCAGTTTCCTGGTAACTGCAGAGCTTTAGGTAACATTCAGATAGAATTTTGTGTTCCTTTCTGGCCCAGAATGCAAAACATTAAGCTTTAGGAAAATGCAATGAGCAACTGTATCAGTAGAGTAGTGAAACAAAGATCTTGTGCTATGCATCCATCCTTTACCATTGGTCTCAGTATCCAGCTTAATTAGTAGTCATTAATTGATAACAAAAGTGGAGGTTATATATTTGAGTTTATAGCCATAATTGGAGTATACTTACTGAGCTAACAAGATTAAATCTGAACTATTACAGGACTCTTCTAAGCTTCAGTGATTTTCTTTTGTTTAACTTCTTCCCTGAAACAAGATTACCTCTTGTTCAAAGAGTTTCCTTTAAAGCCAGCTTTAGTCAAAGCAATTACCTGAAATAGCTCTTGAAAATAAAATATCACTGTACATAACTCATTGGCACACCTTTTAAAAAGTGGCAATTATAACTGGCTTGAATAAGGACTATATTGATAATAATGCAAGTAGTAACATGTTGAAAGAAAAGATATTACACGTATGAAACCCTAATGGGATAGCAAAGAACTAGTACCCTTCCTTGAAATAAGAATAAAACAGTGCTGCTGTGTTGCTTCTGTAAATTTCCCAGCTGAATTCCTTTTCTGGAAACTTTACCCAAGGATTATAATTCCTGTGTTGCACAAGGCTGGCTGTTTTGCCAGTCAGGTGTGCTGGGCAGTGCCTGCCGGAGGGAGGGGATGCTTTGGGGCGCAGGCTGCAGGGCACTGTGTCTTCCCGTGTGCCATTTTCTTTCCCAACGAGTCTCTTGATGTGCTGCCCCTCAGAATATTGGTGGTGACTCTCCGCCTATTGTATTACAGTGATTGAAGGTCAGACTTGAAAATGATTTCTGTATGTGTAGCTGAGACGGAGCAGCTCTGGCAATTGGTGCTGGCCTCGGAGAGTAGAGTATTAGCTAAGATGCAATCAATATCAAGATATCTGACCTTTTTTTAAAAAACAAACAAACCAACAAACCACAAACATGGAATAAAATAGTTAATGCCCAGGATGTGGGATCGTGGCACTGGCCTTTTTCTGTGAAAAGGGGACAAAGTCTGATAACAGTCAATGCAGCAAGCTTGGCTGAAGCAGGACGTCACCACTATGTTCTAAGCAACGCAAGAGCAAGATAAACCCACGGTATACGAGAGAAAGCAAACCCAGTCGTGGTTCAGAAGTAGGAGGAGACAGTCTGCATTCAGGCAGGTGTGTACTTACTTCTGACAAAGCCTCTGACAGCTGGCCTATTAACTTCATTTTTGCTCCCACAAAAAGGCTATCCCTCTTACAGGGGGAAGGCTAAACGACCTCATCAAGCAATTGGAAAAGATGAGGAGGAAAGTACTGTTGCTGTGCTAATGTGAGCTTGCCAACACTTCTTCAGTAGTGCAGGAAGCCTGGTTGGATCCATTGCATTATTAACTATTTCTTTCACGTGAATCCCTAAAATGCCATCACAAACATCAGTCCTTCAGCAGGAAGGGCTCTTGAATTTAAAAAAAAAATGCTTAAAGAGAAACAGTTATATGCAAGTTGAGCAGTCCTGTGTGTTCCGCAAGAGGAAACCGAAGCTCTCCTGAAGTTGAAAATAAACATGCAGCCTAATGGTAGATATTTAAATCGCAGCTGACCCTTCTGTAAAGAGGCTCTTCTGTGGTGTTGGGGCTTACGGTAGGAAGGGAGATATTTACAGCAACGTTGTTCATAGCTCTTTAACCCAAGCAGGCTGCCACTTCTAACAGAAAATTGGGATTTTGCCAACACATTCATGGTACATAGGTAGACATGGAGAAAGGAAAGGCAGAGTAAATAACTTCTATTTCAAATAAGCCAGAAGAGTAGCACACCTATAGGGAAACATACTTGGATGGCTTTCTGTATGCTTATATCTTCTGAAATTATGAAATTACATGAGTGACTTACGATCATATCTTTTTGTGTACAAGTGATTTGTTTTAGAATAACTTTAATTTAATGTGAAGTTGCTTTTCATTCTGGCATGGACATCATCCAGGTAATAATTGCAAGCCCTAGTCTTTTAGATCCTAATTGGACTTTGGACAACGGAGCATAGATGGCATGATAATGGAGAGCTGTCAATGATGATTCTTGCTGACACTGTTCGTTTATCTATGTCCCTTACAATGCCAACTGATGTGCCTGGCACGTTAGGTGCATAGCAGATGTCTTATTTTAGCCAGCTTGCTATGCTAGAAGGGTGACCGTGATTATAAGACTTTCACTCTTTTCAGACTGTATTAAGTGTAATGAAAAGATGAGCAGAAAAACTCACTTTCCACTGTTGTTCCTGAATTTTATTTAGTTAAAAGTGAAAAGATTACTTAACATTTGTGTGGTGTAATAGGATGCTAATGTAAAGAAAAGTGGGTTGTGACTTTTTATTAAATCTCAAGTGACTTGCAGTTACTCAGTTCAGGTTTATCTAAAACAACCAGATTTTCCCTAATGTTTTTGTATTACTTAAATAATGCTAAAATAATATTGTCAGCTGTTAAATTTTCGTCAGGGCATACTGAATCCACCTCATCAGGAATAACATGCTGTATGCCTTTGAGTGGTGTTTGTTGGTCTATATCTGGAAAGCTTTTATCTCTTAATATCTTGTTTCCTAATCCTGTTGCTCTATCCAGTAACATTTCATAGCTATGTCCACAGCTGAGAGAGACTTTGATCTCTACTGTGGTAGAAAATTTTGTACTACTTCTCTCACAGATGCGGTTTCTGTTATCTCTTACTACTTTCCCACTCGGTTTTTAAGCTAAAAATTTCAAGCCGTACAAATTTAAAGGTGCCTACATAAATTTTTGTAAAACTGAACTATATAACAGACTTCTGGGAATGCTGCCTCCCTTTTCAAGGTGCCTTTTGCCTTTTATTGCTTTTACAATTTTTTTCATTCTAATAGCCCGTTACCTTATTTTTGTAGCCATTTTTGTTTTCACTTGGTATTTTAGGTTTGAGTGTGATTGTACTAAATCAAACTGTCCATAATCTATAGGATTACTGCTCTTCATCCATCCCATATATTTTAAGTAAATTTATGTTGGCCATAGTGTCTACTTTCAGAATTGTTTTTGGCAGTTTGAGGAGATTCTGTGGAATTGTGGCCATTTATTGAGTGGTATTTTCCAAAGGATGTATCCCACCTTAGATTCTTGAGTATGATTTCACTGGAGAAGGATGGGATTTTTAGCTGTCAAGGCTTGAGGAACTTCCTATCACAGTCTGCTGGTGCTTCCCCCTCCCGCGTTTTTAAGTGGAAATGTTCTGAGCAAGGAGGAAGTGTGCATTGAACAGTAAACTGCTTTTATCTTAACAGAGGGTATCAGGGCTGGTTGCACATGTGCCGTGTTACGGTTCTATCACACTTTCAAAAAGGACTATAATTCCTTTAAAAAAATGTACTGTTCTTTTAAATTTAAGACTGCAAAGACAAGCTACAACAGTGCAGTCGATATGAAAGTGCTCTCCTGTGATCATTGCTGTTCGTGATGGCCGTTGCCAGTGCTCCAAAACAACGTGTGTGGGTCCGTGCTAGCTAGCGATTTCCAAAGGGATTCGAGTAATAATGTCAGGGTAATGGAAGAAAATACTCTATAAAATTCTGCTTCGGGCATCTCTATTTCAGATTTTCCCTGATCCCTGTATAAAACAAAAGCACAAATACAACAATACAGCAAATAGCCCTCCATGTCTGAAATGTCTAATACAGCCTTGAAAAACAATTGTGAAAAGGATGTGCTTGTATCTGGCTCCCCACCCTCCTGCCAAGGGAAGGGAGAGAGGCACTTCTTGTCCAAATTAAGAGATGCGATGACTTCCTGTACGACGGCCACAATATAGATCCGTCTGGTTTGCTTTAGGCAAGCAAAAGATTTTCTTTCTTGTTTCAGAAAAGATCTTTCGGCTATCTGGATCTCCTTTGTTACAGGTTTTAACCTGAGCTATGTTACGCTGAGAATGCCTAAAAAGATCTTTTGTTTTGTTTCCAGCTAATATAGTAAACTGGATATTTTTTGTGGTAGATCCTTTGTTGAAATCCCATAGTCTGTGCTGAAGAACTCGCTTCTTTAAAAGAAAAAATTATGGGACACTTCATTTGAATTGCTCTTAAGAACTGTAATGTTTTCAGAGCTATTATGCAGATAAATTGTTTGTTTATGCCTTGAAGAGTCACTGTTTATCCCAACCATTTTTAGTAGCCAAAGATTCTTATACTCTTGGCATTTGAAAGGATAAATATATTTGTATTATAAGTTGCTGTTAGCTCTCAATTTCTGAAATCCTTTAATGAGATGGCCAGTGTATCAGACTAAACTGTGTATTTCCAGTTGTTTAAACAGAAATGTCTTTCAGTTTCAGCTGCTGTACTGTGAAGTTACCTTTTGCATTGCATTTGGTGCCTTTTGTACATAGCTCTGTGTGGGTTTGGGTTGTTCCAGGATACATTACAGCATCAGAAAGGACAAAAGAGCTTTGCATACTGGTGAATTCAGACATCTGGCATTTGACATTTCTGTTACTCTTCCTTTGTACCGTCAATACCTGGTTAGCTGACAACTTGAGTGCATCATGTTTGCAAAACCGTTTGTTTCTCTACAAATTTGAATGCACTTCCTTGCAGACAAAATGCGCATACATAAACAGCTGATGTTGGCTGCTGGGGTTTTACAAGATCAGCTTTTAATATTGTCCTTTTTTCCAGTAGCCTGCACATGGCAGATAACTCTGAAATCTTGTTTTCACAACCTCCTTTGTTTAGTTATACTTCCTGCTGCAGTGATATTTATGACTGCATTAGAAAGAAAAAAAAGTTATACTCCCCAGAATGACTGATAAACAGCTGTTTTGTAAATGCCTATAGCATATGAACTATATTCTAATGTTTTTCAGCCTCTAGGCAGGTATTGATTCAAATGTAAATTCATTGTTCTAGCTGCACTAGAGTTAAAAATAGCTTGTGTTAGTGAGCCTAGATCTCAGGCATATAGTCACAGCTTTCAATGTGAGACACATGGTTTTTTAAAGACTTTTTTCATAAGAATGCAGCTAGCTTTAGGCTTTATTAACAACAGGATAGTGGCTTCCCTAGTGCATAACAGTTAAGTAATTCAGCAAAACTCAGAGTTAGTTTTTTTCTTTTTTCTGCCTGTTTGAACTAATTGCCATCTGTGTCAATGTATGTCCCATTTCAGTTGCGGATCGCCTGGGCTGTGACCCTCGAACACGTTTCCAAGTTCCACCAAACACCAAGCAGTGGATTGCTTTACTACAGCGAGGAAACTGTACATTTAAAGAGAAAATACTGCGAGCAGCTTCACATAATGCCACAGCCGTGGTCATTTACAACAATATATCCAGTGAAGAACCTGTCACGATGACTCATCAAGGTAAATAAAATGTAATCTTTTTCACTATAATTCTTTTTTGCCCAAGTACTCTCTTGCCATATAAACTATTGCTAAAGAGCTCTTGGCAGTACACAGATGATGCTATTTGAAATAGCCTGTTGTCTAATGATGTTTACATGTATGGAATATAGCAAAATAAGCCAATAATTCTGAAAAGTTATTTTCCTTTAGCGTACATTTTACCCAATGGGGAACACGTTCCTCTGCAGTGGGGATATGGGTGTTTTGGAGTGAGGAAATATCTATAAGATCTTAGGAGCAATCTCTTTCAAACTGTACTGAAGAAAAGCTAACATATAATGGAAGATCTAGAATTTTATAAAGCATCTGTACATGAAGAATTTTTATAGTAGCATGTCTTCAACTGGCTGTTATGGTGGGGACTTCCAAATGCTAACTGTTGTATCAGGAGCTGAGCTTGCATGCTTTTTTGTAACAGTTTACAGAGGGTTCTCTCTATGATGTGTCTTTGAGTGCCATACAGGAATCAACAAAACTTAGTGATTCAGAGAGCAGTTGCCTCTGTAAGTTGTCTAGAATTAGACTATTGCTGGTCTAGAATAATGCTGAAATTCTGGATTTACAGATTTCTACTTTTTTAGGGCTATCTATGTGCAAAATTTTGCTGTTACTAGTGAGTTACTTCAGCCAGTGGAAGCCTCATATGTAAAAATTTTCCTTGGTTAAAAATGGATTTTCACAGTTCTGATAACTACATTTTCCATTTTCCCCGAAGATTTTCTCAATTTGGAATTATTTAGCTTAATCAGAAAAGGCATATTTCTACATTTGATGGCTGTACTCCTAGCTGATTTTTTTCTAGAATATTTTCAGTCCTTTTTCTTTAAGCATAGGGGGTTGCTTGGAAACTGGAATTTCCTAATTATTGCTCTGCATATTCTCACACAATTAGAGTTGAATTCTTTTACTAAAGAAGTGCTACGGTTGCTTTTTTCTTTTTTTTTTAGAAGGGAAATGTCTTGTGGCTTTTGGTTTAGTGGGGTTTGACCTTCCCAATTCTGTATACCACAGGATTTTTCCAGGGAGATTTTGACTTCTGTGTAGCAATTTAAAGCCTGTTAACAATCCATTTTTATCTTAGTTATCTTCCTTAGACATTTGTGCAAGTAATCTGCAGGCAAAAAATTTCATATTCTAGTGAAACACTTTTTACCACCTTCCTTTTGTGGTTCTTTTTTTTGCCACTTCTCTCTCTGCTGATGTAACACTCTCCTAAACCTTCAGCTCTGGTCTCTCTTTGAAATACCTGTAAGATTGTAAGGTCTGCAGCCTCTGTTCAGCAATGATTTGTGACTTCTCCTGTGGCCTGGAATACCATATTGTAGCAGAAAAAAAGGCTACAATAGCAGTACAGCTCTAGCATTGTTTGCTCTATTACGTGTTAAATCATATAATGGGTTTGATTATAACTTTAATACCTTCTTTCTCGTAATGCTGTTAGACTTGGCAAGTGCTTTCATAGCAATGGGATGGTGTCTGTCTTTTTTTAGGAAATCCTAGTTCACTCAGTGTTTCAGCTCTGAAGACCAGTGTGTTGCCTTTGAAACTATATCAATAGGTGCAGTGGTTCTGGTAGGTTGAAATAATGTCTCAAGTTATAAAACATGAGAGCTGCTGTGGGTAAAGTAGCGTCCTGTAAGCTAGCCAGGCAACTGTTTGGATACTTGATATTTGGAAAAAAGCTAATACTGTCTTCAGCACGTTGACTTCCAAATATTTACTCTTACTCATGGCAAGCTTTAAAAAAAAAAAATGTAATTACTGGAGATGATGCATATTTTATCTTTGAGTATTTGAGATACTGGTTTTTAGCTGCATGTACTCAGTGCCTGGTATACTGGAATCTCTGTCACTGATTTGGGCTGTAGGCATTATCTCAAAATTAGTATTGGACTTGAAGTGTTCAATCTATGCAGCAGACTAAAAGCAATTATCTAGAACTGAAGTACCACCTTAGCACCACGCTGTAATGAAGAGGAAAGTCGCTCGACAGCTTTTGTTTTGATTGCATTATGGTCATGTAAGGGATCTCCTTAGCAATCTGCGCTTTGCAGAGCTTCCTATAAATAACTTCCTGTTTGCTTGCTGTAGGAACTGCAAGTGTGTGTAACTGAGATGTTGACTAGTCCTTTGGTGTTAGCCTCAGCACGGGGAGGGTTTGGAATCCAGCGTTCCCCGCGGTGAGAAATATTCCAAGTAGGAGATACAGGTTCATGAGCCTATGCTTACGTGATGAGCCTATTCAAGCAAATGGCGGGTGTAAAGCAGTCTTACACACATTCAGGGCACTCTGGTCTTCCTTTTTCTGCCTTTTCAACCATATCGCTGCTTGTATGCTTTTTAGGTGGTGAACAACCACATCATCTGCTAATTAGATATTCCAGTGCACTCCATCTCTTCTCTTTAGTATTTTCTGTCCCTAAAGGTTGGGAGGAGTTGACCCTGTGTATTCGATAGCTGTTCTGCTGCTGATTCGGTTAAATATGTGTTAAACAGAGTTGATACAAAGTGAAAATGAAGGTGAGCCACCAAGCTGGTCTTATTTCTGTATGATGTCTAGTGCTGTGCAGTATTCCTCTTTTCTTTTAAAAATGTATTCTTCACAAGACAATTTTGCAACTGTGTTATGATGACCAGGCTCATGGCTCTACGTTTTCTTTCCATAGACAGGTGAAAACAGACCTTGTGTCATTTTATATCACTGTAACATAATTTTTATACTGCTGTGTACCAAGCTTTAGGAATGTTGTGTCTTCCTGGTGAAGCAGAGAGAAAAGCAGCAACTGCTGATAATGCATACTCTGTGAACTGCATGCTTTACTACTTTGATATTTGCGTTAATTTCAATCACCAGCTTAGGGAATGTCGGTGCGAAAAAATAAGTGAAACATTATATAGATTTATGTATGTTGCCCACCTGCAGAGAGGTGATTCCCTATGAAAAGAGCTCAGTAAGCAGTTCTCACCTATGGGATTAATATTTTATCCAAGTTATTTTATGCTTGAGCACACATTTGAAAACTTTATTCTTATGGAAATTTGTTCGTACTCAACATATTAGCAGAATATAAATTCCTTCTGGTGGCTAGATAACAACTCTCACTCTTGAATCGGTCTATCATCACCATGTCAAATGAACAGTTTCTGTTGCTAATATCAGAATTTGCTTTTTCTTGTGTGATAGTCCGCTAAGTCTCTGCCCCTTCAACTTCGAGTTGAGGTTTAAAGCAGGTATTGACCTTAAGAAGTTGGTGAACTTTTTTAAAAAATATATTTCTATTAATGTTATTTGCAACATTATTTTCTTTTCTCTATGTATAGCCTTGTATGTATTACTGTGTGCATGTAAAATGAGTTTATTTTACACATTCTTGTAGATGTCCTCTATCAACCTAAGTGAAGGACGTCTTTCCCAGCATAGGTTATGTTAGCCTATGATATCACTGGCAGGAAGGCATTTTTATGAGTGGTTTTGCTTGCTACTTCTGTTAAAGCAGAACAAATATTGTCTAATGTAAAAAAGAGCCTATGTGGTAGAGAAAATATGTAGTAGCTGTCTCCTTTATAATCAATTATGGGAATAGGAAGGAAATGCAGGTAAAATAACATTTTAATTCTTTTTTTGATTGTGTGTGGTGGAGACAGTCCTGTCAAGTACAAAATAGTTAGATTTTTATATTGAACTTCTCTATTAAAATCTAGACTTTTATTTGGATTATAGAAAAGAATATCAGCTAAAGAAGCCTCTGAAGTTAAAATTTCATACTTAGAATTTATGGAACAAATATAAACAGAAAAGATAAACAAATATAGAAGAGAGTGTCAAAATGAAGTTGCTGGATTCCAATAACTACTGTTTATCAGTACTGAAGAAATTTCCTGAAGTATTTAAACAACTAATGGAACACCTTTTTCAGAAGACTTACCTGATACAGGCTATGGCAGGGTGCATTGCAGATTATTTTGCACAAATGGGTGCTGACGACTATTTCGGCTCTATACCAAATCCACTGCAAAACTTCCCCTGGATTACAGAGACCTACTTTTAATCCACAGCTCAAAACTAATTGTATTGTATGTTACAATATTGTTATTATAATTTATTATTAATTTACCTGATACAGGTAAATCTTTTAAAGTCTTTAGAACAAGCTGCAGACATCTCATCAGGGTCGCTCTTCATTGTACTTCTGAAGAAACGATGCGTTTGTTTTCTGCAAGAAGGTGTTTCTGTTCTGTGGTGTGCACAGAAGGTGACGTTCTCCTGCTGTGGTACTGTGGGAGAGCTGCCCAACGCTGGCTTCCAGAAATGGTTTCCTTTCCAGGGGAGGATTTCTGATGCCCCCCTACTCGCTTAAAAAGCAGGCTAGCACAGGAAGCAAGATCTGTACTTGCTTTGAACTGTGATAAAACTGAATGTATTTTTTTGTGGATTATTTTAGGTCACTGGGTCAGAGACAGGAGGCACAGGGAGTAATTTGGAGTTGTTGCCATCTAACGGCTATTGCGTGTTCTTGCCCTGATTCGGGCCGGGCAGAGCACACTGCGGAGATCCGGCAGCCGAAATGCTGCTCTCCTCTGTTGTGGCACTCGCTGCGTGCAGCACATCTCTTCCTCCGCTGCTTGCCTCTTTCTCACAAATGTCTCTTTATGTAACTGTAAGCTGAACTGATGCGTGAAAGCTATGGCAGGGTGCATTGCAGATTATTTTGCACAAATGTGTGCTGACGAGTATTTCGGCTCTGTACCAAATCCACTGCAAAACTTCCCCTGGATTACAGAGACCTACTTTTAATCCACAGCTCAAAACTAATTGTATTGTATGTTACAATATTGTTATTATAATTTATTATTAATTTACCCTGGAATATTAGTGAAAAGGAAGGAGAGATGAGTCATTAAATTGAAGCTTTAAAAAAGGCAAAACAATCAGTAATCTAACCATAGTTTACGTATCTTTGATTTTATATTGCTTTATATTTGCTAATTGAAAATGTGAGGAACAAGTTTCAACAGCATTATAGTGAATCCTGTTTCCCACTGCATTTCTTGGGGGTATATCCATCAGGAAAATCTGTCACACAGTAGATGGAGGTGTCCGACACTTAATGAGACATGAAGAGGAGCATCTTTGAAGCACAGATTCTGGACCACAATGAAGCACTTGTCTCCCCAAGACAAGCCAGGGAAACCCCTTTACAAAGCTAACATAGCCTCAGTGCCTTGCAGAACTTCTTACCAGTGTTTTTGTGCGGTATATGCCTCATCCGCCACTGAAATAACAGCAGTTAGGCTCATTTTTTCCTTAGCCAGCTGAAAGGGTAATTAGTTCTGTGACTGTGAAAAAGCCCACGGGACTGTTAGTGACTGTAAGTAATTACATTCTTTTTCTTATCCAAAGTCTGAGCTCCAGCAGCAGAGTAATTCCCAAAATCTATGGATTCAGTGGAATCAAATTTATGATATTAATTCATGAGTATACTATTTATGAAGCTCTAAAAATATTTTGTAATGTCCTTGGGTAGGGTTCTCTTGCCATTTCTCTTTTGCGCTTTGCTGAATTTGTTTGGAATGATTGTCCAGATTGATGGATCTGTATGGAAGTTTTCTGTAGATAGAAGGAAATACATGAGCATGACAGATTACCCTTCCTAGAAATCCCTGGGTTTTTTAGCTCCGACTTCCATTACTGGGAATACGAACTACTATCCAGAAATAGCAAAATGGAAGCCACCTACTAGCACCTGGTCACACCAGAGAATGCAAGATTATGGAGACTTTTACAAAATCTAAGTGTGTCTTAAACTGATGAATGGACCAGTAAGGCCTACATTACATTAATATTATTGATTAATCAAGAATGTGACACTGTAATCAGTGATTGGGTGTTAAATCCAGATCTAAGGTAACAGGTTTTGGACATTGTTCAGAGGTATATGTGAAGAAAGGTTGTTTTCAAATAAGCAGAAGTATCTTTTGAAGATAAAAACTTAAGCATTTCGTAAATATGTGAAATTGTGACATGAGGAACCTTTTTTTCAGTAGTGTGTCATGTGTTAGGATTACACCATTTCCCAAGTCAAAACTTAATGTGACCCTTCTGCTTTTATTAATTTACATTTGTTCAAGGTTTGAATATAAAATTTGGTCTACTTTGTTAGCATACTAATACCTTAACAGTAAAAGTATTCGTTAAATAGGACTGCAACTGCAGTTTACTCACCATAATACGTAGCTAAATGCCTTGTAAAACTATGTGAACGAAAGAAAAAAAAAAATCTGTGCACAGATTGTGGAAAGGGGATGATAAAATGATAAATTCCTTTGTACCAAGTTTTTTTTATTCTTCCGGCATTATTTAAGTGGAATGTCCGTTTCCTTTTCAGAAAAGTTGTAGTGCAAGTAGATGGCAAAGAAGCATTGCTAAAAGAGAAAAAAGTTACGTGAAATGTCTGTAAAATCATTGCAACATCTGTCTGCATTTCTTTTATCTAGGCTTGGTTTTCCCTAGTGTAAAGAACCCAAAAGGTCACGTGCATTAAACAATATATATGAATATAATTCCCAGAAGGTAAAAGTCCTTCTACAGAAAGAGAATATGTGATATAAGTAGAATGATCAAGGCAGTCAAAAGTGGGGGGCGCGGGGAACAAAACCCAAACCTAGTGTCCTTACCATTTTAAGTGAACTCTGCTGCAGTTCTGGTTCCAGAGATGTATAAATTCTCCCTTTGGGTGCTTCCCCCTTCTCAGCCTAGCCATGAGTCTGTCCTCCTGGTGCCCATCAGAAGCATTGAAATAGCGTATTTTTGCTTTCAAAAAATCAAGATGAGGCAGAGATTCAGGAACTTGTGAGAGGCTTAGAGAAGAGGTGGCTGCATCTTGTAGCTTAATAGAAGGATCTTAATTCTTCTAACAGTGCTTAGTGTCATATGACTTACGATAGAAGATAAAAAGGAGTGCTCTGGGTGAGGCTGATGGAGAGGAAATGATCTGCAGTGAAGCCAAAGTCCAACGCCTCTCTTCTACATACTAATGTATTGTATCTTTGAGAGACTGTGTGTGTCGGTTTTCTTGAGTAGGGTACGCTGGGTGTAGCAGAGACAGATGGACCTTGTCAAGCTTGAGGAAATGCAGGGCCATAGCTCCACCAGCTCATGTGTTTCAGCATGATTTGGGCTTGTGAATGAAGCAAGAGGGTTTAGCTGTGACTACCTGTTTTCATCTTATGCAGATTTCTCCTTAAGAAACATCTCCCTGAGTGTCAGAATAGAGCAACTGGGTTGTGAAATAATGGTCAGCAGTTGTCATCTAGATACAGCCCAACAGTTTCCTCAACTGATTTTGCTGTGTAGCTCTCCTTTTAGGAGCTCTTGGTCATAGCAGATTATAAAGCTGATTGAAAATATGGCAAGAACATTGTACTGAGGCATCATTTCTTGTTTAATGAAGGAGGGCAGGCATTGGTAAGATCACTTCTTGCTTATAAGATTATTGTTTATCACCTATGGACTTAATGTGCTACAGGCTAGCACAACAAGAATCTGATTAGGCTTTAATATTTGTTTGGAAGTTAATTGTGTCACACCCATCTTTGGTAAGCTGCTCTTGCTGTTTCTGGTTTTCTAATCATATGCCTCAATCATATGCCTGTTTTTTCTTAAAGGAGCAGAACTTTGTGAACATCCATCACATGTCTATTAGCAATACAGCAATGCGTGGTACATTTCAAAATACTGAAATGTATGTAGGCATATTTAGAGGGTACATTGCAGTGCCCTTTCTTAGCCTGGCAGAGTAAAATCTCTTGAAGCTCTTTTTGCTGCAATTGAAGAATTTTGAGTGTTCTTCAGACGTAACTTGACTGTATTTGAGTTGCAATTCATAGAAGCCTGGTCCTCACTGAACCTGAATATCTGCTTCCTTGTCCTCTTAAGCAGACAGTCAGAGTTCAAGTTTTAGCCTCAGAAGAGATTTTTTTTTTTTTTCTTCCCCAGGTTCTTTCACATAAGTTTGTGTGGCAGAGAGACTTGTGATTTCTGTAAATATTTGCTCAATGTTTTGGGATAACTAGTTGTTCCACTGGTTGTGTTTAACTGATGCACCCTGTGAAAGCCTAACTTCTAGGTAACGGTTTCATTTTCTGCTGTCCTTTGCAATTTTCTCACAATAGTGTTACAACATCTGTTCTAGTGTCTGATGCTACATAAAATAGGCATCCTAAAGTAGATGTTTACATGCACACAAGAATTCAACATTTTCAATGTTTTAAAGGCAACAGGAAAAAAAATGTTTTAAAATGCTATCCAGTCTCATTTTAAAATTGATGTCTATTCTTGGCATTAAATTCTTGCCTTGCTTAGAACTAAATAACTGACAAATATTATGAGTTTTTTCTGTTTTCAAAAGTATTTGATTTGGGACATCTCAAACAACATATTTTACTCTTGAGATTGCACTTGTGTGTTGACAGCTTGGATGTGCTCTTGTTTACTTTCTGATTAGATCAAAATAAAAATATGTGCAGCTAGACCTGTTTTAATCACTCTGAAGATATGCCAAGGCTCTTCCTCTTGGTGTCTGCTTTTCCAAAAGCCTGTTTTAGAATGTAAGACTTATTCTTCATGACAAATTCCTCTGCTTTTGTATCAGACTACAATTTTAAGGTATCTGAATAATTTATGTCTTTTTCCCCAATGTTGTTAAGTACTGTGGAATTTATATTTAAAAGCTGTGCTCCCCAAGCCCACCTTTTCTAGCAGTGCAGCTTTACATACAGCTCAGTATGCCTCTTCGCTTTCCCTCACCTCACCTTGTGGGTTCCATGGATTATATCCTCTGTGGCTAAATGCCTTACCTTGTAGGGGTAATTCTTGCTTCTGCCTCTGCTCCCTTGCAGCTCAGATGTCTTCTGGTGTTTTCACAGAACTCGCGATTGGTCTCTCAAAACTTCATATGTAACCATAGCACTTCATTTGCGCTTTCCTCTTTTCTTGACGTTTTGTGGGCTCCCAAATTCTGCTGGAGTGGTTTCACTGTTACTTCATGTTATTCCAAGTAATCGGTCACTCACAGTAATAGGACTGATCTCTTTCCTGGGTACTGAATAGTGTGTGTTGCTGTATTTTTATTTCTGCTATAATGTGTTCAGAAATGCTTAGTTACGGGATTTTAATAGAAGAATAGGGAAGTCTGGCTTGTGAAGATGGGCAGTCTTATTTCTAATTACATTATCATTATGATCTTCCAATTGCTGCAGTCAAATAGGCAGTGGCATTTCAATGTCTGAATCATGCCCTGAATCCAGCCTACAAGTGACTGTCTGCACCATTCTTTACCTTTATTAGGAAGGTGGGGATTTTGCTTTTTTTAAGGCAGTACTCTGAAATTTCCACCAGCAGAATTATTCAGACAAATGTGTGTTAATTTTAGGTTTTTCAGAATGAAGTCATGAAAGGATTCAGTTACAATTAAATATTGTCTGCTATTTAAAGAAAGAATTACATTCTTTCGCAAGCATGAGATGAGTGCAGTCTATCTGCTTCATGCTGTGTCTGCAGCATCAGCAGGCACTATCAATGACTTTGGAAATTACAAGGACTTTAGCTGAAAATATCAGCCATTAGAAAAGTGCTAACCTTTGTTATGAGTATCTGACTTAATTCTCAGTTCTCTGAAAACCTTGTGTCGTGGTTTAACCCCAGCCTTCAACTAAGCACCACATAGCTGCTTGCTCACTCCCCACTGGTGGGATGGGGGAAAGAATTGGGAGGGTAAAAGTGAGAAATCTCGTGGGTTGAGATGAAGATCTGCAAGAAGGTGGTTGAAGCATTGCAGCAGTAGCAGCAGTTCGGTGCCAGGTTGCTCAGATGCCCAGGAGGAGTTGTCTCACCTGTCCTTCTCCTGGAGTATTGACCAAACACCTGCTTGGGCTGTTGACAAGCCCAGGGGGAAAAAAAACAAAACAAAACACAACCAAAAAAACCCAGCTGTTTGGCAGTTGCATTTTGCCAGGCTGCCATTCCCTGCATCCTTCAAGGGATAGTAGATAGATGGAAGGTGTCTGAAGTCTGCTCTTTGAACCATGCCTGTCTTTAGCTTGGTGTCCTGGCCATGGTTGTCCGTATTTTGAGCTTCACACAAACATTTGGTAGTCAAAGATCAACAAAACAAACACAAAAGGAAACAATTACTTGCTTGTGATGAGACTAGTAATTTTTTTGAGATGACTTTCTGTTGACTTTCTAAATGAGCTCTTTTAGAATTGCTAGGAGATATGGATAGATTAGTGGGAGAGCAAAGCATGTTCCTTAGGAGCTCTACAGGAAACTGTTGGATGTTGCTGGTTTTCCTATCTTCTTGTTTTTAGTATCTTCCCAGCTTTTTAAGTCCTCTCTTCTCCTCTCCCAGTGTAATATTACACAGATTTAATGATCAATTGCAACTTCATCCCTTTTCACGCATAGAGTTGTGTAACTATCCTAATTAAACATGCACATGGTAAAATTGCAAGCTAGAAAGAGCTGTCTGGGCTTGGATGATAGCAATTAAATGATTTATATTTACAGGCGTCAATATTTATCTTATGCCTACTGTCTGTCCTAGCCTGTCATCTATGGTTGAGTGTGTAGTTCATTGGCTTTAGTTAGCATTCCAGCTTCTTTTCTCTGGACGCTGTGTTCTTGGCTGAGGAGAGTATTGCTTTTCATAAGGTTATGTAGTAAGACCATATTCTAACTTTTACAAACACTGTTCTGTGTTCACCTGAAGATTTTTTTCTGCTTAGTTTCAGAAATGCAAGGTTTCAGGGTGCTTAAAATAAATGAGTCAGTGTCTCCTCCTGCCCCCAATTGTTCTCAAACAGAGAGCTCTTGCTAAAATTATTTAGGGTGATGCCCCTGACAAAAATACGGATGAACCAAGTCCCAGTTTCCACTGAGCTTCAGTATGTTAAACAGGCACAATTTATTTTTCTTTTCTACAGTTCTCCTTGGCTCTTGCAGGGTCAGAAGCAGCAGTAGCACTTTGGCTGTTCCCAGTTGAGTCATTTGGAATGCAAATCACTTTGCAGTGATGCCAGAGGTTCCCTTTGTGCTGGGCTTTATATAAAACGCACGACAGATTGTCAGCTTTGTCACATTCCCGGGGCAGCAGGGAATAGGTAGAGGCTTCAGCTTTTGATTCAGACAGAATTGGACTAGTATCGGAAGATCTTAGTCAGCTTTGCTTTGCAGATAACTAACTCATGTCAGAATGCTACATGGAGTGCTTCTAGCAGATATTTGGACACTAACATAATTCCTTGGTGCAAATAAATACCTACTGGGGAAGCATAGCAGAACATGTGCTCTGGGGAATACAGTCCCCTCCACACCCTTCCCCGCCTTTCTTCACTATCCGAATTAGATATGAAGAACAGAAGTGAAGCCTAGGGAAAATACCAAGCAGTATAAATTATATGCTCTTGATTGATCTTGCACCGTCTGAGCTGCAGGGGTTTGGGGTTGCAGGAGCAGGTGCTGCGTCTATGTACAGAATCTTGCAGGAAAGGTGGCTCTTGTCCTGTAATTACGTGCTGCAAGTCTGGGCAAGGACTCTCTTCCCAGCTGGACAAATAGACTCTCTTCCCAGCTAGACAAGTAGATTTACTCTGAAAATTAAAGCATGTGGTGGATTTTTACTCCGTTTCCAAGCTTTGCTGCCTGTTAAATATCTTGGTTAATTTGCATGAAACCAAACTCAGTACGTCTTGAACTGAAGTGTCTCTGGAGAGCTGGACTAAAGTGGACCTTGTCTGAATCTGTGGTATACTAATGATTAAATAAGTTGTATCCATTAATTGTGTTGGGTTTTGGTTGCTATTCAAAGCTTTTGAGTTACTGTGTCACTTGTTTCAAAAATACTCACTCAGAAGGAAACGCTGAACATTCTTTTCCTACTTACACCCATGTTACTAGGGCAAAGCATAAATGTCTTTACCATTTCAATTTTAAATAAAGAAAAGTTGAAATTTCTTGAGGAGAACAATTTCGGGGCTGTGGAATATTTTTTAAATTATTGTGCAAATCTTATTTTCTGAGATTATCAGTTTTGATTTTTCTGAGTAGCACAATCCACAACACCAATGTTAGGGAACTTGCTCTGAAAACTGAAGATAGTGACTGTAAAAGTTACTGTTTGGCATGGTGAATGGAAAGAGTAATGAGATAAGATTTAAGACTGTTACACAACTCTATTAAAGCCCCCATTTTGGAAAACGATGTAGCTGTTTGGGTCTGTCACCCTGACTTATTGTGCCCTGGGTTTCAACGATGCTGTTCTTTTGGGTCTTCTACATCATTTTGTGGATACAATAGCTTCTTAAAAATCAGATTTTGACTAAAAGACTTTGGACAAATTCCTTGTGTTAAAATAAGACCTCACGTTCTCCCTTCACTGTCACAGTAGGTTCTCTGTAACTTAAATCCACTCTAAAACTAGAATCTCGGTGCTGAAGTCTCTTGCATTATACAGTTCCTCTCTGAGGGAATGTCAGATGGAGCAAGCAGATGGAGCAAACAGATGAGCAGACTTTGCAAGCATTTTGAAAATAGGTCTTGAAAGGGGTTTTAGTATAGGAAGCAAATAGATCTGTATGAATAAGAATGGCACTCATAAGGCTTTTTTCTTTCTGTCTTTGGCTTTCCTGTAAAGTTTGCTTTCTTGGAACTTAGATCAGAATTGCCCTGAGTTCAAGATCCTCTTTTTTGTGAGGCATCTGCTTTTAAAGCATGGGTGCTCTCTGTGCTCTGCAGGTGATCTCATTCTTTTTCAGTGAGTCTTGTGGCTTGATTTTCTTGTTATCCTTATACCAAGAATTTTCCCATTGGGACAGGCGGTAGTCTGGAGGCAGGACACTATGAAAACCAGATGGGCTACACATTCAAAATGGAGCTGATGAAGGTGACAGCCTCTTTGCGATCTTGCCAAGCGTGTCTTTGTATGGGTGATAAAATCAGCACTCAAACTTCTGCCAAGCTTTTTAATTTCTCTTCTACTTTGCAGCCAGACTTAACTTGCTTTACTTTCACTTCTGTCTGAAGTGATGTAGGTAGAAGTTTGACCTAGTTGCTTCCTTGCTGGGATTGTGATTTACAGGTCCTTGACAACCTTGGTGGCATGTGAAAAGCCTCGTAACCACGCAGGTGAACCTGCATAACTCTCCAGAGCAACTTGTACGCAGCACTGTGTACACTGAGACCGCTCTAGCGATAGCATTGACCTCATCTTCTAAATGTTTGTCTGTGAGTTACCTATTTAGGTGTTCACAGCTTCAAATCTGAAATAAATGTACTTTTTAAAGCTAGTTCAGACTGCGCACGGTAATTATAATGTGGGAAGTATTGTGTAACCACCGGTAGAGATCTGTTACTGTGTGTGGACCTGCAGACAGTTTGCATGTTAATGCCCTAATTTAAAAATCTGGGTTTGAAGGACAAGCCACGAGTTGAGTGGCCAGTAGCATGTTCCTTGTGCCGTAGATGGCTTACATTAAATTCTCTAAGTTGTCAAATGGCTTTGCATTTGGAAAATCTTGTGAGCAGAGCAGTATGCCATGTTAATTTTAAATGTAAATTAAATATTTTTCTCTTTTTATAGGAACTGGAGACATTGTTGCTGTCATGATTACAGAATCAAAGGTTAAGGAGATCCTGAATTATTTGGAAAAGAATATCTCTGTCCTGATGGCAATAGCAGTGGGGTCCCGTGTTCCTCCAAAAAACTTCAGTCGGGGCTCTCTAGTCTTTGTGTCAATATCATTCATTGTTTTGATGATAATTTCTTCAGCATGGTTAATATTTTACTTCATCCAGAAGATCAGGTACACAAGTGCACGTGACAGGAATCAGGTAAGGGGACTCCTTTTTTCTCTAAGTTGTGGAGGTGATATTTCTGTATACGGTACTCGATAGAGAACAAATCATTTCTAAGGAATGTCCATCAAACTAGTGTTCAGAACCTCTTTGTTCCAAGGCAGAGCATGTTGCTGGACAAGGATTTTTATATAGCAAAGTGTTCTCATCCTGAGCAGCACCAGTACAAGATATTATTACATGAAAGGAAAGAATAGAACTGAAGCAAAATATTCGGGGTTTGGTGAGTTTAAGTCCAAGAGGAAGATAGAATCTATGTTGGCTGAATAATACATACTGTATGTACATTGGGAATGGGGAGGAAAGTTAAATTGTGAATGAACTTGTATAGTGTAGGGGAGCACAGAGCTAATGTTATGAATTCTATCCATGTTATTGAGGATAAATTTAGAAGTAGTTAAGGTAATTCAGAAGTTGTATAAAGGTATTTCCAAACTATAATCTGTCATGTATGTTAGGGTAAGAAAAGTAAGGTACAGAGCTGCTTAGTGATCTGCGCTGAAAACTTTCAGTTTTATTCAAGATCACACTTGGTATGGACGGCCTAATTCTCCTGGCCATATATTTTAACTAAAATTTTGTCCAATATGCCTTTTCTTACATTCTTTTTCAACTCTAATTTGTTTAAGAACTGAATTAAGTATGGCCAAACTCAGAGATCTTGACTAAATCAAGTCATCAACTCAAATACGGATTAAACTTCAGAAGTAAATGTTTTACTAGTGTGGACTTAATGACCCACTGTCTCCATAGTGTGCCTTGGCTTTTATTGGGAACGGTCAGTAAACCTCAGGAAATCCGCTGGGCGCTCTCTGCCTTTGTATCTCTTTGTCAAGGCTAACTTATAAAGCTGCTGACCTCTAGTCACTGTCCCCCCTTCCCCCCTAAATTAGAGCTAATACAGAGGAGCTCACTGTGAAGCAGTGCTTTGGATCTTTGAAGATGTTTTGTCAAACCTAAAACAAATGCAAACTTGCAAAGCCTCAGTTGTGACAAAGGATTTCCTTTTTAGTTTCTATAAATAGTGGCTGATGCTGCAGGGTCCCGTGGGCATCCTGTAGATTTTCCTAAGGATGTCATTCTTAAATGACCACACTGTAACCGGTACTTAGTGTGGTCCCTTGGGATGGTGAAAGTTTAAATATAACTGTTACTCAATGAATGTCTGTGGAATACTAAATTGTGCCTACTGCATCCCCTACATGGTTCTAGGCTGCTTCCAAATGTCCATGTTTCAAAACAGTTGCTCCATGGGGAAAGGGCTCTTATGACCTTTTTTCTTTCTTTAGATTTTTACAAAGGTCAGGAGAAACTTGATGAAAATTTTATGTGGTTTAAAAAGCTGAGCTTATTAAACTTTAATAAGAAGGTGGCGACAGCTACAGCTTGTTTTTAAAGAGCTTTCACAGAGAGAAGGCTGTACTGTTAGTGATGAAATAACTTGTTTTAGGCTATGATCTTGTTTTTAAGTAATGTCGAGGCACACTACTTTAAAAAAAAAAAAGGCAAAACATCAAAAACATGCTGTGTTTTGTAGATAGTGCAAGTAGATACTGGTACTTCACATCATTACCCTTGCACATTTCCGCCAGAGGTATGAAACTCTTTTGCATGTGGTGGTGGCCTTTTCCATTAAGACAGTTCTGGGTTTTAAAAGCAAGCATATGCTGTTTGCCTACGCCCTAACTTATCAAAATAGCAAATCCTGAGCATTTCCAATGTTAGCATAAAAAAGTATTTGTTAAAATTAGAAAATGGAAGAGAGGGATCTCTTAAATGGAAGAGATGAAAGTTACTGTTTGGCAAATTTATTTACATAAGAGAACATGTATACATTTTGGAAGAGTTTTGCTGAAATACTATGCTTCCAGTAGAAGATAATCTGTCTTTACGATTTCTTGTAGCGCATATACAATCATATGCAGTACAACTAAATATAAATACTACCCACCATTACTTAGTTGGTAGTGTTGAGCGTTTAAGTTACATGCCTTTTCAGCTTTGTTCCTCTCTTAGTAATCACACTTTTGGTTATGCAATGATTGTCTATTCCAGCGGTGTGCCAGTGTGTTCTGTGTCGTTAAGTACTCAGGCCAATGTGTTTGTTCCAGGACATGTAATTTAGATTTGCTTAAATTGACCAATTTCTTGCATGTTGAAGTTAGGATGAGATTTCTGACTTCAGGAAGCATATAATTTCCCCATCCCTGTCTGATGCTGCATTTCCTACGTGGGTACACTTCAGTAGTTGGGACTGAATATCTGATTTTTTTTTTCAAATCTGTGCTCTAAAAAATATAAATGAGAGCTGTTCTGTGGAAACCACAAAAAAAAAAACGTGCTTATGTAAGTCTAGAATAACGGTGGTACAGTTGGTTGTGGTGGACTTCTGAGGTCTTTGTGTTTCTCAAATAAAAGCAGCCTTCTGAGTTTCAGTTTGTATGCAGAGAAAGTGTATGATACAGGGGGATAAATCTTATGAAGGATTTGATTGTCAACGGTGTAGACGGTGGGCACAAAAACCGCACATTTGTTTCAAGCTATATGGGAGGTTTTGATAGGTGCAGTTTACATTCTCAGAAACAGCCCGACTCTTTCAAAGGCAGATTACTTAGTACAAGATGGAGGTGAAGGACGAAATACATGAACTTCCCTTTTTCCAGTCAGTGTAAACCAAATCTGATGTCTCAGGTTCCTGAGACAAGATGACAAGAGCTTTGTTCCACTCGGTGCCCCGTCTCTGGGATCCCGCGGACCAGCTGGCAAACAGCCATTCTTCGTTGGCTGGGAACTGGGCATTGCAGTAGGAATCAGCACTTGAATTGCAGAAATGGCTCCTTCCATCCAACAGCGGTGGTCATAAAAACAGCATAAACAACAAAAAATAGCTTGGCCTCTGCATTCAGATTGAGGTTCATCTTCAAACCGGCATTCATTTTAGCTTTATTTAAGTCTGTATTGGCTTATTTAGATTTTGTGACCCATAATTTTTTTTCTTTGTGATATCCTGGTGGTTTCAAGTAATAGCAAGAGAGAAACTAGGTTACACTGAGAGGATCTCTTACGTCTCAGAATAAGATCAGCCTGCTCAGGGGGAAAAAAAAAAAGCTCAAGCTTAAGAGAACAAGGGGTATATTACAGCACACTGGATAAAAAGCAATACGAACAGAATATAACAGCAATCATCGGCAGGGCAGGGTGCTTCAGCTTTTATCCTGCGAGCTGAGTTTGATTAGTTTTGTCACACAAATGTTGGATCACTTTTGTGGATTTTTATATGGTCCATAAGGTTTATGCCCGTGCTTATCGAGTGCATTTGTGGGCTCAACTGTTGGATTTTTTTTTTCTTCCTGACAAATCTCTAACTGTGGGCTTTGCTGTGTTTGCTTTTTGTCTTATGTGTTGGCCTACTGCCATAGTGTGTACTGCAATGTTAGTATTGAGCCCAAATAAGTCATTATAAAGGACAGTAATGAAGCTTGATTATCAGGGTTAATTTTTGTTCTTTTCTTTGTCACTTTATTAGCGTCGTCTTGGAGATGCTGCCAAGAAAGCCATCGGTAAATTGACAACCAGGACAGTAAAGAAGGGTGATAAGGTATAATAATAAGATTTCAACATGGTAAACTTGAGCATCATGTTTAATTTCTGCCAGGGGAAATAATCTCAGTTTTTCCTTTCTGCTTCTGACTTGTGGCCTTGCCTTCCTTGTCAGAGGCTTACTTTATCCTGTGGCACAATATTTTGGGTAACTTTTAGTATCAACATATGCTGTAAGTCTGTGCATTTCAAAGACCTTTTTCTTGCTTAAGTACTACTCTCACTCCATCTGGCAGCTGTGTGTGAGAGTGGGTTTGTGTGCTCGCTGGCTGGGGGTTTCGCTGGTAGGAGTACATAGGGCTAGCATTGTTTGTGTGGAATTCTGTAAGCTTAGAATCATTCCATATGCAAGTTGTGTAAAGTGAAAATAAATTTAAAAGACAGGTAATAAAGGACAATCTCTTAGGAATATCCAGTAATCTGAGGGGGAGTATAAACAGGTATTTCATTAAAGATAGTAAATGTTACTCCAAGAATATTTCTTGCCAGTATACAAACTAAAATATATGGTGTGTTGAGTCCTAAAGTTTTTCCACTTTTATGAGCAGTATGAGCTTTGTCTTTGATTCTGAAAGGAAAAAACAGACACTTAATCTTGCTTAATTTTTGCTCTTTAATTTGCAAAAGGCAAGGGAATTCTGACTATGATTTGATTTTTAAGAGAAGATTATTTCCTTGGGCCTTTTTAGTGTGATTCCTTTTTATCTTTCTGATCAACACTATCAGCAATGGAAGATTGGAAAGTGATGGAAAAATTTGCTTCCAGAGAGAAAGCAGAAAAAATGTCTTTCTGCTCTTTCTCCCTCCCTAAGTAGCTTTATTTCAAGACAGCCTAATGCACTAAGTCTTTTCTGTGGGTATGGGAGTACATATAGATAATGGGATCTTTTCCATATTAAAAAAGATTCTATTGTCTTGACAGCATAAATTCAAAACTGGCAAGTGACGTGTAGGTTGCAGTACAGACGGCATGAGATGCACACGCAGGTGAACAGAGGGTAGGAGAAGGCCTGTCCTTCATCAGAGCAGCCCATCGGGATTCTCTGCGTGCAGCGCTGGCTGGTGCTGACCAGGGAGTGGCGATTGTCTTGCTGTGTTTCCTGTCTCTGTGTCTTGCTGGTAGCTTGCTGGCATCGAAAAGAATAATGAACTTGAACTAAGAGAAGGCAGAGGCTCTTTTGTGTCACAGGCCCAAGCATTTTAAATATATATTACTGATTCCGTATCTACAGCCAAACGAAGTCAGTGCTTTTTCAGTGGAAATTTGAAATTCTAATTTTTTAAAAATAAAAAAATCATAACGTTAGGAAAACAGAGAAAGGAGAAGAGCCAGTCAGTGAGCCTCATCTTCATGTCTGCATAAGAAAGATGATAATTCCCCAAGTAAGCAGCAGACAAAAATATTCAACTACTCTGAAATAAGTAAAAATTGCTAGTTCTGGCTATATAAAAGGGAATCTCAGAATTCTTATCCTACAAAAAAACACCTCTGAATAAAATAGAAGTTTTAGCTCAAAGCTGAAGTAAATCCTCTAGGAAAATCACTATATTTTATAGTGATTCAACCGAATACTAGAATCATCTTAGGCTTTAGCTTATGTTTCAAATGGTCAGTTACCAGCTCCAGATGAGGGGAGAGTTTTGTATGTATGAGATATATTCCAACATGACTTGAGAAAGAAAAGTAATAACCCAGTCATTGGTTTTGTATCTTCTAATAACAGCCACTTGGCACAATGCAGTTCATGTACTAGTCACAGCTACTTTTACGTTTGTCATAGCCTCAACTCTTGACTTGAATTTTTATTCTATTCTTTTTAGGAAACAGACCCAGACTTTGATCATTGTGCTGTCTGCATTGAGAGTTACAAGCAGAACGATGTTGTTCGCATTTTACCATGCAAGTAAGCTAGTAAAGTTGCTTTGTTTGGAAGCCATTCTTTCTTTGTGCTCCTTTGCTTCTTTTCATGTAATAAGTGCATTGTAATTTACAGACATATTTGTTAAATTTTTCCAGTTCTAATAACAGCCACTTTATTTTAGACTATGATAACAGAAGGTGTGAAGGTGGGTGCTGGCATTGTTATGACAGTAGAGATTAAACAAAAGATTCTGATCTTTAAGATGGGCAGTTTGGGCATAGCAGCAGTGGAGCTATTAAGATTATAAGGGTGCGGGGGAGGTGGGCGGCACAGATTTAAGGACCGAGCAGTGGGCGGACACAAAACACTCAAGTATAACGAACCAGTTACAGCTGCAGCATTCTGCACAGTAGACGTGCGACATTGTCTGCTGGTTTCTGAAACGGTGTAGGAAAGAGGAATGCAGTCTTTCCAACCTTCATACCACCTCTGACATCAGTCAGCTGCTGTGCTATCTGTCTTTGGTCTCCCCAGTGCAGTGTGTTCTTGGCTTGTGCTTGAAGATTCATTCTTGCTTGGATATTCTGCATTGGTGCT
The DNA here is from genome assembly GCA_009819775.1 of Phoenicopterus ruber ruber. Classification (NCBI taxonomy): domain Eukaryota; kingdom Metazoa; phylum Chordata; class Aves; order Phoenicopteriformes; family Phoenicopteridae; genus Phoenicopterus; species Phoenicopterus ruber. The sequence continues at coordinate 6,764,205 of CM020228.1, read as the reverse complement.
TATAATGTAACAACTTCCTCCTCCTTTTATGCCATTCTCTTGACATTTACAGGTTTTCAGTTTGTTTCCATTTCACTTCCATTCTTGAGTTGTTTTAGGATGTTTGCTCTTTGAGAGATGCTTTTAAGTGCTTTTCCACCTGGTGATTGGTTTTGATGAATCAGTACGCTTTGGTAGCCTTAAGCGTTACCAAGGACATCGTTCCCTTGTACTCTGAAATGCAAAGCTTTCTTGTTATCTCCAGACAAAAAATATTTGTAAGTTATGTTGTATGTATGCAGCTAAGATCCAGTAGTTTGGCCTGTGCTTGGTATATAAATCGTGTTCTGCATGATACTCTAGAAGCAACAAAGTCATGGTGTTGGGAGTCGAGCTTCAGTCACGCAGCCACAGCACATAAGAGCTCATTATTGGTCTTCTAAATCCTCCTGCAGGCTGCTCAGAATAGCTGGAATATTTTTCTTCTAATGCATAATGAATTTCTATCATCATAAAAGGAAAACAGTATTATTTTATATCTTATTGATCAAAATATGTGTACATTCTGCTTCTGAAGCCAGAACTTTAATTCAGTGTACTTTTCTCTATGTTCTTTACCTCTTGGACTGTGGGAAGCAATGAACTGTTTGAGATTCTTAGTGTTGTTGTTTAGTTAATATACCCTACAAACGTTTGTTTAGAAACTCCCATTAAAATACTTGGGAATAGAAGAGCTTGGTCTCAGATCTGTAAAGATTTGGGAGCTTTTGGCCATGCACGTGTGTGTGCATTTCTCTTCTAGAATTCAGTCATTTTTTTACTGAAAGATGACATCCTCTTGCCCATAAAAATGTACTCCCAAGTCTTAAGTAAAGATTCCAGAGACTTATGTCCTATATTGTAATATCAAGTAAAGCTTGCATATGTGAATTAAGCCCTAGTCTTTGATTTGTTATGGAGAAGATGATTTGGAAATTAGAGGAGGAACTCTTGGAAACTGCACCCCAGTTTTGGACCACTAAACTGGTTTTTTATTAAAAAAAAAGCCTCTTAAGAAAGCTTCACTTGTGTAGTTCGGGGTAGTACTGTGAGGCTCAAGGATGTGGAATGGAGGTTCGCAAGTCCCACTCCTCTGTGCCTTTCTCTTTGATACTAAACAGAGGTCAGAGGGAGGTCCTTGCCAATGACAAGAGAATGAGATAATGAGTCTTCATCTGGTAGGAAAGCATCTTCTCCCACTAAGGACAACACAAAATTGGGACTAAAAGTCATCTTCCTTAGTTAAACAACTGCCACTGTCTAAGCAATGGATATGTAGCTAGTATCAGCAGATGTGATCAGACCATTTAACCAAGATGATAATTGATTATTTGTTTTTTAATTAAAAAAAAATAAAGTGCATTTCCTTCAGACACCTTTGGTGAGCCACAGCCCTGCAGACAGGAAGCCAGGGATGCTCTCAGGGATGGTTACAGCTGCTTCAGGGAGCTGGATGAAGGTGCACTTGGCTGCCATCTCAGCACAACCTCCCCCATGCAATCTCCCATGTAAAGGAGATGTCAAGGCTTTTGTGCAGATCCTTTTCTGTTCTATTTTTTGCCAGAATATAAGGTCAGTGAAGGCTCAGATTACATTCCTGCCGAAGGCTGTATGACAACTTTTATGTTCACTTTCTACTTCTCTTTTAAATCTCACTTTTCATCTGCTGCAGTTCAGCTTTGAGTTGAGTGCAAAACCATCTTGGCTAGATGCAAACATTGAGGTGAATGCTTTCCACAAGACATTTTTATATTGGTAGATGACGGGCCAACCAGTACTTGCAGTGATGAGCCCAATAAATTTCAGATTGCATGTAAGACTTTTCAGTCTTCAGCATCTGAGATGCTTCTCCTCAAATCTTGTTTTGGAGGTTTAATCCCTTTCTACTTCCTGATACTTCAACCTCTCATTTTAGTGCAAAGTTAGTTTTTAAAAAAAAAAAAAAACACAACGCACACCAAAAAAATCCTGCAAGAGAAGAACCCTAAATCTCTAAGCCAGATGAGAAAATAAATTGCAAGAAAACCATGGAGAAAATGGCTCGACGAAGAGGAAGCAAATGAAAGGCTAGAAGTTTTTCTTACTGTGCCTGTTGAGGAAGCTGTAATCATTAGACAGTAGGAATCACTGACATGTGACATCCTTGCTGCTTTCATCAGCCTAAAAGTAGCATTTCCCTTTGGTACCACAGTTGTTCTCTGCAGTTAAGTATGGTCTGTACTCTTTGCCTCAGCAGAGAGGAGTCTGGTTTGGGCAGACACACAGCACCTAAAACTCTGTAGTGAAATGCCGTATTTGTGATGTAAAGTTTTGTGGCAGGTGGGAAATTGTGGCCAATTTAAAAATAAACTAAAATGAAAATGATAGCAAACAATGCACTTGAATTTCTGTCATTCATTTTGTGCTTCATAGAGAAATACGTTCAGTACCAGCAGCCTATGGACATACCTGTAGTTTTTAGTGTACAGAGGGATAAGGCAGGCATCCATCTTAGACTTACAAGCCTGAGGAATATCTGTCTTTTGTGAATATCATTATGTAAGTTAAAAATAAATAGAGTAAGCACATGTCAGAAGGATTCTAGCAAAAGACAAACCTCATGGACAGTTTTCTTTATTCAGATAGTTTTACTTTTCCATCACACCGCTGCATCTAGGAGATGAATGGGCACTGGGTGAAAAGTGATCAGGAGGGGGTAGTGTGAAGGACTAGTGAGAGATGAGGGAAGGGGAGAGCAAAGTCACAGGTCAGAGAAAAGCACAGAGTGACATTGGAAAGGGCAGAAGGATGGCTTGGGAAGGAAGGAATTTACAAGGTAGGAAGTTAAAGGAGTGAATATGTTAACATAAATGGCTATTTGAGTCAAATTTTTTATTTCCTGTACTGGGCAAGAAGGGGGGAAGTGACAAAAGCAACCAAACCAGATTTCCATCTGTTTGATTCTGTGCTGCTGCAAATAGCATTTGTTTGTTCATTTTGGTTTGGGTTTTTTTAAGAGCGAATTAACACAATATCTCAATGCAATCCTTTCCACTTATTGCAATGCCTCTGCACCACCCCCATTTTCTCCGCTACCTGCTTGCGAGGGCAGTCTCTCTTTTCCCCAGCAATACTACGTATCTGTGGAAAGCACCGGGGCTGCTCTCCCCTGGCATTGCCTGCTGGGGGGGAGACTCGGCGCCTTCCTCCCCGCCGCAGCAGGCCAGGCATCTCTCCTCGGCTGTGCCAGCTGCAGGGCAGGAAGGATCTGTGTGCTGCTTGCCAGCCCGGCTGGGAGGTTCGTACCCCAGAGCGAGGGGAGCAGCTGCCTCCAGCAGTAGCCAAAAATGCTACTTTGCAGCAGCACGTTGATCGGGTCCCTTTGGTGGGACGCTGCACTGAGAGCAGAGAAATGTAGTGAGCTCTTGGGAAATAGCACTTGTAAACTCATTCAAACCCTTCTTGTGTGCCATGCGAATTTGGAGGCATTACACCACTGAAAGAGATTTCTAACTCACTTTTTTCTCTTTGAAATTCTGCAAAGGAGCTGTGTTGTACAACAGTCGGCATTATGGTGTTTATTACAAGCTGGAGGGGAACTGGTTTTGGTATGCTGACGGAGTGGAAAAATACCTGCAGGTCACCTGTTTGGAGTTATGCACACATGGGAGACTCCTTCAGTGCTACCAGCCTGGCTGCTGGCCGTGCTTCCTCCAGCCCGAGGCTGGAGAAGCAGCAAAAGCTGTGTCACACTTGGCTCCCTGGTGTGTGGCTCCTGGGGGAACGTCGTCAGCCGCTGTGACCTAGAGCAGCTCGCTAGGAACTCTTCAGATTTATGGTCTTGGAAAACAAGTGACAGAAATATGAAGAAGGTTTATGACAGCAGAAAATGCAAGGGCTTACTTTGTCAGACTGAGTTTTTAAAATAATTCACGTGTTTACTATCTTCATTGCTATATAGCTGCTTTTTAACTCTTCTAAGCAGAGAAATCCAGACAGAGCCTGAGCCATGACGATGGTATCAGCAAGCTTTTTAAGGAGTAGACAAACTGTATAAGTAGTAGGCAGAGCCACGGTGATCTAAATCAATAAATAACCTTTGGGGAACTGCACTTTTTTGAAACACATTAATAAACATTCTTGAAGGTTTAGGATCTAAAATCAAAGAATTGAGAGGTCACAAAAATAGTTGAGCTGTTTTGGTGCATTTGAAATATATCAAACTACTAATGACTCTTTAAAATAACTCATAATATTTAGCAGATGTATGTTGGCATCCATATCAGTCGCCTGCTTCACTTGATCTGAGTGCTTCTACAGCACTGATTAGCCGATAACGATATATTAAAACTGTTTTCATGCTTCTGTGGAGTCTTGATGTCTGCTGATTCCCAAAATATTAGATTTTCAGGTTTGTCCTACTCTAAAAAACAGACTTCAGAATCTTAAAGGGAAACATAAGCAACTAAAAGCCATAATTTGCCTAACAAAAAAATAGCATCTCTGTATGTTTTGGAAGATTTCAAACCATTTTCTGTCACCCAGGATTTCTAAACGTTGATTCCTGTAGTTTTGTGAGTAATAAAGGGAATGCGTTAATAGCTAATAATGATAAAAGTGAGTTTGGTTTTTGTGTAATTATTTGAAGAGTAAGCAATGTACATACCCTGTTTTTCATGATTGCTGTATTGCTAAAAGACGCAGTCCAGCAAAGTGCCTAGCTGAGATTCTGTAAGTTTCTGTTACTGCAGTATCTGAGGTATAGATAAGCAAAGTTCTTTTGCTCCCTGTCCATCTTCTGTTGACTATATTATACTGTGGAAGTCTATGCATCTTTAGTTAGTACAGGTAGGATACATAATTGTAGCTGACTGGAACCTAATTATATTGATACACTTTAGTCCCTCCATCAGCCTTAGTAGCCATAGACAAAACAATTATATACTGTCTTTTTCCATGTTTGTTAACAAATTCATGAGGCCTTTTTTCTCCAGTCCCTTTCCAGACATTTAAAAGAGAATTATCTGGTAACATGCCTCATTTGGTCTCTGGTTTTTAAATCCCAAGGGATAGGGAGCAAAGAAGTCCCAAACCCTGTGATGAGCTTACTGAGGCACAGAGCCGCAAGCATAACCTGAGAAAGGAGAGGACAGAGTATCGCAACGTTACGCTGCCTTGGGGGCATGCATGACCTCTTGCAGACTGTGCTGATGCCTCAAATAGACGGCAAGAACTCCTTGTTCTGCCGCTGCCCCTTCATCTGCTGGTTTCGGAGCACAGCTCTTCGCTGGCTAAGCAGCCCTTGTAATTGCTGATCTTTGCCACGATCACCAGGCTGTCGTGTTCGCGTGTGCCTGCTCCTACTGGCTTTTTGCTCTGCAGGCAGTACCATGGGAAATGGAAGATCTGGGTTCTTACTGTAGGCAGTTATTCACACTAGGTTATTATGAGTATTTGCTACAGCTGTATTGTGTAGAAAGTCTGGTGATACCCTTCTCTGCCATGAGTACGCTCTGAAAAGTTCTTTGCCTTTTGAAAAGCCAAGAGGACGTTTCCTTTAATTCCTTTAATTTAGATACATTGTTTTGGTCTCTGCATAGTCCGTTCTTGTTGTATTGGTTTATATCAATCCCAACACAGTTACGTTTATATTCATGTATGTGACTAAGCTTTTTGTATGCAATGTAGGTGGCAATTCAGACTGTTCTCTGTTGCAGAGTTCCAGGTAGAAGCCCAGTTTGCCTTTTCATCTTTGAAAGATTCTTCTTTTATGACCATCGTATGATGATGGACATGTTTTCCTTCCTGATATCAAGAAGTACTGATTGTAGGAAAAGCCGCCTTTTTACTTAGATGTGATAATTATAAAAGCCCTTTCAAAATCAAACATAAGCGTGTTTAGGTTGGTTGCACTGACTTTTGAATAAAATAGACTGCTGGTGGATCTCTGCTCTCCCTACCCAATTTATGGCCACGTTCTACTTAAAAATTGAGACAAGACTTACACAAGGTTATGGTGGGGACTTTGTTACCCTAGTTATTCTGCCTACGTGCATACTCATATCCACAATAAAAGGGGAAGAAAATAAAAAAATCTTACGAAGTGTTTCTTCCTAGTTGAACTATTAGTAAGGGGTGGCAACAACAAGCAAGAGATTTTGATTTTTTTTTTTTCTTGTTGCAATCAGCATGGAATACTGGTGATTCTAGAATTTGTTCTTCTGGCTTAATTAAAAAAAGAAACTGTCTAAAAGTTTGTTAAAGTAGTTCTCATTGTATAGAATAGAATTGTTTGCAAATTATGTATGTGCCTTGTCTGTTCTTCTAGGCATGTTTTCCACAAAGCCTGTGTGGATCCATGGCTTAGTGAGCACTGTACATGTCCAATGTGTAAACTGAACATTTTGAAGGCACTGGGAATTGTGGTAAGTTGCACTGTTGTGAGCTCTTTTTCCTCCCGTGTCTGAGACCCAGAACAGGAGCAATAATTGTAGGGGTGAAAGGGAGAAGGGTGTTCCAGTACACTTACTCAGAAAGTGTTTGGGGTTTTTTTACCAATTTCTTTGCTGCTGGTAAACATGATTTTTTTGTTGTTGTTCCTTTCCCTGAATGGTCATTGGGAATATATTGTTATATTTCCATTTATAACAACTTCTTATCTACTGGAAGTCTACCAGATTTTCTATAATATTCCCTTTTCCCAACTTCTTTCAACCCTTCTTTGTTCAATTTACTCTGTAAATCTTTTGTTCTTTTTGTGGTCTCCTGTAGACACTCTTAAATTTGTTTACACATGAAAAGCCATGCCCTAGCTGAGGCCAGCAAGTTTTCCTCAAGCAGCTCATGGCTTATGGGATGCCTGAGGACTGCTTTTGTTCACCAGTTCACAAAGGGATAGAAGTGAAGAACCTCAAAGAGGATTTTTCCATCTTTCCCATATGAGGAAAAATTACAAGGTGGGAGCGATGCTCTTTTCAGAAGAAAGAAATAAGGAAGAGAAGAGCATACAAAGAGTGTCTAAAGCAGCTTTTGAATCAAGTCAGTGAGAATAATCAGGCCTCCGTTTTTAGTTGTGTCAGTTGCAAATTTGCACATTTTCTAAGAAATAGTTGCAGATACATTGTAGATGACCTATTTTTGCAATTAATAACATACCTGGATTTTTAGAAGCGGATACAGTAGAATTCAGTGCATGTCCTTATTGCTCATGGCAGTAATCCATACAGGCATAGGCTATAATACAAGCCCATTTGGGTCCCTTTCTTGAATCTTAATCCTTTTTTCTGCCTCTTCCTCCACCTCTTTAAGGTGGACTGAAGGAGCAACTTCGGATAGAACTTGCTAATTCGTGTGTTTCTCTCCTGTGTGATCTGAAGACAGCCATAGCGGCTGAATAGTGCATGTGTAGTTTTACTCAATTTATAGGTTTGCTACATATAGAATATTCACCATTGTAATGTGGAATCGCTTGTTTTTCCAGCCAAACGTGCCATGTACAGATAATGTAGCCTTTGACATGGAAAGGCTCACCAGAGGGCAGCCAGCTAGCAGGCGATCAGCGCTCGGCGATTTTGCCAATGACACCTCGCTCAGCCTGGAGCCCCTGCGCACCTCTGGGATGTCACAGCTTCCACAGGACGGAGAACTAACGCCAAGGTCAGGAGAGATCAACATTGCTGTGACAAGTAAGTTTTCTTTGGCTTCCCGTACCGTTCTGTGGTGTTCCTGGTATGTGGCACTTGCTCTGCTGTAGCTCTGTGCTGCAGGGCCGTGGTGAAAGATTTCCCTGCAGGGACAAAGGTGACCTCAGTGTCTCTGTCAGAGGCATTCGCTCCATACTGAAACCGATAACTCTAGGTATGACAGTGCCAACGCTTTCATTATTAATGGTATATCCTTTTAGATCTGCATGCAAAGAACACTGGATGAACTAAAATGGCGACAAAATAACCCTCCTGAATTTGGTAACCAGTACGAGAAGCTGGATTGCCAAAACCATTATTTACCCTTTCAGAATACTTTACATGCAATAATTTATACAAATATAAATATTTTAGCTAATTACTATTTCTGCAGACATTTTTTCCCGAGAATATTAATAATGGAATTTCGATATCTCTTAGCAAATGTTTTTTCTTACAAAATTTGTGAATTAAAAAAAAGTATTTGATGTACCAACATTTGAGTATTGTCCAAGTGTGTTATGACATCAGAAAACTCTTCCTGCACTGCTTGCAAGCTCTTATCCATAAGAACAGCATGGGAAATTTCTACTCACTGGATTTTACCTAGGGTGTTTAATGTATAATAGCACTATAATGAATACAGTATGTGTGGAACTGCATCATTTTCCCATATGTTGTACAGTCTCAATTTGATGCATGAATGATTGTTTTTCTGGCTGAATTGCAAAAATAGTCTGTGCAGTACAACAGTCTAATTTTCTCCTTGTATTTTGCTTGTGTGCATCTATGATCTAGATTTTGAACTTGGTGACACTGTTTGCCACTGATAGATGTCTAAGAGGCAGTGTAACTGATACAGTCCATTAGAATGTTTCTTTAGATGCTGTAGCAAAGCAAATGTCTCATTAAAAAAAACTCATCGTATGAAACACATAGTCCGCATCCAAAAATGTCCTGATCTGAGAAGGAAAAATCCACATACAAAATCTAGATTCTTTACAAAACCAGTAAGTCACTTTGTGCAGTGTTCGACATGTGATTCATCTCATATTCAATCCTATTGAACAGAGCAAATCTGTTGGTGTGCTGCTTGCTTTGTCATGGGTGGGAAAACTCTGTACTTTAACTGAAACTTTTCACTACTTGGTTTTACAGAAGGTATTTTTACTGTCTGTTCCCAACTGTAGTACTGCTCTTGCACAGATGGGATGCCAGGGTAAAACAAGAAATAACCAGCAACAGTTCATTCTGACAATGTTTATAAAATAGAGCTTTAGAAAAGGCTGTTGAAATGTTTGGATTTTATGGATGACACATGCATTCTTTGATGCATGAGAGTTAAACCAAAAGCCATATTCAACACAAGTGTTTGTATTCCAATCTATTACGATGTGCCAAATTGATCTTGAGGAGGGAGAACTTTGAATAGTGAACATTCTTTAATAGCCTTCTTTATACTGCTTTTTATTTTTTTAATGTGTCTGTATGTATACACTGATGTGGAAATTATTTTTCCATGTTATATTCCTGTCTATTAAATGGAAAACTGTAGTTATGTTTTACTGTCGAATAAGCGATCCTGTTTTTTAAAGTAACACTGTAGCGTTTATTCAGGAGGGAGGGGGGCAAAGACAAAAATTAAGTGTGAAAGTATATTGGGTATGCTTACGTGAGGAGCTGCATCTCAGCAAATCTAAACCAACCCTGACAACCTTTTCTAACTTGGGGGCGGACGGAGTTTTCATTACATTTTCCCTTGTTCCTGCATTTCACTTTACATTGTTAAGTAATCTTCCTTTATCACTAACCTTTGGGCTCAGCCAGGAAATATTGTTGTGCCATGCTTTTTTTCCACACCTCTCTCCACTTCTTCTTTGCTAGCCTTCTCCAGTCAGTAACTCTGTGGCTAACCTCCTTCTGCTTCACCTCCTGGTGCCAGTCATGGCTTAGAAGCCTCTTGCCTTCCGCCAGTGGTGTTTGAGGGAAATATTGGCATCGCTTTGACATAAGCCTTCTCCTCCCTTTCCTTTGTCAACAGAAGAATGGTTTATTATTGCCAGTTTTGGCCTCCTCAGTGCCCTTACACTCTGCTACATGATCATCAAAGCCACAGCTAGCTTGAATGCTAATGAGTAAGTAAATATTCAGATGTTTCTGTATGTTTCTGGTGGGTGTGTTTCATGGACAACATTGGGAACAAATACCAAGAGAACAGAGAAGGGGAAAAATGCAGTTTTCAGTGTCAAATGTCTTTCCTGCTTTTCTCAAATGTAAGTCTCTGTTAACAGTAGATTCTGGGGTAACATATAAAGTCCCTCTTAATTTATATTTAGCTGGATTGTCCGAGGAAATCCCCTTGCCAAGTGGAGACATGGAAAGGGGAAAAGAGACAATATTTATATTCAGGTTTTGATCAATGGTCTCGGTAAACATTAGATTTCTGCTATTAAAATTCCCATGTTCAAAATTTGCCTGGCAGAGCCAGAAATTACTACCATCAGTTACCTTTGACAGTTTTCACCTCAATTTCTTAGTCAAACTTCATATTAAAAAAAAAAAAAAAAAAAAATCTGTATTCCTAGTTGGCACACTTTCAGCTAAGAAAAAAGGTATTTACATAGAAAACTACCTTTTTGCTCTTAGGAGAGGGAGAGATGAAAGCAACGAATACACTACTGTTTCCTCTCTTAAGTGAAGAGAGCAGACCAGTCTTCTGACCTCTCATTTTAGTGTGCTTGAGAATTGCAGTCAAAGGAGTGCTTAGACATCCATGCTTTCTTAGTTTTTATGGACACCCCAATGCCTCCCTTCGGACAGGCTGGACAAGAAATGACTCTGGCACATGACTTTCAATCTTTTTTTATAGTTCTGTGTGTGGGCAAGTATAAATCTGTTTTGCAGAAATATTAACTAGGTACATCTAGCTATTTTTCATTTTAGGTGTATGGAACATCTGGGCTCATGATATATATTTAATAATGATTTATTTATTTGGGGAGGGAAAGTGTCAACATGTTTCTTTGTCTCTGAACATCTTCGCACAGTTGAGTTTCCACTAATGTGTTGATCTCTTACCGAAAGTGGGGCAAGATTCAAAGGCAGTCTCCTGTGCAGCCTGGAAATGTAGCTTTATAAACATAATTTCCATTTTGAGGGTTTTTTTTGAAATAAGAGAAAGAAGTGCTTTTTTTACTTTTATTGCTGTCTGGAAAGTATAAGGTGTCCTTCCCAATAAGATGGAAACATATGTAATAGTCTCCAATGTAAAATTTTAGACAATCTCAAGCTAATCTTCTTCAGGAGGGGCTATAATAAGTTCTTAGAGGTTTTGGTCATCAGGAACCTTTGATTACCACTAATTTGCAAATCTTCCTTTCCTCCTCTTTTCAGATGCTAATTGCAAAAGGGCTTAATGAAGAGAAGTTTTAGAACTTCAAATAGCCCTATCAAGTCTCCCAATTAATTACTTTTTTCCCCCATTTGTCAAAATCTTGAAATTGCAGCTATCAATCAGCAGCTCGACAACATAGCTGTAGCTGGACATAGTTAATCTGCACTGAGAAGTAGCTTGGGAAAGCGTGGAGCCAGATGAGTTGTGAAACGGGAATGTCTGCATTTCTGGGCATTTCCACATCATTAGGAAGAAGGCATAGGAGCTGCAGCCCATGTGGTATCATCCAGATGTGGGCGCGGATAGCAGTTGCGTTTCTGCCCTGCCTTGCAAGTCGTCTTTCTGTTGTCTTTTGCTCAGTCGGATCTGGGTCTGTTTTTACTGAAAGGGCAAGCTTCTCCACATTGGCAGAAAGTTTGGGCCTCCAGAGAAGTGTTTTGGCAGTGGTGTTCCCTTAGTACCAACACAGGGTGTGCTGATGTAAGGAGGGCTCCTTTCCCCAGTGGTAGGAATGAAAATACGAGCATATATAAGCGTATACTTTGAGGCAGACTTAAGAAAACTAGCAACTGCAGAAACCAAAGCTGTCAAAAATCACTCACTTGGGTAACTGAGGTACCTAGCTGTAGCCTCTAACCTCTAAGGCTTGTCAGCTGAATCCTTTGAGATCTAAGCAGCCTCCACAAGTGCTGCTAGGTTCGACTGCTTATTTTAGACAGTTTAAAATGTGTATATATGACACTAATTCTTAGATTTATTGTTTCATTGACACCTTATGTTCCCCAGTGCCAGACAAAGTATTTCCTGTGCTGAATCTCATGCCAAATATATGGCAGCTCCCTCTCACTGCGATTTCCATTAAATGTCATAACAGCATACCTGCTTTTTATGCTGTTCTCCATATAAAAAGCAACGCTGGCTTACCCTACATTGGTTATGGTAGTGTTTCAAGAGGAAGCTGAGGGTTTCAGAAAACAACAGTAGCAAGAATGAGGCCACGTAATATGCTGATGCAAGTAAAAGGTGCCAGATATTCTACATTAAAACTCACGTAAAAACATGTCCTGATCCTTTTTTTTTCCTATGTCCTTCCTGCAGCTTTAAACATTTATTTAGAGCAGTAGTTCTGGAGTGGGGGGGGGGTTGTATATATATATCTGTGTATATATATGGTTGTGTGTATGTATACATACATACACACATGCATTTTTAAATAGTTCCTGATAAAAGTAAACATTGTCTAAGTGATAAGAAAATAAGGAACCAGCTGCTTTCTCTTGGTCTCATAATATTCATGCACTATTACTATTAAATGATTTAGGCAGTGATTTAAAGGAACAAAAGAAGCATGCTACTGTGTTTTAAAGTCCAAAAAGCCCAGATGTTGGATAGCACCACTTAGAGAAAGTTTGCAGGTGCAGATGGAGTGTGCTCAAACCTCTGGCTGTCCTGTCTGTTTTACCAGTCCTCTAAGGATGATGTAAGGAGTACAGACCTCTCTTAATGCTCTGGCCTTGTGTAATTAGTAATTTCTCACTAACTTTTACAGGATTTTTTTTTTTTTTACTATTGGCAATATTAACTTCAATATAAATATTTTATTCCTTTTTTTTTCTGCCCCACAGAGCAGAATGGTATTGAAGAAACGCTTTCCAGCCGATTGCCTTGGAGGGAGACACCTATTTTTATGCATCATTTATCGATCATGCAGCACAAGCAATTATTTAGTACATTCTATTTTTTCATAAAATTTGCTGATGCCAAAGCTTTGTATTAAGGAAAAAGTGAAGAAATAAAAAAAACTTTAATTATGAAATCTTACTCTGTGAGAATTTTATTTTTCTTGGACTTTCTGTGTTAGTACTTAAGTCTGACAGCCTTTTGCAAATTGTTAAAGGTTCTTATTTCCTTTGAATGATTTCATCTTTGCAGATCTGTATTCTTCCCCTTTCATTTTGGGACACGCAAGCTAACAAGTGGAAGTCTCACGCAGTGCCGTTCTTGTGATGCCACCCAGCACTGGAATGACTAACAAGAGTATTATTAGCAATCGCTCCATACCACCTTGTTAGGGGAAAAAAGCTGGGCCAAGCATTTTAGTGTATAACGGGCTTACCTTGATGCCAGTTGAGAATTAATTTGAAATAAGAACATTTTCTCCCTTTCTCCTCCTGTGACACTCCTGTGTCACACTGGGAGGATTGCAGTATGATTTTTGTCTTCAGGTCAGGCGTTGCTGGTTTGCAACACGGTTTTCTCCACATACAAATCATCAACCTTTTCTGTCTTTTGCTTTCACCCCCCACTTCTTTCTGATAAAAGTGAAGCTCCTCTAAACCACTTCTTCCTTCTTAATACCAAGTGAAAAAGTAGCGTTTTCCCCCACTGTCATCTGTGAAGCCGCCTTTCATGTTAGTGACAGGGGTTAGTTTTTGTTCAAATTCAGGTCGCGAAGGATTGATAATGGTCTTTACTGTAACGTAGAAATTCTATGCAAACATGTCCCTTCTTGCCATGGCTTTTTTACTGGTGAGGAGGCAGAGGGAAAACATCTCATCGCTGTCCTCACTCAGGCTGTGTCATGCAAGTTTATTTATGCAAGCAGTGGATGAGTAATTTCACAACAGTCAGTTAAAACATGCGGATCTGATTCGCAGCCAAATGCTAATGCATGAGTTAATGAGATGGGTAGATGAAGGTAACAAATCAGTAAGGAAAATATAACTGATAGAAGTTAAAATCTATTTGGCGTTTGGTTGGTTTTGTTGTTCTCATATCAAGATGTAGACATTTGAAACTTAATGCTTTCTAATTTAATTAAATGAACAGAGAGAACCAATTTTACTGTAAGATTTAATTTTTTTATGTACTGGGAAATAGAGGATTTAATTTAATTTTATTTTTATGTATAGGCACTTTTAGAATTTAGGAATGCAGCCAGAGTCTACATTAAAATAGTTTCTTAATTCTTACTTGTCCAGCAGACTTCAGCTGAGAAGGCAGCTTTTATAATAAGAAATGAAGTATGTGATAGCTTCAGTGCATTTAAGAGAATTATTTTTTCAGTGTGTCTTTGTGAAATTTTGAAAGAAACATGAAAACAATCAATAGAGCAGTAAGTGCATTTTGAAAGACTGGAAAACCCCATTGGACTTTCTCATGAAGAAAGCAAAACCTCAAATATATTGTATCTGAGGACTGTCTCCTTGTAAAATACAGCATTTGTCAACTGAGCGGCGTTGCCAAACACGGAGGAATGTGCTTAGAGCATGATTTAGGGTACAGGCTATGAAACAAAAGGGTGACATTTTCTCTCACCCATCTCTCAACAGCAATAGTAAAATGGGCAAGTTTGTGCTTGTCTCCTGAAACAAAAATCCGTAAGTGCTCCTTAATGCTGTCGGGAGGGATGTGCAGGGACCGCCTCAACGGCGTGGTGACCCAGATGCGAGACACCGCAAACAGTTCCAGTTCATGTTTCTTCTACACAGCAGCAGCAGCAGCAGAAGTTGAGTGATATTAGGAACAAAATGGTTGACAGGGCTTCTAGTGCACTTCCCTCTGTAGAGGATTTAAATAACCCAAGGCCATCTTTTTTAATCTTTGAGTCCCTAACAATCGTCTCAACAAAGTGTTAATAAAAATACAGACAGTATCTGCTGGCTTAATTACAGGTCAGGCTAGCGATGTAAGTTCATCCTGTTAATGAAATAAATATATTCAAAGATGGACTCAGAAACTCCATGTTTTGACTCTGGATGACACAAGAAGGAAATTCCCGAAGTTTTTGTTGCGTGCCATGCTTTTTAGATATCCCCACATAAAAGATGATTAATGTTACTCTCATATGCGTAATCATAACAGTGAGAGGAGAAGAGCTGGTCCCTCTTCCCAGATGCTGCAGAGACGGCAGGACTGGGCTGGCAGAGGGGTACCGTAGGGTGGAGCTCAAGAGGGAGTCGCGGTGCCTGGCTGAACAGCTGCCTTCGAGGAAAGGATGCTTTATGAAATAATCCTGCTCTGTTGTTCCTTAACCGAGAGGGTGTCTCAACCAGATTGTCTGAGATAGGCGGTGCTCTGATCGGATTTCCATGTTAAGAAGTCGTCGTGCCGGAGGAGCTGCGGAGGGACCGCAGCTTGTGGCAGAGGTGGCCCTGATCAATGACTTGAGGGCATTAAAGTACTTTCAGATGGAAAGGGAACACCAGGCAATGCTACAGCAATGCTGTCTCTCTTGAATTTTTGGCCTTGGTGTTGTGCCCACTTATGTAGCGTCTTGTGGTAGGTATAAAGATCAATTCCAGGGTAGTGTGTTTACTTTCAGACTCAATACAAGTTGTCTGGAAAGTTCTTTGTAAGTATATAATGAAGAATAGTGGCAGCGAGCACTGAGGGATTCATTCTCACGGATTAAAATGGAATGCAGACTTCCCGTTTGTTTTCCGTACCTAAGGGATAAGCCTCGATCTTTCTTGGTAAGTGCAAAATAGGAAGAACAGATTCATAAGCTGAATTTGGAATTGTGGATGTTTCTACTTGTCCTTCAAACACATTTATTCAGTAAATTTATCAACTGGACTGATGGCATGTTTTTAAACAAACACTAGCGCTTTTCTGCATTAAGAAGAGCGTGGCTGGGTCGCGGTGCCGTAAGTTGTGGGCAGTGATACCGACCTGGTTATTAGAGCACCTGAAGATCGAGTGGTGAAAAGCACTGAGCAGCAGCTGGGTTTCCAGCACTGGGCTGCGATGAATGGTAGAGGAGAGAGACGTTTAGGAAAAGAATGAATGATGTGTCCCAAAAGTGGAATGAAAGCCAAGAGCTTTGTATCTGTGTGGAAACACGCAGCCTCCCTGGAAGTGGGTGGCTTAGATTTCTTTTGCCAAGAAGCAAGAAAACACCACAGTAAAGAATTTTAGAGGTGTTGGATATACAGTGCCTTTTTCCAGATTAATTTGAAATAGTTGTTGTCAGATGACCTGTCTGCCTGTTGATTAAATCTGTCCCTTGACTCTGCTGGAGTGGAAGTCTGGGCGCACACAGAGGAAATGACGGCCTGGGCTGTCTGCTTCCTGAGCCCTTGGTTGATTTTTGTGTAATAAAAACAAAAGCAACACCAAGCTTTTAGAATCCCCTTTGTTTCGTTTCAGCATTGGCTGTTCAGTGCATAGTGTTTCAGCAGGAGGAGGAAAGGGAGATGAAACATCCAATATCCATGGCTTATTTCAACTGCAAGCTGAGACTCAGTCATCAAAAATTAAATGATCCTGACCCATAACACATTTCAAAAAGAATCTTGAAATCAGTTTTATCTAGTATCATTTCAAAGTAGGTTCAGGTTTTTGTTTGAAGACAGACTATGATCAGCTGGAAGTCATAGTTCCAAGTTTGTTCCATCAAAAACTTGACCTAATTTTTTATTTTTTATTTTTTATTTTAAGCATTGCCCAGTTTTAGAAACCTGTAAATTTGGGAGAGGGTTCGGATCTAGAAAGTGGGTGTTCATCATCCCCTACCGACTGCTTCTGCAAAGTATATTCCAGCACAGTACACCTCTTCCAGATACCTGGATATATGCTCCTGGCAGAATGAGCAATTCACTCCTATGGAACGTAACTACTAATTTTGCTCGTTTCAGTTAACTACAAGATCAAAAATAAATTGATTTGCTTATGAGAACTTCCCCTTCTCAGTGCGACTGGTGGAGTGAGCACGTGTACTGGCTTTTGGTGATGAGAGAGGTTTGGAAGGGGTTTAGGAAACTGGCAGCAGATACGTTGCCCAGCTCCTGTTTGCTCCTGTTCTTAATGAGGATTTGACCCGGGCACATAATTGCTGCGTAGCTCAGGCCGGAGTTTGCTGCAAAGCAGGATGGCAGCTTGCTGTCACGGCTTGCAAAATGAGTTTGCGTGGAGCCCGTCTCCAGTGTCGCCGACTCTTCCAGCCAGTGCTGTTAGGAGGCCTCTGCTTTGATGAGTGGAAAATTCATCTTCGCTTTTGCTCTTTCAACAATTCTATGCGTTTGATTATAACTCTAGCTTTTTCTTTTTAATCCTAATAAGGACTTTTTTTTTTCTTTTCTGAGTCTCTTTATTTTTTTTCTGAGTCTCTGAGTGAGGAAGGAGAAAAGGTGTTTTGGACAGTAGCAGTTGAATTCTTCTTCCCTCCTATCTTTTGTGAGCTCTTTACTTCAGAAGGGCATAGGCTGGACTCAAAATTTGGCAAAGAAAGGATTTAAGCACCTAACTTCTGCCAGGGCTAAAACTGCAATCCCCTAAACATCTTGCTCCACTGATGCCTGAAACCAGAGGCACCTTGGTTTGCCGATTGCCTTCTCGATGAACTTGGAAGCTTTTCACTTGCCTCCAGTTTGGCTCGTGTGGCTGCCTGGCGTATTGTAATCTAAGCAGCCTTGCTCCCAGCTAATCCCCCCTGGGATCGAGAAACCGAGTAATGAAACGTTTTGGCAAAGGGCCTGATCTGATAGATGCTTTCAGAGAGAACTGTTTGTCCAGCAGTAGGGCTGGGCTCCTTGCAAAACACATCTGTGGGTTTGGAGAGCCACGGGAACGCCGGGCTGCCGAGGAGAAAAATGAACTTCCATTCCCCACTCTATCAACACCCCCTTGGTGCTTGTTTCGGGTATCACCAATGTTGGAGAAGAGGGTTGGGTCTCCTCTGGTTCTGTGTAAGGAAATAAACGTAGGTGCCTGTTTCTAGAAGGTGACTCTGGGCGGATGGAGGTCGCTGAGCTCTGGAGGAGGTCAGGCTTTCAGCAGCATCAGTCGGACGGTCCTCGGTGACCTCCTCACTCAGCCTGCTCGTTCCTTTCGACCCCGTGCCGGAGCGCTTTGTGCTGGTGCACGGCACAGGGAGCTGGGCGCCTACCAAAGGTTTCTGGGTTTCTCGAGGAAGCATGTGCCTGCTTTGCAAGGGTGTGAATCAACAGTGAGCACCGAGTGCGAAGCTCCGGCCTGCCCCAGCCTTGCTCAGACTTGACCTGTTTTATCTGAAAGAACCATTTGAGGTGGGATTGTTCATACGTATGGAAAGCAGTTGCTTTGAACTGGCAGGAGAGCACACGAACGGAGGTGAACTACTTCATATGGCTGTTACTGGTTTGTGTTAAAGGGTGGCTATTTTTTCCATGCATACTGCGTTTGCGGTCGGCACCCGTGTATGAGGATGCTTTACTCAGTTCTTACATTGTTCGCGTGTGTTCCTAACGAGGTTTTGTTCTACCTCTTGTAGGCAGTCACTTCTTTCATCGTAACTCTCTGTCCCCTCGAAGCCTGGTCTACGAGAGCGAGTTCTCAACCATCGAGCCTGCCTTGGACATGTATGACGAGAACAAAACCTGAAAGGAATCCATGCTCCTTCCTGGCCCTTTTTCCGTTTTTTTCATTTCTCATTCCTATTGTTGTGTACTCTTTCCATGGATCTCCTTTGTCTGAAGAAGAGCTGCTTTTTCCAGAACATGAACCCGCCTTCTCGATTGCAAAGACGAAGACCAGCTGTGGTGGTTTCTGAGGGTGGCATCTTTGAGCTGACAAAGAGTTGCGCGCAAGCAAGATTGTCTGATGGAAATTGCTGAGTAACAGCATGGGGAGCTGTGTCGGTCCAGCCGCGGCGATGCAGAAGAGGTTTTTCGGTGGTCCTAAGAGTTTGTGTTGTACTGCAAATGCGTCTCTTACACAGGCGTCTGCTGTTTCCATTTTTTTAATTGTCCAGATGGGCAATGTCAGAAAGGGACCTGGTTGTAGAGGAGATGGCCAGTGACTGGTAAAAGCACTCGTATATCTCAGTCAATCCATAACCTTACTGTGAAATAGCCCCTTCTGAAAGGGACCTTTATAAGTGCATTGAGTTTCCTACAACCCATGTAACCCCGGACAGTAGCAAGCCAGTCTGATGTTAAAGCTGCAGAGAGGACCTGCATTTGCAGAAGGATTTTGAGGAACTTGATGCTTTCGACTGAAGCAGGAGAAGAATGGCCTACACAGAATATACCTTTGGTCCTTCCACGTGCTCAAGTCAAGTGAGTCTCTTTCCATAGAGAGGACATTCACAGAACCAGCACTTGATCTACCTGAAAACCATTAGACTTTTTGAAATATGCAGGAATCTAATTAGCTTTCTTTCTCACTTAACTTTTTTGGGGGGGAGGGGGGTAAAAAGTCCACTGAATTTTTCACTAAGGTTTTTTAAAAGCCAGCATGTTGGCATTACACAGAGAAGACAAGAGGTAAGCTTCTTATCCCGTTCTCCCATTGAGATCTGCAACAGTTAAATAGCAAACACATTCTCTAAGCCGTGCCCTTTCCCACTGACATCAATAACGGGAATGCAGAAGGCAGAAGAATAAAGGAAAGCAGCAACCGCTTTGACACTCTGCAGGAAAAATCAATTTTTACCGGCGTGTGACAAAAGTGGTGGGGAAATGAATATTGTTTGCAAGCTTCTCAAAGAGTAATGCAGAAATGGAGAGCAAGAGAGGAACCTCTGGAGTGAAGTCATCCACAGCGTTCCTCAAATGAGCAGACATGGAGGAGCGAGCGCTTCTGCTCCACCTTTTCCTTCTGGACAACGCATAGCTGTTTAATGAACGTTCGGCTTATTCTCCATTGCAGTCTAAGTTACTGTAGGTGTAGAAACGCATTTGTGTCCTTGTAATGTGAAACAAAGCTTCACCCTCTGTATAGGAATCTTGAGAAATCAGTTAAGCCAAAAAGAAAGGTAAGACATACCCTGCCACGCTTTCATTTCATCCGCTTTTGCTACAAGCGGGGGAATTTCCCCTCCTTTATTATATTTTTTAATTGTATAGCAGTCTGCTTGACATATATCCTTACCTGAAGTGTGGTTCAGCTGTGTCTTTAACACAGATGTTTAAGAGAAAAAGAAAAACCCAGCTCTGTAAAATGAGGAAATGGTCCTCTTTGCCGAGCGTGCTTTGACTTTTGTTGCTGTGCGTCAGCTTTATTTAATCTGATAATTCAAGAGTGGGTGGTGTGAAATGTAGGGAGGTTTTTCTCATAATACCCACGTTTATATTTACCAAATGCACTTTTACTGTCATTCAGCTCACTCTAGAAATACGCTTAAACCCCAAACGTTTTAAGAGCACAATTTTAACACCCCCTTTCTCCTACAAAGCAGAAGTGAAGGTCACAGAAAATGCCAGCCAGTGGCTTGAGCGGCAGCAGGTTGTGGTCAGCATCCTTCCTCTCCTTGCGGATATGCAAAAGGGGCAGCTCCCGACAGCGCCGGCGAGCCCGGCAGAGCTCCCAAAGCCAGCCTGGCTGAGCTGCGCTCAGGCCAGTACAGGGCTCGGGGGCGGCGGAAGGGCTGATGAAGCAACCCCTGTTTTTGTAATTACGTCTGCGAGATGGCAGCAGGCAGACACGTGAGAGCAGGGGACTTCCGAAAACAAACGCCCGAGAGAAAAATCGCCATCTCTCAAGGATGTTACAGGGCTTGTTTTTACCCGCGGTGGGCAGTCGGGGTACAATAAACCGACAAACACCTGGGTGTTCACGGTTAAATACAAAAATGTCTGGGTGTTTCCAACAAGCAGGCAACAGCCGACCCTGTGCCGCAAGCCCCGGCGAACGCGCGCTCGCTGCAGAGCCCCGCAGCGGGGTTTGGGGTCAGACAGCCCCTCATAGCGCTGCACAGGGCGCGGATGCTCCGAGCAGATCCTTCTTGTAGGGGCTGCCTCAGCCCGACGCAGGGATTTGCCCCAAGGCCACCGGGAACGTCACCGGGGCACGGTTTCGGCACGAAAACAAAACTGGCAGTTTCTCAGCTCCAGCTGAGACCGTTTGCAGCAGCTGTGTACCAGGGTATACAGAACAGGTAGAAAAGGAATGGAAATTAAAAGAAACATTAGGAAGTAGAAAGCCCCCAAAGATAAAATAATAAATAATGTCATTTATATTTGGATAAATCTCCTTATTTCTAACCTAACATCTTGGTTTCAATGGTGGGGAGGGGAGGTTTGCCTCTGATTGTGCAGATCAGGGTCTGGCATAGTGATATAAAAATGGATTTGTGATGTAGCATCTTGGATAAGGAAGCTGACAATGATAATTAACGTCCTGGATTTGGAAAATCTTGCAACACTGGAAAAATTAAAAGCTAGTTCAAACAATTGATCCCTACCTGCGTGCCGGGACATGCCGGAGCCGGCATTCTTCTACTTAGTCATATTGAGGATGGGGAGGAGGCAGCACAGCAACATGGGTGATTTTTCGGGGCTGTGCTGGGAAGTTTGAGGGTTTCCTTTTAATATTAATCAGTACATTAAAAAAGCTTGATGAGCATCGTTGTTCTTGTTCTGCTGCAGTGGTGCTGTGTATGGTTGAGTCATTTCATAGAAGTAAAATATACTGCAATCTACCAAGAACTGTAAGTGCCAGTAACTTGGAAAATCCTTTTTAAGGTTAAAAAAAAAAAAAAAAAAAGTGCTTTTTAACAGAAAACATTAATTTTATGACTTCTACGTATAAAAAAAGCTTTTAACTCCAAGTGTTTCCCAAAACTATTTAAACCCTAGTACTCCACCTTCTCTTTCCCCACCCCAAATCTCCTGGTCTGTGAAAGTTTTGCATGTTCCCATAAGACATTTGTAAAGTCAAGGTTTGCTTGTGTTCTTAGAGGATAATTGCCGGTAAAAAAACAGACTGTAAGTGTGCTTTTTACCTATAATACTAACATTAAGTATTAAATTTGAAGCATGTTAAAATGTACTTAACGACCCTCACGATTACTCCCTCCAGTGAGCTCATGTGTTGGTATCTGTTTGCACCGTGCCCTTGCTTCTAGGATGCTTGCCTTGGCACCTGAGGATGCTATAGGAGTAGCCAGATATCCTACATAAGCCAAAGAAAGACCAAAAATAGTTAAATAAGTGTGTTTAGGACTATATTATGAGACTTTTACACATCTTCCGTTTTCTTTAAACACGCTCATATAAAACAGTGCAAAGGCTTGGGAGAGGCAAGAGCTTTACCAGCTACTGAAAAGCGGAGGGAGGTCTGCAGGAGGCAAGGGGCACGCTGAGGCTCCAGGACTCGTTTAGCCCAATCTAGGTTTGAGCTAATGCCACAGTCATGGGTCATGAGCCGAAGGATGAAGGCACCAGGTTGAGCTGAAGTTCAGGCAGCTCTGCGGCCTGATTACTGGGGAGTGAGTTGACTTGATTGTTAAAAATATGTATTTTTTTGCTTAGCTAATAGTCATCTGGTTTTTGCAACAAAGAAAGTAGCACGGCACCGCACACGCCAAGGCACGGCGGGGCAAACACGAGAGCCGCAGGGCTGCTGCCGGCCCTGCGGGGTGGGGGGAGAAGGGCAGGAGGGCTCAGGGCCGGGACCCCAGGAAACACCTTGAACTTCACAGGTGAAGCTTTCGCTCCTTTTTCACCCCGTGTTACACATCCGTCTGCGACCTAATTTTCCAACCCGAGCCGTGCAGCAGAGTGCGTGATGTGCCATGACAGCTTGCATACGTGTTGTTATATTTAAAGATATCTTCACTTTTTTCCCTTCCCTGCCAGACGTGCTGCCCTGCAGGGCACTGCCGTAAGGGCAGCCCGTGCTCCGGCACACCGGGTGGGAACCGCTGAGGAGGGGAGGGGGTGAGGCAGGGAAAGATGCTCCAATGAACCAGGTTGGGGGGAAATCAGCAGAAAGGTAGACTGTACTTCCGCAGGTTGGTGCTTATTTCTGCTTTGTTTCCAATGTCTTTGAAATAATCAAGAGAACAGCTGGTACCCCCCACCCCTTCCTCATGGGATGCGGTGACAAGAGCGGGGCTCTGGATGGGATTTTGCTCCCAGCGCAGGGCTGCGGTGCTGCATAACCCCCGATGGGTGATGTCCTGACCTGCTGGCCAAAACCCTGGCCTCGCAGGGGCCGGTCAGGTTTACCTGGTGCTTGTGAAGTGCTTTAGGGGGTTAAAGACGCTTGCACGAGCCTTTGCAAAGCAGCACTAATGGACACCTTTTCATCTACGTCAGTTGTTTGATCCTTTCATTCACCCACTCTTTTTAAGAGCCTGTAATGTTCCCAAACACTCTTAACTCTCCCCAATTAATCTCTGCCCTTCCACCCTATTGATTGCTACCAGTTTCCTTCTCCTCCCAAGAGCCGGGCAAAGGTCCCCGTGGTGCAGACACTGCCCAGCCCCCAGCTTCGTCCCCGTCACCGTGCTGTCACCGTGCCGGCCAGCCCCTCGCAGGGGATTCATCGCTCCAAACCAGCATCACGGCCCGTGGGAGCACAGAGGTTCCTGGTGGGTCGTTCTCGGCCAAAGCAGGCTGGGTGGGACGTGGGCTGTTGCTGTGGGATGCTCGTTCTGAGGTTCCCTGCACGGAGCAATCCTTTCGCTCCTCAGCCCGCCAGCCTCATAGAGGTGCCCAGGTGAACAGAGATGGATGCGTAGGTTGTGCAATAACGTCTGAATGTTTATTCTTTTTATGGAGATAATGTCCAGGGTCTCTGGGTGTAGGGGCCCTGTGGTATAAGGCGTTGCCCAGAAATAGTCCCTTCCCTAAAGAGTTAACAATTAAGTATTAATATTCCTGCGAAGTAAGAAGTACACAGGGTTTTGTTGAAAGTTGAAGCTACCTAGAGTGATTTCATTGAAGGGTGAGGTATAACATGAGCTAATGTCATACAGCTGGGACTGGGGTTTCACAGCCCAAAAATCCTGAAGTGCTCAATGCACCCGTGGAGGCTCCTTCGCTCCTGCCAGGCACCGGCTATTCCCTTTTCCGCTTGCATCCACCCACAGCTCGCTGCAGCTGAGCCCCTCAGGAGCAAGAAGCTTTTTAATCTTTGTCCTGAGCTCAGCTATGCAGGTTTGCTGCATCGTTTGCCTTTTTTTTGCTGCTTCCCATGTGCTCCCAGGCTTGCCTTTGCTTGGCTCTGACTTGGTCTTCAGCTGCCCGAACAGCTCAGGGGGACAGGAGCCATTAATTCCCAACAGAGCAGCTCTGCTGGGTTGTGGTAATGGCATCGAGTCGCTAGATTTGCTCGCGATCTACCATGCCCGTGTCTGTAACACCCTCTGGCTGCCTCAGGCAGTAAAGGCTCTATCTACCCGCAGCCTTTGCACGTACCTGCGCTGCACTGCGGGGATCTTACAGAAAACAGCTCAACAGCTCGGCAACCCTCCCATGCTCCAGCACAGGAAAGTCTGGGCTTGAAAATAAAGTTGACGCTCTTTGCCGCTCTCAAGCCAGGAAAGTTCGATAGGGCGTTGGGGGCTGTTAAAGCAAAGCTCCCGTTTGCAGATTCGTGCGGTTCCTGCATCGCAGCCAGCAAAGCAGCGTCCCAGCCCGTCGCCTGGCTGGGCTCACTTTGTGTTTGCACTGGAAGGTGCTACATGGAAAAACAAAGCCTTCTCGGTCGCCACCACATCAGCAGGTAGACTTTTTCCACCCCCTATGTGTAGACTTAACTCCCAGCGCTGGTAAGATCTGTCGCACTAGCCCTATAAAGGGGAATAACCTTTCTGAGCAAACGGAGTGATAGCATCACTCTTCTGCTTATCCAGTCAGCCCTGCTGCAGTTTGCAAGTAGATGTTAAATACTAAAAGCTTCTCTGTACGACCGTGCCTATTCGGGATCACCTGCTCGAGGCCATGGCTAACTATGCACAGAATCACCAAAACGGGATCGTTTTATCCCAACAGAGAGGGGACGCCCCAGCCTTTGGGCTTGGGAGACTGCAGCGAACAACAACAAAAAAAACCCCAATTTGCGTGCGTGTAAAATGAAAAGTCTGTTCCAACTGGCTTGCTGCAAGGTGGACTATACCGGTGTGACCACGTAACCCCAAAACGCCGGCAGCTCCCAGGGGTCTGGCCGAGCAACGGGGACGCTGCGGGGACGCAGGCGCGGCGGGCGGTGCAGTGCCCTCCCGACAATCGGATTTTTCCAGCCCTTGTGAAATTGTAGCTTGACAGCAGCAGAACTTCTTGACATGTTTTGATGTAAGTATAACACTGTATCGTAGTTACGTGGTATATGCCAATATGTTAATAGTGTATACCGATTAGTTAGGGTTTGCTAATGTACTACATTTCAATAAAAAGCAATTTAAAAATATGGTGTTTGTGGGCTTGGTGTCTCCCAAAATAGAGGAGGATGAGAGCATTGCCCAGTGACTCCAGACCCTCCAGTATTTCTTTTATATATATATATCTTAGAGGACAGCGTGGAACAACATTGTCAAAAGATCCACTTTCAGAGAGAATTTTTTTCACTCTGCGGTAAATACTGTTTTATTCTGCTATACTAGTGTCTAGAAATCTCAGGCCATTAAAGGCCATGTGGTTCAACGTGGCTTATGAATATAGAGGAGAACCTAATCCACCTTCCCACAGCGTTTGCCACCTGAAAGGTGGCACATAGCGAGCAGGAACGGAGATAGTAACATAGAGAAGGATCCTTCAGCATCTTCTCCCGGTGCTCGAGCCCTTCCCGCAGCACATCCAGCCTTCAGAAGCCACCGTGCCGCTCCCAGACACAGCCGTGCCATCAGGATGAAGGCAGAGCCTTGACAACTCAGCCAGCTAATAAATATTTACATTACAGTAATGTACAAAGGCTCCAGCTGGGATTAGGGCACTGCACTGACACAGAAGATGGATCACCCCAGGGTTAAAGGATTTATAGCCTAAAGAAAACACGGCATTCCCGCCTTCCTGGGAGCTGGGCAATAAGCACAGAGACAGTAGATGTCAATGTTTTCTGCTGTTGTAACACTTTCAGAGTTTGCAGGGAGACTCTCTCATGGTTATTAAAACAAGAACAGCGGTTCACTAAATTACTGGGAAGCTGCTCCACGGCCTGGAGATGAGAAAGACCCACATCTCACACTCTCCTGTTTGCTGCAGAGACCATCCGCAGACTTGATCGCCAGCCCTGCGTGGGCTCCAGAGCTGCAAAACAAGGACCAAAATGGAGCCGGCTGCCAAGAGGGGGATGCTGGGGCCCCTCTCCCGGCGGGACATGGGCTGGCTCGCCGAGGCTGAGACGCTGGTGGTGCCCGGCAGTGCATGTGTTTCACAGCAAAAAGGGTAAATGAATTCCCACGTCCCCTTTGGGGAGGTGAAAGCACCGCCAGCTCAGGCAGGAGAGCTGGACGTGTCCCCGCCGTGCGGGGGGCCGGGGGCTGCAGGCGAGGGCAGCGGTGGGGGCAGCAGTTTGGAGAGGAGGCTGTAGCTCCCTGCAAAGCCGCGCTGGGAGCTCCCTGCCAATAAATTACAGCAAGTACAATGGGAGGGAGCGTTTAAATAGTCCGTCTTAGTTAATGGCAGCTTCAATGAGTCCCATGGGGTTGCACAGGAAGATTTGTCATCTGCCTGGTTTTTTACTATTTAAGTGCATTGCTCTCGTCACATTTGAGCCACCTTGACAAAGGTCTTTTCAGTGGAGGCTGAGGGCCCAGCGAATGCCTTCTGCAGCACCCCAGCCACCGAGAGGCAGAGGAGGGGACCCGCTGCTGCATCCCGGTACAGAGAGGTGGCACTGGCCGCCCTCCGGGGAGCGGGGCTCGAACCCACGACCTCGCCGCTGCGGAGCCGCGGCCCTCGCTCCCGCGCCACGGCGGCAGCATGGCGCCGCCCCGCTGCCGTGAGGGGGCCGGGCCGCTAGGGGGCGCCGTGGCCGCCGGGCGCCGGCGCGGCCCCGTGACCCGCCGGCGCGGCCCGGCCGCTCCCCCTGCGCCGCCTCCCCGCTCCGGCCGGGCCGAGCCCAGCCCCGCCGAGCCGCTCCGCCGCGGCGGCCCCGCCACGATGTGGCTGGGGCCCGAGGAGGTGCTGCTGGCCGGCGCGCTGTGGGTCACGGAGCGGGCCAACCCTTTCTTCTTGCTCCAGCGCCGGCGGGGACACGGCAAAGGGGGCGGCCTCACGGGTGAGGCGCGGCGGGGCTGAGGGGAGGCTCCGGCCCGGCCCGGCCGCCTCGGGGCCGGCGCTGCGCGGGCAGCGGGGGGGGGCTCCTGCCCCGCTGCCGTGTATCCGCAGGGCCCAGCCCAGCCCGGGGGTGCTGAGGGGCCGCCCCAGGACCGCGGCGCGGGTCCCGTCAGGGCGGGGCGGGAGCTGCCCGCCTCGGTGCGGCGGCGGCTGCGGGGCTGGAGCTGGGGGGCCCGGGGAGGGGGATGGAGGCCCCGCCGGCTGGGGTGAGCCCGTTTCGCCTCGCTTCTCCTCGCTATGTGTAACCCCCGCGGAGCCCCAGCCGCTGGAAGCCCTCGGTCGCGGCGGCCGCTTCCCGCAGCCCCCGCAGACGTGTCCGCGCCCTGTCCCGTCCCTCCGCCCTCCCGGCAGGCGCCCGCTCGCCCCCGCCGTTCGCGGGAGCGGGGGGCCGTGCCCGCCGGCTCCGGGCCGGGTCTGGGCAGCGCCTGGCCCTGCGGGGGGTGCTTGTGGTCCGGCCTCCCGGCCGTGCCGCTGCGCGGGGAGGACGAGTAACTGTGACAGGGCTGGCTGGGATCCTCTCCCTGGTCAAAAATGGCTTCTTTGTCATACCCGTGTTGCCTTGAATTACTGAGGTGTTTCCTTTGTTTCTTTCCCTTTTTTTTTTTTTTGGTGTGTTTTTTCAAGATTCAGAGGATGAAAGTAAGACCTAGTTTTTAATGAATAGCTGTATGAAAATCGTGCTGGGCTTGGACCAGGGGTGAAGTTGTGTGGGTGCAGCCCAATGAAAACTACCCCGTGTGCGTATGCCTCATAGCCATGTTCGGTGACAGCAACTGTTAAAATAACTGTGACCAAGGCACAATGTTAATAGCAACAAAAAAATCCCCTCACTTTTAAAACACCCCATTTATGTGCAAAATGCTTACACAGTTATGTGAATTATACAAATGCGCTTTTTACATTTGTGAATTATGCACAACCGGTTTCATGTATTAGCCCTGTTAACCAAATATACTAACTACAGAAATGACGCAGCTGATAAACACCCTTAGCATATTTCATCTTTTCACAATATTTAATATTATTGTGAATTACTCTGTTTTATGTAACGTAACTTACTTGTGTAATTTTACATGTAGGCATATAATTGTATTCTGGAATTTCCCAGGTTTTTACAAGAAGTAATGACACTTGGTGCTATTCTGGAAGCATTAAACTGATCTGTTCCTAAATGGTTGAAGCTTTGAGCCAGTTTACTTCTTGAGCTAGTTTAGCTCAGTGAGAGAGTCTTCTTCAGAGCTCCTATGTGTTAAAAGCCACGTGTCCTCCTTAAGGAGCTGTACAACTGCAAGTTGACATTTTAGAGTTAGAATGTAGATATTCAGCCAAGCTGGAAAGGTGTTTAAGTTGCTGTCGTACTCAAGTTCTTAAACATGTCTTGTTACCGGTCCATATGTCAATATGTGACACATTCAATATTGCTATAGGAAGTATTCAAAATGACTTTAATCCGTATTCTACCTAAAACTGTACACAAGAAACCCAGAGCCAAAACTGAGATCCTGCTGTGCTGGATACATATGTGTTTGTTTTAAGGATTACCAGACGAGCTTGCTATGGATGGTGCTTCTCTTGAAGTATGTTCAGTGGTATATTCCTAATCTATTACTTGCCTTTGGATAGCTGAGAGAGATAAAGGGGAGGAAGTAGCATGTTTCATGATAACGAATGAGATATGGATGAGTACAATTTGCTCAGCCTTACCCAAGCCATAGGGAGGAGAGCCTGGGCCTCCCCAACCAGAGGAGCAACTATGCTCCCTCTCCAAGTTCTAATGTTAGGAAACTTTTAATCATGAGGAAGTTGCAAAATTAATTTGTATTAAAGATGCTCATAGTACATTATCTAGAATAACAGAGCAAAGTATCATCTCAGATATTTGACTTACCTAGTAAATAGAATTAATTGAAATAAATGGATATGCTTTACAAAGTCTGGTGGCTGTCAGCATTTATTCTGGAAGTGCCTGCTTTTTTATTTAACATCATATCAAAAATATTTTAACTTCTTTATTATCAGATTTGATTCTCTGCCTTCTTTCTCTGTTTAATTGAAGTACTTGTAGAAACATCACTGAAACCTGGGAGTACCAGTTTTTCTGGAGCTATTTGATTCCATTTTGGATGATTTATCTTACCTACTGTTTGCATAGGTGATGCTGAAAGACACAGCATTGAAAGCTCTTCTGTGTTTTAGTTTAGTAGGCTTAAAAATCACTATTAGCAACAGAAACCCCACAGAGAAAAATACATTTCACTTTTATTAGAAAACTCCCCTAGGAAGGTGGAGGATTATTATGAGGTTTAGTAGACATTTAATTGCCATCTAAGCTATATCCATTGCCAGTGGGATTGGCTGTAGTTGGCTTATAGGTAATTTGCTTGCAGTAACTGGATGTGTGTCTTCATTTTTTCAACCAAGCGCCATTGCTCTTCCATCACAGCGTACATGATATGAACATCGGCGTTTTTCTGTAGTGTTGATCCTGTATTTTTACTTAACCCAGTTCTTCATTTTGGTATTGCAGCGTTTTAATTTCTCTCTCTTTGCTTCCTAGGTCTTCTTGTGGGAACATTAGACGTGGTTTTGGATTCCAGTGCCAGAGTTGCCCCATACCGTATTCTGCACCAGACTCAGGACTCTCAAGTGTATTGGGCAGTGGCGTGCGGTATGTATCGATGTGACTCTTGTTGGGGGCTGGATTTGTGTTACTCTGTTCTCTGTTTTGTTCAGATGATCAGTTATCCCACCTAGGAGTATTCTGTGACTGCTCAGGAAACTTTCTAGAGCTTCTGGTGGGGTAGTGGAAGATGCCAGAAACGACAAAACTCAGTGTTGTTTAAACTGTAGTTTAGGAACTTAAGGCTCTGTAAAAGCTTCCGTTTCTGCAGATGTTACGAATTTACTTTCTTCCAAGGTGTATCTGTTTGCAAGGTCATAGTGAGATTGTTCAGAGAATAAAACCGTGATGATAAGATTG
The DNA here is from genome assembly GCA_009819775.1 of Phoenicopterus ruber ruber. Lineage (NCBI taxonomy): Eukaryota > Metazoa > Chordata > Aves > Phoenicopteriformes > Phoenicopteridae > Phoenicopterus > Phoenicopterus ruber. The sequence continues at coordinate 6,734,166 of CM020228.1, read as the reverse complement.
CTGTGAGATGATGAGCGTTGTGCCAAAACCTGCTTACCAGGAGCACGGTACAAGATGGGAACATGTAAGGTTGTTCAAGGTGCTGAACACTCTTTGGGGAGTCTCTTTACTGTCTTGATCCAGTTTATTTTTTTCTGGCTTGTAATAGATACATAGATATACTATGTATAGATATTACAATAATATTTTTTTAAAACATCAAGAATCCTTGGCCTTTTTTACTTGAGAAATGTAACTGCTGTGTTAGAATACCACGGTACAACCTTCTAACACCTGGTGGTGAACTTTGATTCAAAGGCTTTAGGTCCTACTGGTTGCTAAAGAGAAAATATCTTCAGACATATTTGTTAGACCAACTTTGTTTATAATAAGAATCTTCACTTCTCACTTTGCGGTTGAGACGTAAAATCTGAGCATGAGCTAATGTCTTGCTAAGCCCGCAGATGTGGATGTCTTGTTTTCCCTATTCCCGTCTTCTCCCCAGGCAACCAACGCAATATTCTCCCTTGCAGAGCTACTTAAATTCTGCAGAAGAGAGGTTTAGAAATTGCTGTGTTTCACAGAAACTCAGTTTCCCTTTTGAGGAAGGAGGATGCAGAGAGGAAGAAAGACACAAAACAAAATGACAGGCCAGAAACTGCATAGAAAAAAGCAGAATATTTAGTGGCCCCATACTGTGCAAATCTAAAATTTTATAGTATATTGACACTCAATGAATTTGTTATTTTTGTACAGTTTCAGGAGCGCAGTAGTTGACATCCTCTATATCTCAGTTACTTTTAAGTAATGCAGCATGGTAAAATGAGATGGACTATATAATAACTGAACAGAGTTTGATAAATTATTACACTGGGGTAAATATATTGTCTTCATCCAAAGTATTTTTTAATCATATCTGGTTCTCATTTTACTGTCAAAATAAGAGTACTGGCATTCACTTAAAGTTATAAAATGTATATGGCTCTCTAGTTGAAAAATTTGTATCTTTTATTTACCATTTATCATGTGTAAATACTAGTGAGCAGCGTTCTGGTCATGAATGCAGCTTCAGCCTTTCAGCACTTTGTTCTTAAAACTCTCTTTGTAGGAATTGCAGAATTTTACTCCCTTCATGTATGTCATTCTAATGTTGTTCTTAGAAAGACGTCAGTTACTGAGGCCTGGCTTGTTTTAGCAATTTGTCTGCTGTCACTTGCTGAGAGATGCAGCTCATGCAATAAAACAGAACACAGATTTTATTCCCCTGCCATTGTTGCTGGACCTGTGGGTTTTTTTCCAAAGCACCTTATAACTGATAATTCTGTGCCCTTAAAAATAAGCCATTTAGTACTACTCAAAATCATTTATGCATATTAAAAATGTTGTCATTTGACTAGGATAGACGTCAAATAAACTTATATACAGAAGCACGAGAAGTAGTATTTGTTGTCTAATCCATTGGGCTGTACACACAAACTCAAATTCATAGCCCTGCAGTCCTTTGAGATGAGACAGCTTACTTGCTTCTATTTTTTAGTTTCAGGTCCTGGAGTTATTTTTGCTTATGAAACCACAGATTAGCTGGTGTTGGGTTTTTGTGGTTAGGTATCCGACTACAAATACATGAAGACTGTTTCATTGCTGAAGCTGCCTCTTAAAAAAGAAAGTCAGGTAGAGCAGTAGCTTTAGGGAACTGCTTGTGTTGCCTGCTGCTTTCTTCTTTTCTGTCATTAAACACACTGAGGGGTCTAATGTACTTGCAGAGAAATGGAGTAGTGGGAGGCATGCTGTTAACATTTTTAGATATCCCACTGCTTTTGTATGAAACTTCAGAAGATAAATTCACTGGAATTTGGCAAAGAGAAACTTAAAATGTCTTTGATTTGCATTTAAACAAATTTCTTTTTGTCTGCATTTAATGATGTTTCTTATCCTGTTAAAAAAAAAATTGAATTGATTTTTCTATTTCTTCTGCTTTTTTTTTCTCTCTACAAGAAAATATAGTGGAAGCTGTTGATAGAGAGGAAGAAATCTTTTAGTAAACACAAATCTTTGAAATAATTAATGGCAACTAACTAAGGCAACTTCCTATAGAAAAGTTCTTTAAATTGGTTACACAGTGAAGCTTATCCTTTGTGAACTCTTGTGTACTATATGGTTAAAGACAGCTACCTGATACAAGTTTTGCTGAGATGTTTTTATTTAAGAAAGCAAAGAACTTTGTGACGTGAATATTTTGGTTGCTTTTCATTTTGGAATTGTATGCTCTCTGCTGACCATTGCTCATGGAAAATGGAACCTCTTTGTAGGTGTAAAAACTTCAGTTGTTCTGAAATTTCCAGGTTCTTCTGAAAGCTCATTATTTTTATTCTAGAATACCAGGAATTAAGAGAGTACTACTTCTCTGGATCATAAGAATGCTTTTTGTCTGGGAAAAAAGCTGTGTTTGGTGTGCACTGGCAAATAGGACGATCTGTTGGTAGTGTGCTGATTATCCTCGGTGGCAGTGGAGACATTTCATTAGAAACATAATGTTGGTGTACATAAAATATCCTTGACATGTGTACAGTTGGTGTGTTTGATGTGTCCTGATCACTGTTTGGTAATTATTAGTTTCCTGCCGTGAACTTGGAGGAAGAAAGACTTTGTTCTAATTTCTTTTTTCTTTGCTCTTCCCATCATCTTTCACCCTTTCAATTAGGATCATCTCGTAAAGAGATCACAAAGCATTGGGAATGGCTGGAGAATAACTTACTGCAGACTCTATCCATCTTTGATAATGAAGAAGATATCACCACCTTTGTCAAGGGCAAGATACATGTAAGCGACATGTTCCCTGAAGGAATTCCAGATCCTGGGAAGGAATGGGGAAGTGGTTTTAAGAATTTTTTACCCTCGGGAGCGAGGGAACAAGAGTTCCGTTGTAAAACTCGTCTCTGCTCCCTTTTCAGACATACATACATCATGAAATGCGTACAGTATTATCAGCATCACGTTACAGTCATAACACTGGACAAATATGGGGGGGGGTGTGTTATGAGCAGTAGATCTTAAGGAACAGCCTGCTTAGGATGCTTGTACTAAGTAAAATATAACGCCTCTTTAAAATCCGTGCAGATTATACCTTTGATGCAGAGAGAATGTTAAACGAGGGTTCATCTGGCAACAAATATGGGAGAGAGAATTCTAGTTTGCAGGCAATGTACTTGCCCTGCCACGATGGTCTAGAAGCCATCTCATCTGGGATGTAAAGGAACTGCACCCCAGCTTCCACCGCCTTTGAGTCAGGCAGGTGTCTCTGCTTGTTGTGCAGTTAACACGTTTCAGATTCTCAGCCCACAAATTCTCCAGAGTAGAAACTTGTAAATACATTTTTTTTATCAAACAGCAGCAATTTGAGTCTTTTCGGTACTCCTGTCGGATTCTTTCTATTTTCTGTGTGTGTGTCTGAGAGAGATTGTGGTCATTTGTTTTTCCTTCTGGCCTGTCAAGATCTGACAGGCTGCGGAGTTCTGCCCTTCCTGGCAGATGATCATCTTCCTGTTGAAGAAACATACATGCAAGTGAAAACAGCCTTCAGTTCTCTTGCAGGGTGTTCAAAGTGTTACCAAGCCAGCCGTGAGAAACTCAGTCCAACATTAAACATGAATGCTTGCTGCGTGTGTTCAGGGGTAGATCCCAGATCATAGACTCCCAGACTGTCTGACTGCTCTTTCTATGTCTTTACTATTTCTCTGATGTGACAGGAGAAATGATAACTGCTGTGTCATGGTTCTTCTTTCTGTCTTCTGGATTGCTGCTGTGACCTTTTGCTGTACATTATGTCTGTCAGCAGGCATGTTCCCTTCCATTTCTTCTCTTTCTCCTCCCATGTCCTTTCAGGGAATTATTGCCGAAGAGAACAAGAATGAGCAGCCCCAGAGCGAAGAGGATCCAGGTAAATTCAAAGAGGCTGAACTGAAGATGCGGAAGCAGTTTGGGATGCCCGAGGTGGAGAAGTTGGTCAACTACTATTCCTGCAGCTATTGGAAGGGGCGTGTACCCAGGCAGGGTTGGCTGTACCTCACCGTCAATCACCTCTGTTTCTACTCCTTCCTGCTGGGCAAAGAGGGTGAGTTATAAGCCTCCTAGTTGTTTTTCTGCTGTTTCCCGTGATCTTTTTGATGCAATTGATCTCTTGTGTGAACTTTTTTTTAAGCTGACAGTTTTTTTCCTTTTAGGACTCCTTTGAGCTCTAGCTCAACACATAGATCAGTCCTTGCACTCATAGGCACTTCAGTGATGTTTAGACTGAATGCCTGAGTCATTTTTCAAAACATTCCTCAAAATGTAAAAGTACACCTGAAATTTTACTTCGACTGGATTAGAGAACCAAGCAATAATTTTACCTTGGTGAGTTTTACTTGGAACCGCCGCCAAGACCCAGTATTTACAAAGCTTGAACTCCTGAGTTCAAAGCTAATTTGCTGGAAAGAAAGAATGAAAATTTGAGTAATTGTAGTTGAAAGGATTTACTGGATGGAAGATAGTCCTTTTGGAACTGCATTATTTCTAGTCTAGTTAATCCCAAAGATTACTTCCAAGTATTTTTGGAGAACCCAGTAAAAGTATGAAGAAAAGAATTGTCCAAGTGTAAGAGGGGAAAAATGCTGCTACATTGAGAGCTTACTTGCTGCTTGAGTTTAATTTGTGTTTGTTGTTTTGCCTTGAATTGTAATAGTAGGGTTTTTTTACACTCTTTTTCCCAGTGACACTGGTGATCCAGTGGGTGGATGTAACCCAGCTAGAAAAAAATGCTACACTGCTGTTCCCTGAGTGCATTAAAGTAAGCACAAGGGACAGTGAACTTTATTTTTCCATGTTTCTCAACATCAACGAGACATTCAAGCTGATGGAGCAGTTGGCTAACATTGCTATGCGGCAGCTGTTGGATAATGAAAGCTTCCTACAGGACAAATCCCTCCCAAAGCCCAGGAAGCCTCTTAAGAACATCTCTGCATTAAAAAGGTATATGTTTCCAGCAGTGAGAAGACAGATAACAGGGGATTGTAATAATAAATCTGCATTACTGTGTAGCTCCAGGTGCCACTGGGGTTTTCTCACTCTAGGGGCTGCATCACTTATTTCAGTCGTTAGCCCTCTGCCTATTCTTTTTTTTTTTCCCCCCATCCCAAATTGGTACTGAGTTCACACACGCCCTCATGTCTTTCTCATGCATGACTAGGCACTGTCAGAAGGAATTTTCAACTAGGAACTGTTGAAAATCCTGTTTTAAAAAAAAAGTGTGAAAGAAGACAATGACATCAGCCCCTCTGTCTGAAGTTGAAGGTTTTATAAAAAGTAATATACACTTGTATTGTAATAAATCCTCCCGCTGGGAACTGTTCTCTGCAGTTTCAGAATCTGATGTAACATTTAAGTTTCGCAGATGCACTTGCATATCTTATCTTGTATTGCAGGACATACCTTGTCAGTGAAGCATGTCTGAAGGCTGAAAGAGGAGTCAGATAAGGGGTGGCATCTCAGTTAGAGAAAGGAATACTAGGATTACACAGCACAGTCTGAAGGTTGTGATTGGAATGAACACTTAACATTAGTGTTGGAGTGAGTTTTTCAAGTGAGAAAAAAACCTCTGGGGACTACTTTTTGCTTTTCCCCAGAGACCTGGATGCTCGAGCTAAAAATGAGTGCTACCGTGCCACTTTCCGGTTGCCCAAGGATGAATGCCTGGATGGACATACAGACTGTACCTTGTGGACACCATTCAACAAGATGCATATTCCTGGCCAGATGTTTGTTTCCAACAATTACATCTGTTTTGCCAGCAAGGCAGAGGAGGCCTGTCATCTCATCATTCCTCTCAGGGAGGTGGGGATTTCTTATCTGTATATTAAGACGACAGGCCTTTCTTGTCTTTTGTGTGCTTCTAGCTTTTGTGTGGTGCTGTATAGATAATGGAGAATCTGCTAGATCCAAATGGCCCTTGTCTTTGTCTTCTAGGTGACAATAGTTGAGAAAGCAGATAGTTCCAGTGTCTTGCCCAGCCCTCTGTCCATCAGCACTAAAAGTAAAATGACCTTCTTCTTTGCCAATCTGAAAGACCGAGATTTCTTGGTACAGAGGATCTCTGACTTCTTGCAGAGAACGCCATCCAAGAAACCATGCGGCAGCGACAGGGAATGGAAGTGGAATTTGGCTGATCCTGGTTGTGAGGTACTAAGGAAATAGCTGGGAGAAGCATTTGTTAGCTTTTGAGAGTAACGCTCCTTATAGTGTGTTAACAGTGCTCGTTACCAGCAGGTGATGTCTCTTTGTTAGACAAGTAGCAGAGTAGGGAGGCTGCCTGAGCTCAGATGCTTTATGTTCTGTTGTGCAGGAGGTTCCAGAGTTGCCTTCCAGCAGCCCACTTGCAGTTAGCCCCGCGTCTGCTCTCAGCGATCGACCTGTCAACTTCTGTGCCGGGGAAGTGCCAACAGCCTCGCAGGGACTACTCAAACTCTTCAGAAGAAATTCCGAGGAGCTCTTGGGACCCAAAGGGGTAAATAATATTTTAACTTAAAACAATTAACTCTAAACAGTTTGCAGTAGGTTGCAGATTTCCTGTCCTGCTCTAAGGCTATGAAAATGCATTTTATCCCTGCTCAGTCCTGCAGTATCACTGTTGTGTCTGTCACAATGATAGCGCTGCATAGATGTAACCTGACCGTCGGCTTACTTTATCAGTACTGAGATACCTGAGATACTTGACTAGAGGCTGAGAAATTAGTGTTACTGTGCTTCTGGGATGTAAATTCATGTCTGTGAAGAACTGCTTTTCTTCAGATCAAGAAAGCAGAGAACTGGTATCTCTGCTTGCTAGCAGTCGTCTTAGACTATGGTTCTGTTTGCATTTATGTAGAGATTTGCAAGGTGTAATGCCATTGCACAGCCCATGTTAACCTTGCAAAGACTTGACTTTAAGCAAGGTCAGAACTGATTCAGACCAGTGTAGATTAGCACGCACCCTTTTATTCAGCAGGAAGTTAAAAGGCTTTAAATGTCACAATGCATTTCTCTTGTGAAGCGTAGGACTGAGTATACCCAGAAATTACCTGTCCTACAAACATAAAAATGCATTCATCTCCTAAAATGGCCATATTTGTTCCTGTGAAGGCAAAGGAGAAGATGAAGGAAGAGTCTTGGAACATTCATTTCTTTGAATATGGGCGAGGGATGTGTATGTATCGCACTGCCAAGACTAGGGAGCTGGTGCAAAAAGGAATCCCAGAGAATCTTCGTGGAGAGCTGTGGCTCCTTTTCTCAGGTAGGAGGTTGTGCTGGACACTTTGACAGCTAGCAGGAATAAGGTTCTGCACATGTCAAAGGAAAAGGTATAAATCTTAGCTCATTTCAGAAGACATTAATCACAAGTTAACTCCACCTGAATGATGCTTCATGGTGTTTTTGCCCAAAATGCAGTGATCGCATTCCTGAGATGCCTTCATGAGCGTAGTAGCTCTTTGGCCTCCTTTGCATTTCAGTGTTGGGTCCTGGACTCTAACGTGATGATTTGACAATGAGTTTGTTACTATACTTTCATATCTGTTTATAGTTGATGAGTTCATGTAGTGCTTCCTGGCTGCCTCTTCTCTGAAACTGTGGGCATAAAATCTGTATTCCAGAGCTCAAGAGGTGAAGCAGTATTTGTTTGTCGTTACAGGGGCTTGGAATGAGATGGTGACTCACCCTGGTTACTATGCAGATCTTGTAGAAAAGTCAATGGGAAAGTACAATCTTGCTACAGAGGAAATTGAGAGAGATCTGCACCGTTCTATGCCAGAACATCCTGCCTTCCAGAATGAGTTGGGAATTGCTGCCCTCCGGAGAGTCTTAACAGCTTATGCATTCAGAAATCCAACAATTGGGTACTGTCAGGTAAGAAAGAAGTCTTAGACTTGTTAGTGCTACACAGTGACCATGATTGACTTGGACTTTTTCTGCAGTTTTTTGTTCGGTTTCAAAGTTTCCCTTCATACTGTCCAAGTAGTGGTGTGAGAGTAGGAAAGAAGTGGTAATGTTGCAAGATCTCTTACCTATCCTTTGGATGCAGCATTTAAATAGGCTTTGCGCATTTCTGTTAGGTGTAATGACAGAGTCTTTTACCAGTTTTCCTGCTAGAGCTTTCCCTAGTTCAGCAAAAACATCTTCTGGTTTCATTAAAAAGAGCAATTAAATCAAATAAGTGATGATGCACATGAGCAGTATCTTGAAAATGAAGCCACTTGCTGGTGTGTGAAACAACTCAGTGGAAATTCAGATTCATTTTGTGTATTGCTCTGTTATTGGAGGTTCTCATTACGTTGTTCTGTTACGACCAAATTGTTACAAAGCTTTTTATAAAAACTTTGAAAATTATACTTATAATTATACATTGATTAACAAAAGTGCTTGACAAAAGGTAGTTATATTATTTGCTGCCTCACAAACAGAGGAACTGAAACAGGAAGGTAAACTGGCTCAAGGTCATCTGTTGACTCAGATACCAGTAAAAGCTGGAAATAGATGTGACTCTCAGTGACAGTTTTGCTGTATTAATGCTTTTTAAGTTTAGCTGGTCTGTAATAACAGAGCTTTCATGAACATCTTCGTGTTTCTCTCCTATATCTGCATATTTAACTCTGCTGGCTTGTAGGCCATGAACATCGTTACGTCAGTACTGTTGCTATACTGCAATGAGGAAGAGGCTTTCTGGCTCTTAGTGGCTTTATGTGAGCGGATGTTGCCAGATTACTACAACACAAGAGTAGTGGGTGAGTCTGTCAAATTCATGCTGGAGCCTGGATTTTCAGCTGCAGTTCCACCAGCATCTCTCAGGAACATTTTGTTGTTCAGAATGAATTAAATGTGATGCATTTGAAAGATGATGAAGCACAACCCTGTTCCCTTTGAAGTTGCAGGTGTGTGATGGAGACGTAGGAAGAGACACTACAGGCTACCAAGGTAGTAGTACTACCTTGTAGTAACAAGGAAGATGAAGTCACTAAAAATTGGTAGCAGGAGGGGCCGTTAGCAGTAAGGAGGCATATCTAGAAGAAAATTGTTGGGTTATTTTTTACCCGTCTGAATGATGTATTAAATCTTTGGAATAGGCTCCCAGGAAAGGTTAGTGAAAGCACCGCTTCATGGGCTTTTAAAGTTTGTCTGTACAAAAGCGTATGGTTTCATCTAAATACCATAATACCAGTAATCCTCCACCCCTCCTTTCAGGGAAAACGCATAGATCAATGAGAGATTCTGTTGCTGCGTGCTCTGCAATGTAGGAATAGTCTCTATCTAAATATGTTGGTTTTATTGAGAAAGGGAACAAATCAAAATAAATGCGTTAATTTTAGTTCTGATGTTAAGAGGCTTATATGAAATTAAAGTGAACTTACACTATTTTGTTTAATAGTTGATTGGCTTGGGTATAGTACCATGATACCATCAATTTGAGTTCTACCATTGTTTTTGTTTGTTTTCCCAGGTGCATTGGTGGACCAAGGCATCTTTGAAGAACTTACACGAGAGTATCTTCCACAGCTGTCAGAAAAGATGCAGGACCTGGGAGTGATTTCCACCATATCCCTTTCCTGGTTTCTCACTCTCTTTCTCAGTGTCATGCCCTTTGAGAGTGCTGTGGTCATTGTCGACTGTTTTTTCTATGAGGGAATCAAGTTTATCTTGCAGGTATCATTGGCCATACTTGATGCCAACATGGAGAAGTTGTTACAGTGCTGTGATGAAGGTGAAGCCATGACTATTCTGGGCAGGTACCATTCATTGTTCTTATTTATAACTGAATAGAAACAGCACCCTTTTAGTCGTCATCTCATTCCACCTAATCCCATTACATAGCAGGTCACAGATAACACTCTAGGACGAAACTTGAGCTCCAGAGAGGTTTGCTATTGCTTTCTACAACAGCTGAAATTAATTTTTGGCTCAAATATGGAGGAATCCCATATTTCTGGAATTGTTTGCTGTGTAGCATAATGCATTCCTGCTTCTCAGTTTGAATTTGAACTCCGAAGAGTTGTTTATCCAAAATTCACAGAAGAATTCTGATCTGCTATTAAGAACAGATCCTGTCAGGAATCGCCTTCTAGAAACAGAAAACTCTATCAAGCAGATGTCTCCAAAGTCTAGTAAATGTAAGATTTTCTTGTTTGAAATGTGAATCTCTTCTATGTGCAGCAAGATCTTCAGCTGACTACTAGAAGCCCACTTTAAAAAGAGTAGATACCCCCAAAATAGGGTGAAAATCAACTTTACTTCAGATACATTGTGGGGTAGCATTGCAGGTTAGCTGGGAAAAATTAAAGTTTCCTACGTGTTTAGATTAATGATACAAAGAAGTTGGAAATTATGTGTTTAGGATATTACTTCTTTTCCTGGACACTAATCCTGGAGTCTTGCATCTGTTCTGTTTTTTCCCCACAGGTATTTGGACAACGTAGTTAACAGACAGAGTGTCTCTCCCCCTATTCCCCACTTGCATGCCTTATTGACGAGTGGAGATGACCCACCACTTGAAATCGACATCTTTGAACTCATCAAAACATCCTATGAGGTAAGATTCTGGCTTAGTTTTTGCCCAAGAGATTTTTCTCTACTAACATCCAGTTTTATACTTTGTGCAGCCAGAATTTGAACAGTGTTCATACCTTGTGTTCAAGGAGTGCAGGCCCAAGCCGTTAATCCTCCTGTTTGGTATGAGTAGAGCCTAACACTTGGCTCTTGTGGATTACAGAGAGTTTCCCCAACACCAGTGGAGACTAAAGTGAAGTCTGCAAATAAGTAAAAATTACAGACAAGAGATTTCTTCCTGCTTTGCCAAAAAAGTCTCCATTCTTACTTGTATGCAAGGTTTGCCAGTGCTAGGGAGTTGGGGAGGGAAATTCAGGGTAAAAATTGTGAGGTGTACTGCAGAAACATGGAAGCATCCCGGTTCATGTGCACAGGAATCCTGTTCTGGGATCCAGGTTATAGTAATGGGAAGGTGACCCAAGAGCAGTGCCAATGCTGTTGAAATCCCTCTGCACTGGTGGAGGTGTACCTCATTATTCATACTGAGAACAAACTCATAAGAAATTTGTGTCTGAGTGATGGGAAAAACACAGGCAAGAGAACTGGTGTTTGACGGTTCTCTGCTATGCTGTAGTAAATGTGGATTCATTTCCCTTTTTGTCTCCTGTTCTTCATCCTGTCCCCTTCCAGCTGCTTACAGTCAGGCAGCTATCGTTTAGCTAGGTATTTTGTTTGTTTCTTCAAATCTACCATCTCTGTTTGTTCTCAGTTTCTCTTGTAAAATAATGTCACCAAACTCATCTTACTTGTCTGACCTAGTGTCGTGGTTTAACCTCAGCCAGCAACTAAGCACCACATAGCCACTCACTTACTTCCTCCCTGGTGGGATGGGGGAGAGAATCAGAAGAGCAAAAGTAAGAAAACTCATGGGTTGAGATAAAGACAGTTTAATAGGTAAAGCAAAAGCCACGTGTGCAAGCAAAGCAAAGCAAAACAAACCAAGGAATTCATTCACTACTTCCCATGGGCAGGCAGGTGTTCAGCCATCCCCAGGAAAGCAGGGCTCCATCACGTGCAATGGTTACTTGGGAAGAAAAAACACCATCACTCCAAACATCCCGCCCTTCCTTCTCCTTCCCCCACTTTACATGCTGAGCATGATGTCATATGGTATGGAATATCCCTTATGTCAGTTGGGGTCAGCTGTCCTGGCTGTGTCCCCTCCCAACTCCTTGTGCCCCCCCAGCCTCCTCGCTGGTGGGGTGGGGTGAGGAGCAGAAAAGGCCTTGACTCTGTGTCAGCCCTGCTCAGCGATAACAAAAACATCCCTGTGTTATCAACACTGTTTCCAGCACAAATCCAAAACACGGCCCCATACTAGCTACTATGAAGAAAATTAACCATATCCCAGCCAAAACCAGGACACCTAGTCAGTAGAAAAGCCTGTGTGTTTCTAGCTGAATCTTCTATGAGTCCTAGAAAAAAACAGGGCTGCAAGGAATGACAACCTGTCTGTTCTCCTATCTCTGCCACAGCACAGGATCTGTATTTCTGTCAGTCCTGACAGATGCTTTTTCAGCTGTTCTTTAGAAACCTCTGATGTTGGATTTCTCGTGAATTCTGAATGACTTCTCTTGCAGGACAGGGGTGAATAGGGAATAGAACTCAAGTTTTTTCTCATCTTCTTGCTGCTGGTAAAAGGCTTCTAGGGGTTTTAGATCATCTCTGAGGGAATAGTATATTTGTTAAAGACCATGCAATTGAACAGGGGTTGTTCTTTCTTTAGGAGATTATGTTGACCTGGTCTGCTTCCTTTCTTGCAGAAATTTAGCAATCTGAAGGCAGATGACATTGAACAAATGCGTTTTAAACAAAGGCTGAAAGTGATCCAGTCTCTGGAGGATACAGCCAAGAAGAGTGTGGTATGTGAATCCCAGATTGAATGAGCTACCAAATGGCATATTAATGGAATGTGTTTTGCTGTAAGCACCTAGAAAGTTTACCCTGTAGCAGACCCAGTTTGAAGTGACTTAAAGAATTGAAAAAAAATGGATTTACTGGCTGGAATAATGGATTTTCATTTTTCTTCTTCACGTGGTTCTAGTTAATCTAATAAAATGGATTGAAGTGCTAGGGCATGATCAAATGAGATATTTGGCATGGAGGGAGATAAAAACCACTTGTAGGCCTTGTAATAGTCTCCACTGCCTAGTGCTGTCTGTTTTACTACTTGCCTGGAATCTTTGGGAAAAGCTAGCTAGCAGATAATTATTTTCCTGCCATTTAGAGGGCACATTACGGAATTTTACAGAAGGGTTCATGGCCAAAGGGGAGCATCCACATCTATTGCAATTATCTCCCATGTCCTAGGTGGAGAACCTCATCCACGTGTTTGTCTCACTGTTGTTTTTCAATGCATCTGAGTCAAACATCTGAAGATAAAAACAAGAGTGAGGGGCAACACAGTCTGCAGAGTCAGGTCTGCACAAACAGGAAATAAGCGCAGTATTTTTTTCTAGCTGCTCAAAATGTCAGCAGTTTCTGCTTGACCAGAAACTGTCTTCCTGACCTGTAATCCTTAGCAATGGGAGGTATTGGAATGGTTATGTTTTCCCTCCTGTCCTGTGTCATATGTCCTTGCACGTGTTTTCATTTCTATTACACAGATTTTTCATCAAGTCATATTTAACTTTTCTAGCTTTGAAATAAATTGTTCACTCTGTTTTCTCCCTAACTATAGGTCCGAGCTGTGTCTAGTGACATTGGTTTCTCTATTGAAGAACTAGAAGAGCTGTATGTAGTGTTCAAGGTAAGAAGCTGGAGTGAGGAAGAATGTGTTCTGACACAGAGAGAACAAATATCAAAATAAGTTGAAAAGGAAGCAATGCCTTTGCTTTGATTCTTAATCCAACCTATCAGAAACAGATGTTGCATTCTGTAATATATGGTGCCAGTGAGACTGGCCCTATTGCTATCCAACTGATTTTTTTTTTTTTTCCCAAAGATGGCCAAAACACATTCACAGTATTTGAGTGATACTTACTCAGAAAGAGATCATGGAGTCAATGGAAAGAAATGTCATGTAGCACTTAGAACAGGGAGCTAGTATTGACTGTACCTCAATTTTTATTCTCAAGTTTGCCATTGACTTGCTCTGTAATTATGACAAAATTACTTAAGTGCTTTGCCTCTATTTGTCAGTGTATGTATTTAAGAGAGTGGTATCACCCAGCTGCATTTACCAAAGTCACTGCAAACTCAGTTGCACTGTGCTGTAGACAGAGAAAGAGAGGCTTAGTTCTAAAACCTGCATGTTCCCTTTGCAGTAAAGCCTGAGTGTCATTTCATTCAAACCCAAATCATGTTTTTTGTATTTTTCACTTAAAATTGTTCTCTGTGCTCTTCATGAAATCCCTGTCTCTTCCTTCATTTCATATTATTTTGTGGTGAAGTGGTGCTAGGAATAATGGGGGAGATAAACAGTGTCCTGAAATGTCTCTTCTCTGCTTACTCAATGCTATTCTTGAGCTATAACAAAGTCTTCATTCCTGTGGATTGTTGTAGTGTAGTATAATCTGACCTATTAATCCTTTCCCTCCAAAGGCAAAGTATCTGATGAGCTGTTACTGGGGAAATAATCGTGCTGCAGCTGCCCGCCGAGATCAGAGTTTACCCTACCTGGAGCAGTATCGCATAGACATGGAGCAGTTCAAAGAGCTGTTCATCAGTTTGACCCCCTGGTCCTGTGGTGCACATACACCTGTGCTAGCAGGGCGTTTGTTCCGGCTTCTGGATGAGAACAGGGATTCTCTCATTAACTTCAAGGAGTTTGTGACAGGGATGAGTAAGTGGTGTTCTTGGAGATGATGAAATATTGCAAAAAGTGTTTCTGTCCTTTTCCAAGCAGAGAACTAAAGGGAGATAGTGATGTTTGCCCTATCATGAGGGGAGGGTGACAGCCTTACAGAAAGCATCAGGCAGAACCAAAGAAGCCTTTTTGCTGCTAGGCAGTCTCCTGTTTTGGGAAACGATAGGTGGCAAACCAACAAGATGCAGCTTTGCTGTGGATTTCTTTACTGCTTCTGCACAGGGCTTTGTGCAGTTAGTGTTTCCTCATTGCATGTGAACTCATTCTGGTTTGAGCCTGTGAGCAGAGGGTGATTCTTTATCCTAAGTGCTATTTTTCCTAACCATTTTTTTCCTTCGCAGGTGGAATGTACCATGGTGACCTCACTGAAAAACTCAAAGTACTTTACAAACTGCATCTGCCTCCCGGTGAGTGATTGCTTTCATATATTGCTACTATTGAGCACGGTCTGTTCTGACATGCAATTGAAAAGGGATGCCTCATGAATTTTGCTAATGAAGTGGGTGATACTGCTGTTCAGTTAGCTTAGAGATATTAATGTTTCCTTCTCTGCAAATACAGCTCTGAATCCAGAGGAGACGGAGTCTGCTTTGGAGGCCACAAGTTATTTCACAGAGGATGTTACAACAGAAGGTAATACAACACTGCTGCCTTTACCTCTCAATTTAGACAGGAGTTGCAGCACAAATCCATGTGCTATGAACAGGGATTTTTTGCAAGGCATGGTCTCATGGTGGCAGTATGTTAAGATTGCCAGTGTGTTTGAGTTCGCTGTCTTTGTTGCATGATGGGAGAGAAGTTTGGAGCTTAAACTGCTCAGCGCCCATTTCATGCAGGACACAGCACCCTCTGAAGCACAGTTACAGACTGCTGAGGAGGAGCAGTGTGCTTTTACCAGCCCCTGTCTCCCACCATGATTTAGGTTTTTCATGCAAGTCTCATTGTCTCTCTTCTTGTTTTTGTTTCCTTCTCTGTGTCTGTCTATGTCTGGCCTTTTCTTCTGTTTTATCTGGGATATTGTCCCCTCAACCCCTTTTTCTGCTGCTCAAGTATCTCCTTTTGTCTCAGAGCTGGATTTCTGCCTGCACTGTGAGTCTCAAGGTCAGTCCATGGATTATGTGCATGCACTGAGCATGGCTGTAATGCTGATATCATCTACCAGCACCAATGTGCTATTTTAAATACTCTGAAGTTGTTGCTGCTGCTCCTTTCTCATGACACTCCCACTATGAATGAAGTGCTATAAGTAATTAGATACCTTTCAGTATATTCTACCTATTGTGTTTCAACCTTGGTCAAAATTGGTTTTGTCCAGCTTGTCTCAGTGGAGTTTATCTCGCTCTAGAAACTGGCGGGGGGAAAATACTCTCAGAGCAGAGTGTAGGGGGTGCTAGGCATGCTGGCCTGGGTAGATGATAGCTGTGCCTCCTCCACAGTCTCCTAATTTAAATTTCCATTGAGTTGTAAAACTGTTAGTAGACTAATTTACTGTATTTCTTAAAATACAGTTTTAGAGATTGTCAAATATGAGGTCAAAGTATGTAATTTGTGCTAAACGTTTACCAAAATGTAATAGTACTCCAGAAAAATCTGAGTAAGTAGTTGTGCTGTTTGGTGCTAGATGGCTAACTTAACAGCCTGAGTTGAGCCAAGATTTCCTACAAAGTCTCGTGACAATATAGGGAACCAGAAGCAAAGTTCGTGAAGTTAAGACTCTGCAAATTACTCCCAAAGTGTCGGTTCAGTCAGTGAGCAATGGTGAGTGTAGCTATTAGTGACCTACGTGCTCAGTGGTGGTTTGGGTATTTTCCATTCATTATCTTGCTTTGGATAACTGAACTTCTTTGTCTTTAAGCCATCAGATTGCTCAGTGGTCTTTCATATCTGTGTTTCACCCTTTCTTTTAAGAATTCTACCCTCTACCTCAGCACTTCAACCCACTTTTTCAGTGTGGCTTTTTATCCAGTTCATCCCATCAGCCTCTTGCTTC
This sequence comes from Phoenicopterus ruber ruber, assembly GCA_009819775.1. NCBI lineage: Eukaryota > Metazoa > Chordata > Aves > Phoenicopteriformes > Phoenicopteridae > Phoenicopterus > Phoenicopterus ruber. Next base: position 6,717,784 of record CM020228.1, on the reverse strand, counting down.
CATCCTGTTGTGTTCACTCCTCCAAATACAATGTGGGAGTGTGAGATCTAACGTCTATTAAATATATTCTTGTATGATTTTAAGTTGTATATGAGTTGTCTTATGTTCTTCATGTGTTGTATTGTTGAAAATCAGCTATTAATCGTTCTTCCATAATTTTTAGAAGCCCAAGAAGATAAAGGAAGGAGAAATGAGAATGGTCCAGAAAAAGGTAATTTCATCATAAATAGCCCACGTTCTAGTCTTGTTTCTCACATATTCTGAACTGTTCGTTGTCCTTTGCTGTATCAAGGAGACCTTTCAAAGTGTCCCTTGTGGACAGAGGTAAAGTGGGATGTGAGCTGGGAAATAAATCTCTTTTATGCCTTACTGCTCTGACTCTTTTACATACCAAGATCATAACATTTGTAGATCATGTTTGGTAAGTTGCCAACTCATAGAGTTCATTTATGAGAAGTCTGCCTGATGCAGCAGTGTTATAATTTTTGCTCTATTGAGCTGGATCAGATAAACCAGCAGAAAACAATGCAGCCTTCCTGGTAGATGCTTTCCTGAACTGTCAATAAAACCTGCTCCCAGTATGATTTTTGCTGGCACAGCATTCACTGTAAGTCTGAAACCATTAATCACCTGACAGTACTGGCCTGGTCTTGCCTTGCAGAGGAGAAGGGTGCCAGTCCACAGGACTACAGATACTACCTAAGAATGTGGGCCAAGGAAAAAGAGTCCAAGAAAGAAACCATTAAAGATCTCCCCAAAATGAGCCAGGTAAGAAGTGAATGTGAAGGTTTCCAGTTAGATGACTGGCAGGTTAGTGGGGAATTCAGCAGTACGTGCAGCCGTTTTGCCAGCATACTCAGTCCTTGCCTGTAGATCGTGCTGCTGTTCTGGTCTGGTGAGCTTTAGAAGCCCCTAGTTCCACATATTTGTGTTGAATTCCTCAGTGGACATGGACAAACTGCTTTGTTTCCACGAATCAAATCTGTTTGATTCACTCTGCCTCCCAGACCAATTTTTCCTATAAGAACTGCAATTTATGTTTTCCCTTCGGAGCAGTATGTTTCAAATATGCCATCAGTCATATAAACTTGTTTGGCTTTTTTGGTTTTGCATTGCCTCAAGTTACAGCTGCTCAGTGGAGAGCAAAGAATGTGGTTACAGGAGAGAGAGTCTGATGACTGGTGTGATCTTTTCTGTCTCTAATTTCCTTGATGGGTGCTACTTAAACCAGTTTGGAAATGCTTAAAAGCTGACCACAAAAGAGTAGCAGGACAGAAGTAAAACTTTAGGTTTTCTCAGATGTGAATATGTGAGTACTCTGTTCATCTGTCAGCAAAAAAAAACACCACTATTAAATTGCTAGCTGTGTCTCAATTTAGCCGCTACAGCAGAGAGAGAAGAGTTTGCCTGTTTTGGACTGCTCTGAATCAGTACAATAAGTTGCCACTTACTTGGTGGGGAGGCAGATAAACAAGGAGTCGGTCAAGATGGTGCCTGTTGCTTCATCTGCCACTGTCAACATTTTTCAGCCTGAAGTATGAAAAAGTATTTTTTGTCTTTGTCTTTTAAAGGAACAGTTCATAGAGTTATGCAAGACCCTTTACAACATGTTCAGTGAGGACCCAGTGGAGCAAGAGCTGTACCATGCAATTGCCACTGTAGCCAGTCTCCTTCTGCGAATTGGGGAGGTTGGAAAAAAATTCTCCAACAGGCCCATGAGGAAGTCTGAGGACTGCAAAGCAAACAATAGCCAAGATCCTGTGAGTGAAGAGGAGTCACCAACATCTGAACAGAGTCAGAATTCAGCAGTGGAGCAGCAACCCCAGGCTGACCATGAGGACAAAACCTGTGGAGATGCTCAGCCTGAAAAAACACAGCAGGAGAACCAAACTCTAGGAGATGGGTCAGGGGAAGGACAAGGCTCTCCTTTACAGCTGCTATCAGATGATGAAACCAAAGATGATATGTCCATGTCTTCCTACTCCATGGTCAGCACAGGCTCCCTGCAGTGCGAAGACATTGCAGATGACACGGTCCTGGTTGGTTGTGAAGGCAGCGGTGCAGCTGCCAGGTATGGCAGTACCATTGATACTGACTGGTCTATCTCCTTTGAGCAGATCTTAGCTTCCATGCTGACGGAAACAGCCCTTGTAAACTACTTTGAGAAAAAGGTCAACATTCTGCAAAAGATCAAAGATCAGAAGAAGGTAGAGAGGCAGTTCAGTTCATCCAGTGACTATGAACTTTCCTCCGTGTCAGGGTGAACTTGAGAAAGCAGGAATTGTCTTTGCGAGATAAAACAGGGAGATAATGTGGCAGATGGCAGGATGGTTTGGTATTTTGTGTTTGGGGTTTTCTTTTTGTTTAATCAGAGACCAGTAACTACACAACTGCAATAGATTCCAGTCAATAAGGGGCTTCTGACAGTGACTGTTTTGTGTAGGTGCTTCTTTGGCTACTCTGGCTGACAGAATTAGATTTACATTCTCAAGAGCCATTAGAACCTAATAGCCCCTGACATATAGAATTACCACCATAAATTATGCATGTCTGCCTTTTGCTATCTTTTATTTTAATGAAGTTTTATTTCAGACAGTAGCTGCTCCTTGCCTGCCCTTGTTTGCTGTAGGTTCCTGGGTGACTTGCACAGCAGATGCGGCCTGGCTTGAAACCATGTTCACCTCTGGCTGCCAATCTGAGAGCTTATGCAGTGTAGTCCAGTGCTATAGGACCCTGACCTATACATAGTCTTGTAAGTTCTTCAATGCTGTTCTGTGACTCAGCAGCTATAATGCAAATGTGTCCCACTGCTCCCAGCACCTTAAGGTCCAAACACAGACATTTCTCGAATGTGCAGGTTTTCAGATGTGATTTGGCTTTTTTATAGCGTATGATCACTTTCTTTCTCCTTCAGCATCCAGGAGTTTTCAGACAAACCTGGTTTTCTAGCATTTGCTTTTCTAATTCTTTGAAAGCCGTTGTTTTTAGTTTGTCTGGGAAGCCACAAGCTCCTTGACTTCAGTGCAGAAATAATATTAAGTCAATCAATGGGCTCATGACAGTTATAATGAAGGAATATGTTCCTAAATTAGAAGTCGGTGAGTCAGCCTCAGTGTTACAAGGCAGTGGCACACTGGTCTGCTGGACTTTCCCTGTCAGTACAGAAAACATTCATTGTTTCTTGCTGATCCTCCTTTTTTACTAGCTAGTGATGGGTCCAATTTTTATGAAGACCCCTAAGAATACTCTGATCAGTCAGCCCGCACAAATGCTCGGGGCAGGAAGATGTGCAGGGGGAGTGTTGTGCCGCCTGCAGCTGCTCAGTGTGTCCTTTCTGAACATCTCCTGTGCAAAGAGTCTAACAATGGACACGCTCTTAGAAACTGCTACACATCAAAGGGCATTTATACCTAAAGAGGACGAGTTCAAAGCAGTGTGGCCCTCCACCATCAGCCCATTATGGGAAACCTCAATAGGCTAGATCTCTTTCCAGTTAGAGACAAAATAACTGGGAGATGGAGTGACTGCTCTTTTAAATCAATTAAGACCAGAAGAAATGAATGAGTTAGCCTTCTGGTAGTAGGGCATCCGCCCCGAGGAAGGAGAATTAATGCTGATCCTACAGATAAATTCATCTCAGTACACAGGTGTCTGCCTTGCAGGGCCGGAGCAAGAGATGCTGCCGTTCAGCGAGAGCAGCCCCTGTACTGAAGGCAAGGTTTGCTACAGCTTTTGGCTGGCATTGGGAATATAAAGGATGGGAAGGACACGTTCATTTGGATGTTCCCATTTAACACTACTTGGTGTGCTACTCGGTGTTAATTCCTCCTTGTGACATCTCTGTATGTATTCACAGCTGGTACATCTTTCTTATTTCTCTGCCTCCTCTGTCCTGTATCACTGGAGAGCAGCCAGTAGTAAAACTGCTTTTACTAATTATTCAGTAATTTATTGTAATTTTTTAAAAGTACAAATAATACATGTGATTTTACACTGTCTGTCTGTCCTATCTGTCATGTACTCAATAAATGAACCAGAACCCTATAGGCTACCTTGACTGCCTTTTATTTCTCCAAGCTCATGGAATATTGCTTGTTCTTTGTCTGTGGCCGTTATCTGAAAGAGCAGACTTGGTGTGGCTGCAGTCTGACCTTTGGTTTGGGGTTTGGGGGGTTTTTTTTGTTGTTGTTTGACCTTTTCTCCTTTTTTCTTTCTGCCCCTTTCTCTTCTTCCTCCCCCTTTTTTAAAAATTATTATTCTGTATATTTACTTTCTGTCCTAACACGGACTGACACAGCTCCAGGTAGGTGCAAACGCGGTTGTTGATTATGCAGGTGCAAACACAACATGTTGTTTTTCCTCCTGGAGGGAGGTCACTTATGCCTAACCACACACCCACGCTGCCCTCGCCAGCTCCTGGCGTTAAGTCTTCCCGTTTGAAGGCAGCTCTGGCCAGTTAATTGATTACCTTAAGCAAGGGTAAGAGGCTGGCTTGGCCCTGTCGATGCTGGACGCTCGCCGTTGCTTACCCGTGCGGGCCCCCGGCGGCGAGGGGCGGGAGGCCGGGCCGGGCTCGGCGGACTCGGGGGCAGAGCGGGAGACTCGCTGGTAGCGGGGGTGTCACGTGGCCGGAAGGCGCGCGTTGCCATGGCGATGGGCGGGCGGCGGGATGGCGCAGCGGTTCTGGGCGCTGCGGTGCTGCTCCTGCCGCCTCTTCCAGGTGCAGCAGGTGGGTGCGGGCCGGGCCGGGCCGGGGAGCGGGCCGCGGGCCGCGGGCCGGGCCGTGACTGACCCCCTCTGCGCCCTCCTAGGCCAAGCGGAGCGGGAAGTGGAGCTGCAGCGTGTGCGGCCAGCGGCAGGCGGTGCAGAAGGTGAGGGGCCGGGGCGGGCTCGGCGGCGGAGCGGGGCGCAGCACCTCCGACTCCGCTGCCGGGCCGGGCCGGGGGGGAGGGAGGCCTGTGCGGTGGTAATGGGAAGCCCAGGGTGGTGGTGGGAAGCCCAGGGTGGCAGTTAGCCCTGCACAGGACATCACACGCCCAGCCCTATGTGCTAACTTTAGTTTGCGCTTCAGTATTACCTGGGGTGGAGCCTCACTTTGTGCTGTTTCCTTCTGGCTGCTCCCTAAGCCTTGTTTTTATTTTTTTTTTGGCAGGTTTACGGCCAAGGGTCTGGCCTGGACTGTAGGCACCACGTCCAGAAATTAAACTTGCTGCAGGGCGAGGCAGAGGAAGCAATTAGTTGGACATCTCGGTAGAGTGTTTAGTCTTTATCTGATTGTTTCTTTTGATGTGCTACAGTTGATGCACATCGTCGCACATTGGGTGCCTGTTACCTAATTTGAGCTCATGGGAGGGTTTTCTGTCCTGTTGTAAAGCCGTGACATGTGCCAGTTCTGTCGTCACCTCGTAGGAACAAGCTGTTTGTTGGGTTTAGTGTCCTGGCATGTTTCTTCTGACAAGGATTTTTTTCAGATAAGTTTAGTTGATCAATAGCGTGTGTTGGTCAGGCCTTTACCCGTTAAAAATATATGCAATAGTGTTTGGCTTTGTTTTTTTTTAAAATTGGTCTTTCTTATTTACTGTTTGATGAGCTGACTGTGGAGGTGTCCATCTTACAGACTGACAAGCAGTGCAGAGGTGCATCCTCAGAGAGAAAACATCCCCCACGCCAAGCTGTTGCTACCGAACTGTTGGCATTCAGGGGTTTCACACTGTGAATCTGTTGAGTAATCGCTGCTGCTATTGATAAAAAGACTTGTTTAGTGCAAACGTTTGGGTATAATTCCTGCTGGGCTGGAAAATCTGAGTAGCACTTTCCTGTTTATTTCATTCCTGAATCTGTTTACAAATCGCCTAATCTTGAACTCGTCCACCTTCCTTTTTACTCAAGGTTATTTTCAGAAATCGGTCAAAGCTAGTTAGATAACTTAGTTGCGTATACGCAGTGCTTCAGGGTTAAGCTTTGGGAAGAAAACACGTTGTTTGTTCTCTTTATCAAAGGGTTGCTATTTCTATTCTCAAAACTGTGAAATTCAAAACATTGTGAAATAATTTCCCTTTTTCCTTGGTTGCTTGGGATATAATTAATGGGTTTAAGCTGTCGTCCCAGAAGACACACTGTTATATCCCTAGTTATGATCGATTAGAATTTATCATTTCATGATTAGTGGCTTTAGATCAAACTTGCTGCTCTATTTGTATAGAAAGAAGGAGAGCTACCCTCTAACTAGATTTTTTTCAAGTATTTGGGCAATATATCTTGCAAATCCTTCATTTGACATCTGCTTTTCTATCAATTTTTTTTTTTCTGACATGCTGCCTATCTGGTGTTCCTATCCGTGCTTTCTATCCAATCTCTTGTGCTATCACTAGGTGATTTGAAAATTATAAATCAACAGAAGTGTGTTCTAGAAACTCAAGTTTAAACATCTCTTTTAGGTGCGTAGAAGAATCTGTAAATGACAGCAAAAATATAGCAGCCCAACGTGAAGACAGTTCAGTCCAGCAGGTAAGATACCTACAAAACTGAGGTAAATACCAACCCATACTGACGTAGGTGAATCAGTGATGCCTTTATATGGGTTCAGGCAGCTGAAACAGGGTGTATAATCAGAGCGGCTCCAGCAAAGAAAGAGAGTGAGGTCTATACGGAAACTCTCTGCTCCACCAGGATACTGAGCCTGGGAACACGATACAGGAACGTGTCCTAAACTGCCTTGTGATTTGAGGCATTCAGCACATACATAACAATGCCAAAAATGAGAACCCTGCAATTTGCTGTTTTCAGTAATTCTCCAATGTTGTAGGAGGGAAGGGCAGAAGTCAGTCGCTGGAGTAAATATCTGGATAAGGACAGTGAAGATCAGGAGGATGGGGAGGAGGAGGCAGGTACAGAAAGGCAACAGTTCTGTTCCCAGAGGAAGAACACTGTGGAAGAACAAAGGTACAGAAAGAACTTCTTTTTTGTAATTCCTGCCCCCGAGTGGTGACATGTGGTTTGGAGGTGTGGGAGGGAGCTCATCTCTGATAACTGAACAAAGTACAAGTTGCAATGTACGACCTGAGCTGAGCAGGGATTTGGTATTTGGGGGTAAAACTTCTCTTATTGCTAGAGCCATGCATTTTATCAACATTTCTGGTGATTTGTGGAAAAAAAAAATCACAGTGGAGCTAATCTGTCCTCTTTGTGAATGGTTTTCTCGGCCAGGAAATACCAGAAGAGCTTCCTCTCCAGTGATGTTCAGGACTATGCGGAAGAAAATGGAGTTTTCCAGCTTGCCTACCAAGCCAAAAAGGTTAAAACCTCTGAGGTATTTTAGTTGTAGAAGATGCTTCCTACCAATAAAAAAACCCAGTGGTCTCCTGACCTCTTTTGTGTCATCATAATTTTGAAGTTTTATGAGTCTTCCTGTGCTCTTCTGTTTGAATGACTGGGGAGAAGGAGAAGAAAATTGTGTCAGGAGTTTCTCTCTGAAAGGTTTTAGTCAGGCAAAACCAATGCCAACTTCTGTAAGCTGAGTGGTTGAGCCGGACTCCTCTATCAGCACGGCTGCAAACTATGCTGCTTTGCCTTACTGAGCAGTGGCACCTGTGTAGTGTGCAGTTATTAAGGCTACTGTGGTTACCTGCAGGGCTGGTGAAGTTGGCCTGAGGCCTCACAGCCCACAGTTCGTAATCCCACCCAGCGCATCACCCTCAGCTCTGCCTCAGAGAGCTGGGGAGAATTTGGGTGCATTTGAAGGACCTGAGTGCTCTTTCTTTGCCTGCTTCTGTGCAGTTTGGCTGTGCAATGCTGGATTTATAACCAAGGTCTCTTTCTTCTTACAGCGCAAGAAATGTTTAGTAGCAGGGGCTGATCAAGATGATGGAGCTGCTGTTTCTGGAGACAGTACGGTTCCTGCTGTCCCTGAGTCCATAGTGCCTGAGGAGAATACACAAACCCCAACTGCTTGTACCAAACCCTCGAAGTGGGAAAAATTTCTCCCGTGTTCTGACAGCTATAGCAAAAACACTGCCAGAGTCACTTCATCGCCACAGGAGGGCAGTGGAAGGTTGGGGCTACACAGCACCACTGCAGCAGATGCTGGTGCAGCCAGTAGTCGCTCAGAACAGGCTGGAAGAACTCTACCTCAAGGTACACGTTTTGAATTTAAAAAGTGTGTTGCTAGCACTGAGCAGCTTGCCTGGAAACTGCCTGGCACCGTGGTGCCCAGCACCAGTTGCTCAGAGGAGGAGGATGTGTTGTTTGAAGAACCTCAAAGCCAATTGATGAGGGCAGGATCTGGTGCCTTAGAGACCACTGGAGGGAGGTGCTGCGTGGATAGCACTAGGAGGGCAAACACCCTTGTTAACTCTAACACTGGGCCAAAGCCTAGCACTGTTTCTTGCGAACCCCTCTTCTGCACAGGCGAGGAGTTTGATGATGATCTCTGAGAAGTTCAGGCATCTTTGGCATCGCTTTCTTGTTTGTCTCTATAATGTATTTGGTATGTTGAGTACTGGGCAAGATTTTTGACCCAAAGATAGCCTTGCAGAACTGCACTATTAAAGTTGTTTACTTGCTCTGTGGCTGTGTTTGGGGGCAGGGTATGAGGGTGGAAGAGACTGTTGCAGTGGGCAAAGTACTATGGTTACAGAGTGTCATCTAGCAACCTCATCAGCTAGAGCTAAGAATGGAAGTAGGTCAGCTTAGGGGGAGAAAGCTCCAAAGCTCTAAGGATTCCTGGCCAGTACAATTAAATTCTGTGATTAATTCCCCATTGCAAACTACAGCTCTTTCCCCTGTGCTTCCTCTCCCATAGCAACCCTTTCTTCCAGAGCAGGCTTCAGAGCCAGTAAAGCATTTGCTTTCTTTTCAGAAGCGTAGCCCTAAGGATACCCCAAGGGTTGTGCAAAACAGCAGGCCTACAGTTGTGGGCTGCCTCCCTCGCAGGGGGAGCTGCTTGATGAAATCACATGCTCTTAGCCTAATCCCTCTGCTCTTTTAACTAAGTAAACACAGTAATACAGCTGTGATAATTAAACACTCACACAGACTCATCCCAGGAAGTAGTATTTATTTTTTCCTCCATTCTACAAGCACTTAGGAACATGAGACAGAAACCCTTAGCAGGAAGAAAGATGAACCACTGAGCGAGTTGTACTGCATTGTCTGCTTTCAGTTAGAAGGAAAGTGCTTTTTGTTACACAGGCTACTACTACAGGTGAGGTGGCTGCTTGGAATACTGGATGGCATCTAGTGCTGCCCCGATGTCGCAGTTCTTTGTCTGCAGGAGTCGAGTGAGCCATCCACCCTCATCGGAGAAGCCCATAGAGAGCATCTGGGACAGTGATTCAATGAGGCGAGGGTCTGCTTCTGTTAAGAGAACAGTTTAAAGTTGGAATATTTCATGTAATTGGCAAACCAGCCAAGGCTTTAATACCACATGATAGGTGGGTTGGCACTAATCCTAGTAAATCTAGCAGAGCTGGTTAAATGGTACAAGACATGCTCTCCTTTGTCTCCCAGGACAGCAGATGTCTGAGAGAAAACATATATAGCCAGCTAAGAAAACTGCTGAGTCAGACTCGGCTGGCCTTGCTCTAAGACTCTCTGCTGTTGCTCTCAGTTAAGTGGCCCAGCACACTGTTACTGGCTCCCAGCAGAACAATGCTGTCTTAAGTCACAGGATGCACTAGTCTGCATCCTGCATTAAAAGGGCTCTCTTGAAGAGTACACAGCAAGCACATGATTTAGGATACCACCTTTTTTCATGTTGCTTGAATGGCATATTAGTCTAAGGTCAGAAGTCTTGTTAAGACTTAGCTGCCCACATTCAAGAGGAGAACCACCCGACTGTCTCTAACAGGGTGCAAGAGCTGCCATACCTGCTAACAAAGGTAGGGACAAGTTTAGCTGTAACTTATGTGACCTTGGTTTCTACCATCTCTAAAAGCAGGTCTGCTTATGTCAGGCAAGTTGGCAATTCCCCAAGTGAAAATTACCCTCAGTTATGAAACCTGCATACACTCTCATACCTGGTGGGAGATGTGGGTAGAGTGCAGCTTCTCGTAGTCCTGTAGGTCCTGGTTGGGGAGGATCCTGAGATACATCCAGGGAGCTGGGACCGTCTGTCTCTGGCATTTGCAGAGACTGCAGTTCACCTGTGGAAGGATCCACTTCTTTGGAAGATAAGTGGGTCCAGTCTTCCTCACCCCCTGATGAACTGCTGGACTCACTGTGTTCCTGAAATGGAAAGAAAAAAGGTCCAGGTGCTGCAGTGCTTTCCAGGTAGGATGCATGCTCCTACTATCTGCCTTTAATACAAAGGGTTACATCCACAAGAAATCCCACCACCTTTGCTGTAAGCCTGCAAAGCAAAGGTGCTGTCTATCACTTAATCTGCTGATGTCTTAGTATTCAATCCCACAATGCATGCTGAACGATTATCTTCCTTTTTAGTAAAGCCTCAGCAAGCATTATTAAATTAGTGTCATAGTTCTTTTACCTGTGACTGGAAACTGCCATCTTCCATTTGCGTGGGCACAGGATCTATCACCATGTCTTGTATCTGCTCTGCAACAGCATTTACTTCTGTAACAGAATCTGTGTTATTCCAGTCTGCCTTGGTCTGAACGTTCTGGTTAGGAGTACTGCTGCTTGACTCAGCATTGCTCTTCTCTTGATTGGGAGAAGCAGGAGTGACTTTGCTTCTCTGTCCTCCATGTTCCACATCGATATCAACTTCAATACCTAGAAATGCATTTGAGATGGAGAAAGTCTTAAGAGATTTTTCCAAAGCACAGTCCTAAAAGAGCACGGATCAATCCTGGTCTAAACCCTGTAAGGTTTCTTTAATCCTACAGTTTGCCATGTAACATGTAGGAATTAAAAGGCAATGCATTCTTTAAATAGTTAAGCACCAAACAGTCGTCATCTTCTAGATAGACAAGCCATACATTTAGAGGGTCAGGGCAGGAGTTCTCTATGTCCACATAAGCCAGGCAAAATCCCAAGTCACCTCTGACTTAAAATTAGTGTTACAGTGGTGACATGTTAATGAAATCTTTTCTTATTTCCTCTGCAAGGAGGGCTCCGATAAGGTACCAAATGGCTGCTCTAAGCCTAGGCATTATTAGTACTAGGAGTAAATTAAGCCTTTGAGGCTTAGTAGCATGAGGTAGTTCCGGAATCAGTCACAACAGCTGACTGCTGCTCCTGTTAAAAGGACCTTTAAGCCAGTCTCAGGGATTGGGATAACAAACTGTAAGTCACTTACCCAGGGGGCTCAGAAAAGCTGCAACACTCTCCCCAACATTCTTTAAGAAGGTGACGTTAGGGTCCTGAGGCTGGCTGTTAGTAGAAGCTTCTAGAAAAACAATTTCTGTTAGCACACATAGAAGCTCAGAGGGAAAGAGCACCTATAGAGTGTATCCCCATGAGATCTTGGTGCTCGTTTCCTGTCACTCACGTACACTGCACAACAAAGGCAGTATAGAGACAAAACCACTCTGAGCTACCTCTGGAACAGAAAACCAGTGGCATTAGCATTGTTAAGGCTCATTAGCCATGCTGAAAGGCAGATCTGGAGTAGAGACAAGACATGCTTGACCTAACAGCTCAGCTTTGGTTCCAGATACTCTGTATCCTCATCTCTTGCATGGGCCCAAGCATGCCTTAAGATAATCCCACTCCACACTGAAAGGTGCCAATTATTTCAAGCAAATTCGATTAGCTCCTGTGTCTATTTTTCCACCCAGATTCCACCCTGTGCTGCAGAACCTCAGCTAGTCTGGCTCCACCACCACCACCTTGCTTACCAGGGCATCTCCTCTTACCTTCTGCAGCAGGTGGACTGGAGGCTGCAGCACTGGCTTGGGCTTGTTCGGAGTTCTGGCATGGAGCTGCAGGGCCAGGGTACCCCCAGCAGTGCATCCACGGGAAGGGGGGAACACCATGCCGCATTTTACGGAGCCAGCGTCCTCGGGGAAGCCACTGTAAAGAGTAATGTTCATGTGACTCTGTTCACAGCCAGAGTCTGAGTAACTGAAACTTGTGACTTAAATTTGAGGAATATCCCATGCATTAGTTCCCCTCCATAGATTTTGCTCACCTCAAATGGATTTAGCAGTGGACTTTGAAACATCACCATGTTGTGCTCCTTATGGATGCCTTTACCCTCACAGGTGCTGCACAGGTCGTAGTCGGGACAGACAGTGCACTTGAACCTGGCCCCCACCACCGGTCCTTCACAGCCATCACAGATCACATTGGGGTGCACCATGTCGCGGGGAGGCTCCTGGCTGCACTGCGAGCGATGTTCCCGCCTGCACTCCTTTTTCTCTATTAAGGAAAGGAAAGGAAACTTTGCATCAAGAACGAGGTTACTATTTAAAGGCTGGAAATCAGGCAGAGGAGAAGGAAGCACAAACAGCCCTTGTCAGAGCAGTATTGACTTACTAGGTCAGTTTATTTTTACACTGGCTGCCGAACACAAGCTGGGGGGCACATAAGAGAACTTAAACCATGTGCAAAGGGGTTTCACAAAGACACCCGCTCCTCAACCTGAGCATGCCTTATCCTTAACAGTCTCTTGGCATGTTTGTTTTAGATTAGTACCACACTACCCCATTTGACTTCTCGTCCTACCTTCCTAAGCACTGCAAGAACAGAATGTTTCTGGAAAGGGAGTTAGAAGAAATGCCAGGAGGCATAACAGATGAGAACAGGGACAACAGCCGCTGGCTTGTGTGACTCATTAGATGGACTGCAGATAAAGCTTCGCAGGTATCTAAGTGAACAGCAGGAACTAGGGAGTGACTATGCGCTGAATAAGCTGGAATTAAGGCCTCCTAACGCATTGTTGCGAATATTAAAGATATGGTGCCAGGCTAGCGTTTCCAGGGAGCCAGTGTGACAACAGTGGCTCGCATTGGGCCGGCTGAGATGCCAGGGCTAGGACACAACTTGTGATCCGTTTACCCCGCCTCAGCAGGGAAGATTCACATTCTGGCATATTACCCTGCCCTTTATTTACCCCCCCCCCCCCGAGGGCTGCAGCCTACACCAGTCCTTAAGCACAACGGGAAGGGCCGGGGCTTGATTCTCCCATTTTCGGAGGCCTGCCAGCGAGCACACAGCGCAAAGCCGGGGAGCTGCTACCACCCTTCAGAGCGGTGCGGCGTTACCTTTGATGTAAACACGGAAGACGCTGTCCTGCACGTAAGGCATCGCCATCTCCAGCTCCTCATCGGTGGAAAAAGCAATCAGGTCCCCGTCCTCATCTAGAGAGGGTAAAGCGCAGGATTAGGTGCCCGGTCAGGTGTCGCGGGGGGCGGCCTGTGCCGGGGAGCCCGGGGGCAGCGGGGACACCCCGGCCGCAGGGCAGCCCTGAGCCCTTCCCACCCCCTGGAGACCCGATCTCGGGGCCTGAGCCGGTGCGGGGGCGGCCCAGCCGGCAGATGAGCCCTCCCGCCCCCGCTCACCCTTGTAGTGCATGCGGAAGGCGGGCGGCGGCCCGGCCCGCAGCAGCCCCTGGAAGAGCTCGGCGACGCGGTCGTGGATGGCCTGGTAGCGGGCGGGCGGCGGCAGGGAGAAGCGGCGGATCTCGCGGGCCGCATCCTCCTTGCCCAGCAGGTAGGCTTTCACCGTCAGCGCCGCCATGGCTGTGGCGCAGCAGGAATTGCCGTGGGGGTGCCGGGCGGCGGGAGGGAGGGCGGGCCGGCAGCGGCGGGCGGTGGGGCGGCAGCTGGGCCCTGCGCCGCCGCCTTATAGCCCGCGGGGCGGGGCCGCCCGCCCCTGGCGCCAGGCCCCGCCCCCGGCGGCAGGCTCAGTGTGGCCCCGCCCCTGACGCCAGGCCCCGCCCCCCGGTTCTCGCTGCCCGCGGGTCCCGGCTGCGGGGTCCCGGCTGCGGGGTCCCGTCCGTGCCCCGCCCGGGAGCACGGTGCGGCTCTGGCTTTTACCGCTGCGAAGGCGTAAGTGCTCATCGCACGTCTCCTGCGGCCGGAGAAACCTGTGACTGCCCGCAAACGCCCGTGTTTGCTCGCTGCCCTGCTCGCCCCCCACGAGCAGTGCCCGCGCCCGCGCTTGCACCCCCACGGGCCGTGCTGAGCACAACCGCATCGGCGGGGCCTGGGCGGCGGGGAGCGCTTGCGGCGTCGGTACCGCCTGGGTGGCCGCACGGCCTCCGCGCCCCGGCGGTGGGGAACCGGGAGCGCAGGTCTGCCGTGCACCCCGGGGCGGCCCCCGGCTCCACCGGTCCCCGTCACTGCCTGGCGGCAGCCACCACCGTGAGCCGGGGCATGTGCTCCCGCAGCGCCCGGCCGTCCCCGGCCTGCTCGTCACCTCCGCCTTCTGCATCGGGGTGAGCAGGGCCACCCAGAGCCGGGCGACGGAGGCGGGGAGCCGTGCGCCTGCCGGGGTGGCAGTACCCCTCGGAGGGGTTTGCACGCTCGGCGCGGCAGGAATCACTAACTCTGCAGCTAATGCTCTTCCCTCGACCCAGTGTTTTGGAAAGGGGGGCTAAAAATAAAGATACTAGTATAAACACATCTGACATTAAGGAGGATGTGCTGGGGGCTTTCCAAGTTGGTTGGCAGCAGTATTTTTTTGCAGATCAGATACAGTTGACGGGCCGCTTAATCTGGCCACAGGAGAGTCCAGCTGGCAGAACACACCGTCTGTGCCATCCAAGTGTAATTAAATAAAGATGGATCAATGATTATTAGGTTCCTCATTGGTGTTAATTTGCTCTCGCCCAAGGGCCTGACCACTCTGACTCTTTGTGACATATTTCTTGGTTTAAGACAATAAAAACTTAGGAGAAACTATGTCATGATTTATCATCTTCTGCAACCAAGAGAAGGCTAAGTTTTAACTTCCACGGTGGGGAGGTAGTTTATGTCTTGACCTAAGTATGTATGTTAAAACACTTGACCTTCCGTATAGATACATTTTTGGCATATGGGTAGCAGTTTTGAAATCACAACACTTTTCTGGAAAATAGTATTTACAGTGGAAAGAGTTGCCCTTTTTAACTTAAAAAGTCTCCCAGGAATTTTGATTTCTAGGTATGACATGGCCAATATTCCACCATGCAGCGATGAGTTAAAGTTTAAACATAAGCAGATTCAGGTTGAAGCGTGAACGATGCCGCGCAGGTAATGATTCACCAGCTTTTATATCACGAGATATCAAAAGGTTTGGGCGCACAGCAGAGGCGTATTGCACTCACCTTCCCTTTTGCCTCTTTGCTGTGTGTATCCTTATTTCTGAAAATGTGGGTGAAAGTTGCTCGCTTGACATCATTGGATTATTTTTTTTCCATAAAATCAGAATTGGGACCGGCGGCAGCAGGGCAGGCACTGCCAGACACTGTGCCAATGTCGAATCTGCCTTGCATCACCTCCAGCATGTCCATCTCGTGTCCTGTTTCTAAGAACCCCAACGGCCACTTTTGGTGCCATTTATAGAGCCAGAGACTTGTCTTTTGCGGCCCAGCCCCAGCACATCCATTCCTGAGGCACTGAGCTGCTGCCATCCCAGACGGGGCCGATTCCTTACTCCCCTCTCCGTCGCTGCCTGCGTGTTTGAGGCACAGTGGGTTGTCCTCGAGTTGCTGGGCCTTTTCAAGCCAGTTGTGTCTCTAGATTAATTGATGCATTTATAATTAGCAGGCGATGCGTCAAATTAAAACCAGAAATCTAAATTTTCCTCTGTGTGCACTTTAATCCAGTTGGCAAATCTGGAAGGGGCCAAAAGCCAGAGGGAATTTCCCTGCTCCTGGAGGGGCATGCTGAGTCACGCTCGGCTTTCTGGTCGTGACATCATGCACTTTTACAAAACATAAGGAAAACAAGGCTTTCACCAGCCTGCTGTTAGCTTACCTCACCGATCACGGGACAGGGGTGACTCAGTGAGTCGTCTCCTCCTCCTCCTCCTTCTCCTCCTCGAGGTCGGGGATTTCCTCCCAGAGAGCCCTTCTCCGGCGCAGACCTCGGACCACGCTCTCCCAGCCTTTCCTCTTGCCCCCAGCCCTGGGATGCGCCTCCGGGCGGTTTCTCAGCCCCTGGAGAGGCCGTGTGAGAAGCTGTGCTGTACTCCCACGCATATTAACTCGAGATGTTTTTCCCTCTGTTTCCTGGAGGATCCGGGGTTTGGCATTCTTGGCGTGAAGCACTGGCTGCATGGATGTTTTCTTATGGCTCTTTAGGAATCCTGTAGCATCACAGCAACCCCTGCTCAAAAAGTGGTTTGTCAGCTGTAGCTGCTGAGCAGCCAGCTACGCAGATGGAAACAGCAAAGGAACAGCAAAGGGCATGGGGAAAAAAAGCTGTTCAAGTTTAAAATTTCAAAGTTACAGTGGAAAGACTCAAAAAGGAGCAACTAGCATCCCTGCAGTGCTCTGCTTTCTCTCTCCACCCACTTTCTGCTGGGAAGTGTTTAAAAATATTTGGTGAGATTCTTGCTCCAAGGGCACGATCACCAGAAATACTCCTTATGTCCAAATGTTTCATGTTTGCTGTAAAATCCTGGCGGGATGAAGGGGGAGGGGTCCAGTCTTTTCCTTGCTTGCACACCACGACAGAGGCTGATAATGATTTTCCAGAGGGAATTCTTCCCCAAATCATCACTCCAGCCCGAGGCCCCCCTCGCTGCCCCCGGGAGTGCTGTTTAGGTGGGGAGGGGAAGGTTTGGGAAGCACAAGCACCCCCCGGCTCTAGCGGGACGGCGCGCAGTGATGGAGGGACGGTGCAGAGCCGCGGCGGGCAGGCGCTCGCTGGGCTGGACCGGGTGCCACGGTCCACACACTGCCACGGTGCCACACGCTCCTTCCAGAGGCTTCTGGAGAGGTGCAGGATCCTCCGGACGCGTTGGGTCAGATGCTGGTGACTCAGCCCGGTCCCGTGACGGCTTCCCTCCTCCTCCAGCCCAGCGAAAACACCGTTCGCTGCCTCCGATGCAGAAACCCTCCTTCCGCAACAGCGCAGGCAGCAGGGAAAGCCGGGCGGGTTTGTTTTGCTGTCTCATTTTTGAGGTTGAGTTTTCCAGGAGGGTAGCTCTGCCACGTCAGGTGTTTACACAGGCTCAGCACCATTGCTCATTGGTGTGACATGAAACTTGGAAGGGCAGAAAACTCTGGGACAGTTTTTTCACTAAGACAGAGGAGCAGATAGAGAAAATGGATGGAGAGCAGGCACAAAGTGCAAACGCGCTATGGGTGTCATGCAAATACGTAAGGATTCCATGTTCCCAAAGGTGAGAAGGAACTTTTTGCAAGCTACACAAATTGCTTGGGGTGAGCGTTGCTTTGAGAACCTGACTTGTAGCTTTTGCCCTGAATTAAAGCATCAACGTGTCAACACGTCGAAGGTGAGCGCCCTGTTGTGATTATTCATCGCTCGTGGCTAAGGAGCATTTGGTAACTTGTGTACTGCGGTGAAACAAGCCCTGGTGGTGTTTGAACACAGAGACCTATAAAACACGTAGGAAATGAACTTACTTTATTTTATGAGAAAACAGCGAGTGCTCTTTGCTTAAAGCAGCGTGGGAAGGACCGAGCCTGACCTGCTCGCAGACGGGCCAGAGTCAAATGCCAGAGCCAAGATCTTTAGAGAGCTCGAGAAAATCAGCTATAAATCTGGATTACATTTTGTATCTAGACCTAATAAATGTTTTCTCTTTCTAATTTTTGTAACGGCCTCAGGACCTGTGTGTTGCTATTGCAGCGCTTTCGGTGGAAGGCCCTAATTTCTGCAGCGTGCTCAGTATTGCCAGCATCAACTGTTCAAAGATCATGAGATCCCCTTAAATCCATCTTCTCTCTGTTTATTTGCTGCTGGGGATTTGAGTCTCTGCAGCTCATATTTTAAACTTAGCTCTGCAAAAGGACCAAGGCTCAAAATTTGCTTTTTAAAAACAGAATAAAAGCCAAAATTGGAGTAGGAGGGAGGGACTTCAAGAATAAAAGGGGACTTTATAGGTCTGATATAAAAATTACAAGTGCTGGCAATTTTGCTTCGTCCCTCATTTTTGCCAAGAGAGCCCAAGGTTTTTGTCATGCGAGAGTGATATAAAGCTCATTCATTTCTTCAGAATTTTATGAAGACAAAGTATAACAGCAGAAATTAGATTAGGCTTTATCCTTGGGAAAGAGTCTAATTAATTGTCTCAGAGAAATTGTTGATGTTATTCTGTTCTCTTCCGCTGCAGACACACCACATATCCCGAGCGGTAGGAGCGTTTTGCACATCTGAAAATAAACGCCCAACAGCTAATGCACTAAACTGCGTCACGTTATTCCTCCGCACTCTTTAACGGCAGCAGGGTTTCACACGCCGTACCCACAAGCAGCTCGTACGGGTCTGCCATTAATTCCTGTGAAGACGCTGTTGGCTCCTGGGTTTAACACGTAGGTTTAAGGCGAGAAAGCAAGCGGGCTGGGCAGGACAGAGCTTCTGGGGCTTGTTTTCCTTGCTCTAAGGGCAGAAATGCTATTGCTGGTGTGGTTGAGGCTTTACCGGCAGCCGAGGAGCGAGTTACGGGTGGGTGGGGGTGCTGGGTTGGGGGTCTGAGCCTGGGGACGTGGAGCCGATCAAACCCTCCAGGGCTCCACTGCTCCGAGGCACGGGCCGTGCCGCTGGCTCGCGTTCTGCAGGGGATGGGCAGTGCCTTGCAAAACCCGGGTGAGGAAGCACGATCCAGCCTCCCTGTTTTTTTTCAGTATTCCCGAGGGCAATGGGCAGCGCGTTTCCCCAGCCGGGGATGTGCTCGGTGTGAGCGACGGTCTGCGCTGGGGCCCGCAGCGCCTTGCTGCCTTCTGGCAGCGGACGCAGAAACTCTCGGTGCCGTCCAAAGGGCTCCCTCTGCCGATTTCCTTCACGGAATTTCTAATCACCGGGAGAGGCCATTTCAAGATTTGAAAAATGTGGTTTATTTTATAAACTAGAGAAGAGTCTAAGGACACGGGTAGGGACAGGACCGCCTCCTGCAGAAATGGGCTGTCCGTGCTTTTCCTCGTACACGCGTATGGGTTCCCACAAGGCACACGTATCGCCCGGAGCACCCGAGGCAGCCCCCACACCCACCCCTCCTGGGCGCTGAGCTCCCTTCACCCCTCGCCTTTCCAGAAGGAAGCGGAGCGGAGGCCTGAGGACCCCTTTGCCAGTTTTCCCCGTTTCAGGAGGATTCCCGCGTCGGCTGGAGGCTGCCCGGGGCAGACGTGCCCGCGGAGCCCGGCTGGCTCCCAGCGCATCCCTGCCTGCCGCCTGGGCCGGCTCCGAGGCTGCGGCCGAGCATCGCCCAGCGCCTGCGTCGCCGCTCCGGCCTCTGGCACCGGCACGCGCTTTGCTTTACATCACTCTCTCATTGACTCAAACATTTCAAACAGCAGACTTTGATCGCTGGAAGCCAGTCCTACAATATTTACCCGTCTGAGAAATATTTACTTACGGAAAGAGGTCTGGGGAATGGAAGATGACAGCTTTAGCTGGAGGAGTTTTATACCTGCGTACGGGGCACACGAGCTGCCGCCTTCCGTTTGGCCTCGCAAACAACCGCAGAAGTAAGTTCAGGCGACGGAGGCGTGTAAACTCGGCGTTTCGAACCCAGCCCGGCTGTACAGCTCCTTGGGGTCTATAATGAAATAAAGCCAGACCCATTAACAGAAGAAAACACAAGCAAAATAATTTTTAAATCTGTTTTCTTCTGTCCTTCATCCGGGCAAGCAGCTCGAGGCCGTAACCCCCGAACGCCAGGTCCTTCGGAAGAGCGATGATGTCCTGTCAGGCGGCAGCTTCCGCTTGCGATATCCATCTGGCATCGATTTGCTCTCAATAAACATCAGACGCCGTTTCCTTAACCGAGACGAAACGCTCCTGCGGGAATGGCAGCGAATATGCACTGCGCTGCCACGGGGGCTGCTGCCCCCCGACCCCGTCCTGCACCCCCCCGGCTCTGCGCACCCCTGTGTGGGGGACACATGGGGACGTGCCAGGGGGACACCCCTGTGCGTAGGGGCTGAGCACACGCCTCCGTCCATAGGCACCCACGCACAGCCCGGCTGCTGAGAGCCATTTCCACGCAGCCCGTTGCACAGAGATGCAAACACAGGGGTCCACGCGCGCACCCCGTGCGAGGGTCCGTGCGCACACCCCCCATGCCCGGACATGTGTGCGTCCCTGTGCGTATGTACAGATGCACGCGCACACACCCACGCAGACACATGGACCCAGGCGTATGTGCATGCGCACACACACACACACAGACACAGACATATGGACCCAGAGACACACACACACACAGACATATGGACTCAGGCATGTGCGTGTGCATACACACACACGCACACAGACATATGGACCCAGACACACGTGGACCCAGGGCGTGCGCACACGCACACGCGCATGTGCATAGGCCCATGCAGGCACCCATGGATATATACATATCTTTGTATGGATATATGCATGTGCACAAGTATGCGTGTATACAGCCGTAGGAATAAGCCAACTATATAGGTATGTACATTTATATATGTAACCCATGAATGTGCACCTGTGCACACACGTACACACACATGTACAAACACACGTGTGTACACACCCATGCACACACACTCATGCACACCCCCACACCCACGCGTGCACACCCCCCCACCCACATACCCCCCACCCACGCACATGCACACACACACGCACACACACTCATGCGCACACACCCCCCCACACACCCACGCACACCCACACACCCCCACACACCCACGCACACACACGCACGCACACCCACCCACCCACCCCCATGCACACGCACACACACACCCACGCACACACACACTCATGCACCCCACACCCACTCACGCGCATCCCCACACCCACACGCACACACACACCCACGCACACCCCCCCCCACACCCACGCACACACACACACAACCACACCCCCCCACACCCCCATGCACATGCACACACACACTCACGCGCACACACACTCATGTGCGCGCACACACCCCCACACCCACGCACACGCACCCCCACACCCACGCACACCCCCACACCCACGCACACAGACACCCCCACACCCACGCACACGCACCCCCACACCCACGCACACCCACACACACCCACACACCCACGCACACACACCCCCCCACACCCACGGACCCACACACACACGCACGCACACCCACCCACCCACACCCATGCACACGTGCACACACACCCACGCACACACACACTCACGCACGCACACCCACCCACCCACGCACGCACACACACACCCACGCACGCACACACACACTCACGCGCACCCCCCCGCCCCGCTGCCCGCGGCGGCTCCGCAGTGGCCCGCACGGGGGCGCCCTCCGCCCGCTGCCGCCCCGCCCCTCGGCCCCGCCCCTCGGCCCCGCCCCCCTCGGCCCCGCCCCGCCCCGCCCGCCCGCCCGGCGCGGCCCGGCGCGGGCGCTGCATGCGGGCGGGCGGGCTGCGCGCCCCGCTCCGCTCCGCTCCGCGCTCGCCGGGGCCCCCGGGGCCGCCGAGGCCGCGCCGCGCCCGGGACATGCGGCCGCCCCCGCCGGCGAGGAGGCGATGAGGCTCCGCAGCGGCACGGCGCTCACGCTGCTGCTCGGCTGCCTGTGCGCCCTGCTCTCGCTCTCCTGGTACGGCGCCTTCGGCGGGCACAAAGGTAAGGGGGCTCGGCCGCCTCCGCCGGGGAGCCCGGGGCCCGGCCGCAGCCCCGCCGCCCGGGCTCGGGGTGGGGGGCGCGCTCCGGGAGCTGGGCCCGGCTGAACCCCGGGGGTTCGGTGAGATCCGGACCCGGGGGGGGATCCTGCGGGACCCGGGGGATCCTGACCGGCAGGATCCTGCTGGAGCCTCTGGGGTCCGGACCCGGCGGGATCCTCTGCGCCCCTGGCCGCGCGCTACCCGCGAATCCCTGCGGGACCGTGACCCGCGGGACCCCCGGTGCGGGCGTGCCCGTGCCCAGCGAGGCAGGAGATGCCAGGGCCGGCGGTCCCTGCTCGTCCCCGGGGCGTGCTGCGGCCTGGGGCGCCCACGGAGGATCGGGGGGCTGCGGGGTGACGGGTGGGCTGTCGTCCGTGTCGGGGTGCGTTGGGCTTCGCTTTGGTGATGCATTTCTTTGCAGCCCCATGTTTATGGCAAAAACCTCCGTGGGCGATGGGAACCACGCAGGTTAAATCCTCGTGGGGACGCGGTGATGCTGGCAACTGAGGGAACCCCTGGGCTGGGGAGTCTCAGGGCAAACTGGAGGTGAGGGGAACTCTGAGCAGCACTGCCCTCCCCGCACCATGCACGGCTGTTGCGGCTCGATGCTGAGTCTGGTAACTTAAGTGCATGTGGGACGGGTGCGAGGGCTGCCGGCTTCAGCACTTAAATATCGGTGCTGGTTTTGCACCGAGTAGGCGGCTGCAAAGCAGGGGTGCAGGGACCTGTCCCGTTGAGGCTGCGGGGGATTCCCACAGACGTATCACAGAGATGCTCGCCGCTGGTTTTTCCTGACAATATAATAGTTGCTTTTCCCCATCCTGTCATTCACTAAAGCAGCGCACCGGATTTATCCTGACCTGGAGGACAATTGTGGTAGTTGCTTCTGAATTGTGTATCTATCTGTCTCGTGTACGGGTGTGCAATGTCTCAGGAGGTGCTAGTCACTCAGCTCTTCCAGTTCCTGCAATTTTAGAGGTCGCTAAAGGCGAGCAGTCTGTCCGTCCAGCCCTTGGCCCTCTCTTCCCACTCACTGTATAAGCATCTCTCCCCGCTACAGGTGAGAAGCAGCTTTTGCCGGGCGTAAGACGTGACTTGATGGCTTTGCAATCCCGCGGCACACCGTGCACAATCACAAGGTGCAGCTTGCGCGTGGTGCAAGGCCAGCGTCAGGGCTGGGGCAGCACTGGGCGAAGGTTTTTCGGCTCCGATGGGCAGGATGACACCAGCCCATGTAGGTGTCTGTCCAGCCTGTCCCTGGCCGCAGGGCAGGAGCGCCTGGGATGTGCCATCTTCTCCTGGCAGCTGCGGGCATCTGTCGGGCAGCTGCTTGGACTCCTCTGCCTCGTTCATCAGCTGAAGGGCTCTCCTATCGTGCTGCTAACGTGGTTTAAATCCCACTAGAGCTGCCTCCCTGCAGAGGTTTGGGTGACGGGCGTTTGTAATGCAGGGGTACCGCCGGTGGATAGGTTAGATCTGCCGGTGAGATTTTTAACTGGACGAAACGTTTGCACGACCAGATGCTGTTGTATGCGCTTTCAGCCAGAAGTGCTAGGCCGTGGTAAGTTGTGCAGGGGCAGAGGAGCGCTCTGAGAGCTGCTTTCTTGTGGTTACCGCTGAGCGGTTGCTTTGCTCGTAGCTCCCTGCCATAACTGAAGTGAAACCGGCGTGCGGTGCTGCACAGGCTCCGAGCGGTCACTGGTTTCTGCAGCAGGGTGGCCAGCCCTGCGAGGTAGTCTGTGCCGTCTGAACTGTGTCATCCTTTGACTCACTTTTATTTTTTAACAAGTAGCTCTTCCCCGTTGCTCATTCAAGTGCCAAAATAATAACCTCGGGTACCACTGTCCCTTTCCTTCTCGGCAGGACCCTCCCTGGGATGCGTGTTTTCCTCTGACAGCAACAGATTGTCACTTGCAAACAGCGATCGCTACAAGGGGTCACAAATAACGCGGGTCAGGCTGTGTCAGCACAGCAGGTTTCCGGCTATTATGGTCATTTACGTATCAGGCTGTTATTCAATACAGCGCTGGAGAAGACCTTGAGAGGTCATTCAGTCCATCTCCTGCCCCTGCGCAGGATCGGTGATAACCAACCCCTTCCTGACAGATGTTTATCGTATTCATTCTTAAAACCTCCGATGACAGAGATGCCTAAGCTCCCGGACAATCTGTTTGACATTTAGCAGCCCTGCCGTTAGACTTTTCTTACAGTCTGAACAGAAATGTCTTTTCCTTCAGTTTGGTTTCATGGTTGCTCTTCTTTTTCCATTTATCGGGCACAGGCAGAAAAGTTCCTTCCTTCCTTCTTTGCAGGAGCCTGTTAGATATTTGGAAGTTGCTCCTGTGTCTTCCCTTAGTGCCTGCTAATATAGATTAAACCACAATGGTTCCTTTGATCATTCTTTTTAGGTCACGTATTCTTGGTCTGCGGTTGTTCTTGTTGCTCTCTTCTGGACCATCATCCTTCGTGAAGCGTGATGCTTAACCTGTGATACAGGACTGACGTCGCTGCCTTATTTTTGCTCAGAAGAAGGGATTACTTCAGGTCTTTTGCATACAATGATCCTGTTTATACATCCCAGTGTGTTTGCTTTTTGCTTTTGCCACAGATGACTCGTGTTTAATTTTTTTTATCCCATTGACCCTTCAGCCGTTCTTCTCCAGAACTTTTCCTGCTTTTCATTCCTCATCTTGTATTTGCCTGGTGAATTATTCTTACCAAATCGCATCACCTAACGCTGGTCCTTGTTGAACTGCATCCCTTTGTTTCCCAACTGCTTCTTCTAAAGTGTCAGGATTGTTTTGAATTCTGATCTTGTCCTCCCGCGTGCTTGCAGTCCCTCTCAGCTTGGTGTAGCCTTCAAAGGCAATCAGCATGTTTTCTCTGCCATCGGCCAAGTCGTGGACGAAAACACCGAGCGATATCAGATTTGGGATGGGTTCTCCGGGAACGCGCTTCGGTAAGGTCCTCCCAGTCTGTGCTCAAAGAGCAACGACCAGTTCAGCGGTGGTCTTCTCAGCAGTGGTGCACCCACCTTCAGGTGGGTCACTCCAGCCCTGCGTCCCTAGCTGCGTTATGGGGATGTCCCGTGAGACGCTATCAGAGGTCTCTCTGAAATCTTTGTTTCTTCTCCCCTTCCTACAAGTCCTGGCACCCTGTCGCAGGAAGAAATATGATAGATTTGATGTGATTTGTTCTTGATAAACAGAGGTTAGCTCATGCTCAAGCTCTCCTCGGCTTCTAAGCACTTCAACTGAAGTTAAGCTGATTATTCTATAATTTCCTGCATCCTCCTTGTCCCCATCCCCTTATTTTTCAAAGACAGGCTTCGCGTTTGCCAGTCCTCTGTAACATCAGCCATCCCTGGGAGTGGCTGAAGACGATTCCTGGTGATCCTGAGCTGCTCGTGGTGTTGCCTTCTGGGGAAGGCTGGCAACGTGTCCGCGTTGCCTCTGATGGGGAATAAAATGATATTAAAACACATGTAGAGCATTGCAGAGCCTTCTCGTCTTCCCGCGCTGTGTTGGAAGGACAAAACAATTAGTTGAAAGAAAATAAACCAGGTCAAACCAGCTCTAGAGCTGCTTTTCTGTGACCGATGCAGAGTTTGTTTACCCACTAAACGGTGTTTTGCCATGCTGTGGTTATTAGTGAAGTTTTGACCTCATGGTCTGCAAAAACAGATGCTACCTCTTTCCAATTATAAGCGAGGTTTGAAATAGTCTGCTGGAGTAGGAGGAGGAGGGCAGCCTCAAATAGCATGACCAGTCACCCAGGCGGACGATGTCCAGCATCACGGGGTGGTTCGGAGGTGGACCATGTGCTGTGCATCATGGTGGTGGGTGTCTTGGCCAAGGTTTAATATTCTCTCTTTGCTGATTTTAGGTTTAGGTATGGTTTAACTGTCAAAAACCAACAGCTGCCTTGGAAGAAGCTCTTCTGTAACCTGCTGCCATGAGGCGGACCTGTAGGGTTTAACTGTGGAGGGTGACCTGCAGTCAGAGGATCAAGCCTTCAGGAAGGCACGGGCAGGCTCGGGCATCAGCGTGCCCAACATGGGGATTACAGGGGGGGTACTGAGGGCTCAGTAAAACCGAGAAGCTTTCATGACTTTAGATAAGTCACAGGTGCAGATGGGACGAAGGCGAACAATTTAACCTACCTGCAATTACATTGTTCTGGTTTTTTTTCTTTCCACTGATGAAAACTGTTCAGTTCTCATCCATAATGTTTATTCGCATCTTGACTGACCAACCAGCCATGTACTGTCTCTTCAGCCCTTCTCTTTGTCCCTTGCAGCCTACCCCAAAGCCATAAATGCTGCAGGATATTTGGGTTTTAAGTGTTTTTTGTTTGTTTGTTTGTTTTTTGTTGAATAGGAAATCCTAAACCTTATGTGAACCTTTTAGGACAGTCTCGACATGCTGCCCCTTGGACATGCTGTGCTTTGAGGTCGGGGTTGCACCCCCAGGGTACAGCTGCGTAGCTCGGGGTGGGCTCTGTACCCATGCTGCTTGTGCAGGCTTCCCCCGGCACGTTTTTTCCCCCTCAAATTTTAATGATTTATAGTTACCCAGTACCAGCCAGCTCCAGATTTCCATTGTAAAACCACAACTGCGGGCACCTTTGTACCTGTAGATTTGCCTGCGAAGTGGGGTTGCTCTTTGCATGGTGGCTTCACACCCCTAACATCAGTTTTGATCGTGCGGTATTTTGGATGCTCCTCCTGTGGGAACTGTTCTTCCCGTGGGCGTTGTGAAAGCGCTTCAGAAGAGCTGTGCACAGCTCCTCGAAGGACTCGCCGCTCGCATCCCGGGTGGGTGTCTCGGGGCAGGTCTGAGCGCGGGGTCTCTCCCTTGACTTGCGAACGTGGTGGGGAGCGGGATGCTGGGGTGTTGGTGATCGCGGGCACCGGCTGCAGCGTGGACGTTGCTCCGGTGCCCGTTGCAGCGGGGCAGGCTCAGGCAGCATCTCCGTAAAGAAATATCGCTTGTTCGGTGCCGCGCGCAGCGGGATGCTCCGCTTCCTCGGGGTGTCCTTTGTGGGAAGCAGACTTTATCCCGGAGGGACGTTCCTCTGAGCGTGTTTACAAAGTCTTCTTATATAATGCATTAAAGCCGTGAGCGCTAATCCGCTCTAGAAGCGGCAGAGTCAAAGCTTGTGATACTGCTAAATACGAGCCGTATCTTGCGGCGTGCGGGGGTTCCCACTGCTTTTTCATTTCTGTTTCCTGCACCGGCTTGACTTCAGGTCTTTGTAGTTTCTTTGAGGTCTTGGGCACAGGCTGCAGCCGGACGGGTGCAAGTGAAAGCCCTGGTCTGAGCCGGGGTCGTTTCACTGCAACCCTTGGAAGCATTTACCAGGAGGAGAGACGCTGGCAGCCGACCCAGCGGGTGCTTCTGATGGCTGAGGAGGTGCAGGCGGGGACCTGCTTGAGGAACCGTAGAGTTTAGAAATCTGTCCTTAAAATGCACGGTGAATAAAAAGATGTGCAGGAGCATTTCTGAGAGCCTTTACTTGGCCCGTGTGGTGCTCAGCAGACGTTGTGTGGAATTGGTGGCTGGAATGCAGCAGCGTTTGCAAAATTATCCTGCGTATGATTTGACCAAATTCATCCCAAGAGCGAGGGACACCATGCAATCTGTTGACATGCATTTATCAAAATAAATCTTTCATCGTCTGGAGTCACCTGTATTTCTGTTTTTATTTCTTTGCAGCTTTTATTAGGTCTTTAAACGGGGCTCTTGACCTGTACTGCCCGTGCACTTGTCCGTGTCCCATTGCTGCTCCAACAATAAGAGCTGCGGTTGCGTGATGGAGTTGAAGTTACGGGAAGTGGAAGAGGGCTTTCTCCTAACCGGGACGGTGTTCCTCAGCGTAGGAGACGTGGATTTGGGTCCTTACTATGCCGTATCCCTCCCAGCCTTGGGAAAGTCAGTCAGCTGGTTTCATGCCTCATTTCCCATCTGCTCTCTGGGGACAGTGACATCTCTTGTCACGGGGCTTTGGAGGACACAGCCGCGCTTCTGTGACAGCGGGGTCTGTGTCAGTGCGTAGGAGAGGAGCAGGCAGAGGAGGTTAACACACACCCCCCCCCAATTACATCAAGTACTTCTCTTGGTTTACTTCTGTTACAGAACAAAACCCTTTCTCATTTGTGATTCCCTTTGATTCATCTAAAACAAATCATTGATTTGTGCTTATATCCTGAATGTTCATTGATTATTCACTTAGTGTTTAATGTAAAACACATCTATAGCTGGCTAGTTTAAGTGAAGCTGCCAGTCATCTCTCGGAAGCTTTGAAGCCTGCTAAGTGATGGAGAAATTGCTGTAGCGATGGACCGGGCAAGGCTGCTAGCAGGCTACTGCAGGCGGGCTTGGGTTATCCGCGGTTCTCCCCGTTTGCAGAACCCAAACCAGTCACCAAAGTACCGATTTTTCAGTTCATGGTGCAAAGAAACAGAACAAATACCCGTCCTGGGGCACCGGGCTCGGCACGGGCAGCCGCAGCCGCCCGGCGCTTTGCAGGGAACCTTTGCAGAGGTGGGCCCGAGCCACCTGCCTGAACGTGTCTGGAGACGAAGCTTTATGTTTCACGTGAAGATTTTCCGTATCATTATTGTGCCAATTCTAATGTGGACGTTTTGGTTTTTGCGAGCCAAAGCCCAAGAGATCGGCGGAGCTCGGTGGGTGAAGAGGGCTGCTGCGGCGGCAGAAGTCACTGGTCAAATTAAAGGATTATGGAAACTATTTAAATTAAAAAAAGGGCTCAGCGGGGGCTGGCAGGTTGACGCTGTTAGGAGGAGAGGCTTTTTGGGGAGTGCTGATCAAGCATCTGCTTAACAGCCTCCTGATTCGGGGAGAGGATTGTTGTCTTTGATGGAGGGGAATGCATTTTTTCTGCTTTTTTAATTTGAATTGAAGCGTAGGGGTCTTTTTATTCAGCAGTTCCCTTCTTGGGTTTGTTTTTGAGCTCACCTCAGGCTTCTCTTGCAAAGCAAGAAAATCTGGGAGGGGCAGATTTCTGTTTTAAATCATCTCTTTCTGCGTTAATTGTGCCGCTGGCCACTTCTGTTTTTGTCCTGGTGTCGAGTCACATTCGAGTCTCCAGGATCCGTGCATTAGCATGGACACGTCTCTGATGCACAGAGACGGCTCCATAACTCCATCTTCCCTCCTGCCTGCCCCTGCCTTGGTGTGACTCCCCTAATATTTAAATATTCCCGCCTTCTTGTGCTACGTACAGGATAAATATTTACCTAAAGGTTAATCTGTATTTTGAAGTGACTAGACACGTTTGTGCAAGATGTTTTCATTTCTGCTTACGTTAAAGTGGACGGCAGTAGCATTAAAATGTAGATCGTTAGGCTTTAAAGAAGCTTCTGTGCAAAAATTAATCTCCAACTATCTTTTATTTTCATTATGAGTTTTGTTGCATTGCGGTGTCCATTTACTTGTAACTATAGTTGTCGCACTGGTGGTTTAGGACTTGTTGGTAGCGGGATGGGTACTGAACGGAGGGAAGAGCACGGTGTTGGCTTGTGTCCGTGCCGCCACCTGGTCCACACCTATTCCTCCATGAGGTTTTAGACCATCCTGATCACATTTTCAAGACTGCCTTAGAGCACACAGGTTTTTCTTCTCTCTCTGTGATGGCAAGAGCTTTCTGGAAATAAGGTTTAACCTGGAGACCCTTTTTTTGTCACTCGCTACTTGTACGGATGCTGCAATAAATCCTCTGTGTATTGTCACTGCTCTGAGGAATTTCATGGCTTAGATAGGAGGCCTGTGGTACCAAGAAAGTTGTGTAGCCTTCAGAAGCCCTTGTAAATAATCAAAGAAACACTTCCAATACTGAGATATGAGCTACTTAAGGTATGTGTAATAGCACTACATGTTTGTATGGCCTGTTTTAGTGAAAGCATAGTAGCAAGACTAACCCTGCCAGTACCAAGAACTTCATACAGAAGAAGCTGGAGAAGTTTTCTGAGTGAGGACTAAATTGCTGTGTTCCTCCCCAAAAGACGGGCGCTCAGGGGAGCAGAGCTGCTGTGCGGTGTCCCCGTGGTGTGTCCCCATGCTGGATGTGAAGAGCAAGAACAGTATTTGACCATGTGGGTTGCCTGGTGGATGGATGGACCTGGATGGTGTTGGACTCTCTCAGACTCAACCACTGCCACAGACAAGAACCTGTCAAATGAATTATTCAGTTAATGCTGGTGAAATTGGTGTGGTGGTCTCCCCTCCCTCCTCTCTGCTCCCAGACTGTGATCTTTTGCTTTTATTTGATCTTGCCTTTTGTGTTTTAACTATTCCCTTTTCGTGCCGTCTCTCATGGCGCTCTCTCTGGAGCTGGCTTTGATATCTTTTCTCCTTGTCGTCCATTTCCCTCCGTTTCCTCCCTTCCTTCTACCTTTGATGTTGCAGAAAATGACCGGGATGGACGTCTTCATAGAATCATAGAATTGTTCTGGTTGGAAGAGACCTCTGAGATCATCGGGTCCAACCATTAACCCAGCACTACCAAGTCCCCCACTAAATCATATCCCTTAGGGCCACATCTAAACGTCTTTTGAATCCCTCCAGGGATGGGGACTCCACCACCTCCCTGGGCAGCCTGTTCCAATGCCCGACAACCCTTTCAATGAAGAAATTTTTACGAACGTCTAATCTAAACCTCCCCTGGCGCAACTTGAGGCCATTTCCTCTTGTTCTGTCGTCTGTTACTAGGGCGAAGAGGCCGACCCCCATCTCTCTACAACCTCCTTCCACACGTCTCTCCCTCTCTTAGTCTTGTGTGGTTCAAGTTATCCACCACTTGAGGAACTTTACCAGATGCTCACCTAACGGTGTGGCTTCGTTAACTCCAAGCAATGATTTTGGGTAGAAGCCGGTAGAGGTTGGGCTGCCCAGGGAGGAGGTGGTGCCGGTCCTGGCAGCGCATGTCAGGGGTTGCTCCGAGTCCCCCCGGGCCCCGGGAGTGATGGCGAGGCAGGGCGCAGCCCCCCGGGACAAACCCTCCCGGTTCCAGGGTGGGGACGCGCCGTGGGGACGCTTGCACGGGCATCGCGCGTGGGCGGCGGGCGCAGCCGGGCGGCGAGAGCTCGTCCTGCACCTCGCGGAGGGAGCTTCAACTAAAGCAAAGGCAAAGCAAGAATCGTGTTTAAACGCGGATTAATTTGCTGACTTTGAGGAGCGAGAGGTATTTAGAAAAAAAAAAATTGGAAATGCAAATTCTAGCTGAGCACAAACTTCGTCATTTGATGGCTGAAATTCTCTGCTTTGTCGTGCCAGGGAATCCGCCTGAAACACGCATTTTCCCTGCACTAAAGAGCTGACCTGGGGGGGGGGGGTAAGTACCCAGAGTGGTGGATGAGCGTAATTAGGACATGGATTGTGGGCTGGCTCCGTATAGATCAGTTTGTGTTTCGTTAATGTCTGGTTCCACCCTGTCTGTCTGTTTTATTAGATTAATTTATTACTTTCTGAAAGTGCCTCTCCAGTGAGCTAAAATATCTTATTTACTGGAAGTATTTGGTTACCATGAAAAAGTGTAGTTGGCTTGTGTTTGGCAAACATTAACTACTTTCTTCTGTTTCTTTTGCAATTGTCTATTTATCTTGGGTATTGATTGCTGGAGGTCTTGGTAATTATTTGCTGGGTTTGGAAATAATGATTTTAAAGGCTCGGATTACTTTTGTAATATTAATCATTACCCTGGTGTGCTTGCCTCAAAGGATGGGCTCTCTCTGACGGCTCCAGTTGCAATGTGGACATTTACTGTCTGAAGCTATGCCGCCGTCTTAAAATAACAAAATCGTTACTGGCATTTTGTTCCTGAAACAAAGCAGGTATTTGCAGAGACGCACACCTGGCAGTCGCAATTAGCTCACAAATTTGCTGTTCTGTTGGCAGGAGGAGCGGCCAGATTCTGGAGTCAAAGAAAAAGATAATTTTTATTTACTTTCTGCTGTTTCACTCTTTCCAAATTAATTTCATGCCGTGTTGGTCTCGACTCTGGTGCGGGTTGGTGGGGGTATGTTCGCCCCTCGCCAGCGGCGGCACGGCAGCAATGCAGCTTTGCTTTGTGGGAGAGGAGCGACGCTCCGAAAGGGCGTTACGCTCGCAGTAAATGTGCTGCCGTACAGCGGCACATCTTGCTTTGGGGGAAGGTGAGAAATTGGAAAGTCTCTGCTGGGAGCTGAGTAATTGGCACCTGCTATTATTGTGTCCCTCCTCCCCCTTTTAATAACTTGTTTATAAAGATAACTCTCCTCCAGATCTCATTACGCGGCTGTAAAGCACGCTTTTTTTAAAAGATACGTGCATTCCTATTCATGTCAGGTCTGAATAGCTACCTCCTTCTGTTTCTGTAAGGAGGAAGGATAGTTTCGGTGTCGTCCAGGCATCCTTCCTCACTGCTGGGCGGGCTGGCGGATGCCCGTCGGGAGACGAGCTGTGTCCTCGCCATACCTGGAAGGAGATGTAATTCTTCCATTAATACAAAACCTGGCAGGCGGTTGGAGTGGCTGGGAGGGGAATTTTGTCGTCTTGTTGTTTTAGGCCTTGAAGCAAGGGATTGTGTTGGCTGTTTGAATGATGTTGGCTTTATCTCCATCGGAGCTTGCATAGTGACATATATTACTAGAGAGCACGAAACGCAACGTCTAATGTACGCCCCTGGGATCTCTCGTTGCAGTAAATTCCACTTCTTTCTCTTGCATCGAGTGGTTTGTTTAATTGGTTTTAACAGTTTCATCCTTGTTCTTTTGTTAGCGGAGTGTGGTGGAAAAAGAAGCCGGGAGCGTTTTTGGATCCTGGGTAATTTGATGACGAAGTCTCGTTGAGCTTCATCCCCGTGCAGGTGCAGTGGTGCATCTCCTGCAGGGGATGCGGTGGGAAGAGCGTCTCCTCCTCCTCCTCCCGAACGCACGCGTGGGGAAGGAAGAGGAGGAGAGGGCAAAATCATGTCCGTGACAATTGTTTTCTTACTCTTTTCATCACCTTGTGAAACAAAAATGATAAAAGGAGCCTCAGAAAAGAGGGCATTGCAGCAAGCCCTGGCAGGGATGTAATCTCTTTTCTTCGTACCGAGGTATAAAGATAATTCCAATCGGGATTGAAACAGCGGATGGCAAATAATTCTTGCACAATCCGCTTATGGTGTTCCAGGATGCGAATGAAAACCACTAATGGGATAAAGAAGGATCTAGATAATTATCTCGGCTGCATTAAATCCTGTCCTTTCAGGAGAGTACTCTTGTGTGGACACTAATTTCATGTGTATGAGATGCTAAAGCTGACTAGACATTTTCAGAAGTTATCTGATTCCAAAATAGCCATCATTGCTGGGTGATCATCTATCTTTTATCTACCTGGCTGGTCATAATAAATCTGATTTCTGGTCTCTGCTATCCTGTTGCCTTTTCCCCCCCTCCCTGCAGCAGGTTAAAGCTGCGACACACATTCTCTCCAGGGCGGATTTGAAACCTCCTTCATCCTTTTCTTTTTTCTTTTGGTCTGCTGTTTTGGGAGACTTCCTGGGGTTTTTTTCCCTTTTACAGCTGGCAATGCTGTTGTTTTAAGTCTGACAGAAGAGCTGCTTGAAATATTAAGGTATGCAAGATATTTTTTAATTTGATCCATTTTTTTCCCCCAGCAAGAGCTCTGCCTTGCGGCGTGGGGGACGGCACTGTGCTCCAAAACAAATCCAGTTGTACAGTCAGTTAATGAGGCTCTTGTTGTAGGCTCTTTGCCGCCTTTGTGTTTGAACCTAATGGATGCCCCATGGATGAAGTGGAGGACGGCAGGAAGAGAAAGGAACAGTTTTGTATTGACAGCAACCGTGACATTTGGATGAGGTCGGATCATTTAACAGTGTTGAAAGTTCTGTGTTACGGGACCTCTGTTCTCTACGACCCCGTGGTCAGAGGAAATCGGCTGTTCGGAGGTATGGGCGACAAAAATGCACTCCTAAGAAGCGGCTGGTTCTTCGCCATCCCCCATCAGCTGCAGGCAGCTGCATTTGCCAGCTGTCAGAGGCGTTTCTCTCACGCTAAGTGAAGTGAGGCGTGCCTCGACCGGCTGCAGCATCCTTCGGTGAGCCAGGCTCTGCATCCGACAGCGGGAGCCAGGTCTGGGGACTTTGAGCTGAGACAGCTGCCCGTGAGCCGTCCTCCAGCTGGAAGAGGAGGATGGGCTGTCAGCGTCACCCCTTTGCATGCTGGAGGACAGATGCTGAGCATGGCTCTCTTGTCGGGGAAGGACTCCATCATTCACCACGTGGAGAGCGCCCAAATGTAGTTTCTCAGTGGTAGACCCTCTCGAATCACAAGGTTCCCATCTTTTCTTGCTGGCATGGCAGTACGGTTAAGGTTCAGATGTCTTTTGGAAGTACAGAAGGGCTTCCTTGCTTTTAATGAGAAGTCAAACAAGAAATGGTGTCCTGTCCAAGGTGGACTTGGGTTTCCAATCTCTTTCATGTGGCACAGAGAGGTTACAAGGGCCAATCTTGTGTTGAAATCCAAGGAGCTGGTATGCCTATTTTTGCTGTGGGCTGGAAGTTGCTCTTGACACCAGATTTGCCATTCACACAGCCATGAGCTGGGACTTTCCTGTCCCAACTGGAGGTTGATCTTAGAGGCACATGAAGCTCAGCCCTGCCATACCAGGCATGGATTTGGGACAGGGTAGGCTGCAAGAGGGTTGGATGTGCCATTAGGCACACCTCGATAAGGCACTTGCCTAGTAGGGCTGCGTAGAGAAGAGGGTACGTGGGATCCTTGCTGCCTCTGGAAGGCTCTTTAAGAAACAAAGTACATTTAAGAAATGTGGTCACCTTTTATCTTGGAGACGTGCTTCTTGAACAGCAGCTCTTAAACTGAATGGCTTACACAGAAGAGTCAGTATCAAGGTTTCTTCACCTCCTGGTCACAGTTGCTAGCCCTGTGGCTCTAGGAGCAGGGCTGAACTTTAGCAGTGATGCCTGGTGCAGGCTTTTGCCCTAAAACTGCTGACGTTCTGCAAGAGGAGTCTGGTGAGGTCTGGCAGTTGACCCCTAAAAATCGATTGATTGCTGTGTAAGGCAAGATACCGGTCTTATCTCTGAGAACACCAGCCTTCCTACATGCTCTTGACTTGCAGAGAGACCTTAATGGGGATTTTTACCTGGTTCTTGGTATCGCTGCACGCCCTTTGAATGAACCGCTTGCTACGAAATCTCATCGCTTGCTCCTCGTTAAAGGTGTCTGGCTAGCTGAGTTGCTAGTTGAAGTCTCCTTTCTTCAACGCGGTGCTGTGATGAAGTGATACCTGGAGCTGTTGTGCCAAGTGTTACCTCCACAGAGCGTAATCAAGTATCTCCTGCCGTCTCCTGCCCGGATGAGCTGTACCCGGGGAGAAACGGTGGTTTTTTTCTGGGTGTCTGCAGAGCTCTCTGTGTGCGCATCGTGCAAGTCACTTGAGAAAGGCAGATATTTCATGTCTCTTTGGAAATCTGTCAAGACAGTGGCAGATCGCTTAGCCTGAGTAGTGTTGTCTGTTCGTAACGTCTAAAATGCAGGTCAAGAAATGTTGCTGTAATAGCTAAAGGTCAGGCAAAATGACAACCTTTAGCCCTTCATAGCAGCTGTGGTCATCAAAAGAGGTGTTTTACTGCTGGGATTGAAACTTCAAGCACTCATCTGTTGTTCCGGAGCGCTGGTTAATTATTTTTAAAGCCTTCAAACCAAAGGTGGTCATTTCGGCAGCTACCCCTGACGGTGACCCCGTGGTGCTCAGAAGCCCCAGCTGAGAGCAGGATCCTCTCTGGTGTGCCCTGAACGTGCTGGGTGCAGGGGGAAGCCTTCCACACGGCTTCGCCACGGAAGGCTGGGCTAGGAGAAGTGGGTCCGTGTAGGTGAGGCAGCCGTCGACGGCAGAATCGGCCATTTGAAACCCACACCTACTCATCGGCGTCCTTCAGCGGCCGAGATTGCTGCAGCGCCGGGGACGAGCGCGGGGGTCGTTAGCGTCAGGCTTAGGGATTTGGCAGGGAGGAGGAAAGGGGAAGACGTTGGCAAGAGAGGGCTCGTAGGTGGGTGAAATTCGGGTTGCTAAACAGTGCAGAAAAGGTCAAGAACTTCTTTTGTCTGCTGGTGTGTGGGGTAGCACGCAGGTGAGAAGGTGTGGGTTTATTTGTACGTGCCGTGCAGTCTTGTTTAATTTGGCTTCCAGAAGTCCTTATCTCTTCTCCTGCTGCCAGCTTCCTCCGAGTTGCCCTCTTTCCCTCTGCTCTGCCTACATTTCTTGCTGTGATTTCAATTATTTACAGTATTTCTTTTCCCCTTAAACTACTCCGCTGCGTGCGCACTATTTCAGCAGCTGTGGCTTCCCGAGCCCGCGCCGCTGATAGGCGAAGAGACCATCCCCGCGCGTACAACCCGTTAAGAGCATTTCGGGGCTCTTCAGCACGGGCAACTATGCGAATGTAAAATTGCAGTTGGATCTTATCTTATGGGAGGTTTTGATTGCGGCTGGTGAAATAACGATCCGCTCGTGAACGTAGAGAAACAGGAGGAGGCTGCCGAGGATAGCAAGGGGAGAGGAGAAGAGTTTTGCAGAGGAGCATGCCCCCTTTTTTTGGTGAAACTTAAGCAGCCTAAAACAAGAGGCGTATTCTCCTCTCGGTGACACCAGCGTGCATCCGGAAGAACCTCGTTAAAATAATTTAATTTCTTTTCGACACAGGCTGCTGTCGCAGAGAGGGGAGTCGGTGGTGGCAGGGAGCGCAGGCTTACCGGGCTGAATTCAGAGCCGAGGCTGGGAGAGGCAGGTTTAGCTCTTCAATTTAGTGCTCCCTCATTTTTACCTCTGCAGTATCGAGCTTAGAGAGGAAGCAGAAAATATTTGTTTAAATCCCTTTCTTCGTTGCTGCCCTGCTCAAACTGAATTAACTCGCATCCGAAGGAAGCCTGCGCTATAGGAAACATCTGCCGTGGTCCAAATTGTGTTTGAGATCGGAATTAAAATGTATGTAACTGTTCAGCGGTGAGCGATGAATACACAAATCCTGCTCTTTGCCAACAGTTGTTTTGCGAGGGATGATTTGTACGCTTCCCTTGTACCTGTGCGGTTACACAAATGTGTTACTGGAATACGAACCAGCACAATGTGTCTCAGGAAATAATGGTTATAAGGTGGATTGGCTTGCTAGAATGTCAAATAATTTCTTATTTCAAGCTTATGTTTGTTTGTTTATTTATTTGTCTTCTACGAACAGTGTTTCTGGAGTGTACTAGTAATTGATGTGAAGAGGTAATTGTATGCACGGTGCATGTGTGTCAGGGGCAATATTTATGTGCGACGGCTGCTCCGTGAAATATTTGTTCTACTCTTGGCTCCTCCGTCCAACGAGTTGACGTAAGCTCTCGGGGAAAGTATGAACAATTTTTAGAGCTGTTCTAGATATAGTCCTTACAGATTTTTTTTTGATTGTGTAACTGAAAAGAGCTTTTGAAAAGATAGAACAAGTCTCAAGTATAGACCGACCAGGGAGAGGCTGGTGCTTTGCTGTGTTCGATGAGTTGTCCATCTGCTGAATTAAGAAAAAACTAAAGCTCCCATTTGATGGAGTATTGTCTGAGGACCGGGACTCTTGCAGTGTATTTGAGTGCCTAGGCTTCCTTCTGGCTTCTTTTGGGTAAAGACCATTCAAGTTTGAAAAAATTGTTCAAGTTCTTTAAATTGTGTCCTGACTTTCAGCGGGAATTGCAGAGGTAATTGCAAAATAAACTGAGGAGCGACTGACAAAAATGAGTAAGGCAGAAGTTTGACTCGGCGGTGTGTGCTAATGCCGTATTTCTGGTGCACGATGGCAAACGTTGGTACCACATGTATTTCAGAGGTTAGTGACGTGATACTGCCAAATTCCCGATGGATTAATGGACGTTTTGGTTCAGACTGACAGCTCCCGAGGCCCCGGACCAGCACGGTGAGGGCGGTGGCACCAGACTCCGAGATATGGAAGTGGATTGACGAAAAGCAAAGCCCTCTACAAAGTTGGCTGGGTATCGTTCAGCCCATTTCACAGGTGGGAAGTCAAAGCACAGGAGGGGTTCCCGACCTGCAAGGTGCATAAATCCCTTTGAAACCTCCCTCTGACCGTCCCTCCTGCAGCCCCTCAAACGCAGAAGCCATGTCTATGGAAGGATGGGTTTGCATTTCCCTGCCGGCACGTTTTTAGCAGAGGAATGGCATTTATTGGGCTGCCCCAGGAGGTCTGTGCTTGTTCTGGGCTGGGAAGTGTGCAGGGCTTGGGGCAGGGACCTCGAGCGCTGCGGTAGCTGCTGGGAGGACAGCTGGAGAAAGCATCCGCGCTGCAGCGTCTCGCCCCGCTCAGCTGTACGTTCTTCAGCAAGATTCCTGGTGCTGGACAAAATACCTGTGTGGGGAGGCAGACGGTGCCAAAGCAGCTCCAGGAAAGCGGCGGTTGGCCGTTAATTTGCTCAGGGTGGATTGATTCTGCTGCTGTGGAAACCCAGGCGGATGAAGGGGCAGGAGGACAGGGGTGGTAGGTCACACCAGCGTCTGCTGCCGGCGCAGAACAAAGAGGGAGATTTTTATGTTTTGTGGCGCCTCTTGTCCTACTTTGAAAAAACTTCCTTTTTATGTGCATGCGTAAATGCTTTATAGCCCGAGTGCTGTGACTTTGAGTAGTTCTTGGAAATTGATGGTGAATTGTGACCACGTACAGCCGGTGTCTTCAAGTTCCTGAGGATTCTGCTCTCAGTTTGTGATGTGTTTTTTTACTACATTTAAATGAGTGATTTTATGTAAGTTCTGAGTATTGGCAGGCTTACGATCACTTTCTCCCTTTTTTTTCTTCTGTTTAAGCTTAGTTTTTCTAAGGAACTGAAGCTATGTTCTTCTTCCCAGCAGGTTTCAAACTCCTAGTCTCGCTTTAGCCCAATAGGGCCGTGGCATGGAAATCTCAGAGGCCATCTAAAATCCTCCAGGTACTTTTGAAGGTAGCCAGGAGGGCAGAAGAGAGAAGGTCTGTAGGTGGCTCTGCTGGGGGATAGGATGAACTCCTCCATCGGGCGTGGGTGAATCTGTACAGAAGGTGTGATCTTCATAAAGCCCCAGCCGCAAGAAATGCTTTAATCAAAGCTTTTGGTTGAGTATGGGATGCCCAGATGTTGGGTTCCTCCCTGGGGAGCGATGTGGTAGGGTGGCCATGGCCACCACGGTTCTCTGCGCCTGGTCAACAGCTCAGCCGATCCCTCGTGAAATCCTGCTGAGTGCAGAAAATAAACAAGACCAAGGCTGTTTTTCCCTTCCACACCTCTAGCAAGGGTTAGAAGTAACCCCAGAAAGAAAATAATCAGTTTTTTGTTTTTTGGTAATGGCTCCATCCATTTCGGTATTTCTACCTATGGCTAATGCCTCATTCTCTAAATTTTGTTGCTCCGACTGCTTTGTTTTTCTTCATTGCAATCAAGATAATGCAGTGCAATATTGCACAAAGAATTTCAGCTATTCAATTACCTTTCAGAAGTTGACTTAATTGGCTCTTTAAGCGATAGCTCTCTATTGTGTGCAATCAGCACGGCTCAAGGAGGGAGCAGGAAGAGGATAAGGACTTTGTTTCTAATCAATAAATAAAGGTCTTTGAAATAATACTGCTTGCAATTTGTATCACCGGTTAAATTACGCCAAAGATGCCAGTCTGCGCGTTCCTTGCGGAGCACAGCTATAACAGAGTAATAAGCCTTTGCTATCAGCAAGCATGCGGACTCTTTTACTCCGTGTTTCCAGCAAATCCAATTCTCCCCTTGGATTCCCCCCCTCTCCCCCCAGTATTAGAGAAAAAAAGAAAACAAAACTGCTGCAGAGCCTGGCACAGATGGTTTGGGAAAGTCTAATATGTAATGACTAATCACTTATTTTGCACTTCATAAAGTATGCAAATGAATGTGATACCTGATGATAAATAATTCAAAATGGAGATGCAAGGCAAGGGGAGAGTATAGACGGAATAAATATACGGTAAACCAACTTTAAAAAAAAAAGCAAACCCAAAAGCCTAAGCTCTCCTTCAAGCTACGATCCATAGAAACAGCTGCTTCTTGCTGCAGGTTTGCCTCCAGTGCTCGAATCCAAGCGACTTTGGGCCAGCAGGATTTTTAGAGTTTGCAGTCACGACTTGGCCAAAGCTGCAAATCTCAGGAGCTGCCACCTTCGCACAGCTCTGTGGCACCTCAGGTCATCACTGAGCTTATTCCTTTGCCAAGGAAAGGTTTTGCCAAGCAAAGGTTTCTTTTAGAATTTTTTTTTTTTTTCCCCC
Source organism: Phoenicopterus ruber ruber (assembly GCA_009819775.1). Taxonomy (NCBI): domain Eukaryota; kingdom Metazoa; phylum Chordata; class Aves; order Phoenicopteriformes; family Phoenicopteridae; genus Phoenicopterus; species Phoenicopterus ruber. Next base: position 6,677,766 of record CM020228.1, on the reverse strand, counting down.
TGGTTATAGTGGGGTAGAAGTGATTGGCTGCTTCATGCTTTTTTTTTTAAAAGCTAAAATTACTAGTCATAATTAATGATTTAGTCCTAATTAAAAATACTTTGATCCAGAAAGGTCTTCCTGAGATTGCAAGAGGCACAAGACTGGAAGCCACCCTCAGTCGCCTTACACGGGCAGTGCTGCCGCTGCCTGGGACAATTCCATCTTCCGTCACCACGGTCCCCTCCCTGAATCCATCCCCTTCCCAGCCGCGGGGGTAGGTGAGAACTGCAGGTGCAGAACGGCGTAGAGCCACAGGTTTCAACGTTCAAGCATCCAGCACACTCCTGGGCACGGTGCATCTCTGCGCTCCATTTCCAACACCTTCTGTATGCGGAGGGGGGTTCGTTTTGTTTGGGGGGGCGACCAAGGGACGATTTTTTGCAATAATCAGCTTGCTCTGACCAAGTTGGGATTTAATTGATTAAAGATGCTTCCTCCTTCGCTGCCTACCCCATCCTGGTAAAAGATGGATGATCATCCTTCAGCGCGATGTTCTTGCTGCGGGAGGGAAGACGACGGTCATCCAGATTTATAATCCTGCACCGAAGCGCAGCTTTAAGACCATTTCACGTGGCAGCTTGTAGGACTTCTTACGAAACTGTGGAGGTAGATTGAGCTTGCCCTTTTATCAGCTGGAAATGGTGATGCTACGGTGTCCTGGTCCAGCTCAGCGTTAAGCATGTCCTTAAATTGCCAGCAATCTTCTCCTGGCAGCCGCTGGCTGGTGTCAGGCGCCTTCGTGCCCAGACACCCCGACAAGGCTGTGTTTGTTAGTGGAGGGTTGGTACGGTCTTGCCTCGGTGGAGAAGTGGAACTGAATGGTCATTTTGTGATGACAGTAATTGCAGCATCCGTGTAGTTTCACCGTCCAAGTGTTTTACTGATGAGCCCAAGTGCTGGGTTGATTCCATATTGACTTTGCAGAGCACCGCGGCGCTGGGAAGGTGTGTAGCATCTATTTATAAGATGCAGTAACTGCTGGTTTGCTACTAATTTTGTTTGTATTGGGTTAAGCAGTATCGGGGAAGAAGGGCAAAAGAAACAACTTTGTTGTTGTAAATTACTCTGTGGCTTCTTTTGCCTCTGGGAGGGCCTGTTATGATAAAGCCTGATATATTTTCACATCTGCCTATGGAGAACGTAGGATTTATCTTTCAAATGAAATTTGCTTTGCTGCGCTGCCAGCAGGGTTTTTTTTGAGCAGCTATTTTTGTGAAATATAACATGAGAATTTGTATTGGCTTAACACTTAAAATGTAGCCAGGGGAAGATGGAATATTCATCTTTATTGTATTTGTTTCCCCCGTAATGAGACATTACTGTCTGTCGTAACGGAAGCGGTCCCCGAGCCCGGGGAGCATGCCCAGTTATTTTCTGCTTGCTCCGTTAGCTCGTGTGCGGACCTCCCGATTTTTGATGTGCATGTGCTTTTCTGCTTGTTTAATCCTGCCAACTGCTCTTCTGGTTGGAAATCCATTTCTATAATGCTGGGTATTACACAAATGTGTTGAAGTTCTTAATGCAGATAACGTGGGGGTGAGGCTGGTTTGCCCAGTCAGCCTGTGCCAACTCTCTGGTTTCCATCAGTCACACAGAGCGCTTTGCGCTGCTGCTCACCGAGGGCATAAAATGCACGCAGTAAAGAAAAATAAAGTTTAAGGAACAACCAGAGTGCTGTGAACATCGCTTGGATTTTGATTTACAAAGTCCAAGCGCAGCGCAAATTGTATGGCTCGCTGTGCCCTGTGGAAATCTCTTTGTATTCCTTTTCTTGAAAAATTTCCGTAAGTTGTAATCGTGGGATCGTAGCAGAGAGCCCTTCTGTAAATAGCTTTTTGGTCACCACCGCTGTTTACTATTACTCTGTACAGCGTGGTAGTCGAAGCTCCTCATTCACGGGAATATCCCTGTAACGACTTGCAGCGCGGACGCGGGCGGTGGAGCTCTGCAGCCCCGCGTTTCGGGGGTTTGTTGTCTGCGCGATGCTTTGGGGACCGGAGCTGGGGCGGGTGAGAGGCATCTTCTCTCTCCGGGCGCTGCGTGTGATTTGCAGTGTTTGCGTAGCCGTTTCCAGCAGAGCTGAGCACATCCCTGCCTGTTGTACTGTTCTGGGTGTTTTAATCTGTTGAATTTATCCGTGGCACTTTGCCTGGTGGAGAGCGGTGGGAACGTTGTCAGCAGTGGCAGAGAAGGATGCCAGGCTGCTTTTTTTTTTTAATTATTTGTAGTGAAGCCGTACAAAGTCCATCCAGGGCCTCATGGCAAGGGTTTAAATAACTCTCAAGCATGCACATATCCTTTGTTTAAGCAATGGAGTAGGTGACCTGCTCAAAGCTTAGCGTGTTTATATACTTGTGTTAACTTCTGACTTAACTATCCAGTTTTGTTAAAAATAAAGGAACGAAATCATTCTGGCACGCTTTGATAGCTACAACATTTGGAACCTCTTCAGCTTCTCTCTCTTTTTCCTGATTTCTTCCCAAGAATAGTTGCAACACTTTTCTTTTTTAGGACTTTGCCCTAATAATTACATCTGTGAAGATCCGCTGGGATGGGTTATCCCACAAGCAGGATTATGCCCTTAAATGGAAAATAAGCCGCCACAACAGCCAAAGTTTGGGAAAAAATATTATTGTGGGAAAACTAAGTTGCTAGATGTATTATTCCATGTTCTGGAGCTGCACCGTCAGGAAATGCTTGTTAGCACGGAGAGGAAACGCTTGTGTCTTCGAAATGCTTGTTGCATTCTTTTTTTAATTGTTGTTAAAATAGGAAAACATACCTCTAATAAAATACCAGCTCATACGCCCTCTGTAAAATGGATGGGAGGCGTGAGAAAACATTTGAGGGAGACGGGGAGGCTACTCTTGCTTTATGAACTCCTTAATTTATTTGCTGGCTCGTGCTCCCTCCCTTTCCCCCCCCAGACCGGTCGTGGTGCAGGTCCTCTCCAGGCCGCCCGGACGGTTCCCCGGCCCCGCTGCCTCTCGGCCAATGATTTTGGCTAAATAATCCAATTAAGCTTTGCAGCTTATATAACTCTCTTGGCTTGAGGCAGCAGCCGGACTGACAGGGATACAAAACACATCTGGAAATAGTGTACTAAACATACTACCGCGGCCGGAGCCAAAACGGTTTGGACAAATTTGCTCATACGCACAAGATGTCCTTTGAACAGCAAGACGTGTGCGTACGGTCTCCTTGCTGAAGAAGTCGGAGTTAGAAAATGCTTCTATCTATAAATCGTTGCCCTGGCTGGGAAACTTAACTGGCTTTTCTCCTCTCCCTTCGCCTTTGGAAGATGATCTGGCTCTTCCTCCAGCTTCGGAGGATCAGCCAGTCCCCGTAGTATGCTGATCGTAAATAACACATATGTTTATGTGTTTCAAAGGTGGAGAGGACCTCCAGCATCATTTAGTCTGACTTCTTATCTGATACCCATCGTAGAAGTTGCTTTTTATTTAAACTGAAATGTAACTTGGTGTATAACTGGAACACAGCTCCAAAGAAACAGTCAGGGGTTTTTGAGAATTCATTATAACCCTGGTAATTTATGCTAATGGTTAATCACACTTACTATTAAAACGTGGGCATTTTACATCAGCTTGAGGGTTGGGGAGAAAGAAGAACTCAGCGATTCTGTATTTCAAGAAGTGTGCCCAGCGCAAGCTTAGGAAAAAAACAGCGCACGTTTTAGCACTCTCAGACGTCTGTTCTCCTGTTGATATCCATTACTCTCAGTAGGGAAGTTATGGGCATTAACAGCAGAATGAATTTCCCTTCATGTGCTATATGCTCTTATAGCTTCATTTTATAGTCTACTGGCTGGTGTTAAAGTAAAGAATTTATTTGTCTTTGCAGGTGCGCAAGGCTGGTTTAGCACTCGCGTCCTGCCCGTTCCTGGGTGCTTGCACGGCTGCCTGCCCAAATCTGTGCTGGGGAAGGGGTGTGGAAGTGCCACCCCCCGAAATCTCACGTGCCACACGCACACACAGAGCTGCCGGGCTTGTCCTCGGGAAACATATACAGGGAACTGGCTACAGCCGCCGTGCGCTGGCCGGGTCGCGGATGAGTGGTGCCAGAGCTGCAGGGACCCCAGAGGTGGTTTGGCAGAGGGTGCGTTTCGGTCCCGAGAGGGGACGTCGCTGGGTGCAGCGATGCCGAAGCAGCGCTCTGTGGCATCCTGACCCCGCTTTGGCTTTTGAAGTGGTTGGCCACTCCTGAGCGGTGCCCAAGGAAAACCCACAGCGCCGGGGAGGTGGTGCAGAGCGCCCGGCGGCGCTGCTGGGGGCTGCCCTGCTCCGCGCCAGCATAGGGCTCGTAAACACTCAGCCCACACCGACAGCATCCAGGATCCCTTCGATAGCTTTGCACTAGCAGGGCTTAACTGGTTTGTTATGGAAAACTTAATATATTTCTTCCGGTGTACTGATTTATAAGGCTGTCAGAATGTCCCTGCTCTCACCAGGCTTTGGACATGGCCGTGGGAGTCTTCTGCGAGTATCTTTGTAGTCATAAATACGTATATATAGAGTCATGATCTTATAGTTCATATATCTTTTTTTCAATGACCATAAAACTAAATAAGGAGTTCCCTAAAAGAGGTTGTGTGTCTTTGTGAACCACCCCTCCCAGCCCGTAACAGAGTTGGAGCTCACCCGTCTGCATTGCTCCTGTTCAGACATGGGTTTGCTGAAGATGATGGTACAGCTCTGCCTCCACTTCTTCCACATTGCTACTGTATCTGACGGACTGACTGCCCTCTCTTGATGTTTTATCCCTAAAGAGGAAGAAAATTGGATTAGGTTTTCCGCAGCAACGCACAGTGGTGATCCTGGGTAACGAAGCTGATCTATGCATGGGAAGCTTTGGGAAGCTGGGCACAAGGGTAAGTTATCAACGGGGGACTCACCCAGGGTGATTTGCTTTATGGGCATCTCAAAAAGGCACTCCAAAGGATGAAGCGATCAGTAAACATTTAATGTGCTCAAATGACAGCTTTTAGTACTAGAAGAGGTGCTGAGCAGCCCGGGTGGCCGGTGAGAGGCCATTTCCAAAGCAGTGTTCGGATGCATCGAGGGTACCTAAAAAAGCACCCAAGTACAGAAACGGCCTCCCCGGGCACTGCGGTCCAACAGTAAACCTCTTTGTACAGAGGGAACAGGGGCTCGAATTGAGCTCTAAATACTCGTGCTGCAAGTTTTAAGGGCAGTTTCCGTCGGGGTGAGTCATGCTGCTTGTTTTCCCCATGGCGTGCTGAGCCTCGCTCCCCCGCGGTGGGATTTTCCCTGGATTTTGACCTCCTGGCACCCCTGGGACAGCTGGACTGCAGCGAGTGGGGTCAGGCCCTGCACTCTTGTCACTCCCACTGGTGTAATTCGCTGTGATTTGGTGCAGTTTAACTCCTTCAGTACGAGCTGTGGCTCTGCTGAGCTGTGCTCGGGGTTCATCTTGTGCCAAGCCCCTCTTGCAACTTTGCCCAGCAGCCGTGGCCCCTCCGGAGCTCTGTGCTCTCTCTTCCCTTCCCCTCACACCTCCCCGAGTTTAAAAATGTCTCGGCTCATCTCAGCAAATCCTCCTGTCCTGGTATAAACCCGACGGATCCATTGATTTCATCCGGAGGAGCAGCTGGGACGGCAGGGTGCTGCCAGGGAGCTGCGGCTGGGTGCTGCAGCGCTTTGCTCTCCGGACAGCCCGATTCAGCGTCGTCCTGCGCCTGCTCCTGTGAGGACGTACGGCTGCGCTGGTGCTTTCTGGGCTGCGTAAGATGCAACTGTTTTGTCATGGAAAACTCTCTCCTTGGGCTCTGACACTGCTGGGCACAGCTCGTGGGTTCCCGCAAGGAGACGGGGACTTTCCTCCTTGCAAGCAGGCAGCCCGTCCATCTTGCATTCTCCTTGCAGCACCTCAACATGCCAGATTGAATCTTTCTGTAACGTAGCTTCCCTCTGGGTGGGAAGTCTGGAAAACTGAGCCACAGCAGCCAACATGGCAATTAGCATTACCTTATATATGCCACCAGTAAAGGTAACGGTGTGTGAAATACCTAAAACCCAAATGCATTTAACTAGAGATGCTCAAAGGAAATGAGAGGCGTGAACTGCGCATCTGCTCACAGGGAGCGTGAAGTGTCCTCTGCCAGGACTAAGCAGCACTTTAGGAATAGTCGTGAAATTAAGCGTAAATACCGTGGTCTTGCGGTCCCGGGCTACGGGAAACATATCTATTTTTGGAGGTGGTAAGCAGCATACTGCAAGGCTCGATGCATTGTCTTTAAGCCATTAGGTAAACCTGACATTGCAAGAAAGCAAAACCTCCAAGGATGCGGTTTCACAAGCCATTTAAACTGCTCTCCATTTGGGCTGTTGTCCAAAAGGGCATCCTGGTTCCCACGTGCTTCCTTTGCAGCACCGGCTCGGTCAGCAGGATGGTCTGGCCGAAAATTAAGCCCACAATGAGGATGCTTAATTTTTCAGCTGGACCAGCTCGTGGCTGTGCTGGACCACGGGGCTGCACGGGCGTTGGTGCCCTCTGAAGAGGCGCAGCGCGGCGAGCACCCTGCCCATTTCAGCCCACCTGGCTCGAGATCGCCGAAAGCCACTCGTGACCCCCTGCCCGGAGCTCGGCACAGGGGAGTGGGAGATGCCAGTAACATTTCAGAGCAGCAGCTTGTTGAGAAGCTTTTCAGGCATCGTTTAATAAGCAACCAAAGGTCTTAGCAGTAGGACACCCACGTAGTCAGCATCCTCCTCCTCCCCCAGCCATTTTCTACCCTTGAAATGTCCTGCAACCCCCACCTTGTGCTGTGCCATCGCCAGCATGTGTAGCCTCGCAGCACAGGCGATCTGCTGGAATAACGCTGCTGCGGCTGCTGGCACGGGCTGGCAGGCAGCTCGGCAGCTGAATTGTCGGATGTGGAGCCAAGGCCTCCCAGCTCTGGGTTAGTCCCTGTGTTTTCAAATAGGGAAAAGTTAAATTACTGCAGGTTGCTGTTGTGGCAAGTCGGGAAGTCCATCTTGTTTGTACTCCGGTGACGTGTTTTCTGCAAGGGAAAGAAATAAGGGGGTTTTTTGCACTCTAAAGCGGGCTGGTGTGGTTTTGGGGGAGGGGGTGTCGGCATTATTTGATAACCCTTTCTCATATTTTTTTGGCTGCTGAATGAGAAAAGGGAGAAGCGAGTCTTCCTACTCTTTTAGCGGTATGTTTTTCTTCCCAGGAGTTATCCTAGCATATAAAATGAAACAAGAGCCCTCCGATAGCATCAACACTTATAGTTGGTCTAAGTGTGCTATTTAATGGCAATGTCTTGTTTTTCCTCTGGAGAGAAGAAAATGTACCCCATTAAGTGCTCATGTTACAAGCCTGCACCCTGGGGGATAAATATTTCAAATATTAATGCTGAGTAATTTTTAAAAGGTTCTGTATGCTTTTTATTTTAAGCATTCTGCAAATTATTTAAGACTACTAAAACAAAATGCAATTCAGATCAGCTCATCCCGTGATCAGTATGTGGTGATTTAAAAATCTGCTCCTACCCACCAGCACAGTCGTGCATCCGATCGGGCATTGGTACAATAGGGAAATTGTAATCTGTGTGCGGCTGCGGGTCTGTAGGTAGACAAGATGTACAATTTACATAGACAGTGGAGCGAAGGGAAGGCTCTGAATATCCTTTCACTCTAATACAGCCGCATGCATTGCAAATGAGTTACTCTTTTGGAAAAAGAAGTCAAACCTGACTTGCATTGAAGTTCTCGGCTATTAACATCAGCAGAGCCAGGGACTCCAGCCAGAACTCTGTGATTTCCTTGATATCCCTCCGACTTAGTACATCGCTCTAACTTTTCCATATGTGTTCTCTGATTTATAACACAGCAATACTTTATTTTGCTGTTGTAAAATTCTTTCATACGCTCAGCTGTGCCAAAAGCTTCATATGTTATTGATTAAACAAGTTCCCCCTGTTCCAGGATTTCGGCTGTTCTGAGTCTGGTGGTAACTTTAGCGGAATGACGAGCGCGATGGTCGATCGTACAAGGAGGGGGGGAGATACAATGTCCCGGCACTTATTGCTGCTAATCAATACGCTATCCTTCAATTCGCAAAGTGGAACTGCTTTTTCCAGCCGCCACTGCCGCATCTCTCCCGAGATGGGCTGAGCTCGTCCATCAGCTGCGAAGTGCCGGTGGCTCGTGGTCATTTGTGGGGGGGATGATGATGGTGGTGGATTTTAGTAATGTTGGGAGGAGGATTAACAAGAATTTCATTTCGACTCCTTCACAGGCAATTAGCAACAACGGCTGCTAGAGAGAGGGCGTGATGATTAACACAGTGACCTTTGCAAAGGTCGGCTTCCCTTCTCGGAGGGATTCTGTTTGGATGGACTTGCGAGCCATTAGCACTAGGCACAGAGCGGGACGCGTGGGCGCTTTGGGGTTTGGTGGAACAAGGTCTCTGTTTCGCTATGAACATAATTAGGTTGTAATAAAAAGGGATTCCCTGTTAGACTGTGAGGCATTTGCTCTGCTTCAGGATTTTGTGCTTCTTTAAAGGTCCAGAGCTGGGCCTTGCCAGCACCCACGGGAACGTGGTCCTGCGCGCTCCAGACATCGGCTGTTTCTTCGGGGTTGTTTCGGTTCATGAGATTTTACTGACTAGCTTTGGTACTCGTTGTGAGAACAAGGCGACAGGGAAAGAAATCCAATCCGGAGGTTTGCGAGTGGTGAGAGCCAAGGAAATCCGATTTGGGTTTTTACTGTGTGCGATGGTTTGCAATCCAGCGTGAAGCCACAGGTGACAAGTAGAACAACCCACGGCACGGCCAGCGCCGAGCCCAGTGTGCCTGGACCTCAGCGATGCGCGGACGAGGCTGCTGCAGGTTCCTGCAAGTGCATTTGCAGTACAGGAGAGCAACACGCTTTCGGCTGCGGATCTGTTCCCGCTGCCCTTAGGTGCATCCGAGAGCATTTTCCCTGCCCATGCCGTGGAAGGACGGTGCATTAGGCAGATGCATCTTCTTTTAAACCACGCGCAGGTTTGCTCGGTCAGGACTGACCACGTGTGCAAGCTCCCAGCCTTTCCCATTCCCCTTTTTCCCCCTTTCTTTCCACCCCTCACCCAGGTTTGCCTGTGTGATGTCCTCCCGAAAAATCCTGTAGAGCTGCAATTATTTAGAGGTTTAATGACCCATGATTTCTGTAATGCTTTATTTTGTTCACTTTCAGCATGTTTTATTCCCCAATCAAATAAAGAGTATTATAAAAACCACCAAGAACAAAGCGTTCGCTTTCCATTTGAGAGAAAAATGCTTCGAAAGCTGTATTTGTGCTACATAGGTAAATAATTAGATTGCTAATGAATTAGCTTTGCTTTGAATACAAAAGCTGCAGTGTTCCTAATTAAGTTGTGAGGAGAGACAGAGAAAGTCGGGGTCTTTCTCCCAAATAACGGGGGAAAAGGGGACTGCCAACCCAGACGAGGCCAGGGACCACTGGCGGGGCAGTGATTTACTCCACCTTGGTCTCAGCCCCATCTCGTGGTGCCTCTGTGCTTGCAGCACCTTCCAGCCCTTCGACGTTGTTTAAATTCTTCCTTTCGGTGTTTTTGCATGGCAGTGAATTCAGAGAAATAATATACTTTCTCTGTGCAACACATTTCCTTTTATCAGTTTCAAATTAATATTTGAATTGAATGGTTACTTACCCCTGTATTTTGAGACAAGGAGAATGGAAGTCTGTGATATATTTTCATTATATCACTCTATTTTATATGCTTTTCATCATGAGCCCTATTATTATGCCCATCCTAAAATGAATAATTTCATATATTTTTTTCTTTCCTCATAGAGCAGGGTTTTTTTTTCAGGCCTTTGATCATTCTCATCACCCTCTTCTAAAGCCCCTTTTAAGTCTGTAATAATACTCTTTTTCAGATGAGGTGAAAACTATTCTGGGATTAGGCAGCATCATTTTAATAATGTTATAATCTTCATACTATTATTCCCCATCCCATTCACTAAGCAGACTAACATCTTGTTTGTCTTCCTCGCCATCCCCCTGGATTTTTTTCCCTGGATTGCTGCTGCCTCCAGAGCAGCATCAGGACACTCTGATGCTCCCGTTTCCTTCCTAGTTAATATTGTTAATTAAGAACCATGTGAAAAATACCTTGATTCCCCCCCAATTAATTTGCATCTATCAGCTTTGGCGTTAATTTGCCATTCTGTTGCCTTTTCTCCTGGTCATTTGCTTCTTTTCTGGCTTTGAGGAACTTATCTCCATGTCAGCTCTGTGTTTGGCTACTTCACAAATTCGTCTCCTTCTCCAGATCCTCACTAAATCTGTTAAGACAGTGGGTTTAATACCAATCTGTATGGCTTCCTCTCCATAGTTAACCTTTTGCTATGATGAAAACTCACTATTTAATTCTGTCTTCTGTCTCTTCTGATCAATGGCAGTATTTGCCCTCTTCCCTTCTCCTCCTGAGCTGTTTTGCAGCAAAATGAATTGCCATCTGATTTCTCCGTCTCGTTAAATCCCTTGAACGGGTTGATAAAACCCCAGGAAAAATCAGAAGGACTAGTTCCTTTTGCAGAAGCTGATGGTGGTTTATACCTACCGGGGATTTCCTCGCCCGCCAGTGCTTTTGTTTGCGGCAGGGTAAAACCCAGGGGATTCGCAGGGATCTCGGAGCTCTTTGTATCGTTCCGTGTGATTCACCCGTGGAGCTGGGCTGCAGAAAGAGATCCCAAGCCTGCTCTGCAGGTACCCGGGAGCTGTCTGACGGCTTCTGCTGCCTCTGCCCCGATCCAAGACATTTTGGGCATAGGTGATGGGCATCACTGTTTGCTTTCCTAATTTCTGAGTTTCTACATCCTTGCTTTGGAGCCTGCATCCCGCCTGCAGCTCCCTGGGGAGCTTTTTGGATCTGGGCACAGGCACCCCTGCGACTTGCTCTTCTCCTCGGAAGGGGAATTGTAATGTTTGCCATCCGTGTTGTGGTTCACCATCCCCATAATGGAAAATCTACTCATCCCTGTAAACTTACTACTTAGGACCTTAAAAGCAAAAAAAAAAAAAAAGAGCTTATTTTTGGAAGGATCTGTGTGAGTGTTGTCTGAACTGGATCTCAAACAGTTGCTCCTACTTTGGAATAATAAGGCACAGGGGATATGTATTTTCCTCTCTCCTGAGGACGTATGTGCTGAGGCAACATTAAACTCCAGCGAGGAGATGTGCAGCAGGAATATGATCAAAACCTACTGCTGCAAAAAGAAGAAATGGTGACTTAAGGGTGCCCGTGTTCCCTGGGTAGAGACCGTCAGTGGAGAGCTGCATTGCATTTCTATCTCATTACGTGGAGCTGTTGAAGGTTGAAATGCTGTTAAATATACCACAGGCTCTTATTAAATGGCTATATTAAAAAAAAAAACCACACACACACGCCAGATTGCAGCCGGTGGAAGCGCTTTCTTTATTTGAGGATCATTTTTTCAGACGGGCTGACTTTTAATAAGCCTCTTGTGCCAGCTGATGTGTTAGCTCAGCGTGACGGTGGTGTAGTGGGATGCTCAAACCCAGCAGTCAACCCGGGGGCAGCGCGAGAGACTCCGCGGCGCTGGGCTGAGCGGCTGGGTGGGTGCTGGCTGCGAAGGACCGCTCCTGCTGCCGTCACCCACCCAGGCAGCCAGCACCTTTTACTGGGTACGGAGGTTGGGTGCCGGTTTTTGTAACATGCCAGAGCCCCTGATGCTGCAGAACGGCGCTGCGTCCACTCAGGACGGCGCTTGAGGACAGGCTCTATGTTGGAGCGTAGCGATGGCACCGAGGCGTGTGATGGGGTGGTGGTAGTGGCATCGAAATATATTATTCGGGCCCTGATTCAGGACAGCCCATGCTGTAGGTAGTGACTGAACTGAAACAAAGTGTAAATAAAGGGCAGAGGATAACGGTAAGGAACTAAACCATAGGTGCTATTTTTAATGGGTGCTTTGACCGCCCGTGCCCGTTATGCCCCATCCCTGGAAGTGCTCAAGGCCAGGCTGGACGGGGCTTTGAGCAGCCTGGTCTAGTGGAAGGTGTCCCTGCCCATGGCAGGGGAGTGGAACTATATGATCTTTAAGATCCCCTCCAACCCAAACCATTCTATGATGATGGTGACTCTGGGGCTTGCCCTGTCAGTGCCAGCACCATCTAACACAGCCCGATTGCTTGGAGCTGGGAAACCCACGTGCCACCTCCTTCCTTCCCTGGTCCCTGGTCCCTGCCCTGCCTGCTGCTCTCCACACCTAGAGCTATTTTCCCAATAGTAATGAGCTTTCTAGTGGTACAAAAGACTCTACTTTCCGTGTTACTTTCTGTCTTGGTGGTAACCACAAATTATAACATAATCTAATAAACAAACTTGAAAAAGTTTCTTTAAAAACTTTTTTTTTGCTTGAAAAACCTTTTTTCTTTTAAAAAAAAGTTTAAAGAAGCTTATAACAAAGAAACTTTGGGTGTATTTTTATAAGCAGCAGCAGGAAAATGTCTGTTTTGACTAAGTATCCAGGTGGTTTGGGACCCAGTGGAGATGTAAATGTCGCATAATGTTTACTGAATAAAGCATCTGTGTTTGCTGTGTGGTGATGGCACTGCTGAAATGTTCTTTCTTTCTGTGGGGACAAATCAGCCCCCAACGGGGTAGTTGCAACTGCTGGAGCCTTTTGGGAGGTCCACCCTGCCAGATACCGTCCACTCCCCGAAATCTGGCCTTGACGGTGTTTGATTTGTTGCTCGGCATGTCTTGGTGCTCAGTTCCTTAATGCAAACCAAGTTCTCGGTGGCTGTATATATCCTACGCTGCCGAAATATTTATGATTTTAAAAGATGAGTCTAAGACTGGGAACAATGGTCCGCTGGCTCGTGGAAGGGGAGATGATGTATCTCTCATCTTGCTTATCTTACAGGAGCACAGTTAGTGTTTCTTTAGATTTGAAGGAAAAGGCCGGCTCAGTCTTCATCCTGCCTGGCAAGGGCGGTGACTTTGGGGGGTATTTTGGATGCTGAACTATCCTCTCTTTTTCTTTCTGCTACTTAAGAGAATATTTTTAGTGTCACAACTTACCTGTAGCACACATACCCCGGTGGCTTCTTGGGGGATGCTTTGGGGTTTTGTTTATGGTGAGTCTCTAAAGCTGGTCTCTTCCCTCTACAGCCAAATAAGCAAAGTGCAATATTTTGCTTTTAATAGTATAAAATGTTTATTGTAGAGTTACTGCTGATCCCTGTGTACCTGTGTGCAAAGAGTCTAATACCTGTGTGCTACACTAGCCATCGGACTTCCATGTAAAGCAGGACTAACCTTTTTCGCATCTCAGGAGCTGAATTTAATTCACCGATACGGCACGGTAACTCCTTATATCCATTTTAATGGTCTGATGAGATTCCCTTAGCAAAATACCTAATGAATGTTGCGATTCAGCCAGGGCAATCTAGAGCGTAATGGGTGGAGCGGTGCCAGCGTTATATAAATCATTAAACATCAAAACGTAAAAAAAAAAAATCCCTAATCATCATCTAACTCCAAGAGCGGCCGTAAATGGCTGGGGACGAAGGCAGCGCAGGCGCCTGGCGGGGACGGGGACGGTGGCGAGCCGGGGTGGGATGCCTCGCCAGCTTGGTTCCCCGGGCTTCACCGGTTGCGGTTTTGGATAACATAGATGCTGTAGCACGGGGAGGGGGTTGTTTGTGTGCTCTGGAGCCCCCCCAGGCCCTTGCAAGTCCTAGAGGAGGAACGGTTATTAATTAAAGGGGTGCTTTATATAAAATGAAGGAGAAAATAGACATTGCAGAGAAATTTTCTGTAGGCAGCTTAGTTTTCTGCTCCAACTTCATTTGTGTTGTGAACTGAGGATTGCACCTTTTTTTGGCTCTTTTGGCCCTGGGAATTCTTGCAGCAGACCGGTCAAAAGTTGCAGTTGTGCTATTGAAGCCAAGATTTTATAAAGATAAACAGTTTAGAGGTTTGGGGGTTGTTTTTAGTTTTTAAACAAAGTCTCTTGAAAGTCTTCCTAATGAGAAGCAAATCCAGCTAGCAAGGACTTCGCATTTGCTTTTGAAAAGATTGAATTGGAGGGAAATCTCTGGCTTTGGCCATGAGTCTGCTCTGCTGAGAGAGGTTATCTGCAGAGAACAAAATCAAAAGTAATTGGTCCTTAAATATGGACATGTTTAAAATGCACCGCAGGCTCCCTGGGAGGTTGGAGTGAGATTTGAAAAACTAATGCAGAATACAGAATTATGACATTCCTGACTGTATATATAGAGAGAGATATATGGATGACTGTGTGAGATTTCAAGGCGGGGGGTTTATCAGCACTGGTCTGATTTGGTGCCCGTCTGCTGGTTTAGGATCAGATCAGGTATTTTGCTTTCACTCAAGAACTGAAAATGGATAAGCAGAGTGGACGCAGATGTCCCAGCCCTCACCTCTGCTAGCAAACACGGTTTGCACTTAATAGTCACTTAAATAAGAACGAAGCCACAGAATTCTCCATCACGGAGAAATACTTTTTATTAAACAGATGCTGTCTTGGATGGACGAAAACCTTTGGGAAGGCTGGAGGAGATCAGCTCTGCAGAGCCCGCGTACGGCTCCTGGGGAGCAGCCCGTGAGCCCCACCAGCGTGTGCCCATCCGCTGTGCACCGCTGCATCCTGGCTGCTGGGAAGGAGCCCGTGCAAGCCGTCCCCGCCTGCTGCTTCACCCGCAGCTCACAATGTCGCTCAGCAAACCCAGCACAGGGATCTCAGCTGGAGGCCCCCAGCTAAAAAAATGAAGCCTGGCAGCTGCGACCGGGCGCAGCCGGGGCGAGGGAAGGGAGCAGAGGGGGAGCCGTGGGGCAGCGAGCGATGCTCAGCCAGACGCTTTGCACGGCCGCTGTCCCTCCGCCGCAGGCTGCTCCCCCTCCAGGGATACGCACCCCCCAGATCTGCTCCGGTGAGCGCCGGGAGGGACAGATGGCGGCCGGCGCTCCGCTGTGCCCAGCGCTGCCTTCCTGGCCTGCAGAGAGCCGGCCTGTGTGAAGCTGCTCGATGCGTGCTTGGAGCCTTACAGCCAGCCTGTTTCCAGAGACGGCTTGTGAAAGGCCATTGAGTGCAAATATTAGGCACGGCAAGGTGAGAAATGGGTTATTTGCAGGGCACTGGGCATGCACAACGTGTGCTGCAAGTACTGCAAGTTTGAGAGGTTTTTGGTCTCCCAGGTCTGTCCTGCCGACCGTCACCTAACACCAACTTTCTTTCTTTATTAAACCAGTGTATTTTAAGCCCGAAGCAATATGTTATCTCTCAAGAAAAAGTAAGCTGAGTCTTTTTTTTTAATATAGTTCTAGCTAGCAGGTTTTGTCCTGCAATGCTTGAGTCTGGAGATATTTTAAGAGCTCTGCTATCTTGTGCTGGGAGGGAATACAATAAATATGTAGATAGGGAGTGCTGCTGCTTTGAAAGGTAAGTAAAGCGTCTGTGCTGAACTGACACTAGCTGAAAAATTTGTTCAGCCTAATTAGCAGCAAATCACTTCTGTGTCCAACCTTGCTTGTAGAGATGGGAGCCAATTTCCCCCCCGCCTTATCCCCTGCTGCCCTTCGTGGCTTTGCAGAGCCCTCCCTGGCTGAGCGGCTGAGGGGGTTGCGAGGATGGCCGATCCACATCCACGTGTCATTGCAGACCGACGAGCGCAAAATGGCTTTACTGGAAATTCAAGGGAAACTGTACGCCCATCTTGGGCTTTGTCTCGGACTGTTCGAGCTGTCACCGGAACTGGTCACGATCAATCAGCTTTCAAATTTCATGAAATTTTAATTAAAGAATGGAAAGCCTACAAAGACATCATAGGACAAGAGCATGGGAAACAAATACAATTTCACTTCCAACCATTAGCCAGGAAATCGGCAAATGGTTGACTGCACATCACCATTGCAGTCTAATGAAAAGTACAGCTCTTGGCTCCAGCGGGCAGGTCATTAGTGACTGAATAATCAGTGACATTTCCCTTCTAAATCTGACACAAACGAAGTGCAGTGCTCTGGAAAAAGCCATTAAGCGCAAAGCCTCGCCTTTGCTCTGCTCCAGGTATTGCAGAACAAAAACCTAATGGCAGCCTTTAGCTGTGATTTGGCTTTGAGAGCATCCACGGGATAGTAACCCCCCCGGTATGCCGAGAGCCAAATGCTTCCAGCCTTGCCCAAGCACCGTTCCTGCCATGGTTTCGTGCGAACACAGGGAGCGAGACTTGCTCCTTGCTGGTGTTCACAGATGCCGCCGGTAAAAGATACAAGTAGGAAAACCTATAATCTAGAGTACTGGGAAGCTGAAAGGTATATTCTCATGTCTGAGAGGTAGCAGGAGGTAAAGGTCTAGCTCATTGTGGAGTCAATTTAAAGCCTGACAACCTCCTGTGAATTCCTGTGGCAGCTCCCGAAGCTGGGTGTTAACCTGTTTTTCTGCAAATTTTTAAATGTTTTCTCGCTGGGAGTGGAAAGCGAGTGGCACCACACAGGGAAAAGGAAGGACTGGTCTTGTTTATGTCTGTCCCTCGACTTTCTCTGAATAACGTGTTGTCAGATGGATGGAGTAATCAGATGGGTGTGACTTCCTCTGCTCCCTCCTCATGTGCCAGTGGCTTTGAAAATAATGCTGAAAGGTTAATAGGAGCCAGACTGCCTTGGGGGGTCCCTTGTGTTGAAGCAGTGAGTCTTTAAGAAGGGTTTTTTGGGGGGGGAAGAGACCCCATGGGGAAACTTTTCCTAGGCAAAAGCGTTGACGGGAGCTGGACTGGGAAGCACTGTTGTCTTGGAAACTCTGTGCTTTGGAGCTGGGTACGTCTGAGCTTCGTAATTCTTTTTTCTTTATGGACCCCAAATTAGAAGTTGTCGATGCAGTCAGTGTATGTTTTTTCAATGGCTCAGATTCCTGCTTAGTCCTGTGTTGGGAAGTTCCAGCGCAGTGGTTTTGGTCATTGGCTCTCCTGGTCATCTTTGGGCCAAGGGTCTACTATTCAGTGGATAAACCTGGTTTGGGTGTAGTCCTGTGAGTTATAGCCTTACTGAAAATGCATGAGTGACCACAGATAAAAGTATATTTTAATGAGCAGTTTCATTAATAATGGGGTAAAAAACATCCCGGGAAAGTTCATTAATGGCTAACTGATTCCACTCCCAGCTATTGTATAGTTAGTTCCGGCTGAAGGCTCTCAATAGTTTTATTGCTTAAAAAGGGCACGGTGATAAGATGTTGTTTCAAAATAAAAAGCTTTATTACCCCATCAAAACTTTCTTTTTTATATATTACATTTATTATGCATCCTTAAGGTGTGTATCCAAACACTTGGATATATATATAAGCATCCAGGCAGCTATTGCTTGTGATATTCTTTATCCTGCCTTTTCGGGGAGCTTAGATTCCCAAAATCCCTTTTGGCCATTAGAATTTGGGACTGTTCCAAAGCTGGAGGAGGTGCTGTGCCCACCCTCATCTCACTGCAGAGCGGCTTC
The DNA here is from genome assembly GCA_009819775.1 of Phoenicopterus ruber ruber. NCBI lineage: Eukaryota > Metazoa > Chordata > Aves > Phoenicopteriformes > Phoenicopteridae > Phoenicopterus > Phoenicopterus ruber. Next base: position 6,660,192 of record CM020228.1, on the reverse strand, counting down.
CCCCTTGCCAGCATCTCGCTTTCCATCGCTCAGGGTCAACTGGGAGATGCCCCGTGCCATCTGGTGAAGGCCATTGAGATGCTATCCGGGGGTTCTCCCAAATTACCCACTTGAATGCCCTTCGACATGTGCTCTTAAAACTCTTTCCTTTGTGTACCCCAAGGGAACCAAAGCAAGGAGCAAGGCAATTAAAAATATTGATATTCCTTGGGTTTGCCATGGCTTGAACAGGCCATCACCATCAGTGCTTTCAGTTCTTTTTTTCACTCGACTCTGGTTCCCCGCTCCAGCGGTCACCGTCTCACACGTTCAAACTTCTGGAGCTGCAGAGAGATGCAGAATATTGCTCATAAAATTAATGCCGACAGCTGACTCCCCTTTTCCAAGTATATGGTGAAGAAGAACTACCACGCAACTTACTTTTTGCTGCATGCTTTGGCCACAGAGACCGAGGTCGTACTTCTGTATGATTCGGAAACCCAAGTTAAAGAGAAAAATGGAAGGAGCTTTTTAATTGTAGTTCTGCAACTTAAACTGCCCTCTCCAACACAACCGATGGGTGCGTGCTGGACCACAGCTCCCTAAATCCATGGTTTAAGGATTGTGGAGGTAGGAGAGGTGTGAGTGATGGGCATTGCTTTTGCGCCTTGAAACCCTTCAGAGTGCAGAGGAGAAAGCTTCTCTCTCTTTTCCATCCTCAGGTGACGTTGTGGACATCTACCAGCGGGAGTTTCTCGCCCTCCGAGACCGACTGCACGCAGCCGAGCAGGAGAGCCTGAAGCGCTCGAAGGAGCTCAACCTGGTCCTGGAGGAGATCAAGAGAGCGATCTCGGAGAAGCAGGCCCTGCGGGATATAAACCGGACCTGGAGCAGCTTATCTGGTGAATAAACAGAGAAGTTGAGGATCTCGGGCTGGTTTGAAGCTGTTGCTAATGAGGAGGTAGAGAGGTGTGCGTGCGCGTGCGTGTGTGCAGGGCTGCGGACAGGACGTGCTCTTCGCTCCCCCGGCGCGAGCAAATTGCGGAGTTCAGAGGGACTTGGGAACTCTTAAACTCCTGTTTAATTAGAGGTGCATATGCATCGTTAAACACTGAGATTTGCCTCTGCCGCAGATATTTGCCAATTTGCTTGCTTACAAGCTTTTTTTTTTTTTCCTTGCAAATCATACATGCCGTTTCCTATGGCTGTATTGAATCCATATGGAAAATGGGTATCCGAAGAGAGGAGGGAGGAGGGAGTTAGGTTGGCTGAGCACCCCTCGCCAATTTATTTGTTCTTTTTTTTTTTTAAGTTGCTCAGTTGAAGAAAATTGGATCTCTACAGAAAGATCTGATTTGACCTTCATTTTATCTTCATTCTCCCCCCCTCCTTCCCAAATATTTTGGGATTTCTTTAAGGCCCTCATGGCTCCTGCTGAACTTTAATTGGGTTTGTGGTAGCATGTTAAAGGTTGGCCTGATTCTTTATAACCCAGCAGTAGTCTCAGGTGGCCAGGCTGCTCTAAAAAGGCTTTTTGCCTTGCAGTCTCTTCCTACCTACCGTTCCTTGCAATTGATTCCCTTTTCCTTTTTAAGACGAAACCAAGTTAAAACTGTGGAATATCACCAACAAGAATGTGCTGCACCTTCCCACCATCTTCCATCATTTGCCACATTTGCTGTCAAAGGAGAACAGTCTGCAGCCAGCCGTGCATGTGGGACAGGGGCGCACTGGAGGTAAATGGGAATTAGTGCTGCTTCTGGTGCTCTTCCTCACCTTAGTGCCTGTCCCTCCCCTTTCCTCCGGGCCTGGCTGTGGTACAGAGGTGAGCAGGACTGGAGGAACGGCTGCATGCATCATGCAAGCTTCCTTGGTATCGTGGCACATGGGGTGGGTGAGCCATGTCACGTCTGCGTGTCTACGGGGAGTGCTGTCTGTGCTCTTGACTGGCACTAAAATGTTCTCGATGCTTCTGCCAGATGTTTTTTGCTGCTTTCCATCTCCAGAGTGCTCTAGACTTTGCCTGGAAGGTGGTCAGATGAAAGCGCAGTTTGCAGGGTGCTTCATAGAGACTCTCAGCAGTCTTAGGAGACAAATCCCATCTGGAGTAGGACTTTGGGTACTAGATGATTCCCCCCTGCTCCCAAATCCCAACCCAAAGCCAAAGATAGGTTTTATCCCTCCTAAACTGAGGTGCTTCTGACCATGGGAGGGGTTTGGAGAACAAGGGTAGTCTTGAAGTTGCCATTCACAGGCTGAAAAGGCCCCTAGGAGGGAGATGGGCTTTGGGTGTTTCCTTAGGCATCAGTCTTGCAGGGAGAAAAGAAAGTCTGACTGCCATGGGTGCCCTGCCAGCCTGGCGCACTGAGGTGCTGCTGGTCGGTACTGGGCTGGGGGACAGGAGTATGGGAACCCTACAGAGCCCAGGAACCCACCAACCTGCTCATCAATGCTGGTTTTTAATGACGGAGCATGGCACCAAGCAGGTGAGCCACGAGGCGGTCATGGGAGCGGAGCAAAGCGTCTTGTCCCAGCACACCCCCCTCTCTAAAATGTCTCCTTGGCCCTGGGCAGTGTCCGTTGTGATGGGAATCCCCAGCGTGAAGCGGGAGGTGCATTCCTACCTCACCGACACCCTCAACTCCCTCATCTCAGAGCTCACTCAGCAGGAGAAGGAGGACTCCGTCATCGTCGTCCTCATCGCCGAGGTAGGACAGAGCTTTGCCTGTTTATCGCATCTCCCTGTTTATCCCGTTACCCTGGCCCCCATTCCATCCAGTCTGCCATACTCAGTGCCAAACAGGACGGCTGCCCACCTGGAGGCCAGCGCTGCCGCTTGCCGGGGCAGATCAGCCCAGCCTTGGGCTGCCGTCCGACCAGGATCATTAGGTGCGTCCTGCCCAAAATGAAACACCGATTGGGCCAGAGAGGGTCAGGAGGCGAGCAGGCAGACATTAGCAGCACGTGCATTTATCTTTCTGGTCTGAATCGTGACGGCTCTTGCAGGGCGCTTGAGTGGCTGTTCCCAAAATGTGCTGGAGCAGCCCCATGGCCACGTCTGGGGAAGCTCTCAGACCCGCTCCTGCAGCAGCTCGTTTCTCTGTGTACCTGTAAGACAGCACTATCCCCTTCTCCAAACCCAAGAGCTCGCTGATTTGGGGCTGAGACTAATATGATGCCTCTTCGTACTGGAGCCCAGAATCACTTGCTGAATCCAGGGGCTAAAAAGCCTTGATACATTAATCCGCAAGAGCTGCTTTTATCTATGGGTTTAGATGGTTATTTTTCTCCATGGCTTTCCCCTCAGGATTATTTTCTTGAGCTTGAAGTGCATTTGTCTTAATTTCCAGAAATCCGGTGAGAAAGATAAACCTCAGTGGTGTGTTACTGGGAGCGGAACAGAGATAAATGTCTGGGTTTGCTGCCTGTTTACCCATAATTTGACATTTTGAGTAACATACGGCTTTCAGGTCTCTGGCTGGTATTTCATACAAGGAGAAGGTGTGCACAGATGGTGCAGCCCAAAGGGCCGGGACAAGGTTCGGTCCTGGCTGTCGTTTCCCTTTGAGCCAGGACAGGTTTGGTGGCTGTTTTCACAGTGGGTGAGTTAAAGCATGAGAGGTTTTAAGTAACTTGACCAAAACCATCTTCTGTTTAGGACTGCAGTAATACTTTTTTTTTAGTTGACTTGAAAATAGGGTGCACGCTGTGATGGCAGCACCTGACGTTCCGTGTGTGCCTGTGACGAGGGGAGTCAACAGCAAAGAAATAAATTCTGATACCGTGAAGTGCAGGAGCACACGTGCCGTAGCCCAGTAACAGCGATGGTAGTTGTTGCAGGTCACCGCTGTCCCTGTTCTTTCTTGCTGACACAACGTCCTCCTTCCATGCAAGCGTCAGCCATGGCCGTGCCTGCTCTGCCTCTTCCCGGACAAAGCGGTTCTCGATGTACCTGCGCTTGGGCTGCTTGTGAGGGCTCTTCAGGCGTGGGGTAAAGAGTAAAGAGTGGAGAGGTGGTAGGAACCTGGGGCAGACGCTGGGTAATTTGGAGACTCAGGACAACGGGTGGAGCAACTGAATGTCCTTTTTGGGATGGGGACTTCTCATTTCCGAGTGCCACCGCTAACCACTGCGGGTGTCATCCATGGGAGCCAGGCTGCCTGGAAGAGCCGGGGGCTCCTTGGCTGGTGGAGGGGAGCCCCGGGGCGAGCTGGCCGCCGCGGCTGTCACCACCCTGCCCTTTTGGTGGCAGCCGGGCGCTTGGTGCGGAGCTGCGTGTTTGCTCCCAAAGCCAGGAGCATCTTTCCTGCCTTTGTTTTTCCCGTTGCTGTTTTCTTGGCAGCGCCAGGGTAAGAAATCATTCCAGCACCGGGAGCCTGAGCCCTGTTTGGGAAAGAGACCTTTGTCCTCTTGAGAAAACCCTCCCTTGTCACCGGTCCAGCGTGGAAGCGCTGGCCTCAGCTTGTGACACACATCCCTGGCGTCTCACTTCTCACCTCCGCCTGACGCCGAGCGCAGCGGCAGCCAGTCCCGGCTTCTGCAATGCTGCGTCTGCAGATCTGCCCAGGACGTGCGGTCCCGTGATCCGTACGACCACCCAAAACAATGCCGCCACCAGGAAACAGGCACAGCTATTGCTCCTGGGTCTCCTGCCCTTTGTTCTTGGATTTTGTTTTCCCGGTCGCTGTGCAGATGGTTTCTGTCCGGCGCCTGTCCCTGTGTTTGCACTTATCTCGCCTGCAGATAGCGGCGTGCAGCGCTGCTGACCTTTGCCTCCCAACTCTTACAGGTTGCCAGGTTGATTGTGGGAACAAACTGTTGTTTTAGGAAGAAAAGCGTCAAAATGAACCTGAAATGAAAAATGCACGCTTATAAATAAACCTCTCTTTTTCACAAAAGGGGTGGAGATCCTTTTCTGCCAAGAGTATTTGCTTGGCTGAAAGCCAGCGCGTATAGAGAAAAAAAATAAATAGCTCAGAAGTTAACACTTTGTGCAAACGCTTGGTGCTGGCAGAAGGGCCAGGTGAGCACGTGGGGAAGATGTGCAGGGTCTTGAGTCCTTCGGGGTGTTTTTTGGTGTGTGATGCCTTTGGTTAACACTGGCCACAAAGGAGGGCTCCTAGGAGTCCGTCAGCACGGGGAGAGCGGTTAAACCGGATGAAAGGAGACATGAAGATGGCACGGAGGTGCTGACAGTACCCCCGGGGTGTGTTGAAGGTGATTTCTGAGCCGTGGGGGGCACAGGCTGAGGCTGAAGGATCTAACACTGCTTATCTTTTGTTTTCAGACGGATCCGCAGTACACAGCCGGAGTGGCAGAAAATATCAAAAACTTGTAAGCACTTCCAAATGACTACGGCAGTACGGCCTGTGCTCGTAGCAAGGCCAAGGAACGGCTTCATTAAGGAGAAAATACATGCTTTTCTGCTTCCCTTTTGTATTTTTTTTGTTGTTTGGGGTTTTTTCTATTCTTAAACTCTGAGGTGTCTTTGCTGTTGCCACTTCCACTTTCTGCTTGTTCTAAAATGCATCCCGTACGTAGCTTCCAGTAGGCTGCTCTGTGCTCTCAGTGTTTAACACACACGGTCATGCCGTTTCATTTTGCTCTTTCTGTCCTGTGGCGTTGCGAGAAGATGGATTATTTAGATTTCCAGTGATCCTGGCAATTGTTTCTGTGTCTAGTGCAGCCCTCTACCTGCTCTGCAGAGTCAGAGCAGCTGGGCAGTGTGGTAAGCACACCCCAATGCTCCTGCCTTATTTTGCTTTAAAATCCATGATCCATTTTTCTTCTCGCTCCAGCCTGTTTGTTTTTCCCTTGTTCTCGGCGCTAGTTACATTTGTCTCTCACGCTAGCTGCTGTTTACGTCCCGGACCCTTAGTGGCTTTTGCAGCTTCGTCTGTGGCTGTTTAGGCAGAAGCCGGTGACGGATTATTAACCGTGAGCCGGTCCAGGCGTTCACAGCATCAGAGCTCGGAGGCAGAAGAAAAAGGTGGTGAGAGAAGAGGCTGTGACTCCCATCCAGCTCCTGCGATTGCATGTTTCCAAAGGGTCGCGGTCGCCATAAGAAGGAGCCGCAAAAGGGCAGCACATCCTCCCGGTGCGCCGCGTCCCCGAGCCAATGATGGGAGAGGGGCTGGGACGTGCGTGGGGAGGGTTGTGTTCCCGGGTACTGGGAGAGGAGCTGAGACAGAGCCCTCCATCTTGCTGTGCAGGAGCTGGCAGAGCTCCGCTCCTTCTGCCTGCTGGCAGGAGGACGCACTTATCGGGGGATAATGGACTGATTGTCCGATGGATCCTAATGAAATTACTGGGCGCTGCTGCAGAGAGTGCTTCTGCGTAGAAGGCCTGAAACTTTAATTGACTTAATGATTTGATTTCTCGCCGTCCCCCTCTCCAGTGCCTCCTGCCCCTCCCTGATTCACTGAAATTATTTTTTCTTCCAAATTGAATTGAGGTGGTGTGGGGCCAGGGCAGGCTGAGCTCATATTGCAGGAGGGAGAAAGCTGCCGCTGCTTCGGTACGAGTTTTGTCAGCTCGATGAGAAGCTTCTGTTTCACTGCTGCCTGAGGAAGGGAAGATTTGAAAATGTTAGCTGAAAATCTTGCCGGTCCCAAGGAGGGAATAAGGAAGGGAAAAATAAGTGAGAAGTTTTTGGCAATCTTGCTGCTTTGTCTCCCTCTGCCCCATCTCCCGTCCTCCAGGCTCTGCACAAACAAAGGAAATCAGCCTTGCACCAAATGTTCTCAAAAAAGCAGTATAAAAATAACTGCTTTTCCCGCTTATCTCTCACAGTTACAGTAATCTCTGGGTATTGCTTGCAAGGCTGCTGTAGGTACCTGTTTTTCAAATGGGTGACATCTTTTTCTGTTTGGGTTTGACTCTTTAAAGGGTTCGTAACTGCATTATAGGGAAAATAGATGCTGATTTTATCAGCATAAGGGATCTAGATAGAATTCCTGCTGGCTGTCCTAACTACAGCACAGCAGTGTTTTAAGTAACTTATCAGAAATGCATAACATAATCTCTGCAAAATGGCTTTTAATTACTGATGCATTTGGAAAATCTCTAAATGCTGGTAATGCCAGCAAGTCCTTTCTTTGGTGCACCGGTCTGTAGGTCTGTTTAATCCTGTGGAGAGTACGTGGTGCTCGCGGCTGGTCTTTAAAGCTGACCTGTGTTTTTTCTAAGTGCAGTAAATATCGAGCAGCACCTTTTGGGACAAGCTGTGGGATGTTTGGGCAGAAGTGAATCCAGCTGGTTTCTCAGCGTTTCCACTTCTGCTGTCCCGTGGTGCTTTATCTCAGCCATCCTGGATGTCCTCATAGACCGTAAGATGTCTGTGTGGCCGTCTCTAAAGCACGTGCTGGGACTCTGCCACCTCCGAGGCAATGCCGCTCCTCTGCAAACCATGGCGAGCAGCCGTGTGGTGGTCCCCTGCTTTCTCAGCAAACCGGCTTTATAGGCCTGCAGAGAGCAGAGCTTAGACACCGAGTGATTCGAGGGACTGGGAAAAATAGTTTTAGCTTCTTCTACGGTGGCAAGAGTCATTTTCTCCTGCTGATATTTGGGGCAGTCGGTGCGCAGCACTTAGGGGTCACCTGCAAAGCAGCTCTGTGCCGCCAGCCCAGCGTGCCGCCAGCGGTCCGTGTGTGCGGGAGGGAGGGAAGAGGGATGCTGGGGGGGAGCATGCGAACACAGGGCTATTAGAGACCGTGGGAGGGAGACAGCAGCTTTAAAACTTTGCGACAGTCCCTGCTGGTGTCCTTTGGTGAGGCCTGGAAGTGCACTAGTTGCTGGGGAATTTTTATCTTAGAGGCTGTATTTTTTGTTTGCTTCTGCAGCTGAGTGTTTACCCAGTGATTTGGTCTATGAAATGGTGTGTCAGACATGGAGGTATTTGTTTACTGCTGTTTTTCTCCTTCAGATTCCCAAAGGAAATACACTCAGGTCTCCTGGAGGTAATTTCCCCTTCTCCGCATTTCTATCCTGATTTCTCCCACCTGCGGGAATCCTTTGGGGACCCGAAGGAAAGAGTCAGGTAAGAATCCATGAACTTAAAAACAAGAAAGCCCTGAATTAAGTAACTGCAGCATCCCCCCCAACTCCAGCAGGGAAAGCTCTTCTGCAGGGCCAGGCGAGGCCCTTAAACTTGCTTTATCCAAGAGCTGGGAGGACACGGTGCGGGAGGGATGTGAACCGGCGCCAGCTTTGCAGGGCTTGCCTTGCGCTGCGGCGTTTCCATCGCCAAGCGAGGGGGTCATTTTAACCCAGATGATGTTTATTTTAAAGTCCGTGAGTTTTCCAGTAACTCTTAGCTGACCAGTTTGAGACCAAAAGGGAGAGACCATATGGCATCCCCTCCTCCGAGAGTTGTGCCACCTTCCTGGCCCAAACCTCGTCTCTGTCGGCTCCCCCGAGCAGCTCAGCGTCCCAGGAGAGATCGGCGCTCCCATTGCGTTTGTCTCTTGCAGGTGGAGGACGAAGCAGAACCTTGACTACTGCTTTCTAATGATGTACGCCCAGTCCAAAGGCATATATTACGTGCAGGTGGGTTTGGCGGTGGGGGCAGAGGGGAGGCGGGTGTACCTGCGAGTTCACGGCCGCTTGCATCCGGCTGAGAGCGGGCAAAGAGCGTGTCCCGTTGTGTGATGAGGCAGAGTGGGAGCAGGTTTTAAACAGGTTCAAAAGCTAGATTTCTAAGATGCTTTAGACTTGGAGACCTCCTCCCTAGGGAGGGCAGGAATCCTTGTTTTGTTTACCTGTTAGATTGGGTGAGAAGAATCTGCTTGGAGCGTCTTCCAAAATAAACTAGGTCTGTGCCAAAGCTTTCCTCCGGTCCGGAGTGCGATTGCTCTGCACAGAGAGGCTCTTAGTGGAACCTGGATGGGTCATTGGCACTGAGCGTCCTTTCCTCTTGCAGCTGGAGGATGATATCGTGGCCAAGCCAAACTATCTCAGCACGATGAAGAACTTTGCCTTGCAGCAGCCTTCTGAGGAGTGGATGATCCTGGAGTTTTCTCAGCTGGGGTTTATCGGTAAGGTTCTCCCCCGCTCACCCCAGTGCTGGCAGACACGGGCACAAGCGCCTGCCGGTTCTTGCAAGCACTTAATGCTCTTGGTCCAACGAGTTGTCCCCACGAGATGGTAAAATACTTGGACTTGATCCCTCCCTATTTTTGCAATGACCCTTGTGTTTGCACAGGCGAGAAAGATCCTCACAGCTGGTACTGCTGATACTCACTTTTAATAAAAATAAACCTGGTCGGTGGCCCAGCAGACAGCCGAACAGCTTAGACGTGACCAGTAGCTTTTAGGCTGGATGGGATCTGGAGTTGCCTAAGAGTGTGGAAAAGGAAGTTTACATCAGCACAGAACTATTTTGGGAACAGCAGCACATGGTTGCAGTAGCAGCCTGATCTGTTATTTTGGATACTGGTTTGACTGGCTTAAAACTTGTAGTTTTTGGGGCAGGAAATGGTCTGTCCTGCAGCTGGCTGAATGTTTTTCATCCTTATTTCTCCCTACTGAATGGAAGAGTTTTAGACCTTTTGATACTGTTGTGACCTGTGAAACACTAATGCTTTCTAATTCTGCAGTGAGTATTAAATCCGGAACTGTGTTAGCAATGCCAGCAGTGCTGGTACATAAAACAGAGCTGCATGCTATTTCCTTTACGTAGAGATGGACACATCCAACCTCCACAGTCCAGTCTCCCAAGTTTTTTCTTCCTAGCTCTGATTCTTGACTGTTTCATACCGTAGCTGCTCGCTCTCTTCTCTGTTTCTTTGTGCTGTAGGAAAAATGTTCAAGTCTCTGGATCTGAGCTTGATTGTGGAGTTCATCCTGATGTTCTATAAGGACAAACCCATTGACTGGCTGCTGGATCACATCCTTTGGGTGAAAGTCTGCAACCCCGAGAAAGATGCAGTACGTAAACAACCTCTCTTGAAGGGAAACCTTCTGTTGTGTGTGGGCAAATGTATGCTTGGTCTGTGTCACCAGAGGATCTTTTCTGTGAGCTCTGGTGCTAACTGACTTTGCACCGAAGTGTGCCATCCCCGTGGAGTGTGCCGTGGGGTGTCCTTGTGGATTGTGTAAGCAAAGACCTGGGAGTTCAGGCTTTTGTAGTCTGCAGCTGCCAGAAAAGGCATTATTTCTGCATCTAGGCACTAACAGGGTATTCCTCCTCCAGTCCTCGAGGCGAGCAGCCGTTCCCCATTCTTCTGTGTTATTTTTCATTCCAGTGTGCTTCTCTCCCTGAAGCTGTTCCCCGCTCGCTGACTATAACCCCAGAATAACCCTTTGGCTCCGGGCTCGTGTGCCGTGCCCGCCTGGAGCACGCATGCAGGCTGCCCAGAGAGTTCACCCCAGGTGACCCAAGAGCAAGCCCGCCGTGCATAGTGTGCCAAAATGAAGCCAGAGCACGCAAAGCTCTTGTCAGGGTTTCTAGGAGGGTGCAGAGAGGTGAAATGGGCTCTGTTTTCATGCTGCCATCTCGTTTGCGGAGCCATGTCTGCGCAAAGCCTTGCAGACAGCAGCACAGAAGCCCCCGTGCCCTGCGGAGGTTGTGTTTGAACTCCCATCGGCAGCAGCAGCGAGGGGCTACAGCGAGTGGGAAGGGCAGAGGAGGAGTGTGTGTGACAGCAAATGTAAGATGAGCTCACCACCAGATACTCTCCTGTCTCCTCTCTGAACATATTGTATTTACTCATACACTCGTTCACCCTCCTCCCCCAGCAGAGAATGAGCAGCGGAGTCCCCGTGCAGAGCTTGAAGCCAGTCGCTTAGGACAGACCTCATGGCCACGACTACTTTGCGGTGGCAAATGCCAGAACAAGTGGTCACTGTGGGGATAAATACTATATTTAAGTGTCGGAGGGGACAGGGCATCCTCAGGGCTCTGCAGAATTGGGGCAAGGATGTGGTTTAATTTGGCCTGATCCCTGGCAGAGGCTGTGCCATCGGCTCCAGTCCCCCCTGTGCAGCAGGACCAGACTCAGATGATGTCCATCGTGTCCTCCTAGCAGTTCAAACCATGTGCTTGGGAGTGACAGAGCAGTCCCCAGGCCTGTCCAGCAGCCCCCAGGGTCCTCACAGCCATGGGCGAAGCCGGGGTGGCAGGATGCTGGCATGGAGCTGGGAACGCTGTGCTGCCTGTGCCCTCCCCTTCAAAGTCTTCAGCTTGAGCACTGATTAAATGCAGACTCTGCTGCGCAGGATCATCTTCTCCTCAGCTCATCTTCGCTCATCTTCTCCTACCTGGCGGAGCCAAGGTTTTCCCAGGGGAAACTGCAAACCTCTTAAATGTGTTGCCTTTTTAAAAATTAACCTACTTTCCGTGTGGATTTCTGGCTCCTTTTCCCCACTGTTTGCATGATTAACTCTGCACAGCGCCCTTTCAAACGTGACTTTCCCTTGTAAATCCCACTGTGCAGAATCAAATTGGTATCAGGGAGGATTTGTCTTTTTGATTGAAAGTTTGTTTGACCTGAGCTTTTGGTAAGTGCTTTGCCTGCTCTGGATATATTCTGCTCTTTCTTTTTTAACTAATTTTAGATTTACCTGGGGTAGAGCTGTGTGAAAGGATGACCTTCTTACCACCAACTGAGCCATTCCCCCTCCTGGCTCGACTGAGACAACGCTGCTTTCAGCAAATGCTTCTTTAGCAGAAGGGGAAAAGGGGAGAAAGAGAAATCGGGAGATGCTGTAGCTCCCTCCATTCCCCTTCCTCTTCCTCTCCCCATCCAGAGTGAGATCAGACCTGGTGGGGTTGCGTCTGGGATTGCTGGCAATGAGTAGGGTCTCTCCCATTAGCATGGCTAGTTTTAATTTTCTAATGCAACATGAGCTGGATTAGGGGATTATCTCCTCCGCAGCTCGCAGGGGTCATGCCTGGAATCTCCCAGCTCCCGGCATGGTGGCGGTGGCCCGTGCGGCCAGCCCGGCATGGGGGCTCGGTGTGGCTGGCGCTCCCCGCTGCGCCCTGCCGGGTGCCAGGCAGCCGGTGACGCGGCGCCCGGCAGCGGGATTTCTGCCGGGGTTGCTCTTGGGTGGGAGGTTGCAAGAGCAGATGGTGGTAGGGGTGTGCGTGTGTTTCTTTTCTTGGAAAACAAATGCCCTCTCCCTCCGGTTTTTAACCCTGTGTTTTTGTCCTGTTCCCCCGATTTTTTAAAATGTGAGTTCTTGTCTCCACGCTCTCAGTGTTTTCCCCTTTGTCCTTTATTCCTTCTCTATCGTCTCTCTCCCTCCACCCCACGGAAAATCACTGACTGCAGCAGATTTGCATCTCCAAGTTTATTTACATGGTGAGATGGGTGTGAAACAGTCAAACAGCTCAGACAATGGCACGTGCCATACATCTGCCTAACAAAATCTGCCAACAAACTGAAAACTCTGCCTGTCTGAAAAGAGCCCACAATTGCTACCTGTTCGCTTAGACTCTGAATCACCCCAGGACTTACTGTACCTTCAGACATCGGTGATCCCAAGCTCGGAGTTGTAGGAAAAAGGCTTTCCTGATAAGCCAAGGAAAAAAGAAACAAAATCATCTGGCTGTCCCTTCCTGACAGCACCCAGAGGAGATTTGCTCAGCGTTTGCTAAGCTATGCCAATTGACAATTCAACCTGGGCACCCTGGCTGCCCAGCAGAGCCTGGTGGGTGACCGGCCGAGAGTCACGGTCAGGTTCCTCCAGAGTGCGGTTAAAAGCCCTCTTGCCAAATTAAAGCCAGAATAACACAGAAAGGCATAGACATGGAGGGGCAGGGGTGTTTATCACTCCTCGTGCCCTTGTCCGTTCCTCTCGCAGGGCACAGTTGGCCATGAAGGTTTAAGCTTGGGGCACTGCAAGGTTGTCTCGTTTCAGAAACACTGCGACAGGCAGAAGGCAAACCTGAGGATCCGCTTCAAGCCCTCGCTCTTCCAGCACGTGGGAACCCACTCCTCCTTGGCTGGGAAGATACAGAAGCTGAAGGTGGGTACTGGCTGCTTTTGGGGTGGGGACATCAGTGACAGCAACTGGTGGGACGGTGGCAGCTGGATTTCTGTGCAGTGGTTGTGTTTTATTCTGAATTACAGTGAGCTGATGTAGCTCCTGCTTCTCAGCATGGCAGTGACATGTACCAAGAGTCACTGCAAGCTTTTAAGCCTTGGTGCTGGTTCTGGCCGCCCATCCTGAGTGCCAAACCACGACCCGGGCCAGTGATTTCAAAGCATCTGCTGAAAAACCCTGGAGAGATGACTCCTGGGTTGGTCTGACTTCCTTCCCACCCCCCTCCTTATTCCTGGGATTTGCTGATAGGCGAACTAGAGCTTGCTGTGTAAGAGCTTGATTTGTTTGTGTGTATTTAAACATCAACAAAATCAAGCTTCCCACAGCTATATGGGCAGGACCTATAGACACGCATCCCTGAGCTGTGCTCAGTCCTGTGTCTGTCCGATCCCCAGGTAAATGGATGGTGTGATCCAGTTTGTATCACAGTGCAGTGCCTGCCAGGCCGTGTAATCCAGTCATTTTACGCTACCGTCAGCCTCCCAGCCACCTTCTCCTCAGGTGTAAGGACTGTTTGCAGAGCTCCTGGGGCGGGGGCACATGTTCGGGGACACTGGGACAATGAAAGGCTCTTTGGTGCCAGATCAGAGTGCAGAGCAGTGGTGCTTCTCTGTGCTGCCTCTCCTGAAGTTGTGTCCTCCTGGGATCCAGCCATGCATTGCCCTGTCTGGTGCCTTCCCCAGATCGCTTCCATCCCTCATCCTTCTGCACTGTGCTTTTAATTTGCATTTCCTTGTTGCTGGGACCCCTGTTCGTCACAGGCAAGAGCAGCTCATGACCCTTTTCTGCCCTTTTGCTTTGCGCCCACCAAGGACAAGGACTTTGGCAAGCAGGCCCTGCGGAAAGAGCATGTCAACCCTCCTGCGGAGGTGAGCACCAGCCTGAAAACCTACCAGCACTTCACCTTGGAGAAGGCTTACCTGCGGGAGGACTTCTTTTGGGCCTTCACTCCCACCGCCGGAGACTTCATCAGATTCAGATTCTTCAAACCACTCCGCATCGAAAGGCCAGTGCCCGGGGGGGGTTGGCGGGGGAGGACATGGGGACAGCCTGGAGCATGTGGAGACACTTTCCTTTTGTTCTTCTGGCTCACGTTGAATTTCTTGCCCGTCTCCTGCTTGCCTGTCCAGGAGGAGGGAGCAGTGCTCTTCTGGGGGGAGATAACTTGACCCTTTTTTGGTGGGGCCACATTTGCTGGAGCCCTTTGCTTTCCTGCACTTGTGAGCAATCCGCACTAATCTGGTGCAGGTCTCCTTCCAAACCACGTGCCCATGGGCTTTTTGGGAAGGTGCCTGTTAGGTTGAGCTGTTTGATGGTTCAGCTGGGGTGAAAGCCATCATGTCCCCCCTCACTCAGTGTGGGTTTCCATGGCTTTGGTCTCTGTCACAGGTTCTTCTTCCGCAGTGGGAACATCGAGCACCCAGAAGACAAACTCTTCAATACGACTGTGGAGGTTTTGCCGTTTGACGTAAGTGTTTTATTGAGAATTGAGACGGGGGTGGAGTGGGAAGCAAAAGAGGTTTGAGAGAAGGGAACTGCTTAAAGCCGTCAGGAAAATCTTTACATGACTCAAGTGCCTTTGAGAGGTGCTGGCTGGGAGCCAGGGGGTCACGCCTGGTGTGGTGCCGCCTCGGGAGTGGGGATGCTGTGCTGAGCAGTCACTCTGGGAGCCATCCGTGGCTGCAGAGGGGAGGCTCAGATGGATGGGACAGCTGCAGAGGAGGGGATGGAGCCAGGATGGTGCAGTGGAAGCAGCAAATGTCCTCTTGTTTTGAGGCATGAGGCTCGGGGTGCCAGGCGCGGGGGGTGAGATGCCAAGGGCTGCTGGCGAGGGCAGCTCCGGGGTCGCTGCTGTTGCTTGGGGCTTTTGCGTGGCTCTTGCCACTGGCCTTGTGCAGAGCTCCTGTCCTTCCCGCAGAGCCTGCAGTCGGATAAGGAAGCCTTGCAGGAGGGAAGAGGCACAGCTGTCAAATACCGCAGGACGCCGGATGGCTACATCCAGATAGGTACAGCAGGGTGCGGGGTGGCAAACTGCCCACTGCGTTTGATAACACAGCCCATGTCCTCACCTTCAAGTGAATCGAGACCCTTAGTGCTGTTTGCTCGGCAAAGAGTAATTTCTGCTTGCCAGGAGCTGGTTTGGAACAGGATTTAATTGTCGCTGTCTCCCCTCCTCCACTGTCCTCCCTCCCCTCTTAGACTAGGTGTCCGCTTCAGGTAGTTTTCAGTCCTGTGTTTCTGCCTGCCTCTGCTCAGAGCTGGCACCAAATTACTTAGATTATCCATTTGCTTAACCTGGTCTTAAAAACCTCTGCTGCGGGCGACTTCATGCTCTCCCTCCACAGCCTGTCTCGGTACACACCCCACTTGCAGCTTGGGCTTTGTCTCCTGCCCCCGAGCTTGTTTTAGTGCTTGTCCTGCCTTTGGACAAGAAAGAGTGATTGCAGCCTACAGGGACCTGCTGGTGCGTGGTAAAGCCCTAGTTTCCCTGCTAAGACGTCTTTTTTTTTTTTTTAAATAGACAAATAAAAGAAAAATTCCCTGGCACGCGTTGCTTTTTACCATTTTAGCATTCCTCTGCATGCTGTCTGGTTTCTCCTAGTTGCATTTTCCAAAAAAAAAATCCCACCCCAAAATGGGACATAGCAACAGGCTGAGACCTTGCTAGCGCTACGGATATAAGACTTGCCTCCATGGCGGGGATCCGGAACCGACATTTGTCTCTTACAGAACAGTGCTGCTGCCAGGCCACTCTGCTCCCCTTTCGCGCAGATGTGTAGCCAAATACCCCCCATTTTGGTTTGTTTAGCTGATTTTTTGTTCCCCTAAAAGTGTAGCATTTTGCCCTGTATCGACACCCACGCTGCTGGTTTTCAGCCCGTCTCCCTTGCGTCGGGGACTGCGGGTAGGGGCTGCCATGGCTGCTCGTGGTCCCCTCGGGGCGGGTGGCTGCCAGAGGACTGTCCCCACGTCCCCCGTGTGCTCTCCCCACCAGGCTCCTTCTCCAAGGGCGTCGCGGAGGGCGAGGTGGACCCGTCCTTCGGGCCGCTGGAGGCCATCAGGCTGTCCATCCAGACCGACTCCCCGGTGTGGATCATCTTGAGCGAGGTGAGCCGGGCTTCGGCAGCGGAGGGACGGCCCTGCCCAGCTCCCGGTCTGGGGCTCCCCGCCGCCTCCCCCGGCTTCTCCCTGATCCCAGCCCTCTTCCCTCCTTTCAGATTTTTATCAAAAAAGTGGAGTGACGCGGGCGTGAGGAAGGGTGGACACATGCGTGGATCCCCGGTCCTGCTCCCTCCCCTCCCGCTCCCTCCTCCCCGCGGCGCCTCGCGCGGGCGCAAGGACAGCCACGCCGGCGAGGCGCGGGCCCGGCTGCCGGGAGGCGGCACACGCCGACAGACCTCGGCAAACCGGCTGCCAGGCCGGCACCACCGTCCCCAGCCGGTGCTGCGGGGCCAGGACGTCGTCTTCTCCAGAAGAAGAAGAGCAAAAAGCAAAAACCGATAAGCCGTGCAGAGGGCTGGCTTTGCTCCCCGCGGCCAGGCCCGGGCACTCCCTCGGCCCCTCACGGGCGCACGGCCGCCGTGCACGCCGCTCGGGCCGCGCCGACACAGGGGACAGTTTGGGGTCGGGGTGAGCTTTAGCAAGCGTGGGGACTAAAAGCACCTTCAGCCCAGGACAGGGCAATCGCTGGCTGTATTTGGGGACAGAGTGGGGGGCTTGGTCACGTTGCGTCCTGCCGGCTGACCCCGCAGGCACGCTGGGATGGAGACGGCCATGGACCGAGGTCTGCCTTGCCTTCGCCCAGGCAATGGTCCTGGCCACAGCTGAGGATTAAGCAAGGGTGAAGACTGACCCTCCTTCGGCGGAGGAGGAACGAATCCGAAGGGGTTGGAGCTATGACTATGGCAGGGAAAACAAAAAAAATAAAATACGCCACACTGTGCCTGCCAGCATTGAACACGGCCCCTTAACTCACGGTGAAGTCTCCAGTGTCTTCATGCCTTGAGATTGAGTGCAGAAACCATCTTTTTAAATAACTATTTCAGTTATTGATTGGTGTGAATTTTTGGGGGGAAAAAAAGAAGCAGAAGTAGCCCAGTTCAGAAATAGTAGGGATTAGTGTAAATCCCAATGTCTCTTCAGCTATACACTGGAATGCATTATACTACTTTAATGTGCTGTATTTTTTATTATTGGATACATTTGATTTTTCAAGTACATCTCTCTATATAAATATATAAAATAATGTGCACTGTAATAAAAGCTAAATTTAAACCTTTGGTGCGGTGGTGAGAGTCACTCGTGGCAGGGAGGCACGTGCTCTGGCTCTGCCTGCCCGTTCCCTGCCCCAGGACGGGTGGGCATCCCTGGGGACGGGGGACCAGCCCGAGCCCCGACACCCGAAACGGAGTCACTCCTCAGCGCTCACCAGTACCCCATGCTCCCGAAGCATTGCTCTTGTCGGCGAAAGCTCTTAGAGCAGCCCAGCGAGAGACTGGTTATTTTTTGCCCCAGCACCACCAGAACCTTCACCAGTTACTAAAAAAAGAAGGGTTGGGCGGCTCCTTCCTCACGGGGGAGCAAGGGGGGGCCCTTGGGCGCCCGTACGCCCGAGGATGCACTTGTGGAACAGGTGTCTTACAAATATGTTGTTTTTTTAAAACCCACGTACAACTTAGCAAGGAGCTGCCTGCTTTAGTTACCTGCACGCCCCTGAGCTTGCAGCAGAGGCTGAAATCCAGAGAGGGCTGGTGGGTTGGTGATAAGTGACATCTGGGCCAGGGCAAGATCATTAAAGTCAATGCTAAACACAGACATTAGCATTTGGACTAGAGTGAAGCTTTTTCCCCCAAGTTTGGATAAGGTTTTAGAGAAGTTTACCCACACTTTCACGATAGTTTTAATAGCAGGAGCGTTTCCCATGCAACCCAGTCCCCTAACCTTCAGGTGTTCTCACACCCCATCCGCAAGCACCTTTGACAACAGGTGGTTTCTGTTGAGAAAAGGAGTTTATTTTTTGTATATCCATTCTGTGATAATTCGACATAGATTGTTACAGCAGTAAGGAGGAGTGACGACAGCGTACAGGTCAATTCGTGCTCCATGACGCAGAGCCAAAGGTGGTGGTGGTTTAGAGCAGACAGTGCCACAAAACCTGGCAGTGAAGCCCGTCAGCAGGGGCAGAGGCTGGGCAGCGTTTGCTTTCTGGAAGGGACGTCACCTCTGAAGAGCGGAGCTTTGCAAGCAGAGGAGTGCCAGCCTCCGCCTCCCTTCAAAGGTAAGCACTGAGCTGGGGAGACGCTTGGTCGCTGACCGTGCCACGCGACTCCCTCCCCTCCGCGGAGGGCTAACAGTGGGTTTTGGGAGAGCCGCAGCCCCGCTCACCAGGCGCCAAGCAGCTGGAGAGGCCGCGCCAGCGCTGCCGTCCATGCGGAGGAGCGGGGCAGGAAGAAGTGTGCCAGCAGCCCGGCCACCGCCAGCCCCAGCAGCAGCCAGAGCAGCCGGGCGCTGGCGTACAGCGGCCCCAGCCTGCGTGGGGAGAAAACACCGTCAGACACGGCCAGCCGACCCGGGGCACGAAGCATGCTGGCGAGGGCTTGGCGTCCCCCGTCCTCCTCCGAGATTGTGCTGGGGAAGAGCTGGTGGGGCCACGAGTGTGTGGGGCAGGAGGGGAGGAGAAGGGGGTGATGGAAACCTGCCTTCAGTCCCACCCGCAGGAGGGAAACCTGCCCCGGGGGACGCATCCTGCACTCAGCCTCCCGGCGTTGGTTTGGGGTGCCCGCAGCCCCAGCCCGGTACTAACCGTCCCTGCGCAGCCACAGCGTATCCCTGGAAGTACTTGAAGCGGGTGTAGAGGTACAGCAGCCCACATGCCGCGGCCACACCTGCGGGGGAGAGGGGAGCCGAGTCCTGACGGGGCCGAGCGTCCCCGGGCACTGATGGAGCTGCTGCCCAGCTCAGTCACCCGTGCCCCCGCTTCCCCTGCAGATTGGGGTACAGCCACCATAACCAAATGCAGAGGGACTCAGCTTTAAAATGCTGTGGGCTTTTAGATAGGTTTTCTTCCTTCCCTTTTTGTGTGGGATGAACTTCTCTGCCTCCCAAATTTGCCTTGGGACTTGGGTTTGCAAGGCTCCCTTCCTCCCCGTTCCTTCCTCGTGTCTTCCCCGCGGTGGCAGCCAAATCCCCCAAACCCACTCGGCACAGGATGGACGGCGGATGACTAATCATCTGGGTTATCATTTCTCATTCTGACGTAGCGATTTGGGTACCGTGTTGCAGCTCAGCTTCAGCTTGCACCTTCCCCGGCGCAGCGGGAAGCAGCAGCCTCCGAAGCAGAGAGCCACGCTGCTCCCAGCCCCGCCGCCGCCCCGGCACCCCCCGCCAGCCTGACCTGATCTAAGAGAAGCAGTGCGGGCAGACGGCCGGGCTCTGGCGAAGGAGCGAGGGCTGCCGACGCCACCAAACCTCCTCTGGGCAGGAGACCGGCTCGGCTGCTACCAGCAGCTTCACGCACGCTGGAGTTGGGGTGCTCCTCGGTCTGTCCAGCTAAAGGGGAACTTTGCTTTCCCCGAGTAACAGCCTCACAGTACAGAGAGGATGGGATCTAAATGCGGGGTTTTTTTGGTTTGTGCATGTGGTTTGGGTTGGGGTTCCTCCCCATCCCCCTTACCTTGATGGAAGAAGATTCCAGCAACCCAGAGGAGCGAGATGAAGATCGGGAAGTACTCTGAGCAATTCGCCCTGGCGATAACCAGAGATAAGCATTAAAACCACATCCTTGTACATCAGAGACCAGTTAACCGAGGCCAGAGAGGTGAGCTGGAAATGCACGTCGGAGCAAGCTGAAAGGGCTGATAAGAAGCATTGCTGGGCTGTGCTGTGGAGAAAGGGCCTTTTCTGCGACCAAGGACACCCAATATCTGTATTTTGGAGAAGAAAAGCACCCAAACAATGCACAGCGTTCACCTCACCTGCATTCACACGGACCCTGCAACGACAAGATGGAGATCTGGCTCTGCTGGACCGCGACAGGCTCCGTCCCGGCCCCGTGCACGGTGCCTTCACAGACATCTAGTGCAGCTGCAGCTTAAAAGCTGCAAGGGATGAAGTTCCTTGACCTTATTTAAGGAGGGTTCTCTTCCCCTTGGGTGAGCACAGCCCAAATTTGGGTGTCACACAAGTCATGCTCCAAGAAGGAGTGCTCTCCCAGATTTAAGTCAGCAGAAGGTAATCAGATCCGCAGCCAAGTTTTCTTCCTTCCTTTTTCTTTTAGCGACAAAAACACAGACTTTCTGCAAGAAAGGACGGTGGGAGCTGTGCTATTAAAGACAATGGTTTTGTTTCTCAATTCCTCCCACATTTTACCATTTCCTAGGCAATTTAATCTTAAATTGGGCCAAAAATTTACCAAGCCTTGGGGAATGGAGCCAGATCGGGAGCTGGAAAAAGTCTGAAGAACCTTACACTGCAAATGCAGTTTGAGCCTCAGCGAGGGGAAGCTGCCAGGTTCCCACAAGTGAGTAATAAATCAATACCTTCCCCCCCCCCCCCTTTTTTTTTTAATATATCAAACCAAATTACCCATTTGCATTCTTCTGCACAGGGCAAAGAACAAAGGGAGGAAAAAGCCCACAATGAAGAAACACCTTCTCAAACTCAGGTTCCCTGAGGTCGCCTCCTCCGCAGAACATAGCGGAGGGCTCCCGGCACGCCGCAGCTCACAGCACCACTCGGTTAACGCACAGCCCGGTATTTAATGAAAAGCCACATCAACAGCTACGAAAGGCTGATCCCTCCCGTGCGGGCTGGCCTTTCACTGCATCGCAAAAGGACCAAAGCGGGTGGTTTTGCCACTCCACAAATGTTTCCTGCACGCTGGCGAGGAAACGCAGCTGCTTTGTTCAGGATTTAGTGCTGTGCTCGAACCACCCTTCAAACCAGCTCCGGCCAATTCCTTTCAATCCCTTACGGAACAGAACAACCGAGATGAAAGACGGAATCTGATGCTTGCTGGAAGCCAAAGGGATCTGTGAACGTTTCCAGTTTAGCTCCAGCATTGCTCTCTCCATAGGAACAGAGCAAAAAGAAACAGCCCTCGGCGCGAGCCCACGAGTGCCAACTTTCACAGTATAATGGCTTAAAAAAAGAAAAAATAAAAATGTCCCCGTAGTTGGTTCTGCCAGCAAGGCCCTTTGCTTCAACAGCAAAAACTTACCGGCAAATGTTAGGTTATTAATATAGCTTCAGCTACTCTCACAATTTGGAGCCCACATTAATATCAAACTTAATGATTCTAATGCATTAATGCTCAGCACCTCTTCCATACGGCCACTAATCTGTAATCTGGCTGCCTCTCACAACGCCAGAGGCAGGATTCTCGTGGATGGACAGAAACACTCCAGCCAGAGCAAAGCGCTCCAAATCAAAACTCAGACCTCTGCACATAAAGCATTTAGAAAAAAAAAAAAAAATCTAGTATCAGCAGCAACAAGTGAAAAGGCGACCTGAGGGTGACTTCAGTCTTTCCTGGTAGTGACATTTGACTCAAGTCATGTCTGGATGGAGTCACCACAAAAAGTCAAAAATCTTACTGAGCTCTGAAGATCCGCTCAAATTCAGGGTGACCCGTTGTCTCAGGAGGGGAGATCTTGTGCTTCCGCCGGGCATAGATCACCTGCAGCGCAAAATAGGCTAAAAAAAGAACAACACAGGAACAGTCACAGTCCACCAGCATTTTAATTAGCCAAACTTTATCTAGCTTGGAATAGAGCAAGTGGTTAGAGGAAAAAAGCTGATACTGTCTAGGTTCATAGTCCAGGGCTGTCACACATGACCTGGAATAAACATGCCATTTATTTCACGCTCGTAATTTAAATTCAGATTTGGTTATCCTGGCAGAGCGGCGGTGCCGCAGAGCCCACGTGCTGGCCGGCGCTTTGCATAGCCCGATGCCCAGCGCGCAGCAGCAGGGCCCTCGGTGCTGCTCCCCAGCAGATCAAACACGCCCAGCAATGCGCATTAAAGCCTTCCTGAGTCCACATCCCATCACAGAATTCATTATTATTCTTTTTTTAATCTCACGCTCTGTACTTAGAGTATTAGCACACCCTCAGCCGGTCTGATGGGAGTAACGTGTAACACCTCCCGCTACACCCAGCGGGCACAAAGCTTTGGTACAAGGATGGCCCCGTGTCACGGAGCAGCATCCAAACTGCGAAGCACTGGGATGTCATTAAGTCAATTAGAGGATGCTCGTAATCATGGCGATGGAAGCAAGGTGGGTGATTATTTCTTCCACTTCATTCCTGCAGGGTAGCCCCGAGGCTCGAGCAGTTCAAGGAGCAGCCGTGCTGCCAAGGACTGCTCTCAGCCTGGGCCAAGTTTGGGCCGAGGTACTAACTCGGTCTCTGCTACATCGCTCCTTTGTACGTTTGTAAGGGACACAGAAAGTCACTTCAAAACGATGAAAACTTGTTAACATGAAGATTTGGGCGGTTTCACTATTCAATGAAAGTTCTTGCTGATCGTTGATGACTGCTGATGTTTCAAGCGTTTCTATTTAGGTGCTTTCTACATTGTTGCCTTTACTGAAAATGAGAATTTTCTTATAGGAGAAAACTAAATTATAAAAACAATTACTGTGGTGGCTGTGGCAGCGTGCTGCTGAGTGAGTCCCTGGGATTAGCAAGGTGCTAACGTAGCAACATTTCCAGAGCCTTGAACAGAGACCCCACGAGCCAGGCTGCAAGGACGGCCTTGTCGTCTGTCTGATTCTAACAAAGAAGATAAAAGCAGAACAGCAGGATAGAGAAGGGAAAGTAGGGACAGATGTTGCAAGATTAAAGACAAGATAGATCCATGCGTGCCTGCAGAAAAGCATTAGAATATACGTAGAAGAAAAGGGAATTAGAAATGTAAGTAATCCGGTGCTATGTGACCTGTGCCTTACACAACATATTGTTCATTTAAACACACAGAGGCAGTAATTTAAGAAATATCCACGTGTTCTAGCATCTCCCACAGTGTGCGCCGTGACCCAGCCCTAAGCGAGAGGTGCTGAGAGAGCAAGGTGGGGAGGAACAAGCAGGCGCCCCTGCTACCGGCGGGCCCCGCGACCCGGCAGGACGCGACACGGCATCGCCGCTGCGAAACCGGACAGCTACGTCTGCAGTAACGCACAACTGGCGACGCCGCGGCGGCTGGCAGGGCTCTGGGAAAAAGATGATGAAAGCGTGGCCCATCCTGTTACCTCCTCTTCAATCCGATAAGCGCATCTCTCCTGCACAACTACGGCACGCTCCCAGGGTCTCAGCCCAGCCACCTCTCGAGAAATGGACTGAGCTAAAGTTACTGCATCGCGTACAGCTCCGGCTCGTGGCATAAGCCTGACCATGTTGGGCAACGGTCTTCGTGCTGCTTCGTGCCATCTGCGCTCTTTCTAACGTAGCGTTCTCATGGCTGGTGGGCATGGGAAGAATAATGTCAGACCCACCCTCTCCATCAACTCTAGGCTTAACATCTTGCTTGTCTACAGGGGCAAATATTCAGACAAGTCCTGCAACAGATCCCTTAGGGATGGATAACACATAAAACGTCCACCCAAGAGGAGCAAGAGCCTTTGGAGGATGGCTAGCTGTCCTCCAACCCTGGTGTACGGGTGAAGCATTAAGGAAGAAGAATCACCCTCCAACAGCAGCTCTCAGAATGAGGTGTTGAGAAGGCTTATGGAGTGTGGTTTTTCTCAGCACAGACTTTTAGAGAAAAACGTTCAATCTACTCTGCAGAACCTTTCAAACTAGTTTTTTGCGATTCGTGTCTTGAGGTTAAGCTCCTGTGTGGATTCCCATGCGGCTCGTTGGGGCTGAGCTCTCCCTGCACTTTGTTCCTCAGCGGAAGCATCAGCCAGACCTTCACTCTCTTTGATTATGTCCACAAACTTGTCAAACCATATTACACCTGATATCTGCCACATTTGAGTGAACCTGGCAAACAGGCTCCGGGAGGACTGACAGCCAGGGAGGGAATAACAACTGTGGTAGCATTGTTCTGCTCCCTGGTACAGCATTCAACGCAGGGCAGGGACGCGCACCTGCAGAGCGCCAAGCTCGGAGCTGTGCTAAGCTGAGCATAACTAAATGAAAAAGGGAAAAGTTATTTGAAAGGATGCGGAAACTGTGGGCTCCCAGAAAATTAAGAAGAAAATAAAAATCAACCAACACCGTGCTAAGCTCAGCCATTAAATTGTGTTTCCTACATCAAGATGTGATGGAAGAGTACGTGCACGGTGGTGTCTTAGTGCTCTGCCTTCTCAGAATGAATCTCAGATCCGTGACTCACCTACAGAATATCCTTTCAAAATGTGCAAGAAAAGCTACTGCACGGCTCTGAATCAAGGTGACATTAGCACACACGTTTCTGACTAGCGGGGAGAAAGGAAACGTGTAGTATTTTGTAATTGCTCCGTGGCTCCCCATGCAGAGACCATAAAGTGAGGCTACTTTGTCCGATCTAAGGTAGATAAGAGGGTGCCAATGCTTGCTGTTTATCTGCTAGCTTCACACCTATGTATGGTTTCCATAGCATGATGCAACCTTTAAAAAAATACTTGAAGTTCTCATAAAACAAATGTATTTGAGCCAAACTGCTATCTAGGGATTTGCTAGTGAGGGTTGCCCAATGGAAAGGGTTTAGCAACATTTCCGTAACTCAATTTCAAGTTTTCTTCACATCTTCTCTTTGCGCCCTAAACACTTCCTCCATCCCCACTTAGTTTAATTAAAAAAAAAAAAAAATCGTTTAATAACAAAAATATAAGAAAAAAAAATTTCCATTTGCAGTTGCCAACATTTCTCTGTAGATTGTTTGAGGGGAAATTACTGACAATTCAGAAATTTCAAACTCTATTCTTCAAGTAGCATATGTGTGTAAATAATGCTTATTTTAAGAGATTTATCATCTGATGGCTAAAAATACATCAGGCTGCTCAGAGATTCACATCCATTTGTAAGCAGAGAGGTGCGATAGGTCTCCAGTGAATGAATTCAGTAATTTAAAAAACCCCACAAACAAACCTTCCCTTACAGAAATGTGAAGATTTTAATAAAACGAGGGCTCCGTCCCCACCCCAGGCAGGGGCAGCATCTCCTTCCGTGACCCTCTGGAAGCCCAAGGGGGAGAGGCCTTTGCCCAAAGGACCCACAATTAAACAGAAGAGGCAGACAGAGCCTGGCAACACTATCGCTTCTTTCTAAGTGGTCTAAACCAAACGCATCTATTTAAATTACGAGAAGTCGCCGAGTTTCTTTGAAGATGTCTGTGTCTATTTCTGAGCAGAAAGGCTTGCATTAGTTTCCAAATTACTATGTGCTGTCAACTCATCTTGTCATCTGCTCCCTAAGCTGTATGAATTGAACACATAACAGTACCGGTCACAGAGAAGAAATACGTGCGTACACGATGCTCTTTTCCATATACATAGGATGTATGTTTGTATACTGACCTCTTCATCAGCATATTTATTAACCTGCCTTTATTTCGGCTACCTCCAGCCACTCTAAGTTACAAATTACCTGCTAAAATTCAATCACAGAAAATATTTTACTTTAAAAACATTCTATTCTTGAAATTGTTTTAAGTTTAAAAGTAAAACTTTTCATTTCCTTCTAGGATGCTGGCTTTGAGGTTTGCAGGTCATTTCAGTCCCTATTAAATAATGAACATCCGCAGGCATGACACGTCCTCCATGAATGGTCAAACATTTGCATCATTTTACCATGTTGGAAAAGAGCAACTTTCATTCCACAGAGACTCTGAGCAAAATAATTAGCTTAATACTACCTAGCATTACATAAAGGACATTTACCTTGCTCCAGGACTCCCAGAACTGTGACAGTGGCCAGCAGGTCTATCTGATTTCTCATGTTGCTGACTGGGGACCAGAACCGCGGGCAGGTGCGAGGAGCACAGCGGCTCCAATGCTCTCTCCCACCCTCCCACTGCTGCATGCTCTACAACAGAGCCTTCTTATGGCTCTGCAGCAACACGTGTTTCCTCCACCACCCATTAACTCTCCCCACACCACACCATTTTCCAAAGCAGCCAGCCACCAGAAAACGTCTATTTGAGACAAGTGCCTTCTGCTGAAAGGCGCAACAGCGAGAGCTTCGCGTGCACAAACTGTGCAATTCGTGCAATTACATTTACAGATTTTGTGCCATGATTGAATTACATATTGCCAGCAATCGAAAGATGATGGGAATTTTTCCAGCCCTTTTATTGCTAGTTTTAATGAGCTCTAAAGCATCTAAATTATGTGCGAGGTTGTAAAAAAAAAATATTAACAAATTAATGACTTGACCTTCCGCTCTCATTCCAAGTAGTGGAATTGACCATGTGAAAGATTTTCTAGACTTCAGCTGGAATAACTTAATTCTATTGCTGGATTCTGAATTTTTAAAGGGCATTCAGATACTTTATCCTATTAATTAATACTGTAAGTTTAACACCTAGAGTACAGTCCTTTTCTAGTGCTCAGTCACTTTTTGTAGTTTTCTGATGTTTTTAAAATTCTGCAGTACAAACCTTTTCCTGGCTAACATACAAAATGGCAGTTCGCAGTTCAAAATGCATGGCAGCATAGGATGTAGAAACACACGGACCCTCAGAAATGTTACACTGACACCATAATTATAACTATGAAATGTAAAGTTTGAAAAACAGCAGTATTTTAGCCCTGAACAACTTTTCTCCCCAGTCCACAAAAGCAAAATATGCATCAGTTCAAAAAGTTATAAAGGTGCTCCAAAACACAGAATATAGATAAAAGATGACTATGACTTTAAAGATTTTAAAACCAAAAAGGGGGGGGGGGGGGGGGGGGGGGGGGGGTATCATTCATCACCAACTAAGGTTCTCCCTTAATTTTGATGAAGTGCAGGGACAGGATACGGTTGAGCTGCTGCATTTCTCTCTGTACGGTCACACACAAAACCTCAGTACTGAATTTGTGCACAACACCAACCAGCAGTGACCAGACCCACCGTTTCTCCCGGGTGGGATGCAGCAAATTCATTCTTCTGGTTCGACTCTTCATCGCCTCAAAACCCCATTGTGACACCTTATCACATGGAACACTTAATTCACACATACAATTCTACGTTTTTTTGTAACATGTACGTGTAGAATAGCAAAACCGCTCCCTTTTTTTGCAAAACACTCGTGCGGCATCTGGTCACACAACTGATCTGGTTGAGGATGTCCCTGCTCATTGCAGGGGGGTTGGACTAGATGGTCTTTGGAGGTCCCTCCCAGCCCAAACTATTCTCTGATGCTGTGACATGACTTTTGACCCTCCGGGCTGCTAGCAGAGCCAGACCGAAACAGAAATAAAACAATTAACCTTAACAGAATCTACTGGTGAGCCAAGATTTCATCTGGGGTATCTGATATAAAAGTCAGAGGGGAAATGTCACCAGAGTCTCCTTCTGCTTACATTTCAACAAACAATTCAGGCTTTAGAAAACACTTCCATTACAGCTTTACAACAGCCTCAGGAAAAACACTAACATCAAGCAAAATAAAAAACCACCCCAAAACCAACCCTCCCTCCCCAGTTTCTGAGCAGAGGTTGGTCACAAGCTGCCACTGATCCTTAAAATCTTTGGGAAAACACATCCGTGCATGTCACTTCAACGGGGGATAGTTTGGGAAATTTCTGTTTTACTCAACATTAAATGCAATGCAGCATTTTTAATGGGACAATAAAGCAAAAGTTAATAAAGCAGTAACTTCACAGTCCCCCACAGGCTAGAGGCGGCTCATCCTGGTATTGTTACTTATTATTACACTTGGTTCTTTATAAGCTTCTGAAGTTACAGGTCCCCTCCTCTCCCCAAACCCAACTCAAGACTTTGGGATTAGGAATATACTCAAAATATCCTCAGATAAGTCAGGATGCACTTTGCGAGGAAGCCTGAAGGCTCTGAGCTGCGGCCTTAACCACAATGGCTATATAGTAAGACACCAACGCTTAGAGAATGATCCTTCAATATGTTTGAAGCTGATTAAAATTCTTATTACATAGGGGGAAATTCAGTAAAACGTAAAACGAATACAGCCTGAGCAAGAAACGCATGTGTCACACTTTGCAAATTCTTCTTTATCTCTACTGCTACATCTGTGGTTGGAGAGATTAGAGATGCGAGTTTAGAACTTAAGACTAGGTACTACCAGTTGAAAAGCAGGCTTGACAAACAGGAAATGCCTGCATAAATAACCGAGTTCTCAGATCTGCTGCAAGTGGTATGATTCACTAAGAGAACTGCTTTGCAATGTTCAGTTCAGAGTAATTCGTCAAGTAGTAACTCGTTAACCGGAACATGCTAACAACCAAACTCGCACCACTGAAACCAGGCTCCTTTGGGCACCGAGGGAGCCGCAGATCCTTGCCTTGCCTCTCGTCCAGCCAACGCAGTGGACGTCTCCATCTGAAGAGGCTCAACGATCCAGCAGGGTCCGAAACACCTCTTTTGCCGTTACTTTCCACGGCCTCTTCAACCCACCAACTCCCCGCAGTGGCTTAGGGACCTCACCAGCTTTAAGCCACCGTCTTCATATAACTTGCTGCCAGTATTTTGGTCCTTGCTCAGAAACATTAACTCATGCTTGCAGTACGTGTTCCTCATTTCTCAGGGGGCTTTTTTCGGGGTTTTTTTGGTTTTTTGTGTGTGCCATCTGCTTATGTCAAACAAACAATCTTTGTCTTTTTACAAGTCTCAAGGAAACCAGTTTGAACCTCTAAGGCCTGTTATTTTGAGGGAATCTGAGCATATTTTTGGAACTCTACAATTTTGCACATGTGAGTAGTTGTTAACATCTTTTTCACTAATAACAACAAACTCTGCAGTTATATCTCCTAGCTTAAGGCCTACAACTGCATTAAAAAACCCAAAACAGTCCAGAAGCAGCGGGTGTAGCTTAAAGCCTTGCTTTCAAAAGAAAGTCTTCTAAGGCCTCTTTATCCAGTTCTGGCCTGTTTAAATGGACTTTCTGAAACTGTAAGAATTGGTAAGACACAGCAGAAGAACGTGAGCCTCGGTGACAGGCTGACCAAAAATTGTGTGTTGGGATGAAGGGAACCATCTCGCTAGGAACAACAACGCTGAACGCTCTCCTCAGCTCACACAAATGTATAAAGTCACACCATGTATGTTTAATACACTAGCAAAATATTTATTTTATAATGATAAAACAGAAGTGAAGGATTTCTTTTTGGTGTGCACCAGTAATTGTAGTAAAAGAATAAGGGGATTAATGGACTCTTTATACATTCCAATGACAAAAATTCATAGAGGTTAGCATCAAATTCAACTGTTCTCCATTTACAAGCATAAAACTTACCATAATACCCCCCAAACACATATATAAAGAATTATAGTTTTAAAATCTATAAAAAGTAAAAAATATACAGTCAGAAGATCTAACTCTTATTCAAATCTTTAATATAAAATTGTAAACATTTATTTACACAAAGGAAATGTGTATAACAAAATTTTGAGCACCCTTTTCAATTGAATCGTGTTTTTTGGAAGGCAGTGGATGTTGCACAGTGACACTCTCACCTTTCCTACCCAACCAAAACCGCAGTTTATAAATAAAGCCATGGGCGGCTGGCTAGGTACAGTTCAGGGGAGATAGGTTTTATTGCTCTGAAGCTGCAGCAAATGGAAAGCCCAAGTGCATATATAGACAGCTACATGTTAAGGGGCACAGAGGCAAAGCCCAGCCCTACCCATGCACCTATGTACATCTAAACCGTGTTTTCATTTCCATTGAACTGTTTCAGCTTTGTTACAGTGACACCTTATTTCCAACGGTCTGATCGCATTATGCGGACACGGACCAAAACCAGAAGCGAGGGCCGGTTTTTCTGCCAGGTTAAATGCTGTTTGGATCCTGTTCACATATGAAGACCAATGGGCATTATACGCCAGTTTGCCCAGAATCACACTTCATTTTACTTCAACAGTACCATGAAAAGGCCCTGTCATCAAATCTAGATACCTTCCTGAACAAACCCTCTGGTCAAGCAGGGCAATATCCACCGTAGCTTCCAGAAACAGTGGAGGAAAGAGTACATCTGCATTTTCCTGGACATTTAGCTGGATTGCCTTTTTGGTAGCAATAATGCAAACAGCAGATGTTCTTTTCCTCCAATTAAGAAATCACAACTGGATGGATTGTATTTTGACTTATTCAGAACAAAGTCTGTGTGCAAAATCTACTGGAAAACGTAGCAGATTTCACCACAACCTAAACAGGGAAGACAGAAAAGCTGAATCCTACTACCCTGTTATTTCTCTCAAGTGTTTGTAAGGGGGAGAAAAAACTAGTGACATTGAAAGATGTCACTTGAAATTATGAGGTCCCAAGCACCCCCAACAGGAAGGGAAGGCACACTGGTGCAAAGTTAACCCTTAAAAATAAAAATACAGCAAACACTCCTTCCCCTGCCATTGCTAGTTTGTCTATACTCTTCTAATGACACTTACCTTGGACCAGTTTTTGGTTTAACTTAATAGTAAACCAAACTCACTAGCTCTTTTCTTAGATTGCCAGTACAAGAAAAGTTAGCATCGGTTATTTGCATCTCAACTACTTATTCTAGAAAATATCAGAAGTGTCAATAACCAAAGTCACTAACACCTTCGTCCTCCCATCCAAAGACAATCTTTACGTTATCTTTTCAAAAGCTCTACGAGGGATTAAGTCTGCTTCAGTGAAGTTTTATCCACTATTCAACGGTGGGATCCACTGATCAACGCACATCTTTCGCCAACAGTTCAACATGATACAATATCAAATCTGTTCAACAGAATGTAATTCATCCACACTAGGGAAGTGTGCTGGACAAACCATGTTCCATGCATATTTGGAAAGGGTTAAAGTATTAGTGTTAAAAAGCAGTTTTTAAAAGTGCAAATTGTCTCATAAAGGAGCTGCAGATACAGTAAAATATTTTCCTTCTTTGAAATCAATGTTATCCTTCACTTCCCTTCACCCACTCTGGAAAAAACCCTCTCTCACACACCTCTGCAGTGCAGAAAACTCCTGAAGAAGCCAGTCTGTGTTGAAGGAAATTGCTTTTAAATCACAATGCTGGGTTTGGTTAGAAAGTTTAAAGGAGTTTTCCAAAAACAGTGGATTTAGAAAGGGAAGAGGTATTTGTGCATTTAAAACAAAAGCTTTCAACTTTATTTTCATTTTAAAATAAAGGTTAAGGCAAGGTGGTTTGTTGGTGGATAAGGGATTTTTTTGGTAGAAAGTAAGGACTTTGGAACACTTGACTGTTCCCATTGTGGTTTTTGTCCTTTCTGGGACTGACCCCAGCATACGGATAAGAGGTCTCCTTGGGCTGAGCTGAAGAACCAGCATCTGCTTCAACAGATATTGAAGAAGTAAATCCACCAGTCTATAGAAAGATTATCAAACTCGTAACCCAGTATTAAAAAAAAAAAAAAAAAAAAAGGTATTTAAAGGGGGAGACTTCCATATTGGAGCAACCCTGATACAAGTATCCTCCCAGGCTGCCTGTGCTATTATTGCTGATAAGGACTTTCCACCTCTCAGCCAAATTATTTTTCCCTCATTTTTATCCAGAAGTGACAAAGTCTTGTGCTCATTGCGTCACTGCTAACTTTGGGGAATGAACTGATCTCAAAAGTTAGTTTTACTTTTTATAACAAAGAAAACTAGATGAGCTGTCATGAAGCAAAGCCTTCATTTAAATACAACTACCTTTGGAAATAAGTTATGAAGAAACAGGTGCAAAGTAAATGGCTTTACAATTCACGTTAAACCTACTATAGTTTAAAAGTTCTCCCATAAGAAATTCCCCCTTTAAACACAGCAAGGTATAAGCCAAGAACTGTGCCTCTCTACAACAGAGTGCAAACTGCAGCTTAAAAGACTACAATCTATTAAGACGACTACCTAGACTAACTGGCCAGGTTTTAATACTTTCTTTCTTCTATCACCAGCATCTAGAAATATTTACTGTGAAATATCACTTGCTTATTGAGAGTACAGGCACATGCTTCAGCGATGGGGAAAAGAAACAATTCAAAACATTTTGCAAGCGTACTCAGGTGCATACAGCCTCTTCTCAAATAAAACATCAGAAGTTTGATGGACAGTACTACAACAGCATGTCAAGCTATGAACAAATAATGATTGCAAGTAATAGCTGCAGGAGACTAAGCTCTAAACACAATTTGTGCAACTATTTGCTTTCTTTCTGCACAATTTCTGTGGAATTTTGTTTTATTTTTAAATAATTAAAAAATTTAATTTTAGAACACTGCAAGTGAGATTTCTGAAAGGCTGGCTAGGACACGCACAATGTATTTTGACCTGTTCAAGTGTGCAACTCCTTAGAGACGCCAAGATAAAGCGCACTACTCCTGCAGACCTGCTTGGTGCGCCATTACCATGTATCAACACTCATTGAGAAGCAGCTCCAGTCCCTTTCCCAACCATTTACCTCTAATGCCTGCCAAGACTCCTCAATGCCACAGGTTTTTTGGTCCAAGTGTTGTTTATATTTCATGAAATAATTAAAAAAGTAGAACCCCCACCCCCGGCCCCATTTTAATGAGTTCCTAACAACTCATCCAAATCATTCATCCACTCCTCTGAAGTCCTGTTTTTCAGCAAAGAGTCTATCAGATCTGTGTCACCAGTTAAGTTCTGAAGTCCATTATTGCCCGACTGGCTGCTGTAGGCAAAAGGCAGCTCTTGACTGGTTGTCCTCACAGGGTACCCTTGACTACAGTGCAGATTACCTCTGTTGGGCATTTGCTGATTTGGATTCTGGTTGAAAGCATTCAGATCTGGAACAGTCTGGTTCATGCCAGGCAAGACTTGCTGCGAGGGTACCTGCTGTTGCGTAGGTGGGTTTGTCCGCTGCTGCGCACCTAAAGATGACGACAACATCTGCCCAGAGACGGCAGCATTCATAGAGGTCATCGGTCTGCTGGTGCTTAGGCTTACCTGAGGCATTCCTTGGGCAAACTGTTGGTTGGCCATCTTTAGATGAGTTTGCTGCATGTGGAAAGAGGAGGTGGCAGTAAATGGTCCTAAGCCACTGTTTGCTTGTGTCTGGTTGTTAATATTAGGGATACCTTGGTGTTGCCAAGATGGATTTTGAGCCCCCATAGCAGCTGGTACTCTTGCCATCTGTGGCTTAGATAAGGTTGGATTCAGCGCACCTTTGTTGTGCTGCTGAGAAATACTTGAGTTTGCTAAGTTACTCTGCCCATACCCAGCAGGAACGGCAGCACCCTGGCCCAAGCTGCCCTGTCTCTGCATCGGTGGCTGTCCATTGGCACTTTGAGTTGC
Source organism: Phoenicopterus ruber ruber (assembly GCA_009819775.1). Taxonomy (NCBI): domain Eukaryota; kingdom Metazoa; phylum Chordata; class Aves; order Phoenicopteriformes; family Phoenicopteridae; genus Phoenicopterus; species Phoenicopterus ruber. The sequence continues at coordinate 6,626,763 of CM020228.1, read as the reverse complement.
ATGCTGGGGAACCATCTGTGTCATACCAGACGCCAAGTTGTATAATCCCCCTCGCTGAATGTTTTGCATATTGGTATACTGAGTCACCCCTCGATCCTGCTGACTGGAGCCCGACTGGAGCGGAGGAACAGAACTGTGCCCAGGTCCCATCTGAATCATGTTCTGGGTCTGAGGAAACATCCGTGGACTACTGGAGCTGGACTGTCCTAAATTACTGACCCCAGGCATGGCTGAAGATGACCCTGAAATACAAAGAAATATTTTGTACATTAAATACCTCCGTTCAACCAGAGCCAAGCTAGGCTTGTAGACACTATAATCCAGAAAGGAGGTGCAGCTGCATTTGTATAAACCAAGCTATGCAACCAACACACACTCAACAGCAGTACTTTTTAATTAAAAGAGTCAATTGTTGCTCCAGTTAGCACCTCCACCTTGATCTCAAACACAGATATGCCAATGTCCTAAAAAATCTGAATACCACTTCTAAGAGTTCAGCATCACCAATTTAAAAAAAATTAGACTTTAAAGGCAGGGCTCTGATATTTCTTTGTGAACAAAAGTATACGCACATACTTTGAAGTGCATGCACAATTTGCTAGGCTGTTAAAAAATACCACTTACTGCACACACACATTGTCAGTTATTCCATGCGTACACCGTATATCTCATTGTACGACTGTACGGTTTTCAGTCCTGTGTTTTCACAGTTCCAGAAATCTCTTCTATTTTATATAACTTTCATAAATTTTGGTCAAATATCTTTTGGATTTCCACAATGAAATATTTGCTATGTTAATATGCAATGCTGATAAGCAAGCAAGATGATTTGCAAAGATAAGTCTTCTCAGCAAACCAAAAAAAGACTTTTGCTTTTGTAAATTCTGAGTAAAAACATTTCTTCCTGTAGAAGAAACAGCCCCCCACTTAAAGAAATAGAAATGCACTGTGAAGTGTAATGCATATAATCCTCCCCCCATCTTCTTACAGTCAACCAACCTACCTACACTAGTACTTTCTCCACTTTCAAACCAAAAAGTAAGCTGCAGAATTTTTTTGTATTTTAAGATAGCTGAGGAACGCTGGTTCTCCATTACTATTAATTCACTTTTTACTCAAATATTATATTATTCAAATATAGTCAAATATAATTCAAATTATACTGAATTAATTATCAACAAAGCACATCATAAAAACACCAGTGGGGGAGGAGAGGAGCCTTACTGGAACAGTACAATGAAGAGGCAGTACACATACCAGGATTTAAGATGCAAATAATAGTTACAATCATCATAACAAGAAAAAAAATAGTTTTAATAAGACTGATGTTCATTATAGCAAAACATATTCTATTTCTAACAGGTGTACTACTGTATTTCTGCAGTAAGTGGCAGGAGAAAAGAAGCGTTTCAGTGCAATATTTGAAGGCTGCTACTGATCACTGTGTTAACACACAATCTTTTTGTATTGGTATCGGGTTTTTTCAGTTAAGTAACAAAACCCAGTCATAGCTCTACTAGACACTGCATAGTCACGAACACTGTCAGAATGAGGGGATCACATTTCTATTTGCATCTTTTCCCTTCAGTATTTCTTTCTGTGGGAACATAGAGAGTAAGGAAACAAAACGAAGGGAATAAGCACTTTTTTGTACTTTAAGTTTATGAAAACAGACAAGTGGCTTCTTGATGCCCTGTTAAGTAAGGATTTTTCAGGTAAGGAGATGAGTTTTTACAGTTCTCGAGTTCCTCCACATTCATGAAGCTACTCCAGCTTAAGGGTAACAACATCTTTTATTTATCAGCGTTAATACACTGAAGACATACCAAGCTGCTTCTCCTACAAAAAAACTCACGTAGGACACTAACATGTAATGAAGAGAATTCAAATTGCACTTCCTTCTAAAGGTAGCAGGGATAAGAATACTAGAGAATTTTAAACTCATCCTAGTGGATGAGAGAACTAACACATCACTTATTTTTCTTTAATGCAGGCCTGGGATAGATACAAGCAGTAGTGATGTTCGGCTTCAGAAAAAAACCTGAATCCTAATATCACGCAAATACATTGAAGTTAAGGAGAATTTACAACCTGTAAAGCAAAATGGTAGTATAAAAAAATCCTTTAGAGCAATGAAGGTACTTAAGAATTTTACCCATTTCCAAAGCAGTATTAAGAATCAGAAGCTTAAGTTGCCCCAGATATCTGGGACAGGGGAAGCTGGTAATTTGCAACTGAATCAGAATATAGGTCTAAAAGCTTTAAGGCACAGTGACGTGGGAAGATGTTGTAACAAATTAATTAAAAAGCTATCCAATCCAGGAAATTTGAAGACACCTTGTTTTTCACTCCTGATATTTTTTCTGCCATTATTTCAATTGCCATGTTTACTTACCTGTGAACTGCCCAACCTGTTGCTGGTACGGATTCTGCGGTTGATCCTGATATTGGGGAGGTGGTCGGGTCAGATGCCGCTGCAGCTGTTGCTCTTGCTGCTGCCGCTGTTTCTCCTAGGAAAGGTCCAATGCAAGACAATTAGAAAACATGTCAAGCTTTTTCCAAGGGTGACTATCTTGGATAAAAACAAGCTATCTGCATACTTTTATGTGGAGCTGCTAACTAAAGGGGCTTCTGCAGCCTTAAAGTCACTTCAGACCTTTGTTCTCAAGGTTCTAACACAGTCAGTTTAATCTGATGAGTGACAAGACTAGGAACTCGGAGACAACAGCATGCATTACAGGAGTTATTGCAATGCATGTCTGAAGCCTTTAAAACACTGAAAATCTGAAATGTTAGTCTTTTAATCAGTAACATAATCAGCAGGCGTTTTTAGCAATACTCTAACAGGTACAAAAAGAGCAAAAGTGAGTGTGTATAAAAAAATTCACACATACTTTTTTGCTCTTTACCCCCAGATCAATTTATTTTAGACCTCTCTTTAGAAATGAAGTCAAATATCAACAGCGTTACACAGAAAAGTTAAAACTGAACACGTAAATATTTTCTAGCCCTTGTTTTCAAAAATGAAAAACTATACACAAACCCTTATATACCACAGGTTTTCCTAGAAGATTATGGAACACTGCAGAACTAAGTTTCTAACAGAAGCTATACAAGTTTTGTTACCACTGTTCAAGACCATTTTCTTAACAATGCACCGATCAATTGAAACAAACCCTACTAAAGATTCAAAATAACCTTGCCTCTTTAAAAGCACATTCAACCTGTACCTACTTTATGATAAAAACATCTGAAAAATAAAATAAGCAAATTTGCTATTAGAAAACTTCTGGGGAAAATGAAATTTGAAGCCTTGAGCAGAATGTTGAGAGCGTATGTACACGCACTAACAGTACACTCAGAGATCCTGACAGCGTAAGCAGCCAACAGGCTGCTTTTACAATATGAAACATATCAGGCAGAGCACCTCTGGCTCTTCTTCCACAGGTATCTTCAACCGGAATAAAATTCCGAGGTAACCAAGTAGTGATACAATGCACAACTACCTACTTATCTAAAGTTGCACAGGGCACAGAAGGGGACAGAAATTCCCTTCCAAGAGTACTGGGGTAAAGACACAAGCAATAAGCCTTTAAAGAAGAGACTAGTGCAATGTGACAAGTAGGCAGATACACATTACTACCATCCTTTTGAAATGTCTACAACTAAGCAGCTGTTGAGACATGCAGAGGAATGAAGAGGGCAGGCTGCTCGACAGAAAGGACCTGCTACTTGCAGGACCAGTCAAACCTGAAAGAGGCTGACCACAGAAGCCAAGGAGAGATGCCTTAGTTCTGAGAGAAACCAAGAGCTGCAGAACCTGGCTCAGGGAAAAGAAAAAAAATAGATGCAGAATACCAAATGCAAAGAAACAAAAACTTTAGAGTGGCGGGGAATGGCACTGAAGCTACCTGAAACTATAATTCTCCTGCAAAATAGAGATTAATTGATTCAGAAATCTTTTCGTAAAACTACATCCAGTATCACGCGTATCCAAAGAAATAAATATCAAATTAGAAGGCTAACAAGATCTAGCTTGACTGGGCAGCACAAGGCCAAGAAATGTGGCAAATGCAATATCCAAGTCTATTCAGCTCCAAAGCAAAGCTGCTCCTTATTTGGGATCAGAGTCCCAGTATCACCACACAGAGATGCAAGACATAGAAGTTAGCTGTAGTTACCATAACTAGGACAGGAATAAAATATTTTCATAATACTGATACTTACTACAGCAACATGTGCTGGCTAAACAACAGCAAATAGGTAGGGAAAAAAAAAAATTTTCACACTGTTTGAGATATGCTACTGTTAATATACCACCCCACTGTTGAGAGGTCTGACGCATGTTAGGTCCGTTACTCTGCTAAGGACACCTACTGAGCCACAGCTCTAGTAACAGCCATTTACCAGTGGTGCAAAAGTACAAGCAGGATGCCAACACCCCGTATTTCCTTTCTCCCTGTCTTCTTTCAAAGAGTAGGTGTTCGTTAACATTTTGGGAGAGGAACAATTAGTCATTTTTGACATTTGATATTAACATACAAGGCATCAAAACCTGAATAATTTACTAAAAAGTATTTGATTTATATAAATAAGTTTATAGATCACAGAAATCATACAGAAAATATTATTTTATTGAAGATTTGGGCATTCTTTGTCTTCAGTCTTTGATAGTATATTTACCAACATGAGCAGTATTTCCACCACGATATTCCCTTAGCCCAAATTGTATTTTTACCCAAATACCAAATATCTTTACCAATGTTCATACAATTTTCTTTAAAACATTGCCAAGCGCATTCTTATGTTTCTGTATACACTGGATCAAGAACTGAAGGGGCTTTTCTGTCACCTCAATCTAGTCGTCAATTGTAACACAAGTCTCTAAGCAATCAAAAAAGCCATTAGCTAGGACTTGGCACAGCCACAGCTCCACGATACTGCAGATTCTGCCACCCTCCTCCCCTCAAAATGTGCTCCCCAACCAAGATTTCACATATTTTCAGTTCAGAGGAGACTGTATCATTTCCTTCTTAAATAAAGCTTCTGATGCACAGTTGCTGCAATAAAAGTTAAGGTGTCCACACACACACAACCATTACCTGACCTTCTCTCACCATCTCTATTTTCCAAACCATTATTACAGTGAAAATCCTATCTACCAAGATAACAACTCCCAACTTTAAAGTTGAGAACACTGAGATGTATCACCTTTTAACAGTGCTGAAAATTAAGGAAATTTACACATTCCCAACTGTTATTAGTTGAAGGACTCCAGAGCATTTAAATTTTATTTTTCTTTAATTCTCAGGGATAAATGCAGGGTTTGGTGAGTTTTTTTGTTTGTTTTTCACTAAACCACTGATTCTTTTTTTCCCTCCCATTATCCTCAAAGACAACACTTTCCATGGCTCTTCCCTCCCCCCATTATCTTCAAAGACAAAACTTTTCAGCAGTACAGATCATTACACTTTTTCCAGAAGATCTGACACCAGGTTCCTCCTTGGGTCTCACAAACCTTCTTTGAAAATTCATCTTCCCCTTCCTCCATACCAGATACTGATAATTTCTCTGTATGTGCAGTGCCTGGAACATGCCTGCATGGACTTTTAAAAATGCAGAAAAGCACCAATGACGGGAATAAGGCCCCTTGGGCTGATTCCCAGCTGAAAGACTTGCAAAAGTTTTAAAGCTTAGAAAGGTTCACACAAGGAGCCTGTTTCCCTGAGACAGGCTAAAGCAGCCTTCCGCAGTCTGATGGACAGCAGAGTTAAATTCTTTTGGCAGGGTAAGATGCAAGTTGGATGCAGATGTCTAATTATTTTCCCCAAATAAACAAGTGAAAGATGTTTTAAAATCTGAACCATGAACTGCTGTGGATCTCACAGGGAAGAAAGGCAGAAGGCACAATGAGCTTACAGAGTCCCTTGCTCATTGCTTCCACTTTTAAAGCTCTACAAAACACATCAACAGTATCCCAACCCTATCTTTTATTTTTGCTCTGATTTCATTTGCCTTTCTTCTTCCACAAAGAATTACCCCATCACTGGTATGATACCTTCTCTCCACGTAGGCATTGTCTTGCATTTTCACACTACTCAATTCTACCTGGTTTATTCTTTTCAGTCACCACAGTGCCTTGTAACAACAGAAAAAATAAGCCTCAGCAATCAAGTGCTATGTGTTTGGGTTACTTTTATAGAAACATAAAACAGCAATTATACTTATGATACCAAAGCGCCTTGCAGTTTACATTCCTTATTTTGGAACGTGATAACTATTCGACAAGATCTCAAATGCTGTTTCAGTCCAAAGCAAATCAGTACAAAGAAAAAACGACTGCTGGCCCCTCTCACCTGCTCAGCCAGAAGATGTTGCTGTCTCTGCTCCATTAGGAATTGCTGCTTCTGTTGCTCCATGAGCAAGTGCTTTTGTTGCTGCTCCCTCTGCTTCTGCTGGTCCATCAGCATTTGGTGTTGCTTCATCACTGCTGCTTGCTGCTGATTGCTGAGATAAGGTGAGTTGCTGTGGTTACCTGCCATGGAGACGTTGGGAGCCTGGGCACCCACGCCAGGGCCCGGGACAGAAACAGGAACGCGAGGAACATTAGGAGAAGGGTTTTGATCCTGCAGAATACAGAAAAAGTGACATGAGTTACAGAAAGAGGTCAGCCCTCCAGAACTTAGAAACCGTATGTAGTTACACAAATGAGGAAAGGCACTTTCATAGTGATGACCACAATTTGTACTATTTTTATAATTTTACAGGATAAAGGAGAGAGATTTTATAAACAAAGTCTACACAGGGAGGGGAATCATAACACATTTCTGAAAAACAGAAATTGTCAAATTATTACTTATTTGTGCATTTACTATTTAATAAAAAGCAAGTCAGTTCCTTCTATTTTGTCATCTTTATGCAATAGCTTCTTCACTTGTGAAGCTTCTAACAGAAAAGGCAAAGTGTGATACAGTTTCCAGTTCAGCTAATAAAAGACAGCCAAAACCCCATCTATAAAGTGCCAGACACAGAAGTGACAGTTCGGAGCTAAGGTCAGAAGCTCCACAACATTCAGGAAGAGAGGCTTTAACTTCAGTCTCAAAGTACTTCCCCAAGTCCAGCTCAAACAGGTGAGTATAGCTCTGTGTGCTTCTGCTCAGCCAGAGGAACGGCGCCAGTTACAAACAGCAATTCAAACACACCAGCTTCAGTTAACTTTGGTAGCAGCTTTTCAAACGCTACATTTCAAATTTTCATTATACAAAACATTTATTTAAATCCTGCCTCTTCTGTCAACATTTAATTTAGCAAGTGTTTATGCCTCCTCTCCTAAAGTTGCTTTTTTTAGTATCAGAGTATTTACTATTTGCAGGTGAAGGGGAAGAAGGCTATCACTGATCAAAATGAGTCTTGATGTATTTTTCCAGCAATCCAACCATCACCATATTCCACAGAGAAACATACTACTACAGATAAGCCTGTTATTAATTTTTCATAAGTCTGCTTTTTTCTTGAGATTGGGACTTGGGATAAGCACAATTAACATGGAATGAATATCATTCAAGATCTGATACTGTCCTCTTTGTACCGGCAAATCAATTTCAAATTTGACAATTTTTATCATTTTTAAGCACAGTTCAGCCTCATCTCTAATTACGCAAACAAATACTACTTTCAAGTTTAGAATTGAGCTAATGGGTTCGGCTGCTGGTTCTCACTCTCTGCAGTTTCGTAAGAAATCATGAGCCAAATATAGGTAATGCTGTGCTAAGTTGTTCTATATGCAAGCTTTTGAGAAATTCTCCAGAAGCATTCATCAGTATTTCTGTTAATTCAGTGCAAGCGTGGCAGTGCAGATGCAAGGTCACCCTCATGTTTTTCAGTGAGGGGGAGATGTGACATATACACAATCATCTCTACCTTTCCCCTTCTTCCATCAAAATGTCGTTAGATTGTTACTTCTGCTAACTTTTAAAGAGATTAATTTTTTGTGTGCCTTATAAAAATCTGAGATCAAGGTGTGCTTTATTTGTGTATCAGTGTGGTCTTTATAATAGACTAATCAGATCTTTTTCACAGTTTGTTTTGTTTTGTTGAGGGAACATATTATTAGAGTTGGATCTCCAACAGCTTTTGCTAGAGTAGCTTTAATCCTTATAACAAAGACTTTTTTTTTTTTCAACAAGCTCTGTAGTACATGCATCGCAGGCACATGTTACAGAATCCCAACGAGTCTATACCTCCATCCCCTACATAAATTTTCGCCTGCAGCATACCTGCAGTATCAGTTATATATAAGGCAAAGAAGCACCATCTGAAATTTTCCGTTACAGGAAAACCTGAAGCATATTGCTTCGAGCAGACAAATATTACTATTACCCATTCTTAAAGAGATATTTCTCTCCTATCCCATGCTTCCCCAGTCCCCAGAGACTTAACCAGTAACAAATTCTTAGATTTGAAAAGCCCCAAGGAACACCCAAGAAATCAGGAATGCAGGCCCCACTTCCATCTCCAAAAAAGAAGCAGCTGAAAGCATGTCTTTTTATAGTAAGCCAACACTGACACAAGCAGGGACGAAAAAGAAGGTAAAGAAATCAAAGCTCCTTTGAGAACACTGTTTAACACCAGTTTTACCTGAGTTATTTTAGGCAAAAGTTTACAAAGCATCTATTTATCTTTGTAAGTAGAAGCTTCTATACAGCGTGACATAATTTGCTGCCCAAAGTATATTAAGCTGGAAATCACAGATTACCACGACATAGAACCAAGTATTAAAAACTGTCCCCGGTGGAAAACAGAGTTCTTGATTCTTGTCTCATCTTACTGCGTATTATCATTTTCTTCTTTAAAATCATGCAGCAACTGTTTTGAAACAATACCAAGTAATCTATACTCCAGCCTTACCTATCCAACACCCTCTTGCAAAACCTTAAATCTGCTACAAAACAAAGGTAACAAAACGCAGAACACGCACCTGACTGTGCGGCAGTCGGTAGGCAATGTTTCCAGACTTGGGCTTCAACAGGATCATCCCATTTTGGTCATCGCTCACGTGAGACAGCGGTGGCTGCTGGCGCTGTTGTATGTAGGCCAACATGGGAGTCTTGTTCTGACCAGGTACTGTAACCCCCTGTTCACATTCCGCTTTGTAATGTGAAAGAGGTTTGGTGTTCCCATAGTCTAGCATAGAGCCTTGACTATTCACAGGGTTCTGGTTCAAGCTGTTTTGCTGATGACCCAAAATGTTCACATGGTAATTGCCTCCAGCTCTCGGTGAGCTTTTATTTCCTATACTAGGCATCATGAGTTTCTGATTGTTAAAGTCAGGCTGGTAAACCGACGGGCTGGTGGGATTTTCCATGGTATATGGGACAGCCAGGGGACTATGAGAAGGCCCAGACTGTTGCCATGTAGACATCTGATTTGTTTGGTGGACTTGTGAAGCTTGCTGCTGGTTCTGCAACATCTGGTCTCTCTTCTGCTTGGCAGCAATTTGCTGAAGTTGATGAGCAGAAGACATTTCTTTGGCACTTCCTGCGCCCTTCCCAGGTAACAACACATTGGGGAGAGGCCTCTGGACATTCTGAGAGTGATTTGATGCCTGCATCATGGACTGATTAGGATTTTCAGTCATTGACTGAGTGGAAGGCTGAAACATAGCCTGAGAACTACCAACTGCTGGAGAAGCGGTGCTTACAGGTACAGGAGCAGCACCAATAAATGCTGGACCTGAAGAAGTGGATCTAACCTGGGGAGACCCCATCTGTTCCTGTTCAAAGGGTGCTGGGGAAAATTCAGTCTTTATGTTAATATCTTGTGGCAATGGAGTCTGTGCAGCTGAATTTGAAGAATCTGCATCTTTTTTCTCTTCAAAGTCTTCATTAAAGAGATCCTTCATGTCTTCATCGGGCACTGATCTATTAAGCTCCTCAATAAGTTCCTTCCATTCTTGCTCATTAAGATTAAGATCAGGCATCAAGTTATTCTGAGATATAGAACCCCCTGCTCCAGCAATCATACATGGAAGATCATCTACGGGCTCCTGCTTCAGCTCTTTGTTCAAACTCAGAGGAAATGAGTCATCAGCATCACCACCTCCATTCATTTGCAGGCTGGAATCTGGAAGACACTTCTTGCTGATGCCATCTAGCCCCATCTGATGTTTTCCATTAAGTTGTAAGGTATCTCCACTGCCAGATTTCTTGTCAAGATGATGGAGTGGAGACACAGGGGGCATTCCATTGGAAGAACCACTCACTCCACCAAGACCATCATCACGACGTAGTTTCTTTGACACAGAAAATACATCACCATAGCCATTCTGCTGGTCTCCATTCTGGGGGGAAGCAGCACTATCAAGCTTTCTTTTCACAGTCTCATGGAGCTGCTGAAAAAAAGGAAAGTTTCAGTTATTTAGTTTTATGTTTCACAGATTAGGATTTTTATTTCTTACCAGAACACTGTCTATCTCTGAATAAAGCATTTCAGGAAAAAAAAAAGTTAGATCTTTGCTTTAATAAGATTTGTTTCACAAGTCACCACATGAGATGGACTTCCTTCCTATAATCTGTTAGGGTAGACTTTCAAAAATATGTACTGTATCAAACAGAGCACCCTCCTTCATGCAAAACCAAAAGCTGCCGTGTACTTTGACAACAAGAAGTTGAGAAATGGTTGTGAACTGGAACATAGTATGATTTTTCCTGTTCTAAATGCAAAAATATTGAAGAATGTTAAGATTGAAATTTTGGATGAGAATAAACACCTGTATTTTATTTGGCCCATGTACACACGGTGTAATTGTTCTGTAACACTGCTTTATAAAGCAGTCTCACACTTCAATATTTAGAGAAAAAGAGAACCATTTCTCTTGTGATTATAATTTTTAAAGGAGAGCTATGTATATAAATTTTGTACACAACCACATTTTTGGCACTAAAGCAAAACCAGTTTGTCACTAAGCAACCACTGTTTCACACTTATGTGAAATGCAATTTAGAGTTCAGGCAACTCTATCACAGCAGAGTAAGTTTATTCCTTTCCTCCTTTCTCCTAGAGTATTTGCCAGCTGCTCCTCTCTGCACTATGACCACCAGAGCACCAACCAGCTCAACAGTTGGCTTCTCACAGCTAGTGAACGTAGGTATTCTTTTTCTTGTAGTGCCACCTAGAAGCAACCAGTGGGTACAGCAACAGTTTTAAAACCAGAGTTTGAGAGCCTTTGTTCACTTCTCTTTCCTGGCAGCATTTTTTCAAATATAAAGTTCTTTCCAGTGACCTCAGTAACATCTGAAAACAGAATTCATGCACATATCAAAGATGACTATGAACTTTTCCTTCCCTCAGGTGCAGTCTGTAAAAAAAAGTTGTGCTTTGCTTGTGCTGGAACACTACACCAACACAGACAAACCTGTAGGGTAGAGATGCTGCTGAGAGCAGTGCGCTTCAAGAGGGAAAGCTCCCATCAGCTCCCCTGACCTGTACAAGATGCCTTTGTACATCTCAGCAGGACACACGAGGAGAATCCCCACAAAAAGCCACCCGTCTGAAGCGCGGTTCACTGAACAACAGTCCTCTCAGATGGCAGAAAAGCAGCTCGTTAAACAAGCCTCAAGACGTGTATGTTTATTTTAATATTACTTGCAGTCTCCACAATGCAGTCCACTAGCCCTTGGGGAAAACTGCCTCATCCAAGAACAAACAGGGGAAACCTCGAGATCTCAGCACCCAAGCAAGAGGCTGTATGTAGAGCCAGCATAAATTATCAGAAGAATTTTACAGCACTTGCCTGGGCAACAGCATTCTTTGATTTAAGGACAGAAGGACTGGTTCACAGCTAATTGTTGCAATTTTTTCTTAAACAGTCTACAGTTAGCTGATCTTCGGAAAAAAACTCTGTTTGTTTAATGCTTGCATAGGTAGGAGCAAAATCTTATTTTTATCTGAGGAATAGACTGCAGATTCCCAGGAGACTACGATCTTCTAGATGGTTCATTGAAATAGCAGCAGAGTAGTGAGATCAGCAGAAGACCTAGTAGGACGAGGCGAGGTGCACATTTGGAGAGGAGGCTGGAACTTGAATTCTCTTAATTCGAACATTAGGTCTACAGTTTGGATTAGCAGATCTAGAGTGAATTTTTCAAATACTGACTTGAAAGAATAATGGAAATTTACTTTTTTGTAAAAAGGCAAAACAACAGAAAGCAAGGAAGCCTCAATTTAATCGCAACATTTGGCTTTCAGCAGGTTTCCCATTGTTTACTTAATACTCCAACTGGGAAAACTGAAGCTCAAGGTGGATGAGTAACTTGCCCAAGGTCATATGATGAGTCAATCACTCCGAGTTTGGGATTGGATCCTCCTTAATTCTAAAGCATTAGGGAAAAACACACTCCCTGAAAACTGACATACAAGTAATAACTTAGTTTTGTACACTGAACATATTCTTCTCATAGTTGAAGCAAATTTCTATATTAAAACAGAATATACGCCCACTGGGGTCACTGCTGTAATTATAATTCATACAGACAAGGCAACTAGGATTTTGGTAGCATTATGGCTATAATTGCACACAGCTCTTCACAGGCTGCAAAACCCACCTGGGCTGCTGGAAAAATATTCCAGAAGTTAATCTGTCCTAAGGTCTTTGCTACTGTACTACACCATTTGCAATATATGCAGCTAACTAGTCTAAGACTAAATCATCCTTGCTTATAAACTACACTTATTGTAGTTTAGAAAAAAATACAGATCCCTAATATCCATCACAGGCTCCTTCTGTCAATAAAAACACGTAGGAGCTTTCATATCTAAATGGGTTTTAACAGTCATAATGTTCATATCTGATTCTGGGTGACATCTTGACTTTAGTTGCTCTAGACAAAGTCCTCCTTTCACCTAAAGCTATATTCCTTTGTCAAAAAAGGAGATTAAAGAAAAAATAACTTTAATAAATTGACTAGTTAAGTAAAATTTGGGGGGACTGCTTCCAGCCTTGCTTCACCTCAGCTAAATCTAAGATTATTTGAAAGATATCCTACCTGTACACAACAGCCCATAGACATGTAGGAAAGAAGAAAATCTGCTTATCTTCTATTCGCGTCAGAAAAGACTAAGCCTAGTTCATAACCAGGACACTTAACTTCTGAGTTTTAGAAGCTATTCACCAACTGCACTTGCATCCTAGTTCACTTTTCACATTAAGAGTCAAAAGCGTACTTGGATATTGTGGCAGTAAGTCTACACTGAGATTTATGCTACTATAGTTAGCTACCTACAACACAGCCAGCTAACCAGCTTAAAACTAACCTAGTAACAGTGTTGCATTTTCTACGTCCTTTCCTCTCTCAAGAAAAGACAGTGCTACAAAAATTTGTGGGAGCCAAAAGTTACAGGTTCCTCCTCCTCTGCCATTAGAAATATATCCTGATACCTTCTATTTACTCATGTTTAATTTTGAGTAATAGAACCTGAAATTCTTACACCAAATGCATTCATATAACTACTCTGCAAATAACGCAACTTTCTCTTGTGAAATTCCTTTCTTATACGCATTTCTTACATACTATCTCAGCTCTCGATTTCCTAACAGAAAAAGAAATATTAAATTCAGATCTTCCCCAATTTGTCTGTGTCTATCCAAATAATATGATTTTTGGGGAAAAAATAGCAAGGAGCATGCGAGATACAAGTCAGACTGCAAGCTATCTACATATCAAGCTGCTCCAACAGAGTTCTCAAGGCAAGAAAAACCTGTTCTTCTGCCAAAACTCAAAAAAAAAAAAAAAAAGAAACCCTGACAAAGTAAAGTATAGCTTGCTACTCACTAAGAAAATCCCTTTAGCTTTAATTTTATTGTCCACTATCATTCCGTAAGGCACAGTGGCCCTCTGGTATGCCGTCCATGGTTTCCTTAGCAGAATCAATCAATTTTATTTGTAACACATGAGCCAATCCTTTCCATTGTCACAAGATTGGATACAGAAATGCATTCCCATTTTCTCAGCCTACTCTACTGCCCAACAAAAGATGAACCTCCAAGATCTCTGCTATTTTGCCTAAAAGTATTACCCCAAAAGCATTTATTCAAAGTATTTAAAGCAATATAGAAACAGTGCAAAGAAAGGGACGTAAGCAGGCCTCAATCCTTTGGCCCAAGACAAGACATACAGTTTCTCAAAGAGGCACTGAAGGACCACAGGCTGCACCTCCTCCACATCACATCATCAGAGCTGCATTTTATTCACATGAGCAAAACAGACAGTCCTCAACATGGTAATAAATACACTTACTTGGCAGGAGCACACATGCAAGTCAGGCCCTGACCGTGGATTCCTCATGTGAGGAACAAAAACTGATAAAACCCAGGTGTCATCCGTCACAACAGAAGAGGAGTCCAGCACAAGCAGCCTCCGACCATGTAGTTCACAGCACATACAGGCTATACTTGACTAGGACACAGGACCACAATGCCGGAGATGGACACATGCCCAGTCAAATGACAAGGCATCCATCAGAAAACGGACAGCACACAAATGATTTTGATAAGCTATAGTCAATCTCTGTCTTAAACCCACCAGCTTTACCACAGTGGTGCTCAGCCATATTGCGGTCTTACTGCAGGGGCAAGTTGGCAGACTTCATAAAAGCTGTCCACAAACCACCACGGAAGCCCAACAAGAAGAAATTGGAAAAGCTTTAAAACTTCATCTCCAGCTTCTCTGTTAGCACTGGCAGAGTTCAAAACTTCGGAGTCCAATGCAGTGCTCTCTTACTGCCTCGGTGGGAAAGGGGCATGAATCACTGATCAAAACAGCAGCACAAAGTTGCTCTGTTGGTTTTTTGTTGGTTTTTTTAAATTTTTTAAAAAAGAGAAAAAGATTATTCCAGGAATCAAAACATCAGTATGAAACACTCAGTACCTGAAACTAGTTTTAGGTGATAAGCTGAAACCAATGACATTTCAATGAGTTAGAACTTAACAAGCATGAAAGTTTAGTTCACATTGTTCTCTTGAAAGCAAGAAATCCTTCACAATGCAGAATTTTTAAACTGAGGACAGTCAGCTAAACGACTTTTGTAAAAATCCAGTAATTTGTTATACTTTGAGTCCTGTAACTGAAGACAGTAAAAACATATATATATAAAAAACAGAAACTGTAGGCAAGTTTCATTTTTTCTGAAAAAATACCTAGTGAATATGGCAGAAACAAAACTTTAAAAAAAATCTGGTTCTTATACTGCGCCTTTTAGGCTCCATATAATGTTCTTGTTTAGTTTTTTAAAGCATCTGTTACAAAGATTAAAATATTCTTACAGGATTCAACAGAGCTTTAATTTTTTGTATTTTATTTGGAATAAGTTTACCATTTCAGTCTCAGAATTAAGTTATGTCTACAAGGATTTGTCATGAAACACCAGCAAGAGAAATATAATGCTGGTCATTTTCAAAGAAGAAATGCTTTATTACTCTAGAAACATAATAAAAATCTAGTTCCAAAACGCCTCCTAGCTAGATACCAGCATTCTCACCGAGAAGGAGAAACCAAAATAGAATATGTCCATTTTTCTGCCATGGAAGTGGTAGTATTGCAGCACAATTAAGCTCCCATGAACCAGAGCTTACAGTAGATCCTCTATAGACACAGATTCTCCTCTCCTGCCCGGTCAAGGACAGAAGCAACAAAGATGACAACCTCTGAAGCTGGAACAACAATGCAAATATCAAAATTGTAGTGTATGAATTCTGGATAGAAAGCATAGCATTTTGACTACACGAGATAGTAGGAACTCCCCATTTACCGTGCATCTACCCACAGCTTCCAAAGTTGCACTCCCCCTGCAAGGAAAGCATTCTATTACCCAATGTGTTCTGCATTCCACTGTGTTGTCAGAACCAAACTGCTGGACTAATTTTAATTTTGACTTTTACTTTAATTCCAGAAGACTTTTGTATTTGGGTGACTGCCTGCTGGAGTGAAGAAGGGCTGTGGATATGCATGGCTATAAATATCCCAAGCCTGCATTAGTCACAAGGGGCAGCTTCTGCTACAGGAATTGTTCTGCTGAATCAAAAAAACTGCTGTGCCTTCAGCTGCAATGCCGGATCCTCCACCTCACTTGAACTTAAACAGCAGCAGCAGATCAGTCACTCCCAGATCCTTACAATTTAGGAAGCATCACTGCATATCTAACTAATCTAGTAAGGGAAATGTTTCAAACGTACAACAGTACCTCACACAGAATTAAAAGGAGACAAAGAAAAACCTGTCTGAGTTGTTGGGCAACAAACTATCAGACTTGTCAGCAAAAACAAACAATGGTGGCAAGACTACACTGCACTATAGTTATGCATAAATAATGTGGAAATAATTTGCTATTTTTGTGGTAAAACATAATTTCACAATTTAACACTCCTATACCACAGCTTACACAAAAATGAGGTCTTCTGAATTGTTAGTGTACCAGCCTGAGCTTCGTTAGTGGAATGCTATTAATGCTTGTCAGTACAATCTAGGCAAGCTATTCCCTTTAATTTATTACTTTAGGTCTTTTCAACCAAGAAACATTGCATTGCTCTCCTTATACTTCTTGTTAAACTTTTTACTTGGTGTCTTTGCTTAAATTAGCACTTACCTATTATTAATGTAAAAACTACTGTCGCTCCCAAATAAATGCTGGTCTGCTCTTCAGCTTTAACACAAAGCATTCCCAAGACAGGCCACTGACTAGACCTTCTCTGCCCATTCCAGAAATACTGTTTGTGCTTTTGTGGCAGTCCTAGACAAAGCAAGCCATCTACACAACAACTGCTCTCAGGTGGGGAAAAAATAGTAAGAAACACAGAGCAGGTCTCCTTCCAAGAGACCACATCATGAAACAAGGAGTGGAGATGAAAATCCAGCTCTTGCCATTCTCCTCATTCACATGTCAAGGAAATACTTTCTGTTCAGCCCAGTGATACACTATGATATAGTCTATCAGAGAAATAAAAGGAAGCCAACCTTTCTACTGCAGAGAATTTCAACAGTGTATTAGCATGAACTTTCTCAAATCAGAACCTGGCAAAGAAGAAAAAACCTTCTAGGGGACAAGTCCTTTCTCTTCCCAACTTCCCTGTTTCTCAAAATTATAAGATTAACACAAGGGACAATACATTACCCAAACACTAAGCATCTTCTACGTTGAACATAGTCTTAATAATGTCATCTTAAACAACAGAAATATGAAGTAAATTTCAACATTTGAATTTCCCATTAAATAATGGTCTCAACATTTTAAAAAATAGAAAGCTAGTAAGTTTTTCATCTTTTTCCTCAAATGAAGGACAGGCCTACATGGTGCACAAATCATCCAAGGTATTTCTGTATCAATACTGTATTCTCTTGGTTGTTGTGGCTCAAATTTTAGAGCTGCTCTAGTAAGAAAACAAAAGATTAATCTTCCCCTTACTTCTGCTTGTAAACAAGATCCATCCAGCTTCAGGATCTAAAACAGAGAAAAGACTAACAGAAGAGAAAATACCTGATTTTGGCCACATGAAAAAATCATACGAGGCATTAACAAGAAAACAGCAGTGCTATCCTATTCCCCGTGACTATTCTGAATTTGCAGAAGATGCTCTCAAGTACAGCATCTGGCAGTGCACGCATTGTCCACTGTCCACACTTGTGGCAGTGCAGCTTCATGTCCTTCTACTACAAGCCCTCACACGCTAGATCACAAACCCTTCACATCTACATGAGTTGCTTTCTCTTTCAAGGATCAAAATAAACGCTTCATTAACTTTGTGTTGAAAGTACCAGTTTCCAAGAGAAGATTCATATGCACCTTCATGGAAAACTCTGGATTGTAACAGCAGCGATAGCTGACATAATGCGTTTCACTGATCTAGCAGCATTCTTTTGAAAGGAATGTGTCCAGGATATTTTAAAAGAAGATAATGTTGGTGTTCTTCCAAACTTTATTGAATATTGTAAACCAAACCCACGTCCTTCCCGTACAGAGCACATGCTTGGTCTTGATAACAGCTACATGATTGCTAGAGGTAAAATACCAACCTAGAGAGGTATCTTTTACACCAAAGGAATGAAATTAGCAGCGGAGGGGTTTTGTTGTTGTTTTTTTTCAAAACTTGAATTACTAAGCAAACCAACTTTATACCCTAGTAACGAGGTGATGAATCAGCAGCTGCAATTAAGCTTACAGTCATGTATCCTAGGAAGGAAACAGCAGGCCAGCACGAGGAAGAGTCATTCATACACTAAAACCCTCTTCTGTTGTGTAAATTGGCCACTGGCAGCAGCTTCCTGTACAAGAAGGGCTTCCCCAGATGTGCAGTGTACTTCAGAACCTCACTGCTGTTGAGAGTCCTCATTATAATGGATGCTAATTAGATCAAATCCACATCCAAAGCAATTTAAAAGAAACAACACCAATGAATTAAAGACATCTTTCTTTTAGAAGATCAATATGAAGACGTGTGGTGGCAGTTTAAGCAACAGGATTTGACATGCTAAAGAGCTCTGTGCGTAACAAAAATACGCATTATTAATGGATAGAGCCCCATATGCAAAAAGCCTTAGAGCCCAGACAGGAAATAAATAGAAATTCCCACCAAGTCTTTAGACAATAAAATACAAGTTTGAGTCATTTTTGTTCTGACACAAGTTTACATTCAAGATCAGTTTACTAAACAACAGCTACTCTGAAAGTTTTGCAGAATCACTGTCAGGAACGCACAAGGTTTCCTCTCTTCCTCAAGTACCCTTCTTTAACAACCATCTGAAGCGCTCTAACTGCGTCACAAGCATCTTAGTCTTCAGAAAAGTCACCAAGACCTAGATTCTTGTATGTATATTAGTAAGAATAGAAACAATTCAGCTGAATAACATTTTCAGTTCATCTTGTAAATACTACAAACTGCACACGTGCTGCCTAGTGCTAGTTACATTAAAGATGACACTGATGCGCCCCGTGTTTCAATATTTCACATCATGTCCAGTCATACCCAAGTATACAGTAAGCTCTATCACGATTCTATTTTAAAAACTGTAACTAAATGAGGTCCAAGACAGCAGAGAATCACATCCTCCTTCCCTTCTAATCTGATCAAACACATGGACCATCTTAAAAATATGATTTAATCTATACATTAACCTGGAAATGCCTCAGGTTAATCCCGTATCCCCTTTTAAAGACACTCAGAACAGTATTGTATCATTTTCATGCAGGCCACCATTTAGAAATACCTGGGTTTAAGACAGACAGGTATTAAGACAGGCAGCCTTTAAGAGGTTATCCTACTAACCTACATTACTGACACATTAGTACATAGCAGTATATTTAAAGGGCTCAGAATAAGTTAAGCAACAGCTATCTTGATATACAAACAGGGCTGTATGAATATATCCCAACAACCAGAAATGCTAGAGAAGCCAGAGAAACATTAAGATTTTGAGCTAAGCCAGTTTTTAATGGGTGGAGTGGGATTCCCATAGTGTTCACACCCACTAGAGCGAGTGGCAAATAAGCAGCTGCCTTTCTACCGAAATTCTTTCCAATATGTACTAGAATTAATAGACACATTATTTGTCTAAAAAATTCCCCCTCAGTAACAAGCATATCCTTATCAAGTGACTCCACTAAACCCTGACAGCCTAAATTAAAGACATAAGCAAGCAAACAAACAAAAAATCCAAAGCCACTGCAGTATTAATGCTCCTCTGACAGTTTCTGCAGGGACATTTTAGGTGAATTAGCCAGAAACATAATTCACAGAACGGTACTCCGAATGACTGTAACCATCGCAGAAGTCCACCCCCTGCTCCCCCCTCCGCAAGCAGCAGTTTTATGTACTCTGCCAGCACGCAAAGGTGACAAGAGAGCAGACACGAGTACTCCGCAGAGCGACACCACCCTCAGCCCTCCCACCACAAACCATCACACCAACCCCGAGAGCTTGTTTTCCTTCCTCCATCCGGTGCCAGCTCCAGAGAGGAGGTCACGGTGCCAGCCGGGCACAACCACGCCGACCGCCGGCTCCCTCCGCGGCCCCAACCACCCCGGCCCCCGACCGGGAACGGGCCGGCCCCTTACCGCGATCAACGTGCTGCTGCGGCCGTGCTGCTCGCCGCTCGCCGCCTCGGCGTCCAGGCCGTTGGCTCCGGTCCTGTCGGCGCTTCCTGCGACGGCGGCGGCCGGCGGAGGGGGCGCGGGCGGCGGCGGCGCCGGGGGCGGCTGCCGGTGCTTGCCGGCCCGCTTGGCCTTGGCTTGCAGGCAGCGCTGGTGCAGGGCGAAGGTTTGCTGGCGCTCCAGCTCCAGGCGCTCCGGGGACACGGCCTGGTAGCGGGACTCGCAGGCGCTGTGGTGCCGCCGGCAGAGCTCGATGCGCCGGCGGAGCCGCTCCATCACCGCGCTGTGCCGCGGCACCACGAATTCCGCCATGGGGCAGGGGGGCAGCACCATGGACCGGAGAGCGAGGGGGGCGGCCGCCGCCGTTCACCGGCTCCTCACACCGGCCCCCGCCATGGCGGGGGCTCCCCCCCTCGGGCCTTCCCCGGCCTCCGCCGCTCCTTCCCCCTCCCGCAGGCCTTACCTGGGCTCCCCGCCGGGCTCGCCCCCGCCCCGGTTCCTCCCCCCGGCCCGGTCCGGTGCCTGCTCCGCTCCCCCCGCCCCACTTCCTCCTTCTCCCCCGAGGCCGGTGCCGCTTCGCTCCCCCCCTCTCCCCTCAGCCCTGCCCGGCGGCCGCTGCCCCACCCCCCCCGGGGCCCAGCCGGAGCCCGCTCCGCTCCCCCCCGGCGTGGTGCGGCCCGGCGGCCGCCGCTCTCAGGCACGGGCCGGCCCGAACCCCCGACTCCCCATTGTTATCCGCGCCGCCGCCATCTTGAAACTGTTTTTCCCCTCAAGAGCCGAGTTGAGACTAAATAGGCGGAGCTTCCTGGGTGGTGGGCTACGTCACGCCGCGTAGCGCGTCACGAGTCGTGAGGGACATCGCTCCGAGCCAATAGGAAGGCGCGGAAGCGCGACTTAAGCAGCAGAGGCGTGGGCGGGCAGGGCGGCTCTCTGGAGGCGGCCTTCGGCGCGTTTAAAAGGCACGGGCAGAGAGGGGGCGGGGTGGCGGCGGCGCAGCCATTCAGGCGCGCCGCAGGGCGGAGCCAGAGGTGACTGACAGGGAGGGGGGGGCAGTGGCAGGCAGCGGGAGCCCCCCGGCCCCGCGCGCAGAAGCCGGGCGCAAGGGGCGGCGGGACCGGCCTGGGGGCACCCGGCAGCGCCAGCCTCCGTGGGCAGGGTGGTACAGGGCGCTGCGCTACAGAAGCTCTTGTTTTGGGGGGGGTCAAAGTGCGAGCGTACCTAGCAGCCGGGTGCGGAGTAGCGGAAGAGAACCAGTCCCGCAGCAAAGAGAAGTGCTGGTCCCCTCCTGTCATGCCGACAGCGTTCTCTTTTCTTACACTTACCCTCACCTCTTCCCTGTTCTTCATCACTTGCTGAAGGTGGCTCCTAGTCCAGATCTGCTCCCGTCACTTTGAGTCAAGCACAAGTGATGCATACTAATTAGACATACTAATATGACAAATTAGACATACTAATTAGATAAAGAAAGCCAGACAGATTTAAGCTTCTTTATTGATTAGTTTTTACATGTTTTTTTTTGTTTCAGTTGAATCTACAGGTACCTTTTTTAAATGGACAGGTCTTTTCTGCAAATGAAATCACAGTCCTTGTTCAGCAACACTGAAAAAACCACCCCCAAAACACCTTTTTGAAACCATGAGGCGATAGCGGTATTAACTGGGGAGCAGTTAGAGATGGAGAGAGCGGTCACAAGCCCCACAGACGTAAAACCACAGCCAAAGCAGAGCACCGCCTCTGAGGAAGGAGTAAGGAAAGCAACAGACAACCACAGAGATGTACGTCTACCAGCAATTAGCACTTGCAAGAATCCCTCCTCAGGCCCCAGAGTCAATCTTAAAACAGACATTCGCAATGCATTTTATACGTCACAGCCTCAAGCTGTGATGATTCAGTATTAGGCTACATCACATCCAACGACACTTCTGGAACAGGTTAGTTGGTTAGCTGCATCTTTATCAACTCCCTTTACTGAGCACCAACTCCAGGAGGAAAAAAAACACAACACCAAACCAACCAAACTATTTTCAGCATTTCTAATGCATTGTGTTTCAGTTGAATCTACAGGTACTCCCCTATGGTTTGGTTTTGATTTACCATCTCAGTCTAACCCCCCACCCACATCTAAGTAGAGCATCCTTTTCAGAAGCTGCTGCTCTTGGGTATGCAGACACAAAAGGCCCAAATACACCTTCAAGTATTTGTAAGTTTCAAACCTAGTTCACAGCTTACAACCAAGCAGAGCTCCAGTACTTCAAAAACACAGTTATGCTTTACTCAGAATAAGCAGATAGCTAATTTTTCCTCCAAGCCTTAAACCTCAGAATCACTCTTCTTTTTAAACTGAGCCACCCGAGGCAGAAAGCAGGATAAAAAGTAACTTTGGAGTTGTCTATCCATTTTGGAAAGTCTTCATTTATTGTAGTGATTATTTAAGAAGCATACACTACGGTATCAAAAAAAGCTATAACATGCAGGAGATTGAGCAGAAGCAAATGTAGATTTACAATTAGCTTTAATATAATACTATTTAAAAGCTGACAGCAGATCTTAAGTTCACTTTTGATGCTTTGAAAGAACATGTATGCACATGAATTGTTCAGGAATTTAAGGCAATTTGCATATTAAGATAAAAAACCATTGGATTAATAGGTTTTTGTTGTGCTCAAAATGTTAGCTGAATTGAAACCATTTACATATACTTCATCTCAAAGGACTGAGAGTCATAAATAGCAGCTGCTCCTTGATAAAAATACAGTCCTGAGAACAAGCTAGTAGCAATGCTTAAGCTATGACATCTTCCATGTCAGAGTATAAGCTATTTTTGCAATAAGGAGCAGTATTTACCAGGTGTTCAACAGGCACAGGCATTCTAAACATGCAATAGCTCCCAACAGAAGTCTGAAATTACTTCCAGTATCTTGCTTACAATAGTTTATTTGCACACTGCAGAAAGATCAAGAAATCCTGCTATGCATTTGTGATCACTAATATTTCAAACACAACAACCAAGGGATACAACATAAGGACAGGCAACAAAAGGTGTTTTACAAAAAACCCCAACAAGAGTCTTTTAGTAATTAGTTAGATTGTTTGCAAGGTAATTGGAACACTCTTCCCTCCCCAACCCCTGGGAATTATTCCCCTCCGCTATACCTAAGCTATGACCAAACAACACTGGAGTGTTTGAATTCAGTGCAAGAAGAGTAATTTCAGGACATTTAATTTCACTCTAAACAAAAGGCAAAAGTTTATCTATATAGACATCCAAACGCCAACCTATTTGGTACAATGTAATGAAGTTACATAGATTTCACCCTCAGAGGTATGCTCTTGTAGTGACCACCTGCATTCCACAAAAAAAAGTGTTTGAAACAGTATAATATGGTAGACTCAACGCTTTAAAAAAAAATTTATTCAGCTGGAATTGGAACTCCCTAACATTCACAATATAATTTAGGATGCATTTGTTACATGAAGAGCAGATAAAAGACTGAAACAGTTTCACATACCAGTTAAGATATTCCACATGCTCCTTCCCCACCTACAATACTGACATCGTGGTTGTTTGGGTTTATTCCTTAACAAATACTCGGTTCAGCTTGTCTACCTGACTACCTCCCCCATTTCTACAGGAGTAGACACACAGCGACAACAGTGAGAGGATATGGGACACTGTCCTATCCAGTGTTTGGACCCTGGAAAGGAGTAGGCCTAGCTATTAAAACAGTTTGACGATGAGCTGAACATGAAGCGCTTCAGCAACTGAGGCAAAGCTGCACTCAGAAAAAGCTGTATAGTCACAGAGAAAGGAAAGCATCAGTGGCTGAACAAGGGGGAAAGGGGGAAGTAGTCTAACCCTCCCCCCCAACAACCCATTAGCTTTACGAAGAGAGTTCAAGAACTAACAAAATCCATTATCTGCAAGGTCCGCAGGATTAAACACCACGTTAAGATGACCCACTCCAAATCCTAGATCATTTGTCAACACTTAACAGGGCTTTAGCCATGCACAGTATGCATATTCTATAGACTAACCCCTTCCTTCCACCCCTTCTTCCTCTTTCCCCTCCCCCCAAAAGCATGAAGTTGATTCGAGAGTTTCACTACTGATTTCCCCATACATCCCTCCCCAGTTTTCTTTTCTTTTGAGGGCAGAGGGGTTGTCAAATACATTGACATCTCTTCTTTGAACAATTATCAAATTTTAAGGGATATAAAGACATTGGTGCATTTAGGAATTTACATATTTGTAAAAAAACCTAGTTATAAAACTGCATTTTTATCACCTAGCACTTTCAAGATTCATTGTTATTTTCCACTAATTAATATATTAAATTAAGCCAAGGTTTGAGACCGGAAAAGTTCTACTAATCTACTTAAAAACAGAAAAGAATATTTAAAACCAAAAATGAAAAGGTTAGTATGTTACATTCCAAAATCCACAGCCCATAATATTAAATGCATTCTTTCTACAGGAATGATGTTCTTTAAAACAGATGATTGCAAATATTTTACTGCTAGACACTCCATTACATTGGATAGTGTGACTGGAACCTGTGGATGGTGAAATCTTGAGGTTTGTCCAAGTTTCAATGTAAGGTGTCCAAGGTCCTCTCCCAGAACCATGTTTTGGAAAAAAAAAAAAAAAAAAAAAAAAATCACAGATCAAGTTCTTAGGACTTTTTTCAATCTTTCCTTGGCTTTCTGTTTCTGGGTGATCTATTCACAGTTTCCTCCTCCTGCAAGAAAGTAATTTGTGTAAACATCAAGAAAATAAACTCTAAGAATATCCTTAAAAACCATTTTGAGCAAACCTACAAAGAATAATCTTTCAAAATTTAAATCCTAGCGTAGAACTGAAAGGACCTACTGCTGTTAGTACCTTTCCTTCTATACATGGCAAACACACAAATCCTCATTTCATGGTGGATGTACACTATTTGCTGAGAGTACTCAACAGCTTCTGCTGCTGTGAGAATCCCTTTAACTTCAAGCAACACTCCACCCATTTTTAAGTCAGCCATTACGTCAGTGTGGAGCACTTAAGAGGTCACATCCTGACTGCATACAAAGCTGAATAAACCTTTTGCCTCAAGAAGATGCATTCCACACAATCCCATTCCTCTCACAATGCAGGGTCTACGGCAGTGCCTTTAGCAAGGTGCCCAGCTCTGCTGAAGTTGGCCACAGGAATTCCTATTGTGCAGGGTGATTAAGTTTTCCAAAGTATCACATGAGCCCGGTTAACTTTTAACATTTTCCTTGAGTCATGTAGAACAAGCCTTACTAAAAAATGCAAAAGACTTCCCTCAAAGATTAAGCACTCTCACCTCTGATGCAGCTTTCCTGTCCTCTTCCTCCTCTTCTTCCTCCTCTTCTTGACTAGCACTTCCTATTTCGGCATCACTTTTCTGCTTCTCTTCTAAGGAAAAAAAAAAAATTCTCATTTCTGACTTACCTTCAGTTCACCATTGGCTTTATTCCATGTCCGCCAATCCTGCTGGTTTATTCTATCAGAGAGAAAACTCAAACTGTTGTTTCAAGATTATCTAGTTTACCTACCTAGCTTTTCCTCATTTGCTTCCTCCTCCTCCTCCTCCTCTTCCTTGTCCCCTTTGTCTTTTTCTTCCTCTTTCTCCTCATCCATCACATCAGGCTGAGGAGCATCAGTCTTTTTGTACTCTGCAGCACTTGGCTGTTTCTAAAAAAAATTGTCCAAAACAGGCAATTACTTGTGACATTAAGGCACATTTTGCTGAATGTCTTTTTAAACATTATACTACTTATTACTGGAGGAAATGCATACCTTCCCAGAACAGCAGAACAGGACAACAAGGAACACTGGCAAAGCCACAGTGAGAATGTAGACTACCCAAAGCCAGGGACGCTCTTCAGCAGCTGCCATCATCTGCCCCACAACACCAGGCTATAACATAAAAAGAACTGTCAAATTTCATCCCATACAGCAAGTTGTAGCAGTTAAGTTTAAGCTACAGAATTTTCAAGTAGGCTTTCTGCAGCTTTGAACATTGTATTTCATACCTCAAAAACACCCTAAAGCTAACCTGCACAAGTACTTTTTCCATAGTTTACAAATTAAGAATTAGGCTAAAGTTAACAGTCCAATTATCAGAGCAAAAACCTCACAAAAGAGCAGTGAGTACTCATTGCTACTTATAGCAACCATTACCATATTATAATTAGGAACTGAGGTTCCAATCTGGTTTATCATAATCCCTAGCCTTGGTACATATAGGTATATATTGATAAACAGCAGCAATGCTCCTACTGTTCCAGTCAGAAGCACACAACTAGACCTGTATTTCTCACCTCTGCAGCACCATCAGCTGCCTTTTTCAGTCCCCATCCATCATTGGCCCAATCATCAGCCACAGCTCTTTCAGTACAGATGATAAAGTTGTCAAAAAAGATGTCAGAAGTCATTGACCATAGTTCAAGTCCCACAGCACTGAAGGGAGTCATCTTGAAGGGTTCCAGGTCTTCAAAGAAATCTGGGTTTGGGATCTTCCTAGGTTTCCATATACCCTAGGAAAAACAAAAGACATTCAGCCTCACCTGCTATAACACAATTTTTTAGTTTTCAGCCCATTCTGAACAGAGAGAAAGACCAATCCATTGCACTTAATTACAATGTCTATGGGTGCAACTCATCAGGTTTTGGGAATCAATTTTCATTTGTGCTACGAAGAAGCAAAGTCAAGTAAGAAACCACTTTGAATCTGTCCACTTGAAACACAGTACAATCACGACAGTATTTGTATTCTTAATTACACCTGCTGAAGAGAAATGCTGCATTGGCCAGCAGTTTAAGCAATGAAAACACCAACCTGATAGTTCACATTATCAATCATAGGAGGCTTCCATTTGCCTTTGTAGTCTGGATTATCAATCATTGGTCGCTGCCAGGTACCACAGCCAGGGGCTGTCTCACATTTAGGATTCGCAATCTGAGGTGCCTCCCATTCACCATCCATATCCTCATCCCTGAAAAAGGAAAATTCAGTTTTGAAGTCCGCCCCTTGTCTTTATACAGACTAGGACTTAGACAATGTCTGATTTCTGGGAAAATTAAAATTCCTACCATAAAATGGAGATACTGAAACTTTTATAGCATAGGTCTGTAAATAAAGACACTGCAGAAGGAATGAGGATTTCAAGAAGTAGCTTGGAAGCACAGAAGCTCAACAAAAGCCAGTCCCTGAGCACAGCCTCCCCCGCCACACCTTCCAAGTATGGTACCACTGCAAGATGACCATCCCTTCCCTGTTCAGCTCAGAATCACAGAAGAGTTGAAAAGCGCGCAGGTGAACGCAAGAACACGAGACTCCTCAGACCAACTCAGGCTTCTACTTTTGAAGCAAGATAGCCTGAATCAATGACTGTTAGAAGCAACAATGAATTAGCTATTCTTATACTTGCAAATGACAGCAAATATTTGGTACTGGCTTTTACAAGAGGCAGTAAACATACCAGTCTTCAGGCTTCTCAGCATCAGGGTCTGCTACATATTCTGGCTCATCATCCAGCCAGCCCTCTGGTTTCACTGCATTTTCATCTGCGATCTTTGCAGGAGCATCCTCATCCCTTGAGGATAAAGTATTATGTATTAACACACACAACACAAGTTCTTAATCCCAAGGCATGATTCTCCAGACTCTGAACAAGCCCATTGATCTAGACAACCAGCTAGTTTCACTTCTGATAGGGTAAGCGTAACACCATGATTTCAGAACAGAATTGACTTGCAATCTGTTACCTATACATGTGCCTCATGGCACAGTCATGGTGACAACTGTAAGGTAATACCACCTATTTTTTTAAAATCAACCTACAAAGGGCATATTACAGCAAATCCTGTATCTTAGTGCTGGCTGCAAACACGCCTTTGAGCTTTAAATCGAGCCTATGGTTCACAAAGCATAGGTTCAAAGACAGAAACCCAGTATCAGTTTCTGATTTAGGATGTCGGGTATTTCAGTCACTTGTAACTATGCATCTCACAACTACAAACATCTTACAGTTACACCTTCTGCAGCTCATCTTTTGATCTCATCAAGGATGAAAGCATCAGCTAGCATAGCTGTTTCAGTAAAACCTTTATCTGTGGCCAGCACAGTAACAGGAGCACTAAACAGTAATTCCCAGAAGACATGGATCCTGTCTGCCTTTCTCTACCAAACTGCTGCTCAGATGCCCAAACTGATTGTGTTTTGCTTACAAGGGTGAGACTCAAACCCTTCTATAAGTCACCTGAGAAAGACTTTTTGATCAGGACCAAATCATCAGGCCAAGGCCTCCCTCAGCTCCACCCCTCCAACAGCTTACCAGTCATCTGGTTTAACAGCATCTGGGTCTGGGATTTTTGGTCTCTCATCCCAGTCCTCAGGCTTCTGGTCATTCGGGTCCTCAATCTCTCGGGGTGGATTCACAGGAGGAGACATATCATTTAGCAAATTCCCACTGTTGACAACCGTTTGATCAACCAGTATTTCGAAACTATTATCAGGATTCAAGACTAAGAGAAAAAGTTGATGTAGCCATTACATATATGATACAAAGCATGCATCATAAAGCATCACTCATCCCCACTGTACAACTGTAACTTCAGCAATCCAAGCTACCACCTACCCAGCAACTGTTTTAAAGAACTGTTAAGAACCTTTCTCCTTATGCCAAAGTATAACTAGTGATAATGTACCACATCTCACCTTGTGAGAAAGACGACTCATTGCAGGAGTCCTACTTTAAATAGGCTAAAAGCACAAAGCAGCTTGTAGAGCGATTTACCAGTTACCACAGCAAGTTGACTTTGGCACGATATGTATTGCTCTAGTAGTAAGAATGTATGTATTCACATTCTACTCAAGAATACAACTGACTCACAGGATTTTAACCTCAATCCTTTATCCATTGTTGCCTCTATAGCAGGAAGAGCTAGAGAAATCCTTCTGAGTACTCCCTGAAAGATTTCAGTCACAGGTAATAGACCAGACCAGACACTGTACTTTAAGAACCACTGAGTTTGTCTAGTACTGTAAAAGCAGCAAGAAAAAAAGACTATCCCTCTAAATCTAAAGCCTAGTATACCCCAAATTACTAGGAGGCAGCATTCAAGCAGTTTATAAATGTCGATAATTTTAGATATACTTAGCATATCAAATTACTCATGACTGCTCTGAAATTCAGTTCTCCTTTAACTATTAAGTTCAAGGTCTCATGATCTTTCTTATATGAATCAAGACTTGTTGCAAGGAAGAAATAAGCCTTTGTATAATAAGATCAGTTTTTGCATTCAGAGCTTTCAAGTGGTTTTTAGTTATACGGTGTGTTGATACAAACATGCAGTTGTTCATCTGGCTCATTTTATGAGCTTTTGATTCAGGAAACACAGCAGTAGTTATTAACATGCATAGTTAACAGTCATCATACCCAGAGTATAAAGATGGGTCTTCTTATCAGTGAAGTAAGTCTTCAGGTCTGCATCTGGACGCTTTGCATGCTTCTCCTCATATTTGCCAGTCTTTGGGTTTTTGTGCCGGAAGATGAAGTGCAATTTATAGTCCTCTCCACATTTGTCAGGGCCAAACATGATTGTATATGGAGTTTTGTCATGGAACTGATCCTTTAAAAACAATGCAAAGCTTCATTCCATTATTTTGAAATACAACTTAAGTCACTGCCTGGCATAAGAACTCCCAATTCATTAGAAATTATTCTGAAACTTGGATATCAAGCCAGTGAAGTAGCCATAAAGCTTGTATGATGAATACAAGCCCCTAGAAAAAACACCAGAATTATCCCAGCTACTTGATTATGCACCTTTGGTCTCCAATACCCAGATGGAAAGCAACAGCTATTCAAGTGTTATCAAAAAGGTAAGTATAAGTGACAACCACAATGTTTAAGTATATCTCTACATTACAATAAAGGATTTTTAAAAGCTATCAATATAGAAGTATCAGTTACTGCTAATAACGAACACCTAGCTAGTCCAGTGAGTTTCTTTCACACAAAGTGATAAGCAGCATTAAAAGTGAGGCCAAGTTGTATTTAGTTTACACACTTATAAACTGGTGCACTGTCTCAATCTGAGAGCTAATTGGATATAATAATCTCACCTTTGAACACTGCAAACAAGTCTATTTGTTCTTGCTAATGTTATCTTAAAATTCAATGCACATATGAAACTGGTTAGACAGCCAAGCAGTTTTTTGGGTGTCCTTTTTTTTAAAAAAATAATTTGGAATCTGTATTAATAATACAACTCCAATAAGACTACAGAAAGAAAGGAGAAGGAGGGGTAACAAGTCATAAAAGGTACTTCCTATAAAGTCTAGGAAGATGGCTAAAGAAAACCCATAGGCTACACAAGCCTATGCAAGGTAACCCAGCAGTTAAGCTTTGTCTGAATAGGCTAAACCACTTTAGGTAGGTATACGATTGAGACGAGAGAAAATGATTCTTAATCTTTAGGAGCTGTAGCGTGGCCTCTTCCATTGACCACACTTTTAAGACAACGCATTCAAGGGTCATTTATGAAGCAAATGGTTCCATACAGCCAGTGAGCACAGCTGAACATGTAAGACTGTATCCACTCCAACCTCTCAAGACTTTTTTTTAAATATACCAAATAACTCACAAGTGGGTTCACATGTCAAAGACAAGACAATAAATGCAAGGTGTATTTTTAGTTATTTGCATTAGTCTGTTTCAGAAGACAAAACGTGGAATCTTCCTTCTGGGCAACAGCTTCCTGAGAAGGTTTCTCCTCATACACTGGCTACTCTCATAAGATACCTCCTCTTTGGTCCTAGAATCTAGGGAAATCTGAAGTATTGCAGACTTTAGCAAAGGTCTAGAACTGCTCAGCTACTAGGAAACTCCAGAGTTTTCACTCAAGGGGACAGAAGATTCCAGTATTTCCTCTCCAACTGAAAATAGTGGGAAACTGCTGAGTGCAAAGTACTTCAGAGATCAGGCCCTAAATATGCCCCACTGCCTTTATTGAAGGGGTTTCTTCAGAAAGAAGCAAAATGAAAAAGCTTTCTTTCATGACTAATATTCAAAGTAGCAGCATTACTCACCAGGTTCAATTCAGGGGTTTTTGAAAGCAATTTCACATAGGCCCCGCCACACTCTATTCCATTTTGGAAGTTTACTTCATACCTAATTTTAGTTTTGGACAGAGAAGAGGAGAACATGTTATACGTGAGGAAAAATTACTTCTGTAATACACAATTACAATCTTCAAATACAAATTAAGAGTAAGACTATTGTTGTTTGCTTTAAATCACATGTCCAGTGAATATTAAAAACGCACGCTGCACTCTAAGGACTAAGCAAATATTCATCATAAGGGCCTGAGAAACAAGAAAAATTGAGGATTTAGAACACAGCCTGACAGAAGGGATTAAAGGAATTGAGTCTAGAAGATTATCACCTAGAAGTAGAGAGAAGGAAGAAAAACCTTTCTTGTATGTAAGACACTGCAACAGAGATTAAGGCAAGCCAATTATTTTCCCCACAACTACTATGGCAGACAGACAACTCAATTTGCGAGACTACCGAAGAGACAACAATTGGATCCTAGGAGAAGCCCCTTTAGGGTTATAAGGATACAACAGTATATTTAGGGATGCCAAGGAGTCTGAAAAAGGCAAAACATCTCTGTCAGGAATAGGCTAAGTATGCTTGATCCTCTCTCAATGCCAGCAGCTGGAGTGGATGACCACTGGGATTTATTTTTAGCCTTGTATTTTGAGCCAAAACTAAACAGTCATACAAAGCAAAGTGACCAATTCATTATCTTGTGCAAATATGAATTAGCTTACTCTTTGTTTAAAGCTGATAAAGTAGGTAATAATCCACAATTCAACTGTTCTCACCAGATGATCTTCCCCCCCCCCGCTTGCTAGTCTAACATACATGCAAGTACATTCTTCTACATCAGTCATGGCCAAACAGAGCTAGGCAAGCTGTTGATCTTCCACGACAGATGAACTAAGACAAAGGAAGGAGGAAACAAGTGCATCTTTACCACTCTGTCCATTCCACCTTGGAAACAGGGGGCAGTTTACTGCATAAGGAAGTGTACTGACCTACATACAGACCAGCTTTTCTCCAAGAGGACAAGGACTTTCACAATTAGCAGTACAAAAGTCAGTTGCCTGACCTTGTTACCACAATTAAATCAAGCGAATTGAGTCCCAAGACAGGTTACCAAGTGTAGTTTTCATAGACTTATTTCCTTTTCAGGCTTCAGAGGGACCCATTGCTGTTCCTAAATTCCCACTTTGGGAATACGGGTTGCTATTTTACTCTTACTTAAACAGTATAATAATAGGTTACAGTATCTTGTGTCATCTAGACCCCCAGTCAACAAAAGCTCAGTTACGGAATTAATCATGCCACCCTTGAAATAACAGAACCCTAAGTTATCCTTTACTTACTGTATAATAAGGGGTTTGGTATCAAATACAAAAGGCTTCGAAAGTTTGGATGAAATTGCATGATGCTTGGCTCGGGTTACCAACACAAGCCCTTTGTCTCCTGGAAGCTTAGTGTCCTTCATGTCTTGGACTTCCCATTTACCTGGAGAGAAATTAAACTTCATCAAAACTTGTTCAAGATAGTCTTTGTTTAGCCCAATTTTGAACAAGATAGTCAGCATCCTGAAACAACCACCTACAGGGTGCCTTATCAAGTTATTAGCATAACATCCTCACTAAAAGTTATTTTTAAACCTCCAAGTGGATATTTTGTCTAAATTAGAACTACACTTTATATTCTTAGCCAGGTATATAAAAACTCCACCCATTTTCTTCAGTGAATATAATTTTAACTGGGAAACAGAAAACAAAGGCTTGCATCTCTTCTTCAGGTGTGACAAAAGACATCAGAAACGTCTATCATCCAAAACCACGGTTGGACTCACCATCATATTTGGCAATCTCATCATCTGTATCATCTTTTTTGGCTCTGGAAAGGATCCATCTAGAAGAGAGACATCAAATGGTCAGAAAATCATACTTTTTTTTTCCCCACTAAAAATCCTGCCCTTAAGATAAGATAACCCTTGCTGTCCCATGACTACACCCCAGTGTCTCAATCCCCTAAGGAGTTCTATCCCCAAGCCTGCAAAGTTTTCTGTATTTGCCACTTCGCACCCTCAAAGTAGGATCATGGCCTCAGTGTTTTGCTCTTGTAAAAAAAGAAAAGTAGTACCTCACCATCCTCACATTACCTGAAGAAAGTGAAAAGTCAGATGAGGATTAAAATGTTACACATGTATGGCTCACCTCCCCTCATATAGTCACTGCTGTAATCCTCACCAACCACTGCCCTTTGATTCAATTTCAAATAACATAGGCTCTAGTGAGGGTTTCACTGCCTTTCACCAAAATTTTAAATTTTTTGCTATACTGAATCATCCTTCAGATTATACTCACCCATCCAGAGTTCCTTTATCAAAGGACTCTGCAAAATACACCTCGCCAGTTGGGACTGGGGCCCTGTAGGTAACCTATTGGAGAAAAGAGGCATTTATGCACCTTTCAAGGCAGGTTCTCTACTCTAGACAGGCATATATAGCTCACATTCCCCCTCTACACTCCAGTACAGCTTACCTGAAGCACCTTTGCAGCATAATACAGAAGTTACGTAAATATTGCTGCTTGTGCCAAGCCATTGTGTTCTTGTCTGCAACTAAAACTAAAGTGTATATATCTAGCTGGAAACAATAGCATTAACTCCTGACAAGCACACCACAGATTTTAAGGGTAGACCTAAGTTTTCAGGAAGAACGTGGGGGGGACAAAAATAGGAACGAAGCAGCTAAGCTTAATTCCAAGCCCTACTCCCAGATAACATCTTTAATAACACCACAACACATTAAATGTTAGCAAAGAAAAGACAACTCTGGTCAGACTTACATTAACCACAACACAAGCGGTAATTCAATTTTTAAAAGAAGTTCCATGCCAAACCTTTGGAGTTGGAGGAGAAGTGCTTGTTTCAGGCTTTGACTCTTCTACATCCTCAATGCCATCATCCAAGTCATCCTCAATATCAACTACATCATCACCATCATTGTCATCATCCATATCATGTGCCCGGACAGCAAGAGCGCCAAGAGCGAGCAGGGTCACATACAGTAGCCATTTCAGCTCCATGATCTGAAGAAATAAGACGAGGTAAAGAGGTCAAGCCAGTGCCGCACACAGAGCAAAGCACTGCTTCTCAGTACAAAACCAAGTGTCCAAGACCACAGGTGAACTG
This sequence comes from Phoenicopterus ruber ruber, assembly GCA_009819775.1. Taxonomy (NCBI): domain Eukaryota; kingdom Metazoa; phylum Chordata; class Aves; order Phoenicopteriformes; family Phoenicopteridae; genus Phoenicopterus; species Phoenicopterus ruber. The sequence continues at coordinate 6,592,329 of CM020228.1, read as the reverse complement.
CCTGGTCATACCGCTGAACGAGAAGCATGAACTTATCTTTTCAGATCCTATTTACCGCATCTGCCTGGTTGAGACAGCTCTAACAGCTGGAGAGGAATACAACATAAAGCTAAAGTATTTAATACAAAACAGACGTTAACTGAGTGGAGGACCATGTGTGCAAGTTCTGCAGATCATGCTGCAGAAGTGTCATAATTTTGCTCTTACATTGCCACAGTCCATGAGCAGAACAGTAGACGCATCTACACAACACCACAACCTGTCTACCTGCAGAAGCCTAAACAGAAAACCTATTTCATGCTTATGAAGGACTTCAAATGCATCATGCAGAAGCTGAAATTTCCATTCAGTTCAGGAATTGAAATACAATTTGCTAGCTCTTTCGAGCAGAGTAATCTATGGAATAATCAATCCTCTATCTCCTGTTCAATATTTTTTTATCCTTTCAACTGTGGGACACTGGCGTTTTCATTCATCAGTCCCCTTCCCCAGGTGTTATTTTGGAATTACTACCAACAGTCGTTGATACTGCTGGCAGATGTCTATAAGCAATTGAGGCTACTGAGGCAGATCCAGGAGAAAATTTCTTACTATTTAACAGGCAGTTGATTTGATTCCCCTCTTTCAATCTCTAATTTAACAGGATGACCAAAGAAAAAGAGTATCTGTTCACAGAGGCTTTACAGAATTAAAATATCACATTTCAACTAACTTATAAGGTACCCAGCACATTGTCACACCTAAAATACAGTAGACCTTGGCAAGCCGTAGCTCAAAAGATCTTGTAAGTAAAATGGGTTTCAATTTGACTTTCTTGCTAGAAAAACTACAAGATCACTGCACCTTTAGGTTGATACAGAAGGCAACACTCCTAGCATGCTGCTCATAGTTTTATCTGCCAAAAAAACCCCACCTGTGCCTTGCTCACCTTTTCTCCTTTGAATCACATTCCAAATTTTTCTTCCAAAACCAGAGTTGTAACTGAGACTAATACTTTTTTGAAAGCAAGTACAAAACCAAACATCCCCCTCCTTCCCTTACACTCCTGCCTCAGGCTGTAGCCCTGTAGACTTACAAACATAACTCAAGCAGAGTTAATAGTGCCTGTAGGGGCATCAGTTCATGCTAGAAAACAAACTTTCAACTTTCCAAAGCATGTTTAGGCAACTAAAAGAATTTACAGTCTTAAAGGCTTATCAGCACTATCCAATACTCCAAAACTACGTTGCATACCAGATCTACCGTTCTCGGATTATTCTTTAACTTACTTCTTATGACAGAGGGGATGTTTCATAACTACAACAAAACTGTATTTTAAAGACTTGTACTGAGGTCACATCCAGTTTGTCATTACAGCAACATGCGATTGCAGCCAGTTTTCTAACAATAGTGATGGCCTTGAGGATTACGGTCTAAATGCATGCTCACAGCCCTCCCCCTCACAGTTCAGGCAACTGTACCAAAACACCTTGGAGCCAAAAGGACACACCACTGACAGCACGAACGGCTGACAAAAACTTGTAAGTGCTGTTACGTATGAGCAAAACTTGTTTGCTTAATGCACAGTGTACAGCCAGAAAGCAGTTACAGACCTCATAGCTCTTATTACTAATGTGGGAACCACAATACAAAAACAAGGAATGAAAAGTAACTGTCAAGCTAACATCGGTACCCTTGGAAGTTCAAGTTCCTCTTGCATAGATAGCATGTTCTCTAAACAAACTCATGCTTACCAGCATAAAAACAGTACAGAAAACAAGAGCCTGAAACTTCATTTGAAAAAGTGATCTTTAGAGCTCTGGATGTGCCCTGTGCGACTGAAGTAGCTGCAGATGAAATGGCACAAGGACACCTTTCCAAGGGAAGGGTTGAATTTTGTCTTACCTTACCAACAGGGCCTCACCAAATACATTTTTAACAGAGCGAAATTCAGGAAGACTTTACCCAAAGTTTTATAACGGCTTTCAAATTATATTATGCTTTACAGAATGACCAATTCATAATTTGGAAAGTGATACAAGGAAATTAATCTTAAAAATATAGCACGGTTAAAGATAAGCCAATACTCTCCTCTCCTAAGAGGAAGGAGTTTTCTTCATACCTCCTCCCAAGCCTGGGCAAAGGATAATAATGATTTAGCATACAAGTAATCTCACTACTAGGCAACTAGCAATAAAGTTTCGGTGAAAGAATTAAATCACCCCCCCTAACTTTCATGACAGTACCAACTCCATACGTAATAATTACCTACTTCACAATCCCACCTCAACTACAACCCTTGGGAAATACTTGTCAGCAGCAAATGGACTTTGATAAATGCCAGCACTTCTTGCTCAGACAAGTGGCAAAGCTGACTAGCCTCATATTGCAGGTAAGGTTGCACCAGAAATTCTTCTGTCAAAGCGTCCTAGTGAAACCAGACAATTCTACCAGTGGCTCATACAGCAGTGGCAGAAGCTATGTCACTCTGCACGTCTGTCCTCCTCACGCAGCCATAGGTATCTACCCTGTAGGTCTACATTTATCAGTTAATGCTCTGTCTGAATTTGAGGCCTAGGGAACCTCATTTCAAGCTAGAAGTACTATCTGTTCAAGTTCCCAAGCAAGTTGTTTGGGTGTCGTCATCCGCCCCCCCCCCCCAATAAAGCTAAAAGCATGAAGAGAAGCTAATCCAGTTTCACATCCTTGCCTCTTTATAATCATCGGAAAGCAGTATTCATAAGTTTCTGTCCCTATAGAAAGCTGTTTAGGACATCTCCTACTTATTAAAGCAGTCCCAAATTCAACATAAGCTACCATTCACACACCTTGAGTACAGACTGGTAGCATCTCCTGCAACTGCCAGTTGTCATGCCAAGCTCCTTACTCTGTTTATCTGTAACAATATACAAACTAACGAAGTTATAAGAAATAAAAGATAATATGTTCTCAGAAGAGCAATTTAAGTGAAGCACACATTTTCGATATTTAGAAAGCTACTTCTGTCTATAATGGATGTACTGCTACAGGAGAATATTTCAACTTCACTTCACACAATCCTTAGGGACACAACAGAAACACGATTATGCCCTAGTAAATTAGGTTATTCCTAAACAGAAGATGGAAAGGGAGGGGAGGGGGAAAGTGAAGAAACTCATTTTTTACACAAAACAGGCATAAACCAAATTTTTGGTGGAGCTTTAAGGCGCTAGCAACTACAGGTGTTCAATTAGTCACCTAAAATGTAGTCTAACCTTCAGACACACAGCCACCCACTCTATTATGATCAGATTTCTCCCTTGAAGAAGTGTCCAATTTCCAAGCAATTATCGTAATTAGCCATTTTTTGCTCTGCCTGCACTTCCATTCTTTAACTGTGTAATATTTCTGAAGGTTAGTGTATTTCTGATCATATAACTGCCAAAAGCCTTTAACAAAGGAACCCTTTCATAATAGCCAAGGGCTTCTGACGTCTCCATTCCACCTCAGTGCAACCCTCATTTTCACCATAACACCGCTGCAAGTCAGAGACGACTAAAACTTCATCTACTTTTTTTTAATAAGGTCTTCAGACACTTACAGACACTGGCACACCACTTGGATAGAAGGGAAAACTACTGCAGTCTAACACCAAACTACTAACTAGGAAGAGAGTTTGAGACTGCCAGGGCTAACAAATCATTTGTTCTGCGTCTGTGTGTCCATCCACAACCAGCTTCTACACTAGAAAAAGCATAGCTGACATTTAAGCACTGTTCACCAAGTCCTGACTGTCAAAAGGCCGAAGTATTTTCCCCTGGAATTTATGGGAGCTATAGCAGAGCACTGAAAACAGACACCTAGAACAGCCACACTACACAGGCTTTACTTTTTACAAAGTAAAAACTAAACTAAATTGGAGTGAGATTCAGAGACGGGATCAGCTTCTTGCCATACAAGTGGCACTCTTAAAATGCAGGGCTAAGTGATCGCTACCTTTGGATTTCAAGGCTTTCAATGAAGTCATGCAGCTTCAGAGATTTATTTTTATTTAGAATTCCTCTTTCACTGGGCATAAAGGGGAAAGTTCTTCTTAATTATTGGCATGACACTGGGAACACTTGACCCATACAGCAGACAGTTGTCACCATTCTCTCTAACATACATGGCCTGGGGAAGGACAGACAGTGAAAGGGCCCACACAAAGGATGTTTAAGTCCTTTGCTATCGTACTTCCAGAACATACTATTTAGAAATTAACTTCCCTGTCAGGCCAAACAGAGCCTGCAAAACCAGTTTAATCATCTCCTTGGTTGCTAATCTATTTGAGTGGTTCATCAAGCCAGTTCTTAACACTACATATTTCAGAATGTATAACTACATTTGAATTGCTACTGGCTATCTAGTTTACTACTTACTTTTTTTTTTTAGAAGAATTAACAGCCAGATGAAATAGGTCTTATTAAAAATAAGTCACTTACTATGAACTACACCTCAGCAATTTAACTGGAAAAGCATCAGTGGTTTCTATTTCAGCAGCATCTGAAGTGACAGCTGAATGACTTAAATATAGGAAGAGTAAAATTTGCTAACAGAGTCCTGTGTTCCAAACACTGGATTTCAGTATGGTATTTACAGTGGAAGCACACCAGTAAAAACAAGCACAATGCGTCCTCATGCAAGGCAAGAATTATGGAAGAAAAATTTAAAGGCACAAAAGTAAAGAAATTCATCACAACACAAAAAAAATGCAAGGAGACAAGAACAGAAAGGCTGAGGCACAGATACTCATTTTCCCTCGCAAATGAGATTTTTTTATGGTTTCTGAGCAAAGGCTTGGCTATCCTACTTCATAGTCCACTAGTTTCTTAAAGTCAGAACTACTGAATAGCAGAGGAAACCTTTTCCACACCTCACAATACCTGCACCTTCCACACGCCGGCTCCTCTGTGGTGCCAGGGTAACTGTTTACACAGCCTCATGATGAACTAGCAGCTGGTTTAAGATGGCTCGAAGTCCTTCTGCCGTGTTATTTTAACCCTGAATCAATACCCCAGTCCAATCCAGCCCGCTAAGGCAAAAAGAGCTGTATCAGGACAAGTGAAAGTACTGTGAGATAAAGTAAGTAGCCAAGGATAAAGGAAATTAAGCTGTTGGCAGCAGAGTCAGCTTAATGCCATAGTTTCATGTGCAGTTCTATCATCAGCGCTTGTCCAGGACAGACCTGTCTTCAGGCAGATTTGGGAGATCTACACTCTATGGCAAAGCTGAACAACTAACTGTGGCCAAACACTATAAATTCAGCAACCAGTACATTATCTCACCATCCCTCCGAGAGGGATATAATAAAATTATATTCATATATGTAGCAATTTGCATGATGCAGACAACACTATTTTTGCCCTTAAATGCTTAGTTTTGCAACTAGGCAACTTCCAACGTTGCGAAGATTTTGCCTTTAACATCATAACCCAAGGAACAGCAGAAAAGGCTAAACTAAAACTGCCTCGCTCACAACAGGCCAGAGGCAGGAGCTCTGAGGGGGGGTGGTTTGCTCCCCCACCCCTCCCCTTTTATTTTTTAAAGGAGGGGGCGGCTAAGATACACTACTACATATGGTTTGAGGAAAAAGTCTCCTGGAAAACTCAACAGCCCCACAGAAAAATCTGCCTTCTGTTTGGGTTGTAAAGAGCACAAACCAGGCAAGAGATTAGGCGTGAAAGGTGACAGCAAAGCAGCTTGGTTTTAATAAGCGTTTCAAATGTGCCAGTTTCTAAAAATAATGTACAACAGTGCAGATACCGTAAGGGAGAAAACACCATGTACCGTTTGTCAGCGAAGACATCATTCCCGCAGAACTGGAAGTCCTTGGAGGGCAAAGGCAGAACTGCAAGGCTTTTTGACCATAAAACAGATGGGCTGCTAGGGAAATTACATTAGGTGGGGAGAGATCTGGAGGTACCCCAAGATCTTTCAGACCACCGTGCCTAGAAATCAATTCAAGTTTGCCCTTCTACAGAATTGATTCCAGCAAGAACAGGCTGCCATCGCGATCACTACTAGAGGCAGAAAAATGAAAGGCCAGAAAAGGAAGTACAAGGCAGGGCTAAGTACAAGTCACAGTGCATTCTCAGTAAAAGATTTATTCATTTACTTACGGGGAAGTGCTGCAGCACATCAAATTGAGAGGGCAATCTAACGGAAGTTGCAAGCTTTCTCCCTGTTTTGCATTAGGCTTCCCTTCCTAGGGGGGCAGTTGACACCAGGAAGCAGTTTACATCTTATACTCAGCTTGTGATGGTGTCTGGGAATTGTACAAGTATTCCCTCCATAGTATTTTTTTTTTAAACTAGAAATACTGAGACTTAAGACAAACACAAAGTTTAACTCAAAGCTTTTCCTAGTTTTGTTAAGTGTTTTGGATAAGCCTATGTAATATGATGAAACAAACAGTAAGGGTTGGGGTTTTTTTTAAGTCATTTCAAGTGCATCAGAGTGAACCTAGAGTAACATATTTTAACCTGTATTTAACCATTTTATCTGTTTTATCTCATACATTATTACAGTCCCATTAACTCCTTGCAACATTTTAGCAACAACCCAAACGAGTGGGTAAAATGTCCCATAAAATCTGTGTGTTAGCTAGACAATGTTAAGTAAACATACTGCATTTAGGAAAACATTACATTCCTAGAGACTCGTTTTCAGACATCTAACATACTCTAAATAAGTTCCAGAAAGAGTTTTCCACGATGCTCTGCAGAAATACTGCAGTTTTAATTACGTTAACACTAATAAAGTCTGAACCTTTACCATTACTACTATTAATACACGTCTGTTTCCCTTCACAACCAAATCACCTGCAGTGTTTCTCTTTCTACAGCCTAGAAAGTTCTTAACCACAAAACTGCACGTGAAAGTTCACTCTTTGGAACCAGTACAGACGAGAAAGCAGAAGGCTATGCATGCTTTCATTCAAAGGTGTGGGGGTTTTTGTTTTAAAAGCACACAATATGATCCTCAGCCAAAAATGAGAACTAAGATGTCATTTATATACTATTTTGAACACACTCAACACGAATGACATTCAGGTGGTAAAAATCAAAGCATGCATTTTAAGTCCCCAGAATTCTCAGATCGTGCTGCTGCAGAGTCTCCTCGTCTGTACTTCACCTTTGGCCTCCCTCGCTGCATGACTACCACATCTTCCCCACCTGTTGGGCCTCCGGTTCTGCGCCTGGAGCTCCCCCTTTCCAGAGACTTCTGCTTCCCCTCGCACAGCCCGAGCCGGACCACACGCTCCGCTCCGCACCCACCTCCCCTTCCAGCTCTGCGGGGCTTCCCACTTACGGTCAGCGCTTTTAGGTAGCTCAAGACTATTTCCACACGTTACCGGCCGACATTACAACAAGCAGCCAGATAAAACCCAAACCACACGCCAACCCCAACAGGCCACATCCACCCTCGAGCCCCACTCTCCTCCCCCTCAAAAGCCGCCATCGGGGGGGAGGGGGGGGGTGACCAAGCTCCCATCGGCCCCGCTCCAGCCGCGGCCCTGCCACAAGCCGCTCCCCAGCCCAGAGGTCCCAGAACTTACCAGAAGACCCGCCGCTCCCTGCCAGGCCTCTCAGAGGCCTACGGGGGCCGAGCGGGCGCCGACGGCGCCTGCAGCAGCCCCGCGGCCGCCCCCAGCCGCAGGGCCTCCCCAGGCACGGCCGCCCCTCTCGCCCCGGGGGATCCCCGCTTCCCCGCGCCCCCGGGGGACCCGCCGCCCTCCCCGCCCGCCGGCGCACGCGCGGGCCCCCCGCCGCCCACCACACCCACGGCCCAGCAGCATCCCACCGCCCCGCCGGGCCCTGCCCGCCGCACGCCCCCCGCCAGGCCCGACTCCCCCGGGCTGCCCCCGCTGCCTCACCCCGCCAATCCCCCGGCATGCCCCGCGGGCGGGCCCGCTCCCCGCTCCCCCACCCCAACGGCCGCGGAGCTGGCCCGGCCGTGGCGGTCGGGGGGACACGGCGCACTCACCCCCCGCAGCGCCGCAGCCCCGGGCGCCCCCGTCCGCCGCCCCCCCCCCAGCCTCCCCTCCGCGGCCCTCACCTCCGTCACGTGTCCGCGCGCCCAGCGCCGCCGCCGCCGCCCGCCTATCTACCGCGCGCCAGCCCCGCCCCCGGCCCACCTCACTCCGCCTCTCCCATTGGCGGAGAGCGCGCCCGTATGCCCGCCCCACCGCCAGTCCGGCATCTCGATTGGCTGATAGCGCCGCCGCTCAACGGCCTGCCCGCCTCAAAACACGCCCCAACGGCGCTGCCCTTCGTGGAGCGCTGTTATTGGTTGGTGGGGTTGCAGGAAGTGTTGGATGGTTGGCTGGTTGAGGGGAGGCCGTTGAAATGTGGGCGGGGACGCAACGGATCTCTGTCCAGGGGCGCTGCGGTGGCTGACAGGGCGTTGCGGGTGCCCGGCCGCCCGGCGGGAGGGGGCTGGGGCAGCGCCCGTGCCCGGCCGCCGCCTGCTGCCTCACGGCCCCCCCGCCTCATGGACCCCCCCCTCCCCGCCGCGGGGACGGTAGCGGCCCGGTCGTGGGGAAGGGCTGAGGGGGGCCCTTGCGCCGCTGCTGCCGCAGGCCCCGAGGCGAGGCCCCAGCGGCCGGGCTTGCCTCACCCCGCGCAGCGGAGGAGCCCTGGGTCTGCCTGTGCAGCCGGAGATGCCGGGGGCCTCACCCGGGAGGTCTGTCCGGGGAGGCTGGAGGCCCGTCCCACTGCCTGAGCACCATGGTATTAAACAGCAAAGTCACCGTTGCTTCTGTCTTCTCTGTCCTTAGCTCCTTGGAACGGGTTTTCAAGTTTTCCTGCCTATTCAGGAAATTCAGCATATTTTTTGCTCAATTACAAGCTGAGGATTTAAGAAGAAAGTGACATATGCTCCAATGCATTCAGAACATGCCAGTGCTGCTCAGGCAGCCTCTTGTTTAAAGGCCTTGTTTAGTATCAGAAGCTTTAAGCTGTGATGTATTTCCAAAATTAGCGTACTGTATGTCTGTAGAAGTGAAATACTGTGTTAATGCTCAACATTTACACATCTGAACAAGTACAGAAGCACAGGGAGATGCAGAAATAACTCTCCCTGCTGTACCGACTGGGAAGGAGAGGCCGAAGGAGGTAACTGGTTTGCATGGGACCTCACGAGTAACTGTCAGAGCAAGAGGAAATGTCAGGAGTCCCCGTCTCCTGCTGCGTACGTACAGCAGCGTGGGATGGCAACGAACAAGGCCCCGCGATGAGGAAAGCAGAGTCCTGTTACCCTATCAGTAATACCACTTTTAGGTTGTGTCTGAGCTGCTCCAGCTGAGAACAGTTAAATGGAAAGCTATATCTGAACTATCCAGTTTAAAGCAAGTTCCTGTGTGGTCTGTGGGCTGCAGCCCGTTTCAGCAGATAGGAGGTATTTTGTAGGAATACCAAATTCAATATTCAAGGAAGAAGAGGGTTTTTTGTAAACATAAATCTGTTTTGAGCTGATGCAATGAGTCAGCAACATAAGTCTCCCCACAGAGAAAATTCCACCGCGTTAGGACAATGCAAGCAGGGCCCCGGCGCTCAGAAATAAGGCTCAGCATAAATGAAATCAGCAAATCCCTGTTTACACTGAAGTTTGGAATCAAACGTTCCCATTTTTCCAGAAAGCCATCAAGTTGGCTCCTAAACCTCCCTGTTGACTGAGTTACACCCGGAGACTGCGCAGAAGATGCAGACAGACAGGCAGGGAAACAGCCACAAACAACAGGCAGCACAGGAGATACCAAGTGCTTTAAATAAGAAACTAAAAACACCACGGAGGAATACTTTAAAGAGTAAAAAAGCAGTATAATTTAGCAGGCTCCCTCCCCAATCTAGGCAAAATCCATTTTTCCACCAACTATCTTTCACGCCCCTCTTTGGAAACAGGTTATTAACTCCAGCGTAACTGGCAGGACAGCACGCTACTACTGCTGCAATCACACAAGCACCGGGAAGTCAAACACACACGCGCATGCCTCACGCATGCTTCCCCTTTCTCTCCCACCCTTTCCCAAAAAAGACATTCCTTCCTTTTACAACCTGCTGAATCACGGCACAGGCAGGCAGCCCTGAAACCCGCTGCTGCCTGTGCTGCTTTGTCATCAAGGGGAACAGAACAGCATAAGGTTTTTTTTAAAAAAGAAGCTGCTAAAAGCATATCCTATGATGTCATGTTCGAGATGCTTGAGTTTAGATAAAAGGAATACAAAATCAACACAAGAGAGAGAGATAATCCAGAAAGAAAATAAAAACAGGGATGAAGGGAACAGAAGAAACATGCACAGAGATTTAACTGCTTTGGCAGCCGAGGAGGTGATATTTTTAGACCAGACTACAGAGTGCCAGGGCAGGGGCGATGAAAGAAAGAGGGATGGCAGATACCGCATGGCAAACATGACGTTGTCAAAGAAAACCATGTAGGTGTGTTCAGGCTTTGCCGCAGGAGACTTGCCTCGTTCCACTGATAAACACTTGGGGAGCATGCTGTTCTCTGATTTTGCAGTAAGTTTGGAAAGGCAGAAAATGGGCAGTGTGGCGAGGCTGGCAGAGCCTGAACACGCAGAACTCAGAGGCGAGAGGCGATCCTCAGTTTACAAGTGAACCACAGCTTTGAATAATTGTATTTTGGGGAACTTTTCTTGCCCTGACTGTTACCAGACAGCACCAGAAACCTCCCGCGCTTTCAGCTGGTACTTTCCATTCTTAATTCCCGCTAACCTCGATCTCCAAAGAATTCCTTCTTCCTTAATCCCTGCAGGGCATTGCCACATCGCTAGCGCTCTCCTTGCATTTCAAGCATTAGTAGTAGATCTTTTCAGACTCATTCTCCTCTGGAAAACTGGCAAGAAGTGAGTGGAAAATCAAGCAGGTCAGAGTTGCAGGACATGAGTGACACCACACTGACAGATAGCAGGCAGCCAAGGCAGATGACCAGCGGGAGAACGCTGACTTTTGCTCTTTCAAACTTTGAACTGCAGGAGGGAAGACAAGCTCACATCTCTGTAGGGGGCAATGTCCATGTGCCCTGGTACGCTTTTCGTGGAAAACACGTTTCTTTACAATGATATCTCTGGAGAGCACGCCTGAGAAAAGGATGGGAAAAGATACACTGACATTATCAAAATGGAGGGCAGTGGCTAAGTGTCTAAAGGAAATAATAAAGTCCTGCCATTTTCAAAGGTAATAAATGTGAATGTAAGAAGTTTTGTAAATTAATTGTAGTAAGAGGAGGCAGATAAGTAGAAAAAGGAAAAAGCAACAGAGAACCAGAAGCAGAGCACTAGCAGATGGATGGGAGGAGACGGGGAGACACAGTACTGAGGTGGAAGAAGATAACCCATCCACCTGCTACCATTCGCACAAGCTAGGAAGTGCCTCTGGGAACGGGAACTTTACAGAAAACTTCTGGCACCCAGAAGTTCAGAGTTACCCAAGACAAGACAATAGGTGCAGGTTTGGTCTGGACATAAGCTAGGGAAATCCTGATGGTTTCCATGGGTTGTACACGGCTTTGGTGGCTCCCTTAGGCATTGCACCAGTGCATTGGGTTTGCATGCCAAGGTTTTAGTAACGTGGGGGTACAGGGGCGGCTTCTGGGGTGAAGCTGAGCCTGGGAAGAAGGGAGGGGTGGGGGGGAGGTGTTTTTAAGATTTAGTTTTATTTCTCATTGTCCTACTCTGATTTGATTGGCAATAAATTAAATTAATTTTTCCCCAAGTCAAGTCTGTTTTGCCTGTGACAGTAACTGCTGAGTGATCTCCCTGTCCTTATCTCGCCCCACGAGCCTTTCATTGTATTTTCTCTCCCCTGCCCAGCTGAGGATAGAGCGGCTTTGGTGAGCACCGGGTGTCCAGCCAGGGTCCACCCACCACAACCAGTTTGCTGGGCACCGCTTGGTTCCCAACGTGCCCCTTTCCACCAGTTCTTTCACAGACCAGATGTAGGTTTGCTTGAGAGCGGCCTTCAAATATCCTCAGAATTGTGTCCTCCCTGAGGGTCTCACACTTGAGGCATTTTTATCCGAGCATGGCCGCAACGCACGCAACAGTTGTTCCCTTACTAGGGAAACGCAGATCACCCTTGGGATGCCAACACAGCATCCCCCGACCAGCAGAAGCCTGCCAGCAATAGCAGCAGGCTGCCACCACCTCGGTGCCCTGAGGGCATCAGCAATGCCCCAAACCTTTTGCGAAGGACAAAACGCTCGTTCCACGCAGCTCGCCGAGAGCCAGGGCACAGAGAGGGGCTGTGAGTGTTATTAGCAACGAGGCCAAAAGAGAAAACGCTGTGCTGAAACAGAAAGTCTTTCCGCTTTAGCTCACGTGTTTCAGATCAGCCGGGGCTGACAGTGACTGACAATAGCTGCTCTCCCCCAGCTGCTCGTGGCTCCGTGCTAACTCCTCTACAACCGGTGTCCGTACAGCAACACGTAACCCCAACGTAAGGCGGCACCATCTTGCATGTGGCCAGCCTGGGGGCTGTCTGGCTCAGGGCTTGCTGTTCGTTTGTTTGTTTGGAAGCAGTTGTTTTGCCAAGGAAGCTTTTGGTTGTTTGTTTTGAAGAACAAAAAACATTTTCAATTCTCAATGGTCAAGTTTCCAAATGTCTTAAGTTTTGATGAACTGATGGGGTGTGATTAATAGCAACTGAAATTCCATTAAAATATAGAATATCACAGGGAGAAAAGAAAGAGGTAAATGGGTTTATTATTTTGGGGAGAGAGGGGCAGGACAACGTCCGGACTGACGCTACAAAGGAAGGAAGGCAGGAAACCTCTCCTCCCATGCCAACATGTGATTGCTCCAGGGCACGGTGAGGCCCCATGGCCAGGATTGCGCAGGAGCCCCCCACCCACACCCACTCACCCCTTGGCTTCAGGAGACATGAACACCTCCAGCCCTGCATGAGAAGCCAGGCATTTGGGGTCAAATCCAACCCTGGGGTAACGGAGCTGGCTTCAGCACAGTGCTCGCCCTCGGCAGCTGCCTGCCTTCCCCACTGTGTCCTCTGCTTAAAAAACAGGCAAAAATCGTGGTAGAGCAGCTGCGTTCCCGACATGCTGTGTAAACAGCACAAGGCCACCTTGCACCCCTGGCCCGTCCTAATCCCAATTTGCTGAAGTCAATAAACAGGGAATTAGCAGCACTTAACTCGGTGACCTCTCTGGATGTGCTGCTTTCCCGCTTGCAACCATCAGCTGCTGGAGCTGAAGAGGCTGGATCGCAGGAGACAAATATTTCAGTCATTTCGGTGGGTCTTTGTCTGTGTCTGACCAAAACCCCCTCATCACTCTCTTCTTTTAAGGAAGACAGAAACCCAGATGTGGTTGGTAGTCTGCACACTGGCTTTTGCGCCTTATTTTTTTACACTCCTGTACTGTTTTCACTTAAATCTCATGTGTGGTTTCACACTGAGCCCATTTCTCTTTATATCACCAGCGTCCCACTCTCCCTATGGCTTCCTCCTTTGTGCTCGCGCGGCTGCGCCGTGGCTGGAGTCGGGCACCTGTCCCAGCTGAAAGCAAATCAGCTAAAAGACACATGGTTTGATCTCAGCTGGATTAGCAGGATTGGCCTTTTTAGGAGCAGCACAGACGTAGGTATGCTTGAACGACTTGTGAAATGGAATCTCTAACACCCAGTGTAATTGCTGATGAAGGTAGGTTTGTGCTGAAATACTCCACTATCAGGCAGAATGGCCGAGGTGGGACATACGTCCTATTCAGTTGCCCTTGCTGCAGAGCATCATATTCTGATGGATGGCCTAAGTGGAAAACTGCGCTTGGCAACCTCTTAAACTGCCATCAAGAGCTCTGTAAGTCAGTAATGTGCAGGAGGGACTTGCTTCTGAGAAACAACCCTCCCAGGGAAAAACTCTTCCTAGAAACAGCTCCTTCCCCGCCACGTGTGAGATGCGAGGAAGAGCGCGTGCCCACAGGGAGGGTCACAGCACAGCTGCACTGTGGCCACAGTGGCTGCAACCGGCCAACAAGGATTTCACGGGCAGTCACTGTATCCCTAATAACCACTCGGTCATACATTGGAGCTGCAGGGCAGAGTGACTTTGCACATTTAGCTCCCCCTCCAAAAACAACAATGGTGCTGGAGAATCCCTGCTCAAGGGGGTGGTCCATGCTGGGGGTGGCCCATGCCTGTGCTCACCCCAGGAAGGTTTCAGCAGATGGAAGGGCACGGTAAGTCTGTGTGTGCTGAGGATTTATGGCCATTTCTCAGTTAGAACGTAAATTTGTCATTAGGTGAAAATATTTCCCTATAAATGGAAATTACTTAAGAGCCATTTCCTGATGCCAGCTTCTAATTAAGCTCACAAAGCCACCAGAGTCCCTACAGAAGTCGCAATCACCAGCAGCTCCGGTCCTTGCACCTCCCCGTGGCCTGGCCAGTGGTGCTCCCTCCCGGCTGCCTTGCCAGGACTGGTTTCAAATCCCTGAACCGCAGTGGTGTCTGCGTTTCCTTCCGCTGCTCGGGGTGTTCCCTGACCTAACCGTGCCTGGCGGGAAGGCGACCTGTGCAGCCAGAGATGTTCTGCCCCAAGGAGCAGCCGGAAGATCTCCGGCACGTTCCTCCCAGGCTGGGATCCCTCCCTTTGCAGGCAGGACGTCGCTTGCTGTGCCGGGGGGGCTGCAACGCTCCCAGCTAAAGCACCACCGACGCGTTTGCTGCCCCGTGGCTGCTTCTGCATCCCGGCCCCTGGAGACCATCCCCACCTTCCCATTCTGATGGTTTTATTTTCCTGTCTCATATAGCTATTACTCAGAAAAAAGGGTGATGCACATTTATTTTCCAAAGAAAATGGTAACGAGACTCTCTTTGTAAGCTGCAATCTCCTGTGCTTTCCTAAGGACAGCGAAGGGGGCTGAAGGAGAGCACTGTAACCAGGCACAGCGGAGGGAGAGGCTCTTTCTGCTGTTTCTCCCAGGGGAAGGTCCTGCTAAACACCCGCTGCTCACATCTGCAGCTCCCCACTGCCTTCTGGTGGCAAAAATGCAGTAAAAGCTCCCTCCCAGCCCAGGCTTCTCCCAAGCCGGCGCCAAACACTTGCGCTGGGTGTGTGGTTTGGGGCCCCATCTCGCACCCTTCCTGGCATCGCCTGGCCCTCCGCTCCCTGCAGAGTCGCTCTGAAATTCCTCCTCTTTTCTGCAGAAAAAGGCTCCATTCTGTGCCAGGAAGGAAGGTGGGGAATAAGCAAACCCTGTGTTTCTAAGGGTCTGACTCTGCCTCAGGGGATGCGACGTATCTCCAACATTTCGTTGCCTCTCGGGGGCTCTCAGCTCCTGGCAGCCCTTTGCCAATGTCCCCCAAAAGTACAGGCACCTCCGAGGCTCGCTCTCGCTCCGGCTGCCCGGTGTTAGCTGGTCAGCAATGGCGAACGGATTTCCAGCCCCGGTTGCCAGGCGCAAAGCAACCAGGAGTGAAGGGTTTATGGGATTTGCTGCTGCTTGTATTTGTGATAGTCATCTCCTAGGAAAGGATTAGCTGCTGGGTCCGGAGGTGGTCCTGCGCCTGCCTGAAGTCCGGCAGGAGCAAAGGGGGTGCTAGGATTTCGTCACCGCTGGAGCGACCGGCTGCCAAGCCGCGCTGTAACCAGGCACGGCAGCGAAGTCGGCACAGATGCGGCAGCAGGACGAAGAGGAGGACCATGGCTAGCCCCTGCTTCCAGCCCGTTGCGTGGAGTCGCGCGCAGTGAAGGCGACCTCGGCAGGTCTAACCTGGTGGTCTGCCAGAGTTCTCTGTGGGAGTACGCTGCCTTTTCTTGCGTTGCTCTGCCTGACAAAACCAAGATAACGTTATGGTGCTGTATGCATTCCCTCCCTCATTTCAATCGTTACAGAGGAAAATTTCCTTTCAATCGCTTGTTCTTGTCTGTGTGAACTCTTGCCTGAAAGCATCTGGTAATGGGCAAAAGGTGTGCACTATGGAGAGGTTCTGGAGGTTTCTTTCATGAGAATATCTATGTTTATATTGTACCTGAGCCAACCGCTCCCAGGAGCTCCCTGAAGTGTAGGGTGAACCTGAGACACAGCCTATGGTGCCCATATTGTCTTTGTAGACATCTGAAAACCCTTTGGATGGGAAGGCAAGGCTCTCCACGTCACCGGCAAATGCCCATGAGAGCTCTGCAGCCGTCTCCGGCGTCAGCCGGAGGGCTCTGCTTTGGAGCTGCTTGTGCGTGACAAAGTGGAGATGAGGGATGTGATGACTGTGTTTCTCCTTGTATTAACACCAAATGTTTCTGCCCATCCTGACGCAGACCAAGGGAACAGTGGAGCCTGGCCTCTGGGCTTCCCTACCGAGTTTGGGTCTTGCTGCCACGGCTGTTTGATTACGGAGGAATGAAAGGAAACAATGCTTAGTGTTATTTCAGAAATCAAAGAACCTTTTTAAAGCAGATTTAGGCAAGAGCATGTCAACCAAAGAAGATGTAACTGAGAATCTGGTATTCACTGGGTTTTCTTCTGGTTCCAAGTAAGGAGGGTGATTAGTGTGGCCCTAAGGGCATGATGTTCTTGCTGTTCTTTACTGTCCTGAGCTTAGATTCACCCCAGTTTTCAGTGAAGCCATCTGAAAAACTGGAAATTGTTAAAAAACCCTAAACACAGCTGTTCTAATAATGTTTCCAGGGAAAATGGTGAGTCACGGAATGAAAAGCAGCACCGGGGCTGTGTACAAGTGCAAGAAGCGGTGCAGTATTCTCCGTAGAGTTAAAAGATGCAGAAGCTTTCTGGTGTAGAAACCCAAGAGAGTGTGGAGGTGGGGGTTTATTTCAGAACTGGCTGGCTATTAAAAAATCAAACAGAAGCTGGGGGATGAGAGGCTTCCTTTGATATATGGGCTGATAGGAAAATGAGGGTAGTCTAGAGTCAGTCACAGAAAATGGCTGCTTGGCACGAGAGTGAAGGGAATGGTTAAGGTTACACAAGTGCAACATGACAACCCTTGCTCTCATTTTCAAGTCAAATAGCTTAGAGTTAGATCTTATCACTCAAGACTTGAATTAATCATGGCGCGAGTATTGTACCTGAAAGAAATAGGTCAAATTATAGAGGCACGCTGCTACCAAGCTCAATGGAAACTCGAAAGAATGAGGAGGAATGAAGAGATAGATCTGATTAAGACTAATAAAAATATCAGCTGGGCCTCAGGGAATGTTGCTGTTCTCAAACACAAATTCCAGAGTCAAAAATATGGTGCTTTAGTTTTCCATCACGAAACTGGGCTAGGCAAGAGCTTGAATTCTTTCAAGCTAGCCCTGCTGAGATGAAGAGGTACATTTTTAATCTATCCATCAACTCAGTGACAAGAGTCTTTCCTTTTGTTCCCGCTGGACAACCCCTATCCAAGATACGAGTGGACTGAGCTGCAAGCTTTCCGTAATCCTACATAGACTTTTGTTAGAGGTTTTCTGATGCCTTTTTACAAGGCAGCAAAAAGAATCAAAGAGACCCTCCTCCCTTTATGAATATAAAGATGTAGATCTGAGGCAAACTCACAAAAATCCCCAAATTAAATTTAACATGAAACCTGTTTCTAATTGTTTACTTTTTTTTACTGACTACTAAACCAGGGTCTGCTTTACACCTCTTCATAGATTTGTTTAATATATATACACACGTCTATAAATATATTAAAAATCTGTATCTATATGTATAATAAAAATCTATATGTAATAAAAATATACATAATAAAAAAATCTATGTGTATATATCTGGTTAAGAAACCCTATATTTAGGGTTAAGAAGATCACTGGTACAAGAAATGCTAAATACTGAAAGGGTTGATCATTAGAGGACTTTGGGAGGAATTTCAACTCATTTTCACTGGAGTAAAAAAAAGTGTTCTGCAGATAGCAGCTGACCATGGTAATCTATTGTAAATATTGGAATTACGGGTGGAGATTTTTCTGTTTGCTTTAGTAATAACCTAAACACTGATCCCTGATACGTCCTGTACTAACAGACTGGATTGTATATTCCTGAATAGCCGCATCCTTCTTCGACAGAAGTTAAAAATTATCGAAACTAGTAGTGTCCTGATAAAATCTCCCACAAAAACTTGGATTAAGGTTAACTCTGTAAGGACCTTATTGTCGGCTTGACGTCCACCCTGCTATTTATCAGACAAAATAAAAGGTTTTTCCTTGCAGCACAGTCTGTTGGCATTTCTTTATAGCAAAGGTGGGACCGATCCTTAAAGTTAGCGTACAATAAATGCCCATGTAGGTGAGCATCCACGTTCTCCTCCAGACACACTTTTCCACATAGAGGTTCAAGCCGAAGTCCCAGTTCTCTTGCCCATCTTCCCTGCTGCAGGTATCGGCTCTGAAGGGATTTTGCTTCCTTGGTTGGCTGTAGCCAGTCCCAGAAGCTCTCTGGTTGCTTCCTAACTGTCACTTCTAGTCTTGCCTGCACTAGAAAGTCTGGCAGACAGGCAGTTATAAACAGCAAGCGATTTCTGGTTTGGTAATGTCAATGAATTAAAATCCTATTTGGCTGCCTTGGCCCAGGCAATACCCTTATAGCACTGGATTATATCAGCAAATTACGAGCAGTCATACGGGTTATTGCTAATTCTCTTTTCTGTGGCACGTGGCTTAGTGAAAGATCAGTGCTCCTCTTGGACAACTGCAGGAATTCGAGATTGAGCTTCCTTAAATCCCTTTCTTGTACAATCTGGTTTTATTTTTAATTTCTAGTGCCATTATTCCTGCTGCCAAAAACTTAGTTGTCACACAGATACCAGAGCTCTTTTGTCCACTCAAAGGGCAAGGCAAATTATTCTTTGGTATTTGCAGAACTATAGCAACAGGCAAAAATTTAAGGGGCGTATTCAGGAGGAGAAGACCAAGACAGTGAATAAAGTGCACAAGCTGTTACATGTAATCACTGAAACTGCACAGGGCATAGCATCTGTTTGGGATCTCCGCAGGTGCTAAACAAAAGGACTAAATTGCGATGCAAAACTGCCATGACCAGCACTAATATTAGGACTTTCAAATACCAAAGACCAAGCTCCTGTGTGCTGCAGTCAACCCCGCTTTGCCACGCCAGACCCCGCATAAAGCCTGCAGCGATCACGCAGAGGTAGGGGATGAATGCTGTCCCGCGGACCGAAGCCTGCGTCGCCAGGAGGCATCGAGCACTGACTTGGGCGTTGAGAATTTTCTTAATGGAAGTGGCCACCATCGAGACACGCAAAGTTATTAGGCAGCATCCCAGTCCTGCGCAGTGTGGAGCAGGTAGATGGATGCTGGAAAATGGGTTTCCTTGAAGTGCGATGCAATGGGCGCGGGATCCACGTCCCAGCACTGTCCATCTCGCTTATTGCCGTCACAGGCACAAAGCAAAAAAAAGTATGTCTCATGGTTTGCAGACAATGTATTGAAAGTGCGATGGCTTGTGAGGGATTTGTATCGCTAGGAAAGCAAGTTTTCCTTAAAACAAACATTGAATGCACCTCGCTGTAAGAGGGCAGTGGAATTATGTCAGGAAACTGGAAGCGGTGGAATACTTCTTGTGTAAGGGCTACAAGGAATCCTCAAATTACGGCAGGTTCTCTCTGCCTTTTTCCTCAGCAGAGCTCCAGGGTTCGGGTAGTACAGCTCTAACCAGGAGCTCAGTAACTGCCCGGTGTTGCTCGATGAATCCGCTTCTTGTGAGAGCACTGACAGACACCACCCACCCCGCCTCCAGGTTCTGGGAGGCAGATAGTCTGCAAAGCAACATCACTTCAGTTGCCATTTCAGCCTCCCACTGGTTAAAAGCAAGGGCGTGCAGGCAAGTTTGGTATTTAGCACTGGTTTGGGTTGGTCTATTCTTTTACACAATTGCATCATGCAACCATTTCACACCCTAAAAATAACCCCAGCTGGTTTTAAAGCAATTCCTTTGTCCCAGTGTGGGACTGGTCACCACTTTGTGACTGCTGAGAGGCATTTTGCAAAAGCTCCCTGTTCTTGATGAAGAAGTTCATTAGCTGCTGCTCAAAGGCCTCTGGGAAGAGCAAGATTTTCTAACTTAAAGGCCCTGTCTGTCTGTCTGTCCTGGCTTCCCGTGACACAGCCCCTAGCTGCCTGCCTCTGTGGGCCAGCACCCTCCGTAGCTGGAGAGGCTGAAGTTGCTCAGAAGGTGCTGGAAAAAGACCACTGCCAGGATGGGTCCCAGTGGCACCTCTGGGACTGCTCTTGGCCCAGCTTTGCAAGCCAGGAGCGGGGACAGAGAGGGAAAGGCTCAGAAGGAGCTTCCCCTTCTGGTACCTTAAATGGTGCCCCCCAACTTGAGTCGCTGGGGGTAGGAGTTATCTGCCCTTGCTGGCGGACAGCAGAGCTGGGTCAGCCTTCACGCGGTGTCTGGGCTCCACGTGAGGCCAGAGGAGTTGCGCTCCCGTGGCACCTCTCCCCAGAGACTGTCCCCAGCCCCGCTCTCCCCACGGCTGCCACCGCTGTCGAGCACGCCCAGGTCAGCTCAGCCTCGGCCAGGCTCTGACACACACAGGCTACGAGAAGTAACAGCCAGTAACCACAAACCCGCCCGCTCCCAGACTTGCATCTTGCTCCCATGACCCGTGCCTGCGGCCGGCTCCCTCGTCCTGTGCCAGCAGGAGACGCGGAGGCCGGCTCTGTTTATCTTCTCCTTCGGAAATGGGAGAAGGGACACAGCCCGTTCGCGTTCCTCTGGGCTCAGCTGTTTGCGTGACCCAGGCAGCCTCTTCACACTGCTTGCGCTGCACTTGCAGCCTCGCAGCTGGGGCGCGGTGTGTGTACCCCTCGCTGGCAGCATCCCACCCGGTACCCGGGCTCCGTTCCTGCCCAGCTGCCCCGTCCCCTCGAGCACATCACTCAGGGCATCTTCTGGGAGCACGAGAGCAACAGAGTTCGAAGAACAACACTCCAAATGATGACTCGCTCTCACCCACAGCATCTGCCTTTGGTTCCTCTCCAAAGATGTATTTCAAAACCTCTTAACACTGCTGACATCAGAGGAGCTTTACAGAAACATCCGTCTGTCTCCTAACACATCCGGCTGCGCTGCCCCCAGCACCTTCTGCCCTCGCACAAGCTCCTCCGCGGGCCTTGGCCCTTGTCCCGCGCTGATGGCTGGAGACTGTGGTCCCACCCTTCATGTTCGCCCAGCTCAGCCGTGGCCTGGGGCGATGGACGGGGTGACACGGGGCAGGACACTCGGCAGGACACGGGTCCCACCAGGCGCAGTCCCGCGGCGCCAAGCAGGGAGAGCAGAGCAGCTCCGGGGAGGGTGACCGGGACAGACACAGCCCAGGGGTGGCCACGCCAGCCCATCGCGGTGAGTGAGGGCTTTGGTGTAAAAAGGCACCGTAACGGCAGCGGGACCACTGCCCTCCTGACTGCCCCATCCCTGCAGATACGACCCTACACAGCAACACCTCCCCAGTTCCGGCAAATTCCCCCCACCCTTTCCCCGTGCCTGGCAAGCCAAGGGTCTCTCCTTCACAGGAGACCTCTCAGGAATGCCAGTCTCCTCCCTAAAAAATATCTCCTTAGAGCTGCCCTCACTCAGCTCCTCTCCAATGTCCTGCCCAGCCCTGTCTCATAACCGGGTAGGTCTGGCTGGCATTCGGCTTTCTGCTCCAAACAAGATAGAAAAGCTGTAACTCCTGTAATTTAGGAAAAGGGAAGCTGCACTCCATGACCACTCTTCAGCCTTTGATGTATTTCGATGTGCCCTGTAGCCTTGCAATTTTTTTCCCCACATCATTATAGGGTAAGTGTTTGTCAACATAAGAGCTGCCAAAGATGTTTGAGAGGCTTGTTTGTCCCTCTGCAAAGGGAAATCCTCCCCCTCCCTGCCATATGCACTTACCGCTCCAGAGATTCATTCTTCTTCGAGCTAGCCAGAAGTGCAGTTGCCTTTCTGGTGGTGTTCTTTTTTTGTTTATTTGCTATTTGTCTCTGACATTCTGCTGAAACGGGAGTAGGAAAATTGGCAAAACACATGGAAAAGAGTTTCCTCATGTGACAGTAACACAAGACAAGGCAGGACAAGAGAGGGATTTAATTTGTCTGTTTTAATATTTTTAACAGATGTTGACCGTAAAAGAAGGGATATTATTCATTTGCATGTATCAGTGCCTTTTGACGATGGGTTAAGGGGAGAATTTTGGCATTGCTTTTACAGTGATGTGCCCTCTAGTCAGATTTAGTATGCATACAGATACAGCTCACCAAACTCCTTTAGAAGAAAGCTTTAAAAAAAATTTATCCAAATTATCCCTAACTAAATGAGTATATATCCTCATTTATGTAGTTTCCCAAAGACTCAGCTTTGCATCTTGCTTTTTAGAAAATGGCTCTGAATGTTTTCCCCGTTTTATCTTTAAAGTGAAGCCCTTCACCTTTACCGAGATGAGAAGCCCTGTCAAGAGGAGCGCTCGGCCATGGTCCTGCTCCACGCAGTGGCATTCAAGCAGAGGGTTAAAGCGGCCCAGAGATTGGTTTGGCCCTTAGAAATTTTACTGTAACTAATCATTTGAGAACATTTGCGTGACCTCTTTGATATGCCACAGATACAGAAATCTCAGCAATATCTGTCTGAAATCCATCTAGATCAACAGGCTAATGCACACCTGCGATATACACTGAGTTTGTACTCCAAGGGATGCTTCGCCTAATGCCAGCTTGGATGTTGCTGGCAAAAACAACCACCTGCTGTTTTACTGTCTGAAAGGAGGAGCCTCTGTAGAGATGCACATTTTAGGAAGACACAGTAATTCTTGTCATGCAAAGTTTTTTATGGTTATTGCAAAATGCAGAACCCAGGACACGTTTCAAAACGCTCAGGAGATCGGAGGCAGCTTGCGTCTTGCTGGGAGCACTGCTGGGAACCACAGAGCAGAAACCGCCTGCAGCTATCCCCGCTTCCTAGGAACGGCCACACCTAGAATCATAGGATTTTTTAGGTTGGAAAAGACCTTTAGGATCGAGTCCAACAATTAACCCAACACTGACAAGTCCACCACTAAACCAACTGCATCTTCATAAGGGATGAATCATGCATTGGCCTTTTCTTGCCATGTTTTTAGCCTGTCCTTCCTCGTAGGCCTGCAACATCCAAGAATTCCAGGAAAATCTCAACACGTGTTGGTCTGAGTTAACAGAAATCCCCACAGGCACAGGAGGTCAGGAAGGCGTCCCAGGCTGAGGGAGCTGGTAGTTGAACAGACTGAGGTGCTCGAGGCTGAGCTCTCTTTCGTTCTCTTGAACTAGAAAACCTCTTTTTTCCTCTGTGTGGCTTTTAATTCTTTTAAACGAAAACCCCTCTCTTTTTTTCTGTGTGTCTGTTAGAAAGACACTAACTGTTCTCACCAGCAGTTCCACAGTCACTGTTTTGGATGTGCTCAGCGGCTGCAAAAGAATTCCAAGGGAAAGGAAGCACAAGTGCCAACTAAATTAGAAAATACTTCCATATTTTTACAATCAGGAAGGACGAGGCGCCTCCATGCTTCACAGCTGAAGGGTAAGTTGCTCAACTGCAAAATGTTCCCTCTTCCACTAGCAGAAAGCTCTTGGCTCGTTGTAGCCTCATGAAATACATTTCAGGGGGATGTTATTGCCTGTGACGGTGCTGGACTCGGTGCTGCTGGCTTCTCCTTGCCCCACTGCTCCTGGGGACTAAGAGATACTGCAAACTCTGGGGCTGCTTAAAACTCCTCCAAGCCTTTTGTGTTGCTTCTTTTTCTTCCCAAGATTATTTTTAATCCCAATTGGTGTTGGAATCCAGCTCACAGTGCAGCCCTACAGTGGTAATCAGGAGGCAGAAAGGATTAATGGCAGCAGGAGGAGCTGGCATAAGCAATGGAGGGCACAGAGAAATGCCTCTAGCGATGACTCAGTGGGAAGTGCGAGGAGTTTGGACTGTGCCAGGTCCATCCGCCCCGTGATGCAGGGCCACATTCACACGGCGTAACCCAGAGAGCAGACTACATGCTGGGGGGCGGGAGAGACCGACAGCATTTCGTTACCTCCTGCTCAGGAAATCCATCCCGAGGTGCGCCTGGGACCGCAGGACTTGTCTTTGCTTAGGAGGAAATTCGGCCATGTCAGCCTCGGAGGGTGAGGTTTTGCAATATGTTTTTTCCAGTGTCATTGCAGGCGGATGATGACAGCGGTGATGCCTCATCCCCATCTCCCCACCCCGGCTGCCCCTCCTGCCCCTCTCCTCCCACAGAGCCCGGGGATGCGGTGGCCGTGCAGCCCGCTGGGCTCGCCGAGCCGCCTGCGAGCGGGTCTCCCTTTGCTTGCGGCCTGAAGAGTTTCCCGTCTGACCAACGGTGTGATCCGAGTCACCGCGCGGTTGCGCAGGCATTAGGTTGGATGCAAACAGCAGGAAGGTGGCAGAGGCCAGGGCGGTGAGGGGAACCATGTCTGCCGGCCGGAGCCTGCTGTGGCATCCCCTGCACAGGGATGCTGGTGGCCACCGTGGTCCGCAGGATGCTGCGGCTGTCCACTGGTGACAATCCCATCATCGAAGGGCATTTGGTGCTGGGAGGAGGATACTTGTGTCTGCTCTTTGCAAACACTGAGTGAGAACGGAAAATAAGGCGAGTTCTGATGGTGACAAACAGGGACAAGAAAAATGTTGAGCCCTTCAGGAGGTAAAGACAGCTTGAAAAATTATGCTTATGGGGGAGGGAGGAGGAGGGGAGAGACATCCGTGCTTGTTTATTCATTCATGTTTCTACTAGCCTTTATTATATTTAGACTACACTAGATGATACAAGAAGTATTTTGCATCTGATAGTGATCTGGGGAGCGGGAGTGCTCAATGGCAGCCTTTACAGCTCCTCCTGGCCCACGATTCCTTACACATATTCGACACGTTTAACGCAGGCTATGCCGCACTGTCATCCGATGGAGGTGTAAGCTCAGATCTTTTTTGTTCTGTTGTTTTGCTTTGTATTTTCTTTGCTAGCGGGCTGTAATCAGACAGGAGCAGAGGGAAATCAAACATCATTAAGCACGGCGAGACCTCTGCCCTTTCTGAGCTGACACAGGGAAGTCCTTCATTTCTTTGACAGCTACATTGGAGAAAACAAAACACAATGTTCCATGTATTTCTAAACAGTCGCTGGAATGAAAAAGGATCAATTCTGAGATGAAAGAATTAATCTTACAGCTGGTGCTTGAAAAATGGTGGTGTCTGTGTTTGGTATTTGGAGAAATACTAAGCTGGGACATTGTTATAGCCTCTTTGGGTGCCTTTATCCCTTATGGAGAGGCAGAAAACCGGAACCAGCTTATTGCTTCTTAGAAAGTCTATCAAGGACATCAGGCATACAACGTAATTTCTGTAAACTGCTTTAATCTGATCTTATTTTCTATAATAGTGATGTTTAATGATCATTTTGTCTTAACTCGCTTTCCTTTTTCCCTGGTCGAAGGGAAAATTCTTCGAATGAAGGGAGAGAGAGGAACAAAGCTGGCAGCCTCCGCAGCTCGCAGCCATGCCAGCTTTGTGCTGTTAGACAGGAATTAGCCGAGCGGGTCTCTCCTGACATGTGAAAACATGATTTCCTTTTGCTATATCTTGATGAATTCTGCAGGTTTTTACTCACACAGAACTCTCTCTGGTGTTTACGATGAGAGTTAATTGAGGATTGATCAGAAGCCTTAAATGCACAGCTCCCATCCTTTCCAGCAGGAGGGCCGGCTCTGAAACCCTCTTGGTGTCTGACAGTCATTCTGCAGGACCCATCCCTAAATAAAGTATCACCAAGCAAGACAGATCTGTACCTTTTATACCTTATCACATCCTGTCTTACCGTTGCAGTGGGTTTTTCACTCGGGGGCTTTATTCGATGCTGGCTCAGTGTGTGGCCGTAAGTCTCCAGAGTCTGTGCGTGCAATGACCTGTAACATGAAACGCTGCCTGTCCTGATGCTCAAGTGGTGCAGAACAGCCCAAGTGGGGCTGCAGCTTCTCATGCAACATCAGCAGGAGGGATGTGCCTTGGTCTTTGTTAGGAGCAGATTTAAACGAGATGCCCCAGGCGGAGTGGATTGCTGGGCTGTTGAGATTTGTCCCCCCATTCAGCTCCCAGCTCCCCTCTCTTATCTCTCACATGTTCGCTCTCTGTTGGCTTTCCCACTTCCTCAATACTCATTCCTAGAAAAGGGAGGGTGGGAACGGAAATACTTCATTAGACCTCTCTCTGCCAATTTAAATTTCCATGGTGCACACGGTAACAGGCAAGCCAGACTCCTCCTGGGTTTAAGCACCTCATACAAATCTTCCCTGTTCAATTAGAGCAAACCTATGCTACCAGCTACCACCGCCGACTGCCACATCAGCAAGGACTAAACCTGCCCAGAGGAGCTTCCGATCGAGAAATCAGGTTTTCTAGGGTCTAGAAGAGTCAATATGTTGGATCAGATTCATCTGCTGGCTGCCGTGACAGTCCTGGGAGTCCTGGAGCAAGGTAGGGACCATTGGATGCACATGCCCAGATACCTGCTGGGTCAGTCTACTGCACCTCCACTGATTTCCTTCTACTTCCATATTTCGTTTCTGCAGTTGCACTGGCACTTCCTCGCTTTTCAGACAGCGGACTGATATCTAGTCTGGGTTTTGAAACGTATTCAACAAAACGAGTGCCTGGGAAGCTCTTCCTCTGAACTGACCTACCTCCTCAGTTCAGAAATTTCTTGGTAGATCTTCTCCTCTGCAAACATGTAGATTTTCTTTCTTTGAAAAATGGGTTTACAGCAGTTCCTGACATTCATGTAGATGTTAGCGTACAAAGAGCACTGCGGTGCAGAAAGGTGGAAGAACAGGCTGCAGTGGGTCACGCAGGACGTCTCCCAGCCATGGTTCCACATTGCCTGACAATTTAATTCAGTGTCTGGGTGGCTTATCTGTGGCATCAGTTCCCTCCCTACTCACCTATCAGGATTTAGAAGGACAAAAAAATTAAAGATTGAGAAAAACTTAAAATTGGCAGTAACAAAGTGCATCTGAACTGTGTAACAGTTTCTATAGATGATAGATGATTTGTTAATTATGCAAGAGAGAACGCAGATATCCACGGGTGCTATGTGACTGCATACTCCTCGCCTCACTGTTGCACTGGGTCATTCCTTTTCCTTGTCTGAAACATACCTGGGATTTTCATCCAGCTTTCTCTGCTATGTGGAGGTGCAAGGTTAGGAGGAGACTGCAGAACTTGTGCCCTTACCCCTGGCAGCCTCCTGGCCCCACCGTGCCCAGCAAGAGGACTGACCGTGGCTACTTTTCTCTCTTTTGTTTCAGCCTACTTCTTCCTCCAGGTGATCTATGCCAGGAGGGTGTTTGGCATTTCTCCTCCAAAGATCTCAGGCCCACCTGAATTTGAGAGGATCTTTCGAGCACAGTAAGAAACTCCTCATATAAGATGCTTTCCAGACCTCAAGTGTAACGGCACTGCCCCTCCCCTGCTTTGCCATTCATTTCTTGGGAGTCCCGCAGTAGTTCAGCAGTTACCCACCTCCCTTGGGGTTAAGTTAGTGGATTTAAGAGTCAGCATCCGGACTGCGTTGGCTCATGAGTCCTAAACACACCAGCCATTGCTGATAGAAACCACACAGGAATATCTGCTGTAGTGTAGGGCTGCTAAAGACAAAGTTGTGGGTGCCTGAGTCTTAGGCTGGTTTTAGCCAAGCGGTGTCAAAGCCTCAGGCAGCTTCAGCCCTGCTCTGGACCCCACTCGCTGGGAAGGACAAGCTCCCAGAGACCTCGCAGCCGGGGCTGGGATGGGGATAGCCACAATCCGGCTGGGAATTCTGTGCTAGGGCTGCGGTGGGGAGGGAAGCAGAGAGGGAAGTTTCCGCTTTTGCTTTAGCTGAGCACTGAAGAAAAAGCAACCGGGCAGCAGGAGCAGGATCCCCTCAGCCATGTCCTTCTCTGCTCCTTTGCCAGCCTAGACTCAGCCTCATCCGGCATCTCTTGGTCCTACTGCTTTGCCTTTGGGGGGGGACGGGGCACAGCTGTACAGACAGCCCAAACAGCTCAGTGCTCCCTCCCACTCCTGCACGAAGCCCAGGCTGCTCTGGCCTTACCTGCTTAAGATGCTCTTCATCCTCACCGTGTCTGCAGGCTGCTGGGACAGACCTTCATTGCGGCTTTGGGGCTTTTACAGCAGGGTTTAAGCTGCAGCACCCGGGAAGGGGCAGTGGGGGTAGTTCACGGAGCCTTTCTGAGCCTGGTCTGACCTGGGCATCTTTTACTTAATTTCTTGTGCCCTGGAGACCCAGTTCCTTCCACAGTTTAATTCCTGTGACTGAAGGTGGGATGGAAACTGCGGGGAAAGGTACAAGCCTGGAGGCTTTTTATGGTGACATCAGCTCTAAAAAGCAACAGCCTCCAGCCTCTGGAAACTGCTAGGGGAAGCAAAAAAGGAAGATCTTCCTCCTTTCCATTGTTTATGACCTTCCTCTTTCCTGCCAGGGTGAACTCCTCCGAATATTTTCCCATTTTCCTGGCACTTTTGTGGCAGGCTGGACTCTTCTTCCATCAAGGTGAGAACAGCCCATTACCTGGTTTGTCACTGGATCTGTTCCCGAGTCCTGGCTCAGTCCTCAGGTCCTGCTCACCTTCTGAACAATAAATTAGGCAGTAATTCTGTCTCTGGTGGGAAAGTAGAGCCAGAGGACACAGAGCCTCTATTCCTCCCCTTTGGGCTACCTGCTTGGCTCAAAGTAGCTCTAAAAAGCCTTCAGAGATGGTCACTGTGATCTCTCTCAACTGCAGGTCTGGCTGCAGCCTTGGGTCTGCTCTACCTCTGCGCTCGCTACTGCTACTTTATGGGATACAGGGCATCGTCCTCAGAAAGGTAAACACCTCTGCCAGCCGGCAGTACGTGGTAACCCCTGGGGGTTTGCATCTGGGAACATAATGTACTGCGGGGAAGCTCGGGACTCTGTCTCGCTGCTTCAGGTTCCCTGCGTGACTCAGTCTTGCCAAGCCCTCCCCGGGGCATAACACGGGCATGGGTACAGGGCTGGGGCCAGAGACACAGATACGGGGCAAGGCTGGAGCTGCCCCGAGCCCCTGGGGGTGTGTGTGTGCTACCTCGAGGCGGGAGCAGGGCACGGGACCCCACGCAGGGGACAAGGGACAGCCAGGGAGGAAGGGACTGTTCTGGGGCGAGAGCAGCGATGCTCGGTCTCAGCAGACTCCCTCTCTCCTGCCAGGCTCGCCCCGATCTACTTTAGCACTGGAGTTCTCTGGATTCTCGTTGCAGCGGCAGTCCTGGGCATCTTGCATTTCTTCCTCTCTCACTACGTGGGGCTGAACATCCTCCAGCTTCTCACAGTGTGACCTGCTCCTCTGTCCCTCATCCGTGTCCTCGCCTTTGCGTCCTGCTCCCTCCTGCCCGCGGGAACAGACGGGCTGTACCTAAAACAGCACAAGCGACACATCCACCCTCACCTGAGTTTTTAACACCTCCCTCCCCACTGCCCAGCACTGGCACAAACTGCTGAGCTCTTCAGGAGGTATTTTTCCCCCACGGCACTCTTTGTGCCAAGTGCTCCGTATCTGGCAGCTCTGTTGTACCTGATGTGGAAACAACAACGCTCCAAAACAAGGAGAATTTTAGGAAAACTGAACACATGAAAGCAAACTCGTCTCAGCCTGAGCTTCCCAGTGAGCTGCCCCAGGGAATCGCCATGTGTTCCCGTTCCTCCAGCGGCTCTGCCTTCAGCCCAGGCACCGAACGCGGGTTCATGCCGGTTTTCCAAGGCCCACACCTAAGAAAGGCATTTGTTTGAAACCAGATGTGGGCTGAGGCATAACAAAAGATGCCAGGGATAAACAGGAGCAGCCGCCAACATGTTGTGTGAAAGTCTATTGGTGCCCTCGCAATGGTAATTAGCCATTGCCCATGGGCGATACTGTAAATCAGACTGCGCAAACTCATAACTGCTACTGCTTGTATAACTTTGAATACTGCTGAGTGACAACATGCACAAATAAAAAGGCACTGAGTTTGCTGTGCTGGGTGTCTCCTTGTGGGTCTGCAATTAGCAGAGAACAAAACCACGAGTGTTTGAGCACAAGGCGGCTGCCTTGGTTTCCCTGCCGTGCAGTGCAACGCAGCCTGCGACCCTACGTCCCGCGGGAGGAGAGCTCCGAGTAGGGAGAAGCTGATTTTCAGAGGTGCTGAGCTCCCGGATTGGGGGGCTGAGCTGCTCAGCACCAAAGAGTGGTCCCCGCTGGGTGGTTTGGCCGGTGCCCAAGTCCCACTCCGGACTTGGCCCCCCTGCGGCAGGAAGGGCTGGATTTTCACGGGAGCTCAGCGTTCACAATGCTGATGCTTTTGGACAGAGCTCAGAAAACACCAGCAGTGCTCTGTGCCATCATCACGGGGGCACTTCGTGCCAAACCCGGCGAGCAAAAATAACTGCATTAACTTGCTGCCAGACTAACCATATTTTAAAGCCTGCTGTCCTCCCCTTCCTTCCCCAGCAGTTTGCATATCTAGACTGTAAGAACAAAAGAGAGGGTTTTTTTGGAAGAAGTGATTAATTTTTCACATTGTTTCAGTTCCTTCCTTTACATTTTAAATTGGCTTATTCAGCAAAGCCCCCAGTCCATTTCTCTTTCGGGCTCTCCCGCCTTGGAGTCATGCTGCCGTGTTAAAGTTGGCAAACACTGCAGGGGAAGGCTTAAATCCAAACAAAAATAACTGTACAGCACTTGCCTCTGCAAAGTTTTCAGTGCAGCAGGGCCCCCTCCTCACAGGAACCCCGGGCTGTCACAGCAAGATAAACAACAAAAAAACCCTTTTTTTTCTAGCAGCTTTGGTAATACACTTTGGAAAAGGCTGAGTGTCATTTAACCCTGGCCGTGCCTTAGCAAGGCCAGGGAGGAAGAGACATGCCACCTGCTCCCAGCGAGATTTTACTTAGCCATTACATTAACACGTCCCAGCATCTCCTGAAGTCAGTTCTCAGTCCTCACCTTTTTACCAGCATAACCAGTCACCTTCCAGAGGGTTAATACAGAAGGACCAGCCCCAGCTGCCAGTGCGGGTCCTGGCTCCGTGTCAAAACCTTGCTGTCTCGGGTTAGTCCAAGCTGGTGCTCACCG
Organism: Phoenicopterus ruber ruber; assembly: GCA_009819775.1. Lineage (NCBI taxonomy): Eukaryota > Metazoa > Chordata > Aves > Phoenicopteriformes > Phoenicopteridae > Phoenicopterus > Phoenicopterus ruber. The sequence goes on along the minus strand of CM020228.1, from coordinate 6,561,199 downwards.
GTTCTGCAGACACAACCTCCATCTTTTATCCTGCAACCACTTTTCTAACCCAGCCGTATCGGCCTGGAGCCACTACGCGCCTCAGCCCTGCTTGTCTGGGCTCTGTGTGTGACAGGGCTGCACAATGACTCAGAAGAGGGATGTTAATGATTGAGCAGCGAGGCTGTAGCAAGCCGGCTTGTCCCCTGGATGCACAGAAGACCATTCAAAATCTTGGTGCAGCACAGCCAGGCTCTGGCCCCGGCTGCCCGTCATCGCTAGCTCTGCCACGGAAAAACTGCCCAGGACATCACCCCCTTCAAACAACTGTCAGAGGGGTCGTTTCAGGTGCCTCTAGCAGAAGGAAAGCTCCTCCCCTCCACCCAGGGATGCTGTCATTACTCTGCTACTTCATAACTGTCATCAAGGAAAATCACTTTGCACCGGACCACGGTTTGATGACGCAGCTGATGGTTTCAGGATTTACCCAATTCCAAACGCTGCCGCTGCGCAGCACGTTGCACGGGCGCTGTATGGAACTGCTTTGCCCGCTTGCAGCTGCTGCAGAGGTGCTGAGGAGCCAGGCTCGGGCTGGCAGGGTGTCTGCTGGGGGGGACAGGGCCTGCCCGTGACACCCCAAGGTTACGCAGCTCTGGGGCCACCGTCCAGCTGGTGTGAAGATGGTCCCGTGAGCCCCGGTTTAACGGCAATTGCTGCAGAACCGCAGCTTCCAGCGCCGGGAGGGCGAGGTGCCCCGCTGCGGCTCCCGGCCCCGGCTGCCCGCTCCCCACCTCCCGCTGCCCGGCCTCCGGGGAGCCGTGATGGGGGGCTGACCCACGAAGCCAGCTCAGCCCCCCCCCCACCTGGGGATGTGTGTCCTGGGCCGATGTTCTGCAGGTCTGGTGAGCTAAGGTGCCTGAGGGAAGAGCCGGGTGAGGGGCGCACGGCCGCGCTGGCAGCAGAGCTGAGGCCGGGCTGCGGCGCCCGCAGGTTAAGCGGGCAGAGGAGCTCCAGGCCGGGCCTCGGCCCGTGGGTACGTCCCCAGGCCGCTCCCCGGCCTCTGCAGCTCCGGCAGCCCGCGCTGCCCGCCCCGCCCCGCCGTCCTGCGGGGCTCCGGCCGCCGCCGCTCGGGAGAGGGCGCTGGTGCGACGCGGCTGCGGCCGCCGGGCCGGGGGGAAAGGGGGTGTCTGGGGGGGCCGGCAGCCAGTTGCCCCCGGACCGGCAGCCTGAGCCAGAGGCGTCGGTCAGTGCACCCAGGAGGTGCCCAGGGCATCCCGGCTGCAGCCCAAGAGGCGCCCCGGGCTGCCTGCTGCACACACGGCCGCGGCCGTGGCCGCACTCGTGCACAAACCCTCCTGCTTCAAGTTTCGGCTGTGCTGGGCCAGGCCCTGGTATTAAGGTTATTGGGGTGGGGGAGTCCCGGAGCCTCGCAGAAATCTCCTGGAGATGGCTTACGACAGACGTAAGAGCCCCCTGCAAGCGCTCTGCAGATTCCCGGGCTCCTTCCTGCTTCCTCCCCTTACAGCTGCCAATTCAGTGTCAGCAACGGGGAGGAAAAGGTTTGGCATGAGGTATTTGGAAGCAAATCTACTCTGATACAGCCACAGCTCCCCAGGCGAAGCAGCCAGCCGATGGGACGCCAGCAGAGAGCAAAGGAAACCTGCAGAACCAGCGAGAACTTTTTTATCACAAGAAACGCGCGGGCTGAAGTTGTAAACAAGCCTCAGTCCCCGATGGGGCTTGGTCCCACGCGAGCAAACGAGTGACGATGAAAGTGCAGAGCTCTGTCCCCTTGACGAAGCAACTGCCATCTGCTGCAGGGATAGCCAGCGCACGTGTGTTCCCGTTTCTCTGTTCATAGGAACCTAGCCAGGTTCCTGTAAGGCTTTTGTACCATGATGCAGAAGTTTGTAGCTTATTTTTATCTTGAAACTGTCAAGGGCGCCCACGTATACTTTCCTACCCATCATGTGACGGCCCGTGCAGGATACGTGCACAGACAGGTCTGGTGCGACAGAAACCAGCGGGTTTACACATGGCCCCCAGCCCCGAAACACTGTGCCCTGTGATCGGGGAAAAAGTGCACCCATGCACCCGAGCCCACGGAAGAGCACCCCGGTCCCTCTGGAGCACGGCTTGGTGGGACACACGGAGCACACCCTTGAATTTCCCTGGGAGGCAGCACTGCTAAGTTTCTTTGGGGGTGTGTTTGGGAGGGAAGCTCCTGCGGGGCTGGGAGAGGAGGGTGCAGCTGGTGGCCCTGGCTTTGTGGCACTGGCATGTCACCCAGGTTTCCATAGCACCAGCATCCATAACATGGGGCCAAGGGGAGGGAAAGAAGTAGGTCAGACTGGGCTAACAATACCCAGACGTGTCTATCTGCAACTCAGCCTGATCCTGGAAAGCGGGTGAAATGGAGAAGAAAGGGAGAGGGAAAAAAGAAAAAAAAAAAAAAAGGACAACACAGTGTCCATAGTTTGAGCAATGCATTTCTTTCCCTCAGAAAAATAAGGACCTTTTAAAGCCACCTTTGTGTATCAGTACTGAGAGACCGAGACTAGCACCCACCTCCTGCCCATCTGACAACAGACTACAAGGGAATTCAAATGCTAATTTGGAGCCAGACTTCTCAATGGGTCTTTATTTCTGCAGCAGCTCCAGGATCAGGGCTCTGGGGAGCCAGCCGGCTGAGCTGGGAGGATGTTCATCTCCGGACCAGTACTGGGGGACGCTTTCCTTTCCCCTCTCCGTTCCTCATCCTCATTTGGTTACCCCCTTGTTTTAGTGTGTTACTTGTTTACATTCAAGTGACTTCAAGGGCAAGGAAAAAGAAAGGCAGTCACGCTGGAGTTGTGTAACTGAAATAACCACAGTAGTGACCCATTTTATGTGCTGAGTCTGCAGAGGCCTCGCTGTCAACGTAACAGCAATTTGGTGCTTGCCTGCGTGCAGTACAGTCATTTTGAACTATGTATCCATCAACGCCAAAATTGAGGAGAGTGTTATGGGCAATAAAACCCAGAACCGTCTTGATCCGAGTAAACATACGGACACATAGATCTGCTGGGTGCATAACAGAGCAAGATCGGAGGAAGGAGGAGTGCTTTGCTCAGGGAGGCGGGGATAGGAGGGTGTAGGTTCGAGAGCACAACCCTCACTGGAGACGCTGAGATGGACTGGGGTGAAGACCGTGACTGTGGCTGACCCGTGCCATACCTGCGGTTTGAGAGCACCGTGTTTGGCTTGAACACCGCCCTGTCGCAGAAGAGACACAGCCGTGGATGGAGGCGCAGGGTGTTTCAGACAGGCCTGTGAGAGCAAGCCCCTCGCCCGCAGGCAAATACTCCCTTTATATTACCACGGGCCACAGCCCTATGCAGTAAAAACCACTCCTGGATTAGATAGTGGGGTAAAATCCAAGCCAAAACAAAGCTATCTGCCACTTTGTGTGTTAGCAGGTCAAGACAGGGAGGCCAGGAAAATCCACACTCTAAGGTTACAATTTGCCTTATCTTCACCAGTTTTCTACCTCCCAGTAATTATCACTTGTAAGTGATAAGAGAGCACCAAGAATTCATCTTTTCCCTGGTGAGTGCAGAGCCACAGTACATACAAGGTGGACAGGGCTTAAAGTGCCCTTTTGTGAATGCCCTCCCTCCAAAGGAAAACATTTGCTGTGGTAGCTTAGGAAAGAGTGTGCCCTGCTCCAGCCCTTGGCGATGCTGTGCCCGACTCTGTGTTCAGGGATTTCCAGGGTCTAAGAGCTAAAGGTAAAAGTTAGGCAGGAAGAACAAAAGTAGGGTCAGCACTCAGGAGGACTCGCAGAGCACTCCTGGAGTGAGAGAAGAAAGGAGGATCTGTGCCAGCAGCATGTGCCTCAGCTGCGTGGCTTTGACATTGCACTACTTGACAAGAGAAAGCTGGGTGATGCTGAACAGCTAAGGCACCGTTAACCTGCAAGGGGTGGAAGTCGGGGATCATCATGTCAGCAAGAACGAAACCAGCGAGCAGCTGTGGTCACTGCTCCTGAGCCTGCTGGTGGTGAGTGGCTAAAACAGGCTCCATTTCATGAACACGGGTGGCTAGAATAACAAGAGCTCAGGCACTGTTATCTGTCCTGATACAGATACTGCAGCACACTCTCCAAAGACTGGACTCGGTCACCCCACTGTAAAGTATTTACAGCTTTACAGCTCATTCTCCTTCTGGGACGGCATAAGGAAATGCAGACAAGGCTTGTTGCAATGGATGCAAATGGACACTTGCCTGCCTCTCTCCTGGTGGTACACGGCTGAACTGCCAAAGAGCTGTAAATGTTCTGCCTGAGCAAAGAAACCTTCTCCGAGAGCAGCCTGATGAGCTCAGTACAGCACTGCACGGCCAGATGGCTTCTGGATCAGAGCTGACTCATGCCCACCTAGCTCAGAGTCAGGCAAAACATGCGGATACCTAAAGTATGCTGGTAGAAGACACCTCTTCTACTGCTGTAACTGCATTCACAGCAAGGTAGCTAGCTGTATTGGTAAAAAGCAAAAGGTATTCTGCCAACTGCCATAATTATAATGCTGCAAAACCGAAACGGTAACATGCCTGAGTTACAGCAATGAAAAGAAAAGCATCAGACAGGTGAACTCCCAACTGAACCCTGAGAGGATGCGATCACCGAGGGAGCAGAACAGGGGCAATTCTTCCATTTTCGCAGTGATAAAGGATGGTGAGCATAAGCTGTAGATAAGCTGGTGGTATAAAGGGAAGGGTGATAGATTCAAACAGTACAGCAGTGGCCTCAGAGAGGAGGGTCTTGAGTATCTGCTTTTCACTAAAGCAGTGTCTATCAACCTCTCCAATTGGTTTCCAGACCGGCCTGGCTTCTTAGTGAATGACAGCTCAGGAAAGCTGGGAAACATGAGCTCTGCCCGGTCTCTGCTGTAGACCACCATTTTCAGAGTAATGCCTAAAGATAAAAGAGGTGAAGAGGAAGAAAGTAAAGGTGAAGTATAACCAAAAAGCCTCTTAAATTGCCCAGAGCAGAAGCAAGAGGGAGGCTGCATTAGCAAAGCTGTGAATTGGCAGCATTAGCAGATAATGAATGTGGCCACGTTATCTAATATGGTAGAACACACATCATGCATATTTAATAGCATTGTTTAGCTTGTATTTGTCACAGCATCACAGCTAGAGGCTGTTTGTAAAGCCATAGGTAGCGACAGAAAGATTATAATTGAATTCTAGGACTTTTGACTGGAGGTCACACATACAGAGAAACCTACAAAGCGTTGGTAGTATAAGACATCCGTGCATTCCTTGTTTTCAGACATCAGATGATAAAGCAAGTCAGCTGCTAGCAGTATTTGCTGAGAGTTAATCAGGTTTGCAGATTAACTGTAAGATCCTGAATTATACATGCTTATATGCAAACGTGAGGAACATGCAACACACGTAGCTGAGACATGAAGGATGAAGCTTATGATGGAGGCAGAAGAACAAATGGATAACATCTAGCTAGGAAAGGGAGAAAGGGAAGGCGCCTACAGCGATAGGGTTAGGATGATGGATAATGAGTTCTGTCATCTTTTCAGAGCAGGTATTTAAACTCTGATCATTGTTCTCTTCTCCCTGAAATGGCAAATGCTGACCCATAAAAGAATTATTGGTATTTTTTGCATTGCAATAATATCTCTGAAACCTACTCAGAAATCAGCATCTGCATCACTTCCAGACACACAAAGTGCCTCCACATGCAGATGCCTCTAAAAGCCTTGAATCAGAGCTGCAGATTTTCTCCATTATTCTCTTGCCCAGGAAAGAAACTTAAGCAAGCTAACAAAGAGAGAGTTATGACTGGTACCAAAGAGAAATGTCCTGAGCAGGCAGCAGGCTTCAAGAGCTTTACTTTGGTCCAGCTTAACACTTAACATGTCTACTCAGCTTTATGCACCTCTCCGCAGGTTGGACTGCTGCTCATGCTGTCCTGGTGTGGGCCTCTGCTCCCAGCCCCGCTCACCACGAACTTTGAGGGAACCGGGGATGTTGCACAGGAGCTGTGTGACTATCTGGCAGATCATTTCTCCAGCAGATTTCTACCCAGGAGGCCACCTCTTTGCCCAGTTTCTATCAGATGGACTACAAAACCCAGCAGGCTGAGCTCGGCTTAGATTACAGCCCTCCCCAGGCTGACTTGCACGAGGCGAAATTTATCTTCTGGTAATGCAAGTGGGAAAATGAGAGCAGCTCCGCTCCCCAGCAGTCTGGGCAGCAGGTGTGCCTTTCCCCTTCCCAGGAACGGGCCAGTGGAATTCTGAAGTACAACAAAGCCCTTTCAAAGAAAAAACAAGTACCTGAAGCTGCAGCGTGAGTTGCTGACAGACACGCTACAGTTCAGCTGTGTCTGCTGGAGAGGAAGGTACAGGCATCAGGCTGGCACCATAAAACAAAAAAGCCAGGTAAACTGATGATGCCCGAGTCCTGTAAGAAATCACGGAAGCAAGGCCTGGAAGTTTACATGTGTAAAATACATACATAGCTGTTTCCTTGCTCAAGAAACCTAATAAAATCCTACATCAGATGTTTCCAGCAAGATTTTTATCCCCTATCTCATTCTTTGCAAGTGCTCACATACCATGGGACTACCCTTACTTGCAAAAGCACTTGCTGGAGATGGCCTCTCAGGAAAAGGGCTGCTGCTGTTAACAACAACTCCACGCGAATTGTTAATTATTTTCATGTTTCAAACACCGCATCTATGTTGGCTAATTATAACTCTTCCGATAACTATTTATGTCTTTGCTTGCCTCTGCTGCTCACAGTCACATTCTTCCCCTAGAAGTGGCTGTACCCGACTTCCTGTTGGACGTGTCAAGTTTCAAGGCAGGCAGGTATTTTGCTTAATAGCAATTACATATTTTCAAAAAAGTCATATGACCTTTCTTCTAACACTGGAAGAATACGCATGCAGCAGAACCTCTTGCCGGTGTGAACACAGGATGATTTTAATTTCCTAAGAGACTTCTAAAGAAAAAAAATTGACATCATAATGCTGTTTGACTACAATAAACATATGATGAAGAAAATATTGGGCAAACCAGGCTTTATTTATCACTGAAAATTAGGCGGCAAGAAATCAGCCAGTAGAGCCCACTTCAAAGCCATGAAGTCATGTGGATCATGATGTCTAAACAACAGAGAACCCATTTTCTGTCATTATTCAAATGCGGTAATGGGGACTAAAAAGACCAATCAGACTAATAAAATGACACAGAGTAACTGTACCGCAGTGTATGATTATTAATATACATTATAAGAAGACAAAAATGATCATTAACTCACTATTAGAAATGCAAAGGGTTCAACAGGGATTAGCAAAGGGACTCACTTTACACTAACCAGTCAGAAACAAAGCTGTGAATAGATGCCACACCTCCACAGTCCTAAGGTCACCACTTATCTCTGTTCAATCGCACTGGCTCCCGTACAGCTATTTTAATCTAAAGTTCTTTCAGCTAATGATTCTTTGTAACAGCATTTTGCAGAGGGGATTGGTCCGGTTCGGCGTAGGGCGAGTAGACCGCAGGGTGCAGAGGGCATGTGAGAGAGGAGCCGTTCATATCACCGCGCCAGGGCACCCGGCCGTTTCCAATCGGAGATCCAGCAAATAAACCTGCGTGCATCTAAGCCCAAACAAACAGTCACTCTGAAAGCACGGTCTGGAAAGGTCAGGGTTGGCAGATTTTCAGCCGCTGCCGTTTTTATCCCCATTGTTAGCGTTTCCGTGCCAGCGCTTGCAAAAAAGCGTCATTCGGCCGGTGCGAGGGCGGCCCGAGCAAGGCCTTCCCCGCAGCCCAGGCCCCGGCCTGCCCGGCCGCCATCTCGGCGCAGGGGCTTCCCGCAGGCCGCGCCTCGCCCTGCCCGGCCCGGCGGCGGCCACTCGCTCCTTCCCCCGCCGCCTCCGGGGCTGGCAGCGCGGCCTCACCACCCCCCCCCCCCCCCGCCTCACGGCGGAGCGGCCTGCGGCCTGCTCTCCGCGGGACGGGCCCCACCAGGCCGCTCGGCGCCCGCCCCGGCGGGAGGGGGCTCGCGCCCCGCCGTGTCCCCCCCGCGCCGCGGCGGGAGGCGGAGCCCAGCCCACCTGACGGCAGCGGGCGCTGCTGCAGTGCGCGGAGCCGCCGATCCCCGTTGGCCGCCGGAGCTCCGCGGCCGCAGCCCGCCGTGAGCGGGGGTGCTGGGGGGGAAGGCGGGGAGGGGGAACGATCGGCGCGGCGGGCGGGGAGGGACAAAGCCGCCGCCATGTTTGGGGTTTGGGTAGAAAAACAGGCGAGGCGGGCCCTCGCGCGGAGGGGGGGGGGGGTGGGGGGTGTCCGAATCCGGCCCGGTGCGCGGGCGGCGGCGGCGCGCACGGGGGGGGTTCGCCGCCCCCAACCGCCTGCGGCGGCCGTTGCGGGACCCCCCGCGGCGGCCGCGCTCCTCACCCCCCCCCCCGGCCGTGTACCCCCCTGCGCGGGGCCGCCGGACGTGACTGGCTGGTTTAATTTGTCACACCGCCATTGGCTGGCAGCCGGTGAAGGAGCAGGGGCGGGCGGTGCGTGACGTCAGGGCGCTGCGCAGCGCGGCCGGCGGCTATTTATAGGCGCGGAGGGCGCTGCGCAGAAGGAGCGAGCAGGCGGGTCGGGCCCGGGCAGGCCGGAGGCTTCATCGCGCTTCATCCCCGTGGGAGCAGGGAAAAAGCGAGCAAAAAGCACCGATCTGTCCTCGCCGGAGCGTCCCTTCGGCGGCCACTGAGCTTCTCTTTCCGTTTGCGCAGCGCTCGAGCGCCCCCGCCAAGCTTTGTCTTCTCCCGGCCCCTGTGGGGAAGGCGCGGCCAAGATGGACCCCTGTCACACCGAGGAGACCGAGGGCGAGATCCCCGGCTTGGGTAAGGCCCGGCGGCGGCGGGGGGGCAGAGGGGGGGAAGCGGCGGTGAGGGGGAAGCGGGGTGGGGGTGGGGCGGCCGGGCCGCTGCGGGTGGGGGAGGGGCGGTCAGGCCCGCCCGATCCGGGGCCCTGGCGCCGCTGAGCCCCCGCCTTGGCGCCTGCTGGCGGCGGGGGCCGCGTACCGCGCTGCCGGCGCGGCCCCGGGCGAGGGCGGCCCTGGCGGCGGCCCGGCCCGGCCGGGTGGCGGCCTCGCGGCGCGGCCGCGTGCGCCGCTCCCCTCCCCCTCCCCCCCCCGCCGCGTGCGTCGTGGCGGCTGCGGCGCTCGGCGGGGCCTCGGGGCGGGGGCCGCGCTCCGGGGGGTTGGGAGCGGCTGTGGGGTTGCTGTCCTGCCTCGGCCTCCGGTGCAAGCGCCGGCGGTTGCCTCCCCGCCCGCTCCTTGCCGTTACCGTGTTGGGGGGGCCGGGGGGGAATTCGTTTACTCGGGGGGAGGTCGTAAACAAGATACGCTTAAATTACAGTTTATTACAGGTGTAATCCTTGTGACTACAGTAACGTCCGTTCCCAAGTAGTGTAAATCCTGTGAAAACAGCCATTCAATAAAGCAGAAGTTGAAAGTAAAGGTTTCTGGACGCCATAACAGTCTCGTCTTAAAATGGTGAACTATGCTATGCCAGTTATTGCAAAACAACCCTGCCTCGGCCGCTGCTATCTCTTTACTGGGTTGTCAGCCGTTGATAACCGGTTAACTCCTCCCTTGTTAAAGCCAATTACTAGTCAATATTATTTAAAAATCTTTTATTAAACAGCAGAGAATATAAACAAAGTACATTTCCAAAGCACCCCATATTTGTTTTAACTATACAGAAAATTCTATCAAAGCCCACACAGGTCAGACAAGCAAAAAAAACCAACCATATTTTGCCCTTCAATCTTGCCTTAGGCTATACAGGTAAATACATTCAGTTAAAGTAAATTGTCTAAGAACACACCAATTATTAGGTTTAACTCTTGAACTTCAGGGACTTGTCATGCAAATTAATTTTCATCTTCTTAAGAAGTCAGGAAAGACTTGACCTGTGAAAACGAAAAGCATATATATTTTATGCATTAAAAGAAAAGCTAAATCATTAGGCTTTTCCTTTTCTTTCTTGGGGAGCGAATGGTTTGTTACTGTACACTCTCCAGTGCTGTTCTGCCTTTACACAGAATTCATGACCTGAAATGTTTTTCAGCATAGCAGATGGCTGTGAACCCATGATTTGTAAGTTAGTACTAGGTAGAATTGAGTAACTTAATTACTTCAAAATAGCAAATACTTATGAAAGGTAGCTTCTGGAATGCTTTACAGAATGCTGCTTCATTAAAGAAAAATGAGTTTTCCTTCATTAGGTCGCTCTTTCCTAGGAAGAGAGGGATTGTCTGAAAACCAAGCCAAAGATGTGGTAGCACATTGAGCGTGGTGTGTACCCACCACCCCAAGCTGAAAGTAGAGCCGACCTTTTCATGTGCTGGGTGGTGAAGGGGGTTTGGTGGAAGCTGCGCTGGTGGCCTTTCAGTGGGGCAAGTTAAAAGAAACATAGCATGTATGAGTGTAGTCTGGTTCATCACTCTCCAAGCTGTTAATTGCTGGTTTGCATGAGGATATAACTTAACAACAAATACCTCCACAGCTGAACATTGTGCTCCCCTCCCCAGTTTATGTAGAGCTATTTAATTGGGAGAATTAGGCTTGGCTTAAAGGAGTCAGTCTTCAGTAATCTCAAATTGATGACCCAGAACAAGATGGAGAAAATAGTTTGATATGAGGGCACTTCCATCCTAAAAGAATACTCTTGTTGGGCAGTGGGGGAAAGGAAGGTTAAAGTGTCCCAGTGAGTGAAATAAGTAATGTTACATCTCTGCTTGGAGGGTTGGAGATGAGCCCTGTGCCTTTAGTATTGGGGTTTTTTTTTTGCTGTGGACTGGGCACATGGCACATGGCTCCAGCAGAAAAATTTCTTGGGCATTTACTTCCCAAGTGAACTATTTAATGACAAGTATGGCAGTTCAGACTTGGCAGAGTAGTGTGACTACTCCAGCTGCTGTGTACTTGCATCCCCCACAATAGACCCTCTTTAAAAACACCCAGTTTTCCCTTGAATTGTGAGGATGAAGAGGTGGGGTTTTTTTTGAAGGATAGCAAAAAGCCTTTTCTGCAGCTGTGTAACTTCCTCAGTCTGTGAAGGAGATTCATTGAGGAAACATTTAACACTTACCTTGTCAATCAGGTACTCCTGTTTAATCTTATCATTCTTAAAATCTTCATTAACATCCAAAACTAGAATGGGAATCTCTTTAAGGTTCTCAGAATCAACTCTGTTAAATGGAAGAACATAATGCTAGTAAAAATGGTGTAAAGCACTGTGTATAAAACAATTTAGCTCTTCAGTTGCTTTCCAAGTCATCCTAAGGGTGCAGCATTACTCAGGTTACCACGTGCACCTGAGATGTTAATGCTCATGCCCATGACTTAAGTATAAAGCCCAAGTCAGGGCTGTCCTTAGTTGCTCTTGTATAACCCAGTCATCATTGTATCACCAAACTTTTATGTATTTCACAAATCTGGCCTTCTAATATATCTATTATTGTATGAGTAGGCAGGGAAAGATAGTTTATGCTTCTTACCTTAATTTCCTTTACCTCATTCTCTTTGTTATGGAATCAACTATCAGGAATGTGACTTTGACAAGAGGGAGTATTTTTTAAAATATCACTTGCCCTGTGTCTCCCCCACCCCTTTCTAGTTAACTGCTAATCCATTTACTAAGATGCAGTTTTAAAGCTTCCTTTCATGGGGATGACCTCTTTAACAGGTTATAAGACTGGTATTTAAAATGGCTCGGAGATAAGCAAGACCATTTTGGCTACAGGGCAGGAGCAGATGGGAGTAGTTGTGCAATTGAATGTATTGTTCTCTTAAAGCAGTAGTTATTCTCTCTTCCTATGTGTGAAAAGCATTTCTAAAATGCAGTAAGTGTGCTGAACAACATTCTAACTTGTGTTTGCAGACTTAAGTGTTCTAAGAAAAATACAGGAAATGCTTGCTCACAAGTTTGGAATGAGTAGACAATGTAAGCGTTGCCAAAATTCCACAATATGCAGTGCCTTCTTGTCTCCTAAGCGTTTGGGTCATCCTACATGAAACTTAGGAAAGTAGATGTGACCGATAACGTACTTTTCCTGGAATTGTTATGCTTCCCATTCAGTAGAGTATTTCAGGCTCCTCTAGGGGAAAATCTAAAGTCTGCTTTCATATTTAGATTGTTCAGATGGGAAAGCTAGTACGAGTCAGTAAGGAAGTTGGGGGGGGAGGTATGCAGAGATCACTTAGTTGCTGTCTGGGTTTCTAGGGTGTAATAGCACCTGCCAAAAGCCTTTCTGATTACTGTTTATTTTGAAGCTAGGATTAATATTTAAACCTTGTTGAAATACAGTCATCCTAGTTTAAAAGTAGTTGGGACCTTGCCCTCCCTTACATTGGAACTGGAAGCTGCTTAGTAGGTAACTTATGTGATCGGCCACTGAACACGCATTTCAACTCTGTGCTATTCCTGTGTACTTCAGGTGAACAAAATTCATATCCTTGCTGGAGTTTTCTAGTTGAAGCTAATGCTTAACAAAGGCTTTAATTTAGATTAAGTTCCATCTCTTAGCAATTCTTACTTCCCTGCCAAGAGATGACCTTCCCTTTCCATATAACCTAGAGTAATCATCTCTGTGCCCAGAAAGCTGGAGTGGGTCTAAAGATAAGTCCTTCCAACTGTGCGTGAGTGAAGCTAGACTTAATCAACTTTAGCATAAGGTAGGAAAGAGCCTTGCCTGTAAGTTGAAACTTGCCTACCAAAAAAGGGTTCATACCTCATAGTCCTTTCATGAAGCCAGGTTTCATGTTTATAGTGGAGGTTTTCCAAATACTCAAGCTCAATTCCTTGCTCCTCTTCTCTTCCCCTCGCCTGTAGCCTTTCCATGCATTTCTGGAAAAAAAAGTACAAGCCTGGACATTAATCATGTATTCAAGGTTAAATCAGCTAAACAGATCAAGTGGTCCTTAAACCAGGACTAATGCTAGACATTAGTGAGCATTAATTTTAAATGCTTGACTGAACATAAATGAGTTAAAACTAGAGTAACTTTTTAAAAAACAAAAACAAAACTGTGAGCCACTGTAGCTAGATGTCAGTTCTTATTAAAGGTCTCTGAATGAAATCTGAATTTATGATAGGCTTCCCATTACATTTGGGGTGGGGGAAAGCTAATTCAGTGTTAGTCACTGCAGTATTGTCATGAATACTTAGGTTTTTGTACCCTCTTAAGCTCCTGGAAACTGAAGTTGAAGCTGAAATATTTTCATCTTTAGTGAACATACCTGAGGTGTGGTTCTTAGGTAGATCATGCCATCCAGTTCTAGTTCTGATTCAAACTGATTTGAAAGCCATGTGTGCCAGTCCTGATAAGTAGCCCACTCTGTTTCATTAATGTTTCCAGACTCAAACAGGTTAGAAGCAAATACATACCTGCAATGAAAGACATTAGTCTCATGCTAGGAATGACCAAAGTGAACTACTAAAACACTTCTCATTAGAATTAGAATCATGGTACAGAAAAAATAGCTGCCTACTCCTTACATCCATAAAGTACTCTTAATACCATCCAGCTCCCACCTGTTGAATCAAACTTGCTCCTTGCAGATACTAGTTTAATGTCAAGTGTTTCCCCAGCTCCATGTCTTTGAGCATAAAGACCTGGAGCTGTTAATGTGAACTCTAGTTGCGCTGTGAGAGTACTTACCTGTCACTGTACACAGATCTCTCAAAAAATTGCACTGGATGTTCTGCTTCATGTAGCTTGGCTGAGACAGGTTTTAATTGTGCTTTTACTCGGCTCAAGCAAGCATAAGTCTGAAATGTATAAGCCCATCTTGTGGGTTTATCATACAGCATTTGAAGTAGATTTCCTCCGCTCTTCTGAGATGTTGAAAGTTCCTAGGGGACAAGAGAGAAAACTTAATACCAGCATATTTGCAGGATTTTATTCCTTTTTCTCAATCCAGAATTCTGGTATGTTGAAGTAAGAATTCATGCCTTTATATATATATTTTTTTTTTTTTAGGAAAATGCTTAGGCATAGGAATAAAGAGATTTGTTTCTCAGCTGATGGTAGTCTTTATGCAGCTTGTTTGGGATAGGTTGATCACTGAGTTTCAGACTTCAGTGTGATTCTGGTGGAGTAGGGGTGCATATTTGGAATATGCATTCAATAGCATCTTCCTAAGCAGCCTTTACAATTTGAGCGTTTGACCAACTGGTATGATGTCAGGGATGACTCTGGATGCTCCAGACTAAGTATAACTGAATTTTGGCATTGCTCCCTGGCCAATCAGTGCGGCTTCTTCTGTGACCCATCTCTCTCCCCAAGCTTCCCAAATCTGTCACACCTACCTCACACTCATCTTCAGCTGTCTGGATGTTGCACCACTTGGCGATGGGTTCAGGGATGATCTCCCACTCGTCACTGTGTTTCTCTAGTAGCCTGACAAATGTTGACTTCCCTGCAGCTGGAGAAGATGTGAAAAGTTCAGTGAGGGTGTGGATTAGAGTGGTTTTATTGATCAAGATACAGTGGCGGTTGTGAGGTTTCTTAAGAGGCTGTAGGCAGTGTCGCTGCGGTGTTTGAGGTGCAGAGCTGCGCAGGACCCCGGGCAGGCTCTGGGCTGCCTGGAGCGGGGCTAGGCGCTGGGGAAGGGCTGGCGGGACCGCCTGCACCGTGCTAGTGCACCTTCCGAGAAAACGGCTCTAATCTCCAGCGCCAGAAGGCCGTGCCTGGGCCGGGCAGCCGATAAGGACCCGGCGGGGCCGCGTTCCCGGCGGAGGCTGTGCCTCCATTTTAGGAGCAGGCTGAGCCGGGGGCGGGGCTCAGCGCGGCATTGTTTGGGAGCCGCCGGAGAGGGCGGCCACCGCGCCTGCGCGCCGCTGGGGCGCGGGGGAATGCCGTCGCGCATGCGCGGCGCGGGCGGCGAGCTGGCGCGGGCGGGCGGGTGACGCAGTTGCGGGCTGGAGCGCCGCGTAGAGGCCGGGCGCGCGGGAGGCGGCTCGCGCTGCCGCGGGCGTCGCCCTCGGTGGCAGGCGAGGGGGCTCTCTCCTGAGCCCGGGAAGGACGGGATGCTTGTTCTCTTAAAGCCCGCCCACACGGCGGGTAGCCGCGAAGGAGGATGCCGTGTCCTTGCTGTAACGGACGCTTGGGGTGTCCGGCCTGGGCAGGGACGGCGGGGTTCCCCTACCCCGGGCGATGGCGCCGATTTCCCCACTATCGCCGGGAGCGGGTCTCGGCCCGGCGGCAGCGGATGAGCACCGGCTGCGCTTCCCCCTCAATAAGATTCCCCCCCCCCCGCCTTCCTGTAGAAGTGGGAGGAAAAGGCCCCTCGGCCGCCCCTCTCCCAAGGCGTCTCCTCTGCCATCTGCGCTGCCTCACAGCGCCCCTGTCCTGAGGCCCCAACCGCCGCGGGCGCGACCCCCGACTTCCCTCCCCTGTCGCCGCCGAGCTCACCGATGTTGCCCTCGATGGAAATCTTCCTGAGGCGCTTACGGAAGCTGGAGTCGAGGGAGCTGGCGGGGCTGCGGCAGTGCCGCTTGGCGGGAGTAGACATGGCGGCGGGAGCACACGGAGCTCCCGGCTGCTCCAGCCCACTTTAAGTCTCCCGCCAGTCGGTGGGCGGGATGGCCGCCTCCCGCCGCCACTCCCCGGGAAGAGGCGGAGGCGCTGCCCGCCCGGCGGGCTGCAGGCTGCTCCCTCTGCCGCTGCTCCCGCCCGGCCAGGGGAGCGAGCGCGGCTGCTGCTGCCAAGCTACTGCCTTCAGGGTTTTTTAAAATGGGTGTTCAGCAAGTGAAGTCAAGCAGAGCTGCTTTGTTCAGGAAGTTACTGTAAAACAGTTCCACTTACTGATTTGATTTGCATTAATGTAAACGTTCTTTGATTTACAGACATAAACATAAAGGATACATAAATATATTTTAAAAATTTTTTCTTTTTCAAGAAGCCTCCAGCTTTGGGGGGAGGTAGTTGTTCGTGGTCCGTGTTAGTATTTGTTAAACCAAACATTTTAGATAGTTATGTGAGAGAGGAGGCTGTGTAGATTTCCAGTCAGCAGAATGGCTCAGCCTGGGGCTGTCGGTGAGTGTTGGTATTGACTGGACAGGAAACAGGCGTGGATGAAGGGTTAGATGCTGCGCTGAGCAGCTTTGCTTCTCGGCTCCAGAATTCCCGTGTCAGTGTTGGCATGCCTGGGGCTTTGCGGAGTCTGCTTAACTCTTGGCATGGCTTCTCTATCACCTGCGTGGGCAAGTTGAAACACAAACTGCTTGTTCTTTCCAGGGTAAAGAAAGGGGATGGAGGATTCTTAGACGACAGTTTTTAGGGGTGCAACCACCTGAGGTTGTGTGACCATAGCTATTCCTGTAACTTCCTGTTGCCTCTGTAATAATGAGATTCAGGGTGAAGTCTAGCTAGGTCTGGTGTGTTTGGAGGAGATGGGAGGGAGTAATATTTTCCTTTCTTTTATGATAATTGTGACCCATGTCTCTTCTTTCCCCATCTCCTACAAACACACCAGGCTTCAGTGACCGAAGCGAGCAGATTGTTTCACGTGGGGTAGCGTCAGCATTTGAAGCTGGTAAGTGCTAGTTCCCACACACCTCTTTGTGCAGCCAGACTCCTCACTCTCCGTACAACGCGTGCCGTGCTGGTGCGGGGGGCGAGTGTCGGTAGCGGGGACCGGCCCCCCTCCCCCCGCGCACGCCAGCGGCCCCGGGCGGGAGGAAGGACGGGGGGAGCAGCGTGCGGCCTCCGGGGCATGCGCAGTGTGGAGAGCGGCGCATGCGCGCAGGCCCGACCCGCGCTCTGCGCGGGAGTCGGCGCCGCGGCTTTTTTCAGAGGGGTAGGCAGGCGACGCATGCGCACAAACTACCGGGGGCGGGGGGGGTTTGGAAGGACAGTCTAGCGAGGACGCATGCGCAACCAGGCGGGAGCGGCGCGGGGAGTATTTGCGTAGCGGGTGTGTGTCCCGGGGCGGAGGAGCGCAGTGGTGCTACAGAGCATGCGCAGGTGGGTCCTGCGGGGGCGGGGCAGGAGCCCTCCGGGTGTTTATGCGCATGCGCCCCGCGCCTTACTCCGCCACGCCGCAGCCCCTCTCGGGAGCCGGTGAGCGGCGCGGGCAGCCCGCGTTCCTCGGCCGCCGCTCGCCACACGCCGCTCTCCTGCCGGCCACGGGTGCTGTGCGCATCGGCGGGGGCTGCAAGTCGGCGGGCCCACCAGGGCGGTGTCTGGGGCTGGGGTTCTTTGTGCGGCGGAAGGCCCGGCCCAGCGGAAGCGGGAGCACCCGCCGCCATTTCCTAGCGCGCTCTCGCCACAGGCTCGCCCGCTCGCTGCCGCCTGACTGGGACTAGGCGCTCTCCGGACAGCGGATCAGGCTCGGAGCCCTAGAACCACCGCGGAGCCCCACCATGTGTGCGTGCGGGGACGGGGGCTGGGCGCGGGCCGGGGGGGCGGGCCAGGCGTGCGCCGGGCGGGAGCGGCTCTGTGTGTGTGAGGCGGGCAGCGGTCCGAGGTAGAGGAGGCTCGGAGGTGGGTGGGCACAGGCCAAGGGGATCGCCGGGCGCTCTGAGGGGGTGCGGGTGGCAGCCGTGCTGTGCGGCATCTCAGAGGGCCTGTTTTGGTCTTCTCCAGCAACCACAGAAGCCGAGACGGAACCGAGCCTCACCCCCAACGTGATGCTCAACACGGAGAGCAGCGAGGGATATGTGGTGAAAGTCAGGGGGCTGCCTTGGTCCTGCTCCACCGAGGAGGTGCAGAGGTTTTTCTCCGGTAAGCAGAACTGTGGGGGGATAGGAGACTGGGAGAGGGGCTGGGCTCTGTTGTCAATTCTGGGTTCCTCCTGGGGACACTGTGGCAGTGGGAATGCTGCAGTGAGCAGTTCCGGAAAGCGTTCAGGGCACTTCAGTAGCTAGTGAAGTTGGTAGTGCAAAAAGTGCCTCAGCTAGGAGGCAGTTTGGAAACCTGTGCTTTTGCTAGCAGGAACTAGACACAAAGGAGCTTAGTCTGCGGGTTGCTGGGTAGCCACAACTGCCTTAGCTTCTTGAGCAGCCAGAAGAGAGAAACTTCCATTTTAAAGAAAACTTCAAAATTCTTGCTTCAGGTTGAACTAAATCAGTTTAGTTCTTGGTGCTGTCCTAATAGGCTCTCCTGTGTTAATTGGGGGGAAGGACACACACTAAACACTTATTAGCATCCTGCAGTAATAAATGGTGGTGGTAAATACATGCTTTCTTCAGTGGCTGGAGATTAAAGCTGCTTCAGGAGTTTGGCATATTGGACTTGGTTCTGGTTTAGTTCATTACACTTAGGCTGATTGTTACTACTCCTTATTTCACTATATACTGATGAGACAATTTAAGTTAGTTACGATCAAAAGCAGATAGCACATTCAACTTGAGGCAGCAAAGTTTTGAAAATAGATAGCTAATTTGCATTTGTCCTTTAATGTTTTGCTAATGTTCAGACTTGACAAGAAGGGTAACTTCATTTTAGTTAGTCCCTTAGTTTATTTAAACTTAGTTTAGTTAGTTACTTTAAACTTAGTTTAGTTAGTCCCTTAGTTATTTATATGTAAAGTCATAACAAGAATACTGCTGGTTTTGTCGTCTTGATATAACTTGATAGCTGTTTTTTCCGTTTAGAATATCTGAAACTTTTAAAGTCAGAATGTTCCTGTAATAATTAAATTAATTCTGGCCTTCCTGTTTCTTTTTTCAGATTGCAAAATTCTAAATGGGGCTTTGGGTATCCGTTTCATCTACACCAGGGAGGGCAGACCAAGTGGAGAAGCATTTGCAGAACTTGAATCAGAGGAGGATGTGAAATTGGCACTGAAAAAAGACAGAGAAACAATGGGACACAGATATGTTGAAGGTTTGACTCAGTTGGTCTAGTAACTGACTAAATGTATTTGTGCTTGGTGGGTTTTTGGCTAATTGCTTTTCTGTCTCTTTAAAATGCATGTGAGAGGACAAATGGACTTGTATATCATAAGTTGACTAGTTTCAAGGCAAATGACTTTTAAAACTGTTGCATATTCCATAATGCATTAATTCTAAGTGCCTTTTACAGTTTTCAAGTCAAACAACGTTGAAATGGATTGGGTTCTGAAGCATACTGGTCCCAACAGCCCTGATACAGCTAATGATGGTTTTGTACGTCTTAGAGGACTCCCATTTGGCTGTAGTAAAGAAGAAATTGTACAGTTTTTTTCAGGTATGTGGGATAAAAGTAGTAGCTGTAGCACTATTGGTCTATGCTAAAAAAACCCCCATGGATTGCCCAGTAGTACTTCCAACAGTATACTGATGGGTATTAAAAGTAAATGAGCAATTCTTCATTAGTTATCTGGGCTTGAGCGATCAATTCCTAAAGTACTTGTTTATTAAATAATTCAGGGAACTCCAAAAAGCCGCTCTAATTTATTCTTAGCGGGACATACTGTTCCAAGTAAGGATAGCAAAGTGTCTTGCTTACTAAATTAAAAGTGAACAATTCAGATGGGAGGATATTTCCACCCACAGTCCTGGCTGGTTGACACTGTTCAGTACAAGGAGCAGGATCTGAGGAAGGGCATGCATCATGCCCATGATTTCTTATAAACATAGATTTAGTATTGAATAAGATTCCAGGAAAAACCAACCTGCTGAATGAACTCTACCCAAGTACAGATTTTCCCCCCTTCCACTTCTTGGGGGGGAAAAAGCCCCCCTTGATGTTGTCTAGCGTAAAGTTTTTGTGGCTGAAGAGATAATGTCTTGTATTGACTCATTCTCACTTTTTTGCAGCTGTTGTATGTTTTAGGAACTGGAATACTATTTTAAATGCCTAAGAATGAAATCTATTGATTTATCTAGGATTTAACTTACTAGTATTTTCAAAATAGTAGATTTCTAAATGTGAGTGTTAAAATTAGCTGGAATGTTTTGCTATAACAAGATATGATTGAGCTTACTGTTTTGCTTTAAAATACAGTAGAAATATTTCCAATTTTACAACTTCAGAACTTGTTTTTTTGTTTTCTGAATCAGTAATACGTTGTGAACAAGAGCAATTCCTAAGCATGTGCATTTTAAGTTGTTTTTCTTACATCGTTAAGCGATTCAAACTTTAAAAACTGTTAATGTGCTTAATATACAAAATGTGCCTCTTCTGTTCAGAAACTAATACTTTTGAAATTACTTCATGATTTTTTCTTAATTAAGCACTTCTAAAGATAAAAAAATTAATGCTGAAACTTGATGTTTGCATAAGACTAATTATTTTACCTGAGTGACTTCTAGTAGAAATACGTGTTATATGTAAAGCTGTTTAACTTGCTGTGTTTGAATTTAAGTTATATTAAAAAGTTCATCTTAAATACTTTGGCAGAATTGAAGAGGTTTGTAATAATATGTGAACTTCTTAATGCACCCTGCATTAGATGCCTTATCTGAGGAGTTGTCCGTGACTCTCAGAACATTTCTGTGCTCTGCAGGGTGGGTTAAGAACGTAAACTGAATGGTATGTGATGGTGGATCTCTTTTGTTGACATGCTTTTTCTTCTAGTGTTCTAGAATCAACATACCATTCACTTACAAGTGTTAAAATTCTGGTGTATTTAAAGCTATAAGAAAAACTCATGACTGGGCTTGTGATGTTAATATTGCCCCCCTACTGGGGTTATTTGTCCTTGGGTTGAAGGGTTGGAAATCGTGCCAAATGGGATAACATTGCCGGTGGACTTCCAGGGGAGGAGTACGGGGGAGGCCTTCGTGCAGTTTGCTTCACAGGAAATAGCTGAAAAGGCTCTAAAGAAACACAAGGAAAGAATAGGGCACAGGTGGGGATGGATGGTTGGTTGGCTATGTCACTTTTCTTATGGTAAACAATTAAATCCATATTCTCTCTTCTGAAAGTGTTAACATCCAAATAGAAATAGTATTTTGGTCTCTAACTTGGTGATGAGTAAAGGTATTGCTAATGTGCGTATGGCACAGACCGTTTGGATCTACCCAAAACAAAAGATAAAATTGAGCTAAGCTGAAGTCTGCTTTGGAAGCCGGGTAATAACGGAGGAGTGCAAAACTGATAGCTTGAAAGCGACAAAGTTGAGAGACTATGGCTTTAACTTCTCAAATAGCACCAATTACGCCTTAGCGCTAAAGACATGCACAGTACTCCTATTACCATAAGAAAATGTGATACTTTCTAAACTTGTTTTATAAGTTGAAATGTAATAAATTTTCTTACTGTATTAATCTTCAATGTAATAAGCATAGCTTTCAAGAAATTGTCACAAAGGGTTTTTATTCTATTTTACTTGTGACTATTTTTCATTGAAGCATGCACTTTTTGCCTACGCTGAGTCACTGAAGCGTAGGCTGGGTTCACTAGCACGTGCAGAGCTTTCTGTAGCGTCCTGATGGGTTAAGATCTTGGTGGAGGCCGGGCTTTTAACCCTCTGTTTACATTGCCAGATGAGCAGAACAGTGCTGAGTTGAGCGGACGTCAGTCCCTCCTACGGTTTTTGACTAACACTTTAAATTGGGGGGAGGAGGGTGGGGAATCAATATTGCTCCCCCACCCTTAAGGCTGGGATACTGTGAAGTATGAGGAGCATGGAAACCCTTCAGTAATTGTGATTTCTTGAAAATACACTGATTTGGAAGTAATGTAGTGCTTATAATAGTATGTCATTGCCTACATAACGTAAAGAAACGTGGCTTAAAATACAGTGCCAGTTTCAAGGCTATGACTAAATGGCTTGTTTTAATGTAAAGTTGTGAGGTATTTGTGGAAGGGATTAAGGACTGACTTCTTTCTGTGGAAACACTTCTAGGTACATTGAGATCTTCAAGAGTAGTCGAGCGGAAGTGCGCACTCACTACGACCCTCCACGCAAGCTGCTGGCAATGCAGAGACCTGGTCCTTACGACAGACCTGGTCTTACGCGGGGATATAACAGTCTTGGTAGAGGAAGTAGCTTGGAAAGAATGAGGCGTGGAGCTTACGGAGGAGGTAAGTATGTGAAGTCCAAGAGGGAGCTGCTCATCTGAGAAGCAGCAACACTTGGACCTGGTAGTGTCTTCCCTGCTTTGTAACTGCTGGTTGGTATATGTCCTCGGCTTTATTTCTTCTAGAAGAAATGAAACTTTCTTGCACTAGTTGTCTGCGGTGTGTTCGTGTGTATTTGGATCTTTCTGTAGTTGAAATGAACATGTTGTCCAATCTATTTATAGGTTATGGAGGTTATGATGACTACAATGGGTATAATGATGGCTATGGTTTTGGTTCTGATAGATTTGGAAGAGGTAAGATTGCTCTAATAGGAATAGTAACTCAACTTTCAATACGTCTCAAAAGAAACTAAAATACATCTGAAAGACCTAGAATGGACTCTTTTCTCTGCAGGAATGTCGGACCACAGATACGGCGACGGGGGATCCACCTTCCAGAGCACGACTGGCCACTGCGTCCACATGAGAGGTCTGCCTTACAGAGCTACGGAGAATGACATCTACAACGTGAGTTCCACATCTGCCCTTCTCCTGAGCGCATGCCTTTAAGATTTTGTGATCGTTACCGGACATGTCGACTGCGCTGCAGTTAACGAGCGTTCCGTTAGAGAAAACGGTTTGCTGTGAAACTGAACTCTTGCATTGGTGCGTTTTAATCTCTGTGACTATTTCGTATGTAGTTCTTCTCACCTCTGAACCCTGTAAGAGTACACATTGAGATCGGACCAGATGGCAGAGTAACTGGAGAGGCAGACGTCGAATTCGCTACTCATGAGGATGCAGTGGCCGCTATGTCCAAAGACAAAGCAAATATGCGTAAGTACGACTGTTCTGAATGCGTGGCTTTACAGAAAATGCAGCGCTGCGGTGTGGTGCATCTGCTGTAACTGGAAGGCCGAAGGCTTTATTGCAGCCTCACTTGCAGTGAGACAAGCTGTGTGTGTTTGGTGTGAAATGCTCTCATGGCAAAATTTTCTTTTTCCAGAACACAGATATGTAGAACTCTTCTTGAATTCTACAGCAGGAGGAAGTGGTGGTGCCTATGGCAGTCAAATGATGGGAGCAATGGGTATGTGTAAACAGTCTAACCGCACTTCTAAACAAGCACTTGATATTTAAGGAAGCTGGCTAATTTTATACAGCTCCTGCTTATTCTATGCCTGGCATAAAAACTGAAATTCAACATTCTGTCTTAATCACACAGTCAAGGAATCGGAAGGGGTAGTCCAAGATTGGAACACTAGCACATTGCCAGGTATATAAACCTTTTGGGAATACATTCGAACAATTAATAGGTTGAATAAGCTGTGGTGCCGAATGTGGTGTGCGTGGTGGGATGAGTGGCTCCTGGGAGAGTGGTGGTGTGGCAGTGACGTGGGAGGTGCCTGTCCTCTTTATTCTCCTTCCCCCTCCCTTTTTTGGAGACCAGAACATAGTCTGGTGATGGAGGGTGTATCTGCACGTGACCTGCTGTTCAAGCCTGGTCTTGGTGGTGAGGGAAAATCTATTTGGAATTTGGAGAAACTGTCTGAATTGCTCTAGCAAAGTCCAAAATTGTTTGAAAATCCAAAATGTGTGTTTGCAACACAAGTCTGCTGCTGTTGCGTCTGTAAAGCAGATACCCTTCTTGATACCCGACTTGTCTGGTTTCTCAGCGATTAAGGTGGTGGTTTGGTTTTTGGGGGTTTCTTTCTGAGGGTGGTGGGGAGGGGGGTGTGTGTGTAGATACACTGCTGCTTTTAGAGTATTTTGATTACAAAATGTTTGAAGTCTGATGCTGATGCTTTAACTACAGAGGAGTTTTGTGGGAGTATAGACAAGCGATGAGGTGAGGAGCAGTAGTTAGTAAGCTGAAGGAGAGGTCTCCTGTAGGGTGAGCCCGCAGTGCTGCTGCGGTGCCCAGCCTGCCTGGGACAGCAGTCACTGTCACTCGGTACCGAGTTGTTGCAGCTCCTGAAAGCTGGCGCTGCCAGGGCCCCCGGCCTCCGTGAGGCCGCTAAAAGCACAGTGTGTGTCTCGGGGTGTATATGATTGATCCTGCTGTTCGTGGTCCATAGAACCTGCAAAAGCAAACCCTTACAGGCCAGTGCTTGAAAGTCACAGGCACTTGCCGTAATTCTTAAAGTTCTTGTTGCCACGTGATTGTAGAATGTCTTTAAAAACCTGATCCCTTCCTTTGCGCTTGGTACCTTACGTACTTGGTGAGAGAGCGAGCCAGGGCCAGGGGCTGTTAGTTGGGTGAAGCGGGGGGATTTGTTGACACTGAGCAGACTTTGACAGGCAAGCTCTTAACGTTTTTATCCTTAACTTGAAAGGGAGCCAATCCAGTTACGGTGGTCCAGCTAACCAGCAGTTGAGTGGGGGTTATGGAGGCGGATACGGTGGTCAAAGCAGCATGAGTGGCTATGGTAAGAGCATTTCTTCACTGGTTTTAGGTGGGCCAAGTGCAGCCAGCTTAGCGTGCCTTGAGGCGCTGCTCACTGGCGTTGAGGGGTCACGGTGCAGACCGGGCAGCACGAGCCCTGGAAGTCAAAGACTTGGCTATTGTGCGTTTTAGAACTAACGGAGAACTGGAGGGGAATAGATTCCAAGCGGCAACTTGGAGCTGGGGGGGGAAATGTGGGAGATGACTCCGAAAGGGGCAGGAAATGCTGGTCTCCAGACTTCCATTACTCCAGTCGCTTCCTACCTTCTCAGTGTGGAAGCTGGAGACCAGCCTGGTTTAGACACAGGGGTACAAATGGGGGACGGTATGTGGGCGGCAGCGATGGGAAATGCTGAGACAGTCCGAGGGGGGGGGGGGAGACATAGCTGGCTCTTGCATTAACAACCAACAAACGGCATTCTGGGTACGGAGCTGTAAACTGACACTTTGCAGTATTGGGCACAGTCGATGGTGTTTACGCGGTGGCCCAGCAAGGACAGGCGTTGGGGGAATGATGCTTCGCATCGGCCTGAACCAGCTGTGAGCCTGCTGTCGGTTTTCCCCCTCAGACCCCGGGAGCCAGGGCGCCATGAACAGCAGCTACTACAGCAGCGGGAACCGCGCGTCCATGGGAGTGAACGGCATGGGCGGCATGTCGAACATGTCCAACATGAGTGGTGGCTGGGGAATGTAACCAATCGCTGACTTTTGGTCACACCTTTTTTAAAAAACAAAAAAACAAAAAACTAAGTTTAACAGTTTTGCAATACGAGCTTGTGATTTATGCTTTACTGTAAGTGAATTCAGGATTGTTATTTTAAAACCTTTCAGGTTCAGTATTTTTGAACATACAGAAATGAACATTCATCTAGGATGTAATAACCAAGTTGAGTAAAGACTGTAACTGTTAAACAACTTCGAGCGTTTCTCAAGTTAGTTTTGTTGTAGGAGTGTATTTAAGCAGTAAGCGTATTTAGGTTAAAGCTGTTTGAATTACGTTAAATGTTGCTCTTATACCATATTACATCCAACACTGTTTTGAATACATGTTGAAAGAGACATGCTTTTTTGTAAAGAAACAATATAGGAGCTGTGTCTGAAATTCAAAGTGAACATTTGGCATGTTAGTTCTAGTTTCTTTCTTTTAATACCCTGTAAGGCACGTTAAAGCTTTTTTTTTTTTTTTAAGTTAATGGGGGAAACATGTTGAGACGCAATACGGCTACTTTAGGATTTTGGTCTTGGTGTTCGTATAAAATTCTGAGGCCTTGATTTAATCTTTCATTGTATTGTGATTTCCTTTTTAGGTGTATTGCGCTAAGTGAAACTTGTTAAATAAATCTTCCTTTTAAAAACTGGAACTCACTCCTTCTTGACTCCCACTCCTGTGGTGTAGCTACACCCACAGAAGTGCCACTGTGCTTCTGCCACGGGCGCTGTGAAGCTGCCCTTGGGGGGTGGGATGTGGCAGTTGTTTCTCAGCCCGGGGGGTCAGTGATGAGAAGCAGCACCCAGGGCTGTGGGTGCTGAATGTGCGTTGGTTCACAGGGTGATGTGGCTGTGCTGGGGGCAGGGTTGGCCAGTGCTGCCTGGTGGGGGCTGGGAGCTGCCAAGGGGGGCTCTGAGGTAATTCTGTACTTGAGGGCATCTCTGAGCAGCCAGAGCGCTGCAGCAGCGGGCTTTGCAGCCGAGCTTCAATAAATTCAACTTGTCAAAGGTTATGCTGAAAGATGCGGTTTTATGAGCAGCTTAGTTACAGCTTCCCCTGAAATACAGAATCTGCTTCCATGCATTTGCCACAGTAAATTTATTTGCCCTTTCTACTTAACTTAAAGGGTTAGGCCTCTGAGGTCCCTTTCTACAGGCACAACCCCACCCCTTGCTCCAGCAGTTGCCTCCTGAGCACTTCCTACCCTGGCCACTGTTGCCTCTGCTGTGTGAAATACCTGTGTCCTTACCTGATACTGACTGCAGTCACAGGCGCAGCAGCTCAGCCCAGACTCGTGTTCCTGCTGAGCTTCCAGCAGAGTTGGGGGGAATGAAACAGCTGAGAGCAGGATCTCACTGTGGTTTGTAGCTTTTCCAACGCAGCCTTTGAAAGAAAGAGCCTGTGGTTGCTTAGCCGAGTGCTGTTCTGCGTCGTGGCACTCCCTGAGCAGTGTGGGTGCTGTTGGGGCCAGGGCTGCCTTCACCTGGCTGCCTCTGCCATTATGAGTGGGGTAATTTGGCAGCTGCTGCCCTGCCATGAGCTGGTGATCCCTTAACACAGCGTGTGGCAAAGCTGCTTCTGACCCAGCCTGCCCCTGCCCGGAGCGCAGGAAATGGCTTCGTTGCTGAGAGCCACACAGAAGTCAGCCATGCCCTTGTGCTGATGAAGGCAGCTAATCCGGGCTGCTGTGCCCCAGGGCTGGGCTCAGGGAGCTGGAGCCCCTGCCCGCTTCTCTCCCGGAGGAGTACAGAAGCAGTTACTCCTGCAGGGCACTGGCTTAGCCTGGCACCTTCAGGAGAACACCGCAAGCGGGCACGTGGGTCATCACTCTGGCTGCGCTGCAGGGCCTCAACGTGCACAGCTGCACAAGAACATTCTCCTGTGGGATCCACAACCGGCAGCTGTCAAAAATCAGCACTTCACTCTTGCTTTCAGTTTTTGCAAAAGGCTTTATTGTGTAACTACCGCACTGTGGGCACAGCGACGTTCAGAGCAAGTACAAGGTGTAGCTTTTGTAGTGAACAGAAGGCACATTCATTGACGCTCTTCATAAAGCTCTTTCTATAGA
This sequence comes from Phoenicopterus ruber ruber, assembly GCA_009819775.1. NCBI lineage: Eukaryota > Metazoa > Chordata > Aves > Phoenicopteriformes > Phoenicopteridae > Phoenicopterus > Phoenicopterus ruber. The sequence goes on along the minus strand of CM020228.1, from coordinate 6,533,988 downwards.
CAATTCATAAACTGACTTTTCTTCTCTCTACTGAGAGCAAATACAAAACTGTACATTAGCCAGGGAAACACACGGGAGCACCTACAGCGAAGATACAGAGGAACTGAAGTTAATGTGCAGAAAGACGGGGATGTCTAGAGGGATACAATAAATGTAGAAATGCCATATACAAATTTTAATACAAATATCTATAAAAATCAGAAAAGTGAATGTGCATTTTAATTTCAAATAGAACTTTAAGGGAAATTACAGTTGATACAATTTTCTTAATTATTCCAGTTGGAGAAACATTAGCTTCCATAATCCCTACAAATTACTATACACTGCTCTGTCTTACAGTGGAAAATATTAGAGACCAGGCAGTCTGCTGCACAGAAGATGCCTGGAATTCAGAATTAAAAAAAATAATGGCTACTTTCCAACGTTAAAGTGGTCCTGTCAAGGTTCCGAAAGCCTTAGGAGGAATTAGACGAACACCGCTGAAGGAGTAAAGTGTGACAAGTATCGCAAACACGGACAGGTTTGGGATACGATGGCAGTGCAAGTTCGTTACTGGAACAAGTGTTGCAGAAGATGTCCCCACAGTTTCTGCAGTGATGCTACAAAGAGAGAGTTAGAATAAGCACAGCTGCCTAAAACGGAGCAGCGGGAAGAGATAAACCAGACCTTACAAAAGCTTTGGGAGTCCACTGACATCACCCTCGGACGCCCGGCAGGCCCAGCCCTCCCAGCAGCGCTTCCTCCCGCGCAGAGGCCTGAACGCCCAGCGGCTGCTCGCCCCTGGCTCCAGGCACCTGGGGCAGCTCTGGCTCGCGCTCTCCTGAACGCGCACGCAGGGCCGGCTCTAGCAGGGGAAACCCGGTGCGGGGGCTGCTGGGCGCCCCGTGCAGGCACCCGAGCTTCCCAAACGGCGGAGCAGGACCCCGGCAGCCATCCCCGCGCCTGGAAGGCACAGCACGGCCTGTCAGCATCCAGCCCAAGAGGGAAGGAGACGAACCGCAGCACCAGGGAACACAGCCCGTAACGGCTCCCTACCTCGGGAAGCACCCAGGCAGAACAACATCATTTTTAGGATGGGAAATGCCAAATTACTTCCCTACGGAGTTATCATGCAACAAGATCTGGAATTGAAGCAGCGTCAGTCTTCCCTAGCAAACTGTGCAACAGCACAATTTTTGTTTTCCGTGACAAAAGGGAAAAATAATCCCCTGAACAACACTACCTTCCTTCTTGAGATTGAGAATTCCTTTTCACATTGCTTGCAGTGTGTTGCTTCGTCATCCTTCAGCCAGGTATGACCCTAGAAAGTTGGAATGAAAACCTCGCTGTAGATACAAATATACAAAATAAAATCCAAAGGCAGTTTACCAACGTTGTTGTTATTTTTCAAAAGCCATCTTTCACAAGTCGGATGACTGTGGTGAAATCTGAAGGTGTTAAATGAAATGCCTACGTTTAGTCAAAATATCCATGAGATGTAGCGTACCTTTAGTGCTTTATTTACTTCTTTAATATCTTCCATCTTCAACTTCGATCTGCAAAAAAAAAAAAAAAAAAAATTATTCCCTCTGCATGACTTTACGTTCAGTTGTGTTCAGCTCTGCCTGCCGTGCCCCTGTCCAGCCGCTGGATCTAAGCTCTCGTTCGTCAGCCAGCTCCCTGTTACGACCCTGAACCGCTCGGGATCGCAGGAAGCTTCGTCACCTTGGGGGCTGCCCCCTGTTAACTGTATCCAGAAGCACGTGGGAAAAGCACAGTTCCACTGTGAGGACTGAGCATTTACCGGGTTGTCTCCTGTCCCAGCCAGCTTACTCCTGCAAGGATCTTCCCCCACCTCCCTCCTGGCTGTTTAGTTTCCTGTGCCTAGTAATTGCCTCCTAAAATTCTCATTTTTATTGATTTTTGTAACTGGATGCGTTTTAAAATTACTTTGCATTAGTTTGATACTCCGTCCTCCAGGTTACGTCACTTACAGCAGTTCGGTCCCTAGAACTTACTGGCTGAGGTGAAGTCCCATTTCTTGAAGAGCTTGCTCCTGCTCCTCACAGACCTTCTCTAACTGCTGCTTCTCATCTTGCAGTTTTCTCAGTTCCTATAAAATCAAGCACAAAGTAAGTTTTTTGTGCGCTAAGTTTGACCTTTAACCTAGATCAGTCCATCCAAACTACCCCAGCAGTTCACAAGAACAAGCTCCTTTACAAAGCTACCTATTTCTAAGGCTTGATTTTTAGAATTACACGGGTGAACTACCCATGGCTTCTGCACAAACAACGGAATCATTTAACCGTATTTACCAGAAAGAGGAAGACTTTCAGGCTTTAAACATCCTTGAGCACAGCTGGACTGCAGCAGTCCTACGCCCGCTCACGAGCGTGCAGACAGATACGGGCGTACAGTTGTGTCAACATCTAAACTGCTGGATACACAGGAGCAAATTCTCTTCAAATTAACAAGAATGTTCATGCTTGAAAAATAAATGGCATTCGGTTGTTTTGAATGCTTGAAAATGTGTTCTTATTTTATTACATACAGTTGAAAGACCTCACCCAGTCACCGAAAGCCCCAAACTTGCCGTTTCCTACCCGAGCGGGGGCACCTCACTGTGGGACAGCTGATGAGCTGCTCGTCCCCAGCTCTCCCAGCTCAGCTTCAGCTGCTGACCGAGCGCGGCTCAGCCACGGCGCAGCTGAGGCAGGGCAGGGAGCTAGAGGAGGCTGAGGACGTTGCGAAGCTGTTTTCATTGCCCGAGCCCTGTATTAGCATTTCATGTACAGACTCGTGTTACGTCAGCCAGCTTTTGCTCCCCCTCAGAGGGGAGGGGTACAGAAGAAATGCTCTGCTACAGCGGCAGACGTTGCACTGGTTCCAAGTCAGCTTTAATCTGAACCCTGGGTGCGTTCGCGCTGTGCGTACCTTTTTCAGTCCTTCCATTTGTTGCAATTCTGTTTTAAGCAGAGTGGTAGCATCCTTCTCTTGGTGTAGTTCTCTTTGCAAAGTTTGTCTCTGTTCCTTTTCAGATTTTAACTCCTTTTCCAGAGTTGAGCTATTTAAAAGTAATACATTCTAAGAAACCCTATAGCAGAAAAATATCCTATAGCACTTAATGATAACAACAGTATGAGAAGAAACCTTGTCCGAAAGAGGGCAAAAACTAGAGTGGTGTTCTGGGAAAGGAAAGAACAGGGATGTTACGGCACCAGACATCAAACACTATATTAGCATTTTCAGATCACAGAAAACAAGCAGCAATGAATGGCTCAAAGAAGAAAGAAAAAAAACCCCAAACAAAACCCTAAACCAATCCCACAAGTACCTATTTGACTACTTGTGTTTAAACAGCCATGTTTAAAAATGACACTCTACCCTAAAGTCTGAATAGCGAAAGAAGCATTTTCTATAGGTATTAGAAGTCTTCAGAGGATTAACATTCCCGGAGAACACCAGGATGCTCCCCAACCCCCAAACCCCTCCAGAAACCCCAGTCCATCCAGATGACAGTCACTTACATGCTCAGCCTACAAGCATGACCGCTCCTATCTCCTGACTTAGTAAAAAAGCAACTGAAAGCTCCGTTGCTCGTCAGAATGGCCAGATTTCTACGGGCACTTTGTGCTCTGAACTGGATGGTCTGGAAAAAAACGTTTCAAAATCCTCAGGCTAACTGCGCACTGTACAGAAGGCTGGGCGATCCTAGATCTTGCACACCTCTGTCAAGACTTGCTGAACCCAATATAGTTCAAACCTACCCCTCTTCAGACCTTAGCACAGAAGGAGTAGAAGCACTTCTTAAAGAAATGGCAGAAGGGAAGGAAAAAACCTGATCAGATTCAATACCATTTGCTATCCAGTTGGGACATCTGTTGCCGACAAGTGTCAAGCCTGCCAGCAAGCTCTTGCTTCATCTTGTTGCATCTTTCTTCCGCAGCCTGCCTTGCCTTTTCTGCATGCTGCAATCTACAAAGTAAGGAACACGGGCATTTGTTGTCAATTCATGTACTCCTCACCTACCCCCTCTCATTCTGTTCTTTTAGATTTACCATACAGATTGTTATAGAAGCTTGAATTGAAAATGCTAGTGGAGGGAAAAAAAAAAGACTTTTGAAAGCAACCAGTTCTGCAGAAAAACCCCAAAAGCAAGCGTCATACCTGTTCTTATACTAAAGTCAACATGTTTTTAAGCAGCCCGCCTATGGAAAGAGCTATGGTTTTCGAATGGGTCAATTATGGGCATGTTTGCCTGGGAAAAGAGAACAGGCAAGCACAGAGCACGATAAGGAGGAGAAAGGAAAAAGAACGTCATGCTGGCAAGCATGCCCAAATGTCTATAGGAGGAGTATGGAAGGTCATCCTGTAAAGGTTTCAGTTGGAAACTTTCTACTGACTTCAGTGTTGACTTTTTGATCTTGTAACTATTACCTCTCTTCCATTTGTTTCATAGAGGACAGCATCTCATTTGTTTTTCCTTCATAAGACGATATTGCTTCTGTTTTCTGTTGTAACGAACACTCCGCATTCTGTAGGAATAAGTGAATAGATATCCAGGGAATACATTTTAGTTTTCTAAAGCACAAAGTGTTAGTGTTTAATGCAAGTCCGCCACTAGATAAAGAATGTTTCGCTTGTTACAGGCCATGCCTGGGTCTAACTGGAATGTACAAACAAAATGCTGATAATGCCAGAGCAGACACTCCTCAATTGTTTTGTTAAGAGCTCAGAAAAAAAACTGTACTAAGTGTTTACCTGTGAGATCAGCTACAAGTCAAAAATCTTCTCTTTAGAAATGAGCTTGAAGAAAGAAATTATCAGATTAAATTGACAGGATAAGAATATCAATTATGATTTGAATGTAAAAACAGCACTCAGTGGGCATGGAACCAGGAAGCCAAAAAAATCCCCCAAATAAATGCTGCTTTTGAAAGCAAAGACAAACCTCTGCACTGGGGTTTCACTGGCCACTGCCTTGCAAGTTTCTGTGCATCTGTGAAGGAGGCAAAGGCCTGGATAAAGCCTGAACAGGCGTCAGGAAACGGTCCATAAAAATTGAGAGAAACCCCCTCTGGATTTCTGGCACCAGGTATGGGAGGGGAAGTCTAGTTAAACTCTCCTTTCATTAATGGGGACAAGCTCTGTATATTTTGTGTGAACACTACTACTCCATCACTTCCTTGTAGGAATGCCTATCAGTACATTTTTTGTCCAATTGAAAAAAACCAAGACAAAACAGCACAACCCACCCAAACAACAAAAAACCTCCACAAAAACATCTCCAAACCCCTGCAATAGAGATGACACAAAGGATAGAGAAAGCAAACTCTAAAAACTGCCAAGGTAAGGAAGAGACTGAGGAAGGAAGACAGGCCCAGAAAGCAAAATGTTTTTCATTTCACTTCTCTAACCATCTTGCATCTGGAGAGCCAGGTCTTATGCTAAAGGGGGTATCACAAAATACCTAACCCAATCCAACAACTTTTGGTAGCTCCAGAGGCCAGCCTGACCACAGCATTCCCTCCCTCCCCAAATCCAGCGTTGCCTTTCCACTGGCTGTAGCACTCAGCTGACCATTTGGGCACAGACTACAGGAGACAGACAGAAACAAATCGATAGTTTTCTATTGGTTTAGAGAGGCTTATTGCTGCTTTCTACGGTAAACAGCGTTAAATGTGGTGCAGGTGAAAGGCAAGACAACACAGATGGGAAGGACATGCAAAACAGTTCTTGGCTGCAGCACGTAATTTTTTTAAAGACGAATCATTCAGTGGTTAGAACAAAGGACTCTTGCAAACACCTTCTCCCCTGTGAGAGCTCTCCATTTGTCCCAGCATTTGTTGGACGATCCTATGGCACACTACGCAGCATAGTCAAGGAAACCCCCTTCCTTTCCAAGCCTACTCAATATCGTACCAGTAACGAAGTATAATAAAAAAATTAAACAATTCCTTCTACAGGTTTAAAATAGACATTAAGAAAATTTTTGCATCTAAGTATTACTTCAGATGCATGTAAGTGCATGTGCATCCCCGGTGCACGATTAAGATGTAAAGACCACCACTACGGCTGCTCTTTCTATTCTCCACTATGTACATACCTGAGATTTGTGAAACATCTGCAAGTTAATAGCCTTCACTTCTTCTAACTGTTGGCGAAGTGCAACTAAAGTGTCTTGTTTTTCATGAGTATCTTTTTCCAGAAGTTTCATGGCAATTTCCATTTCTGTTTTCATTCCAATTTGTAGCTCCAACTCTTTCTCTAGTTCCTTACAAAGAGATTTCCTAGTTACAGCTATGTAGTCATGTGTCAGGGATAAGCATTTTCAAAACCCGTATAACCCCATACACAAACTATGTATTACTCGGAGATAACATCGAACCATGATTTTACAGAAGAACTAGGTCTTAAATAATACATGAAGTTAGTAAGACCAAAATACTATTTCAGCTCTCCAGATCAGGGCAAGGGTGCAGATCTGCTGGCATGAAGTGTAGAGCTCGGTGTGTAACTTAGCAGCCTGTGAAATGATGCATTTCTCCTGGCAGCTGGAGTTGGGCTGCCTTAGAGCCACAGGCTTCAGCAAGCCTGGGCAGCCTCTTCACCAGTCGCTAATTAGCGGTTAATTGTGCAAGTGACTGTTGTGCATATATTTTCCTCCATAAAGACAGCTGCCTCTCTTTGTGTTTTGATCTTATTCTCTGCTATAATAATGCTGGTAGGTTCTTAAACAGGGCAAGACCCATACATGTTATATTTGTAATGTTACCTTAAAAGTATGCAGAATCCTCTCTCTTATACTTCACTTTCTACAGTTAAATTTCCTTACCAGCCTAATTTTTTTTTCTTCTTTCAACTGCTTCCAAACATCACTGTACATTTCATCAAGACCCTGGCGTGACTGCTTGTAAGTATCCAATTCTACTTTTGTATCCTCTTTTGTTACCTACAAGAAACATCAGCAAAAAGGCCACATAAGATCACAAAGCTATGTATATTAAGTATGCCTAAAGTTCTCGTGTGTAACACAGTACTCCTATGTGCTATTTCAAGTAAAATCCTACTATTTTACAATTAATAAGCTGGCAAATGTTAATAAGCTAAAATATCAAAGAACAGAGTAAAAATAAAAAGAAACCATTCTAATACTTTTAATGCTTTCTGCCTTCTGCAAGTATGTGTGTAAGTGTGTAGTAAAGAACAGCAAAACCTAACACCTGTGTATGCTATACACAAAACCAGTGATCTACACAGTAGCCTGCTAAACTGTGCTGAGCATTCCCCTTCAAAGTGCTTTGGAGAGCACTAACTACAGCTGATCAAGAGAGATCACTTATTCTAAGGATCCTCATCATCTTTAAATAGGTGTCTCACCTCTACACTTTTTTCACTCCTTTCACGAATTAGTTCATTTTGTTGTTTTAACTGCTGCTGCTCTTCCTGAAGTGATCCAATTCGGTCAGTTGCTGCTGCAAGCTGTTTACAAAGAGAACACATCTATATTTAATCACTGTACAAGCATGCAACATCTGCAGGAATTCTATAGTTAGTAGCTCAGCCTTTGTAGCAGGTGCGCTGCTCACTTCCCCTTTCGTTCTCCCCAGCAGCTGCCTGACCCTTCTGCACCCATACTCACTGTTCAGCCTAAATCAATAAGCCCACCAACATTTCTTCACTTGACTTCTGCTCACCGTCTCATCAATTATTCTTAACTATTAACTGTGCAAAGAAATGCATCCTAGTGTAAAAGGCTAAAATCCCCCCCAGATCTGTGATATTCATTCTGGTATGAACTGGAAGTCATATACTGGTGGAACCTTATGGCATATTCAAGTGGAGATACCCCAAAAACTGGAGCACACAGATACACTCTGAACTATATATATATATATAAACCCACCACCGCAAAACCCAAAACAACCACTATCATGCTGCTGGATTCTATTTCAGTTGCCAGCTAGGAAAGGTTTCCTAATTGAAATGTGATTCTTTTCCTTCTCTTTTTCCCAGTTCTGTTTAACACACATGACAAATACATACACACGTGTATGTGCAGAAGGAAGAGGGACAAGTCATGTTCATTATAGTGGTATGATTATTTTTGGGTGGAGACACCATTGCAAGACAAAAAACTTGATTAAGGAAACCCATCTACCAAATAGGTGCCCAAAAGCATTATAACAGCTAATACAATGTAGAAGCTTTCGACGGAGCTTTCCCCATGTGCCAACTCATGCCAGTCCTACCAATCCCCCACATTTCACTAGGATCAACTCAGGTATTTCAGGTCTAAGGTATATTCTTAGGGAGTTTTGCCTCTGATGGAAAAGAGCTATGAGAAATATTTAACAGACCAGACACAAACCTCTTCCTGGAGTTTTGAATTGGTCTTTTCTAAACAGTCTATTTTGTTTTGAAGATCTGCAACCGTGCAACTGCAGCAAGGAAAAAGAGATGCATAAAAACAATAAAGAAGTGCCAACGTTCAACATTTATTCCTATCCTCAACCATACTTTTACCATCTTGCATTTGTTAACAATGAAATACTTTGGTGAGCTAGCAAAAAAACCCAGAGGAAGGACAACTGTCCCTCTTCAGTGCTGAGAGGACCATGCATTTCCCTACAGTTGGCAGCCCTGTTCTGGCTTAGCTTTTGCAGTCTTAACACCTCTCATGTTCAAGAGGATAAGTGAGCCCTGCTCCTCCCACTGAGCAACTTATGCGGGAAGAATAGAGACTCTTCCTCTAGTGAATGAATTTCCAGATGTACTTGTAATAGTTTTCTCTTGAAAAAAGTAGCTCCGAAATCTTCTGTTAATCACTAATAAGTCACAGAAAAGTAAGCTCTTATTACACAGACTTGTTTTCTGCATTGCATATGCCATCAGAAGAGTGAGATTACAAAATGAAACAAAGATTTTGGGAAATAATCAGAAAAGGCATTTCAATATCAGACAAAAATCTGCAAGAGTGACAGCAGAGACATTCAAAGCCATACTGGAAAAGCTAAATAGGACAAGCGTTTGTACATTAGAACAGATGAAAATCCCACCTTAGATGTCGGTTAAGTTCTTCCACGTAATGCTTCTGGTCAAGGACAGCTGTAATCCCTCCATCTCTAATTGTAAAAGTGAGAACTTATTGACTGAGAAGAAACTTCTTCATTCTAAAGCGTTAGTTTGTACTAGGGTTTTCAGCATAGACTTGCAAACTGAGTTGAAACCTTTTCTCCTTTTCTTACAAAAATACTTGTGCCTGAGCTAGACTGGAAGCACGAGGGAGATGAAGCTTCTCCTCAGCAGCTAAACAGTAAAGTGCTCTGAAGTGCCAGAAGCACACAAACTATGAAGTCCCCTCCATTTACTACAGGTCTTCTAGATACAGTGATGCTAACAGTTGCAGTCTCTAATTCACCTAACATTTCACCTAAAATTACTTTTTTTTCCTCCATAACTGGTCTCCCCCACAAAGACAGTTACTTAATTGAGAGAACTTCTGAAACAGTGCTTAGAAACAAAGCAGTGATTTAGCAGTGGGTGACCTGGCAGATCATGTCTTCTAAAACCAAATGAAAACACAATCTAAAATTTTGGGTACTTTTAACTTGGTCCCAGCTCAAGACACAAACTGTCCACACTGTATTGTTGTTAAAACTACCATGGGCTCAACCTTTGAAAGTTAGTATTTGTTTAGCTAACAAAATCTATTTCGGATTCTCTTTTTTGCATGATTAAGAGTTTGAGATCTCTAGCACTCATGTGCTCCCACAGACTGACAGGTTCGTTCTACAAAAACCATAACAATTTCGAATCACTAATTCACCATACATACTGTTTGCCATCACTGTCCTGTGTTTCCTTAAGGTACAAGGAAAAATCAATCACTCCAACCTGAAAAATATATTTAAGATATTAACACATCTTCATAGTGCAATTCTGCATAGCAGTAGGCATTGCTTTATATTTGAAAAAAGGTAAAAATCTGAAGTTTAAGTTTAGAGAGACGGGTAATATCTATATTCTTCCTAGCTGAAGCAAATGTGGAAGCTAGTGTTTGTCATAAAAGCATCAAAACAACCATACTCAGTGTGCTCAGTTTCCTAGCGGTTACTAGTTTTGACAGCATTTCTATAAACTGCTACTTAAAGAGATAGACAGTTACGCACTTTTTTTGATTCAATGTGGGAAACATGACAAATGTCAACACAGGACATTCTGGACAGAATTCTGGACCCATCTCAGTAAAGTATTTATGAATGTGCTTAATTCTACCAGAATCTTATACCGACTGATCTTATTTAAGCTTTAATCTTCACCTGGGAATCCAAGTCTTCTCCTTTCAAGCAAAGGTTTGCATCAATAACATTCAGTCCAACCAGCAGACCCACAATGACCGCTCCTTCCTCCTCCATCATCAACGCATCAGGTTCATAAAATTCACTAGAAGAAATATTATAAGGCATCACCGCACAACAAACAATTATAATGGTACTTCCATCACTGAAATCATATAAACAGTAATGTCACCCTTATAAAGCTCAGCTGACCAGCCCCTTCTCACTAATTTATTGCACAAGGCAGAAGATGCAGAACTCTCACAGAAAACACTCTACTTGTTCCTCTGTAGGTTCACTGAAAAACCAATGAACAACTTGCTCCTCTTCAGGTTGCAAGAACAAGCTTCAAGTTAAACTGGTCAATTAATGACCTCTTGCTACAGCAATGCAAGGTTTCAGTGATTCAGTGAATACAACCTACGTATGTCTGTACTGTTACCTTAATAGATGCTTATGGTCCAAGAGTACTTTGAGATAATCTGCCAGTTTCTTTTGCATGAGTGCTAGATAAAGCCAAGCCCTTCCTCTTCCCACAGCAGTCCTAAAATGAAAAGTTGCGTGTTTTGGTAAAAACAAAGCATTTTGTTAAATAGATTTGTGCAATTCAAAATTCTCACTTTACAAAAGGAGATGAAAGTTGTTATTTACTAAAATAACCAAAATTTAAAAGAAAAACCCTGGGGAAATGAAGCGTTGTGTCTAGAACACAAAAGAATGTAAGTATATCTCATTGCTTCAGCAAAGGGAAAGTATATTGTAAAGACTTCCTAACTTGGAAAGACATACCTGTTCTCAACTGCCACCATAACCCAACTATTGATACGTCCTAGCATTAAAACTAGTCTCTTTCCATCATCCTGAATTACCCAAATTACATAACAACTAGCACATGCTCAAAATGAGACAAAGTCATAAAAGCGAGGGAAAGAAGAGGAAAGAAAATATCTGTGAAGACTGTACGGTTATTTTTCACAAGGTTATAGAAGTTTGCAAATGCTGTTTTTAATCTGACAGCATTGTTTGAATCAGAAGCACTGAGTATTTTGAGATGCCCTCCTTACTCTTGGAGGAGTCAATGCCTCCGACATACCCTATTTGTCTCTTTGGGAACAAGATCTCATTAAGAAAGGCGAGAGACTACATGAAGGATTCTTTTTCCCGGCAGTGTAAATGAAATGCATCATCCCCAACAATCAACTTACTTCAACTCTGGCAGATTTTTAACACTAGTTGCTATATCTGATGCTTCAGGACAGAGTTTTTCCACTAGCTCCAAAGGACCAAAAAATGATTTGTTCTGTCCAATAAAAGTCTTCTTCACTAAAGGGAGTATACAGAGAAGTTTATGAGGAAAAGTGACAGGTTTCCAACTCCAGAATTACAAATCTTAGTCTGCGCTTTACTTTGTCTTACCAGCTGTCAATGGAAATGGGGCATTAAAAGTACCTTGACAGTTTAGGAGGCACAAAATACAAGGCATATGAGAAGGTAACCACATAGTTATATCTGTAATACTGATTAGCATCACACGGCGTATGCGATTAATATTAACGTCATACAGAAGTCAATCTGGAGACACAGCAAGACACGACACAGACTCATTTATCTGCCCCTCCTCAGTGTGGCAGCCGGACCAGCTGCGGGGGAGCAGGTGCCCACCTTTCAGCCCGTGCTTGAGGCAGTGCTCCAGCACCACGAAGAACTGCTGCAAGGGAGGGAAGTCGGAGTCCAGCGTCCGGCCCAGGCTCAGGGCTGACTGGATCAGGGTTTTGATACTGAGCTTCATCATGTTCATGAGGTTGGCGCGCTCCTCCATGGCGTGGTATCGCGCACCTGGGCGGGGGGACACGGGTGGAGAAAGAAAAGCTGTTTTCAGAAACGCGCTCCTCCTGACCCCTCACAGCGCTGACAAGAGCAGTGCCTCCCCATCTTGGTCTCCATCTTGCGGAGGTGGACGGCTGGAGAAGAGCTGGGTGTAGGACACAGTCTGGGCGAATCCCGCCACCCCCAACACGCTGTACGCGCAGATCGAGAACTGACAGCGGGGGGAGCGGGGCCGCTGCCCCGGCTCTGCCGCTCCCAGCGCCCGCCGCCCCCCGGGGGGACACGGCACCTGCCCCCCGCGCCCAGCGCCGCCTCAGCAGCCGCGCTGGCAGGCCCTACCGGGGCGGCGGGGTGCGGCGCCGGGCGGCCGCCGGAGGGCAGCCCCTGCCGCGGGCTGAGGCGACCCTTCCCCGCCCGCGTTACCACGGCAACAGCACACGCACCACCGCCGCCACCCCCGGGAACTCTCGCGAGACTGAGCGTGGCGAGGGCGGGCCGCGCCAGGCGCCATTTTAGAAAGCGTTGCGTGGCGCTACCAGCGCCCTCCGTCAGCGCCTCCCGTCCTCCGTCACGCCAGGCGAACAGCGCTGGTCCTCCCCGCCAAGGCGGGACAGGCTCTCCTCCTTTAAACCTGAAGGAGGGCGAGGCGAAAACAGGCTGCCAGCTACCGCTTTTTCTCCAGTCAGCCAACAGGTTCTGACAGAGGCTGCCAACCGCAGACCAATGGTCATCTAAATCATCTTTTGAGCCAACGCTGTTGCATTAGGAGAATCCTGCTGTCACCTGTGGATCAAACATGGTCATACTCCCTTGCAGAAATAGCAGTTACAGAAGATCGAGTCTAACAGGTAGAGCCCCTTGTGTCAGTCACATGCAGGATTGTTAACACAATTCCTAGCACCATGCAAAAGTCTCTTTGGGTACTAATTTTCATTATTACCTTCATTTTTGTGCACCTAACGTTAATTTAGGATTAAAACCGAGCAAAACTCTTCCTGTATCAGAAGAGTGAAAACAGGGAGTCATTCCAAGCAAACTGATCTTAATCACAAAGCACACAAAGTCCTGTCTTCTCAGTAGCCTACAGTATCAGTGACTACAGTCAATGTAGTGGATGCCTCAAAATTGCCTATCATGTCTTGAGACTGAGGATTAAAAGGGCTGTAATATTTTGATGTCAGTATTGTCAGGTTACACGTCAGGAACAGGAAAAAAGCTGACTACAGAAGCAGTTAATCAGTGACTTTCTTTAGGTATTGGGGTGTTTCAGTAGCAACTTGCCAACTTATTTTGATGGTTTCCCGAATTCGAATTTTTACTGTATCAGGAATATTTTGCTTGTAAGTCTTGTTCAAGATACATGTATCATCCACAAGACTTAAAAAAAAAACAAAAAAAAAACACAAACCAAAAAAACCCCCCAAAAACCAACTGTGAATGAAGTGTTCTTTACGAACACAAATTTAAATTAAACAGTGTTTTAATAAGGGTTTAAGTTAAATAATTACTTGAACAATATTTTTTTAGACTGTTGCAAATTTACACAGTCAAGTACATCTTTTGCAAAACTGTGTACAAGTTGGTACATGCCAAATAGACACGTATTAGATGCATTACCAAAGCCAAGCCTCAAAGATTAGGAATCGGGTTGCCTAAGTGCAAAAGATCACAGACATTATGCTGCAACCTTTAAGAATGTGGTTACACAGTCTCATCTCATTAAATTCAGCAGATTCATTTTAACATCTTTTTGAAGGCCCAGGCCTTGTTTACTGTAATTTTCAGCACACTTTGAAGTCAGAAAACACTGAAGCGCAAAGAAAAGCTAATAGTTCTCCATGTCTTGGTCTTTAAGACTGCAAGTCTGTCTTGATTTGTATTCTTCATATTTGTAGCTCCTGGCCTTCTCTGCCAGACAGGACATAGTTTCTTCAATGGCAGACATTGGTTTTATGATGTGCCTTTCTATATGTGCAACTGACTGCACAGTGTGCAGCACAGCTTACATCTGATCAACAGATCTGAAGTAGCAGGTAGAGGTTATAAAAGCTCTGGAAAAAGATGGCAGCAGGGAACAAGTTGCTAGTTTTCCACAAGTGGTCTTGCAGGCCTCAGGTTATTTCTTAAAAAGACCTGCTTTAAATTGAATTTACAGTGCTTGGTCAAAGGTAATAATGAATAGGAAGAATAGCTGATTTAGTGCCTGTTCACATTTCATATCTAAGTTATGAACAGATTTTTCTTACGGAATTTTCCATAAAACTCATCAACATATTATCTGAATACTTTGAACAATTTGGGGAGGTAGTGTTGTATTCCCTTACTTTACACACAAGAAGCTGAAAGATTATGGTAAAAGTTCCATTAAGTGTGGGAGCTCCATTTCAGGCAAGAGAACATTTTGTTCCCCACCCCTTACCAAACGCTGTATGTTGTTTTGAATTAGATCTATTCAAAGCATTATTCCTAACGCAACTGAAGAAAAGGGGATATTCTGCCCTTCGTCAGGTTAGATCCCAGGTGCTCAAGATGGGCATCCAGGAAACAAATCTGTGAGAGGTTTGGTGTGAGACTTACAGACGCAGGGAAAGGCAATCTATTTTTTTCAGGACAGAATGAATCTTAAGCTCTGACTATGCAACTTTGAGGAATTTTCACAAAAAATAAAAAAGTCCACCAGCAGTAACTTATTTCACCATGCAGCCACAATTCATCCCCACAGAACTCCAACTCGAATACTTAGTATCATTAAAAACAAAAAGGTCAGCACCAGTTAGCAAAACTGAGCTCCATTGCTCCAAAACCATTAAGCACCAGTCTGACAGCCTGCAGTATGAGTCTCCAGGCCCAATTACTGCTACTTTGGAACATTTTGGTTTCCATGTTATGAATATGACAGATATAATTTCCGTATGAATTTGACTAAAACCCTTTTAATTCAGTTCTAAGAGACCCGTTCCATAAATCTGTCTGGTTGCCACATCCAAGAATACAGATGTTTAATAAAGCAAGGTGTGGTTAAATAGAAGGCATTTTTAGCACAGTTAAAAAGTAATTTATAACAAATCTATATCTTAGTTCACTTGTCCAGTTTCTGACATGAAAGCTATACAAGAAGTACAGTATAGTTCCTCCTCTGAACCAGCACACCTACGAAGGACGACAAATTGACTACATCGCTTACGAGCAGAGTCAGGCTGCTGCTGAGGTGAACTTTAAGGGAGAGGGAGAAAAGGAATTAAATAAAAACTTCCTGCATAAAACTAAAGTCAATTTTCCCAAATACACTAAGAGATCCTTCTGATTACAATAAATTTTGTTAAGTTCTACATGCGTGTTGTTTTTATAATTTTGCTTAAATAAACAACGGCAGCACCAGATTTTTAAAAATAAATTCAAAGTAATAATCATGCATCACTGACACGAATCAACAGCACTTACGGGATCAAACTTATTTGCGCACCATAAAAGCAAGTTTACTAAATAAACATAACCATACTTGTTTTTGCTGTGCTGTCATTGCTGACTGGTTTGGATATGAATCCTACCAAAGATGCAGACTTCAGAGCGTTGCCATAGCTCAGCGCCAAGTTTTCCGAGGCTTTCTTGGCCAGCGACAAGATAGGAGCAGACCACCTCGCTTCTTCTGCTTTCTCTTTTTCCTCGTTTTTCAACTCGGACGTATTAGGAACCTGTTTTTTGTCAATAATCTCAAAGTCTTCTTTTATTTCCGCGGCAGATGCGGTGCAGCTCTCCCCTTCAGCCATCTTTAGCGTGTCATATGACCCTAGTCATGAGCAATCGAGCCGGCAGCCCCACTGCCTGCCTGCCTGCCTGCCTGCCTGCCTGCCTGCCTGCCTGCCCTTTGCAGGTTGGGAAGCAGGCACCCAGGGGCCAACTGAACGATTTTAAAGCAGCTGCATGCATAAGCAGGACCATAAGAAAAGCCTGTCCAGAACTGAGCAGCTTGCTTGATGTTCTGAGTTAAACACTCCGGGGGTGGAAGACGAAGAAAGAGTTTACTTTTAAACAAGTTATGAAAGTAACAAAAATACACTTTACAGGGTTTTATTGCTGTGTTCCCAAACATCATTTTCAATTAGAAAATTTATAGTATCTTTTGACAGCCCAGATTTATGCAGTTAAGTTGTGACAACTTAAAGAGATCTTTAGTATTCTGCCTATAATTCAAGTCATCATAACTTGATTAAAACGAACTTGATTAAACTGGTGGATGGGTATGACAGGTTCGCTGTTGTGAAAAGTGCTTGCTCGCATCACTGACATTACAAAATAACTGTAGTCAGTAAGGCTACTTCATTAGTGTATTTGGGCTGTGTTTGTTAGAAACGATTTATCATGAAGGGGAACTGAAATTACCCTAGTATGAAAATTTGACCTTACTGGGTGTCTCAAATATTGATGTAGCCTACTGATGCATGGCTTATTATCCATTTTTCCATCCAGCAACTGTATGTGCTTGAGAAACATCACTTATTCAGTTATGAGATGGTAGATGCTGCATATTAGCTTTTTTTGCTACATAGAGGAAAGTGTATTTTTGTTAAGAAATGTGAGAAAGGGGAAGGAATAGGAGCAATTTCAGTTGTCTCGCAGCAACATAAATCTTTAGGTCTGTACCTTATTTTTTTTCTCCTACTACAAGCTACTTTAAGATTGATTCTGTCCTCTTGGCTTCTCAGACACTGAAAATTTAAGAACTTTTGTTCTGCAAAGCACAGGGAAGTTCTTATATTTTTGTTGAGAATTCAGAGATCAGCAGCCTCTTATTCACCCATGATTCATATGAGCTAAGTATAGGCTTTAGGCTCCTTTTGCTAAAAGCTTACAGAGATAAGTTTTACTCCATCTTGTGGACTCTACCAATACTTGGCTGTTTATAAGGAAGTAGTATCTAGTAGCTTTGAAGGTTGCTATCTTGCGCTTGACTATACGAATATACCTCTGTTTGACTTGACATTGATTTTCTGCCTTTTACTATCCACCTAATATTAGAGTCAAAGCAATATTGGCTAGAGAAGTAAAGCAGAATTCTAAGCATTGAAATAACTTTTCTTTTTCAATACGTGATGAATAGGGCATAAAAGTTTTGTGACTGTGAAAATAAGAGCAAACCAAGACTCCTGTTTACTTCTCAGTATGTTGCTCCCATAAGGTAACGATGCATCAGACTGCCCTGTACAGCCTTGCAATTAGCTACTTTGTAAAAATATTAAGTGAAACTACCACATAGTCTGTGATACTCTTTCCTTATGTTACTATGAAAGAAACATTTGATCATTTTATTTCAGGTGTCTGCTGAGATCAATAGGAAACTTTATACTGTGCGTAAGAGCTTTGCTAAAATTTTTTTGCTACTGTACTGGTTTCGGTTGAAAAGAAAGCTCCTGGGAGGGAGGAGAAGCTGGGAGGGGGCAGAACCAGGACAGCTGACCCAGACTGCCCTAAGGGATATTCCATACCATATGACGTCATACTCAGTATATACACTGGAGGGAGTTGGCCAGGGGGTGACATGGCTCGGGGATGGGCTGGGTATCGGTCAGCGGTGGTGAGCAATTGCATTGTGCATCACTTGTTTTGTATATTCTTTTATCGTTTTTATTTTCTTCCTTTTCTGTCCTATTAAACTGTCTTTATCTCAGTCCATGAGTTTTACTTTTTTTTTTTCCAATTTTCTCCCCCATCCCACTGTGGGGTGGGGGCGTGTGAGTGAACGGCTGTGTGGTGTTTAGCTGCCTGCCAGGTTAAACCACCACAGCTACACAGCCATATGGTTTAATCAGGCTTCGCTTATGACTGTTTGGTCAAAATGACTTAAATGTTTTGAAGTCAGCTGCTGAGTGTATTAAATGCCCTCTTTCCTCACCTTTTTTTTTTTCTTTTTTTTTTAATTTTAAAGCAAGCAAGAAGTCTTGTAACATTGTAAGTGAGCCCTAAGTTAAAGAGGTTTGTTTTGTTTACCAAGTACAATTTCCTACAATTCGAGGCAGCCAAGGAGGATGTAGTTGATACAGGATACAGCTTTAAGCACATTTAAAAAAAAAAAAAAAAAAAGCCAACCCAAACCCAATTGATCTCAGTTTACAAATTTATCAAGGAGGGGCACTATGCATGAATAACAGTATTCACTTTTAGCTCTGAAGGTGGGCTCATTTTTATTTCTGTCTTCTGCAGATGATGCTATTTTACCACTGTCCAGCTCTTGCTACTCAAGTGAAGATGAACAGCGTTTTCTTTTGAAAGCCCATTATGTGGCTCGCCTAGGTCTGCCAGAGTACATAAATGTCAATTCTGTGTGATCACAAAAATAAATTTTTTGAGACTTAAAATTGTTAGGGCTTACTGAAAAGTTAGCCAGGAAACTAAGTGGCCCACTGCCTACTTTTTTCTTTTCCTAAACATAGAAATCAACAAGATGCTTCTAAAGAGAAAGTATCATCCTGAAGCTGTCTGAGCTAAGTGAAATTTAGTTCCTTTTTCATGCAGATCTTGCACAGCCTTGTTTGATTTTACCACTACCCCCCCCCCCCCATCTTCTTAGGGGGGGTGGGGAGGCGAATCACATTTGAAATATTTAAATAATAGTGAATTTGAAGTGTAGAAATAGATTATTCCTGAAGGATTCCTGTTTTAATCAGAAAACTGTACATTCAAGACAAAAGTCTGGCTAGCCAAAATGGAAGACAGTTAA
The DNA here is from genome assembly GCA_009819775.1 of Phoenicopterus ruber ruber. Taxonomy (NCBI): domain Eukaryota; kingdom Metazoa; phylum Chordata; class Aves; order Phoenicopteriformes; family Phoenicopteridae; genus Phoenicopterus; species Phoenicopterus ruber. Next base: position 6,515,127 of record CM020228.1, on the reverse strand, counting down.
TTTCAGATTAGGAAAAGCTGTATTATTTGCATTCAGTGATATTGAAGGGATTATTAATTTTCATGCAATGATACTTAGCAAGACAGTTATTTCCTCTTTATCTCAGATTTATTGTTTTTTGGGGTAATGTTTTAAGAGACCTTTTTTGCCATTTAACATCTCAAGTGAATCACACAGAATATTTAAAATCAGCAAAAATGCCACTGTATGCTAAAGGGTCAACTTTCATGATTAGCTGTTCATTATACCTTGCATTCCTATCTTCTATCAGCAAAACATAGATTATGTTACAAATGAACTAAGTCAAGTTTTTGACCTTTAAAAGGCTAATGGTCATAAATACTAAGTGTAGCAGTAGTTGGAATAACAACCCCCCCCCCCCCCTAGTGCTAGTGTGTTGTGTGTTTAACAGCATATTACAGAAGATTCACAGAGCAATACAAGTCGCAGTATTTAGTGAGAAGAATTCAGTGGTTGCTGAGTAGAGCTGGATCCACCAAGTTCTGAGCAACTACTTTGTACTAGCATGATGATGATAAGCTTACACGTGTACGTAGTGCAACTATCAAAAGTCATCTTCCAGTGAAAAATACTGATAAAAGGTTCCCTGCTTGCGTTGTACTACCCCCTCCCTCCCCACTCCTCAAACCATTAAATCATTCTTCCCCTTGCACACTGGGGTAAGTGAATGCCAGCTGAGGAAAAATAGTATTAGCAAATGGTAACATGTTTCCTTTAGGAAGTCATCAAATAAAAAACCAACCCAAACCAAACCCAACCCCTCAAAAATTCCATAGCAGTGAATGAATCCCCCCATTGTAACAGTGATTAAGTTATTAGAAACAACAGTTTTAGCTGTTGTTCTACCTCTAGTGCAGCTAATTAGCTAACATCCTTTCCAATCACTTCTAATCAGAGTGATTTTTTAAAAATTATTTCCAGTTGTGTCATCACACATCACACCTGTATTGAGTCAAAGCAATCAATTTTATTTTTTTTTTTTTTTTTTTTAAAAAAAAACCCCACAACTTTATGCTCTCAGATCCTAATGTACCAGCTAGTGTCATCCTTGAAAAAAAATCCACGTTACTACTGAAAGAATCAGCTCTTTGAAACTCATTTCAAAGGTCATTAGAATCCTTGAGAGGAAATGGAAATAGTATTAGGTGGTAATGTGTGTCATTGTAGTAAATAAAGGAAAAGATAGAGTAAAATATTGAAGAGAAACTTGCATTAAGATAAAGGCAAAGAATCGAAAGAACAGCAACAGGGCTCGGTATATATTTAAATCAGCCAGTTTAAGACTAAATGCTCACCAGATATATATTAAATGACAGTCTGAGGAAAAGCATAGTATAGGTATTGTTCCACTCTGAACTATTGCCTGCTTTTTAGGAAAAAAACCAAGAAAAAAGCTTTTAATAGGAGTATAGCGGACCGGAATGTGGAATATCAGAAAGCAGGTAAAAACCCACCGATTTTCTTTTTTGTTATTTAACATGTTATTTGTTGGTACTGTAAAAAGAGAGGCAGCAAGCAGAACTTCCCGCTAGGTGACACTACGGCACTACTTTCTTCACAGAGCAGGATCTGGCACAGCAAGGACACGCAGAGCAAATACCGTGTTGTGAAGCTACCTGGGAAAAAACAAGTAGCTCACAGGGTGTCACCTTCCCAGCAGGCGCTGTAAATACCAGATTTTTGTGCCAGCCTTAAAATACCACGTGGATTTTAGAGAAGATCTTTAAATGGTCTTCTGTTGGGAACCGACCTGAGCAACAGCACAACAATGCCTTTTTTAAAAGCTTTACTTTCTAGGAATAAAGTTTTTAAAATTTGGAAAAGAAACAAGCTAAGATGCTTACCTGAGCAACTCCTGGAGTTGTGGTGCTCTGTGATATGAGCTGTGCTAACAGAGACCATTTGGGGAAGGGGAAGTTGTTGCTTCCCTAGCTTTTATAGGAGGTTCCACTTGTGACCGTTGAATGTGTGTCCAGAAATATTCTCTAAGGTAATCCTAGCTGTTAATGATTTCAGGATTGGTTACCAGTTCTAGAGTTTCATGTGTGATTATGAGATGATTAGTATTTTACAAAAGATTTTGACCTGTTAAAAGTTGTTACATAATGGTCCAAGCACTTTGCAAGAGCTGGGAAATTTGGTCTACAGGCCAAATGGGAAACCAGAGCACATCTGTTTGAATAGTGTAATTTATAGACTTCATGACCTGTGTGGTTTTGGGTCGCATTTTTCATGGCTTATCTGGTGGCTGTTGTGGGGTGGGTTTTTTTGGTGGTGTTTTTGTTGTTGTTGTTTGTTTGTTTGTTTTTGTCTTGTTTTGTGTGTGTGTGTGTGTTTTTTTTTTTCCCTCCTTTCACTCTTACTAGCTTGGCTTTTTTCTACTACTGCATGCAGACAATTTTGGATCAAGTATAATTTTGAAGGTTTTATAAAAGTGGTGTAAATTGACTGGACTGAGGGGTGTAGGGTCAAAGGTATTAGAAATGTGATTACAGGCTGAATCCTAGTAAGATATGAATGCAGTATCTTTGAAACGTGCTGACATTTTTGCTACTTAATGCAGTTTTCAACTAACACACATGAGAATACTTATATGTGACTAAATTAGCTGAAGAAATGGGCTCATATTGTTCTATTAATGTAACAGAAATGTTGCAAATTGCAGAAGAAAACGTTAGATATTATATGATAAGCCAATGAAATACATTATATAGTCCCTAGACAAGTCTAGAAAAACACCTTTGTGCTACGCAAAAACAGTGTTAGTGATTTTAGTCATATATTTTAAAAGAAAATATTGGAGGTTCATTAAAAATTTAATCTATTATCCACAAATGTTGAAAAAAAATCAGACTTCTACTTAAGAGAGAATTCTCCCCCTGCCCCCAATAACAGCAAGATTTGCTATATCATGGCTACAAAAAATCGTGAGACGATCACTTTATCTGTGGTGAGTGGTTCCCAGTATTTTTTTCTGCCAAGTACCCTTTTGGCATCCAGCTGCACTTCCAGGTTTCTCTCCTTCCCTTCCTGTCTAACCGCAGACAGAAGTTTGGCTGTTCTAGGCTACAGTAATTTTCTGAAAAGCTTTGTAAATTTGCAAGTTTGCTGGACGCAATAGAAATGTATGCAAAATTATTTTGAAGTTACTAAATAATGGTATTGTAAGAATAGCAGAATTCTAGAGGGGTTTAAATTTTGCAAAGTCCTGCACATATCAGATAACAGAGTGAAAAAAGGGAAAAAGAGAAATTAGACAAAGGATATTAAGTTTCCTACAACATATTTAAGTGGTAAGTTTCTTCTTCAGTAGGAATACTAAAAGAATCTTTTCCATTTAAGATACTAAAAAACATTTAGGTGCTTGCATACAATTCTGGTGACATTGCGCTTGTGCACCTGGGGGCAGAATGTGGCACAAACTGGCTAAGTCTTCTCCACAGATAATTAAGGTCTTATAATTGAGTCACATCTGTAAGATGCAGTAAACAAACAGTTGAAAAAGATTGCAACAGGTAGTGTGAGAAGTGCAATTTCCTGGCTTTTTTGTTGCCTTTGATTTTCTCAGTTTTCTGATTGCTTTGTGAATGACACTGCATACTAATTAGTAAGATATCTAGAGAGCCTAAACTGAAAGTGAAGTCAATAAATCTTTAGCTAGATTTTTTGTTTTGTTTTAAATAGAAACAGTATCTTCTCTCTCTCCTTTCCTTTCTTTCCTCAGAGCTTTTATCCTTGCAGATCTGTAACCAATAGTTGATTTGCCACACTTAAGGATAACTCCCAAACCCTGTGATTCAATAGGAATTTTTAGGGGGGGAAAGGGAAAAAAATGAATTAAGTGTTTTACAGATGTGCAAAAGCACCTTAGTTATTGACAGAATCAAAGCATCTCCAAGCATGTAGAACAAAAGAAGGTGATCAGGAGTAGTCAACATGGGTTCACCAAGGGGAAATCATGCCTGACCAATCTGATAGCCTTCTATGATGGCATGACTGGCTGGATGGATGAGGGGAGAGCAGTGGATGTTGTCTACCTTGACTTCAGCAAGGCTTTTGACACTGTCTCCCATAACATCCTCATAGGTAAGCTCAGGAAGTGTGGGCTAGATGAGTGGACGGTGAGGTGGATTGAGAACTGGCTGACTGGCAGAGCTCAGAGGGTGGTGATCAGCGGCCCAGAGTCTAGTTGGAGGCCTGTGGCTAGTGGTGTTCCCCAGGGGTCGGTACTGGGCCCAGTCTTGTTCAATTTATTCATCAGTGACCTGGATGAAGGGACAGAGTGTACCCTCAGCAAGTTTGCTGATGATACGAAACTGGGAGGACTGGCTCGTACACCAAAAGGCTGTGCTGCCATTCAGCGAGACCTGGACAGGCTGGAGCGTTGGGCAGAGAGGAACCTCATGAGGTTCAACACGGGCAAGTGCAGGGTCCTGCACCTGGGGAGGAATAACCCCATGCACTGGTACAGGTTAGGGGTTGACCTCCTGGAAAGCAGCTCTGCAGAGAAGGACCTGGGAGTCCTGGTAGATGACAAATTCACCATGAGCCAGCAATGTGACCTTGCGGCCAGGAAGGCCAACGGCATCCTGGGGTGCATTAAGAAGAGTGTGGCCAGCAGGTCGAGGGAGGTTCTCCTCCCCCTCTACTCTGCCCTAGTGAGGCTCCATCTGGCATTCTGTGTCCAGTTCTGGGCTCCCCAGTTCAAGAAAGACGAGGAACTCCTGGAGAGAGTCCAGCGGAGGGCTACAAAGATGATTAAGGGACTGGAGCATCTCTCCTGTGGGGAAAGGCTGAGGGAGCTGGGGCTGTTGAGCCTGAGGAAGAGAAGACTGAGAGGGGACCTCATCAATGCTTATAAATATCTCAAGGGCGGGTGTCAAGAGGACGGGGCCAGACACTTTTCAGTGGTGCCCAGCGACAGGACAAGGGGCAACGGGCACAAACTGGAACACGGGAAGTTCCGCCTGAACATGAGGAAAAACTTTACCGTGAGGGTGCCAGAGCCCTGGCACAGGCTGCCCAGGGAGGGTGTGGAGTCTCCTTCTCTGGAGAGATTCAAAACGCGCCTGGACGCGGCCCTGTGCAGCCTGCTCTGGGTGACCCTGCTCTGGCAGGGAGGTTGGACTGGATGATCTCCAGAAGTACCTTCCAACCCCTACCATTCTGTGATTCTGTGAAAGGGAAACCTAAGCTTTTGGATAATGCAAGTGTGTAAACTCGGTTAGCTTCACTATTTCTCTGTTGTCAGTTCCCCTCACATTACAAGTTAGGCTAATTTCTCTTAAGGCCTTTCCATGCTTTAAGAGTAAGATGGAAACTTGAGTAGCAGGCTAGATGTTAACAGTGAGATTGCTAAGCAATTTCTCACCATCAATCCTTTAAAATATCTTCACTGCTCCATTTGAGGGAATTAATCGTATGTAAGCATCTCACCTTTGGAAACAGAACTGAAAAACGTAGGACACCAGTGACTCAAGTGATTTAAACTAATCTAAGCTGGGCCACTGGAGTGCTGCTGTTCTCCTTTTCCTCCAGCTGTCTGTTCCCATTTCCTTACAACAGCACTGCTTCCTATCTGACCTCTTGATAAGTCAATCAAAGGTAAAAAATGACAAGAAATTAAGACTGTAGCTCTCTAGCAGCCTAAGGCAGTCTAACTGCTGGCTGCCTTGTTACTATCTCTTGCCTCTGGCCAAACCCTTTCCCCAGCTCCCTTGGTCGTTGGGTTGCCGAGCCATTGCAGTGCACTGAGTTGGCAGAAAACGAATACAACAAAAGTGAATAGTTTTTCTGCTGATTTAGTGCACTGAAACAGCTCATGTTTTCCAAATTGTATGTTGGAAGAATTGCTCGCTATATGGACGTCCTGTTCAACCCCCAGTTTTCTGCCTGCCCTGAGCGCTTCGCTCAGACTCCACGTGGCAGATAAGCAAAACAGATGACAGACTTACTACTGGAGTGCTTTATCTTAAACATCCTTCTTTCCATCTTTTGTCAATCATAGGGGCTCCTGGCATCATACCAGCAGCAAATGCATAGGGAAAAAAAGACCAGAATTAGAAAGAGGAATCATTGCTTTGGTAAATCCCCAAAGCTTCTAGTAACCAAAGGATTGGGGACTTTGTGATTAGGAGTTGCATCTGAAGTAGCCATCTTTAGATAGAGAGAATAAAGAGAAAACATGATCTGAGTGTGTACTGAAGGCTTGTATGCCCAAAAGCAAAACCTCCCCAGAAGCCTTCAAATGATTATTCTTTTAAATTTGTTCTATTTAGATCCTCAATTTCTACTGTTCCTGACATACACTTTATACCTTGAATGCTGGCGATATTGTCATATAGGCATACGTAACTTCCTTCCTTAAATCCTGAGAAACAGAGCAACCAAGGAAGCATTACAAGTTTTTCAGCTAGAAAAAAAATAGAAGGGTCTAATAATGCCAAATACGTTTAGTGTGCTACAGGTGGCATTAAAAGAGATGTGCATACCATGGCAAATTTCTGTTGACACCTCACCTCATGCAATACATATCTCTTTAAACTATCTCACATGATCAAGAGAGTTTCCTTTTTATACAGAAGACCTCCTTCTCAGGGGTGAACTTTAAAAGCACACAAAGATGAAAGTTACAGAATTTATCAAATGGTGAAAGAGCCATAATTTATAATAACTAGGGTGGCAATAAAGAAGTGTAATAATGGCTTCAATGAAATGAAGTGGAGAACATTAATCTTTTTAGGTGAAACTTGTTCAAAATTTTGAGCTGTGTGAAAGGAAGAGACCTCTAATTGAATTGCCACTTTGTGCAAGTGGGGAGACAAAGACACCTCCGGTAGATGGCTGTGTTTTTTTAGCAGAGAGCAGTAATTGGCATCCAGCTGTTAAGATACAGTGTCTTGCCATCTTTCCTTTTCCTCTTTGTTCTGTTAATTCCAGAAGATTTTATACATTGCACTGACCGCTGCTTGGAAATATGGTATTAGTAACTGTAGCAAAATTTTCTCGTCCTGTATTTGAATAATCTCCCTTTTTTAAAAACCAAAACAAACCCCTCAAACCCTCATCTGAAAATGGCTCTGTTGACTGAAGTGAGGAAGAAAAATGTGAGGCCCTATAATAGTAATAAAGGCTGAAGTTAAACAGTTTTGTTGTTTTTCCAATAAACATAAACCAAACATGTTTATTTTTTAAGTATAATAAGAGCAATAAAAAATTCTGTCATTCTCTGCCAATTACCATTTCAGACTGCGATCTTGTCAGATTTCATAAGCTCCCAACTCCAGTACTGCCAGGATATGTTGGTATTGATCTCCCTTGAGTCATGCTTTAAATGGTTTAGGGCATAAGGCCACCCAATGCGCTAACTTTCACATAATTCTGAGGTCCTACTTTGGTCTTTAACCGTTTCAGGGTTGCCATATGCAGTCTGTAAATAATGAAGGAAAAGACCTCTCTTGTTTCACAGTATTGTATTGGTGCATTACCACTGCTGTCTTGGAACTCTTAAAAAAGGATGGCATTTCAGGTGCATCGCCAAATGTTCCATGTATGGTGGTTCTTGCCAGTCAGGCGTTCGCTCCCAGGATGAGCAATTCTCAGTTTTACTATTAATGTTTTCTTTGTTTCTGAAAAATCCACAAGTAATTTTAGGTAAAGGAGAAAATCTGGATATGCCGGTGAAAAAGATGAGTGAATGGGATATAAAGGCAATCACAGCTGGTTGCATTTTTGTTGCAAATTGAAAAGTCATTGAAGAGTTGCATGGTGTCAGAAAAATAGTTAGTTTTGCTTTTTGGAGAAAATGTTATGTTTATATGTAAGACAAATGCTACTTGATTAAAAAACTTCACAGTTCAATGCTAAGTCATGCTGCATTTTACTCATAAGGAGAAGCCTTACGGCTAAGACACTGAAGAGGGACTTAGAAGATCTTTGTTCCATTCCCAGATCTGTGGTAGCTTATTTATGTCCTAACGCTTATATTGTTTATGATTCAGAACTTTGCCTTAGTTTTATTTCTACAAAATAGTCACAATTGTCCTTCATTTTGTCTACTTAGACTGCAGGCTGTTTGGAATGGGGACTTCTTATTGTATTACTAAATGCATATATCATGCCTGGCACAATCAGAGCTAATGTGGTTTGGGTAAATAGATATATATTTAATGCTACTGTTTTAAAAAAAATTATTGTAAAGTGCTGTTGTTGAATTGGAGTGCTTCCAGTTAAGGTTACTTTTATGTCTGGTTGTAGAGAAAATGTTTCACGGTGAAAGCTATAAATTTTCATTAACAAAACCAACTAAATTTGCCATAGGCTTCTAACTTCAGCTCATGACATGTCTTTGGAAGTAAAGTATCTTAGTTATTTGTTATTTGTAACAAACTTGCAGGCTGTGCTGCAAAATCCGTATGTGCTTGAGAAATTATGTACGTATGATGGATCCCAGAATAAGAAAGAGAAAGGAAAGGAAAGACAGCAAAATTTTGCCCTGAACAGGCTGGATGTGAGAGAGGATTTTAAACATAATTCAACTTTTGATAGTGCAATTGTAGAGGACTAGGACTATATGGTAATAGAGGCAAGTTATAATATTTTCTCCTTATATGACTGACTTATTATGTTTTCTCACCATTGTGCCCATATTTTATAAAACCCAATTAAAGAAAAAACCAGTTTGATTCCTAATCTAGGCATTGCCACAATTTTAGTATAAACCCAGCCTTTTTTTCAGGCTAGTCTCTGGTTAGTGCAGATACAAAAAATAATGGAACGATGGATCTAGGTAGCAAGTTAACTATTTTTAAAAATAATTTCTGATACAGATCTCATTTCATTTGACTATGACACTCTGTAGGGCTTCCTAATTAGCCAACCTCTTTTTAAATTCAATTTTAGATCAGAATCAGAGCAGTGAGCTGTTTGATTTCTGATTTTACTCATTATGTAAAGTTTTACTTCTAGAGCAGCTCTGAGATGCACTGAGCACAGAGTCCAAAGGAAAATACTTGCTTTGTGGCTAAAGTGTCTCTGAAATTTATTAAAACCAGTCTTGTGACAGACTGGAGGTAGTGCCTAGATCTGAACTTTGGGCCTCAGAGTGCTCTGTTCTCAATTTTGCTTTTTGTATCTGTCTTCCTCCTTTATGGTTCCTAAGTGAGCAGAGTTGATGGTGTCATGATTACATTGCTTTCTTAGCTAAAATGTATATTGTTTCATGAAGATGAACTTCATGAATTAATTAAAGACATGATCCTTGCTTTTAGAGAAGGAAACAAAAAACCATAATGTGACCAAGTGATTTTAGATCTTGCTAATCAAAGTTTCAATCTCTGCAGTGAATAATAGATAGGAGACCTGAATCTCTGTGAAGTAACATTAATATGTACTCATCAACAGGACAGAAGCCACAGAAAGCTGGTAAGAATTTGCTTTGGGAAATTTCCTCAGGATAGTCACCTTCTTCATGATCATGGTTTTGAGGCTTATTGTTACTTTTATTCAAAATTCCAGAAAACCTTTGCTGTCCAGGGCAGATGTGGAGCACATAGATGCTAGTGGTGGAAAAGTGGAATGTGATCAAATACAACATGCACTGCTCTTAGGGACCATAGGAAGCAGAGATGGAATTAGGGCTGATAACCAATTGTAAGAAACAAAAAATACTCAGATATTTTCCTGCACAGGCTTATGGGAGTTCATCTTCTGTATTAAATCTTGCATTATGTCTGAGCCAGGGCAGTAGCTCACAGCCTCCAAGAGGGCAATGTCACTTCTTACTCCTTTTTCCCCCCTCATTTGCAGCAGTGTGCTCCTCCCTTCATTTTTCTTCTGTTGGCTCAGGGACTCATCTGACACTACCATGAGCTGATTCATCTGACTAAATGAGCAGAAAGCTACCCTCCTCCCCCCGCAAAACACCTCAATATTTTTCTGCTAGTTTGGAGAGTTGAATGAACTCAGAGGGTCAAATGAGTGGCAGAGTCAGTGCAAGGATGAAAACGTAATTTGGGAGAGGGGCCTTTCCCCTCCATGGAAAATTACAAATCACTTCACTTGCAGGGCAGTAATTTTTGCTATTAAATTAAAAATCTAAGTGCAATACTTCTTATTTTTTAGTAAGTCTCTCCCTCTCACAATTTTTTAAAAATTTAATTTTCCCATATACATTATTTTAAAAATGTCAAATATTAATTAGTTGGAATTTTACATTTTTCTTCTCTGTTTTTAGAAGACCATCAATACAGAAATCTAATCTTTGTGAATCATGCAAGCTGGCAAGCACATCTACTGTATTTGCTCCAGTTTGAGAAAGCAGCGTTCTATAGGTGGCACTTAACAATACACTTAACTTTAGCATATACTTAATTTCATTGATTTGAGTGATCTTGCTTAGGAATAAAATAGGCAGAATTTGAGCCTTAATATACAACACAAAAAATTAGGCATCTGCAGAAATGCCATGTTCCCATTTTTTTGATTAGTTCTCATTCTGCTTAGCTGGTTAGACCTGTTAATGAACAGGCTGATTTGCATATCACTGGCTACACAGACATGCTTGTCTTTTTCCTTTGACTCTCATAGTTTCCTACCTGTTATACTGCAGAGTTTGATGAAAATTCAGCTCCTGGGAGAAACATGTGGCGCTGACACTCCGCTATGACTCAGTAGCTGGCAGAGAGCCCTACGTGTTTGCTGAGTAAGCTGTTAGTCCTGAGTTTGCAATTCAATGGCTTATATTTTGTTGGAAAAATTAATACAGTGATGTGATGATAGTTTTTGTGGCTTCTTTTTACTTGGCACATTTCTCCTACCTGCCATTTTTCTGTTGCTTTAGTACCAGCCTAACACAAGAATTTAAAAGCAGTGGTCTCTTTTTCAATACCTGAGAATCTCTCATACACCTGTTTCTCTGAGGTATTTCTGACTAATACGCTGAATTATAAAGGAGAAAAGAAAGAACCTGATGTTATGGTTTTTGAAGATGATAATAGGAAATATTAGGAAATAGGAACTATGCCTTTATAGAAGTAGCAGTTTTTGCTGGACTGAATTTTTGTCTCTCAAAATTCTCAGACCTTTCAGTCTTAAAAAGGGCAAAATTTATTTTGTACTACTTGCAGACACACTATGGTGTAAAAAAGGAAATAAAATACAGATTTTATGTGTTTTTACATTTTTGTTTATCCTGATACATTAAGTTTTTGTCTTAATTTTGAAATGTTGTAACAAGGCATAGGATTATCTTAAAAAGAGCTCGGTCTGCTGCTACCTCCACATTTGCAAAGAAACTTGGGAAACCCAACCTAGGAAACCTTATTTTAATATAGTTCTGAGTATACAGTTCATTACTGTCACTAAGACACTCAGATTTAGTTTGACTTAAATGTCAGAAAATATTATTCAGGTGTGGAAGACACCAAAGATCACAGCTAACTGGTATATTGAATCTTAATTAGCAAGGAGACCATATAAAACTCAGAAGCTTCTATGAACTAAGAAAACAACCCTGACATTCTCCGTTTGGCTCTGGGTATTTGTTGCTGACTTTGATCTCCAGTGATAATCTCCAAAGAGCTGTGATTCTGGCTCACTTAAAAATTGGTTTTACTTTCAAACTTTGCCTGTTAAGTCATTATTACCAAATAACTCTGGAGGGACTAGAACCTCATAAAAGGCACTTTATTTCCCATTATGAGAGTTAGAGATTAGGCAACAACATTACATAAACCAAAGCTTGTTTGTGCTCTGCAGCTCGGTTTACTTCATGTTAAATATATCCTGTGCATTGAAACTGTATCCTGTTTTTTTTTAACAATCAGCAGGTTTTGTGCAGACCCTGTTATGTTTAGAAAATATCACAATATTGTTCAAAGATACAATAAACAAATAGTTGTGAAATGGACTAATGCATTATCCTTTGCTTGAGATAAGACCGCCGTCCACGTCATAGCTAATGGACTCATCTGGCAACTGGGGAAAAAAAAGTTTTTTCTTCTAGCTTTTCTTCTTTGATATTTGTTCTTGGCAGGATTACTTCTAATTAGATTGCTCCTTTTCCTAATCTTAGAAGGGACACACACAGTGAGTGAACAAGCAGACTTTGTAGCTCGTGCATCTGAACTGCAGCTAATGAAGTGCAGACTCTTTTGCTGAAACTGTAGCTAAATTTAAGTTTTTAAGAAGTCCATTGTCACAACTAATTACACAATTTCCCTTTGGTATATGAGGACATTATGGGAGCAATCTGCGAAAGACTCTGCATCGAACTTCAAATTATTTGGACTTTTATTATGGTAAAGTTTATGAATTTACAGTGTGACCTTGAAAAATACTTAAGGCACTCGGAACTCTGAGATGAGTTTAGCTTTTATTTGAGACAGCCATGTTAAATGTTATCACATACTTGTGTTGTAATTTTATTGGCACCATATCACATGTGTTATAAAAAATTATTGGGATACCAGAATCTGTTTCTTTCTTCCCGACACTTCCAGTGTTATGAAAACCAAAGCTGAAATCTCATATTGGAGAAGTTGGAAAATACGTTCATATTTAAACACAAACAAAGCAACTCTAAGCCCATTTCTCATTTCTACCTTGAATAAGTTTGCAGGAAAAACGTGTGGGAGTTGTGGTGGTTTAACCCCAGCCGGTGTCCGAATACCACGCAGCTGCTCGCTCACTCCTCCCCTCGCTGGTGGGGTGGGAAGGAGAATCGGAGAGAAAGGAAAACTTGTGGGTTGAGATAAAAGCAGTTCACCAGGACAGCAAAGGAAAAATATAAAAATATATTAATAATGATGATAATAATAAAATATAAGGATAATAGAATATATAAAATGAACGATGCACAATTTCTCACGACCTGACGACCAATATAGCCCATCCCGAGCAGCAGTCAGGGAACAGGGATATTCCCCACCAGCTATCCCAGAACAGCAAGTTCCAGAGAGAGCAAGCAAGGGAACGAACAGCCGAATGAATGAAAAGGCCCAAACGAACGAAAAAAGGGAAAAAGACAGGAACAAGAAGGGAAGGGGCCCACTGGCCAACCCTCACTTATACCGGGCATGACGTCTATGGTACGGAATACTCTCTTTGGCCAGGTTGGATCGACTATTCTGGCTCTACCCCTCCCAGGTTTTTGCACCTGCACGTTAGCAAAACCTGGGAAACTGTAAAACGTCCTTGATTGTTTAGCAGCAACCAACAACATCAGCTCCATCCTGGCCGAAACCAGGACAGAGTATAAATCTTGGATCATGACCCCACTCTGGTAGGTCTGCTCTAAAACGGAAAGAAAATAGATCTTGTCCCAGAACTCATAATCTCTTTGTGAATTTGTGCTGTGGCATCAGTTTGACAGAGAAGGGTCAGTCATGCTGTTTCTGTTACAGTTTAGCTGGATTATAGGATATCAGTTTCTGTCTGGGCCCAGCTGTGTGTTGGCAAATCCTGCTGAAAACTGCTGCCCCTAGTATTTCTCTGATATATTGTCATGTGTAGGTCTTCAGTAACTTGGACATGTCTTGAAGCCCTTATGGTTTGAATAACTCTGGCGGAGCAAGTAGAAATAAGCACTAATGATTTGCATTTCAGTCAGCTCAGAGCAAACACAGACTGGATACTCCAAAGGCCTCTAGAGAAGTGTAACATAATTGTTAATGACTTACAGAAAGCTTTGTTAATTGTTTTCCAGTTAACTGATTCCAGGAGATTCTGAAAGAAGATAAATCACATTCTTTGTGTTTGCAGACCTCAGCCATTTTGATTGTCAGGGGAAGGGGCAAGCAGAGAAGAGAGCAAGAGAAGATAATTGGTTCTTGATCAGAAAATGAAATTGTGTGATAAATACTTTTTGTGGTTTTGTATCTCTGTGTCAATATTATAGCTCAGTAGTTTTACTTGGTAATGTGTGGACTCTTAGTTTTCTGTGGACTATTCTAAGAATCAACAAAACCAACCTGTTGTAGCTATGCTGAAACTCGTTCTGTTGGAGTCTACACTTCCATTGTGAGATGTTTCTATATATGGAAAAAAGCCAAAAACCATTACAACAAATCAATACTGGAGTGTTATTAGTGGGAAGGGAGGGTCGGGAAGAGGGGTGCCTGTATGAGACAACAATGAAGAAGAGAAGAGAAAAGGACAAGTACATGGAAAAGAAAGCTAGGAACAAGCTTGACAAGGAGCTGGTAGTGCAAATCTGAGAAAAGCCCAGTGGAAGAGTTCATATATGTCAATAGCATATATAGTAACTCTCTAACCTTGCTTTGTTAAAATGGTTTCCATTAAAAAAAAAAAAAAGAAAAGCCTTTGGTGGATATGGCAGGACCAGATGACTTAAGAGGATGAAGGGAGGATGAGCAACAGGAGGATGCCAGGTGTGTTCTCCAGCTCTTTGGAATTTGAATACATTTTCAGCCAAATAAACAGTCTTTTGAATTTTAGTCTGAAAGTTAATATCCTATACGTGATCAACCAGCTGTTCAAATGTCCTTCAGCAGAAATCGTGGCTCTTAACACCTCATGGAATTTCATGCTGCTGTCCTTACTGCTGGCTTTGACTACTCCCTGGGGTTTTTTGCCTGGCTTAGCTTTCTGCCACTGGCTGAACTGAATGAGCTCACAGAGGGGTTAGAAATGCGCCTGAGCCAGCACCAGTACAATGTTTTATTTTCTTAGATTATTAGAGTAGCTCTAGCATTTGAATTTTGCAAGAATTCCTCAACAAACTTTCAAAGACACTTTTGAACTGTGTAAGTCAGAAGTGTAATTGAGGGTGATTATCAAAGGAGAATGTATATCTGTATTTATGGCTACCTGAGCTGTATGAAGGTCTTGCTGCAGTCCTTAGTCATGCTTTTCTTAATTGCAGACAGTTGCAAACAACTGTTTGTTTGTATAGAATTGGTAAAGAATGGACCCTTAGACATTTTCATTTTCTAACAATGAGTCTTTCATGAGGATCAAACACCAATACTTAACAGTATAGATTACTCCATGTTGACTTTGGTAAATACTAAGGTATTTTCATTTTCTTCATACAGTCTGTTCTTGCTGTCAGTCATAATATTGCTAGAATCACTACTATGCTCTCCAAACAGGTATTTGCGGGAAAGCTGTCTGCTTTATTGATACTTGGTAGAACAGAAATAGATTTCTCTCTGTATTTTTCTCTAATATGCTATTGATATGCATCATCAGCAATCCCTGTTCTATGGAAGTAATCAGGAGAATGCAGAGAAATAAGAGAAAGTTAATGCAACAGGATTATGGACAGTGTAACACTGTTGTAAAGGAATGCAACTTTTCAGACTTGCAGAATTTAAACAATTAAACTAATGACTGCATTGGATTCTTGTGATCAGATTCCAGCTAATGCCAGTCCATGTCACTCCGCTGAAATTGATAGCATGTGCCTTGGGACAGATCTTCAGTTCAACTCAACCAGCCCAATTCCACTGATGTCCCTAGAACCAGCGGTTGCGTCACCTATAGAGTGGCCCATTTGTGTGGCTTTATTAACTCTCTGTTGTCTCTGCGCTTCCTTTGCACAACGACAACAAAATAGTACAGAGCTTTAAAATTAACCACATCAGTCTGCAAGATTGCAATCTTATAAACCACAAGCAGTGAGTTAGCCAACATATTAGATACAATTATGTATATAATATTTAGTTGGCTGTACTATATATTAGATAAAGAAATATAGCATGCATTCACTGTTATTTTTTGAGGCTTATATAGTTTGAATAACAGTTTTGACAAAAGAAAATTGGTTATAAACCAGAGGTAGTTACAGGCGAAAATTACATGGTAAAAGACACCACCTTGCTTAGATTATGGGTTTCTACTTGAGAGGTTAAAAAAGGTTGTTGATCTTCTTTCTAGTCTTTAACTTCTGGATCAGAAGTTCATGTGCTTACATAGATTAAAATGATTTTATATGTTTTTTTTTTAAAGAAAATAATTCCTTTCTCAAATGCTTCCTATATAATTTGATAACGCGACTTATTTTAATGGTGGGAAATAGAACCAAGAAGAGAAAAGAAGCTAGATGTGCTGACTTCTATGAATTTTGTGTTGCTAAGGCAATGATTCAAATTAGTTTATGATACGTTTTTATCAGTAAACATTATTTTAAAATTTTAACAGCCTATTGTGTGGCACTGTACAGTAAATACTGTAATTCCTCTAGCAGTCACTGTTAATTCAACTGTACATTAGTTCAACTGTACTCAATAGGTTTTGATGAGAGCGTAATATTGTATGCATGGTGATTTTCCCAAACATGCTGGCACATTCATTCACTGATCTCTGCCTCAGCCTCTCACAGGGTGCTGTAAGAATAAATGCCTATGAAATGTTGATGGACATTCATCAGTTGTCATGATGACCATGGAGGGTTATTGATAGACAATTATCTATGCTGTGAACTTAAGGAAGATTTGATGCTTATCACTGTTTATCATAGTCATATGTTAGGACTGAAGGGGCATAGTATTTCTACCATCTGTTTGTGCTAGAATTCAAACTTTGAAAATAAGGTCAGTGAGAAGTTTTTCAATGACCATTTTTAATGGTAGGATGGGTTTTCAATCAATTTTTTTTGTGACTATTGACTACCTTCTGGTTCTCATTGATAAATACTGGGAGAATGGAAATACTATTTGTTCAACTGGTGTGCAGGAAATGTGATCTGGCACATCCAAGTGGCTCTTAGGTGGTACATGCTTATAAATAATTACACAAGAGTTACATTAAGTTAATTTTACCTTATTTAAGGAACAGTGTAAAATATAAATACTTTGTCAACTGGCTTCCAAGGAAGAGGAAATGTAGGGCGTGTAATAATATGTTACATTTAGAAATCCACAGAAACATGGTTTTTCATTACAGGCTTTATTTTCCTACTATTGCATATATTAATTTTTTATCTTCTAATTTCTGCTTTTTATTCCGTCTATATTTATAGAAGAGGTCATTCACTTGACTGCCAACTCTTCCCTTCAAGAATAGATTATTGACCATTTTCTAGCACCTTTAGTATTATAAAACCTTTTTTTGAGTTTGCTGTTGGTGAAGAAGCCATTCAAAAATAATTTTAGTAGGGTTGGCTAAAGCCCGTAAGTCACATGCTATTTTAGCTCTTTATCTTATTGAATTCAGGAGGTGAAAGTGACATAGTAATGAAAAGTCAGAAGGGGGAGAAGTGGATCAATATATTGCTAAATTCTTATTGAAATTCTCATGCTTAGACTGTTCTGGGCGGTTTTATTTCTGCTTAACATTTGCTGAGTAAAAGTCATTGCCCTAGAGATGCAAGATTTATTGACACACAGAGATGAAAATGATTAGCTAAAAGGTTTCTGCATGGAGAGAATCAAAATCAGCTGAAACACTACAGGGTGGCTCATATACAGGAGGCTGAGCTATTTCAAATAAGTTATTAATGTTCAAAACTAAAAGCTGAGCTTGTTAGTATTATACCAATTGTTTATTCTTTGCTTCCTTTACAGGGACCCTAAAATTCTGAAAAAAGTTTTCATTTATATATATAGGTTTATGTATTCTATACACACACACACGTTCCTTGTTAGAGTTCATAAAGCCATTATTATATTCTCATAGATTTATTTTCTAATTAAGTACATGTTCATTTATTTGCAGATTCCAGCTTTTCAAGAATTGACCTTATGGAATGTTCCTGCAGTCCTGACACAGGTAAAGCTCTATGACAATATATTCTGATTCATTAGGAATCATGCTCACTCATTTTCCGTTTGATTTCATATGCCACAAACTAGGCGTATTGGTATACTGTATTTAGCTTTTCAAGCATCTGAAAGATGTTAGCATGATTTGGCTTACAGTGCATGTGAGTTTGCCAGAAGCACTAGGCAGAACTTCGGCTTTTTGGCCTATTGAAGAGCAGGTTGTGTCTTCAGACTTGACTTTCTCTTGACTTTGTACAGGCAGAGTGTAGCAAAACCTGGAAAGTTTAATTGTCAGACAGATGAAATTGAAATACAGTGTGGTTTGGTGCTCTCAGAAGTCAAATATAGGGAAAAATTCATTCTCTGACTAGGTGGCATTCAAAAGAATTTACTAATCTTACTAATGCCACTTACAATTCCAGTGTCACTACGCTTCTAGTGATAAACTCTAGTAGGCCACATCTTTGCTTCCTTCATCCACTTGCAGAATGGACAGTCGTCCTTACACATGGTCCTGAAGGAAATTTGGGGTACTCGGTAAGAACACACTGTGTTCCCACCCTAGCATGCCAGCACAAATGCTGCAAGGGTACCTCTTCTTGTCGCAAAGGCTGGGATAAGCACAGAAGGTGCTTGAAGCTGTGTTAGTGTCCTGGTGGTCCTCAGAATCAGAACTGGGTTTCAGGAAGGAGATGTTTTGCTGTTCAGCTTGTCTTGATCAAAGGATAGGGCTTTATACATCTTAATGTTTCTCCTTACTAAATCTGGAATGTTCTAAGCAAAAACTACTAAATAAAAAATATTAAATACATCTCACAATTCAGAGAAAATGAGATGAGAGATTACTGAACACCAGACAAACCTGGAAGTATTGAATAATTATGTATATTGTTGCAGGAAATGTTGTATGAAATTCAATTCTAGGTTTCATGCAGGTTTTAAAGCTCTGAGCAGGTTTTATTTTCAAATAGAAATGATTAAATATAATTTTTCAATACTTTTACATGATTAATGTAACAGGCTGATCTTTCTTTGAGTACATCATAAATACCATCCACATTGGTGTGCTATATATGGAGAGTTTTATTGCTGCAGCACTTTATGAAATTATTCT
Source organism: Phoenicopterus ruber ruber (assembly GCA_009819775.1). Lineage (NCBI taxonomy): Eukaryota > Metazoa > Chordata > Aves > Phoenicopteriformes > Phoenicopteridae > Phoenicopterus > Phoenicopterus ruber. The sequence goes on along the minus strand of CM020228.1, from coordinate 6,496,266 downwards.
TTGGGAAATTATAGATAGTCAATGAATAATTCAAGGGAAAGAATAAAACAAAATCTAATAAACTCTGCGTATGATTGAACTTTGACATTATTACAGTAATGTGTATATACAAACCTCGCTGTTATTCTGGAAAAATGATTCAAGTAGAGCTTGATTTTTATAAGAAGAGATGTTTTCACACTTTTAACTTGTCTGAGAAGAAAAGTGACAATTATTAACTAATTGGTAACCTGAACACCAATCATACCTTCTTCTGTTTCCAGAGAAGTAAAGAGCAAAAGATATAAAAGATAAATTGTCGAGGAAACACTGGATTTTTGCCAGGGATTCCAATCATTATAACAATTTCTGTGAGTCCGAAAATACTCCTGTAAATCAGAAAATGAAAAACCTCGAGGAAAGGCATGTCTTACAGGATTATAACAAAATTTCTGGGCTAGGCACAAAGAAGTCAGAGCAACAGACGTGGCAGCAGGTGCAGAATAGCCCATCTGGAATGAGAAAAAGGAGTAGTATCACTGCTGAAGGCAACTGTACCCTTTTCTCCCGTTGCTACTTAGGAGAAAGTAAAGGGGTGAGGCAGAGGTGGTTACAACAGGTAGGCAATGGGAAGAAAGGTGTGGTTCTGACTGAGCTGGGAAAAACTGGGGCAAGTAATGAGAGAGACTGAGGAGGTATCATATTTGTGTTTTCTTTTGTGTACAGCTGCAACACTCAATTTCCTGTCTACGCTAAATTACTGGGCTATGAAAAATAGTTCATAAACCCTCTAATGTGTGCTTTGGGCTGATATGATCGAGTCCCCGTCACTCACATCTTGTATAACTCCTTACAGGAGGGTTGGGTAACTAGAAAGGGCACAGAATTGTACACCCAAAAGCTTAGGAGTAGTTTTCACAGCTTTTTACAATCTCACAGTCATAAAGGTAAAAGGGAGGAGGGCAAGAGAGGGGCATTTCCTCCTCCAGAGGGTTAAAGCCTAGTTAGCACCACACTCCTGCTCTGAACTGTCCTCAGGATTTTGTGCTTTCTCCCTCCTAACTGCACAGGTTCCCTGTAGAGACTGACCTCCTAGCTTAGCGTAGAGGTGATATGAATGTCTATAGTATCTTCCTGTTATGCAAACTGACTTTGGAGACAGTTTTAGGCAAAAAGCCCCATCATTTCAATGGTCCTTGAGCTTGGGAAAAGGACAGAGTCAAAATCAAGCCCACCCTGTATTTCAAACAGCTTCAGCAGTTTCAGACTCTCCATGTTAAAAAATAAAGTCCTGTGGCTCCCCTCCCAGCAATTTCCTACAAATATATCAAATTTTTCTATTTTATTTGGTATATAACATGGCACCACTTCTTCAGTGGCTGTAAATCAAAGTAACACCATTGATTTTAGTAGGAGTATATAGATTTATTCCAACTGGTGGTCTCGTGATTAACTTCAGTGGTCCCAGAAAGATTTGTGTTAGCTGGAGGTCTAATCCTCTGATTTCAGTGGAGCTGTCCAACTTACTCCAGGTGGAGAGCTGCCTAGCTCCTACTACTATTTCTTTCAAATTTGTTAAAAAAAATTGATCACAGGACACAGAAGAAAAAAAATTATGAGCTTGACATGTTAATGACTGTCATGGAGTTTCCTTAAGATGAACTGATCCTTAGGTTTAGAACCAAGTCTCGCTTTCTCCTTACTGTAGGTCCCCAGCTCTTAAGTTTGTCCCTAACTTGAAGTGAATGAACAATCTGACTGAAGCTGTTAGACATGTGCCATAGTACTGTGGTACTGTTAAAGTCCCTCCACTGAAGACAGTTAACACAGTACTTTAGAACTAATGTAAATGAGAGTAGGACCAAGCATTTTTCTGTTTGTGTTTCCTTTTATTAGAAAAGGAAAAAAAAAGAAAAACATAAGTAGTTGTATTGGGTTTGCATGGCAAGGTTTTGGTAGCAGGGGGACTACAGGGGTGGCTTCTGTGAGAAGCTGCTGGAAGCTTCCCCTATGTCCGACAGAGCCAACGCCAGCGGCTCCAAGACGGACCCGCCGCTGGCCAAGGCCGAGCCCGTCAGCCACCGTGGCAGCGCCTCTGGGGTAACAGAGTTAAGAAGGGGGAAACAAACCTGTTGGGGGAATAAAGCAGTGGAGAGAGGAGTGAGATGTGAGAGGAGCAACTCTGCAGACCCCAAGGTCAGTGGAGAAGGAGGGGAGGAGGTGCTCCAGGTGCTGGAGCAGAGGTTCCCCAGCAGCCCGTGGTGCAGCCCATGGCGAGGCCGGCTGTGCCCCTGCCCTATGGAGGCCCACGGGGGAGCAGATCCCCACCTGCACCCAGGGAGGAGCCCACGCCGGGGCAGGGGGATGCCTGAAGGAGGCTGGGACCCCATGGGAAGCCCATGCTGGAGCAGGCTCCTGGCAGGACCTGTGGCCCCGTGGACAGAGGAGCCCAGGCTGGAGCAGGTTTGCTGGCAGCACTTGTGACCCCACGGGGACCCACACTGGAGCCGTCTGTTCCTGAGGGACTGCGCCCCGTGGGGGGACCCACGCTGGAGCCGTCTGTTCCTGAGGGACTGCGCCCAGTGGGAGGGACCCACGCGGAGCAGGTTGTGAAGAACTGCAGCCCGTGGGAAGGATTCACGTTGGAGAAGTCCGAGGAGGACTGTCTCCCGTGGGAGGGACCCCACGCTGGGGCAGGGGCAGAGTGTGAGGAGTCTCCCCCTGCGGAGGAAGGAGCGGCAGAGACGACGGGTGATGAACTGACCCCAGCCCCATTCCCCGTCCCCCTGCGCCACTCGGGGGCAGGAGGGAGAGGAATCAGGGGTGAAGCTGAGCCCGGGAAGAAGGGAGGGGTGGGGGGAAGGTGTTTTTAAGATTTGGTTTTATTGCTCATTATCCTACTCTGATTTGATTGACAATAAATTAAGTTAATTTTTTTCCACAAGTCAAGTCTGTTTTGCCTGTGACAGTAATTGCTGAGTGATCTCCCTGTCCTTATCTCGCCCCATGAACCTTTCGTTATATTTTCTCTCCCCTGTCCAGCTGAGGAGGGGAGTGATAGAGTGGCTTTGGTGGGCACCAGGCGTCCGGCCAGTGTCAAATCACAACAGTAGTATTCTCATTTGTCTGGAAAAGTCACGAGTACTTTTTTGGAATTGCCTCCTGGTTTGTTACAAAACTCTAAAACTTTTATTTTTAGTTTATTTTCATGACTAATCACAGTTTCACAAATATGGAAATTTGTAAGTGTGTGGGAACTGATGTGCACTATTTTTTTTTCTTTCCTCTGTTTAGTTTGAGGATCTGCATGTTGATGTATTTCTTTTGAATTAATGTTTATTTCAGTAAGCTGAGGGAATTGTTGTGATTATTATGAAAAGGCCTGGTATATATGTAAATGAAATGCAGTGAAGTAGGAGATAGGAACTAATTTGCTGTTGGAATTCGAGGATAAGTTATCTTTGCCAAAGCTTCTAGGTAAATATTATTTCATATATCAGACCTACTTCCTCCTTGTCGTAATGAATTATTGTATTGTAAATTTGTGTGAGGGAAATAGATTTGGAACATCAACATTAGTTTAATCACAGTCACTTTATATGTTACTGGAATATTTTCAGTTACAAGAAGCGTAACATGAGTCCACCTTATTTTTAAGGGATCCAGGGAAACAATTGTTGTCAATGAGTGATGACTGGATGTTTTAAGACTCCTCTCTGCAACAAAATTTGGGTTATTGTCTAGTCTAGACTTTCCTTTGTCTGCAGAGAAACATATAGTCCTTCTTAAAGAATTTTCAACAGTTTTTCTATTGCATTGGGATAAGTAGCAAGAAACAGTGAATGGAAAGTATTCATGAGGCAATATTGCATTTGGATTTGTGCCAGTTTAAAAGAGGGAAACTACCTACGATCATCTCAAATTCAGTAGCATTGATACCAGTTTTGAGTAAGATTGATACTCTTCGTAGAGACCAGCTGTATGTATTAAAAAGGTATTAAATATATTTTTAATGAAAAAATGAGGTATACATGGATCAAGGTCCTGTATATTTGAGAATACTGTACATAATCAATCTGTTTCCTTCCTATTCTTTCCTAATTCGTAGGAGGGAACCTGAGGCAGGGAAATGACAGGAGTTAGTTTGTGGTGTACCTGCTTATCAGGAAGCTGTGAATTCAAGTTTCTTTTGCTAAGTCATCTAGTGTGCAATTTCTCAGAGTAAAAATAATTTGAATACTGAGAAAAAGACTTAAATATTTATTAGACATCTCTCTTAAAATGTTTAAATGGGCTCTTGAAATGATGTTGGGTTATGAGAGGTGGCTGATTACTGTTAACTCTAGTGAGCTATGACGGGTCAGATAAAACAGAGTTACTGTGATCAGCTGAAGATCCAGGTTTTAAAGTGCAACTATTTTTTATTTCACTTTATTTTGCTTGCAAGGATTTTACTTTGATAAACTGCTTAGAAACATGGTGTTACAAGACTTGGTTCTTTAGTTATAATATAGCGAAGGTGCATCTTTTTTGTTTGAAGGAAACTTGTTCTATGAATTCCTTTGATACTTGCAGTATATACAACACACAGTGGGATCAGTTATCAAAAAGGTGACTTTCTAATGCAAGTTAAAGGCTGAAATGATGAATTCCACATCTGTTAAATAGAGTTAATTTCTGGTGACATTATAAACTGAAAAGGGCAACAAGCTCCTTTTTCATCACACGCAGATCTCTCCAAAACAGATTACAATTTAGAATGTGTTCAGAACTGAAGGTAAAACATCCTTTAGTCACTGCTGAATGATCTGAAGAATACAAGTTACCCTGATAGGGGAATACTTGCTGACTTTGTAGGATACATTTTAGCTCACTATCTTGAAAGATCTTGCTGGATTCAGTTTTACAATTATAAAGATGGGCTCTTGCAACAGATAATTGGTATCAGTAACTTTCTGTGGTAACATGAATTATATGTTATCTGACAAAAGTCAGTCTCATGTTCTGTTATGTTAATCCACTGCATGGTTGAAGGATATGAACATGAAAAACAACTATTAATCATAATTTAGCATTGAAGGACATAGTTAAATTCTGGATCTCTTCTCTCATGATGGGCTATGGAATTATTGCTGGTGTAAAATTTGAAGGAAGCATAATTGACTCTGTTACTTTTTATACATCTGTGTCCAAGGTATAAGAAAAAATTTGCAGAATCAAGTTTACAATGGAGCCTTCTGTTAAGGATACTGCACAATGAAGTACCAGCAGGATTGATACACTCTGTAATAATTACTTTGAACCAGGACTTCTTAGTGCTTTTTAGTTTCTTTTCATGGAAATCTGTCACATCTGTTTCACAGATACTTTTTTAGTCCTTTTCTCTCCAAACCCTTTTCTCTCTTAAAGGAACTGATCCTAGATTTACTATTTTTACTTTTCTGATGAGTCTGTTATAGAACACATCTATTCTTTTTCCTTTCTTTTTATTGCTTACAAAAGATGAGATATATTCCACCTTTGCAGCTAAAATGAATTTGGAAGATAGTTTTTATAGCTGATTATTATTATTATATGAATTTCTAAACTATAATCCACATGCTACTGGTTAAAATACTTTGTCATGGATAGACTTCCAAGTCTTTGGTTTAGTGTTATTTTCAAAGAGATTACGATTGTTCAAAAGCTTTCTAGCAAATAACACAGTTATGGAATAGGCTTAGGCCATTTGTTTATCTTGTGGTTTATATAATCTGTACCAACTCTGTTCTCCATTTTCAGAGAAGTTTTTTCTCTTCCAAAAAGAAACTGTTTGTTTTACGTAAGAGCCAGCTCTAGCCTCTGAACCACTGGAAATTACCAAAGTAGCATCTGTGAAACAACCTCGCATCCTCTTCAGTGCGTTCATCTCAACTGTTATTGTTTCTCTGAGCTTGGGGAAACACAGGTCAGGAGAACATGGTCATAAAGGCACCACACAATTACCTTCCCAGAACTGCATAGCTGAGAAGCGGAACAAGAATTTGCAGAATAAATGTTCTTTTTAATACATTTCTACTAAATAAAGATACACTGCAAAGTCAGGTCTAAGAAAAGGACAGAAAGAAGAGCTCTACTTATACTAGAGACTAATATTTCCCAGCATTGTTATTTTGTAGTTCTCCCACTTCATCTCAACAATTTTCCTCTGAGTTATAACATAACTCCACATCCTCACAATTCCTTTTGTAAATATCATCACTGATTACCATTCAGTAAAGTGCGATTTGTTCTTGACATATGTAGCTGAGGGCTCAATCGTGGGCCTGGCATTGCTCTGGTATAAAAACGACTTCAAGCTGCTTTGAAGATTGCAGCAAACACATCCCAATACTTTGAAAACAAAGATTCAACGAAGTTCTAATATCACTTAGAGGAATGTGCTGAGATCTTTGTGTCTTTTGAGAGTGGGAAAGTCATCAATGGGGAAATCTGATGGGTCAAATCTTCAGCATGGTGTCACTTTGGTCACAGATTTTCCCTAGGAAATTATTTCTTCCTTCTATTTTTTTTTTTCTCCTGAGGATATTAGTTCTGCCTTTCACCTTACACTTGTGCCTTGTAGATTTTAACTAAAACCCCTTTCCCAGAATGGAAGGGATATTATAAATATGAAATATTAATGAAATGCTTATTTTTATGAAATATTTTTTTCATAAAAAGTATTTTTCATTCTAGTCTATGTTTTTCTTTGTCATTTTGGGTCAGCAGGTGCTTGAAGGGCTTTTGTTTTGTATTTTCAATGAAAGTTTGATGTTATTTGATGTAAATAGCTTCTGACAAGCTAAGGGTATAGCTGGGTCATACCAAAGGTAGTCACCCAGAGGACAGTTTCTCTGAGAAGTGCTGTCAGACTCGTTTCGCGTGCAGCCAATCATTTAATAGGCAAGATGGTATCACTCCTGTTTGATAAAATGAGTTTTACATCGGAGAAGCAACACAGAATCTTGCTGTATTTGACATTTACTTTTAGGACAGTGAGAAGAGTAATGCAGTTGCTTAACGTCTGTGGTGTTACCACCAGGTGTCTAAGAATCAAACATTATAGCAACAGGTTTTTTGCTCGATCCTAATAATTCTGTTTCAACAGCACATTGATGAGCAGAAGCTCACGTCCTTCTGTTCAGGTGTACTTTTTAGAGTCCTGCAGAGTTTATTTCTGAGAAAGTCTCTCTTTTCTGTTTTCTGAGAAGGCTGATAAAATTTCAGGCAGTTATGACTTTATAGCCTGTTTTAAGTATCCAATTAATCATGTGTCTAGGAGGAGCAAGAAGGGTTATTATGTAGAAGGCAATAAGGCAAATGATTAAAGAGAGTCTCTTTCAAGCCAGCTGATGGGAAGACTGAGGTCTTGTAGCCAGCCCTGTCCTCAGGGTTTGTGAGTAGAAGTACCTTTACACTGTTTGTCCTGTATTTTGCCATAAAAAATCATTAATGGTAAAACTAATGACCAAGGCAGAGAATCTCTCCACATCGTACTGGATTACAAGTTGTCTGTTTTGAGTTGGTGTAATCAATGGAGACGCACTAGTAGTCTGTCATACATGGGGAGTACAGTATGTGTTTGTAGTAACATATCCTCAGAGCAGCTGACATAAAATGGCACTGTTTCCAAAATATGTTTTTTATAAGCAGCCTTGTAAGTGAGTTCTAGTGTGTGGCGCTCTCTCTCCTTCATACAGGTCTAGCTGCTCAGTTTTCAAAGCACTAAGTCTGATGCTGCCATATATCTATCTTTGCTGCTTCTTAAACCCTGTGATCCTTCTGTCATTTAAGCAGTCTCAGTCTCGCAGTTGTTCTCAATAATGTCCATCAGTAGTAGAAGGGATGGCTGAGTAAAGAGAGACAACAAATTAATTTTCTGTGGATTTTTTTTAATGTTCAGTAAGAGAGAACACTATGGAACACTTAGCCAGAGTGACTTCAAAATGAAAAATCACAGTACTTGTCTTTTAACCAAAAAAAGGGCTTGCTACTCTGATCAGGAATAGGAGAGATGTTTCTGTGGGACCAAAGCAAAGGTGAAGCATGTATTGTCTAAGACATTTTCTCCTTTGAGAGCACTGGATTTCCTCCAATTCAGGAGAAAGTGTAGGGGTCTAGGTTCTTATTCAGTCCTCACTTTGGCAAATACTTATCCAAGCTAGTGCCAGAACTAAAGTCCTCAGCCAGGAGATTGCTCTCAAATTCTCATAAAATGCACTGCTTTTTTTTTTTCTCATCATATCATATCAAGACAGTGCAAACATCAATGCCATTTAATGAACTGTGATGCCAGCTCATTGGTTCCAGGCAATAACTTTTTACTTAGTTCTACTATACAAAGATTAATATTAGCATGATCACTTCATCTGATTATTATTTTTTAAGCTGTCCCAATTTTATGGACGTTGTATGAATAAATTGTATTTGTTCTTCTTCTTCCCCTTGCAAGCACAGTTCCCTAATATTAAATCTTCCAACATCCTGCATCCTTTCTATCAGGGTGTGCTGTTGCTGAGCAACACCAGATTTGCTCTTTAAAATTATCCAGGTTTCTTTAGCCAGCTTTGTGAGTTGGTGCAGCAGGGAAGCAATGATATGTCTTAATGCTTTAAAAATATATGTATTTTTTGTTCAAACTATTTATTAATATTTCTTGTATTTGGGCCATCATACATGGGTATGTGGCTATACATTTACAAATAATACAGTTTCCCATCATTTTTTAATGCTGCTATGTGGATTTTTGTAATTATATAACTGTACTTGTATAACATACATTAACTCCTTACACATCAGTGCAAGAAGAGAGAAAAATTAAAACCTACATGTATTCAGGAAAGTTCTTATTAGAAGGAGTTTTAATTTAGTTTTTTTTTTCCCTAAAGTATATATCTTTCTGCTTTCTGAATGGTGTATGAGTGTGGGTTCTTTATAGTTGGAGCTTTAAGATGATTCACCCTCCTCCTTAACCCTGCTAACCCTCAACTGTCTAGATATCATAAAAGTTGGCAGAATGTTTCTTTTGACCTTATAATTGAGTGCTGTAGGAATTATTTTCCTGTAGATTAAGCGCCATTAACTATTTCAATGTGGGCTGTAATTTTAAACCTTGACCATAGGACCATGTAAATCCCAAATGTTTTATTCTTCAGTGTCAATTTTTAATGACAATAGCAAAAACTTCCACTTGTAATACTTACTTTATTGAACTGATCCTGTGAATAATATGGCCATTACTAGCAAGGTGATAAAACATATGTGTATGATTCGCACATATGGTCAATGGGACTCCCTTTAATTCAGCAAAGGTATATCTTTACTTTGACTCTGAGCTCACAATGTGGAGGTATCTTTAACTTCCCTGCATTTGAACATTTCTATAGAAATAAAGCATATGCAGAAAAATGAAACTTTTCTTAACTAGATCTAAGTTTTTCTAGGATTCAGCATTGCAGACTTGACGTTGCACCACTGTGGCAGAGAGAGAGTTAAAGGAAGCATTTTCATTGACTGTAATGGGAGCAGGAGCCAAGTAATTTTAATGGTAATATTTGCTAATTTTGATAGAAGAAATGATTGTGGTCAATTTTAAAATTACTTTTAGTAAATATAAGATCATGGATTATCCTTTGTTACTGAATCCTTTGCTCCGATTCTGTTGAAAGCAGGATCCTGTTGATTTTTACGGGAGAAAACAAAGGTTCTTTCTGGCTGTTAGAAGGATTTTTCTATTGTTCACCATTATTTGCAGTAGAGGAGTTTTTTGACGATGGGTTAAATCCAGTTGACAGCTTGCATTTTCTCACTTATTTAGTTGGGAAAGGGGTGTAAGTGTTGCAACCAAAGTCAGTGGTTTCTGTGCTGTTCCTTTTCTAGGACATCAAGATAACAAGGTATCTGTTATAATGTCATTAGAATTGAATAACATTTTCAGTATATTTTTTTATGGATCAGCTTATTGTCACTTGCTTGGGTCATGTAGTTAGTAGTGTCTTTGTTTTGTTGGGAAAGTAGCTAGGAATCCTCACACTGAAGAAAATGGGAAGTTAATTTAATGCAAACGTCTTAACCAACCATCTGTTGAGACTGTGCCAAACCTGTCAAGCCTCATGCACCATGAGGCACATGGCTTGGCTCTCTCCTTGTGTCGTCTTGCATCTAGTTTTGTATCTCAACTATCACTGATGCCTCTTCTTGTTCTGTATGGCAGACTGGATCTGCTTGACCTGACTCAGGACTTGCATCTGGCTTGTGGGGTTGAAGATCTTGCTTACATGGTGGAAGCTCAGGCTGCTAAGAACCCCAGTGAAAATTACAAACCTCAGCTACAGCGGAGAGCTGTGAGTGCCTTCCTCCTCCTGTTGCATGACTGAACACACGGGAACGCTTTGAGAGAGATGAGTCTTGAGCAGTCTGCCACGTTTGCACATTGCTAGAGAGCTGTTTACCAGGAGCTGAGCCTGTTTGAACCATGTTCTTCCCTGTGTTCAGCAGAAAGTAGTGTTAGCATGAGTTCAAACTGTTAGTACAAGGAGTTGAGAGAACAAACCAGTGGCAATAAGCTTGGAAATGAGCTGCACTTTCAGGCACAGAAAGGAAGAGCCTGGACTGCAGCTTCGTATTTGCTTTCAGTTGATTTTCAGCTCACTGTTACTAAACAGAGCAATATCTTCAGCCCCTGCACTTCACCCTCAGCTGTCCACTGTTCTCCAGCGTTAGAGCTATGCAATGAGTTGGATCAGGGAGCTAATTTGACTAAAAATGAATTTTCAGGGTTTTTTGCTGGGTTAGTTTGCAGTTGCATCAGTTCCCTTATCCGACTTGCTGTGCAACCTCGGGGGAGAGCTAAAGCCAGCATTAGAGAGGCAATGAGAAGGAGTAGTTTCATAGAGAGGGGAATTTAGAAGTACCCCACTTCACTGGCAGACTGGATTTATGCTGGATTAAAGCAGCTGTGTAACCATGGCCACAGATCTCATAGGATAGCTAAAGGGTTTTACAGTTGCTCTCTGTGCTTTTCTGCAGAGCTTGTAAATACCTGCTTTGCAAAGGAACAGTGCTGCAAGAACCTTGTGTGTGAACTTCTGGAGGTTTATGGGACTTTTTCATTGTTTGTATGATAAAAGAAGAGGGAGTCCTGGGGAGATATCTTTGCATAAACCAACAGCATAGCCATCAGCTGAATGTGTAAGTGGAAGAATCTTGACTATTGTCCATCACAGCTTCCTTCTTATTGACTCTCTTTTTGTGTGCTCAAGTCAATATAACGATTAGAGATCAGTTTCAAATTAAAAGGAGAGAATATTCAACCCCCAGAAGATGAAAAGAAGGAAGTGCTTGAATGCACCTGCAGAACACAGAAAGCTGGAAGAAATGCTTTGGCAGTCATTGCAGAGGAGGCAAGGAAGAAGAGCACAGAAATAATGATCAAAAAATGTTGATTACCACATTTTTAAAGCTGTGAGAGCTCCTTGAAAATGTTGACCCAAGCAATGATTACACCTAAGAGAAACAAAAGGTAATTACTTAGGAGCTAATAAATCCAAGAAGGAAGACAAAAATAGTATCAGGGGAAAGTGTTAAAATGATGTGCAAAGGATGAAAGGATATTTTAAGTCCAGATGTTCCTTTATGAATTTATGGGAAATGAGTCTACTTTTGAATAGCACTTTGAAAGCTCTCCAAGGAGAAGAAGAATGCATTTTTAAAATTCTGTAATTCTAATATAGCTGGGAGAACTCTTTCTATTAATCAGTTCTCAGAAGGATGTCCTCAAACACAACTTTGTATTTTTCTTTAAGAATCTCATTTCCAGTGATGCTTATAAGAAATACTGGCTGCAATTAGATTGTTGGTGTACTTACACCAGAGTTTATGATATTAACAGGTAGTGTTTGTATCTGCTTGCTTCACTGTGGTCTGCTTGTGGTCATTTGTATTCACCTCTCTCCCATCTCTTTGCGTGGATGGTAAGCTCTCTCTGGACAGAGACTGTTTTTTGATTCTGTGCTGCTACACACGTCGCCTGGCTGGGTCCTAGCCCTTGGCTAAGAATCCTATTTAGTGTCACAACAAGGATAATGCCATTCAAATACCACTAAACTTTGCCATGCTTCAGAGCCTTCTGACCTCTAACCTGTGCCCATTACAGTGAATTTATGCTGCCATTTCTGGGCTAAGTTTGTCTGCTTTGGGCTCCTGACCCTCACTGACCCAATTTATCAAATGGAGTGACAGTAATTCCATTAAGTTGAACAGCTAGTTGGAGAAGAGAAGTGGACTAAAAAGTGAACCATAAAGACTCAGAAAGCATTAAAGCAAATGAAAATAACTCAATGTTTATTACTGAAAAAAAATCTAAGATTTTTTGAGTCAATCTCTTTATAAGATATTAAACATAAGCAAATGCTCTGTGCTTTGCTGAATCATGGCAGCGTGGGGGGAAAAAAAAAGCATAAATCCATGCAGTGGACCTAAGAAGAGACATAGGTCATCTTCCTCAGGACAAAAGGCAAAGTTTAGTATTCTCTCTAGGTTCTAAAAAAGTGTTTACAAGCTAACTTGCATTTAGTTTCCTTCTTACTAGAGCATTGAAGGTACTTGTGTATGGCCAAAATCTCAGTCAGCACCTTTCAAAAGCTGACAATTTCCTTGGTGTCATTTGTTTACATTTTCACATTATCAGCATACAAAGTCTTTGAAGAAAGACCATGGCCAGTTAATTAACAATTTAGTAACTGGAAGAGTTAACCGAGAATGGAGGAAAAGTTTTTTTGATAAATGAGGCTGTTGTTCTTTACTCAGTTGTTAAAGGGATTCAAAGCTTCTGATGCACAACCTCCAGCAGGTCGGAAGAGTAGGTCACTAGTTTTGTCTGGTGTACTTCAACTCTTATGAAATCAAATTGCATCCACTCAGCTAAGTAAACTTATGCCTAACTTAAATCATACTGCAAAGCATTCAAGAAAACATTTTTTCCCAATTACATGAAAATGAAGCTAGCAAAAGTCTTGAGCGATGAAGGATTTTTAATGATATGCTTGATATTTCAGAATCTTTAATTTCAGTTTTTGAAAGTCACAAGTAGCTATGAATGCTGCACATCATTATCTAAAACAAACACTTCATGATTTCCCTGAGCACATCCTGGAAATAATGATCAGTTGCTGCCTACAGAAGATAACAAACAACAAATATTGTACTGTAGAAAGAATGAAATTTTGCACTGAAGCGCTTACCCTATGCCTCTTTTAATTTGCACATTATTCAGATGGTATCTAAAAGAATATTTATTTATACACCAAAAGTTAAACTCATTAAAAAGCGCCACCACACAGACAACTCAAGATGTATATTTATTTTCGAAAATCTCATTAAGCTCAGGTACTTCTTCTACATTTCCTTTCATAATGATGAAGCACATACAGAGTTTCTTTCTGCTAACACTGAACAAGGAATTTTTTAAAACAAGGCATACAATTCCTGTAGACAGAACTGTTAGGTCAAATGTATTTTGCCTTCCCTTCTGCTTTTGCTTTAGCAATCTGCCAGGGACTCCCTTCAACACCTCACCTGGTCCCCTTCTTCAGGTGTAAGTGCAACTTGAACACGTTGTAAAAGTGTACATTATCAGTAGTTGGAAAGGAGCATGAGAAACAATAACAAAGGCTTCAAAGTATAAAGCTGCTCCTTGTATTAGTTTCATCTTAATGTGGACTGTTTTGGGGATTTATATAATTCAATCTGGCACTAGATCACAGAAAGGCAGGTTGAAATTTGTCAGTCATACTACTTCCTCAGCAACATCAGCATTTCATCGCCCTGCCTGCGATGTGTGTGTATTTGTCCACATGCGTCAGTAACTGCTTAGCAGTAAACCTGTACTAACTGCGCTCCTTCACACTGTGGGTTCTTGTAAGTCAGCTCATAATTACTTAGCATTGCACTGAGCAGTCAAAGGCTCAGAGTTAAATTTCAGGGCCCAAAATCCTCGTACTCTTATTTGGGAAAAGAGTACTCACTGATAGAGCAATTCAGCTGAAATTGGCAAAGTAAACGTTGTCCTGAGGAAGGCTTCCAGATTCTGTCCCTTATTTTCTACTGCTTATCTTTAGAAACGGTGAGACCTTTGTTAGTTTTAGACTTTCTAATTGTCATTTAAAGTATGCCTGTTAATCACGCTCCCCTTGTGATGGGAGTTTAAACTGTGTGAGAAGTATAAAATTGTCTGTTTGGTTACTGCATGTCCTTTACTCCCGGTGGAGTAAACGGAAGGTAAAGTTCCTAGCACATTGATGTGCACGATCTTTAACATGCAGAGAATGAAAATTACATGGAGGGGACACTTTTCCTGGACCTGACTTTTTACCCACTACAATCCGTGGCACAATTCCCTTAGCAGAATTGGGCCTCAGATTTCCTAGTCACTTAAATACATCATACAAGTCCATTAGTAATTGAAAAAATGTATGATCTTTACATACTTGACTTATCTAAATGCTTTGGCCTATCCTCAAAAGGCTCTCATTTTTCAAAGTTGTTTTAATCTGGAATGACATTTTGAATTCCTCCTAGTATGAGTAATCAGGCTAAAGCCCGGCAAGTATTCGTTACATTGCAAAATAGATAAATAAAGGGTGTGACTTCCAAAAGTTTTTTTCTTTTTCTCTTTCTCCTGAAAGATTCTGTAATTTAATACAAAGAACAACATCAAAGAAGAAAAAAGTTAAATCTATCCCCTCTCCTCACTTTTAGGGACTTGTTAATGTGACAGTAACATTTATTTTTGGCTTCTTGAATTCTCTGCAGAATCACCTTAGTGTTCATTTATGACAGTCTTTTGAACAGATGTTCAAAATAGAGATGTTTAATGGAAATGTATGATTAATGCCCAGGTCCACCCAAAATGTCTTGGGAAAAAATCTATTGTCTGTAACCGTGATTAAAGTATCTCTGTAAGTTCTATAGCAAGTTTGCCAACCTCTTCAGAGCTCAGTCTCCATTACAGGGGGAGAGTAGTGGATTAAGTAGTGGGAGTTACACATCTTTATTTTTATTATTGTAATAAAATACAAGTATTATTAAATAAGTATGTGAGGAGGAATTCAGCAGTAGGGCTTGAAGACTAATGAAAACATTAACTTTATAATCTTCCTAGAATTGGCATTTCCATATTCCAAGAACACTTAATCAGGACCTTTACCGCAGTTCCTAATTCTCTTTTCCCAAGGAAAGTGCCATTAGCCAACATCACTTTCTGAAAAGTTATGGAAAAAGTTGTGTCACTACATAACATGAATGTCCTTTATCGTGACCAGCTCAGTACCTGTGCGGACGTGATGGAAGTGTACTTTAGATAGTGAGTTATACAGAATGTGATGAGGCATCAGAATATTAACAGAGGAGAGGGCTGTTACATGCCCAGGAGATGGCTCTTTCTCCTCTAGATTTTACTACCTACTAGAACGAGAGTGACTTAGTTTTACAAAGATCATCAGCCTGTGATAAGGACTTAGTGCGCAGGGCTCATGACCTTTGCTTTAAAAAATGTTATTGAGTTTCTTTCTAGTGATGAAGTATTCACTGCTGAGAAACAATCCTGAGCATGATGATAAAATATTGCAAATGCCTAGCAGGGGATGTACGTCTCTAAAGGTGGTATTTTTTACAGCTGAAATATGTTATGCTAAAATACTCCCAGTTGGCCTAATTAAAACTGAGAAGCAAGTGAATGCCATATTTGCCATCTTCATGTTCTCATGCTGTTAACCTATATGATGTGCATTTATGCTTCAATAAAGTTCATTATGGACCACATAACTTAAAGATAAATGGCAGAAATGGTAATCATTGGATTATAAACCCATGACAGTATTTTACAGTAGTTATAATGAATTTCAGAAAACTCCTTTCAGTAACTTTGGGTTTAATCCAAAGAGTATCATAAAGCATTAAATGGTTCTTTATACTAACAAATACTGAGTTTGCTCCCTGTTGTACATGTGAGATACTGCACACAAACCACAGTACCTACAGAATCCTTTTCTCAGAATCCTCACGAAAGAGAGGGTTCGTGATCACGCATCTTCATCTGTGTGGTTTTCCTAATCTGATTGCTCTCTGTTCATGAAACAAGTCAGTTTAGAGATGTGAAAGTTACCATCTCCTCTGGTACGTTTCCATCTTCTTAGGACCTCACAGGAACATCATTTAGGTTTAGTTCTGCGACATCGCAGGAGCAGCATGGTGACACAGTTTTACCAGCCAGATGTAAAAGGAAGCAGAGAATGCTGTTTGCAGTGCTATGTCATTTGATCTTGAGTGGAGAAAAAGGATGCTCATTCAACATTTCTCAGTAATCGATGTGTTTTGAAGTGAGGTGCAGTGGGACTGAGCACAACAGCAGCATTTTTTAGAGAGACTGAAGGGGCAGAGGAGGGCACAGGACACCGTATGACAGTACTATCATCCTAAAGAGATCAAACTCTACTCTTGCCCCCAGGAGGAATGACTTACGAGGAAATTCCATATTGAGGCCTTTCCAGAAGGGAAATATCCTTGTCCCTCTGTCTTCAGTGCAGATGAGTGAACGCAGTAATCATTGCTCTCCTGTTTGGTTTGAAATTGGCTTTCACATTTCCAGTTTCACATTGGCTCTTGCTGGATGGGGACGCAAAACTTAAAGTCACAATCTTAATCTTTGTTATATCCCCTGTACGCGTTTAAGGCATTGCTGTCAGATTCAGATCTCTTGCTGAAAGTATGGCAAGGTCTGTCTTTCAAAGCTGCAAAACACTCATCAGCTCACTGATTTCCTTCTTAATTGCTGCCTCTTAGTTCTCAAGGAGCCAGTTCATACAAGCCTACCTTCCTGTTTCAGGGGGATCATGCTATGGGATCATGCAGTCATTGGGGAAAAAGTGATTTCATTGAAGAGAATTGATAATTATTCAAGAATTAAAACTCAATGTTAAAAAGCGAAGCATTTTAAAGACAATATTTCTTTGGCTAAGTAGTTTTCTTAATTATAATTACAAGACCATCTACTCAATGCCTTGTTGGACCTTTAAGAACAGATAATTGTCATATTCTGATAGGTACTCTTTATTTTTCTTGATTATTTTTCAATTTTCTACAGGACTGGTATATCAACAAGACTTTTTAAAAGTTGATTTAAATAATGGCTTCTATCCTTACTGTTTATTAGGCTTTAAAATGCCTACCCATTTGTGTAGAACATCTTTGTGAAACGAAATGTAGCTAATGGTTATGTCATAAGCAGGACAGTGACCTCTAATGGTAAATAAGCAACTCACATGATGAATTGCTAAGGCTTTTCTCATTATGATTGTAATGAAACTGCACTTCTGTACGTTTCTTCGGGGCCTACAGCAGGCACAGGCAGAGCAGTAGTCACCTAAGGCAGCAAGACAATTAGGGGCAGCAAAACCCAGCCCTGACCCACCACCAGAGCTGGCTCTTCCTGCTGCCTAAGGAGAAGCCAGCGTATAGAATGTGGTCACTTCAGGCGTGAGTGCAGGAAACCCCTTTGAAAAATCTGTCACCCTGTGTTATATCACCTCATCCCTTTGAACAGTGTCAGAATCAGTGAAGCTTTGCTCCCTTTCCAGATCTCTGGCCAGTTTTTCCCTCCTTTCTTCCCCTTCCTGGGAAAGGTGTGACCTGGTCACTCTCCCTTCAGATGCCCGTATTTCTTGCTTGTATTGCTGTGCTGAGAAGCCCTGGGCCAGTTTTGTCTTTACCAAAGCGGCACTGCAAGCTTTCACAGGAG
Organism: Phoenicopterus ruber ruber; assembly: GCA_009819775.1. NCBI lineage: Eukaryota > Metazoa > Chordata > Aves > Phoenicopteriformes > Phoenicopteridae > Phoenicopterus > Phoenicopterus ruber. The sequence goes on along the minus strand of CM020228.1, from coordinate 6,478,472 downwards.
CAGGTACTGTCTAGAGCACAGCTGGGAAACATGAGACAGACGTTGATCTGCTTGGTGCCAGAGAGCGCCAAGTTGGGAAACAGAGCTCCGATATCCTTTCTCTTTTTTTCTGGTTAAACATGGCAAAACTTTTACCCTTCTCTATGCAAAAATCTTTACTTACACAAATTCAACACTGAATCTAATATATAGAAATGATAGCTTGGTGGCAATTTTGAACTTTATATATAATATTTCCCTTCAGTCTTCGTAATACTAGATAATATTACAAAGTTACCAATTACTATTTGAATTGGGATAATGCTGTTATGGTAGATCACATACAGAAGTACTACATACGGCTCTTTCGGCACCAGCTGCAACCTGGGGCAGACAGTATTCAGCCGTGCCAATACTAACATGGTGTCTCTTTTGGACTTTGGGGTATAATCACCAGGTCAAGATGAGAAACATTTGTTAAGGTGGAATCAGATCAAAGTAAACTAGCACATTACCCCAGTGTAATCCTTAGCTTTCCGGGCAACAGAGTTTGAATTTTTCACTTTTAGCTGTGTGGGAAACGGGAAACAGTTTGGCCAGGAAATTTCCCAGAACACCCTGAACTCTTCAGCTTCTTTGGTGAAACCTACACTGTCTCTCAGGAATTTCTGCTTTTACTTTTTGCTACAGTTCACATCTTGATTATTCTTAAAGCTGGTACAGATTTTATTTTGCCTCGTGGTGTATTACGTAGGTATAGGCTGGAGATTTTGAAGGCTCCTGGGAACTCAGGAATTAGGTTTTTTTTCCCCACTTATTTCCAATATTACTGTAATTTTGTGTGTTTCTGGGCTTGGGTTTTTTATTATTTTATTTAGCATCTGTTTTGCTTTTATTCCATACCAGGAAGGCAGTTGTGACAAGAATATCAGTGTTGACACCTTCTGATTTCATCAGTGAGATTTTCAAAGTCAATCCAAAAATCTCAAATCTGTCCCTGAATAATTGATTCTGTGCTGAAGTCAGAAGGGTTTTATTATTCCAGATCCTTTTGCAATACTTGATCTTGAAGATTTCTAGCATTCTGGGTCAAAATCTTATGAAAAAAATCTGTGATTTGAGCTTTAATTTAAAAATGGATCTCAAGAAACAGACTGTTTCCTGCACACATTATTGTGTAGATAAGCCATTGGGAACAAGTCAAATGCTTGCAGTAATATTTAAGGCTGATAGTTTAAATATAAATAAGGAATCTAGATGCATTAGGAACTGATAATGAATAGACTGGAGAATCCCCATCAAAATAGCTAAATTTCTATAGTGGTTTTTTTCTGCAGTAACAATAACAATGTTATAGGTTGATGGCAACCTACCAAAAAGAAGAGACTAAATTATGTGAAATAAACTATGGCATTCCAGATTAGAATTATTCTGTTTAGCTTGATTAAAAAGGAATGCACAAGTGTGGTGTGAGATTCTGAAGGATAGGACTGAAATGTGGTTAAGCTCATATTTAAGCAGTCTAACTGTTCCAGTTTGGAGGAGTCTGGATGCGTAGCCAGCCTCTCCTAAATGTCCTGACCATGGAGTTTCAGTATCTTCTTACTGCTGATTCTGGATTAGTATTGTTTGATTTCTTTCAAAGCACTCTGACTCTTACCCCCTTTTCTCCTGAAATTTTCTGTCCGAGATTAAAGATACAAAGACACTGCTACTCTAAAATAATTTATTTTATGTTTGACTTGTTACATGTGATTTTTCTCTCTGTTTTCCTATTGTTTATGCTTTATGTTCATATGTTTTCATGGTGCCTCCACTGCCACAGGCTTTATAATTGTTCGAATAATTATACCTTTGGAGTGTTCATAGATGTAAAACGCCCTGGTGCCATAATGTTCTGCAAAGGGCTGGTGATTTAAACTTCCTGCATTTAGAGTCTTTCTTACAGATTAACAACTTTTACATTTAAAAATAATCTGAAAGCGATTATTTCAAGTTATTTTGCATGTTTAATAAAGTTATTAAAAATTTTCTGTGATAGGAACATAGCATAAAACAAAATTAGTGAATAAAATAGATCTTATATTACTGGAAAAGGTAAAGGAAAGGAATCGTATACAAATAAACTTTTGGTGGATGGTGTTTTTGAAAGCAATGTTTGTTTAAGAATTAGTTTATACAGTTTTAAACTGATGTATTCCACAGAACTGTAGCTGATTTAGTAACAGCAGCCAAAGGATAAGGTAGCAGAGTTTATGACTTCCTAAATGTCTTTCTTGGTGAAGCCAGAAGGTAAAATATTTTAAGATTTGTATGGTGGCAGAGAATAGATTTTAAGTGTGGTGAGTGTCAGACATGGGACCAGAAGGGATGGATAAAACCATATTTTTAAACTGTTTCAGTAGAGATCAAAGCAATTGCTGAATTACCTGTGATAGAGATAATGAAAAATGTATTTTATTGTTCTTTCCTGGTAGCTGGAGTATTTCTTTTTGTCAAAATTACAATCAGACTACATCCCACTTCAGGCTAACATTATAAACAAAGATTTAAGTTAAGGAAGCACAAGCAGTGCTATATGGGCCTTCCTTGTCCTTGGTATAAGCATATTAAACTTGAATGATTATCTCTGAGTTTTCTAATCTACATTAACTGGATCATTTTGGGATACAATTAAAGTTATTGGACATAATAATTAAGTCTCACAAATATATTTTTTCCTGAAAACTACTGGAATACTTAATTTAACAAATAAACACTTTGTGACAATTCCCCAATATTAAAAAAATCCAATTACTGTTTCATAATCCTGTGAAAAAATTGCAAAAGGTTAGGTTGACAGACAGTTAAGTGGAGTTTCAACTTTAATGTGAGCAATTACATTGAGTGCTCTTGTACAATCAGTAAATGAAGATCAAAATATTTATTATTGCTCAGCTGTGGCAATACAGTTCCTTATAATTTTCTACTCTTTTTTGCCTGCAGGTTTCCATCTTTTTATATAGTATATGTATGTATTAGATATAAATAAAATGTAACAGGATATAGGAATATTGTAAAGTAATACAAGTATTTGTGTTGCTGTTTCTGTCAGTTCATATTTAATGTTTCCTGCTTTCTGGTCTAAATACAGGGTGGACTTAAATAGTCCATTCCAGCAAGTACTTTTAATACCTTGCCTTTAAAATCCTATGTGATACTTAGTGATATGGAGAGTAATACTCAGTTTAACTAAAAAAAAAATCTAGTTTTGGTTCATAGGGCTTTTTAGGTGTGACATATAAAAATAAATATTCCAGATTTGTGTTTTCACATCTCTGCAAATTAGAAATTATTATGTTTTATCAAGTCATAAACAGCTAATAATACAATCATAACACATTTAATCTATGTTATGAAATGGCAATCAATGAACAATCTGAAGCTAATAACTGTAGTGTATTTGGAACTTCATAATGATGTGGGGATTTGTAAAGTACCCATGGGCTGCTTTGCAATCACTTCTGGGGACACCGATGTGTGCGCTCAGCAATGGCACAATGAAAAGATAAGAAACTGCCAAGTATTAACGTGTAAAAGCAAATACACAAGAATATTACAAATATTGTAAGTGACCTGACCAGTGAGGTGCAATTATACACTAACTGTGGTGGATTATTAGAATTTCCGGTGTGATTGCATTGATCCAGCTTGAAAGGGGGCAATGGGAAGAGCACACAGGAAAGCATTATCATAGAGCTGGGTACGGATGCATCAGTACGTCTTTGAAAGGCTATACGGAAATAGTTGGCTGCTTGCATCCTGCCGCTGTGGTGCTGCAGGCCTTGTTCTGTGGAAGCTCAGAACCTGGAAAACAAAAAACCCCACCCAGTTAACAGATGCAATTAATCGGAGCCTTAAAGGGCTATGAATTTTCAGAAGGTGTCTGTGCTTTTCAAAAGCCGTTTTCAGGAGCTGCCACCCATCACAGTGAGGCGGAAACAGAGTCTATGTTATAACTGCAGTGGCCTGTCCAGGAGGCTCGCTAAAACCCTGGTGCACTCCTGGGCCCATTTAATACATCCCCGTGCCACGGTGTGGAACACTTTGTGTCGAACGGTGGAGCACAGCCCCAGTATTGTGTGACCCATGTTCCAGCTGCCCACAGGTCCCGTCTATTCTCACAGCACACAAAGCTGGGACTATCTAGGAAGGTTGCCACAGATGAATTTACTACCCGACATCACCTGAATAAAAGCACTGCAGGAACATATGGTGGCCCTTCAGTCTGGGGACGCTGTGCCCAGGATATCCTCCTGTGTCCTCTGTACTAGCATGAACACACAGTTTTCTCTCCCCACTTGAAGATGTGGCCTGTTGCGGTGTGGGTACTCCAGGACAGCTGCTTCCTTGTTTTGGTTTTGCAGTCACTTCGGTATTCATGATGGTTGTGTCTCATGGGTGGCCTGTTCTTCGGAGCTTGGGGTACGTGCAGCTGGGGAGTGGGTTGTGGGTAGTTGCCATACTGAAGCTGTGCTCAGGAACAAGCAGTGGAGCTGTGCTGATGCTGCCTGTGCTGTGTAACCCCGGTCTGGCTGTGGGAGAAAACCAGCAGCTGGACGGCCGAGGATACTGACAGTCCCAGGTCTCCTTCAGAGCTGGCTGCATGCCCACCTCCTCTCGCCTCTTCCCTTGGTTACCTGAGATCAGCCATACGAAGGTTTTCATACAGAGTTTGTAGAGTTGGCTAATTCGCAACCCTTGCTACAGTCTTCTCAGAAAGGTCTTCTCTGTATGGCAGAGGGCTTAAGCATGTTTCTTCTTGGGTAGGCTTTCAGGGTGGTTTGGCCAACTGAGTGCCTAATTCCACTGAATCCAGAGGAATCCTTCAAACTGAACTTTTCTTTAGTCTTTTTTGAAAATCAAAATCCTGTCAAACATTTGTTGCAGACAGTGGTATCTGATTTTTTTAAATCTTTGCTATGAAGAAACTTAGCAGAGGAAGGAAAATCTCCTGCATTTGTTCTACTAATACTAGAAGAACTTCTATACATATCCCTGATTTTGTGGTAGATGAGGATCTCCTGTAAAGATTTTATAATGTGGAACTTGAATTTTCACAGAACGTATATTCTAAAAGAAATCTTTAAAAATCACTAAGAAATGTTGTGACTTTAAAAGTGTTTTTCTAGCCACTGAATTATACAATACCCAAAGACACAAATCAGTCACACAAGATTATTTAGGCAACACGACTTCAGCTTCTAAGTTCTTGAATTTGAGTCTTCTATATTGAAAACATGGATATGCACTATTTAAAAGACAGAGAAAATTAATCTGTGATAAAACTTTTGTGTGGCTTATACCTAGAACCACAGATTCTGAGGACAGCATATACTTTTTATATGAAAGGAAACAGAGTTCAAATTTAGGACACTAACCACTTGGAGGCTTAAGCAGTCTAGATGCAATGAAATTCTGCAATTAACCTTAAAATCTGCCTCTGTAGAACTGCAGATTAATCGGTCTTATATCTCAATCAACCATGAACAAGCAATACAGTGCATTGAACAAAAGAATAGGCGATTTCAGCAGAGCAGTGATTGGATTCTTAGTGTATCTGTAACAGGAATTTTAATCCTGTAATTCCTCTGTGTCACAAGCTTGAACCTCTAGGTCATAGTAAATGATCCCCAAGAAATTCTTAATCTGTTCAAAACCCATATCAAATAAGATGGACATAAACGTCTTGTTTGACAAGTAGGTATTATTTGGAAGCACTTTTTACATAACTGTAAACACTGTATGGAACAAAAAGGAAATATCATAATAGCGGATTATTACAGAGTCACTGATGGGCTGGAAGAAATATTAAATTTGTCAAAAGCATTCTGAGCAAGATTTTAATTTCTTTTATTGGTACCTGTTTCAGAATTTCAATTGGAACTGAAAAACGAACTTGATTTGCTGTATCGTGGAGTAGTTGTATATGTCGCATTGTCCCCACTTCAGTCATTATTCAGGAAATTAGCACTGATTCACAAAGGAGCCAATAACTGTTTTGCTCCTCACAGTAACAGAAATTCAGGAATGATGACTGAGGACATTCAGAAAGGTCTTTCTCATTGTTCCCATTCTGTGATTTAAAAGTTTGTTTGCTATAAATGTGCAGAGAATAATGAGACTAACAGGATAAAGTTTACATTTTTTCATTAATGACATCTAGATGCTACCTAGCATGAAGTAAGTATAAAACACAAAGGACAATAGTAAAATAGAGGCATTAATATAATTCTGCTTGAAATAAGGTGCTGATAGAGATGTCCCAAACAGTCTTTCTGTGCATTTCTGGACTCAAACTGTGTAGTTGAGATAAAGCAATCTGAAGTGAAGTGTTGCAACCTGAGTACAAATATAATGGCATTCTGTGCGTGGCAAAGCTTTTCTACCAGTTCTCTCAACTGGCTAAACTGGTGGAGTTAGGCCCATGGTTGGCAAATTATGTCTTTTAGTAAAAGACATAGGTGTACAGCAAACTGTAAATGCACTAGTCTGCTTCTAATCTGCCCCATCTATTAGTACCTCCGAAAGCCTCCCTGATAAAACAAAGGGAACAAAACACCTAGTAATCCAAGTAGATTAAAAACTACAATTGACAAAACAGGGACAAGATTTTTTTTTTAATCATTTCCAGGAAACCATCACAGGAGCTGCAGTTTAAAATACATGCAGTCAAGAATTGCACTTTTATATACCTAAACTTTAAAATTTTATTGAACTTGGAGGTGATGTATTTAAGGGATATCACTGTTCAGCACATAATGTCTCCTGCAGCTCTGAAGTCAATCAAGTATGAATTTGTAGGTCTCATGCTGAAGGATAAGTGCGATGTGATGTGACTGTCTTTCTCCCTTTCTTCTTGAAACAATCAGATTTATTTGAAACGGGCGAGCTATTATATTCAGTCTGTTCGCAGTAGCTCTCTTCCTACTTTCATACTTAGCTGCCATTAACATTAATGGGAGGTATACACAGAGAGAGGAAATTAAATGTCTTAATTTTCTTGCATCTGGTAGACAGCTGTACTCTAAAAGCACGCCATACAGGAGAGTGAGTAAAGAATAGCACTTCCTTTTATATGCCGATTCCTACTGGAATAAATACAGGCTAGGGAATGAAGTATTACAATATCCAACTACTGCTGAAAATTTTACAACTAAACCCCTGGACAGCATGTTTGACAGAAATTAGCTGTATTCTATCCCCAGACCACTATTTTTGGTTTCTGTATGCAAATGACTGTTCAAAACTCACCATGGACAAATTACAATAGTACATGGCAGCTTGGGAACATCCCAAGCATACAATCAGGCAGAGTTAGTCTAGGAAAAGATGTTCTTTCTCTTGTCTGTGAATATTTATGGTGAATCTACGGTGGTCGTGTTTTTTTCTAAAAGTGAGACAGCAGCATCATTTTCCTAAGCCACCTCTGTACCCAAGAATCTAAAATTAGTTGAGTGTTATTAAGCATTGCCCGTGACAGTATCAGATTCATAGCACCAGAGATCAAGCCTGCTGATTCATAGAGAAAAACAGGTTAAATAATAGTAAGTTGGTGATGTTATAAACGGTGGCTGATATGCCCACAGCTGGTTCAGAATCTTTGTCTGTATGCATATCCATGCAAACACATGTTTTGATGACCAAACACACAATACAACAAGTTAACAGGGTGATCTGGGACCCACTGAAGTTAGTGTTTACTACTGATGCTGGTGCATTTTCATGATCAGATTGAGGTGATCTACGATGAATTGCCACTGATCTGTCTTATTCTTCAGCCAGCCCAGGGCAGAAGGGGGGACAGCCTTTTTTTGGTGACAATGCAGTTTTAGATCAGCTTAAATTGATTATGAAACCACATCCTTACACAGCAATGACAGTATAATGGGGATGTAGGAAGCGATTTATTGCACTGTCATATGAATGAGCAAATTATTTTATTCAATAAAGAGACCAGATTTCAGTCTATCCTGGCACATGTCTTTCCATGTCCTGCAGTCTACCATACACTGTAGTACAGTTGCAGCAACATTCCAAACATCCTGGGCAGTATGGCTGTATAATAGAACTTGTCTTTTACCCAAAAGACCCCAGTATCTGATTAGGAAAAAATAAGCTTTAACCTCAAGTAATCCTTTTCTTTCAACTCCTCGCTCAGATTAATATGTGTAAGCTCCCTCACAGAATCCCTAATTACTTCTGAATTTTTCCATCTGTGGATACAATTTTCTTTCATTTTTGTTTGCAGTGGAAAGCTCATTTTGGTGTCTGCATTTTCAGTACGCACAAATGCTCCTCATTATTGCTCAGTTTCTGCATGGTTTTGAAGAATTGCCAATTTGCAAGTGGTCAGTCAGACTTCTACTTCAGACAGTAGTCAACATGTGCTATCTAGTTGACTGTGATCTTTTTTGCAGATCATACTATATGAAGATTAATCCAAAAGGGAAAGTGGGTGCTGACAATTCCTCAGAGTATGGTTATGTGGTTATTTTTGCTTTGGACTCAAATAGGCTGGTCCCTAGCCACAGTGGCAGATATATCATCTGAGTTACATAATAAATTTGTCGCTTTTAATTCTATTTGGGAAGATTTATAGAATTTAGGGCTTTATGATTTGGGACTCAGTCTGTACATAGCGTTCTTTTTGCACAGAGGGAGGAATAAAAGGTCTTGTTTTATGACTTGGCTGGTTGTCCTGCCTGTGATAGTTTTCTCCATTGCGCGTGTTTTTCTCTAGTAGAATTATGGATGATAAAAATGAAACAGAAGTAGCAAATTGCCAAATGGCAACTTGACTTTAAAGAGCAGAACTGGCTATGAATGAACTGAAAACTGTTTCTACAAGCGTAAACACATAATTCTTCTCTCACATGGGTGTCAATCAGAATAACTCCAGTGAAGCTGTAGTGATTCAGGTTAAAAAAAAGTATGTAGCGGCATCAAGTTTTCACTGTTTCCAATATGATGCTGTGTTTGATGGGACATGGTAAGTGACATGTCAGATATAAGACTTTCAATATAACAGCAGTGGATAATCTCAAGAACTGAATTTAAACAGAAGTACAGCACAGAAATGCCTTGCTCCATTTGAAAGATGGGATCCTTAGTGCATTTAAGCTTGCTGTGCAAAATCCAATTACTATTAAATAAATGCTTACTGTAACAATTTTGCTGGATCTAGTTTGAGCATCTCTGAAACAGTTCTCTGTTGACTTTTCTCCCTTTTCCTTGTTTGCATCGTACATTTTATTGTCCACTCTTGTTCTGTGCATAGTCTCAGAATCACAGTCAGCTGACAGGGATTCCTGCTATAAACGTATTTTTTTTCACTGAGTTTCCAGAGAGTATAGCGCTTCACTGCAGCAAGGGAGACCTTCCTAAAGAACAGGGCACTGCAGAGATCAAGAGTATAATTGCTTGGCTGCTGAGCACCTGAATGTTTCTACAGAGATTTTTAATGCCTTGACATAAGGTGGGGTAAAACATAGGCCATGTTTACAGGGTGTTATTATTCCTCTGTAATGATGCCAGTGTGCCTCTGCTTTCCTGTGGGAATGCTCTGTTCCAGGATAATCCTTTAAATCCTTTATTCTAAAAGAGAATGTCTGCAGAAAGGAGATACATGACAATACTTAGGGTCTGATACTTGTTCATCTGTAGTTATCCTGGTCAATATAACCATGCGAACAAGATTTTAAACAGTGTGGAAAAGCCAGAAGGGTTTCTCTGTTTTGAACTTACGTATCTGAATCTTACAAAGATTTCTCCCCATGTTAGAGTATGTGATGTAGTAGGCAATGCTCTTTTAAAATACACCATTCTCTCACATGCCTATTTTTTTGGGGGAAATCCTACTATAAAAAACAAAGTCACGCCATTAAAGCTTCTATCTTATCTCTCTTAAATCTCTCTGAGATTCTTTTCAGCCTTGATGTATCTTCTGGGCATCCCAAGCCAGCTGGTGAGCTTTGACTGTCCTGTTCATTCTTTGCCTTCTTTTACTTTTACCTCATACTATCACCTAATTCTCGGTGCAAGCTATTTTTAATAGATCCCTACTAAGGAAACAAAACCTAATAGAACAAGAAGCATACTTCTTACAAATATACTCTAACTTTTCATGCTGTTCATTTGCCTGCCCGCTATCACCTTGTACCTGGTCCTCTGTTCACACCTTGCTTGACCCTAAAACATTTTGAGCCAAGACTAGTTTTTATTCTGTGTTTGCACAGCACAGGGGTAATCTTTCCTTGCACTCCAACTACTGCTATCGTATGCATTTTCACAATAGTAATGAAGAAAGGTTCTAATACTCCAGAGAATAAAGAAAGAGGAAAAAAAAGTAGTTAAAAGGAATGACTGTAGTGATGCAGGATTCATACAGACTGAAAGTAGAAAGAAGAATATGCTGGACTTCATAAAACTCCACTGTTATATAACTTCATATAAATTTCAGAGGAGTGTGAATTTATGTCCGTATCATTATCAGATCATTCTACTTTATTATTCAGTTTTAATTAAAAAAAAAAAAAGCTGCAGAAGGATATGTTTATCCCTGCAGAGATCTTTCAATAAAATAAGAAGAAAGGTAACAGCTAAATCAGTATTCTGTATCTATCAGGTCTACTCTGGTCAGAAAAAGAAAAGGAAAAAAGGGATAGAGTAAAACTCTGTCTGATCTCATTTTACACTCAGACCTGATTAAGGTTTTACATAAGATAATAAAAGTCACAGTCACTCTACACAAATATAATAAAATTGAAGACTTTTTATGGGCATAATAAAGAGACTTTTTAATTTATATTGCAGTCAAGTAGCCACTCTCACTAAAAACATCCCCCTGACTGAGATTCACTAATACCAGATTAAAATCTGAAGTAAAATGAGTAGAAACTAAAGTAAATATAGTGATTATTGCAGTGGGATGGGCCAAAACACAGTTCTTTTAAATGGAAGGAAGCTGCTATAGGGTTGTGACTTGCTCTGGCCAGCAACATGCGAGCAATGTTCATTTTCATTGGACTTCACAAAACACTTTGGGGAGATCATTTAAATATCAGATGAATCCATCTGAACCCAGCTATCCTTTCTATTCCTTGTCAAATTAGTAAAAAAAAGAAAAAAAGTAATGGACTGAAATGAAACATTTTCAATACATTTGCCAGTGCGATTCAGGCCCTCTCGAGAAGAGGAAGTGCCACAGAAATAAGCAAGTCGTTCTGCTGATCCCATCCCACTTTGGAGGCTGGAGGCAAAAGTCACCGGCCATGGTCAGCAAGATTCCCAGAAACTTCACTGAGAAATTGATTGGGTTTGAGAAGAAAAAATGAGGACAAGACTAATTCCATAGGAATTCTGTCACTGCTTACTAAACTGAGCAAATAATAGGAGTCTTTCAGTTGACTTTCATTAAATTTTGGATCTGGCCTTATAAAAATATAGTGTTTCATCTGGGTATCACAAAACACTTTGGTAGATCTGTCTTTGAGAGGATGTTTATACTGCTTAAAATATACTACTGACAGAAATACAGGCTCTGAATTATAGCTGGCTTAAATGAAAAATTTTCTGTATCTCATCTCTTTCCTTATGGAACCGTTTTACAACCTTAAGTGAAAAGCTAATCTCTGTGAGGTTTTTGAAACATCTTGTAAATTTTAGTGAGGAATTATGTCCCTATCAAATTCCATAGAGAAGTTAAAAGACTGCCTACAAATGTAGAATTCTCTGGCAAAATCAATAGTTCTCCAAATACATTCTACAGAGCCCAATAAAATTTCCATGAAACCTTGCTGTTTCATCCTACTTGGAAATCTTTGGTTGCTCAATTAACAGAGCAAACCTGTTTTGTGATGCTGGTCATCTTTCTGGTAGCTGCAACCTGTAACAGAAACTGCTGAGCTCCAAGGCAGGAATAATAGCATGGAATTCTAAAGGCACTCTCTTACGGTGGCTGTCAGACTGCAGGCCTCAAGTAGCTTTGAAAGCTACTACTCCAGTCTTTAAAGTTCGTTCGTCTGTAGGAGCTAGACCTTAGTCCTGACATACCTAATTTAGCGTTTTTATGCATTCTTCTGAAGTATTTCACTGGCCATTTCAGGTCAGGTCTCCTGGATCATAGGCTCTGATCCAACTATTTAAATTCTTAGATTTTCTTATGGAAAATTTATTACTATTCATAGCTTTCCATCGCTAAGGCTGGAGATGCCAGCATGGAAGTAGAATTTTGCAGCACTTCTCCGGGTTTGATAAATGTTGATTTGCCCAGAACTGTAGCAATGACGAAAAGTGTCTGCACAATCAGGTGTCCTAACTGAAAGGGAATATAATAAAACATAAAATATATAAAACTAGGCTGTGTTATACTGCAGCTTTGAAAATCAGGCAGTAAAAATCTATCCTAAAAGAGACACTTTGAAAATGTGATTAAAAGCTATATCTCATTTATTTAGCTTTGGTCCGGGGCCCAAATACAGTTATACCTGGGTGTGACTCTATCTGCTGTGACACTTTCTGTAAAAATACTCATGGATCAACTTGATCTCTGGTATAATTACGTGGAATGAAACTCTGTCAAATATGCTTAGCACACACAAAAGGACAGGAGGCCAGTTCTGGTATTAAAGCTTTGTAACATACAATCCTATGCAAAGGGTTGTTATTTCACAAAAGTGATGGTTGTCACTGCAATAGCTCTTCTGTTTTCTAGACTTTTGGTTGAAGCATCTGAAGCGATTCCTTGCTGGTTCAGTGCTGTTTGTTGACTGGGGGACTGAGTGAACATGCTGTTGCTGGGAAACTGAGAGTGAGAGGCAGAAGTAAAACACGGCAGGTGGAAGCAGCATGTGGAAATGTTGGTGTTCCCTTTCGTTTTTAACATGATTTCCCTGTTTTTTTATTAATATATACCTGTTGTAGCAGTCTATCAATAGACTGTTTGAGGAAGGAGGTGCTTGGCTGTCATTGGGAAGTTAAAGTGTGGTCAAAGCACAATGAAGTGAGATTTCAAATAAAATATTGTATTATTGCTAGAATATCAGGGAAGAAAAACATGTTCTAAGAGCAGAGAACTATCTAACTAGTGATTTTATATTTTCTCTGCTTATTTTGGGTAAAGATGTACCCTTTTAGTGGACTGTGATGTAGCAGAAGAACCAGAAAAAAAAAGAAAAATCCAAAGAAATTACTAACTTTTGGGGGATGGAGAACCTCAGGATTGAGAGGATTGTCAAGAAAATGTCATAACCATCATCCCAGACAGAGGTCTGCAGATGCTTCTGGTGCCTAAATAAAAAATAACAGAAAGGTAACAAAGAGGAACAGAAGACATATTGAAAGCCATTTGTGTTGCCAAGAGGAGGGCATAGTGTTGGGGCATCATGTTTGTGTTAATGGAGCAAACGTTGTAAAAAAGAAGATAGTAGGAGATAAAGAAGACAAGAATTTTCTCTTAGAATAAATGTGTGTGCGATTACTGGCATCTTGCCGTGGACTAAATCAAGGTCCTTCAGAGTGAAAAAACTAGATAAATTTGCCTAAAAGACTAAAACACCCTGCATGAGGTTGTAGGATTATGTTCTCTACAGGCTGGACACCAAGGGAAACCTTTAATACGTATTCCTCAGTGGCAGAACTCAACACAAAATGGCAAGTAACATTTTTGGGTTAGATCCAGCTGAGTTTTCCTCTCATGCCCCCAACTAATGTAGGATCTACAGGGAGTATGTTAAACCTAGAAGTCAATACATTTGTTGCTGCATTTGGAATAAAACCAGCAGAGAACTGTAGGAAGGATGAACTTTAATTTTAGATATCCATTCCAAAGATAAAAAGCTTTACTATCTTCCAAGGGACAAACTGACCTTGGATGTTACAGAAACTTTCCTCCTGTTTTTTTTTTTTTTTTTTTAGTACTTACATAATAGTGAATGAAAAGTTCCTTTTTCAGTGGTGGAGATTACAGTAAAAGAGCTGAGAACCTTCACATGACTTCCTTCATATGCTGTCAAAGGGGTAGGCTGTTGTTTTTTGTCTTCTGAGAATGATCATGTAGTTTGGGTTAAGCTGGCTGCTGTACCTCATTGCTATGGTCAGGTGATCTGAGACAGTATTTATGCCAACATGTAAAATATAGTAGCATATAAGAGGTATACATTCAACTACGTAATTAATATTGGAAATCAAGGATGTGACACTGAAACAAATTTAAAATTGCTTCCTAAATTAATGTGCATCAGATGACAGAGATAAGTATACTTCTACATATGGTATTAAGTAATATTGGAGGTAGAATTGATTATATAATAGGGGAATCATTAAAGCAAGGATCATAGCAGCAATAGATTTGGGATTAAAACAAAAATGAAAGTGAGGAGTGTGCTGCCAAAAAGTTAAACTTGGAAAAGAAGAAATGTGCCCTGGAAACTTGCTGTGTTTTATACTGCAGAGCTTTTTTAGAAGGAAATATTTCATTAAGGAAGTCCGGGGCAGAGAAATGGTGAAATATGCCAAAGATGACTCTAGTAGGCAATAACACCCACAGAATAAGGGCAAAACCCTGCCTCATGGAAACCAATGAACTTTTGCCATTGACTGAGTGGGATCAACATCTTCCAACAGAAGTCAGTGGGAAATAACTAGGAGAGATGTCCAGATTAGATACACCGAGGAGATTTACATTTGCTCTGAGAGGAGACAGATACTCCTTTAAAAAAGAAAAAGTTGTCAAACATGACCCAGTGAATATAAATTAAGAAAGGAATTGCTGTCCATCTGCAGTTGCTAAGTCCCCATTCTGCCAACCTTACTCTGAACTAAAATCAATAGGACTATTCAAAGGGCAAGGTACTGCTCACCATAAAGCAGTAGCTTGCTAAAATACATTAGAAACCGTTTCTGGGGGCCTGTTTAACTTGTGCAAGGGTTGATGACAAATTCACTTAGTGAATAGAATGCCATTTTACACACATTTACTTGAAATCATTCTCGTTTTCAAGCTCCACTCATTATGTAGAGTTTCTGTGATCCCCTTGGTGTATTACAAGTACAACTATAGCTCAGCTAGCATAGATACGCTTAATTCAGACCTTGCATTTCTATACACTAATAATAACTGCAAAATAAGTTAATATCCAAAATTCATGAAACCTTATGAGGTCATATATATTTGGAGTGATGCCCAGCATATATATTGCAAGCTTTCAGTATGTTGGAAGTGTTAATACATGTAAAATATATTCCATGAGATTCAGCCAAGACATGCCTATGAGCACAGAATGATGCAAAAAGAGGTGTGTGCCAATTAGAGCTAGTAGCAAGTCACTGCAGTGTAGGCAGTGTGCTGCTTTCTTCCAGGTGAAAACCCAGCTGAATGACATATCCGTAAGTCACCGGCTTGTTAGAAAGTATGGCAAGAGGAAATCTGGCTTGTGTTGTGTTTTTTTGGCAAAATTTCTGCAGGAAGTGAATCCAAGTGGCATAGGCAAGCATTAATGGAAACCTTGTGAGTTGCCTTTGCTTTGGCTTCTGAAACAGCGCAGTCTTAAGCCATGTCAAGGGAAGCATATCAGAAATGCCATCGTACATGACACAGGAGTGGATGTAATGCCACGGTACAACCTTTCTGTGCCTTCTAGCAAGACCATTTGAAGAAGCTGTTCCAACAGAAGCTGCAGTGCCAGGCTCAGTGCTGTGTCCCCTTCCACGTCCTGTGACCCTGGACACAAACGTGGTGGGCAGATAAGGGATACGTGGGGCAGAGAGTGGGAGAGAGGCTGCAGTACCATGGCTTGGAGTTGTCCTTGCTGTGGGCTCACTCTCAAGTTAGGTTAGCTGGCAGATCTTGGAGACTAAATTTTAATTTTAAATGGCTGATATTTGAATTGCAAATATTTGCACTCTATTTTGGGAATTGAAACAAAAGTATATAACTTTACCTCACTGCTTTAGTGATGGCTGTTGTCCTTTTCAGACGGAGACAGCAAATACTTGTGAAGAAACTTCAATTATTCAGCTACAGGGAATCAGAAGAATTGTCCCCAAAACTACAAACAATGGGTTAGAGAAAGTCATAATCCTTTTAGAGAATATTTTTAAGCAGTGGAATTTTTTATCACGGTGTGTAGTCTCTCAGCCTTACATTATTCTTTTAACAGAGAATTCCACCTAGAAGCTTTCGTAGGTAAAAGGTGAGAGAAGAAATAACACTATACATCTTGCAAATGGAAAAGTAAAGAATAGAGCTCAATGGCTAGATTTGCAAAGTTACTTAGTTAAAATCCCCTGGAGTCAGGTGTCCCGATGCCCATAAAAATCTTGCCCTGAGTGACTTGCCTAAGGTCACAGGGGAAGTTTGTGGCAGAACAGGAATTTAAATCAGCTCTCCTGACTCTCTTAAACAACAACATATTTCCTCTGAATTAAGCCATACTTTTCCAGCTACAGATTGCTGAGCATTTCTCGTTTTATGAAGACCCCAATTCTACAGTAAAATGCATGTCTCCTTCAGCTTCCTATATAGCAAAACCAAGAGGTTGAGGTTAACCTACTCATACCATCCAAATTTAGATATTTAACTCAGTTGCCTGCAATAGGACCTCTGAGTCTGTATATAATCAGGAAATTATACTGTGAAGAGAGTTAAGCAGTGAGGATGCTCTGAATTGCCCTCTCCAGGCCCCATCGACTATATTGGGTGTCCATACTACTGAAGTTGCCTAATGTTAGATGGTTGCCTAAAATGAAGAGTCATTGGAAATGTGGGAGTTATCATCTGGGTCTCTAAAGAAAAGTGAGGCAGAAAGGAAAAGAGATGAAGCCCTAAAGTGAAATAGGTTTTTATTCAGCCTGTTTTGGAGGAGCTGTCTTATCTGCCACACTCACTATTTAAAAAGAAAAGACAATCATTAATAATTTTTAAGAACTACAAGAATTTTTTAAATGTGACTTTGTGAAGTCAGGCTAAAAATCAATTAAAAGTAAAGGCCACATTTATTAAGTAACTGTTCTTTTAGCTATATACTGGTTAGAGAACAATTCATTTCAAGCTAAACATAATTACCATAGTAAATTATTGAATACAAATGATAGGAAAAAACCCTCAGGGAAACCCCTTTTAATTCTACAAAAATATTTAGAATCATAGAATCATAGAATTGTTCTGGTTGGAAGAGACCTCCAAGATCATCGGGTCCAACCATTAACCTAGCATTACCAAGTCCCCCACTAAATCATATCCCTTAGGGCCTCATCTAAACGCCTTTTGAATCCCTCCAGGGATGGGGACTCCACCACCTCCCTGGGCAGCCTGTGCCAATGCCTGACAACCCTTTCAGTGAAGAAATTTTTACGAATATCCAATCTGAACCTCCCCTGGCGCAACTTGAGGCCATTTCCTCTTGTTCTGTCGTCTGTTACTAGGGAGAAGAGTCCGACCCCCATCTCTCTACAACCTCCTTTCAGGTAGTTGTAGAGAGTGAGAAGGTCTCCCCTCAGCCTCCTTTTCTCCAGGCTAAACATCCCCAGTTCCCTCAGCCGCTCCTCATAGGACTTGTGTTCCAGACCCTTCCCCAGCTCCGTTGCCCGTCTCTGGACACGCTCCAGCCCCTCAGTGTCTGTCTTGTAGTGAGGGGCCCAAAACTGAACCCAGCACTCGAGGGGCGGCCTCACCAGGGCCAAGTACAGGGGGACGATCACCTCCCTACTCCTGCTGGCCACACCATTGCTGATACAGGCCAGGATGCTGTTGGCCTTCTTGGGCACCTGGGCACACCGCAGCTCATATTCAGCATATTTATTCTAATATATAAGTATACATATTTATTATAGATGGGTCATTTTAGGAGTTGAGCTCTATTCACCATATTTATGTATAGGTATGTCATACCGTGTACTGTACTTTAATTAGGGTAGGTGATTCAGTTAAGTGATCAGTCAGATAATTTATTTATAAAAGCTGTTATCCAAACTGTGAAAAAAGACAGACATAAACAATTAGAGCTTTTTTAAGCTATTCCTTAAATGCTCTATTTTTGAATGAGGACTCTGCTGTTAAGGGAATGGTACAATTTCCTCTATTTTGTCATTAAAGGGGACATTTTACACATAGTCCTCAGTTCTTTAATAATCGGATTCTAAGCTTATTGTTGTCAATGGATCAACATCTTTGACTTATTTACTCAGACCGTAATTGCAGCCAGGGTAAAGAAGGGAGGGGCCCTGACTGCTTCTTGCGGGGCAGAGAAAGGGCAGGGCACAGGCTTGTCCATCACAATTACTGGTTCCCAAAAAAGCTCCTAACAGGCACTACTCACAGCAAATTCCTACACTGAAGTTTGCTTTTTGTAAATCTAAGGTTTTATTAGGGAAGAAATGGCAGCTGAAATTACAATTGATTAGAAAACTGATTCAATAATTCATATTCCTGTTTGGGTCAGTAAGATACAGAAAAGTGACACAAAAACCCAACTGATCATATTCTGAATAAAATGGGCAAATGTACATTTTTGGGGAGTCATTTGCTCAAGGCACTATCATGAATTCACTGAAAAGCCACCTCTCTTCAGAGAGAGCTAATGTGCATGTTTTAAACTGTCTGACTTTCCTCAAAGGTAAGCAAAATCACTGCACTGCCAGGTGGGCTGCTGCTTGCAGCCGGTTAGATAAAGTACCCAGTTAGTCCCATGTATAGAAACTCAGTGCTCCCTGGAGGTAGCTGTCAGTATTATAATTTAATCACCCTGGGATCTGCCATGGGAAATAATAAGACATGAGGAGAATAGTTAATTCTATGTAAAATGTCATGGAAAAACTGAACATAAGGCTCCAGATAAAAGTTAAAAATTCACAAAGTGAAAGGAATGTCTGTACTCAGTGTGAACAAAATCTCCCAAACTTTTATTCCCTGTGCTTCCATTTCACAGTTAAATAGCACTGGAATTCAGAATATCAATGCTAAACTTACAGGCTGTTCGAATTTTTTAAGTCCTAAGTGTCCTAAAATGTTTTAATGTCTACAGAGGAAAAAAAAAAAAAAAAAGCGTGCTTGAATCATGGCTTCAAGGAACTGTCTAATAGTTCAGTGCTCCCCAAAGAGGGGGCAGCGAGAGGCTGCAGAGGCACACCTATGTTATGGGCACGTGCCAACGCCTGGCAGTGTTCCCCAGGTAATGAAGAGGCTTCAGATCCCCCACACCCGGATAAAATCAAACTCAGGCAACAGCAGCTACTTCAGACAAAATGATGGCAACAGACACTCTGTGTCTCTCTGAAGCAGCACTGTATGTCCTTCATCTGCAAGCACCAGCTCAGCTGCACCTGTTCCCGATGCTTCCTCTCTGCCGTGGGTAAATTTCCCAAAGTTGCAGCCCCAGTATTGCTTGGAGTTTCCCGAGGGCACTGTGGCATTGCCTGCCCTGCAGCTGCCCTGCTTTCTAATGGTGCAATCATACTCTAAACTGACAGGTGTTGCAAACGTAAGCGAGCAAGGAGAAATAATAAAAAGGGATCTAAAGAGCTCAGAAATACATGCAGGAAGCAAAATGAGATTCAAGCTGGAGAAGTGCATGCCAATATATCTGGAAGAAATAATAAATTCAGTTCTGGCCAGCTCAATAGCAGAAATGTGAAAGGAATTTAGAGACAACCAACAAAAATGATTAAGAGGCAAGACAGAGTATCTTCTGCAGAAAGATGAATAGCACCAAGTGGGCAGTCCTGAAGCCCTTACTCAGCTAACGTTAGGTGATCATGGTATTCCAGAATCTATTCCGATTCTCAGCCCGATAAATAATATAATTAGTGTTCAGATGAACAGGTAATGAGGACAACTGTCCTGGTTTAGGCCAGGACGGAGCTAGTTTTGTTTTCAGCAGCTCCTGTGTTTTGGCTTTGGTGTGAGAAGAACAGTGATAGCACACTGATGTTGCTGGTTGCTGCTGAACCACCAAGGACATTTTGCTGTTTTCCAGATTCTGCTAACGTGCAGATGCAAAACTTGGGAGGGGTAGAGACAGGATAGTTGATCCAAACTGGCCAAAGAGAGTATTTCATACCATAGACGTCATGCTTGATATAAGTAAGGGTCGGTCGGTGGGCCACTAGATCTTTTAGGCTTTTGAGGTTTTTTGAGACCTTTAACTTGCCTTAATCCTTAAGCTTCCCTTCGGGTTGCTTTTTGTTTCCCTATTTTTCCTTTTTGTTTTTTGTTCGTTTGGCTGTTTGTTCCCTCACCTGCTTTCCCTGGAACTTGCTGTTCTGGGTTAGCTGGGGGGGAACACCCCTGCTCCCTGCCTGCTGCTCAGGACGGGCTGTATCGGTCGTCGGGTGGTGAGAAATTGTGTATCGTTTGTTTTATATATTCTATTATCCTTGTATATATTATCATTATTACCATTACTAATATATTTTCATATTTTTCCTTTGCTGTCCTGGTGAGCTGTTTTTATCTCAACCCGCGAGTTTTCCTTTTCTCTCCAATTCTCCTCCCCACCCCAACAGGGAGGGGGGGAGTGAGCGAGCGGCTGCGTGGTATTGGGTTACAATTTGGGGTTAAACCACGACAACAACCCAAAGGGAAAGAAGGTTGAAAAATAGGAACTGACCAAACTCAAGTGCAGGAAGCCATGGGAAACACAGTATTACCCACGGAACAAGTCTGCACCGGCACCAGGACAGCCTTGAAAGAAAACCAGAACATTTTATCTTTAATTTCTTATTCCATACGTGCTTGGGCTGCTTGTGTGTTTATTACCTAGAATCTACTTTGTTTCTAATGGCTGGAGGAGATAAAGGATTGTAAATGCTCAGGTAAAAGAACGTGAGGGACGTGTGGGGTTTTGAAACAGAAGGTAGAAGGTTCTCTTGCATGTGTGATTAAAATGGCATATGTTTGTTTGACTTTGATCATAAGGTAATGCCTGTATGTGAAATGGTCTAAAGAGATTACTACGTTTATATTTGATCTCAGATTAAAATTTACATAAATTAATTCCAATCTCTCCTATTAAAGTTAGACTATATTTATAAGATGTTTAATAAAAATGAGCACAATAAACATTTCTATAATTTTGTATATTGAGTAATTCCCTATATTTTAAAATTGCATATGGACAGTGGAAAAGTTTATCTGCCATGGTCATTGTGTAATTCAAGCCAAAAACCTGGCGAATTGAAAGGTAACATTTTCCAGGACACCTGAGCCTTGCAAGGGATTTCATTTTGAAAATTCATTTATAGCTGGTACTTTCAGTGTATTTTTCAGTATTGAGTGCATATATTTCAGAATTATATATATATTTTTCACTATGATTATGTACTTTGTTTTTGACATTTATTTTTGTCCCTTGTCATTACAGACATCAACAATTCAACATACTTTTCAACAATTCTTTACTAAGCACATAGATACAAAAATAACAATTGCCGTCTTGTACGTTGTGAACTATTTGAATCTGTTAATGATTCCATCGTCGATACACAATGTTTTAAATATAGTCAGCTAGATATAAATTATGCATTCCTGGAGGATGATTTTAGGTGACTAGGAAGCTGAACATCTGTTCTGTAGGTGCACAGAATGGCAGCTAATCTCATATTGTCAGAAAGGCAGTGTGTTTACTCCCAAACTTTGTGTTTGGTGCTTGGCTGTGTCTCAGTGTGGATGATGCAAATGACATCTTTTGAGAAGGAAGTGCACACAAGTATTTGAAACATGGGCACGTCTGATTTAAAATCTTTTGCCACACGTTGATCATGCCAGCTGTTGGGAAGTGCTCACCAGTAACCATATGTTGCAATCAAGATAAGCAATTACTGCATGTCATACATGCTTTAAATGGAACAGGAGAAGCTTGTGTTTTTAAGGTAGAACTCCTCAGGAAAAGTACTATACCACTCACTCTGTCTGTACACCAGCTATTAGAGGGCATTGTGGCTAATAAACACCAGCAGCACTACTTTGCAGTAATACCTGTTAGGTTGTGAGAGACCACTGAGCCAAATAACAAAGTCACTGCGTACCCTTGGGTTACAATTCCATGTCTCTGCAGCACTAACTTACCCCAGCAAGAACTGGATGGGGCTCTGTTTCTGTTGTTATTATTTCCACTTCACAATTGTTGTTTTAATTGTGACTGAGACCTCAGCCATTTGTTAACAATTTGGGTTTTTGTCAGAGGTGTGGCAGTGAATGTGAGTTGTTTTGGAAGAAAACAGTTGGAACAAATTACTTTGATTGCTCTATAGAATTAATCAAGATGCCAATAAAAACAAGAGTCCAGATTCAGACTGTGTTCCTACAACAGTGTGAGGCAGGACCAGAGTGTCTTTGTGGAATTTTTCTCCATGTTATTCTATGAAGTTGGTGAGAGCTGCGTGTCTCATGCTGTTGCTCCACCAGCCTCCAGTAAAATGAAGCACAGGCTTGCTCAACAGTTGATTCCTGCTGTTTGTGAGCCTCCGATATCCTTTACCTTTACATGAATTTTAGGTTCCCTCTCTCACTTTCCTGACAGTAGTGCACTTCTGATGATAGATAAAATGAAATGTTTTAGTGCAGAAGGAAGAAACTGTACACAAATGAAATGCAACTAAAAAGAAAATCAAGCTCAAGGGCGTGTGCGGGTTTTTAGCCAGTCCTTACCTGGATCTCCCTTTCTTCTAATGCAGAAATGTCAATCAGCTTCACGATAATGTTCTGAAGGCCTTGAGCAGCCACTTGCAGGTGAGAAAATATGGGGAAAGTAATATTCTGCTTGCTTTTAATAAGGAACATAGGATTTGGGATTGTAGTGTGGGATGTTCTATATTATAGAGGACATCTAGTAACGTTCCCAGTAGCATAATTTTTACAACAGCTTCCAACAAACAGTAGAGACTCTATGAACAAATTGTTTCTGTAAATATAGCAGTATGGCCAATACAGAGATTTAAGAATCACTACTTGGTTGAATGCCATTGCTCACAATTGATGATGAAAGTGGCTATTCTTACCCCCCAACCATGTGCATGTCTCCCTTGAGCTGAAGGAGAACTTCCTCTAGTTAATATGCAAAAGCTGGCACACTGCTGAGTTGCCCTTAACCGATCTCGTGCAAGGCCATGGGTCTTGAAGAGGATCAATGCAGTACATACAAGCCACCTTCAAAGAGCTGACTGACCATATGATATCGTTTCAGCTACTAAATTGCATTCAGATGATGTATAGAAGATGTGTGTATATGTGTATATTTGTGCGTGTGTGCTGAAAGAGATGCACAAAATTACCTTCGATGGAATAGTAAATACTGAAGAGACCTTGTGGTACATGAGGAACACTGTGAAACCTCATGTATTCTTATTTTCATAAGTGATGAATATTCCCCCCTGCAATAATGATTCTTTGCATTTGGTGTATGCTAAGTTTGGGACTTGTTTAATAAACAGCTGACAGAGATGTTGAATTTTGTATTTTGCATTCATAACATTTCTTCTTAATTTTGATATAATCATCTTAGATATTCAAATGGATTAGGGAGGAAACAATTGCTTTTCATACAATCAAATCCTTTGAATGGGTATTTTTCAACCCAAACCGTTCTATGATTTTACTGGAAGGGATTGTTTGGGGGCTGTAATCAGTCAGCAATGCCTGGATTTGTTGTATTTTGATGGAAAGGAATTGGATTACAAAGCATCTTGCCATTGCCTTGGAGAAGGCTGAGAACGTCAGGGTGCTAGACTCTTCAGAAAATACAGCTATTCCACTGAGGCTCTGAAACAGGAGCTGAGCTATGCTGAAAATGTAGCTGCCTATGCAGATGCTATGAACTCCTAGAAATCAGTGCCAAGAAAGTCCCCAGAATGGGGAGACATTCTAATCACAACACACTGAACCCCAGCCACGATCACATAATGTACTTTTGAGCTGTTATGTGCACTCCTGTGCTACTGCATCCGATTACATTTTATTTTGAGGCTTCTGATAAGCAATTGCAGGACAGTTTAGAATGAGAAGCTAAAAATGCTTGTATCGGGGATATCTCAAAATTTTTTTTTAGATAGCTTCAGAAGAAATTCCTCTCCCACCCTCCTGAAATGTGATCATTACAATAACATATATTGCAAAAGAAAGCATCTGTATCAACACCTCCTAACGTAAATGAACGGAAATACTGACTTTGCCTATTATTATTATAAAGGTTGTTAGTACCGCTAATAAAATGTTTCTTAAGCTCCACAGCTAGATGGGTTTCCTGTGGAATTGTCTAAACCCTTCCAATGCTAACTGTTTTCAATATTAAGAAAAGTATTTGCAGAACGGCTGTACCAGAATAAGGCCACCTTTCCCAGGAAATACAGCTCCAGTTACAGTTGTATTGAAAAAAGGCCAAAAAGGCCAGAGCAGAGCACTTATAGACACATTTCCTTGTCATATGTGGAATGCTAAATTATTGCTGACGTGCAGCACTTGTGTTTAGAATTGAATTTGCAATGGGAAGCTTACTGCAGTAGGACCCAAAGGATGCCAGCAAAAGTGCATGAAGGCAGACTCCTACACACTTTCGCCACTCAAAACCTTTCTGCCCCACATATACACAGCGCTTTAGTTGCTCTTGGGTTCTTGTCTCTTTTCCAAAGCCCACAGGCTGCCTCGCCCTTCATCTTCCTGAATTCTTTACCATTTTCTGGCAGCCATCTGCTGTGTCTCCGTCGGAAATGTCTGCTCCTCTGTCTTAATTTAAAAAAACCCAGTGCTTTCTTCCTGTTCTTTTGGAGAGGAGTGCACATCATAGACTGTTGCTCACAGTAAGCTGTACCTTTGTCTCAATAGCTGTAACAGTGTGCGCAGAGAAAACAGGCAGATGCAAGATCAGCTTGCAGAGTAAAAAGTGGATGAGCCTCCAAAGAATCTTGTATTCAAACCCAAATTGATTGCTGAACTTTCAGCTCAATTTTAATTTCCCTTGATGCCATATTTTAAAATAAATATGCAGGCTTTTTTTCATTAGTATTATCCAGCCTTCTATTACTGCTGTTGCCATGATGTTCCAAGCAGCCATGTGGTGTGTATGTGAGAGGTCTCAATATCTGCAGATTGGTTACGATAACAATCTCTCTGGTCCCTCAGTTTAAACAATTTAAACTGTCATGTCAGGAATGAAAAAATATTAATCACTGCACAGCTAAAAAGAGTTCCTAGGAAGAAGACCGAAATTGTGGATTCAGAAGCCTGTTGAATGAGATGGGGATGGTGCTGAGAAGGGGATAACCTTTGCCTTGAAACCTCATGTCAAGTTAGCGTGATGCGAGATCCTGTAGTGTCTGAGTGCAGGCCCGTGGAGCTCAACTTCTCCTTTGTTTTGAAGAGAAACACAATGCAGGAGCATTGGTACATAAAGTGGTAATATTTGGATATTTTGGGATAACATACATATAAAACTAAGCAAAATAGTTTCTTTTCATTATGACATAAGGGGCAGTTTGTCTAAGCAGCATTTAATGATTTTAACAGCAGGGACCAACTTTTTTCTTTCGTAATTAGCCCTATTAGAGTGAAGACATGCACATGGTTGACCTTGAAACAAGAATCAATATTTTTTTTGCTTTTCTCAGTGTATAAGTATTTAGCATACGACATGTATGTTTTCCCTTTTTCATTTCTTGCATCATTTAAAATACTGTTTGATCAACATCTAACATGAAGTAATATATAAGAAAGGATTGAATGCAGATGTTTAATGTAAGTTGGATGTTCTTTCACTGTTCTGATGTACCAAATTACCAAACCTTGTAACGGTGAACAAATGTTTATCCAAGCGTAATGCAGACTTATTATGGTGATGTTAGATTATGTTCTGAGGTAATGATTACATGGTCCATTGAGACTTGGGTTCTATTCTTGATTTTCCAGCTGACCTGCTGGATGAATGTAGGCAAGTTATACCCTTACTCCCTGACAGTGATTTTCTTACCATGTTTATCATGTCTTGTTTATGTAAGCAGTAAGATGTTTACAAAAGAGCGAGTCATTTACTGTATTTAATAGGGTTCAGCACAATATGATCTGGTCTTGTTTGAATCTGCTTGGCATTTCAGTCATTCAAATAATTACTTATAATCATGGTTCTTAATTCACTGCAATTGCCAATGGCACATTTTCTTTCGGGAATCTGTACATTAATCCTCTCTTATACTGATATTCTCACTGTTAAATGAGATATTATTCTCAATATTAAAGTTGTAAGAGGTTGAACTGCAAAATTCAGATCTAGTAATTTAATGGCCCCAGAGAGCTTTGAGAGCTATTTGGTTTAGGCCTTACTAAAGGTCAGAGGAATGGGAATAGCAGTTGATGTAGTAACACTGGTCACCAGTAGCTCAGGTTGCACTTCAGTCCTCCCTTCAGTTTGAGGGTAGAATTTTTAAGATCTTGCCAGATATTGCCCACCCTTTAGTTTCCATCAGATTTGCATTTTGTCTTGAAGATTATTTCCCTTTCCCTCTCCTGCGTGCAATGTCCAACCAAAAAGAGAATAAGTTCAGCTTCATGAGAAGCTTCAAGTTTGTACTGTACCATAGCAATGTCTATGCTAAAATTGCATTTAAAAGATGAAGCCAGGTAGAACACCATCAGTAAGCAAGACAGCTGTAACATTGGAATAGGGAAACTTCTAAACAAACTTGGAAAAGAATGAAGCAACTCTTTGTCTTAGTAGCCTTGGAAAAGGTAGCATTTTAGAAATACTTAGTCTGGTCATAAGGAGCATTTGCTTTTCTCTCTTCTCCCATCGAACATGGCAGCTACTAGCTATGATACAATGCCAACTGGAGGAAGAAATATTGTAGATTTCTTGAACACACTAAAACCCAGCTGTTTTTGCCTTTTCTCTCAAAACGAGAATTGCTCATATTTTTGATACATGCATACCCAGCAGCCAATAATGTTTAAGTAACGACTTAGAGTGAAGAGATGAAGGAGTCATGGAGATGATATTTGCAACTCTCTAGGAAGAGATTTTTCTTCCATGTGGGCAAAGTCAGATTTGTGTATGGTTTGTGCTATGGCTACATTTCCACTTTTGCTCTTGATGTAACGTACTTCATAATCAGCATCATTTATAATCAGTTATTTCTTGTTAAGACAGTGGGTCAGGAATCTAAAACTATTCAGAGACTACCTGTAGGATGGGTCTGGGGTTAAGAAAAGAATTGCTACTAGTGGTAGTGTCTGAATGGTCTGTAAGATCCCTGAACTACAATGAACTAGGGAGAAGATTTTTGAAAGTGTGTGCTTTTGATTAACTTCTGTAAAATAAAATAGAGTTTGGGCTTTGCCATTATTAGAAAATGGCTATAGTACTGAAAACTAACAAGATCCTACATACATTTTAGCACTCTATATGAGAAGTCCCATGATTACCATCATAGTAAATTATTACTTTAACTCCTGCCAGTGACATGATAAAAATGACATATCTATAGAATATTTCAAGTGTATGTTCTAATAGAGGATACAATTCAGAAGAATATTTAGCTCGTGTTAAAATATTTAACTGGAGTCACTTTTACAACCAGAGGAGTTGATGTCTGTTCCTTAGTTTGTGCATCTGTATTTGTGTGCACGCAACTGCAGTGAAGGCAGGTTTTACAAAAGGAAGGTACAGAGATTAAAAACTGATTAGTTTTAAGAATCCTCCCCATATCATACGCATCAGTACATGCATATTCTACAGAACATTTACTTCTTGCAAAACCTGCCAGGCACAGGGTGAAATCCCTCTTACGGGGACAGCTGGAGAGTTATGCAACTTCAGGAGGATTATGCAGATGTGTATATGCTGTGAAGTTGCCTGATGGATTATGAGCCTGTGTAGGTTTGATTTAAAAAGAGAAACAACTTAATTCTCTTCCGTAGTGAATGGAATGTTTCCAGAGAGGGCCAGGAGCCTGGAGTCTATAGAACTGATAGAGTCTGACTGATGCATAGACCTATTTTGGTATCTTCAGTCTGACCAGCAATGAGAGACCAACATGTTTAGGCAGGAGATGTGTTACTCTGTGCTCTATTCAATGGAAGTTGTGTTCTCAGTCTCTACAGAACTTGCCCGAAGCTCAGTATAGAGAGATTATTTATAATTTGGTCCTATTTACACCCTTTTGTAATACACCATCTAATGATGATGGATATTTTACACAGTTTTATTAAACTGTAAAACATTAAGTAGACATGTTCTATCAAGAATTGCATCAGTTGTAATTAAGAGGCAGCTGTCATTTTACCTACTGTTTTGCTGGAAGAGTTTGAACATCTTTGTACTCGGGGAGTGCCCTAGCAGAACTGCATGCAACAATCATCTTCAACATTTGTAAACAGGAATGCTAGAAGCAAATATGCAAAGTGAAAGGCGCAGCTATTTCTGGTGGCTGATGGCTCTGTCCACTCAACCAAAACATGCCTTCTAGCTGGAAAAAGCTGCAGGGAGTCCCGCAGGTCTGCCGTGCTGATTTCAGAAGTGCTTTGGAGAAATGAGCAGGCCCCGCACTCGTGAACACAGACAGATCAGAAACTAAAGAGTTGTTCCTGCTTTTAAAGAATTCATCTTTGACATAGCCGAGATACACAGATCGCTTTTGAAGTTCAGTAATTCATGGATAGCACTGCCTAAAGAAGACAGAACCCAAAAGTTATTATAGGTAGAAAAGGTTGTCAGGGAATGCAAAGCATATGCACTTTGATCATTGATACAGTATCCCTTATGTAGTATCACATCATTACTGTGAGCATGAAACAGATCGATAAAATACTACACTGCAGTTGGTTAACTATTTTGAAACTCAAGCAGCCCCAAAACCCCCAAATTACACACACGATGGCTGAGGAAATAAACTGTAAGGTATCACATTTAGTAGACATACTTCATGTTTTTCACCCACTTCTGTGGTTAAGGATTCTTTGCTGTCTGACTATGAAATATACTTTAAATAATTGTCAAAAACTACATGTTAGAGGCTGGGACACTATAAGCACAGCAGGCTGAAATAATTCAAAAACGCGTTGCTGGTAGGTGATTCTGATTGTATTAACATCCATTTCACATGAGGGTCACAGCTCTGAGTTCAGTGAATTTACTCTTGATTTATATGTCTATAAAGGACAGGAACAATCATAAGATACTCCCTGTGATACTCTGAAATCAATACAAAGAACCAAAGAACAAGGAAGGCTGCTAACAAGCTTTCAGGTCATGGACTGAGCGCTGCAGTCTACTTGTCAGCCATTGGTTGAAAGTGGAGCAAAAACCAGCTATAAATTTGCTAAACATTAGATATCTGTTTGAAAGTGATTTTATTGCATTTGTGAAATGAAGAAGGTCATTAGAAACATCCAGATTTTCCCTTTGTTCCCTTGGGGCACTGAAATGCCTAACGCGTGATTTGCATTTGCTACACCAAGCCAGCTTTCTACAGCTTTGAATTTTCAGGTGAAAATTGTTTCTTATTATGCTCTCTGAATGTGTTTCCTTAAATTTCCATTTCTGTGAACTTGCTTTGTTATTTCCACTAAACTGGACTTTCTTAAGCTGCAATAATTTTTTATATAACCCAGGCTTTATTAGTTTGTAAGGCAAACATACAGCGTGCTTACCCGAGTTAGAGCTATTCATATTACGGACTAGACCCTAACATGTCATTTGAAGAATAAGCTGAAGAACGGCCAGAAACATTTGGTTGTTTTACTGCATGTGTTTCAATAATAGCCCTGGGCTTACTCGAGATTTTCCATGCTATTTTCCTTTGATGCGAGTGTGACACAATTTATAGTACACTCTAGGAATGCCAGCTCACACTGAAGTAAGTTCTGTTTTGGGGTTAAAAAGAAGGCAGGGATGGGATTCAATTTCTGCACTACAAAGGTGAATAGGAATTATTCTAGTCCTAGTCCTTGTCTTGAGTTTTTCTTAGTGACAAATGATGCAAGAGGCTTACTTTCAAATATTTCTAAAGAATCCCTGCCCTCATTCCTTCATCTGAATGGGTGAAGGATTAGGTAGAGCTTCCACAGGCAATGTTGCTTAATTTGGCAGGTTTGGAGACTGGAGCTAAAGGAAATGCACAATTCACAAGTTCAACAAAAATCTCTTTTTGTAAGGTGGCAAATACACATTCCCAAAAGTTTTGCATCTCCCGACTGCCTGAGAAATGTTTTCCTTTATCTTTTAGGCACTGTGGTTGTGACCTTCCCCCTGAGTTGGCAGTTCTCACTGAGTCAAATTCCATGAACCTTCTGAGCTTGTTTGACTGGAGGCTGCAGATATTCCATATTGGACAAGATCCCAGTAATCTGCTGTGCTTTTCCTTCTGTGTTACTTATATACTTAAACAGCAGCTACAGAAATGATGTAATTTCTGTGGCTGATGAAAAACCTCTTAAAATGTAGGATCCTGGATAGTAGTAAATTTTCCTTAACCTAATTTGTAAGGACTTTTCTGATCAAGTGTGGTGCTAGCGTATGAACTCAGTATTTCTGCCACTGCTTAAAGCTTAAACTCTTCTCTGAAGATGCAATTATTTATGGTTTTCTCCCTTTCAGCTTTATGGCTCCCAGAAAGCATGATTAAGGAAAAAAAAAAAGGCTAAGTTGCAAATGCACGGCATCTCTCGAGGTGGTAGTGTAGGCGGTGAGAAGGGAGATGGGAAATAGCTTAAGACTTCTGTTGTTAAAGGAAATAATTATCCAGATAAATTGTTTGTAAATGTAAAGAATAAATACTATATGAAAAGTATGTCTACAAGCAATAGATAAGGGATGACTTTTTGAAAAATTGTACCACCCGTCGGGATTTTGGGATGGAAATCCTTATTTTTCTACTTGTTTCATTGAACTGCTGCATTGAACTTTGTACTTAGGCAGGTCACTTTCTTCACTGTCTCACTAACTCAATAGACCTCCGTCTCCACCGGGCCTGCTAGGCATTACTTCAATACAAATATACAAATAATGATTCTGGGGCTGGAAAATCTCCCAGTCTATTTTAAATGGGTATTTGTTTTTAGTGAAGATATAAATTACTAAGATGTCCTATTATCAGACTTGCAGCTGTGAAACAGGCAACTGGAAAGTAGAATTTGTTTTATTTGAAGAGAGAATTGAATCTGAAGATCTTGATAAGGCTTAGTTTTAAAAACTTCTCATGTTTCTTAACTCCTCTATTTTGGGGAAAATCCTGCTTTTCATCTGTACTCAACTAGATTTATAAGTAAATATTTCAGAGGCATTTTCTAGTAGTTGTAAAGAATACTTTTGCTTTGTTTCTTAATATGTACTCTTTATGTGTACCCTTATTCACTAAAACAATGCCTAGACGGAACGACCGATTAATGTTGTCAGCAGTGGGTGAATCAGTGAAAATGAGTGGTGTGGTTTTGTGGAGGGTGAAGAAATCTTCATGGCTGAAATGCTTCTGAGACGACTTCTTTCTAGCAGAACAATTTGTAAGTATGGCTGGTTGAAACTGCTCCATCAAAATTGTTTCTCAACAATAAATTAGTATGTTGACTAGAAACATGTTTTTCCTCCAGAAATGTTTCTTTTGGAAGATGTTGATTCTTCTCTTTTTAAAAAGTCACGGCGCACAAAGCCGAAATATTTTGGCCAAATTTGCTAAATGTTTTTTTGGGAAAATTATGTACAGCTAGATTTGCACTGGGGGAAAAAAATCCAAACCCTTGACTGAGGCCTAGTTGCCCTAAGCTTCCTTTCTAGGTAAAGCTGACAGTGAAACCGATGCCCTGGAGGGTGACAGACCTTAGAGCCGTCTAACTTTTGTTCTGTTTCCCAGATCTTGCACAACTCTGAACTTGGTGACTCGCCCAAATTTGTGGCACAATAAGATTTGTCTTTCTGTAAGGACTGAAGCATATTGATAGGCAGGATAGAAATGCTTTATTGTCACTGCCTGTGCATTTGATGTTTCTGAGATTTCAGAATGAAAAGAGTTATTTTGGCGCCAGATTGACATGAACAATATGAAGAAGGGTAGAACAGTATTGAAAAAGTGTTTGGTTCATTCAGTGACTCTATTTTCTCCCCTCAAAACAGATATCTCATAAACTGGAAAGGAACTGGTTAGTAACAAATGAGAGTTCTTCAAGAGGGAAATCAAATGTCCCAGTACTAATTAGTTGAAATTAAGATCATTCAAATATTTATATAGGGAAGGCAACTATTCCGGGAACATGCTGGGATAAATCACATGGCTGGAATATTAATAGCGAGGCAATAAATCTGCACAGAAAGAATCAAGGTGAAAACTTAGGGGAGGGATTGTACTATTTATCAAAAGACAATTATACTAGCAGTTAAATACAGATGGATAGTGAAAGAAGTGGTAACAATGAAATTTTATGTGTTACACTGACAGAGAAAATGTAAAGGGGAATTAAAATGAAATATTTACTGTGAGCACAAAGTCAGGACAGAGTGGCTGAACCAAATACAGAAGAAGGTGAAGGAAACTTGGATCCATCCCCCTGCTTCTGTTCCTTCCTTCCCTGAGTGCACACTTGCGTGTGCGTCCAGTTCAGCCACAAGTCCGTGGTCAGGTAGGAGCTTTGGGCCAGTGCAGAAGGAATTTGAACCTGTGCTATCAATAAGCGTAGACCTGAGAAGGTGTCCATGGCTGGGCCTACGTGGCCAGCATCTGGCAGATGAATCTCTTGGCCTGTGCGATTTGTAGGCAGCCTGACTGTTTTACTACCCCAGGCTGCAGGTACCCTACATGGGTAGCACTGACACACGGAGCGAGGTTGGGAAGAATGCCTGCTGCTCTGTTCTGTCTTGGAAGACTGTACACTTGAATCTTAGATAGCTAAACTGAGAGTTAAGTCTCTTAGTCTAACAGTGACAGGCTTCAAAACTACTGTATAACTGCTTAAGTTTTTGTCAATTAAGTTCCTTAAGCCCCTGAAGTTCTGGGGCATGTCCTGCGCTGCTCCGCTCTCGGCAGAATCACCCAAGTCTTCTGAGGACCTGCCTGCCTGGGCAGTCTCAGTGTGCCTGGTAAGGGCTGAGGAGTCGGTTCTCGGAAATCTCAGGATGAGCAGGCAGAGGAGATGCCCCCCTTTTATGCAGGCAATCAGTAGCTCTCCTGTTGTATGCAGGGTTTTATTAGTTACCAATTAAACTTGTACATATTTTTTGTAATATTACCTCATTTCTTACTCCAGCAATCAAAGTGACTAGCCTGGGTATTACTGCTTTATTTTAGTTTCTTGTCACTTTATTTTTCATAGAATATTTCTTTGGCACTTTCTTTCTCAAAAAAAAAAGGAGTGGAAGTGACATTATTAAAAAGAGCTTCACAATTTGGTAATTTATTAATTGTTACATTGGTCTACTTTTTATGTGATGGATTGTTTCATTACTGTGCTCAGGTAAAGGGGGGGAAAGGCAGGACTATTGCAGTTTCAGTTACCGCACTTCAGCATACACTGCTTCAAAATCAGCATTAAATACAGGCATTTTTTCTAGATAGTATATAATACTGTCATGTAATGGCAAAAGGGTTCAAACAATCCAGAGCCTGGAAATGTCGTGTGGAGGAAATGAACTGGCACACTATATTTTAATTTTTCTTCTTTTTTATTAAGCTTTATAATGTGGCATAGCCACAAAGTATGCATACCAGTTAAGGGTGAAAGCAAAGACAATGATCTGCATAGGAAACACAGTGCAGGCAACATACAGTCCTTTTGCAGAAAGGTATCGTATTCCCAATAAGGAGATCAGAAATGAGAACTCTCTGTTCTGGGGAGCCTCTTGCGGAAGAGCTTGGACCACTTTGGATCACGAGGGCTGTAAGCAGACTGTCAGTTACCTGCTCAGGTGATGGCGTGTGCTTTGGAGAAGGCACATAGCTGCAGTCCAGCATCTCCCCTCACAGCCCAGCTAACGTAGGGAAAGATTGATTTTCCCCTGAAAACAGCAAGAGATCTTAGAAATCTCAGATACAAGGTTTCTCGTTGCAAGGTGCAGGTATATGTGTTTTGAACACTTTCAAAGCAGTAGCTGGTGATTTAAGCTTAGGATATTTTCATTTTACTAAGCAAAATTAAATGTTGAGAGAACATCTCCACAGGGAAGGTCTGACTGCAGTTTATACAGATGTACCCTAGCTAGAACAGGAACTGATAGCACAAACTTGGTGCGGACAAGAAGATCTGTAAATCCAAGTAAATACTCAGGCAGTCTGTGCTGAACTCCATCTTGGTTCAGTCACAGTGCTGTTCGTACCTCAGCTAGCTTGTTTAAAGCTACTTTGGGTATTTCAGCAGAAGCTGCTAGAACACCTTTCCTTCAGGCTGGGTATTCGTTCAGGACACAGAGCAGCATTTTCTCCTTTCTGCATGCCTGTCTCCAGCAAAGGCAAACATCTGTGTAACTGTAGTCACATTTGGCAGCAGCACAAGCATAACCTCAGATCAAACTATTGGAGCACAGTTGCAGTATCTAGTCCTCCTCCCTTCATTCCAGTAAAATAAACATGATGTGACTTCAGTCACACCAATTAATTTAGAGGTGTGTGGACTATATGAGTAACGCAGCAGTATATACATTTCACATTGAGTTTTTCTAGTTCATTCTAAAAAACTTTGAAGCATCCTGCTGGAGAAAGCCATGGCAAGGCCTTACCATGGAAATCCAGGCAGCAACCCCGGCTGCCCGTGTCAAGAATCCTGGGCAAATAGTTTAGGAAATGGGGAAAAACTAGTTTGGAGGAGGCTATTCCCCTGAATTTCTCTGCTATAGAGGTGTAAGAGCAAGGATGTAAGAACTTCTCATCTTGAATTTCACTCATTCAGGCTCTGTGGTGGTTGGCATGCTTTGGATTACCTCCTCAGGGTCAAACATGGATCCATTTTTTCTCTGGAAGGATAATGGGCCCGTTGCTGCGCCATGTGGCACATCCTCAGTTGGTCTAAATTGGCATCATGAATCTATTGCAGAAAACCTTGGCTCTGTTGAAGTCAATGGCAAAACTCTCACTGACTTCAGTGGGGGATCAGGATTAATTCCAGCGAGTTCAGTGGAAGCACAGTTTTTACCAACTGCAGGTCTGGCTCCATTGTTTGACACTTGTTCTCAATTTGGTTTTGTTTAAGAGAAAATTTTAAAGAAGGTTGTAAAACAGCTCCACCAACCCCTGGAGCCCATGGAGCTTTTGGGTCTTGGCCCCACATGATAAGATAATAATGTAGACATAGAACTTGGTTCCTGTATAGAAATAAACTTCTACATGAAGACAGTTACAGATTCTTTTTGTTTATATCATTACTCTGCAGTACAGCTGTTATCCATATTAAAGCATATTTTCTAACCTCCAACTTTTTCAAGAATAAAAATCCATCTTAATTAGCAGAACTATTGGCTGGGTTGTTTCGTATTTCTATAATATGCTCTGACTCCTTATTTTTTCCTGGATGCATCATATACAAATAAGAACTTTGATTTCAAATATAGGGCCAGCCCCTCTCCCTTTCAAGTTTATGAGCAGAAGTTATTTCAATTTGAGCAGGATGGGATGGATGGAACATAAAAAAGCCACATCATCATCTTAAAATACAAGTCCAATAAAAATGAAGTTGGAACTTTACCAGCTGTGTACTGATGAAAGTATATGAGATTTTAAGTAAGAGAAGCTGCTCAATATGGACTCACAAACAAAACAAAACAAGAAATGAGCCAACAGAAAAACAAACCAAAGGGAAGAACTGGGAGAAGCCTGGTGCAGACAGCAGTCCCAAGCAGAGGTCATTTGAAAAGATAAGTAAAGGGATGTTTGAATGTAACGTATAAATTGATCTACTCCATTATTCAGAATAATCTTTCCCTTTTTATCCTTAACCTAAAAAATGGGAAAACCAAACCAGAACAACAAACCAAGCAAGCACACAATCAGGTACTGCCATAACTGATCAGGCCTGGGGTCCATAAAACCTAGTCACTGGCGTTGAGCAGTACTAGCTAGCTGTTATTTTTCTTCCATACCCTTCACTTGTGTCCATAATATAGGGGTGGAAGGTAATAACTGGACCCTTAGTCATACAGGAGCAAGAATAGTCAAGGATACCCAGGAAGATTCCTTGGCAGAGGACCAGCTTCCTGCAGGAAGCCGTTGCATGCAGATTGCCAGAGGGGTTTAATGCATGCAGCTACAGCGGAGTCAGGCTGCTGGAGGTCAGGCCGTGGACGGGTGAGGACAGCGAGAGCACAAGAAGGGCTATCAGGATTCGGCAAGGTTAAAGAGTAAAGTGGTGAAACCCGCTAATGATCCTGATAATGTAACAGCTGAGTAAATATATACATTATCTGTAAGGAATAAGCGGTATGGCATTTATCCTGGCCATATGGAAACAAATATAACTTGTTTTTTTCCATAAAGGCCACTCTTGATTATTTAATTATTTTTAACAATCTTCTTCTATATCGTATTTATAGTATTCCTGAATGCTTTCATGGTCTCTCTCTCCATTTGCAGATATTTAATATAAGATGGCTTTGCAGCAAGTAATTTCAGTGTTATTGGCAAATAGTCCAAACAATTTTTCCTGTGAAATGGCTGCTTAGAGTAATTTATTCGATCAGATGAAGACCTCTGATCATGGTTTGACAATGCTGGTGGCACTTTTTCCATCTGAGTCCTTGCTCTCGACGGGAAACCCAAGACTCCAACAAAACTCACGCTGAGGTGCCTTAAGTTTGCCGAGTCTGGCTCCGGTTTATCTTTGACCACCAGTTTCCACGTGAATTCGCGGCGTGGAGCCGGGACAGTGCAGCCCGCGGGCCTCGATAGCCGGGCGCTGCCCCGCGCCCCGGGTCGGGGGGGGGCTGCTGTTTGCTGCAAACCGCTTTTGGCCAACCCCCCTCCCCGCTCCCAGGACCCGTCCCGGCGCGGGGGAGCGGCCCCGGAGGCGGGAGGGTCCCGGCCGGGGGAGCCCGGCGGCGGGGCGCGGCGCGGGGCCGGGCCGGGCGGCCCCGGGGGCGGCGCGGTGCTCGGGGCTGCCCGGCGGGGCGGCAGGGCGGGCAGTCCCCGCTCCCCTCGGCCCGGCTGCGCCGTGTGGCAGCGCCTCTGTCAATCAGCCTGACTTCACTCCTGCACGCCCTGTGTTTCCAGTATTATACCCCCGCCGCCTCCTGGTGTCTCTGCTTCGCTGCGAGCCGGGAGCGCGGCCGCCACTGCCGCTGCGGCTGCGGCTGGGCGAATGCGCGGGCGGCGGGGCGCGGGGCAGCGCTGAGCGGCGCGGAGAGGCGCGGAGCGGGGCTGCCGCCTGGCCCGCCCCGGCTGCGGGCGGCGCGGCGCTCGGCCGGCTGCGGGCAGCCAGGGCGCCGGCCCCCGCGTCGGGCCGGGGCCGCCGCGATGGACCCTCCCGCGGGCATCGCCTGCGTCCTGCTCTGCTGCGCGCTCGCCCTGCCCGCCGGCGCCCTGCGGCGCCCCGGGGACAGAGGTAGGTCTCCGCCGAGACGCCGCGCCCGCCCCGCCGCTTTGGGCTGCTCGCCGTGCCCCGCCGCCGCCGGCCGGTGCCTTGCAGCCCGCCCGTCTGAAGTCGCGACTCGTCGCCCCGCGGCTTTCCGCTCCCCTTGAACTTCTTCTGCGGCTACTTTTGCCGGGTTTCCAGTTGTTTCCTGCAAGCGGCAGGCGGGGACGGGGACGGGGACAGGGGCTCCCGGCGGGGAAGGGACGCGGGAGCCCCGCCGGCAGTGACAGGGCTGCGCCGGTGCCCGCAGCCCCTTGGCCGTCCGCTGCCGGCCCCACGGAGGGTGCGAGCCCCGGCGGGGCGGCGGGCAGGGCTCGGTGCCTGGACTTCCCCGTGCGGGATGAAGCACATGGCAGCTCGTCTGCCTCCTCCGCCTCCTGCCCCGGCCATCGCCGCCGTCCAAAACTCCCGGGGCTCCCGCTGTCACCGCTGCCGATCGCTGCCTGTGGCGTCCCCGTCAGCAGTCGACTCATCCCCGCCGCACCGGTGGTAGTTTGAGGGACGTGCCTTTCCCTTGCAGGCTTGCCACCTGCAAAACAAGCCCCTACCCCTGCCCCTCCGAGCAGTCCCGAAGTGGATCAGCGCCCTCTCATCATCGCTGGCCACCCGGGTAGCCCAAAAGTCCCTGAGGCGACCCAGGCACCGGCCAGGTGGGCCGGGATTCAGGGTCCCGGCTGGGTGGGCAAAGGGTGGGGGGACCCAGGTGCACGGGCAGGAGTGCGGGGTTCCTGTGGGGTGGGGAGGCTCACGCTGCCGTCTGAGGTTTTGGGGAGCACAAGGCAAGTTTGAATGAACTCTGCACACTTCACTCTGGTGAATGAAGTGGCTGCACAGAGTGCACTGTCCATCTGCCTTATGTAAGTGTCTGCTGTGCTAATGAATAATGGAATAAAAATCCCATGGCATCAGGATATGTTTAGTTCTAGTATCTCTCTCCTCTCTTGCTTTCTCCCTGTAAAGATCCAATTCTGAGGAATATAGAGGAGTACAGCCTTGTCATCCCCACCAGCACCGATTCAGAGGGCAGGTTCCTATCCCACTTGGTGTCTGGACCGCCAAAAGCACGCTTCAGGAGAGCTGTGGAAGACTTGCAACATGAAGCAGCAAATGAGCAAATATTTTACAATGTCACTGTTTTTGGAAGAGAGTTTCACTTCAGGTTGCGGCCAAACTCCAGGCTCGTGGCCCCTGGAGCAACAGTTGAATGGCAGGAGGACTCTGATGAGACTCACGTTGAACCTCTCTATGGGAATTGCCTCTATGTTGGGGATATCACTGATTTGCCAAATGCTTCAGTCGCTATCAGCAATTGCGATGGGCTGGTAAGTTACTTTTGTTATTATATCAAAGATAATTACATTAATTTCCTACAGTCTTTAAATATAAAATGTGTGGACTGTCAGAAACTCACACCTCATATGGTAACTGTGAATGCAAATTAACTAATGTTCCCTTGTGTGGGAATAGCTGCGCTGCACCAGGCACTTCTTTACAGACAGTGGCACTAGAAGTTTGAGCACATGCTCTGTGGTAGCTGCTCCGGAACAGAGCAGCTGAAGCCAGGATTTATGTTGATTTGTGGTGGAGTTACTTGAGGTGTCTGACACTTTGAAACAGAGGCTGAAATAGCATGGTCTCAGCATCCTCTTCCACTTTTCACTTCCAGTCTGCGAAGAGAAATCGTAGAAGAGTTAATCCCAAATATGGGACTGGACTGCCCTGGAAACAAATGTGATAGGTAAAATATGGTTTTGCCCTGGAAAATTTTAATGTATTCAGAGTCTGTTTTCATGGATCTTTCACTTGGTGAGTTGCATTGCCTAATCAAGTGATTGATGGAAAGTGGCAAAAGAGTTCTGAGTTTTACAAGCAAAACAGCTTCCTGTGATACATTTTGCGAGGCTGTGTGTTTTAAAACTTGCTGCAGCTTTCTGCTCTGGAGTAGCATGTTCAGCAGTCAAATTATAACTGTTTGTCCCTGACATCCTAAACTGTCATACTATCATTTGAACAGTAATTACTGCACAGCAATTTGTTTAGTGAGAAAAGGGCTATATTTTTGATAATGAACAGTTTATTCAGCCAATATTTTCTTGCTATACCCTTTAGAATTCATAATTTTGAGATTACTTAATTTTAATGCATTCTGTTCTCTGCATAAAAGGCCAGTGTGAGTCAGTTGTATTTCTATTTATTTAATCATAGGAAGTTGTTCATTTGCTGTGCCAAGAAGATAACATGTGTGGAGATAGTATGTTGGCTATCTGAGAATGGAAGGGAATCAAATACTTTTCCCCTTACTCTGTCCTTTCCTGTGTTTTCTCCTAGCCATGTGCATTCCTGTTTTGGGAGGCAGGTTTTAACGTTGCAGTTGTTTGATGTGGACAGCTGTCTGAGGGCAAGAGGAACACCAGGACTGAGCGAGAAGAGCAATTCAGAGAGCAGAGTATGAGCCTGCAGGCCTGCCTGTGGGGGGGAAGCAGAAGTTCTTTGCTCTCCCCACACCTAGCACAGATCATTCTGTGTAAGGCAAAATTTACTCCTCTGGGCATTGCAGAACTGGGGTGGAGGCAAAGCTCTTCCTCCTTGTTCATCTGTGCTGAGAGGTGGAGGAAGATCCTGCTGACGGCTGCTGCTTGCCTTGTGCTGGCTCTTCTCATCAGCACAGGTGTGGACTGTAAGGGCAGTGGGCGAGCTTTTTCCTTCCTCCCAGTGTTAGCCAGTGTGGACTCCTTATATTTGGAGAAGAGAGTTAGGATAAAATATAGCAGGAGTTAAAGCCAAAGTATGGATAAGACTCTAAAGGTCCAAGGCCTCATGTTGCATGTGTAAATGACAAAGTGTTTATAAAATGCTGTTCTTTTCACATTTGTAACCTCTCACACGCAGAGGAATGAAGCCAGGCCTCAATTCAATGGCACTCATACATGGCTAGAATCCAGAAACCTACCAAAAGAATTTTAGTTTTCAACCTGTAT
Organism: Phoenicopterus ruber ruber; assembly: GCA_009819775.1. Taxonomy (NCBI): domain Eukaryota; kingdom Metazoa; phylum Chordata; class Aves; order Phoenicopteriformes; family Phoenicopteridae; genus Phoenicopterus; species Phoenicopterus ruber. Next base: position 6,437,957 of record CM020228.1, on the reverse strand, counting down.
CCACAATCTGTGTGCCTGCCTCTTTCCATCGTTCCTGTCTTCATTTGAAGAAGCAGGAGAGTTGGTCTAGCGCGGGAGCTGCCATATCCTAGTCTGGATGTCACGCTGGTTCTCGCACGGCACTACAACTTCTGTGGTTCTGCTAATATGTTTGGAAATGGCTTACTGTTTCCTCCAGTATGTATCTACATTGTAAATGTTGCAGGGCAGAGACCATGTTTGGTTTTGCCCAGGTCACTGAAGCCTTCCTGCAGGAAGCATTACCTCAATACCTTTAAGCATCTGGCCATAATGATTTCCCTGAGATTGTGCAGTAAATCTGTGGTGGAACAACAAATTGAACTCCAGTCCCTTGGGTACTATGTTCCATCTCTACCCATTCCCTCCGTCTCAGTTTCTTTCTTTCTTGTGGGGGGAGAGTTCAAAACAGATATCAATAGAATTACACAAACTCCAAGAAATTATACTAGTGGTTCCCCAAAAGCCACTGGTCTGTGGACAGCAGTAATGAGCAACTAACCCACTGAAGTTAATACTGCACTTAACTGTCTCTCCGTTTACCTTTTTATTTCTTGGGTTTGCAAGGAGTATTGAAGAGTCTCTGGAGCAGTGTATTGCTAGCAAGACATTCTTGGAGACCCCTGGGCTGTATGTTATTCCCATGTTTATTGCTATTTCAGATGTGAAGGAAGACATGGACAAGGCTATTCTCAACTGGTTTTCTATGTCCGTTTTTTCTTCACACCCAGTTTACTACAGTGGAGAAATTCCGTAGTATCATGGATTTTCTTTCAGTTGCCTAACAATATACACTCCATGGCCAATGTTCCTAACATACCCCAAGTATTTCCACCTCCCTTTCTAGATTACTCTGGAGATAGGGATGGTGGAGCTCTCTGACAACTGAGTTATCAACGGACGAGTGTTAGAGGTGTTTGTTATAAACTTGCTTCATTTGATTCCTAGTATTTTCTTGAAGTGCTTGCTTTTGAAGGTGGTTTGACATCTGTCTATGCTTCTGGTGGGCTTCCAGCTTTTTCATCCAGACATTAGGGCTGAAATAACATTTGAATTGAAGTTTCATAGTTTGATCTTTTCATTGCAAACTTCTGTTGACTGAATCTGGTTCAAGTCAGTAAATGCATCTGCCACCTTGCCAACTTCTGATGTTACTTCCTCTGAACATCCCCTTTGGTTTGCACTTTACTGCCAACTGTGTCTTATTTTCCAATTATTGTCTGAGAAGAGTCTGTCCGGTGGTGTTGGTATTGCCAAAATGAGAAGTTGTTGGAAGGCATTTACATGAAAATAGTAGATCTGCGAACAGATTTTTGAACTGTACTATAAATGATGAAAGTTTTTAATCTGCAATAATTCTAAAAAATGAACAGGTACAGTGAATGTATATACAGAATTATCTGCTGCCCTGACTGAGGAGATACACAGTTAGTTTGGGTACTCCCAGTTTTCTGTAACAGAAGTCAATGACAAAATTAGTTTTATTGACCTAAAAATCAAATCAGATACAGATGAAGAGAACTTCTAAAGTATGCAGTCTAGGTGTATTTGCAGAGCTGCAATGGGTCTTTACAAATAATTGGAAAGTTAAAGCTAATCAACAGCTTTTTTAACAGCTATCTGAATTATGGATGTGATTTTTACCATATATATATAAAAAAAAAAAGTTTTGTGAAAGCTTTCCCACTTAAGATAAAAACACTCTGGACAACTTGGTATCATCTTGTGTCATGGTTTCACCCGGCAGGCAGCTAAACACCACGCAGCCGTTCGCTCACACCCCTCCCAGTGGGATGGGGGAGAGAATCAAAAAAAAAAAAAAAAAAGTAAAACTTGTGGGTTGAGATAAAGACAGTTTAATAGGGCAGAAAAGAGAATAATAATAATAATAATGATAAAAGAATATACAAAACAAGTGATGCACAATGCAATTGCTCACCACCCACTGACTGATGCCCAGCCCGTCCCTGAGCTGCAGCACCTTCTGGCCAACTCCCTCCAGTGTATATACTGAGTATGATGCCATATGATATGGAATATCCCTTTGGGCAGTCTGGGTCAGCTGTCCTGGCTCTGCCCCCTCCCAGCTTCTTGTGCACCCCCGGCCTCCTCGCTGGCGGGGCATGAGAAGCTGAAAAGTCCTTGACTTAGTATAAGCACTGCTTAGCAACAACTAAGACATCAGTGTGTTATCAACATTATTCTCATGCTAAATCCAAACCACAGCACTATACCAGCTACTGGGAAGGAAATTAACTCTATCCCAGCCGAAACCAGGACATCTTGGTTGGCATGATAGCATTCAAACTGATTTTCCACTGAGTGGGCAGAACCAACATGGTCAGCTGTCTGTGGCCTGCAGGCTGTTGTGGAAGATATTGCACTTTGAGTACGTTCTTGGTCCTTGGCCAGATCCTTACTTGTGGATGCAGTTGGAGGATGAGGGAGCTGGCTGTCCTCTCCAAGGGTTAGTTGTGAAGGAGAAGTGGTTGGAGGCTGTAAAAATGCTGTAAAACAATAAAGAGTTAGGATTATGGTAGTCCTTCCAGATCGTTGCCTGAACTACGGGAACTCCCTTTCTTCACCCCAGCAGATGAACCTGCCGTTGTAGAAGAACTCTTTATGCATCTGAATTTCTTGTTTTGATAAATACTTCTGCAGTGCTTGAGGCAGATGTGCCAAAAACGTCGTCTTCAGGTTGACAGGATGGCAGTATTTGGTTGTGGAACTTCAGAGACATAAACTCTCTCCCAGTCTCCTCATAACATTTGTAGTCTGTGGGCTAGAATGTGTGCTTAAACACAAGCAGATCCAGGAGAAACACAATATCAACACCACATCTGGTATGGATAATGAGCACATGATTAAATTAAGCTGCAGTGCAGAGTCAAACTTACTGACAGGATCCTAAAAGACTGAGGATCACAGCTTCATGTTGAATAATCAGTATGATCTAGCACCCACTGAAGCAAATAGAGGAACATCAGCTTCAGTAACACAACATGATGTCTTAGCAATGCTTCATTAGTATAATCCTCTTCCTTTTTTAAAAGTTAAAGTATCAGCTGTCCAAAAATTTCACTATATTGTCATTAAAATGGAAAGTTATTAGAAGTAGACATATAGAAGGTAAGCTATTCAGGACATCTATGGTTGCACGTTTACTTATGGAGCTGTAAGCATTACTCGTCTTGGGGTACCAAGCCGTAGTCACCTTACTAGTATAATGGACATAAGTGCTTCTTCTTATGTGATGAAATAGGCAGGGTTTGCTCTACAACATTTCAGTCTTCACTGTATGCTGTAATAACCCTCGCAAACTGTTTGAGAGAAGCCTGGTGGCTGGCTGCTTGCCCAGACGCTATTTCTTCTAGAAATACTTGGGACGCCAGCAGTGCTTTTTAGACTCATGCCCAATACTAACAGTAACTGTAGCACTGGCTGACCTGGGTGGGTTTGTGGTGATCCGTTTGCTTTACTAGCCAGTCATGAATCTTCAGGAACTGACTGGTGCTTTGGCTGCTGTCAATGTAAGTTCATGTCTGCCAGTTGTCCCAAGACTTTGTTATATATTATTTGTAGTATTAGTATTTTCTCTACTGTTTTAAAATCAGATAATGGAATATTTTCATTTTTTGTAGTCTTTATTTTACAGGGGCGTATTCATATAATCTAATTTGTAAACTGTAAATCTAGGAGCTCAGGTTCCAGATTCAGTCAATGGTGTTTCCTAAGAGCAATTCCAACTACCCATGTGAAATGCCCACCTTTCTCCTTCCTGGGGAAATATTCCCCCCCCCCCCCCCGCCACGTTCCCTGCATTCCTGAAGACATTTAAACACCTTGTGAAATCTGCCCTTGTTTAGTATAATCTTGCTTCACTTTGAGCATGACCTGGAGCTCTTTGAAGTCAGTGAGTTTTAAGGTTATATTCTTAAATACCTTCCTGACAGAGATGCTTTCTTAGAACTGGCCACAGAGCTGAAGTTGAGTCTAACTCCCCTTAGGTGGATCATGTAATTTACCTGGATAAGAGGGTGAAGGATCTGCTCACAATGAATACACCAGGAGAAGACAAACATGCTTATATAACTGTGTTATTTTTCCTTTTAGACATCCATCTTCTGCTTTCATATGGATTTACAATTTAGTTTTGTTTCTGTTTTATCTGTTTTTTGGATCACACTGGTTTGTGATGTAGCAAAAAAGCAGAACTCAAGGTAGCACAATATTGTCTTCAAAGTCTGCTCAGGTTGAGTGCCTGACAGTTAAAACAGATGCCTGCTACAAATAATTCCAGTAATTCTTTTTTGTATTTTAAGTTCTTAGCATTTACATTATGATTGGGTTGCATCCATTTTTAGTGGATTAAAAGTTGGCATATATAATCTCTTAATTTGGGAGCATTTTCTCTTTAAATTAAACCAAGATCAAACCAAAGTTGCCATCTGTTTTTTGTGTAATGGCAAAACCCACTGTGGGCTTTTTTCTTTTTGGACAAGTAGAACTATAATACAGTGGCAAGAGAAATGCAAATAATTCCTGTGACAGTATAGAACCAAACTTAAAAGCCATTCTCTTTAAAAATACAGCAGCCCTTCCTCTGCAGATGATTAGAGTGGGATCTCCATTAACCCACATGATCTTTTGCATTCAGCTGGCGTCTCTACGTGTTTAAGCCAAGCATGTATGTAAACTTTAGCACAATCGACATCCACACACATGATACAAAAGCCCTGCATTGCCCGACAGAAAGCAATGGAGCTATTTTCATGCCTAACGCTCAAGCATATCCATATATTTTCACAGGACAGAGACTTTGCTTCATAACCCATTCTCTGGGTTTCTACTGTTCATGTCCCTGGCCAACACTAGCCTTGTTAGACTGCCCTTTCTGCTCTGTAAATTGCAGAGACTTTCCCTTTTAAAAGTTATAGTCTGAAACACAGAGAGTGTAAACACTATGATTCAGCCTCTAACTGGAGTAAATTATACTCATTTTGCTGTCCTTAAAAGAGACTCTGTCATCAGTAAGTACTATTTTTTTTCTTTGCATCTTCCATGCATGGATCATCTCACCTACATTTTATCCGAGAGCAGAGTAAGTCGTTTCCTACGTCATACAGGTGGATGCCATCTGGACAGAATATCCTCAGGCAATCAAACCCAGTATCTTTGTGGTATGTTGTAGGCCTTTGGATAACAGACAGGTATTTTCTTATGTCCTATTTGACCTTGTGTTGCATTGTCCTCATTGTGGTAGTATCGCAGCTGTACTATTCTCTTCGACCACACAAGAACTAATTTTCCAAGCAGAATATTAAACAATGTACATCCAAGAAAATGTGCCTAATGGCTCCTTCTACTTTCCATCTTGAAAGAACCAAATATAGTAACTAATTTTGATAAGGTCATAATTACTTTCTGGGGTAAGCAGAACGTCTATTTTGAGAAGTCTGTCCCCCTTCAGCTTCCAAAGGTGTGTCCCTCGAAAAATGTGTGCCCGTATTCTCTGAGAAATTAACAGTACAGAGTCCTTCAAATGGCAAGACATTCCCGCATTTTGAGTTAATTACATATTTACCTTTTGCTACAGAAGGTTGGACAATATTTTTTTGCATCAACCAGAATTCCAGCTGTTGCGTGGAGCAGGACCTTTTCTCCACAGATCACACTAGTATTTTCTTCAACCTACTTCTGAGCACTTTTTATTAATGGTGACTGCTGCTTTGTAAGCAGGTCATGCCATTACTTAATTGCACACTAGGACATTTCTCATACTGGGTCTGATTAAAACAGAGAATCAGGGAGCAGGTCTTCAGTCTCTTGTAGGGGGTTGCACAACCTTGCATTTGCTTCCTGTGAGTTGCTCTGATGTCCACACCCTCTTTTTCAGATCACCTTCTCCCCTTATTGCTTTCCTTCTTCCGAAGTTTCAGTAAGTTCTTTAACACATCACATGTGGTTTCTTTAGCCCCTTTGTCTGTGTGTGTTTTAAATTCATCTTTGTTTGCAGAGTCTTGACACAGCGGGTTCCCAGTTTTAATAGTCTGCAAAATGAAAGGCCCACATTTCACACGCTATTTTCAGCACCGTTCCATTAAACTGTAACATTGGAAAGAAGAGTGTCCTCTTCAAGTGCTGAAGAGCACGTTGCTTCCTCATATCTAAATCACAGTCTCTGCTATAGATCTTCTGAGTTATTCCCAGGTCTCAAAATGTCTGGTACTTTCCTCAAATCTGGAGTTCCTGGAGTCATAAGTGTGAATCTCAGCATTAATTTTTTTACTTTTTCTTCTAAGTAACTGTTTTCTGTTTAAAGTAAGTGTTTTTGAGTAAGAGTTTCCCTCAAGGAAAAGACAGAGAAACATAAGTTGTATTTCTTGAAGTCTCAAAAATCACCAGGCCAGTGAAAGTCATCCCAAGTATGTTGTTTTGAAGGTGTCATTTTACAGTACAGATGAGTGTCTCTTCGCACCTCGTTGCTGCTGAGAGGGGCAATCCTGTTGCCCTGGCTGCCCCCCCGTGCTGTGCTCCCATTCCTCCCTGGCTCCGGCGCCCTGCTCGTCTCACTCCAGTGTACGTTAACCCAGTGGGTGAGTGGCCACACCAGTGAATTGCTGCCTGCCAGTTTAGCTGCTTGAACTGGTTCTCTGTGGGCTGAGATGGACATTTGTAGAGGCAGAGGGATGAAAGTGGGAATGCCCTCAGCTGGGCGCAAGGAGAGTCAGGTTGCTCCTCCGGTAACAGACAGACTCAAGCTGTATTGTAAAACCACATCCTTAGTTCTCATGATTTTGAAATGGGTCTATTTAAGGGAGCTTCACGTGTGCCTGTGAGCATCAGAAGCTGGAACTGCAGCTTTGGACAAACAAATTGTTCTGCTCTGTGGATGATGGCTTTCTACTTCGTAGCTCTGCTTGATTTTTTTTGTACTTTGCAATAAAATTCCACCTCCATTGGAGGGGAGTGTTATGGGATCAGAGAAAGGAGTGGAGTTCACTGCTGTGGGGAGGAGAAGAGTCACTCTGATGATGGAAGGGAGGGTGGGAGAAGCAGTCGGAAGGGAAAGACAAGTTGCTGAATGGTAAAACAAAGCAAGAGACAGGGATCTGTCCTGTCTTGTGTGTACTTCTGAGAGAGTTTGTCCACTGGCCTGTGTTACGTGGGCTGGCTGCCCCTCAAGGGGGGAGATTCAGTCGCTGAACGTGGTAACTTCAGTATCATTTTAGCCTCTTTGGTGCCACAGAGAGAACCTGCTCTGACTACTACTTTATATACTTGCCTTTTGCATTTTTTTTTTTTTTAATTTCGTGTCTCTTGTAGGACTGTATCTACTAATCTGTTTGCTTTCCAAAACTTTGCCTTGCTAAAATTGAAGTCCCATTTGCACAACTTGCTGTTACTCTTTGGTCTTGGTATCCTAAGCGTGTTATAGTTTATCAGCGTTCCTTTCAGGTTTATATTCTTTCTTTTTCTCTTTATATTGGTTTATATCAAATTTAATGTTTTGCCTCTTTATTGCTGCTTTTGTGACCTTTATCTTCAAAAAAAAAAAATACAATTAATTCTTCACTTGTGCATCTCTCCATGGAGAATTCAGAGGTTGAAATTGCCCGGGGTCAGTGGTACTTTCTGACTCTTACACCTGCAAAGTACAATATTATCACTTTTCTTTTGATGTGGTGAGCTATAAATAAAGCCACTTTAACTTCCTTCCTACTGTCATTCCCTTTAACTTTTCCTGTAGTTGCCACCTCTGTGTTTGAATTTTGTTATATGGTCAGACCACTTTTTCCCAGCATTTAACCTCTAGCCCGGTGGACCTCAGGGGACAGATTACAATCTATTTTCTACTGAAATTAAGCATGAAACCTGCTAATCCTGTAATGAGAAAGAGTCAGTGAACACCATTGGTATCGTTGTGGATAAGAAGAGCTCCTTCTACCTGTAACTAGATAAAGCTAATTTAATGCATTTAAGTTATTTCTCTTCACTAGGTGTATTGACTATAGGTAGCTGCTGTTACTGCCCTTTAATGAAGGTGAACTATTTCTACAAGATTTTTGAAGCAAGGAAACTAGAAGGAAGCACCTGGTCAACATTTAAACTGGTCTTTAAAAGACATAAAATCAAAATAACTTTCTGAGGTTTTAGGACAGCACAGTGCCATGTCTTGATGTAGGCCCTGAGTCTTTAAGCCCTTATTAATGTGTTTTCTGATTTACTGCCACTGTAAGAATAATGAAGTTGCCGTGTGGAGGAGAAGAAACTGCATGGCTAACTAGCAGGCTGGCCAGCAGCTCTTCCCGACCTCTTTTCTTTTACCCCATCACTTGCAGTCCTTACAAGAAGCAGCCTGTGAAATGGCAGGAGTGATTGAATTTTGTATCCAATACAGCATATTCCAAAGGAGCCTTGAGTGTAGATCTCAGCCTGCAGTTGTGCCTCTGTTGCTGGGTAGTCCCTCTTTCGTGCCTGTCTCCTCCCTGTGTGCCCTGTGGGCTGCGGGGCTGCAGCAGCAGCTTCCAGCACGTCCAGTGGAGCCCTGGGCATGTATTAGCCCCCGTAGTCCAACCCATCCAAAGGCACCTTCGCACTGCACACCCAGAAGGACAGGGACTGCAGAGTCAGTGCTACCCTTGCACAATTTGGTCTGTAGGAGGAGTTTCGTTTTCAAATTGTGTTTCTGAATGTGTGCTTTTTGGCATGATATAATGAATATCGTACAGTATAGGATGGAGAAAGTCAAAGTAATATGGCAAGTCCAACAGAAAGAAAAGGCTTATTTTCTTGGGAGTCAAAATGTTTCAAGAGCTAAACATAGTAATAAACCATTTAAATTTTAATACAAACACAGTAAAATGATAGAATTTAGAAGGGAAGAGGGCAAAGCACAGATTTTACTCCAAAGACTGGCTAATGTTGCTGATATTCCCCTCATGTGCAAAAGACAGAACTAACACCCAGTACCTGCTCTACGCAGACGCATCTTGCATGTTCTCTCATGGTCAATGTGTGGCTCCCAAGGCTGGTACAAGGGCCAGTGTCCGTGGCCGTTACATCAGTTGAAGGGGAGACCTGTTTGCAGGACAGAGCCCATAGTTCGGAAGTGGAAAAAGAGCCTGCGGAAAATGCAGAGATTAACTAAGGATAGGTGGCAGCACAGGCTGTGGTTACTGTTTTAATAGTGGTTTTATTTGTTTTAAATTATGGCTTTTGGGTAAATCATGTTCATCCAACTCATATGCAGAAGAATAAACTTCTTGATTCTTTAGAGTGTTAAAATTGCTAGGCTTATTTCTTTCCCCAAGCAGAGGAGCTGTGGAAGGAATGTGAGAGATGTTGTTTGGAAAGCATTCTGCAAACCAGAATGTATTTAAAAAACAGTCTTTGAGAAATAAATCACTACCTGATGATGAAGACAGCTGAGCTGGGCCAAGAGCCTTTCACGTGCCAACACTCCCTCACGTGACAGGAGTTATATTGGAAGCTGGCAGGCTTTGAAGCTTGCAAGGCTGAAAATGTCTAAAAATTTTCATATACTTAAACAAAGTAAGTAATAGCTAGATAAAAATATGGCTTTGAAACTTTTCAAAACACCTCTTTGTAGAACAGTGTGAACCTAGCTGAGGTCACAATCTTTTACCTAGTGGGAACAAAAAAACCCCAAACTCCAGAAGCACAAATGTTACACCACCTCAGTTCAATACCAATAACGAGCTTATGGATGAAGAAGTTTTAGGGATGAATTTGGATTGATTTCAGATTTATAACAAAGCTTGAAATCAGAGTTTCCTAATAGTTTTAGGTTTCATTGTGAAAATGGCAGATCCACCATTCATCAGTAAACCAAAATATTTAATCCCCAAATACATGCTATAGGTGTCCGTCAATATTACATTTGTTTGCAAAGTTACGGCACATTAAGGCTGACATAAGCAGTAAGTGTAAAAATGTGATTAATCAAAGGATGATTTACCACTCTGAAGGAGGAATATGAAGCTCAGCCTGGATAAGTAATAGACAAGCAAAGAAAGACAAGACAATTTACAAGATACTTTGAATTAATTTAAACTCCTCAGTAGGAAAGGGTAATGAATTTACTGTGAAAATAAAGTTGTTGGTTCACTGCAGTCAAATTAAGGCCAACAATAATCATACACATCTTATAAAATAGAATAAAAATGCTGACACTGTGAAAATATAGTATAATCTTGCATTTATCTAAACAGAAAATCATACAGAAAAAATAGATTTATGTCAACTTTTATGTCATGGTCCAGCATCACTTCACATAAAGGAGGTTAGGGTTAGGAGGTCCCATGGCAAGTAGCTGATCTTTGGGTTTGTTCCAAAGCTGTTGAAGTGAGTGTGTTTAGTTTCACTGGCTTCATTTGGCTTTGTATGGGCAGGTTGATTAGCAAAGAATTTGGGACAAAAAGCATGCCTTGGAGTATTCCACATCACAACCTTATCTTTCACCTTGTTCTCTGTCCCCTGGTGCAGTGGCGATGGTGAGGGAGGTGAGTACGAGAGGCTGAAGTGCAGCTGTTCCCATTGCTGTTTATATCCCGTGTGCTGGATGGAACAGGACAGAACTGCATGCTTCTAAAACTGAAATAGCTCAGCTAAACCTTCTTCCCCTTCTGCCTCACACCACATCCCCACCACAGAGGTGATGCATTAAGCAAGGGGGAGGGATCAGGAGAAACCCTCCTCTTGTCCATGCCAGGAGGATGAGGCAATTCCAGCTGCCTTGAATTTGCAGGCTCATTCTGCCAGCTCTTCTGTCTCCTTCTTTCTGTGAAGATGGGGCCAGAAAGGAGAAAGATTTTCCTGCTTTCTGAGACTGCCCCTCTTTGCTCCTGCACTGCTGGAGGCATGGTGGAGGGACGAGCTTTCTCTGCCTATCTGAGATTATTAGCTCAGACCTCAATGAAACTAGCATCACTTGCAAAAAAAACCCCAAAATGTCAAATCCAACCCCTCCAACCAAAAAAACCCAAATCATGAGAGAGAGCAACATGAGTAAAACTCTAACTGCACATCTGTTGAACAGACTTTTGTGATAATGCAGCAACAGCTAATTGAAACTCCTGGATCATAAATATGCTTTCAGCCAAACTGGAGTTTACTTTCTCTGATGCAATCGCCTTTCAACTCCCCATTGCCCTCTGAGATTCTGGTGGTCAGGATTCCAACAGTCTGTCACTAGATGGGAAAATTAGAAGTTGGGTCTATTCAATTATAATGCGCCAAACCTCTGCTAATCTGCATCATCGTGTCTCCATGGATTTCTGGGAGCTCTGTCACTTTGCATTAGCTGAGGACCTGGCCTTATGTAATTAGATGTTTTCACACTTCTGGTGACATGCCCTCCTCCGACAGTCTGGATTACAGGCTAGCATGGTTTGCAAAGAGAGACACTCGTTCTTGGGAGGTGGCTGCACTGTTAACATGAGATTTTGTTAAGTAATGTATTCAGGATTAGTTTACATAGTTGAAAATAGCAAAATGCATTGGAAGAAGAGACCAGGGATCCCGGTGTCTTTGAAAGTTCTGAGAGTCCTTGGTCATGAATGGGCAGATGGGTTAAAGACACAGCTGCGAGCGCTGCTTGTTCTCACGCAAAAGTGTGGGCTCACTGAAGGCCTCATGGCTCCCTGTCTCTGAATTACCATTCTGACGTAATTTTTGTGACATTTTCATGTTATCATGCAAGCCTGTAGAAATCATGACACCACTGGCGAAATGACTGAATCAATATGATGTTAGTAATGTGAAATTCATCCGTGATGGATATAGTTAGGTCTCTGAAGGGTTTAGCTGCTCCTGGCAATTTTGTGTTCCTTTGGGGTGGTTGAAAGAGGTGTTTGCTTTGACTTGTGGATTTAAGAAATGTTTGTGCCTAGGTAACATTTTCATAGTCCAGAATGAACTCCATGCAGTCTTTAACCCAAGGATATAATTTTGGAATATTGAATCACTGCTTGCAAGTCCTACAGTATGTTCTAGCTATCCCACTGTAGGAAACTGTTGGTTTTTTCTCTTTTCATTTTATATTTGTTTATATTAACACCACTTTTCACTGACGTCAGAGACCTATCAGGTCAAATTTAATCCTCTATATATCTCTTCTACGCCACTGAGTTCATTGCTTTGACTTAATACAATGTCGACATTTGCAACGAATCTACCAAATCCTTACGTTTAAATTTTATTTTGTTGTTAGAACATCACATTCTTAACTAAAAAAGGCAGAGTCACAGGCAGAACCTCATGTATGGAGGCTGCTTAGTGACCTGTGAGCTATTGGTGGCAAATCGTGAGATGCTTTAAAGTAGCCTTTGAAAGAACGATGAAGATAGGCTGACCTCTGTCTCCTCTGAGGAAGTTCTGATCTTTCGTAGGCTGCTTTATGGAGGAGTTGTTAGCACTCAAAGAGGGCAACTGAACATGGACTAGAAAGTGCTGGAACACTTTATCAAACTGGAAACTCAGAGAAGTTTTGAAATTGCGTTGAGATGCTTCAGTGGAGTTGCACTTTTGGCTACTTCTAATTAGTAGAAGATGACCTTACAGCTTTGCTGTGATGCTGCAATGTCATGAGGGAGCAGAACACGGTGACAGAAACACACATTGAGTATCTTGTCAGGAAGCTGCCCGTTTGGCTCCGTGCTACCTTGCCAGCCTTTCATCCAGCCTTTTAAAAAAGCACTAAACAAAGTTCTGTTAAACTTCAGGATCGTTTGGTGAGCCACCTAGTGAATATTGCTGGGGGACATTCTGTCATACTGATCAGAAGAATATCTGTCACCACTGGCATTGGCCATAGGAGGAGTGCAGGTTGCCTGAAGTTTGATATAGAGAGTCCTGTTGCTATTCAGTAGCTGGTCTCCATAAGCTTCTTTAGCACCCATGCAAGTTGTCCCTGTCCGTGTTTCCCGGCCTTGTAAAGTGGTGGCAGTGGGGGCAAAGCAGAGACAAAAGCAGGAAGGCTACCTTTGCTCCAAACTCTTCAGGTCCTGATTATAGCTCAAATATCACTAAGAACCTGGCTTAGTCCCTAATAAAGAGATTTTTTTTTTTCTTCCTGGACTACTTTACTGCATTTGGCCACAGCTTCAGAGGAAAGCTACAGAGAACAATACGGTTGATTCTGGGAATAGACTTACTCTGTGAAGGTAATCGAAATATACTATCACAGGTAATCAAGTATACTATCTATAGTGTTTGGTGCTTCTTGAAACATGAAAGCACTAGGCAGTGCCAGAGGGCAGCACGGTGCAGACCTAGACTAGCCCTAATACTTGTGTTTTCTAGTCTGTGTGGATGCAGCTGATGATGTCCTCCCCAAAGCTGGTTCTAGGTGATGGCCAAGCCTGTGGGTTCTCGCTCCTTGCCTTCACAGGGCCAGGGACCTTCTCAGCATCGCTCCTTTGCTGAGGAATGTGAAGCAGATGGCTATCTTTGAAATTGCTGCCAAGAGGTGGTTAATGCGCTCCACCACAGTTAATGGGTTTGAATTCCAAAGCTACACAGATTGTTTGAAAGTCTACCTCCCCACAGGCTGCTGCTGGGCCAGCGTGCGGTACCAGGTCTCCTTTTCACGAGCTGGAAATACTTCCTTCACTGGAGAAAAATGCACTGTGGTTCCTGCAGAGGAGCGCAGTGTTCAGAGCAGCGAGATGACTGTCTCTGTCTGTGATTTGGGGGAGAGGGAGGGATGGGTCACAAAAAAGGCCAAAGGAAAGAGCAGTTAGAGACATCTGATCGGTCGCAGCAGGGCAAGATGCTGAGCCCTGGTGCTGGAGTGCTGAGGTGATGGGAATAGCTTGTGAGTAGCCCATGCAGCAGGAATGAGCAGAAAACACTGTATTGACCTTGTTTGGTGAATATTCTCCTTTAACGAGTACCTCCAGAAGGGAGAATGAAACAAGAAGTGATGTCCCCATTTATCCTCAGTGCTAGTCTGCAGGGCAGGGCTGCAACACTGGCTCCGTTTGAGAGCAACCTGAACTTCTTGCATCTCACAAACAAGTACATGTGACGGTACAAGGTGAGTCGGGGCTGCCCAGAGGCACTGGGCAGATGGGAACAGAGAGCTGGAGCCACGTGCGCACATCCCCAACGTGTCCCGTGCGCTGCAGGACAGTCCCCTCCAGAGCTGCTGTGATTGATTCCATGGGAAGGGTTCGCAGCTCCAGCCCAGAAGGGCCTGAAGCACCTCTCATCCTCATCCTGAGTTTTCTTCCTTCTCTATTAACATTCTGCCAAAGCTGTTTTCAGGGAAAGTTGTCTCCCAGCCTACTGTGCTGCCAGACAGGACTAATGTGAAATAAAAAAAAAAATAGGCCAAACCAACAGCACAGGTTTGGTTCTTTTGTTTGGGCTTTTGGGAATTTTAAAAGTATTCTGTGGCTCTGCCGCTGAGTCAGCACTGGTGGGATGTGATTTCTGAATGTGATTTCTGTGGTCAAACTTTGCAAAAAGCTTTGATGTTTAATGTGCTGGTCAATTAAAACACGCTGCTATGTAAGAAATGATGCAGTGGCTTTGTGCGGCTTGGTTGGTATTGCCAAAATGGGTCAAAAGTATCAGAAGAAGGTTTAATATCCCTGTTTACATAGTATCATTTTGCTTGCTTTGTGGTTCATTAATTTCTGCAGCGACTAGGGTATAGTCTAAGAGCAGAAAGCCTCCTCTCTCCTCTGTACGATAAAAATAGCTGGTACTCTCTCCTGCTAATTTGATAAAGTGGTTATGGAAGTTCAGCTGTGTTACGTGTAGTACTGACTGCTCCACCGAACAGAGCCGCCTTCTTTGGGCATTGACTGTCTTAACGCCACGTGGCCAGGTTTGGAGGTTGTCTGGCCAAACAGCCTTACTGGGTTCATCACGTTGGTGAAGCTTCCTTCAGAGCAGCCCGACAGATAGCTGGGCTGGCACAACCAAGGCGGTGCCAGAGGAATAACAAGTGTCTGGGGGCAGGACCATTTAAATATGGTTGTATTGCCAAATCTGTCTTCCCGGGGAGTGAACCCTGACGTACTTGCGCAATGTAGGAGCCACAGGAATAGCTTCAGGAAGATGCAACCTTTTGCTGTCCTAATCGTGGGAAGGAGAAGCGGTGCCTACATTCATATTCCTTCTGATGGTTTAATCAGACTGGCAAAAAAGGGTTGTCCAGCTGTTTTTATGAGATGTTCAATAATGAGATTTGCTTTAAAGCGAGTAAAAACCTTAGGAAGGTTTTAAGATTGTACTTTAAAGTGTAAGCTTGGTGTATCTATTCTTTTCCTAAGGGTGTTTTATTTGATTTTGGTACTAATTCAGAAGTTGGTCCAAAGCCCATTAACATAAATGAAAAGAGTTTTATTGACTTTGATGGGATTTGGATCATGCTGCACTAATTAAATAGTAAAGTATCCATTAGCAGTGAAGAAAACAGAAGAGGGGAGAGCCAAATACTGTTGTGACGAACCCTGTGGAGTGAACTGCAGCCAAAGTCTCAGTATCTTTACAGATGAGCTTTTCCATATTTCTCTGCCTCAGTTCTTTTGAAATAGATACAACTGTGGATTTTTAAGAGAACTAAATTTATAAAGATCCTTACATTTGTCCTGCCTGTTTACAAGTTTCTATAGACACATTTGTTCAATGAAGGTAATAGTAAGAAAAAAATGGGAAGTGAGGTGTGACAGAAGAAAAAGATAGGCTTTAAACAATATTGAAGTCAGGTGCTAATAATTTACACTTATTTTCCTTGAATATTCTTGTAAGGTTTTTAAGGAACACAATGTTTCTAGATTCCAAAGAAAAGAGAAACAATTTTTTCAGTGCTACTGATGCTATAAGTAGCAGGTAAGGGGAATAGTTCATATACTACACATCTGGAAGGTCTACATAAAAGGTGGGTTACCTTAAAAAAAAAAAAAAGAAAAAGGCTATTATGGAACTAGCCACAGAATCAATCATGTACACACAGACTAAAAATACAGTAATAAATGAATTTATATGCGCTGCTGGATGGATGCAAAAATGATCTGGCATCTAAAACTCAGAAATGCTGTTCCTCGTTCCTTTTGCTGTGACCTGTTTGCCTGGGTGGCAGCAGTAGCTCTTGCATTCAGTAGCCTGCAGCACTCTTGGGACACTGAGGTCAGCACTCCAGCAAAAAGCATTTATGGGGGTTTCCTTATGACAGTGGGATGGCTGGAAAAAACCCCACATTTTAAACAAGTTGGATGTGTTGGAATGCAACTGTAACCATGTAAGCTGAAGCTTTGAGGAGACTAGGTGCCCCTCTGTGTTTGGATGTCAGTTCTCCTTAGGCGTCTTTGAAAATACAACCTTAAAGGAGAAATTTTCTAAAACCACCTTTCTGGCATTGTTTGCCTGCTGATGCATTTGCGATGAAGGGTGGTGCTCTCATGCCAGTTCACAAGGTTATTTCCATTTCAGATGTTTGTCTTCAGGCTTGCTAGTGTCTAGTTTAGTAAAAAAGAGGTTTTCCCCCCCTTTGCTGCTCAGGTATTTATGAAGAAATATTGTCTGCAATTTGTTTTAGATTTTTATTACAGTTATCAAGAAAAAATCACACAGAATCACAGAATCACAGGATGGTGGGGGTTGGAAGGTGCCTCTGGAGACCATCCAGCCCAAGCCCTGCCAGAGCAGGGTCACCCAGCGCAGGCTGCACAGGGCCGCGTCCAGGCGGGTTAGAATCTCTCCGGAGAAGGAGACTCCACACCCTCCCTGGGCAGCCTGTGCCAGGGCTCTGGCACCTCACAGCGAAGACGTTTTTCCTCATGATGATGATACCATGATGCCCTCTTCTGTGTTGGTAAGCATATCTTGGCCTGCTATTTGCAAAAATCGTGAAGGTTGCATCAGCTGCAGATTGGAGATACTTAAGTTGGATTGTAGATTTGTAAAACAAATAAATGCCCTAGTAAAATGAAACTTCCTAGAATACTCATAATAGGAAAGGATGAAGGAATCAGTCTCAGGCTTAACAACTCAAACTTTCTTCTGTGCTTCCAAAACTAAAGTGGCTGAAGTAGAACCCCACCTCCCCCTTTTTTTCAACCTTCCCTTTCAAATCCAGTGGTTACTTAATAGAAAGTTTCCAGAAAAAAAAAAAATCTTCTGGCTGTATGTTTTATGTGAGAAAGATTAATTGGAAAGAATTTTTTTCTTTTGAGGCAATGGGTGTGTGGGAATTGTGTCTTAAAATCAGGCTTTTGATGGAGCCTGCAGACTGAGACTGTTGTTTGGGGAATTTAAAATGGTTCCTGTGCTTGTTGAGAGGGCAGGGGCATGAAGCAGGAGAGATTGTCATTGAAGGATGCCACTGCACAGCGATAGCCCAGAAGGGCAGGCATCAACCTGCAACAGTGACAGGTTATAAAAGGGGGTTTATAAAGCAACTAAAAGCCGCCTGACTGTTCAAGGATGCAATTCCGTGCGCTTCTGATCAATTCTATTCCTATATTAAGAATATAGGTAAGTACAGATAAGTAAGGTTACAGAAGAGTTACAGGATTAACTCTTCAAAGAACAGGACCGTCCATTAAAGTGATTTCATTAATTATTAAAGGAAAATTAGATGGTGACTCCAGCGCATGGGAATATAGAGATGGATTTGCTGTATATGGACTGCAAAATAAAGTTTTTCCATATAAAAATACTTTTTGTTCTGAGGCGAGGGAAACAATCCAAAATATAATGTAAATGCTCTCATCACATTTAGCTTCATTGTTTCTAAATTAAAATATTTCTGTCTGAGAACAAATGACAAACTAATTTTTCCCCACCCAAAACCTAATTTGGCAACTGTTGGTCCAAGTTTTTTTTTCCTTTTTTAATGTAAAGTGTTGCCTTATGTTCCAGGCAATACAGCGTGTGTTTCCATAGCAACCTCTTCTCATGTCTTGAACTTGTCAGCATCAACATTTGACATTTTAAACTATAAAGCATTTACACATACTGCTACCTCTTTGGACCTGAGTGAGATTTGCCAAAAACCGGGTTCTTGCAGATAGTTGAAGTTAGGGAGAGGTGACGGAGTCAGATACTCTTCATACCTCCTGCTTGTTTACAAAGAATGTAAGAAGTCCTGTTTCACTGAACTCAAAATAAATCAAGCGATGGGATACAGATTCCTGCTCCCAGCTCAAGGGCTGGTTCACCCAACAGCTAACTCAGTCTCGTTTCTTTCCTAGGGCTGTTTGTCTGTGGGTTCTGTGTCTGACTCAAGCACTGTGTGTTTTTGGGCTGTCTCCCTGACTTTTCTCAGGTGCTTCTCAAGCTGTACCACGTTCAGCGGAGCTGTTCTTGACCGTGGACGCACATAGGCTTTGGACAGTGATGTACACCAGACCTCTCTCTGCTGCTGTGTTGCTTTATATTTTAAACCCAGTGAACGGTGAACCCTTTTCAGGTTAAGTACAGTCTAATCCAACAGACAATGTATTTGCAAAACATTTATGAAATAAACGAAGTGAGGAAGGGAATGGAAAAGACCTAGTCGTCTAGGAGGGAATAGAAGGGACGGTATTCCAGTGAGCAGTAAAGAGGAATTAGTTTGGCTGGCCAGACATAATTTTAAAACTTTCTCTTGTAGGTAGGAGGGAGCACTAGTATAATTTTATTTGAAATGTGCTTTTACTGTCTTCCTTTTTCTGCACGTAGCATGGTTTAGCTGCTGATTTGAGCTTCTAAAATATGTATTTGCAGATATGGGCAAGCTGCCAAAAATGTGACTAATAAAAAAATGTCTATTGATCTCTTTTTAAAGCCTATCTTAACATTGCTCTTTGGAAGATAGTAACCAGTTCTCACTGATTGTAGTATTTATACAGACATCTTCCTGAAGGATAGTTCTATTTGTTCCAAACGGAGAGGAATACTGCTCTCCTATTTTGGCTGTCAGTGTGTATTTGGATTTATCTTTCACATGATTACATAGGAGAGAGCTGATTTACCCAGAAGTACTTGTCATGGCCTTAAACCCTTACTCCAATGGTATATCTCCACATTAAAATAAAAACAGGTTAATGGCTTGTTTTTTCTTGATTTGTGACTTTACGGCTTGGCGCAGGAGACTCCTTTCATGGATGACTCTGTGCATTCAGAAGATGTGGGTGTGGATTCTTTCCTCTGCATTTACTGAAAATAGATATCACAGTGATGTTTAACTACTAGGAATTGTGCTTGAGTACCCCACCCATACACTGCTCCTTACAGGGTGTCCCTGGGCCATTAGCCGGCCCGCTGGCCCACACGCACACACAATTCCTGCGTGAGCTGTAGCCCTCCGGTCCTCATTAGAGGTGATGGTGTTCCAGGTATGGAACAAACCTTTCCCCGTGAGACCTGGGAAGAGAGTGATGGTGTAATGAACTTTGGTGGTTTGTCATCTAGGACTGGACACGGACTCTGCTCCAAAAGCACAGCAGGTACTGTTTGTGCTGAAGGAGTAACAGTGCAACAAAAAACAGGTATAGAACTATCATCTGGGCAAGTATCTGGCCGTATATTACATATCCAGCCCTATGTTTACATTCCAGGCTTGATAACTTTATCAGGAGAGATGAGAAGTAGATGCTTGAATTTCTCCTGGACTTTCTCAATAACGAAACTGGTACAGTATGTTCTTGGGCCAGTGCTTTAATCCAGCTGGGATATAGCCAGGGGGAAAATAATTTCATACTTTTAGTTTGCTAATCAGGAAATGAGATAATTCATATAAAAAGTCTTTTTTTTGGAAAAAATAAAAGCCTTCTGGTCACTTTGCAGACATTAATTTTCAGATAAAGAATTTCTATTTTGCTTCTGAACCAACCAAACATTTAATACAAATAACATAAAACTTTGTGTTTTCTGTATTCCTTAAATCCAGTTTTAGACAAGAGAGTGGCCTTTCCTTCCTCTCAAACCTCTCAAAATACAGCTGGTTCTCTTGAAATTCTGGGTGTGTAAATACACATATTGCTCTCTTCTGTTAGTTTTCTGCATCTTTTGCTCACTGAAGTGTAATCCAATAAATACCACCTCCAAATCCTCTTTGGAGGACTGGGAAAGTTCTGTTCTGTTGTTGCTGAGGGAATTACTGAGTTTCAGTATGCCCTTTTTTAGCCCTGGTTTGTAAGAAACGTTGCCTATTCTCCAGAGTTGTCTTTACATGAACTCTTCTAAAGCGTTTACCCCCTCTTTGATTCCTCTCCTTATTTCATTTATGCCTCTTCTGCATATTGAGTCCCAAACTAAATATAGCATTACCCCCTCCATGCACTGCTGCTGAGCGAAGGAAATCAGTCCGCCTCTTCCAAAGGACTTACGTGTCCCAGCATTTGTGTCTGGTATTGTGTCTCTGTTACCCTTCTTTCTTGCGGGTGCTGTCACCCTCTGAGCTGCTGCTGAGCTGCAGTTCCGCAGGTTCCTTCCTCCCACCCAGCACCGCTGCGTGGCAGCTCCTTGCAAGGTGTTGGTTCAGCCTCCCCGCGTAAAGAGGGGGTGCAGTTGGGGGTGTGGGAGAGAGAATTATTGGATCGCAAAGGGAAAGTGCTCCAAATGTGGCATATACACCCTCCTCCCTCAGTGACAGTGTTTTATCTCCCTCTTTTAAACTTCCCCAGCCTGCAGATATGAGCTGTTTGAGGAAGAGGTAGGTAAAGCGTCTCTCCCATTTGTAGAAAACCAGTTGAAGTGGCAATGCAGCGCTGGCTCGAAAGAGGTTAGCTCAGCTGAGTTCAGCAATAAGTGACTGTGGTATTATTTTACTAACATAAAATAGCGGTTGCATCAATTCTGAAATTGAGAATTGCTCAATTATTTGGGCCAGTACAATTAAAAACTAACAGATGAAAGTGTAACAATAATTTTCTTTTTATCAAGTGTCAGGTTCATGGTTTTTCTCCTTGTATTTGTGGTTGCCTTGGGTCACTACTACTCAGCTGGTTTTTAGAGAATGCTATCGGAATAATTTCATGTTAAGAGAGACCGAGAAAGGCTTAAGAAAGCATAAAAGCTCCAATTCAGCAATGTATTATTTGCATGCATCCTTTATTTTAATCCTCTGCATAGTTGCCTTACCAAGTACATATTGCTCTTTTCTTTGGAAAAAAATAATCATCTTTTTAGTTTCTGGATTAAGATTTATGGAAACTACTGGAAAAGAGAGGTTTCCTGGAGTAGTCTGTGTATATCATTATATTTCACTATACTTGTAACATTATATTGTATTTTCAAGATAGTCCAAGTACCACCTTTTGCAAAAGACAGTTGATCCTTTTTGTGGAACTCACAGAAACTGAACATAAAATATTGGTTAAATGAAACTTGGGCTAAATAGTTTAGATTATTGTACATTCAAAATCCCTAAAATCCTTAAAAAATGTAATAAATTGGCAAATGGTGCTAATGCACCTCTAGAGCATATGGGAAAAAATGGGTAAAATAAGTAAATCTTTCTTACTTTCAGTACTTACAGGGAGCATAATATCATTAAGAAAGGAAAATGTAAAACATGTGATAGCGGATGCCAGACTAACCACAGTACTCAGGCTCTCACGAGAAGCCCCCTTTTCAAGCTGTACGCGGCCTGGGCCAGAGCATTCTTTTTGGACTGAGAGTTGTTCATTCCTGGTCTTAGGCCAAAGGTAAATTCTCCTCTGTGTGGAAACTTTCAACAAAACTGATTCAATCATTTTTTGAGTTCTCCCTCTCATCGGTGCTCCTGCCACTTTACCACCACTGTGCGAATGGTACGACAGCTGAGAGGTGTCTGGTGAGCGTTAGCTTCTTCGGTAGTGTTCGTGGTGATCAGCTGAAGTTCGTTCAGTAGTTTAAATTGTCAGCAATGAATGTTTCTGCACATGCTCACAAAAATACTGCTATGATCCTTTGCCTTTTATTTTTAATATCACCAAGAATGTTTATGATGCTGGTGACTGATCTCTTGTATGACACAAACCGCAAAATCTCCTGTAATCATGCCTGTAGCCAGCCCAATAAAGTGTCTGAGACCCAAACCAACCTTCTCAGAAAAATAAGATTGTGAAACTTCCAGTGATACCAAAGGCTACAGTGGATTTTCTGAACTACCTCATATATACCAACCCTCTCCATAATCCAGTCCAAAGTGCAAATTTTAGTAGAGTTAAATAGGGAACTAAAAAAGATACATGTGGCACCTAGTGAAAAGTGAAACTTCCACATGCAAGTGAGCTATGGTCTTAACTTGCTTCACCTCCAATGAGTTTAAAGTATCCAACTCACTGGGGCTGGGGGGCTTTGCATATCCTGCTAACTGCCTCTTTGATGTGTAAATAGCTTTGGGTGCGTGTCCCCATGCAGCTGAGTTTCAGAGCTGTGAGCTGTTGGCTTTTGTTGGATCCACGTTGTAGACTCCTGAAGAAGTGGAGGTGTGCTGAACTTCACAGTCCTCTTCTGAATGTTTCCAACCTCTTTCAGAATGCTTTGGAGTTGTTTTAATGCTTTTTTAAAAAAAATATTTATATCTATCTCCCCTGTGCAATAGCAGTGATGAGCATCACTATTCTAGCAAAGAAGGGAATGTGGAGCCAGGGACTTTGAAGTGGCCAGAACTCTTGCATGAGTCAACATGAACTGGTCAGGCAGTTGAAGAGGAACTAAAGTACATTTCTAGTAATTTTCAGTTTCATTAGGACTGACTTGGTTGAAACACATTCACTTGTGAACTTGTCGTTAGAGATTTCAGAGCTGTTTTCAGTTGCAGTTTTATTTTTTTATTTGCAGTTGCAGTTTTATTTGGGTGACTTGGTACCTTGGTGTTGTCTCTCTGTTATGTGGACGTTCCTCTGCTTGCTTCTCTGAGGTCTTCTCTGGAGGTTCAAAATGATCCTATATCATCAAAAGAAGTCCCTTTTGCAGTTTACCTTTTGGCCTTTACCTTTCGTTTGGCTTTTCTTGGCAAGCTCCTGGCTTTATGCCCCTGGATTTTTCTAACCAGGCAAGAATGGTGGATGTAGAATGGATCAGTCTGGGATCCTGGATAGTCTTAAGTGTGTATGAAGCTGAATCTAAATAGTCAATTACTTGCTGTGGCTTATTTAATTTCACTCAATTTTTTCTCTCCTGATGGTTTATAAGGTATTCGTACCATGTTTTACCTAATTAACTTAACTCTTCCTTTTCCAAAAGGAAATATATCCAACTATACAGTTTCAAAGGAAGACTGTAGTCACACTGACATTTTTGCCTCATCTTGATTACAACATTTAGTAGTGGAAAACTACTGACAGTATCAGTAGTGCTGATAAAACTACATGATAAAATGCTATCAGACTTCTAAAGAAGACAAAAGCTAAATGGAGCTGGCGGGAGACAAATCTGGCCACTAAAGCAGTTATATCTCATGGCAAGTCTCTGCCGTAATCTAGGTTTCCATTCATTGAATGGGTAACAGCAGAGAAAGAATGATCTCTTCTTTAATGAATTATGTGGGCATTCATACTTCAGACTCAGGTTCTGAAGAAACAAAGGCTTTATTTCAGTTTGGCTGGATATTTTGGAGATTTTAATTTTTAAAAAAAGGCGAGGGCCTTGTAATCTAAAGAAATAAATGCTCTGTTTCTACTTGAATACAGAGAGACAAATTTACTGTTGCTTTTTCTTTGTTTGTTTAGTTTGGGGTGGGTTTTTTTTTTTTTTTTTCTTTTTAAGTGCTTGTCTGCTGAGGGCTGTAATTGGCTCTGGAGAAGGCCTTTTACTTGTGTTTCCCAGTCATGGATGTCTGCACTTATCTCATTCTTGGCATCCTCCCATTTCAAAGTAAGACGTGGCAGTAAAGTATTCTGAGGCTGTGCCAAAGAGCAGATTGTTGTAGGAAAAAAAGTGTTTCTTATATGTTATGCTGAACTCTTAAGTTTCTAAGGAATTGGGCTAACCCATTTTCCCTATAACATTAAAGGAGAAGGTAGTTACCACCCAAATAACAAGTCGCTTACTGGTGCCTCTGAGTACAGCGCGTATATTTGGGTGAAGAATAACTTTGGTCTGCAGCTCCTTACCTGTCCCATTCCCAGAACCTGGCTCGGCTGTGGTGGAAGGGCTCGCTGCGGGATGCAGGGAGGTGTCTGACATCACCCGTGTGCGATCTGGTCTGCGTAGACTCTGAGACAGCTGCTGGTGTGAGAAAGGTGGTCACCCTGTAAGCAACCCCGTGCAAGTCACATTTGCCTTTTTTTTTTTTTTAATTTCATATATTTGGTTTTTGAAAGCTGTATTTATGAGGTGGAAGTGAAAATGAATGAGGGGTAAAGGAGGAGGAAAAGCTGCTGATTTTAAACATGTGGTAAGTGTAGATCAGCCTTCCTTACCAGCAGGGTTTTACAGAAAAAGAATCCTCTGCTAGTTTCCTGTGGGATGGATTAAGGCGTTAATTAATGAGTTTGGAAGTAACTCTATTCTAATGTAGTTCCTGTAGCTGAGAATATGGAGTGCAGCTACAGAAAGAGAGGGCAAAGGGAAGAACTTATGAAGTTAAACCTCCTATGTGTTGATTCATAAATCTACGTGCATTAATCTGTGGGAATCTGCTTTGGAAATGGAAGGGACTAAACCATATTTCATTAAAGCGTTAAATCTGGGTTGGAACAGGAGAAAGTGGTGGAAAGTCTGTAGCTGGCAAAAGGAGATTGCGTTGCTTCAGTGTCACGTGGACTCACAGCAGAGCTGGTGTAATGCTGCAAGAGGGCAAAGTGGGACCATCTACTCAGAATTAAAGCAAGAGATGAAGGGAGAACAGTATTTTTAATCGTGTTTCATCTGAGGTGTATGTTCATTGTCTCAAGGCAGATTTTGAGATTTTGTCCATATTTGAACTGGAACAAGAAAACAGTTTTTCTCAAGCTTTGGATCTGACTTGCATCCAAAGCAGATTTGGATAGGCGCCCCACCTGAATTGTTAAGGACTTGGAAGAAATGTTTTAGTCTTGGCCTATTTCTGGTTTAAAATACATTCTTCTGCAATGGAGCAAAAGTATTTTTTTAAAAAACCTTGAAACAGACAGAAGGAAGTTATAATCTCAAGAGATGAAATTAAGATTTTGAACAGCTTTCAAGCTGATCTACCTTTGGTAGGCAGATTACTAAGACTTGACTGTTGGGCAGGTTTATTTAAACTCACGGTAGTATGTGGTATTGAGAAAACTGTACCACCAATGCAGGGAAACATGAGTATGAACACAGCCCTTGCCAGATTTACTTGAAAAATCTGACAGTGCACCCACCACACAAAGTGGTTCTTCCTCTGATTATGTGTTTCCTGTTCTGTTAATTAGGATGTCTCTGCTCTTCCATATCTCATTTCTTGAAGTAATTTCTTAATGAGTCAGTTGAAGTTTTTTCAGGCATGGGAAGGGATGGGAAATTTGGTGAACTGGCTAACGTTTTCCTCTGATATCTGTTTTGATATCAATTATGATTCAGCTTCCAATTAAGCAGGTCAGGGTGCGTTAGCAAGTCTCCAGTTCATGGCTAAATACTACATAGAGAGATGGCATAAGGCTAAATTCAAGATTATCCAAAGTAATTAGGACAGAAAATTATTTAGTTTGCCTTGCTCGAAATAGTCTGACTTATTGCTGAAATGATGCCAGCCTTAGTTCAGTTCTCTCTGTAGTTCCAGGCAGAAGAAAGCCTTTTACAGCAGATTGTAATCTTTAATAAGGTTGCATTATGCAAGTGTGTAAACTAGGATGAGGAAAGACTAGAGCAGAACTCCCTGAAGTAGTATGGACTTAAAATGCAAAAGAGATGAGCTTGCAGTTAAAAGGCCAAAATTACAAATGATCTGTTGGACAATAGGCTCTGACGTTAAAGAATGGGGGCTAAGAATATGATTTTGGGGAAGAGAAATACACATGTCCTATACTATTGAGTTTACTTACATTGAGTTATTCATGTCCATGTTTTGTACCTTCATTTCTAAATACTTCTAATAGCATCATAGGCAACATTCATCCTTGTCGTATTGACTTGCCAGGACAAGTGAAAGCGGTATCTGCTAAGCTTTATTAGACTATGTTAATTTGGCCAGGCTGTGTAGGATGTGCTTGGAATGTAGCAATTTGTACACTAAGGAAAAAGATAATTTTTTCAAATTAAGTTATGAAATTTGGCAGCATTTCTTAACAGAAAATGTATGCTGAGTTGGATCTAGAACAAAAACATTACTTTTAATTTGAAAAAATTGCTTTGCATTTATCAGAGGTGCTTCATACATCTGGTCATCATCAGAAATGATCAAATGATCAGAAAAAAAAATCTGAAAAGCAAAAGTTATACTGTAAAGTTCCAGAGACTCCACTATCTTTTTTTTTTTTTTTTTTTTTTAAATTTTTGTGATGACTAGAATTCTGCAGCATCAGTCATGAATTAGTATTACTCTTAATAATAATATTTATCTTTGGCTCAAGTTCTTCCAGAGTGATAGAGCTCTTCCCCCTCCTCCCATATGAAAAATGAAATTTAAATCTATGTATCTGCAAGATTGCTCCATGCAGAGTTCCCGTTCCTCTCTCTCACTATACCGTCGCCCTTGAGACCTTGATCACTGATGTCAAGTGAGGGACAACTTTCCACAGTTGTCTCTGGGCTTTGGACCAGATCCAAAAACAAGACAGTGAATTTCTTAACTACTTATACAGAGGTTTCATATATATGATACCTCTTTTTTGTGCATTTTTGAAAGTTGCCTTTTAAAACCATGGCCAAACACGTCCAATTATATTGCCTTAAAAGCTAAGGCCTTATTATGCCTGTAGTAAATTACTGGATGCTGTTCTGCCAGATGTGCATGCACCAATTTCTCCCCTTTTGGAGTCTGTCTTCCTGCACATCTGACAAAAATCTCCGGACCACAGCCGTCACTTAGCACTTTGAAATCAAACCGTCTTTCATTACAGTTGGTATTTCTGACCTTTAAGACCGAAATTCTGAACGTGCCCCCTTATTGGCATTGGGTTTTACGCTGTGCTCTAGGCAGTAATTTGCTGAACCACTCCTGTGCCTTCCAAAAGCCATTTTCCTTTCATAATTAAAAAAGCCTTCAAAAGAGATAGCTGCAAGGAAAGTATAGTATACAGTAGACTCCTATGGCTTTTGGCTTTTTTCTGCATTAAGGAAAGGTTTTGGGAAAACTTTGATTTCTAAGGCTTAAACAACAGCAATAAGAAGTGAGATAAAATTTTATGAAAAATTGATGTAACTCATGAAAGCCATGTACTAAACACAGTGTTATCCTTAATAAAGGAAACAGTTCCTATAGATAGCACAACTTGATGCTCTGTGTAAAGTCCTTGTTACATACATGTCACTGCATGTCACATGCACTTAATTTTCTTGTTCTTAAATGACGATGGAATAGAGTTTTCTGTGATATCCTGGTGGTCCTACTCGGCAGATATACTCATGCATAGCAAACTGATAACTGGTTTTGCTTGGTGTATGCTTTGCTGCGTGAGATAGGGTGGTGTTATTTTACTCAGGGATAAAGTATGTAAGGTATTCTTAACCCCTTCTTACAATTGTCTTTGAATTAGAAGTGCTGCTTCAGATGTGGCATCAGGGCTGTAATCTCCTCGGGCTGATGATACAGGTAGCTGCAGTCAGCAATGTAATGGCTAATCCAGCTCCACAATTTCAGTGGAATGAAAGCAAGTCGGGTGTTCAAGCAGCTTTTAAAATTAGGCCATTTTTAAGTGCTCAAATAGGGATTTGAAGAGCCAAACTTACACACAGTTGAGTGTTCCAGTTTTGGTTTAACTAGGGGTGATGGCGTTTGTTTTGTTTTCCTCACAAGATGCGAGAGGATTTTAAACCATCGCTACTAGAGGGGAGTAAGGGGTGCTCAGGACACTGGCACGCCAGCAGAAAAGAGAGGTGAGCAGGGATGTGCACAAGGAATGTAATGTTCAGGATAAAAGTCTTTGTCCTTTTCTCTAAGGATGAGCCCTTCTGGACTTAAAAGGCTCCTTTTTGTTTCTTAAGGCAAACCTTTGCTCAGGTGGCAATGTTATATTTCTTGTGCTAATCTAAATCTTCCATGTCTTCCCCTGTGCGGTCTTTTTGCCATCGAATTTTTATGGCCTCCTAAGTAAAAGGGGAAATTAAAAAGCATCTATTTGTTTACTCTAGTCCTGTCATCTGGAATAAATGTCCCAATTTATCCCAAGTCCTGCTTACGCTAGGAAGGTTCAGTTAGCTGATGGTAAATGAAGCTGGGTCATCGTTCATTAGTCTCCGTAGCTGGACAAAGCTTTCTGCTCTACCTTCTTTTTCGTCTTTGATACTTAAATGCTCTTACTTGGTCAGGATGGGCGTTTTTACTCTGTCCCCTGAGGCCCCTCATGAAAATGAGATGTTGCATCTTAGAATATCCTGTTAAGCAAAACTGCCTGAATAAAATACAGATCCGTGTTTTATGACAATAGCTGACTGTGCAGCAGTGGGGAACATGGGTCCCTCAGGACTCGCACGCTCCTTTACCTTCTCCTTTGATCATGATGAAACAGATGAAAACTTCCTTTTATTTTTAATTACCCTTCCCTTGCTCTGCTGTAGTTTGAAAGGAGATTTCAGAAAGTCTTTAAATAAATGATATTAAAAAGACCACAGTGTGAGGCACTGCCAAATCCATGCGTCCCTCCCATTGCCTGGGGCCGCGTGGAGCATCTGTACTGTTAGCAAAAGGAGCAGGAGAGCCCCAGCTCGGCGACCTGCACGGGAGGCACCGGCAGCAGGGCACCGCTGGAGATTAGTGCTGGAATTTCTTCTCCTCTCTCCTCTCGGTGTATTTTGCCATTTGGCTCCCAGAGGCAAGGTCTACCTCTTCTGTGATGATGATGCCTCCCACTGTCAAAGCCATGAGCGGATGAGAGCCATTTGCTCCTTAAATGTATTTGCGTACCCTGCAGATATGTATAAAAAAAAATGGGACACCCAGGAGTGTGGGAGGAGCACGGGAACTGAAAGCCCGTTATGTTACGACTAATTTATGGCTAGGGCAGAGAGTTGTGGTAGTAGGCTTAGGCAGTGGCCTTGCTGTCCCAGCTAGTGCATTTGTGCCTAGAGCTGTTTTGATATATTCTGCGGCTTCCATCATGATTACAAATGCACCATCTCTTTCTTCACTGCTCCCAGCCTACAATTTAAGAGAAAGTCTGTCTGAAACTTAGGAGAAGATGATGAGAGAGGGAGGGATTCTTCTCTCTCCAGTTATCCATTTGTTTCTTGGCTTTATGTGTGAGTTTCTTTTTTTTTCTTTCCTGTTGCACTGAGATTTGCAGGCAGTTTCTCATCCCAGTTCCTCCTCCTCTGATTCTCCTCCAAAAGCAAAAAAAAAAAAAAAAGGCACCACGCTTTTTTTAATGCTGATTTGTAATCCAATTGTAAGAACTTAATCTATCTGTAGGAATCCCAAACTGAGATTTCACAACCTCCAGCAGTACCTATTTTATTGTACCTGCTAAGGCTTTCATCCCAAGATATTTTCCTTCGCTTCTGAATTTTGAAATAACCGCTGTTATGGCCAAATACCGCATATCGCAGCGCTGACATCCAGTCCGTGTAGATTACTCGCCCTGCACAGAATGTACTCTCGTGTTTGGTGTCGTCCTCCAGCGTGACGCACGGAGCTCGGCTTTGCTCTGCGCAAAGGAAGTTTCCTTGTAAACTGCAAGAACTTCTGAAACTGGATTAGCCAAAGCTGAAGCTAGCCCTGGCTTTCATAGGAAAGCAGCTGAAGGACAGTGTTTACTACTTTCTCTCAATGTAAACTTTTCTGCGTAGCTCAGCTTATTGCGATGGAACTTCACTGAAAACTACTGATGTTAGGCAAGGCTTGTGAATGGGTTGGAACTGGTGCCTGGAGTAATGATAGGCTGCAGATATATCCATCTTGGGTTTGATTTTTTTTTTTTTTTAACTTAACTTTGTAGTTACAGTTTATTCTGTACGCCTACACTTTTCCACTGCAATAGAATACATATTTTATTGGTCTGCTTTGAACAAGGTAAATCTGGATAAAGTTAAAATAGTAAGAACATTAGGCAGATTATATTCTTATTAATGTTTCAAAAAATTATTTCCTTCCCCTTTAGGCCCCATAGGGAACTGATACAAAATGCCCCATGAAAAGAGCTTCAATTAAATAATGTTTTTTATTTAAGGATCTCAAAGAACTTTTTACATACATTAACTTTTTTTAAGAGTGTGGAATGGAAGAAACCTCCTGAGCTGCTGTGTGCATTCTGCTGCTGGTGCGGGCGCTCATGTTACACGATCCCTTTCCTTGCAGCACCCGTGCGAGGTTGTCCCTTTTTTTCATCTCCATTTCACAAACCAGCAATCTGCAGCAATTACATGGATGGGTCAGTGGCAGGGCTAGGACAAAGCTGAGGTTTTGTGTTGCAGTTACACTATGCTGCCCTCTAAATAGAATATTCACCAAGTGTAGAAGTCTCCATAGTAGTTCTGCCAGTTTCTACGATCAAATGTGTGTTTTGACCATGGAAATTACAAATAGCATGGGAGTTAATTTTGCCAATCATTTTTCTTACTGTAAATTTCTGAAGCAAATGGAATAATTCAACTGAAATTCACTTTGTGATACATACATTTGTCTTAAACAATTTTAATCTGAAAATGGTCTTCAGTATTTTAGGATGAAGACATTAGAAGGTACAGCTCCCTGCCATGTGCTATTGAAAATAGGCACTAACTCTGCTGTGGTCAGTGAAATTGTTACAGGAACATAAAGAGCCTAAGGGCCCATTTTACGATCTCGTGTCTGTTTAGGAAGCCTGGCGAGCTGGAGGATAGAGTTCTGTCTCGTAGACGTGAAGCCACAAGTCATTATGAGCTTCCTGCTCATTCAGAAACTGAAGTAACTGAAACCCGCTGCTTCCAGCGCTGTGTTGGTTTTGCAGACTCTGTGCATTGCAAGAGTCTAACAGAAAGAGGAGATTAAATAGAAGTGACATCCATTCTCCTTACAGGTAACTCATTGTTGAGAAAATAGCAAAGAATAAATATCCAAAGGCAAAGGAAGTGTTGACAAACATCATGGAAAGCTGCAGAGAATGAAAATGGACATGCAGTAATAATTACTGGCTGGTGTCCTTTCAAGCCAAGAGATTTGCTTCTTAATTAGGAGGCTGCCTCTTGGGCTGGGGATAATTAGCAAATTTAAGTGCAAAAGAAGGGGGAGATAAGAATCTTTTGTAGTCCATTTGTTCATTACTAGAGCTTTTGGATGACAGATGAAAATGATAATAAGTTTCTGCAAAGCATTTAGTAAGTAATTTTTATGATCAACTTCTTTTTTGCAGCTACTTTACCAGTATGTATGCGCTCTTTTAACAGCAGTCAAAACTATTGGTAGGGCTTCTGAGGGGTTATCACCCTCATTTGAGACTTGAAGTGGATTGCTAACCTCTCAGCACAACACTTGAGTGGCATGGAGCAGGCCAGAGGAATTTCCTTAGTCTCCAAAGGTATGAATGTTGACATTGGACCTGATTTTAGGAAGTGTGAAGCAGTCTGAAATCCCATGGATGTTAATGGAAAAAATAGGGAACAAAATTTCTTCTCTTCCTGCAGACGGTCTCTCTCTGCTCGAGTTGTGTGGAGCTGATGGGAAATGGGACTGAGAGGCAGGGGGAGTATGTTAGTTCTCCAGTATTCTCATATTAAGTAAAATGCCTTTTCGGGTGGCACTGTGACAGGGTCCTCTTGCTCGCCTGATATCGAGGTAAAGATGTGATGAAAAGCATTCATCTTGAAATCCACTTGGATAAGATGGAAGTGGTCTGAGGAATGAGCGTGTTTTGTGTGGTCAGCAGGTAGGAGGTATGAGGAGAATTAAAAACTCTGGAGAGCGTTTGCCCTTTGTGGAAGGGTTATGCAACTAATTTTACGGAGTGGTTTGAAACTGTTGTGGTTTCATTCATTAGTACTAGAGATGATGTGGAAAAAGAGACAAGGTTGCTGGCCCTTACAAACACAGGAAAAGATGTCTTTTCTTAGGCTGATTTAACCCTGTTGAGACCGGCAGGAATGTCACTAGTGTAGCTGATGGGATTTGGATCTAGTAAGCAGATTAATGGCAGGGTGTGACTTTGAATCAGTCATACAATTTTAGAAGTGCAGTTGTGCCTATGGTTGGTTGTCTTGGCTTTTGTAGCCAGCGCAGGCTTTCCAGATAATTCTTAGCTGTGTTTGCCATATGCTGGGTTTGGTTTGACTAGTGAGGATGATCCTGTTGGCTGTGCCTCCATGAAGAGACATCTGCTTGGTCATATGTGAACTCCAGATCAAATCCGTGTGTCCTGTTAGAGGAGTAGATCAAGGTACGCTTTCTATCAGCTACAAGACTGAACGCAGTGTGCCACAGAAACTGTGTCTTTGGAGCTCTTTTCCGTGATCTGATTTCACTTGACAATTGATTTTTGGTTTATATCCCTCTGGACAGTAAGAACGTTGAAAAATCTTTGTTGTATATTGTAAATTTTAGAGTTTGGATCATTTGCTGCTATTTTAATCTTAGAATGAAACGTGTCAGACACATTTTTCTATCAATATCAGAAGTGTGCTGAGATCTGGTCAGGACCTGACCCACTGTCCCTCGCAATCAGGCATTTCCAGTATGTCTCAGTTTTGAAAAAGAAAATATTCTTGAAGTGCAGCATTGTGCTGTGGCTTTCTTGCTACTGTTTAACTGTAGCCCAAGCTTGCATTTCTCAGTGTATATCAAAATGGTTTATAAAATTGCATATAGGCTTTCCATTTTCTCTTAAATGCTACTGAGAAACTCTCAAGGGCTAACAAAACAACATTAAAAAATCACCAGAGGCTGGCTGTATAACACACATTCCAGCTCAGCAAAAGCAATATATAAAATGAAGGATGTGATAATTTATTTCAGATTTAGGATGAGAATTAGGGACAGGCTTCCCGAGAAGCGGTCGCACTGAGATGGTAAAAAGTAAATGTGATTTGTGTCAGTATAAAGATGTTTATTGAATAAAAAAGTGTTTGTGAAGTACATGTGTCAGAATTATGATGTTAGAGTATAATATACCTGTTAATGTATACATAATGTATAGTAAGCGAGTGGCATTGTGAATTCTAGGGCATATACAATGAATTATCCCAGTGACCTAAATAATTTTCTGTCAGAATGCTTCTTCCTCTTACTTTTTCAAATAGTCTGTAGTAAATCTTCCATGTGTTTCACTCAGATTTATTCTTAAATCCTCACACTATTTGCCCCTTCAGGTTGAAAGCTTGAATTTAAGATAAACTGCCATAGAAAAATGTGTGTTTCACTTCCAGAGAAGCAAGCTGCTCCTAACACCTAACTTTATGGGGAAGGATGTGGGAGACATGATACTTTGCCATTTAGGCTCCATTAAACATAGATACTTAGTGCTATAAACAGGATGTTTAATGTTGTTCTCACTGTGTGCAGTTTGTTGTGCCTTGGCAGATGTATTTGATGGAGTTCTTTGTGCCGTAACCTTGTCACCAAGCAAGTGTGAAAAATAACTGATCAAAATTGCAACACAAATGGGTATTGTGAAATACGCTCATTGTGGCATGCTGGTATTATTGGCCTATAATTAAATATTCTTTTAAAGTATGCAGTTTGCATAGGGTAACAGGGGTCATAGACAGGAGCGAATTTCATGTGCGTAAGATATTCCAGTACTGAAGCAAAGCATAAAGGAAAAAATATGCTTAAACAGTCAATATTCGGTTGCAAAACAAATGGAAAGATTAAGATTTCTCTGCTTTCCTGGCACAGCGCAAAATTCGCTAATCCCTTTGAAGAACTCAAAAAACCTGCCCTGTCATTGCATTATGAACATATTTTATAGATATCATTACTGTTAGCAGTTATTTTGCAGAGAATTTGGGCAGAACCTGGTGTAGGAGAGGTCCTGCGTGTCAAAGTACAAATGCTTATGTGGCCTCGTGATACGTTCCGTAACCTTTGATCCAGACGGCTCTTGGGCTGAACACCAAGGCTTCTGCTCCCATTTGCTGTGTTTAAATCCTCCTAGAGATGTGTTGCAATAAAGCCAGCTTAAAGCATTCTGACTCAGTCCTGCTCTCCCACCCCCCAATTACAGGATCATGTGAAAAAAAAATTAAAAATAATTTTTTAGTTATTCACATTCTCTTTTTGTTTCTTGACCCTGAGCATGCCTTTTCTGTTGTATTTTCAAGTTGTTTACATATTGTGATTGCTTCTTTATTTAAATTTTTCTTAAAAGCCCACTGTATGAATATGATAATGTATGTTTAAAGACAGGAACTGAAACTTGATCCTGTGAGGCTTCTGATACAACCAGGAGAGTAAACGTACAGTTGCTTACAATTTAAAAGACAATAGATTTCAAATACTTCAATAATTAGAAGTCGATTTTAGGTCTGGGAGTCTATTAGATTCCTTCTGTACCATATCCTGGTCCCACTGGGAACAGGAGGAGCAGGCACTCTGGCAGATACTCAGTTCCTCAAAATACCGCTGTAATTTGAATAACCAGGAAGGGTTGCAGAAGAGTTCCTTCAGCGTGATCTCCAGGGTCTGCTCCCACCACGGGCTGCGAAACACGGCTCGGTGCTGCTCGGCGCTCAGCCCTGCAGGCAAGGTCCTTGCAGCGGGGGTTTCTCCCTGACATGGTCATCTGTCAAGCGTCCCAGAGCTGTGCGTTGATGGACAGTGGCACTTCTCAGCCTGCCAGCAAGTATTTGGGATGCAGTAGGATTTTTCCCCAAGTTCTCATTTGTTTGCTGTGGATGGACAACACATAAAACATCCCACCATAATCTGTTGTTTAAATATTTAATGAGGTAGAGAAAACTATCTGCTTTTGAATATAAGTGTTTCAGTTCCCACTGTGAGCTCAAGGTGAGAATCCGGTCTGACTTAGGATTTTGATTACCTTGAAGATCTGGGGTTTGGGGATCTGCGATTCTGATCTGTTGTGTTTTAAGCCTCAGATTTCCTTGTAAAATTTCAGGAATAGTGATGTGTTAAGTGGCAAAACCCGACTCAATGGTGGGAGAACGGAATGGCTTCATACGTGGATCTAGCTAATAAATGAGACACAGAAAGCATGTTTTTTTTTTTTAAAAAAAGCACTAATAAGTGTTAAAGTGTTAAAACCCATTTAAAGTAGATAGAATGGAGCTGTAGGGTAATTAAGAGCTGGGCTCTGTGTCTAGATCATGTGGTTTTGTGAATGCACTGGAAAAGTCTCTTTCTCTCTGCAGTCCGTCATCCATTGGGATCTGTGACCTGTTTTGAAGAGGTTTGCAAAGGTACTAAAACTAGCAAACCTATAAGCAGGAAGGTTATTTCTGTCTCATCTGCCCCCCTGTTTCCCTGGAAATTTGTTACGTGCATACGTCGGAAAATATATTGATAATAATGGTAAAACAATAATTAAGAACCACCTCAGCCTTCACCAGACACTCAAATAAGTATTCTGTGCTTTCCACACTCCTTTGCTTGTTGGAATTGATTTTCTGCTGGAGTGTGCTTGCTGTGTAGCATCGGAATGAATTCCTGTAGTTTTACAAATTGGCTAGATTAGAAGGTCCAGCTTTACACGTCAGGAGTTGTTGACAGATTCGCCAGATAAATGGGGTACTGCCTGTCTCAGGTTTTTGGCTGGTTCTTAAGGCATATGCGTGTATGGGGGTTCGGGGTTTTTTTCTTTCTTCTTTTTTACTTACAGACTTTCATGTAAATGAATAGAAACTCTCAATCAGGGATAATAAGTCATATCTGGCCCCTCTGGACAGATGTCTAGATTGCTTTGACTGTAGCTCTTGCAGCTACTAAGAGCTTCTAGGTGATGATACGCTGACACTTAAACCAACGCGGTAACCTGTAGGAGTGTCAGTGCTGACATTTGTAGAAGATGATAGATGGGAGAACTCCTCTTCCTCTGGTACCTTCAGAACAGCACAGCAGAAGGTCTTCAGGAAAAGATACTCCTTTCCTTATCATCTACTATCCAGCAACTCCATGAACATGACATTCTCCTTCAGAAGGACCAAACAGGCTTTAAAGTGGTAAAATTGGAGAGTGGATCTTCCCTTTCCAAATAGCAATTTCCCCTTGATATCCCATGGAAACACCTTCATGTGAACTCTGGGCTCTGGGAGCAGATGCAGAGAGCAGCTGCGAAATGCTGAATGCCCCCTTTGTCTGCTGCGGAACATCCAAATGGAATGTGTTTGACCGAATATGTGTTGTACGACATAGCTTTTTATACTTTTCAAGAGTCTGTGATGGTATGAGTTTGGGCACGGTATGTCATACTGAGGATCTTTTCCTTATATGAAGGGTGACATTTTTATATTCAGTTCAAGTGGTTTGGTGGTCCTGTTTCCTTCAAGGTGGTCTGTTCAGCTGAGGTCCTGTTCTCCTGTACGTTTAGAAGCACACGTGATTCTCCAGCTATCACAGGACCCGATTAAGGATGGTGGTGTATTGTTTGTGACCTTACTTTATGAAGAACCAAATTTGAACAGTTTGTGGAAATTGCATTTAATGACACCTCTGACCTGCAGCATCCGCTCGTCAGCTCACTTGCTTTAGTGATACTTCATTCCATTTTTTTTTCCTGGAGAAGGTATGGTCAGCTGCCAATCCAGCTTTTATTTCAACAGCCTACCTGTAAGTATGTATACCTAAAGACTTTCTTTAGGTTATATGACAAAAAAGAAAGCAGTCAACATCAAATAGCGGAAAGGCTTCAGAAAGAGGTTTTTTTTTTTTATTGCAGGCTTAACTGTTGAACATTTTGTGGCTTTTCCTGGTGAGCTGCAGGTGGGATGCAAATTTTCTGCACAGCTTAAAGAGCTGGCTGTAGCCTGTGGTTCCATCATGGCTTTCTGGAGTCTAGGCTGTCTGGTCAGTGAGAGGGCACTGATGTGTGTTCAAACACACAATGTTTAAAGTGAGGGAAAAAAAAAAAGCGCCTTTGGTTTTAGTGGAACATATAGAATGTAAAAGCCTGGTGTGAGAATAGGATCCAGGCAGAGTTGTCTTCTGCCAAGTCACAGTGTATCTAGAGAAGGGAGACAATTAAAATAAGTGATGTGGGAGCAACGTAATGTGATTTGTATTAAAAAAAAAAAAAAGAAGAAAAAAAATTGCTATCTCACAGCTGGAGTATTTCCCCAGAGAGCTACCTTGAAACATCGGAGGGAATTTCCCAGTAGCGTGTTTGAATGTGTTCAGATGTGGCTGGAAACCACTGAGGCCTGAATGCGGTGCTGGGGGAAGCGTGTCAGTGCTCATGAAAGTAAGCAACCGTCTAAGAGTTTGCCAAGTCATAAGCCAAAAACAAATTAAGGGAGATGGGTAGGGTCAGTTCCCAGAGCTGGGCGCGAAATGTAGCTGGTGAATGTGCCACTGATCTTGCTGAGAACAATTGTAGGACAATTTTATAACGCTGAATGTTTGAAGCTTTTTATCTGCAAAGTCTGTGTTTTTTTTCATTTGCTATAAATAAGTTTTATACATGCCAAGATTGTCAGATAAATGCCTGCTTGATTCAGCTAAACGTGTATTTAGCTGACTTCTAAGCCATTTTGTTCAAATGAGTGCATATTGCCATTTATATTCTCAAATTGAGGAGGTGATGGTGAAATCTGACTCCAACTTAACTCAGTCCATGATTAAGTTTTCAGGACAGAGAATGTTCTTCATATTATTTGTGAAATGATCTGTGTGTTTTCAACATTGTATAAAAGCTGCTAGTAATAATTCAGAGAAGCTTTTGAAGAGAAGTTCTGAATCAAATGTAAACAAACTGTAAGTGAATACCAATTTCCTCGAGCGAGCAGCTCTTACCATTTCTAGGTTCCCATCTTATGTAAAGCCTTAAAATATGCAATGGTTTCATGTAAACAGGCATGAATACATGGAAGTTGGATACAAACTACAACGTGAATTTCAGAGTACATGTGAATTTATTTTGTAACTTGGTTTGACGTACAGAATGAAAAAGATGCTTCAGTTGTACTCCGAACCGCAGAAAGCAGCGGAGGGAAGCTCTGAGCTGCTAAATCCAACCTGGAGTCCTCCTGAACTCAATTTAGGTGTATCGCCCTCGAGTCCATGGTATGATTGCAGCTTGTGTAGACTACCTGCACTAGCTTTAAAATAACCGAGTTGAGTATTGGTAATAGTATTGCTGAGGCAGCAAGAGCTTGATGGAGAGGCTGCAACTTCCCCAAAACAACCTGTGACTGCAACCTCCCTCCTCCCAAAAAGGACGAGAAGCCTGAGCTGAGCTTCATGCTGAAATGAATACCCAAAGACCCTGTTTTAAACTTCCTCAGTCTTAGCCTGCATGAGCTGTAGGCACAACGTTAGGAAGCAGACAGACAATCCGTAGAGTGTAGAAGGAGGTTCATGCACTAAATCCAATTGCTCAGAAAATGAGATTTGGTTAAAAATCCTCAGATTTGTTGTTTAATTTCTCATCATGTTTGGGTTTATATCTGCTGCCTCCTCTGAGCTTCTAAGATTGCATTAAAGTTCAAACATTTCTTTGCGACCACAACAGCTAGAGCTGTTTTGTTTTAAATGCAGGGAGAGAGTCACAGGGAGTTATTCTCCTGCCAGAGTAGGCTTTAAAAGAAACCCCTGCTGGTATCATAAAACAGTGATAAAATTGTGAAATGAGTTCTTTCCTCTAAGCATGAATTGCTTGAACTTTATAGTGGTAGAAAAAAGACTTCACTGGGATAGAAGAGACTGTGGTTGTGTAGGATAAACCACTAATTTTGCTGTCTGTCACTTTTCATCAACTACAGTGTTCTGTCACCTTGAATTATAACTTGTAAATCTTGTGTTCGCACTGGAGCTTAACCTTGAATTGAGACTAAACAAGTAGATGGGATCTTTGCAGCGAGGTTGCAGGAGGTATGATGTGTAATACCTAATAATATAAGACAAAGCTATGAAATGCAGCGCTATTACAGAACTTAGCGTGTAGAGAGGAACAGCTAGTGAGTCGCGGTGACAATATCTAGCATTTTCACAAAACTCTTCCTCATCCAAGCCTCTGGAAGGTCGGACTGTTCGTACGGCAGGATGGGAGCTAAGTGAAACTGTGTTCTTGGGTCCTGGGAGTGGAATGGGGACTACCACATACCTGTCTCCGTTTCGGGCAGTTGAGGAATGCTGCAAAGGGCAGAACAATTGCAGGGGAGGGGAGGTGAAAAGAGATACTGAGATACTGAGGTCTATAAAATCATGAGCGGTCAGGAGAAGGTAAATAGGTAATCACTGTCCCACGTGTCTTCCTATATAGCAACTAAGGGACATCAAATAAAACTTACAGAAAGCAGTTTCAGATAAACACAAGGAAGCCAACACAGAGCAAAATAAAGCCATGGAACTACTTGCTGAGTGATACTGTGGATGCCAAAGTGTTACGTGAGTTCAAAAAGTCATCAGAGATTCATGGAAGAAAAATTGATTAAGGGCTGGGAAGTATCCAGGGATTCAGGAAATCCCTGACTAGCGCTTTGCTGGAAGTAGGAAGTATATTCTGGAGAACATCGCTACTTTCTTGCCTTACTCTTATATAGTTTCTTAAGAAGGAGTTCTAGGACACCTTTGGAAACAGGATATTGAGCTTTTATCTCGGAGTCTCAGAGTACTGAGAATATTTGTTCTTATGTTATTGCGACTGGGGACCCTTGGGGCTTCGCAGGCAGTCGGTAGGCTCACAGACACTGCTGTCATATCTTTCTCTAGCATCCTCTATTTAGACAGAAGTACTTGCAAACTCTGTGTCTGTCTTTGGCCCAGAAAGCACAGATGTTTGATCTTACTCATCATATGTTATGAAAAAAAAAAAATGTATTTCTCCACAGTCCCATCAACACACCCCGTTATTGCTGTTAGGAGTGGCTTAGAGCTTTGCTGCTAATGCAGTTCTCAGTAGCTTTCCTGTATTATATTGTCCAAATATCCCATCGCTCTCCATGTATTAACCTTTCTCAGTTTCTTATTATACTACTTCTCCCGTCTTCTGTTAGTTGGCATCAAAGCTTTTCAGACATTGGAGAAAATGTTTTCTTTTTCTAACTCACCATTTGCTTTAGCAGTATGGGGTTTGTGTTCATTGTGATATTTTTAAGATATTTTCTTGGCATAATGACTGATTTGCAAGAAGTTGAGAAGACACAAAAAAGCCCAAGATGGGAAATTAAATTTGGTTTAATTTCTTGGCATGTGCAGATTCATTTCCCTGCTCCCTCTAGTTAACAGTGCAAAATTTCAGCCGATTCCCAAGCTATCAACATTCTTGGGTCTTTTTGTGGCTGAAAATCTGTTTCTCACGATCCATGTCATTGGGACAGGGCAAGAAGTGACTATGTAGGCTGCTCCATCCCATGCTTTTATTGTGGCTCTGACTAATGGATGTTCAGAGACCCCTTGCTAATGGGATGTTTTGCTTATTCATAAAATTTCATCAAGGCCAATTTCTGAAGAAATTTCTTGGTCTACGTGCAATGTTGTATCCAGAGGCATGAATTTGGCAGGCCTGATAATAAGTCTGAGTATTGAGGATTGTTATGTCTTCCTCCCCAATATGTCTAAATAATGGTTCATAATTAACTCTGGCAATCTCTCTTGTCCAAGCAAAATTCATCATTTTGTAATTCTCTGGGGCTTTTGCCAGCTTTCCCGCGAGGAGTGTTTGGACTGTGTGTGAAGAGGTTGCAAGGCCAGCTAAAACAGCCAGCAGACGATTCTTCCAATTAGCGTATAGCGAGTGTGATGCCCGTCCTTGCTGGGAGCGTGCCTTTTCCACTCTGGCAGTGGGGCAGTCATCAAAGAGTCCCTGTTTGTAGTAAATAGCACTTGGCCTCAGCAGAAAATGAAGCCATGAGGCTTTTCTGATCTTACTTGTTTTTTGTGGCATGCATGAGGCTTGAAAATTCAGTGGAGGTGGATATGAATATTTTCCTCAAGGAATACAGACCCTAGATGCAATTCCCAATGTGGTAAGAATTTGCTTCCTATCTTTCTTACCATCTTGTGGTTGCAAGGTACACAATTTGCCATCTGTAGAGGAGTCTTCCCACTTTTATTCTAACCCCTACGTTTGGAACGGAGTGGATAAGATCATTCACCATTCTGCAGGAGAAATACCAAGTGCTACGTTGCAGGGACATTGGCCTCAGACTGAGAAGATACTGCACGTTTCTTAGGAAGGTTCACAATAGCTATATATTTCCATCTGGTCTGCATTTTTCCCAGGCTTGTTCCTGCAAAACAAAGTTACCAAGGCAGACCAGTCCCACATGTCTTTAGAAGAGTGGATTGAAAAAAAGACTGCAATGTCTTAGAGTTTCTATCCCCCTTCCCGGAAATCGCTTTTACAGGAAAACGCTGGACCCAAGTTCTGACCCGGGATGGAAAATCCTATGTGCTTGGTCATATGCAAAGGATTTGTGAGTCACATGGAATTTACACGTCACTTGCTGAACTCAAACCTTGGAAAAGACTAATCTTCTCTTAATTTATGTAAACAGGAAACTGTGTGCAGCCATTCAGATGTTCTCAAGCTGCACACTCTACCCTCTTAGAATGTTAGTTTTCCCTGGAGAATAGCAATGTCCTGTCAGCATGCCAGTCCTACTTTGTATTTCATACCTGTACATGGACTTTGCCTGCATGCCTAATTCTCCTGCCTAGGTTTGCATTATTTTATCTTTCAATTTGAAAACTATGTACATCTGTAAAAACAAAGTGTAATATATGGTAGTGGTATGCTACTGTATTCATTTGAATTAATGTCCCTTAAAGTGCAAAGGCTGCAGAATTCATGTATCGCAGGATGGTAGAGCTCTGTGCGTTTTATGAAAACAAATCCTGTTTTTATAAAGGCCAATTTATAACTGGCTCCGGGTTCATTTAATTTTGGTGGTGCGATGAGAGGAAAAGCAGTGGCAAAAACTTAGATTATCAGTCTGAATTCACAGACTGTACAATCTTGTTTTTGTTGCCTCTCTACCAACAGGAATTCTGCGTGTTCGCATTCTTGATCCTTCCCCTCTTCCTTGAGGAAACACAGCTGTGGAGCAGGAGCCGTGGTTGTACTGCGTTTCTGCGGAGGGCAGGGGGAGTTGGGTTGCACTGTATGTAGATGAGATTTGTGTCATTTCTGTGTGTCAGGAATAAGGGCTTTATCATATCAGTTAACGTCTGTTTTCCCATTAGACAGTTTTTCTATCCTGAAAATGGCCAAAGCCAAATATCCCAGTTGCAGGTACATTAAGATTAATAGCAGGCATAAAGTCATCCCACTTTGAAGCTGTGAGTGGTTGCTTTTTGCCCTGAAATATGATGATTTATTTACTTGGTGTA
The DNA here is from genome assembly GCA_009819775.1 of Phoenicopterus ruber ruber. Classification (NCBI taxonomy): domain Eukaryota; kingdom Metazoa; phylum Chordata; class Aves; order Phoenicopteriformes; family Phoenicopteridae; genus Phoenicopterus; species Phoenicopterus ruber. Next base: position 6,395,467 of record CM020228.1, on the reverse strand, counting down.
GTAGCCTTAAGATTTCTTTAACAATGCTTGAGGATTGTTTATTTGAAGAACCCCCGAAATTGATCAAAACTCACTAAAATTGTGAAGTTACTGGACTTAGCTAGAGCATATCAAGCCTCTGCCAGAATGGTCTTGTCTGGCAGTAAAGTGAGCGTAGTTGGGGTATGTTCATCTTCTGGGGAGGATTAAGTTATGACGAACAAATGACTGTTCCAGATGAGCATATTCCCCAGGGCTTAATGAGCTTTAATTTATGTGCATCAACTTTGTGGCACTAGTTGAGGCATTTACCTCTGCTTATTCTGCTCACCCTTCTAGGTTTGGATTGTGATGCCTCTTTATCTGGTAGGGAGCCTGCTAAGCTATGACTTTTTTCCAAACTACTGCAAGCCCCTGAAACATCTCTCACATAAATTTTCTCCTTACACATATTTTGAGATCTCCTTTCCTGGTTGGTGCCCACAGCCCTGTGTTTAAATTGATTGCAGCAACACCTACCTGGTGCCGTCGCCTCCACACTGCCCAGTGTCCCCTGTCCCCCTTCTGTTGGGCTGTTGAGGCTCAGAGCCTGGTTGGCCTGGGGGAAGGAGGCATGGCTCAGGCACAAATCAGAACACACAATTTTACTTTTTTCTAAATAATCTGGTTTACAAAAAATGCCGGCCCAGGTGTGGCTGATGGCTGTGAATGGGGTCACATCAGCCTCTTGTCGCTCTGCTCCCGTGCTCACAAGTGAGAGGCTCCCCTGGGTTAGAAGCCTTCCCCACCGGCTCCTTCAGGCGGCGCAAAACTCGATGCCAGAGAGGAGGTAAGAACTTCATCTCTGGTCCTTGAAGCTTTCCAGGGAAACTAGTGTTTTATTGTTAATAATGTAAGTTGACTGTTACTTACAGATGGTCTTTCCCTCTGTCTCTGCGTGAACAAATAAGCCATAGAGTGTAATAATGCCCACAGCAGATGTGTGTTAGAGAGAGGATGGTGACAGTGGAGAGTATTGACCTGAAGTTGTGAGCTGCAGGGCCGATACATACCATGAGCTGGAGTATGTGATACACATATGGGATCCTGTATGTGGTTTCAATTTACATGGTAATTTTCTTATTTTTATATATGTATTTCTCTCCTCTCCTTTTGCTTTCTGTCACTATCTTTTAAAGTTCATGGAAGAAGGTAGACAAACTGTTTTCTTTGGAGCCAACAGCAATACCATGTTTTTTTGCTTTTGGCAGTCTGTTAGCGCTTTGGATTTCGATTTCCTTTACCTACTAGATATATTTATATATGTAGATATTAAAATAACACAAAATGTATTTTGTCTGTTTCTGTTCATCTTTAAAACAATGTGCAGCTGTTGAACTGCACATGAGTGTTCAATTGCCGCAGGTCATTCTTGCTGGATGTGTTGTATTGCTGCACCCAGGCAGTGATCTCAGAGAACAGTGCGATGGGCTTGGTTCTCTCTCCCTCTCCTTTAAAAAAATAAGAATAACAAGAAATAATTACAGGCATATATGTGGTGAGGAAGAAACTTTGAATGATGTTCTTGGCTTGGTCATTTTTCATCACCTTATATTTCCTGTGATATAAATTTATTGTTTCTAAAAACTCTTTGGTGGCAGCTGGATAGCAAACCACTTACGACATTTCAGTTGAAACCCTGTTCTCCTCCTCACCGCTCGATCCTTTTCTGTTGGACCTTTCTGCCCCTTACTATAGGTTCTGCTTTCTCTCCCATTCTGCATTTCCTATCTCTTCCCTTTTCTTTCCTCCCCTTGGTGTTTTGAGTCACGGGCCTTCCTGTTCCATCTTCCTTCCTGCTCACAGCAAATAGAGGACTTATCTTGAGTGTTTTTCAGCTGCAGGTCTGCTGAGACTCCAAGGAACATGTTTTCTGGGGTGTTAGGCTGGTACGGAGTGGACAAAGCAGCAGGGACCAGGTCAGCAACTTGTACGACCTGTTTTCCTTTTGCTCCTCTAACTGCCTCTGCAGCCTGTCCTTGTTGAAGAGGTGCATAAACTGTTGGTGGGTCAGAGCGTGTGCTGTGTTCAGGCCACACAGTGCTGCCCTCAGAGGTCACTGTCCAGAATTTTGAGTCATCAGTTTACTCCTCCAGCACGTTAGTCATGTTTCTTGAATGCAAACTGGAGGCTGGGGCTGCGTAGGGTTGGGGTGGTGACGTAGGAGAGGGAACACAGCTGTAGATCCATTAGGGTTAGTTGGAACTTTTTGGTCCATTTTCCCTCTGAAAAGGACACTTCTCTCCCCCCCAACCCTAAATTTGCTCAGAAATATCTATGTACAATTTAGATTTTCCTTAAAAAATGAGAAACAGTAATTTTTTTGACATTTGTAGAGAACGCAGACATTGAAAATGTTTTTCTTTAATTGAGAACAGAGGTAATTATTTATGCTGACATATTTCTCAGGAAGTGGATGGGGAGCCCCTTTCTAGCCTTTCAAAAAGCCACCCTTCCGCTCTGCTCTCCTCTGTTTCTCCATCACCTATGCATAGAAGCAGCAAGCACAACAATGCCGCTCGTCCCTCCTCTGTGAGCACAGGCTTCCCCCTCTGCCATGGTGACCTGGAGGGACAGAAGTTGCTCTGAGGTACATCACTGCCTGTCCTGGGCCCTCTTGTTTATTCTCAGGTAATGCAGAATCGTGTTTCTTTTCCTGCTTTCATATACTTCCATGGGTTTACTTGAACTGCCAACAAACCATTGACAACCTGGCTAAGATTCTGGGAAAGAACGTAAATATTAGATTTGCATCGTGGGTCTCCTTCCTTCAGTGCTGCCTGCTGTTTGGGACCCCAGCGTGCCCAGATCAGCACGCGCTCAGCTTCCCAGCAGAGCAGAAGCTTCTCCGCTGACGTACAGTCCTGTCCTCTGGTACGGTACTGTATTTTGTTCTCAGGGCTGGGACTACAGCGATGCTCTGTAATGTGCTGATTTGCAATTCCCTGACATACGCTAGTTACAATGATACATTAGGTTTTGGGAAAACTGCCCTCCTAATATACATGGGAGATAACACACCAGATGACTGTTATGAGAGAGATCTGAGACATCTTATTTAACTTAATATCAAACCAAATGGAGAAACTTTGCAGCAATGACTGCCAGATTATCCTCTGAGGACCACAGCCTGGCTATTTGGCTGCTGATAAAACTACGTATTTTTGTATTTACTAATGGGGGAGAAGTGAACTCTCCATGGTGAGTAATGCAGATAGTGGCAGCTCCAGTTCCTCTTCATTCATCACTATACTGCTTTCCCCAAGCAAAGGTCAGTGAATATATTTGGGTTGCTTGCCTCTGTTGCAGGATTTAAGTTCATGACTCACCAGAGGGTCTGTGATTGCATCCTGGCAGTGCGGACCGAGAGAGTTGCTGTTTCAGGAGCCTGTACACCTCGTTCCTGCTTTTGATGGAGGACAGACCCAGGTGGTGGTTTAGTGCAAGGGGAAGGTCAGGACGTGGAAAATTTACCCCCTTAGCCTGTGACTCATCTTACCTTAGGCACGTTCTTTCACATGGCAAGGGAAAAGGTCTATGATCAGTGCTTCATCCTGAGATTTACGACAGCCAGCCACTGTCAGGAGAGAGGCGATGTCTTTTAAGTCTGCCAGTGATTGTCTTGAAGTAGGTCAGTAGGTCATGCCCAGATATCTTTAGTTTCTTTTAAAGGATAGCACTTGTAATCCAGGTGTTGATATGTCTTTTAAACAGCAGGTAAGATACATGTTCTGCATTTGTGTAAAACAGGAATTTCAGATGCAGAACAGTTGGTTGTAATGACTGATCCTTGTATGCTTTCCTTCAGAGTTCAGTTACATTAAGTTTATTTTAATGAATATGCTATTGAACTTTTCACAGTAGGGTTTAGTGAACAAATTGGAAATTCTGAAAAAGATATTAGAGCTGGGTGAATAATTCATAGAGAGTAATTTATTTTATGAACGTCACCTTTTTCTATTTGTGAATTGCCTGGGAATAAAGCATGACTTGCCTGAATTTAGTTGTTAATTAAAATTATGCACCAAATAATGTCTGTCAGCAATCCTTACTTTGTATCTCATTCACAAGCGATTTGTTGTGAGCAGCTGATGTTCAGAAGCTCAACTGTTACGCTGGACACAGAAATTCCAAGATTCATTTTTCCATTTTTTTGATTAGATTGTTGTAACTTGCTGATTTTTACTTTGTTGAAAGAGTTGACTCAGATTCCAGAGTATTCTGATTCATGAGCGTATGAGAATATTGCAATATTTGCCAGAATTTCCTGTTCTGGCCAGCTGTTCTGCCAAAACATTATTTCATTAGAAGACAGAGAAGCAATTTCATTAACAAATATAAACTGTCAAATTTCTTCCTGTCTTCTACCTACTCTGAAACTTAACTTCTGATTTTCATAGTAACCAATATACAAAGGCCGTCTCCATCATGGCAACGTTACCAGACTGTAGTGTTGACTTCTTTCAGGCCTAAGTTTGCAGAGTTAATGAAGAGGAACTCTGACTTTTTTTTCCCTCTGTTTCTCTGTTCCTAATAATGGATCAGAACAAGTCCACGTCAGGTCCAGAGATGATCAAATTTTGTATAAGTGGATTGCTGGTTTGTTGGTTGTGTGTTTTTTTTGTTTGGTTGTTTTGATTTGTTTTTTTAAACAATGTTGACTCAGTCACACAGTAGCAAGAATTAGTTACCACTCAGATATCTTCTCTGTAATTTTCACAAAACTCGTCAGCTAATGAGAACCATGTATCTTCGCACTTTTTCAAAACTGGAAGGTAATGTAATACTTCCAAGCACACTGATCTGTAGAAATTGCTCCAGTCTTTCTTTTGCCCATTATAATGGGCTTTATTAATGCACCAGATTGCAATATACAAAATTAAAGGCATTAGACATGTATACTGCTGCTTATTTGACAAGGTGCTGCATATTGCTTATGCCAGGTTTGCTGACTGTAATCGCTCTGGCTGCGCGCTCGTTATTACACTGTGCTGAGGTTGGGGACTCCAGCAAGCTGGGAAACAATGCTGACCTTATAAAACACCCTGTTTTGTTGCCTCTCTTTCTAGTCCATCTCAGTGATCCAGTTGTCATTATAAATGCAATTTAAAATCCCATAAGAACTTCAAGAAATGTGTGTAATTTACTCCAACTATATTTTATGTTGTTGGATGAGCACTGAAAGTGCAACTTCAGGAAAGCACAGGCTGGCAGCCCACACTCCCGGACTCAGCTGCTGCCCTGCCAGGTAGACACTTCTTGAAATAGCATTGCCCACAGGGATCGTTTGTCGCATTTGAATTGATAACTGGCAATCTGTTGTAACCCGTGTTGCTTTTTCATCATTTCTTGCATGGTTATGCCCTCAGCCTGACATGTGCCTCCCATATGGAGTCAGCCTCTGGGGCTCTGTGCCCTGGACCGTGGATATTACGATTGGACTCTGCGCAAACTGCAGCAGGCGGGAGGCAGGTGCCTGAGCTGCAGTGTCCTGGGCTGCGTAGCAGCGCATAGCTGAGCAATGCGATCTCTGCCATGTGCACCTGGGTAACTACACTTGACTTCACAGAATCATAGAATGGTTGGAAGGGACCTTAAAGATCATCTAGTTCCACCCCCCCTGCCATAGGCAGGGACACCTTCCACTAGACCAGGTTGCTCAAAGCCCTGTCCAGCCTGGCCTTGAACACTTCCAGGGATGGGGCATCCACAGCTTCTCTGGGCAACCTGTTCCAGTGCCTCACCACCCTCAGAGGGAAAAATTTCTTCCTTATATCTCATCTAAATCTACCCTCTTTCAGTTTAAAGCCATTACCCTTTGTCCTATCACTACATGCCCTTATAAAAAGACCCTCTCCAGCCTTCTTTTAGCCCCCCTTTAAGTACTGGAAGGCTGCTAGAAGGTCTCCCCAGAGCCTTCTCTTCTCCAGGCAGAACAAGCCCACTCTCTCAGCCTGTCTTCATAGGAGAGGTGCTCCATCCTTCTGATCATCTTCGTGGCCCTCCTCTGGACTGGCTCCAACAGGTCCCTGTCCTTCTTATGTTGGAGGCCCCACAGCTGAACATAGTACTCCAGGTGGGGTTTCACCAGAGTGGAGTAGAGGGGGAGAGGCACCTCCCTCAGCCTGCTGGTCATGATTCTTTTGATGCAGCCCAGGATACAGTTGGCCTTCGGGGCTGCAAGTGCACATTGCTGGGTCATGTTGAGCTTCTCATCAACCAATACCCCCAAGTCCTTCTCAGGGCTCCTCTCAATCCGTTCTCTGCCCAGCCTGTATTTGTGCTTGGGATTGCCCCGACCCATGTGCAGGACCTTGCACTTGGCCTTGTTGAACTTCATGAGGTTCGCACGGGCCCATGTCTCAAGTCTGTCCAGGTCCCTCTGGATGGCATCCCTTCCCTCCAGTGTGTTGACCACACCACACAGCTTGGTGTCATCAGCAAACTTGCTGAGGGTGCACTCTATCCCACTGTCCATGTCGCTGACAAAGACGTTAAACAGTGCCAGTCCCAACATGCCGACCCCTGAGGAGCGCCACTCGTCAAAGGTCTCCACTTGGACATCGAGCCATTGACCACAGCTCTTTGAGTCTGCTGCGTATTGGCGCATCGTAATTCTTTCTGATTACCTGATGTTTACCCCGATACTGGTTTGGGTTTTTTTGTATCTAGTCCTTTTGTACATGGTTGTAGTTTGATCGTAAGCAATTTGTGGGTTGCATATTTATGCAATGCGTAACTCTTTACTCCTGAGCTACTTCAGCAAAAATAAACGATAATACTGCATGTTCAATATTTATTCTCCCTTTTCCAATGCAACAGAGTCGGAGCAATATAATAGGATCTATTTAACATTTGCTCATTTGCTTTGCAGAATTCTTACTGCTTTTTCTCTGTTTATGTAGGTGTCTAGTATTGCTCTTAACTGTAGATTGCAATATGTAGGTTTTCACTGAGTAAACATACACTCCAATCTGTACAGAAGATTCTTGGTTAATAATAGATGAGATGAACATAACCTGTTTTGATTTGACATTATACATCCTTAAATGGGGTGTGTAGGGGAGGCACACTGTGGTGTCTGAAATGCATGAAAAGGCAAAAATACTCATATCCATATATTTTTGTCAGTGCACAGTTCTTTACACTTGGGTCAAAGCAAAGAGGAAGAACAAATTCCAATAAACCTATGTGTATTATTAATGAGCATTAGCTCACTCAAGAGGACCTAGGTCTTATCTGTATTGCTCAACTAAAAAGATGCAAAACAGATCAGTGAAGAACAAATGGAAAAAATCCAGCCAATTAACTCACTCATCTTCTTCTGTGTAGTAGTAGAATGAGATCGGACACCCATAAGTGTGTTCTGCATGAAGGGACGTGCTTTTTTAAGCAGTGTCCAATGTCTTCGTTACAGCCATGTGTCTTGATATTAAGAATGTTGGCTATTCTGGTTTAGGCATTTCCAGCAAGAATTAAGAGTATGGTTAATCCTTTCCTTGCTAAGAAGAGTTGCCGGCTTAGCGTGACTAGTGAGACAGGAGTTACTGGAGGAGAAGCTGGCAGATGGGGGAGTCTCTTTCTAGGCTTCTCTATCCACATGTTTTCCATATGAATCAAATGCTTTAAAAAAACATTGTAGTCACATTAGATAGTGTGATCACACGGTCTGTGCTGATCTGTATATGTATTTGCACTGCAAAGTTGGTCTGTGGTACTGATACTCTAATTCAATGATTTTTTTTTTTCCATTAAATTCACAGGGGCCTCCTAATATCAGGCCCTGGCCGTCGTTTTAGAAGTACATGCTCATGCCAGATATCTGGCTGTTCTTTGCAGACATGCTTCACTGAGGAAAGATAAGGTGCAGGTTTGAAAAGCAAGTTTACTTATTTTTTTGTGCATACAAATACTTAATTATATTTCAGCTCTTTTTTTAATGAGGTGTAGTTAAAAGTCCCCGTATCTTAATTTTAACCCTGTATAAAATTTGTACAAGTACTGAACAGGAATGTACAAATGCCCAAGTTTACCTTGGCAGAACGCAAAAAGGAATTTGAAAATAAATGGGTCTTTTGGCAATTTTTCCTCTATGAATCACTTATAAAATAGGAAAACCCTCTGTTTGCACACATCTTTCACTTGTGCCAAGTGTCTTGATTGCTGCAGAGTCGCATGCAAGTCTCAGAGAAGAACAGAGTCCCAACGACCAATTGCTGCTACCTGAATTTTGTAGTGCTTGAGGGTTTGCATTTATAGCCCCATGACTGTTCGGGCACAGGAGCTGAGCACACAGAACTCTGGCCACAGCGAGTGACTTTGCTTTCCGAAAGGAAACGTTAGGAGAATTTTTAAGGTGTGATTTAGTTTCCCCCATGAGACCGAAGCAATATGGTGCAGAAGCTGAAGAAATGTTTGTTTCTTAATTGATTCCTTTCCAAGGAAGTTAAAAAGAAAGGAAATTTGAATAGCTGCTGAAAAGAGAGTTCTGTTATCTACTTCTGTAACCCTTGTTGTCCAAGGTTTGGCCAGTATTTATACATCTCTCTGCTGAGCTGTATTTTTGGCACCAAAATACTGGTTGTGGTTTGGATAATCACGTGATTCACTTCGGAAGCTGCCTGCAAGAAAGCTGAAGTTATTCTTATTTTAAAAAGGCAATTAATTTTAAAGCCTTATGCTAATTTTTAAAAATCTCTGCAAGATGTGGAAAAAAGCAAAATTTTGTTCACTCTTGAGAGATGCATAAAGGGACTTGGAGAGAGTCAAATAAAAAAAAAAAAAAGTAGTTTTCAATTCCTGTGAGATTGAACTAAAATTACTTTTTCTTTTCCTCCAATCAACTGTAAAAACTCAGTGGAAACTCTGTAAGAAAACCCTAAATAAAAATTGATAGAAAAATGTTGACCTTCACTACTCTGCTCTCTTTTCTTCCTCCTCTTTGCCCAAGGTAGGAAGTAGCCACCAAAGATGGTTTCTGTCAGAGCTGCGGTTAAGTGTCGCTACCTGTGGTGACTGGTTTTACAAATACAACACACTTGTGAATGTAGGAGTTAGTGAGTGGAGTTGGTTCATGCTAAAATCATTTGGTGCCCATGAACATACTGATGCATTTATAACAAGGATGTGTTAGCATGTTTAAAATTTTGTCTGTATTAATGTTGGCTGATAAAGCAAAGACATCCCAAACATGCAGTACATCAAAGATCACAAGCCCAATGTAAAACCAGGAGGAGCCTGAGCTCTGGGAGCACACGGCTGTTTTAATAATCCCTCTCTTCACGTGCTATGTTTTTTCCCAAAGCAAGACCTCAGGGCTAATTAACCTTCCTTATACTTCCCTTCTTCTTCCTCTGAGGTTATCCCCATGGGTTGAATAATGACATCTCTTTCTCATGGTAATTTACCATATTTCTAAATGGGTATTAGTCCATATGGAAACCAAAAATGGGTATCTGAAAATGCCTTAATGAATTGAAGCAGGCTGAAGTACTTCCCTTTTGTCCTTCTGAAATGAGCTGGTGATTTTGTGGAGAAGGAGGAAAGGCTGATAGCCCAGAGTAAGAGGGAGGCGCACATCTCATCTGAGGGCTAGAAGGATTGCCATTCAATTTTAAGCCTTTGTAGGAAGACAAATCAGGGGTGACCTGATACGTTCCCATAGCTCAGACCTCTTTCGAACGCATGTCTGGTTGCTGATGTGACCAGTTGGAAGTATGAACTCATCATCATCTTCTCTTTTATGAGGCACTTGTGCCCAGAAGAAATCTGGACCACTGAGGGACACCCCTGGAGATGCCACTGTGGGCCCTGTATGTTTGTGCTTTGTGGGCATGTGAGAGCCCACCTGGAGAATGAGTGGAGTCCTCTATATAAGCATGATGTGACGTAGCCATACCTGGATTTTCAAAGAAAAGACTGTTTCATCCTTCACCAGTCAAAACCTCCAGGGATGACTTGCTGCGTGTGTCTGCCGCCACAGGAGAGTGCCTGGCAGGCCAGGGGTTAATTCTCACTGCTCCGTACTGTGCAAGAAGCTGCATCTGATCACAGCCTGCTGTCATGAGACTAAGAGGCCTCTGGCTTTCCAAGACGGAACAGGTTCCTTCCACATACTGTAATTCTGACTGATGGAAGGCTGCTTAAGAGGTTGAAATATGGCTAAAAATGACAGTACTTGTCCTCAGGCTCTTCTGGGAGAGTCAGTGTATCTTGTTCTTTTGTGCTCTTCATTCTCTCTACCTCCCCTTGCACTTTAATGCTTTCCCAGGGTTTATTATTCCTGTAGACCTTGGTGGGAAGATGGCCGTTTGCGTTTGGTTCTTGTGCTGCCAACAGGGAGATGCTGTGCCTGCGCCCACCCGTGCTGCCCAAGTGCTGGTTCGGCTCCAGGAGATTTGGCAAGCGCCCGGTCCTGCCCCACTGCCGGCTGATGGCCGCAGCATCGCTGCATCGCTGTGCTTGGCCGCCTGGCTCGCAGAGGCAGACTTCTCCACCAAGCGCAGACGCGAGGGGAGAAGAACAAAGCAATCGCATTTGTCCGTTTACTAAAGCAAATCTAAGTGTTGTGCCATCTGTTCTGCAACTACATGAAACCCAGTGAGCTCTTTGGAAAAGGCAGAAAATATGTTCAGAATCCGGGGAAAAGATGGATGTGAAAATAAGATGCTGAGAGTTGGTAGGAGCCTGGATAACACCAGAACAGACCAAAAATAACAAAACAAAACCTTGAAGTAGAAAATACAAGAAAGAAAACTGCATTAAAATGGGAGGAAATCCAACACTCATTAGATTTTTCTCCTGTATCTTCCCCACTGACTTTCATGTGTGTGTTCATTTTTGCACATTGATTCTACTCAGGAGAGGAGATCCAAATCGGCATTTAATAGTTCAGAAATGCTGTGATACAGCAGGAGCGCCCAACGCCGCCCCCTGTCATGCTGGTGAGGTGCACCGGTCCCTCCTTGCTGATGAGAAATGCCGGGCGGCTCGGGGTGTCGCTGGCTACCCCAGCCTAGCATCGGGCCTCCTCCGCCTGCTGCCAAAAGGCACAGCTGTGATCCAAAGCACAGCTGTGTGTCGTTTTTCAAAGGCCAGGAAGGAGAATTGCAGACTGTGTGAAAAATGATAAAATCTGGAAAACTTTTTAAAACAACCTTTATAGCTTTGTGAAATTCCTGCTTCCCCAGAGTTCAGATGAATCCCATGAAAGTCTAATTGCGTTAAGCTCCTCATTGCGCTGCAGCGACCGGCCCGGGCTGGTGGCCGTGCTGGCGGCGAGCAGCTGGAAGAGAGGGTTGTTCGTTGACCGACTCTTTGCAGCAGAGTAGCAAAGGGACGGAGCATGTAATGACGTATCCGTTAAGGCTCCTGCTTTGTAAACTGGGAACCGCGGTATGGTCGGACATGACTCGGGTGCTGAGAGCCGCTTGGAGCGTGAGGTTTTGCTGGTGGGAGAGGAAAGGGTATCTTGTAGTTCGTGCTCTGGTCTTGGCCTTCAGGACATCTGGTTTCCCGTCTCTGCCACAGAGTTCCTGCATGTCCTTGGGCAAGTCATCCACTTTTCCTGCATCACGTTTCCCCAGCGAGGGAAGAAGGAATGCTTTCCTCCAGCACGGTGCTGTGAGGCTCCGTAGGGTTGGCAGTTACCATAGAGATGAGGTACCTAAATAGAATTTGAAACCTGTTGAAGGAGAGCTATGAAACCTGACGGTTTTACCAAAAGAACAGCTCAGCTTTGACCGTGTTGCGTGGGGCAGCTACAACAGGTTGTAAAACTGTCAACAGTAGGTGTAAGTACTGTGAAACCAGGGTCAGCTGGAACATAGACTTGTAAAAACAAAAAGCTACCAGTACAAACTCAACCCGTAAATACGAAGTAATATCGCTAGTTAAACAAATAAACTAAAAGGGATTTTTCTCTTTAGGATCCTCTGGGCATTTTCATTTGATAAAGTCTGTTGGTCTGGCAGGAGTCCAAGACCAAGGAGTCCAGACCTGCTTCTGTTCTTTCTAGGGCACCCTGGAGCTTCTGAGGCTCCTCACTGTTTGTATTAAAGGTCTTTAATTTGCTGTAAGATGTCAGCTGGAGAATGAAAACCGTGGAGTTACTCTGATTTGTTTTAGGCAGAGGGAGGCAGGGGAAATCATGTTTTAATTTAATTGATACTCTCTTACTCTTTATTGTAAAATGAAGAGATGACTTTCAGGTATTCCATATTGCACCATTAATTGTTTTCCTCTTTCTCATTCATATTAAAACAAATATTTAATGTCTTCAGTCTCTCTGCTGAAACGAGAGTGGTTTTGAGGTCCTGATCATTCCCATTCAACTTCTTTGGAAACGTTTCAGTTTGGTTGTATTTGCAGGCATCCTGTATCCAGTGTTTTCAATGCAGCTATGCCACTGACTTGTGTAACAGAATAATAATGCCATCTGTCTTGTCTTTTTTTATCCCATATTGGAACATCCTTTTTTTTTTTTTTTTTTTTTTTTTGGTGCTGGTTGACTTTGACTGTAGAGTGAGAGGAGATCTTCATTGAACTTGTTACAACAGTCATCCATCCCTCACCTGAGTTGGAAGTAGCTAATTTAGAGGACTTTTAAAGATGTGTAGGTTGGTTAAATGCTCCTGCCAAAGCATTTTAGTTTTTTGTCAGTGTTAGCTTCCATTTGACAGTTTCCTATGCATTCATTCCCTGATCTTCCTGAATCATCTCTCCTGGGCTCCTGGTAGTGCTATTTCTAACCTGAATTGTGTAGTTAGCAGTGAATTTAAAGTGGAAAAGTGAGGATTTTGTTGACCTCCTTTGTAATTTTTCAAAAATGTTGGAAGTTCATCATGAAACTCAGTGGCTCACTGGTCATATGGCCACATCTTACCATGAGTGTGTTCATCTGTCTGGTCTGGGATGCACATGAGTTGATTGGAACCTCTATTTTCTGAATGAGAGATGTTTCACTATCAGGCCTGAGATGCCCCCGTGTCACCGATGGGTATCCTTATCAGCATTCTGGATGCCCTCAAGAAACGCAGAGCAGCTGTGTTTTGCCTTGTGCTGGATATTTGTTCCTCCTCTAGGCAGGACTTAGATGATTGCCGTAAGTGACTTTGGTTTGGGTGGTGGAGCTGATACAGATTATCTGATAATTTCTTTTGAAAACTAACATTTTTTGCATTTATAAGGGGAGATAACTGGCTTTTTTACTATAATATTTCCTCTGATCCAGATTCTTGGCTCGTAGTTCTTGTAACTATATTTGGACAATTGACTTTGAGAAGTTTATAAGCATTGTTGTTGGCTCAAGAGCTACAATTTTTTTTTTTCTCTTTGCCTAGTAGTCTAAATTAATAACGTCTGTTTAATTCTAAAGCAATCTCATGAGATTTACAGGCAACCTTAAGTAAGGAAGCCACATCGTTTTATAGAAGACATGTAAAGTATGGAAACCACCTCTTGAAGAACTTCCTTAATATCTTTTGTGGTAATAGTATTGTCCAAATAAACACATGCCACTTGTAAACCTACCAGACTGTGTGGTGGCCCTAGCCCAGCTCTACTGGTGTGAGTATAGTAGCCTAGGGTATGTAATTTGATTGGTAGTAGTTCTGAAGGATTTACTGGCTGATTTATGCTTCTTTCTTTGCATTTATTTTCCATACTCTCTAATTTTCAGGGAGTGCATCCTTTATAGGCTCCATTTGACTCAGTGTATGTTGTGTCCAGCTTCTGGCTATCTAGTTGCTAGTTGCTGCAAAAAGGTTGGAGCTGCATTTTTATTTTTTTGAGAAAACAAGCATTTTTCTTTTAAATTTTGCCTAAGAGTATAGGTGCTTTTTGTTTTCCAAAATAAAATATTCTTAACAGTCTACCTTCTACTTCCAACACTTGCTAATTTTTCATGTTTCTACAGTTATTATTGGGCTATGGTTGCATCCTTTAGTTTTGTGTATGCATGTGAGTATTTTAAGTTCTTTTGTGCTGCTTGCAGTTTGGTGAGAAGTTTATGGTTACTGGAGCCATAGTCTGAGGGACAGGCAGAAGGAACATTCTTGTTCTTCAATTCAGACAATATTAAATTGTTTTATTAGTAGCTGCAGCCTTGGAGGGAGTGGAGGAGAAAAATATCAGGAAAAGCACAAACAGCAAAAAACTTAAAAAACTGGAAGTGATCAAGATGAGGGAAAGACAACATCATATGAACCATACTGTGTTGAGCCAGATGTCCATGTAAGTCCTTATCTTGTCTTCAAAACTGGCCAGTAGTGAATGATTTTCTTTGGTGTCTTAGCATTAGTAGCCTTCTGTTTTCTTAGTAGACACATCCTATGGCAAGGAGTTCCGAAACAGAAATGTGTGTTGTATGAAGCCGTACCCCCATTGTCTGTCAGACTTATTGGTCTTGGTACCCGAGTTGTCTTTAGGAGCTCTTAGACCCTGGCTTTGCGTTTTCATTTGCACTCAGTCCTTTGGTTCTGAAGCAGTTGTGAGCAAACCGTGCCACAGGCAGCAGCTAGACTATTTCATTTCTCAGTTTTGTCAGGATAAGTCCTGTAACCTCTTTGTTGTAGATTTTATTCTATAACCTCCTCTTCTGATTTTTCAGTTTGAGGCAGATCCTTCAGTTCAACCTTAGATGAGGAGAGCTCCTACATAGTGGCCTCCTCCAGGTTCTCCAAGGTGAGCGTGTTTTGAAGAACCTCATTTAATTTTGCTGTTTTAGTACTGTCTCTGAGTGCTCCTTTATACCTGGATAATCCGTTGGCCTTACAGATACCCTGATGAGTTTTCAGCTCCTGATGTATTTCAGAAAGGTTTTATGATGAGTTTTTATGCTTTTTGCAAGTTATTCCTCAGACTCTCTTTTGGCTTGCCTTATTGTGATTTTACCTTTAATCTGCCAGTTTATGACCCTTTCTATTTTCCTAATTTGGGCTCTTTTGGGTTTTTTTTTTGAAGGATGCCTGTATGCTTCCAATAACCCTCCCGTGCCTTGCTGTTTAGCAATGCTGACTTTCATTTGCTCTTTCTGAACTTGTTTGGTGGATGGTATACACTTGCTCTGAGCCTTCAATACGCTATCTTTAAATAGTTTGATGCTACCTGCAATGAGATTCTCTTTTAGTTGCCCATTTAATTCTTCTTTAATGTTTCTTTATTCTTATGTAGTCATCCTTTCTGGAAGTGAACACTAGAGCAGAAGTATTGCAGGTTTTGTTGCTCTTGCCAGGACATCAAACACGAGCACGATGTGGTCAGTGCTGCTGAATATTCAGCAGCAACAGTTCAACCGCCCTGCTCACACAGTCGAGGGCTGCGTCCCCTTTGCAGGGCTTGCTCTCAAGAGCTTCATGAAGCAATCATTAATGATACCTAAAAATCCATCCTCAGCACCACTCCCCAAGATGATATTTGCCCGGTCTCCACAGGGGTTGTAGACATCTCCTGTTACCATGTGCTTCCTGCCCGTGTAGCGCTTCTGTTCTCCCTCTGTATATCTCGGTTGCTGTTGCTGTCCTGGTCAAGCAGTGGACAGGATCGCCCTATGCTGTTCTTTTCCTATATACACCTAGAAATTTAATCTAGAGGGATTCCGGATTCTTCTTTGACATGGTTAAACGGTTAATGTGAGTTAATTCTACGCTCTCCTCTCTATTGGCAGGCTGGTGTGTTCATGTGTGCTTCCTATCCTGCTGTTACAGTGTCCCCAGACCGTCTCCTTTTCACTGAGTGTCTGATATGCTCTTATCAGTACACGTCAAACTTGCCCTTCTGTACCCTCCTCTGCTTTTATTTAAAGTACTCTTTACAGCCTTTCCGGTACACTATACAGTGATGATGTGGGAGAAGCTGATCTCTCCTGTGCAGACTTTATCTATTCCAGAGTTTTTCCCAATGCCTGGTGAATCCAAGCTCTTGTTTCCATACCCACTGAATCCACAGCTCATGTCCTCAGCCACGCACTGTCTCTCTGACTTGTCCTTTCATCAGACTGGCAACATTAAAACAATGCCATGATGAAACTCCTGGTTTCAACTTGCAACTTGACATCCAGAACCTCTGTCCTCATGCCCACAATGACCATGAGCACCAACTCCTCCCCAGTGCTTCCTAAGAGACTCTCTAGACATGCTGTGAGATCCACCACATTTGCTCCAGCAGTCAGATTGCCATATGGATGCATATACATTGCCCTTAAGGAACAGTGTTCATTTATATGAGAATGTACTTTATTTCACTTGTAGCAGTGAGGAGGTTGCTTCAGGTGTCTCTGGGTGGTCTGTCTGGCTTCTATTTTTGTGTCTGGCCTGTGAAGTTAGGGATGGAGAGCCTCCAGCTTATTTCCAGCTGCAGCCAAGCTCCTGCTACCCTGAAGCTCCCCTTTGCCTTGCTGGCTTGGTCAGGACAAAGCAGAGCCTTGGGACGGGCTGGGCTCCCTTTGCTCAAGCAAGGGACTTGCAGAACAGGCCCAGCTCATTTTACTTTTGCTTTTCCAAGGACACAGATCCCCAGCTACTGCAGAGTTCCCTGAGCCTGGTTTGGGCTCAGCTGATGTTCTTTATTTCTTCCTCCGCAGAAGTCTGCTAAAATGTATTTGTTATTGTGCAATGCCTAAACCTTGTTCCTTGAACTATAGGTACTGGTGCAATGTAAAGAATAAGGAATGTTAATTTAAAGGTTTTTAGGGACAAGCTTTTGAGGTAATTTTTTTTTAAACTGCATAACACTGCCTATATC
Organism: Phoenicopterus ruber ruber; assembly: GCA_009819775.1. Lineage (NCBI taxonomy): Eukaryota > Metazoa > Chordata > Aves > Phoenicopteriformes > Phoenicopteridae > Phoenicopterus > Phoenicopterus ruber. The sequence goes on along the minus strand of CM020228.1, from coordinate 6,378,709 downwards.
ATTTCAGTCTAAAATTTCTGCCAGTTTCTTTTTTTTGCTTGTTTCCTGGTATGTCCAAGCTTTTCTCATCAGCAATTCTTATTCTCTCTATGCTTTCAAATCTTGGAGAGTTATCATATGCCTCCCTTCCTCTTTGTCGTATAGACAAATAGTGCACATTAATTCTTTGATTTAATCCTTCTTAATAAGCCTATTCCTCCAGGGATTAATTATTTTAGTTTCTGTACTGAATCTTGCACTTTGTTGACATCTTGTACTGGGAGCCTACAACTGAGTGCAGTATAAAATTGAAAGCTCATCTCTCATTAGTTTTTCATGCTCTCATTTGGATAACCCCTTTCCAGGCTCATTCCTCCAATACAGGGTAAGAGAAGGAAGGTTAAAATACGCCTGTCTGTAGGATGTGGAAAGGAAAACAAGTCCCAGCTGTAGCAAACTTTTGGTCCTTTTGTTTCCCCTCACCATTATGGGCATCCAGTTTAAGTAAAACTTGAATTTAGCAGAGAAGGACCCTATCTGATTTCCAAGCCATGAGTAACTGCATCGGTCACTCCTGGACCTGTGGCCGAATTTGGTTTTGAGCTGTTGCATGGAACAGTGCAAAGTGGGTGTGAGATGTTCTCTTGCAGGTGGGAATTTTTACCTGCTGGGGCTCTTGCTTTCACTGGAGTAGCTAACGTCAGAAGCTGTGGTCCAGGGAGACCTGGTTCTGCCGAGGTGCACGTCATTCTAGGATGGTGATTTTGGGGTAAGCTTCCTGAACCTGCTCACGGTGTGGTTGTGTGGGCACTGGGACTGCTGTGCGAGAAGGGGTGGTAGAGCACAGTGGAGGAGGAGGAGATGGGAATGGCCCAGGCCAGAGCTGGCTTCGGCTGCCCTGCGGCTTGCACTCTGCAGCTCACGCACGCCTTTGGAATATGAAATATTGCTGCAGTGACATCTTCTAAAGGGAAGATTCAGGATTTCTATAACATAATTTTAAATTACTTTAAATGCTAAGTTTCAACTCAGACAAATTTAATATATTAAACTTTTTTTAATATAGTAAATCTTTTTCTCCAGTTTGTGGTCTGGATCCTTTTATCTTGTTTACCATAGCCAAGACCTAGACTCCGTTTCCTACCCATTAATGGATCTGATCCAGCCCTGCTGAATTCAGGATGAAGACTGTTTTTGGGAGGCTGCAGCGATGCTTTGGTGAAAGTCTTTGGCCTGTCTTATATAGAAGGTCAGACTAAACTGCTTTAATATTTATGAATCCATTTATGAATCCTGGCCTCAAGATTTATGAATGTGACACCCGTTGACTTCAGTGGGTGGTGATTTGTGCCTTAAGCAAATATATTTTTGAAAAGAAACTTGTGTAGCAACCATCCCATTTTGTGAGAGTTTGGGCTGAAGAGCTTTCCAGTCAGACTGGTTTTGTTTTCTTGCAGAATGTCAATTCATTTTTATTGCTGAGGGTAGGACTTAACTGTGCATTTTGTCAAAGTGACCTCAGAAATGCTTTATTTCAAATGGTTCCTTGTGTTAAAATTGGGAAATTTAATCCTTTTGGATCTTACTGTTAGCAAATTCATGGATTTGATATTCATGCTTTTCCTCCCTGAAAGATTAAAATTGAGAAACTCTGTTGCAGGGAACTGCAATTACTATTCCCTGCTTGCAACAACAGCAATCAAGTTTACAATCCCCTGGGTCTGCAAGATCTGCCGCATTTATCATTTTCGTTCTTAACAGCTATTTAATAACTCACCTCTTTCCCACTTGGAATTACACATACCTGTGGACATCAAGCCTAGAGACTTTCCAAAATGTTCTTGCTTAAGCATTAGTTTAGCTAAAATAACTACTGTCTCTGTTTAAAAAAACTACGGAATTGTAACAGTTCTTGCAGCTGAACTCTTTGGAAACGAGGTTCCTGCTGGCGGTGGTGGAGGCATCCAAAAGGTGGAAGCCGACCTGGGAAAGGTGCGATGCTGTTTCCCTGCACAGCAGCTGCAGGGAAGTCTGCTCCGAATTTCCCTGCTCCGAAGTCTCTGTTACACTTTTGCAGGCTGTACTCTGTATTTGCTGCAGATAGTCATTTTGCAGAAAGCCATGGTCTTGTGTATTACCTAAACCTTTTGAAAATGAGATTTACCTCTTGTGATCTACCAGGGTTGAGAGGTGAGCGGCTGCTAGGATGGGGCAGGTTGTGGGGGACAGCGGCAGGAGGTTTACTGAAGGGAAGCTGTGCTCAGGGTCGTGTTCCGGGGCTCCTGCGCTGCTGCTGGCTCTAGGCAGGCACTGAGTGACAGAGGTGAGAATGTGGTAATTTCCTTGTAAAGGCAGAGAAGTTGGAAGCAATGTTTTTAGCCTTGTCCACTGGCAAAAGCCAGGCACTGTGGCCAGGACGCTTGTCTTGAAATCTGCTGGCATTGCTTTGTGAAATCACTTTAATTGTGTCTGTTTTCTTGATGGTTCAGTGAGAATGAGACACAGTCTGTCTCACTATTGTGTCTCTTAAAAACCACAAAAAACCCTTTTGAGTTTCTAAAATGAGTTATACCAATGCCATACAAATGCAAGATTTGGGTCCAGATTCTCATCTGCTATAAACTAATGCTGTTCTCTTAACTTCAGGTTATATCGGCTGCAAATTTGTCCCACTGCTATTGTTAATCACACCTGCAATTGTGTAGTGACTAAGCTGGGCTCCAGGGACAAACCTTTATTTTTGGTAGCAGTGGAAGCGTACAGATGCATGAATGGATGGAGAGCCATCCTCCCTTGAGCTGCAAGGACTGTACAAAACAGCCTGTCATGAAAGCACTCTTCGTACGAATAGCTCTTGTATGGTGCTTTCCATTAATAGATCTCAAAGTGCATTAAAAATGTGACCTTATCCCCATTCTGCAGAGGATAAACAGGGGCCCTAAGTACCATGCAGCTTTCACGGGGTTACCCAGCAGGCTCTGCCTCTCTGCCAGTCTATGTAATTCCTGTGGGTATACATAATTATTTCCCCCCTTACTTTTTTGAGGAAATAAAGCAACTTAATTGCAAATTGACTTGAAAAAAAGCTGAAAGATACTCCTTTAGACTAACAGTAATAACAATATATATGCTCAGTTAAAAACTTTCTCTTTCTCCCCTTCCCCGTCCAGCGTGGGACTGAATAAATCGGGGTAGCTTCAGGGCAGCAGCAGCACACAGCACAGTAAGTGGGAACATGTTCCAAATGTTTGCTACCATTCCTTCAGTACCTCCACTCACTGTAAAGAAAGATGAATTTGTAGCATGGCACAATTCTTCCTCTGCAATGCTTCAGTAGTTCGAGGCATGTTCTCAAAGAATCAAATGCAAAGATGACATAAGAAGCTTTTTATTGCATTGTTGTCTATATGAATGAAGCTAAATGGAAATAAACCGCCAAGCGCATCTGTTCCTGAATCAATGTACTGTATGATTGGGAATGAATGCATTGCAGAACTGAAAATGTTGAGAGATGCCGTGTGGGCAGGGATGAGTTTGGAAGGTCTGTGTTATGTCCTTACTTCTGCCGCAGACTTCCTGGGTGATCTTGCTCCAGCCATCAGAGCTCCTGGTGCATCAGGTCCATTCTAATGTAATTGAACTAATAGTATTTCCGTACTTGACTTTAGTGTTGGGAGGACACATCTGTTGTTGTTTGGAAAAAGCATGTTCTGTGGTTCTAAGACCTAGAGAAGGATCATAAATAAAAATAACACGTGGAATTTGCTTTCAAATTCTCAGCTATACTAGTGCCGGTTTTGGTCAAACATATAGCAGTTGCGTGTTTAGGGTACAGGCACGTTGATATAAAAATAGAATAAGACCTTGTCCAATATGCTGTCCTGCAATATAAATATTTTCTATTTCAAGTCATCCACAGAGTATTTTTTGGCAACTATACAGTGAAATGCAAATCTCCTCTCTCTGCTTCTCCGTGAATTGGTTGTTGGGAGGATCCCATACTGCAAATTCCCCTCTGGAGGCTTCATTGACATCACAGGGAGCGCAGGCTCCTAACCCAGGCACTGGGGTTAAATACCAGATAGTTTGAACCTCCCTTTGGTCTCAAGAAAATCACCTGAAATTCAGGACTGTATTTAGGATTTGTTCATGCGCAGTATGTTATGTGCCTGGTTACCTTTTTCAGAATCAAATACCCCGAAAAACAGAGTGCTCTCTATTTACAGAAATACTGTTTCTAGGAGTTTCTGAAACACTCTGTTTTTGTAGGTTACTGATTTAATTAACTAAGCAGATACTTGGATTTTTTTATATTAATTTCAGGTTTGTTCACATTTAATTTTAGCTTCCTATCTGTATCATGTGCTTGGAGATTGGAAGTAAATCTGCCTTTATATGGCAATGAGAAACTTTGTAAAGCTCTACTAATGAGGAAAAAAATGAACATTAATTAAACTTGCGGTTACAGGATGGGCTGAGGCTCTGGAGTCCTGAAGCAGCAGCTAGATGGGTTACTTCATTACAGCCTAGAACAGGGAACTGTGATGGGAATGGGAATGAGGAGACAATTAAGTCGCTCACCAAGTGCAGAGCCAGAGAGACATTTAATTATCCACAGGAGCTAACGTTCTAAAACCTGGAGTTTTCTGTAGATCTAAATATGCCGGGCAATTTTTCTGTCAAATTAGACTTTTAAAGAATGCCTTTAGAAATGCAAGAGGGCTTGGGGATGTTGAGGGGACTGGAGAAGAGACCTGCTTTTCAGCTGAGCTCTGCGGTGCGGTGGCAAACTGTTGGCAGGTGTCCTGGGCTGGAGAGGAGGTCTCCATCGTGGGATGGGACTAGTGAAATTACCTTGGGCAGAAAGCCCCCTGTGGAGATGGTGACCTGATGGCAGAGTGGACTTGCCTTGTAAAGCTTGAGTGGTAGAGAAGGGTCCATGTGGCCATTGCCGTGGCCAGTATCTGTAGATCCTGTGGTCCTTAAAAGCCTGGCAGGTCTTCAGGGAGGCGCAGGAGCCCTGTTACCCCCAAAAGAGATTAGTGGAGCTCTAACCCCCAGCCCTGTGTATTGCAATGGACTCATTTGTGGCTTATCAATGTAATTCTTGTCTTAATTAGACAGGACAGTCACTCTCTGCCTTCCTTGTGAATTTTTTCCTGTGTGGCTTTCACTTCTAAATAATCGCCTTGCTAGCCTTAGCAGAGGTTTTGATTCTCTGAACTGCAGTTTCCTTTTGATTAAGTGTCTTCTGCTCTAGTCTTTAATGCATATTAATGACTGCTAAGCAGTGCTTGACTTGAGTAATTTGCAGCTGGGATCTAAAAAACATTGGAAGGAAGGCCTGGGGATGTCCCACTTTGGGAAATATGGGATATTATAGGCTTTTAGCTACAGTTCGGTGTATTCCAAAGGCAAACACTTTTTCAATTAATTTATATTTTTATTAGTCACAGGACACAGTCGCTGCTGCCATCGTTATTTAGCAATATTCCCATATTCACTTTAGTTTCAAGTTTAAAGTCCTGGAAGAGGAGGGGAAGAGGTAACAGTTAGCTCAGTGTTTTTTCCAGAATTGGAAGTCCTTTCCACGGCAGATGCTCAGTTCGACATCTAGTTCTGAATTCCACAGCATGTGTGTGGCTGTGGGATGGTAGTGGAGGGGAGGCACTGCTAATCTGTAACTCCTGAACAGACAGCAGTCCCGGGATGGGCGCTAAGCAGTATAGGACAGAAAAAACACTGTTGCGAGCCATTACTTTTAAGCTCTTATTTCCTGAAAGCAGCTACTGTTCCCCTGTTCAGAGCTTGGGGAAACTGATAACTGAAAGGATTAATTCTGCTTTCGCATCCCCTGGAGTAAAAGTCCAAAGGATGGCCCAAGAATTTTCTGCAGTCCTTTGAGCCTCGCCTGTGTCAAAGGGAAGGCACAAATTTGCTCAAAGAATACAGCATTTCTGGTTTAGTCATCCAGAGGCACTCTCCAGGAAATGGCCCCAACTTTAACGCTCTCTGTTGTCATCATAAACGTGGTGGTTGTCTGACAGTTGGCTTGGCGTGCCAGGCTGGCACAAGGGTGACGGTGTCTGTGGATGAGGACAGGACTGATGGGTGAAGGGCGTGAGCAAACCCGTGCTGCCGGAGTCGTGCCTTTACACTGCTTGCTTGGCTGTGCGCACCGCTGGTGTTGGGTTGATGACTAAAAGCAATCTCCCTTTCGTGGTGGCTTTTCGAGGGTGTTCTGAGTAGTATCAGAAGAAATGCATTAGGCAATTCATCTTGAGCTTTTCATGTTCAAAGCACTTGGCAAAAAAATAACAAATCAGCCCTTGTAATTACCCTGCAAGACTGTTGTTATGCTGGTTCAGAGGTGGAGAAATGGAAGTAAAGAGGTTAAATGTCTTGCTCAAAGCAGCAAGGAAATGTGTGGTGGAGACATTCAGGAGCCCCACGTATTTCTTAATGAATCTTTTATAACTGTGGGTATATTATTAGGCAGATGCCTTGAACTGTGGATTGCTGTAGGAACTCTGCCTTGCAGTCTAAATGAATTTTCTTCTTAAAGCCTTAAAATAAGAAAATACAGCTGTTTATTTCATGAGGATATGTTGGCTAATTCAAAGATTGTGTAGGATATACAATATATAAAAATACAGAATTCTTTTACTATTCAAACACACACTAATTCTTTCCTAATACTTCTGACCAAAAACGTGTTTCTCAGGACTAAACAAAAAGAGAAATTCCAGCGTAAGAAAGAGACAAAGTTATTTTAGTCCAAGATTAAAATGAAAAAAAAAGAAATATTCAGCCATGTTTGAAGGTTAAATTCCTTCCTTCCTACACTCCAACAGGATTAGGGAGGGTATTACCATGGGGATGTACAGAGTGGTGTCGTATCAGTCCGAGAAGCAGAGTGTGAAATAAGAGCAGCTGATGGATGGCTGCTATTCGGCAGTGTTCAGAGCCACGTGAATCCCCCGGCATGCAAAAGGGCCAGCACCAGGCACAGCCATCTGCAGGAAACATCAGCGTTTGACCACTGGTTTTATGTCTTGGGAACCAGCATTCAAATATCTCTTTTGTTTAGTCTTACAGTCTGTCCCAGGGTGTTGCCTTCATCTTCTCAGGGGGGAGCCTTCACTCTGACCAGATGTTTTCTTTTCCAAAAGGCTACCAAGCCCTGGAAGCTAAAGTTCACCTATAAAGGTTGTTCTGCTGTCTCATCAGTTCAACTACTGATTGTAGAAGTTGCCTACCTGTTAATTTTCTTCAAAGGTCTAAATTCCTCTAAACTCCCATCAGTACCCCCTGCTGCATGCAGTGTATAGTAGCCTTTCCCCCAGGATCCTGAAGTATGATCTGCATTTTAAACTAAGATCTGGCATTGCCTGCTTAGTTAATAGGTTTAATAAATCCAGGAATACATATGAACAATGTGCACAACCATGTCGCTTACTTGCAAAAAGCAAAATCACATTTTTTTCACATGACAGTCAAGCTCTCTGTGTATTTCTCCTGGGCATATGTATGGCGTGTGCATCGTACCCTGTGCAGCTGAGCATGCAAATGCTTGTTCCTTCTTGATCTGTAGTTGTTCATTTCTCACAGAAAGACCTTAAAATTTCTGGATATAATACTTAATATACAGAAGAAGTGTGTGTGTGTACAATTAAAATATACATTAAAAGGAAAATAACATCAATTCTGAATTTTTCATGTATTCCTTTTTACAGTAAAAGATCAGTTGCTGTCTCTCTGGGTTCAGGACTTTTAGCTTCTTGGTTGTCTTAGCTTCCTTGAGCTGCTGAGCCTGTCTCACCTTTTTTGTGTCTGATGTAGAATCTAAATTAGATAAGAAGAAAGAGGACAGGATTTCAAATTCAGTTTCCTCTATACAGGCAGGATGGCATCAGTTTAAATTGCTTCAATATAATTTTGCTTCTTTAATCCTTCCCCTTCAATCTGGTTTTGTATACATTATATACATTATATATATGAAATCTGGGACTGGAAATCTTGCCTAATGTAAGTTAAGACATGACAAATGAACCTGACATTTTTCCAAGGAGGGAACCAAAGAACATACTGTATTTATAGCAGTAGGGATATAGTTTGCTGCTTGTAGAAGAAAAATATGCGTTGTATGAGAACTTTGGTGCTGGGATATGATAGGAGTGTTTAGATGATACTTATTTCAAGTGAGGATACTGGGTTTAAAGGAGCCAAACTGGTTCTCCTGGAAGCTTGAGGTGGGGCTTCACCCAGCAGAGGATTTAGGCTCCTGGAAGCTCAGATACCAAGATGTCACAGTGCTGAGCTGTTCTCCTGCGCCCAGTCTGAAAGTCCAGTGACTCCAGGGTCATCAGTGGGCAGAGTGAGAAAGAGCATGATGGAGGAGCTTCTGAAGGTTGGATCTGGAGCTTCTCTCAATAATAATCAAAACAATTTATTTCATGTTAATAGTAAGACTTTCTGCTTACAAGCTAAGAGTTCATTAGTTTAAGTTCTCAAACACAGATGTGGAAACATATGCAGAAAAATTGATTCAAGCCAATCATCTCTGCAAGCCAGCTACTGGCTGCTGCGACCTTCTGCAGTAGGGCAGGACTGCAAGAGGACACAAATGCAGGCGATCCGGGTGCCCAAGTTGTTTCACCTGCATGAAGATGATGAAAAGACTTTTTAAAGTTTTCAGTCTTTATGAGGGTTTGCCCTGAACACAGTGAGAATCGCTTGGGTGATGTTCCTTTGAGGTGCTCTGTAGAAGTGCAAATTGTCTTTTTTTTTTTCATACCAGAGCATCTGGTCCAGTCTGAATAATTTTTTATCTCTTAGCAATGCACTGCCAACACCTTTTTTAAACTAGTTGTGGCTAATTCTTGAAAGAGTATTTTGTCAGTGGAACCCTTTGTGTCAAGGGGGAAATAATCACAAAGCTTAGTTGCCTGCATGTAAGACATAGTACTTTTCCGTCTGGCTTCTGAACAGAAAGGATGACTCTACAATTTTTGACTGTTGAACTGCGCATCAGGACCAGCTTCTGGCACGGAACTGATCCTTTATTTAGCAGAGATAGTAAACATTGGAGTGGTCTGGGGCTGACAGATAGCTAAGGTCATAGTAACTTTCATTGTAGGTGGTTTCTAATGGACAGTGTATTTCCTAGGCAGATTCTTAGACCTGTACTTTGCTCGTGGGGTTCGAGGAGAAGTCCTTTGGTTCAGGGTTGTACCTTTTGTCCTTTCTTGTCAAGTTGGGGAAATGATGCATCATTTTGCTCTAATAAAGAATTCACCTGGTTTCCTCTCTGCATCCTAATTGCTCTCTGGAGAGCACTAAAGTGTGCTTAAGCATATTGTAACTGTTTACTCACAACGTCTGCTGTATGTGCAGTAACGCAAAGTGTTCGATCTCTGCCCTGTCGCTGCAGGCTGGCATGATTCGCACAGACAAGGACGAGTTCTTCATTGAACCTCTGGAGAAGGGGGCCCAGGAGGAGGAGGAGGGAGGAGGCAGAACGCACGTGGTCTATCGCAGAGCAGCTGCCAAGAAGCAGCTTCCTATTGAGAACGCGGATACCCTGTATAAAGGTAAGGCAGAGATGTTCATGCCAGCTGATGTATAAAGTGTAGCTGAAGGCATGTAGCCGATGTGATCTGCTATCTCTGGCTTTTTTGTCCTTGAAAATGGAAATGTGTTCTTCTCCCTCTGTGGATGAAAAGGTAGGGAAGGAGTTGAACACTTTACCTGGGGTAAGCAGGCATTGCAGCAGCCAAAACCATCTCCAGGATGGTGGAACTGTCTATGCTTTAAAGCGTTTCCTTGACTCTGGAGGTAGCCAGCATAAAGTCATATGTCCCACAGAGTTCCCACATCAGAGCAGAGGAAGAGGATGGTGGATGGAGCAGCGGTGCAGAAGTGCCCGTGTGCGCTGGGGACAGGTAGCAGTGCTGGCTTTGCAGAGGCCGTGTTGAAAGGCTCCAGCAAGGACACACCAAGGCTGACGTGGTACATGGGCTTCTCATTGACGATGTCGTTGCTGGGCTGGATTTAATCTCAACAGGGAAATAATGGTATCTTCAGATAGGAACACAAACTTTCTTGATTTATTTATGTGTTTCTAAGTGTGGAATTTAACGCACGATATATGTGATAGACAGTGATGGAATAACAAGAGCTAAACATAAACACCCATTCTATGTAGTATTTTCTCTTTCTCTGGTAACTGCTTGGATGTTGCACCTTTTTTGCTGAATAAATAAAGGATGCAAATCTGGTAAGTGGATGTTTTGACAGCTGATGTTAACACTGAGATTAACTGGGTCGTTTGAGTGGAAACAACAAAACAGCGACATTTTTGTTCCAAGCGTGTGTACCAAACTGCAGAATTATTTGCCACTCATATCCTAGTATTATCTTATTGCAGTAAAATATGTTTTAAAGTATAAAACAGTATGTTAGATTGTCCTTTGTAGAAATCCTCCCAGTGATCCCCATCCCTCTACTATGCTACCTTAATCATGTTCAAAAGACAAAGAGTATGGTACCTGTGGAAAAACTCTACCATCACTCTTGCATATAACAAGGCCCAGAAACCGCTTGGAGGAACAGATAGTCACAGAGATGGGGCACTGAAATTAGGGCTAAGTGAATAATATAAATTTCTCAGTGTTCAAGTCGGAGTGGGGAGAAAAAAGGAAGCAAGCAATAGCATTCAACTAACTTTTTTTCCCACTTTGGCCATCAAGATGACCCATGAATGTTGTGACTGACACAGTGCTGTGTTGGGCTCTTCTGGTTGCCTTCGTACTTGTTCTGGAGCAGAGCTGGGGATCGCAGGAGTCTGAGTGCCACAATCCCAGAATCATAGGATGGAAGTTGCTCTGTTAGTAGATGTTTATAAAATCATTGCAGTATTGGAAAATATCAGCCAGTCACTGTGTTTACTCTTAAACAAAAGAGTCTTGATTTCATTCACACCTTATGGCAGTATTTTTGGTTTTGGATGGTAAATATTCCTCAGGAGTAGGAGTCTGTACACAGAAAAGCATAAATTGTAGATCAGCTCCAGTTATTGGCATGCGGTACCTGCTAGAGGAAGGCTCTGACAGCAGTCTCTGAAAACACCTCTCTGAAATGCAGCGCCGTGCTGTGTGGCTGCTCGTGGGCTGCCCGCGGGCTGCCCGCCGTGACCAGCAGCAAAGCCACGTGCGGTGTGTGATGCCACCAGACTTCTGCATCCGTGTCACCTCACCTGTGCTGCGCGGTCCCATAAGGACTGAAGTTTGTAGGCTCTGGTACAATACACAAAGTAATAATGGCCATCAGCCAGCACTGTGGGGTTAAAAAGCAAAAGCGAGGCTGAACTCCTGCAGGCCAGGCTGAGATGTAGCACTGACTGTATCTGCAACAGTCGGTGTCGGTGGTAGGTAGGAATCGTTGTGATTTTTCATATTTCAAACTTTAAAATAAGGAAAAAATACTAAGAGTAGTAATCTTCCCTTCCATCCACCATCTTTTGATTTGTAAAATTGATGAACGGTTAGTTTTTACTTTGGAAAAAAACCCACCGTACTATACAGGATTTTTTTTTCCATGAAATTCTGTTTGCCTTCACAAAAAAATTGAACAGCCACTACAAAACTGATCTGTTCTCCTCTACTTTTTATTAAACCTGGCTTCCCACTCCTGATTTGCTCTAGGCAACAGGCTTGGAAAGCACATGTTTTCAAAAACTGTCTTTTTCCAGAATGCATCCAGTTTTGGTTAACAAACGTCAAAATATTTAGTGACTGAGTGTTCATAAGCACGCTGTGCTGCGTGTTTCCATAGTGCTCTAAATTAATCAATGGGCTTATTTAGGAAATACTTAATAGGGCACTTTCAGCATGCTGTATCTATTTAAAAAAAAAAAAGAGAGGTTAACCAAGAGCACTCCCCCTCTTCCACCATCCCTGGAGACAACTGCATTGTTGCCAAGTCCCATAAATTTACATGTGATGAATTGTAACACTTGGACTATTTTTAAAGGTCCATCCTCCAGGAATATTATGAATATGTGATGATTTTTTTTTTTCTCTAGGTGAGCTTCTGGTCCTTTTAACTGTTGATAAAAACTTCGTAGTTTTTAACTGTGTAAATATTTTCAAGTAATGAGTAACACAAAGTATATAATATTCCATAATTTTGAAGGCAGTATTTTTCAAAATCCCATGATATGTTAATTTAATCCCATGATTTGGGAGGGGATTGTGAGTCATGATTTTTGAATGTTTGCGTTTGGATAGATACGAATTCCTTCTAAATATTCCTATCTCTGGCACTCTTTTTGCAAGAAATAGGACAAGCTGTTCTCTCCCCAGTGAAACAGGAGGTGAAGGAATTGAAAGCTCCATGAACTTGGAGTTGGGTGGGTCAGTCATCGCTTCAAGGACTTGGGGCTTGTGCTGGGCAGTGGTCACGCCGGACCTTGCGTGGTGCAAGAGCGTTGGGATTTACTCCTGCAGTGGGTGGGTGGGTCCGTTAGGATGCTGCCGTTAGGGAAGTCTCCCCAGGCTCTTGCTTGCAGAAGTGGGGCTGGGTCTTGGAGCAGAAGAGCCCAGCTGGGTGCAGGGGACCTCCTGCAGCGCAGGGCACGGGGCTGTGCAGTGCTAGGGGGGCTCTTCACGGCTCCCGTCTCCACGCAGAGGTGAAGAGCTCTTCATGCCCAATGTGCTGCCTGAGCGTGTGGTCTTGTTCAGTCATTTGAGACTTTGGGGGCAAACTTGCTCTAACTTTAGTTATTCTCATAATGAGTCTATATAGGGACATAGGCTCCTAAATGCAGTTATTCTGGATGGTGTTTTGTTGGAGATCTCAGTACCCCAAGTCAACGTGCGTGTCCCCATGGCTGCCCAGGCAGAGAGCTCCAACACAGAGCTGCAGGACAGCAGGAGGGAGGCCCCTGAAGCTGATGGGCAGCTGATGTTCCCCAAAAGACAACTAGGACTAATGGAAGATCCATCAAGTGACTGCGAGGGTGGATTCATGCATAAAGAAAAAAAAAAAAAGGCATTTTCCCAACCGTGGAAGTAAATTCTAGATTGTGCTAACAGGTACAGTGAGGTGGGCCTGACAGCAGGGCTTTTCTAGCATTTTCCATATTCTATTATCTATCTTTTATATTATACTAAGGTAAGTAATTGAGATTTTCATAGAATCATAGAATCGTTTTAGTTGGAAGAGATCTCCAAGATCATCAAGTCCAACCATTAATCATTGAGTCCAACCATTAAGTCCAACCATATTTTATTCCATCTGTTTAAAAAATATGAACAAACAAACCCCATAACCTCTTAAGCCTTGGAGAGATCAAAATATGCATCTTCTTTTTTAAAGTCTCTGCTGACGTGCTGGATTTTAAGAAGTGGAATGTGCTGGGAGAGAACGGGTGTGAAACGAGCGGCAGAGCTGTAGTCTGATTTCAGACCTTACCAAGTTTGCTTTTGCATTTACGTAAAATACTATCAGAATATTGGAAAAAGTAAATACTTGTTTTGGCAGCCTGAATCATTGTGTTTTGACTGGTGTAGGATTATCTGGTGTTTGCGAGAATCACAGAGTAAAGAGTATAATATTTCTACCTGTTTTTCCCCTCTCAAACAATACCATTTGTTAATGTACTGGAAAAAAGTAAGCATCATATTTTAGGCAAGTAATAATCTGCAGCAGAGTAGTACTGTGAAAGTCTGTGCGAGCTCACTACAAATTAGGCTAATTGTTTTGGAAAGAGAAATATTTTCATGTAATGGTTGATGTATTGCAGGTATGGTGGGAATAAACGCTATTTTTTCTGGCAACTGCTTTTACTACTTGCATGCATATAATAGTTTATCTTCTTCTAGATAAAAATAAGAAGCATGTTGAAAATATTTTAATATTTCCAGTTGAATTCCTTCTTACAAAGATGAGAAATGTTGCTTGACAGCAGTAAAACTTCCTACACGATAGAACTAGAATTAAATAGGCAAGCTAGAAGAGGTTGGGTTTTTCCTTGAAACTGCTGTTTTTTTGCTTAAATGTTCCTTAGACGTTAAGTGAAGAGATGGTAAGTATTTAATTAATGGTTATGGTGAGGTCTGGAAAACCAGCTTGATTTTTGTCTCTAAAGACAATCTGATTATCAGGCTTGTAAGCTTTAATATCACATTTCCCCAGCTAAATTACTGGTGTCTGTTATGTTGATCAACTGAGAGGAAATGATTATACTAAAACTTCCTTAAGGTTTGCCTTCTCTCTCAAAATCATTGTCTAAATACGCTGCTCTGAGTTTTATTGTATTGCTTGACTGATGAGAAACAGAAACTCAGCTTTAGTTGACAGTTTTATTTGCTGTGCAGATGAAAGATGACCTTAGCCAAGAGCAGTTTATTGCTGAGGAAGACAGCAAGGTAACTCTCCAAATGTGCTTAAACCAGGCAGGTTGTTGTTTCTTTAACTGCTAATTAGATCCCTTGGAGTGGCCAAGCCCAATCTGACACAAGTCCCATCATGAGTTTACTCTGGGCTGATGGGATGGACAGACTCACAGCCTCTGCTGGGGAATTGTGACCCCTTCCCACAGCGATACTTGGGTTTGCTTGTGGTCAGACCTTCAGAGGGGTGGTGGCTTGGTGCTGAAAGATGTGATCATTTTGTGTGACCCCGTGTGGGGCAAAACCCATCCTTTTCTTTATGTTTTTTAAATTCTACTACTGTTTCCTTTTTTTATGTCGAGGGTGGCTAACAACCCCTGGCCATAAACACGTACCAGTCAGGTAAAAGGACAGAAATAAATTGCTGCTTGTACTCAATAGAGGCAACCAGCTCCTTTCTGACAGATACTCAAACCTTGTCAGAGCAGAGCTGCTCCTCAGTGCTGTTACTGACAGCTCCTGCCCCTCCATGACGCAAAAGGACGAAAGCCTTGCCCCCTCCTCACACTGACGGGACGTTAGGGAGTCCTGAGGGGCTGGGGGCCAATTCAGCAGGAGAGAAATCCGTGTTGATACAAGGTGAAATAACCAAACACTAGAAGATGTTGGAAAAGATAAGAAAGTTAAAAATACGATAAAGTAGTAACAACTCAGTTGCCAGAGCGTTGCAGGTTTTAAAGGTGATATTTCAGAGGAAGACTCCTCCATCATAGTCCATCAAACTGTCAATGCCATTGATTTACTAATGTATTTAAATTACTTTTTAGAAACCAACGTGCATCTGGTGTATATTTTTCTGGACTGCCTGAAACGACGCTCAGATGGGCTGCAGGCTGGCTGGTTGCCATTCTAATTTACAGAAACTTTCCTGGTTACCTTTGCAGGGGAACAGTTCCTCCAGGAAACTGAAGTTTCTCCAAATTCAATCAATATTTCCTCTCAGCGTGTACTCCTGCTGATTAATTACTGTTCCCTTATTTTGCAGTCAGTAAGGCACTGATGACAATATTTTTTGTCTCCTTCCTACATCGTCTGTGCATGATAAATACATCTGCCTTTCTCCTGTCTTGGGTTTTTTCTGAATTTCACAGTGCAGATTCATGGGGCTTTTCTGGGAAGAGAAAGATTGAGAATTCAGTTGCAATTCAGCTTTTGAATGAGAAGCAAGGTTATGCACTCATGGAAAGACAAGTCCCCAGGGAGTGGTGTTAGGCCATGGGACGTCCCCCTTCCCAACCGCAGGCGCAGCTGGTGAAGCAGTTCTTTGCTAGCGCAATAAGACTCTTGCAGCTATTTTAATACAAAACTTTTAGATAAATCTTAAGGTTTCTATTTTCATAACAGTGCAATAAATCATCTGGGATGATTAGGTGAATGCTAATGAACAACGCTCTTACATGCACTTGGTGTGAAATACAAGGAATAGCCTCTTTTTTCCAGAGGTGATGGAATGTTCTACCATAGACCTCCCCAGCGGGTGGCCTTAGCTGGGCCACAAAATGGTCTCGGGTAAAAAGTCAACCTGTCCTGTGCTTCTGGGAGAGTCAGTTTTCTTTTGCCTGGAAATAAAATTATAATGAAGATAATTGAAGGTGTTTGAGGGTTTTTTTTTGAATACTAGTAATTTTGCTGTGTTTTTTCGGGACAGGAGGAAGGGAGGTGTTCATATAACTAAGGATGCGTGGTGATGTGTGTGCGTATCAGGACCACAGTAAAGCCGTGTGGGCTACTTTTACAGTGGGCTTCTTTGAATTTTTGAGTACTTTGGAAAATGTCTTGCATCGTCAAAGGATTTTTGCTTTTAATGAAACATCTCCTTTTTCCAGATGCTAAAAATCGCTTTGAGAACGATTGAACGTTCATTAAATACTTTCTCATTATTATTTCTTTATGACATCAAATGCTGTAGTTGCTGCAGCACCATTTTGTTTCACCAGTAGCAGAAATCCTCTTGTACGTAAGCGAAAATCGGTGGGGCGGCGTGGAGCGATGCTGCGCGCTGTGCTGCGCGGCGGTGCTGCGCCTGGGACGGGAGCGGGGAGAGGCGGGAGCGGAGAGCTGCCGCTTGGGCCGGCTCTGCTACGGTTTCCTGGTGCTGAGCTGTCTTCTCCCTCTCCCATACACTCCCCAAAACTGCAGTCGCTCCTTTAATAAGCTCTCGCTAAACGTGGAATACAGGAACGTAATAATAATATTATGTTAAGAAGCTCAGTTTCTATATTTGTCCCTGCCTTTCTCATTAGGTAGTTTGAGATCCACATAGACTTCAAGGAAACTCTGAAGTGCATGCTTAACTTTGCGCAGGTACTTAAGTCAAATTGATTTCAGTGGGATTCAGATATGTACCTTGGGCTAAATGTTTTTTATTCTGAATGGAGATGGGTTCCTGTTTTGGTTCTGAGGCAAGTTACCGGAGCAAGTTACTTCCATTCAGATGTGCACAAATTAAAGGTGAATAACCTAATTATTTGTTCTTATTTACATATCACTGATTTGCTTGTATCATTAGCTAATGTAAAAATAAAATTAATTTCATTCTCAACTGATTAGGTCTTTCTAGCCTCTCTACTAAATTCAAACACTATGATAAGGCTCTCCTAAGTGATTGTTGCGAACAGCTTACAGCTGGAGTTGAATATTACCAAATGTTGCTAAATATAACAAAATGATAATAAAGCTGATATTGGTCTTTAAAACAACAGTTTCCAGTTCTCATACAAGTACTTCTGCAAAATTTTTGTGAGAAGCTCTGATGAAAGCATGGGGAAAGTGCTCATTTTATTTTTCACATTTTTCTATCAATTAATTCAGCACTAGGGGTGTGTGAAACTAAGCTTGATTAATCACTTGTTTATGTTTACATTTAGTCAACACTTGTTTGTTTATAGATACGTTTATAGAGACCAAACACTTCTAAACGGGTTTCATTAAGGTTCGTTTTTATTCTTCCTTATAATCTCCATTGATCTCACAGTCCTTAATGAACTTAGCCTCTCAGTCTCCTGGGAGGAAAGAGAGAACAAAATATTTGCCTTTTGGACAAGACTAACACAAACCTTGTTTTTACTGAAAGCTGATCCTGGTTCTTGCTGCTCGTTGCCTGGTGTAAGAGCGGAGTTCAGCGGAGCAGCAGTTCATAAGTCAAACCTTGCCTTTGGAGCCCAGGCGAGTGCTTGCGTGTGTGAGTGCGTGCAGCCGCCCACAGGCATGTGAGGAGTTTTTGCTTATGAAAATGTATGTGCACACCCACACGGTTTTTGCAATTTCACATTTACTCGTGAGTTTTTCCGCGAAGTGTCATCCTATTGGGGTTTGTTTATTTACAAGCTGTGTTTGTGTTGTCCAACCTGCTGAGAAAGACAGAGGATGGCAATGATCCAGCGGGTTCTGATGTCTGTGCCAGGCACAAGGGGGGAGAAACTTGTTCACAGAAAGACCTTAATATTCTGTCCTGACAAACTGAAAGTGTTCTGCAACCTATATCTGCGTTTAGGAAATGGATTCTGGAACCGAGAATTCAAAAATATGGGTAGTGTGTAGTGTTTGCTATTTTGTACCATGAGATTCAAACTCTGTGTTTAATAACAATACGCAAAATAGCATCTGGTATGCGTCACTAAAGTAAGCTCTAGTAGAAAAATACCCATAAACATTTTCTGTTTAAAATGTTTTCTGACTAAAAGCGGCATAAATCTTGTCTGCTGTCCATGATAATGATGACAAAGAGGTTTGATCAGGCTAAAAGCTCCAGGCATCATCAAATGAAAGCAATGGGCAAGCCCAGAGTTGCAAGGGAGATGGATATCCTTCAAACATCTAAAATTCTGTCATTTCTTGCAACAGAAGAGCCACATGTGAGGCCTTGTGAAGTGGTCCAGGGATTTAAAATGTATTCCAGCTGGTTCTGACTGTTCTCAGCCGTGTGAAATCTGCTCTTCAGTGGCCAGCCCCTGAAGAAATGCTGTGCGCTGCTGGTATCTCAGTGCTTGCAGAAGGGGCACTGGTAGGGTCACTGCGTTTATAGCAGTGCGAGACCCAGCTGGAGAATGAGAAACAAATCGTTTGGTCTTTCTCTGCACTAATTTAATTCGTGGTGGCTACTGTGCGCCAAGCACATCCGTGCAAGCAAATGCTGTGTTGCTTGCGAGCTCAACGACGGTTAAAGGGAGAGTACTTCAGTGCCTCAGAGCTGGCGCTGTGTAGATGGTCGTCATCGGGCACGTTCAGAATGAGAGCCTGGGTAGCTAATGCCTGAGCTAAAGGATGGTTTTCTTTAGCTGACTTTGTATATCATAGGTGGTGATATGATGCATTTAGTCACTGCGTTATGCGCTGTTCCCTTTTAAAGGCTGTTCTTTCCAGTGCTCTAAACCCATCTCCCAGTGTAGCCACGACTGCTTGTCCTGCCTCCCCTCCCCGCTGCGGTCACAGGTCCCACGCGGCTCGGTGAGATGCAGCAGTGCTGGGGGAGCTTAGCAGTGCAGACAACTACCACTTGTCACTACCAGTCGCCGGGTGAACTGGCCAGACGGAGAGGATACAGAGCATTTCACCCGCCTTTTGTAGATAGGGTGGGAGGGGGATGCAGCAATTTCGGCCTGATTCTTCCCGTGGTGTGTGCAGGTGCAGTGATGAGCAGGGGAGCAAGTGCTTCTTTGACGCTTACGCTTTAGCAAAGCATGTGTTACGCTCGGCGGGAGGCTGGGGAGTACACCTGTAGCAACCCGGTGGTTGGTATGAATTAGGTGCCTGGTCTACAGAGCCTTGGTTTATAGCTAGAGCCTGTGTTGGGTAATAACTTTCTGTAGCCGTTTTGTAACTCTTGCTTATTTATTTGTGTTCTCTGTGTTTTGAATTCCCTAAGCAATGCTTGGGGCTGCCTGGACTTTTTAGGTAAAAATAACTTTCACTGGAAAAGTAAGCAACAGCAGTGCTAACTTTCATTTCTGCTAGCACAAGCCTCCTTTCCCCTGTGCTTTCCTGAAATTATAAAAGTAAAAGGATCTCAGCCCAGAAAAAAGCCAGTAAAATTTCCGATTTCAATTGCTTTGAATCTGCACTTTGGCACAGTAGTAAATTAATTTCTTCTTGAAAATTTGTGCTTCTCTATAAAGCAGAAACACTGTTTTGAAACAGTGGGATATGTTTAAGGCAGTAGCAGAAACCATGGTACTGCAAACTGTGAGCTCAAACTCTGATTTTTCTAAATGATCATGTTACAAACGATTGATTTACAATTATTTTTCAAAATATTTTATCCCAAACTGTGTGTGGCACAGTGTCTCACATGCATGTTTGCTGGTAATAGTTTGAATTTAATTGTCTTTGCTCATTTGAATATAAACCTCAGGAGTTGTGTTACCTAACATTTGCATATTAGATTTAAAATGTTCTGTCTGCGGGACTGACTTGGACCATGATGTACTCTTAAGCCAAACAATGATTATTTTGTTAATACCGCAAGTGCCTTCTTGGGCTTGAACCATTTCTGTTGAAGGCCCACACGTGAGCGGTAGCCACCAGCTGCTTCAGTGACTCACCGTCACATCCCAGACGTGGCGTGATGCTCTCACCTTGTTCAAACCCTGCAACCCTGCGTCCTGCTACTCTACTGCTGAAACTCTGCTGTCATAATAAGAGCAAGGGCATGGTTTGGTAATTAGTTTAAACCAGTCTGTGCTAATGACAGACTAGTCCTTCTCTCTCGCTGGCTGCACAGTCCCTCTGCCAGCTGTTGCTGTCTGAGCCGCATTGCTGAAAGGGATGCAGTCACCAGCCGGAGGCTACTGCATGGTCCAGCAACGCCAAGGCAGGCACCCGAATCGCTGCATTGCTTTCCTCAACACCCGTGGAGACCCTGTCCTCCGCTGGCTGCGTGTCTTGAAAGAGACCCTCACAGACAGTGGCACCCAGTTCCCTTGTCGGCTTGTCCCATCCTCATGCAAAAGGTAGAGTCTCTTACAGACCAAGAGGTTCCTCTTTTACTGCGTGATGTTGCACAGCTCTTGGAACTGCAGTGCTTGTTAATGGGTTAAATACCAGGTACTTTATTTTTCGGTAGGTTCTTTGATTAAAAGCCTGGTATGCATCTTTGCTCTTCCTTTTATCTGTGAGTTTTTGTGCAGTCACTTACTTGTTCCAGCTCTCTGTGTGTGCACGGACCATCTGGCATGGCTCGCCTGCCCGGCAGTGTGTAGTGCTTTCAAGGGGAAAACTTATTAATCACAATCTGGATGGCGAGGGGGTTAGGGATTGGTTTTATTTCAACTCCAGAGCTGACAGTTCCACAGGTAGGTAGTTCTTCGGAGGTGGTTTCTCAGCAGCCCTTTGCAGTACTGCCTGATGGGTGTGCGAGGAAAGCCGGCCAGAAATCCCAAGGGACCAAGCGTCGGGAGGAGTTGGGAGCACGGTCCTTGGCGGCTCAGCCTCCGCAGTCCCTCGCTGCTGGCCCGCTCGGCGGCTGTCATGCTGCAGGAGCCTCGCCGTGCTAAGGATCGCTTTCTTTAGCACTGCTGGGCTTCAGACAGTTGTCCTTGGAACAAAATTCATTTCCCTGGGCTTTGCTCCATTTTTCAGGGTTTGGCCACTACAGACTGTCAATTTTAAAAGAGACATGGCTTTTTTTTTTTTTTTTTGCCAGTAACTAATATTTTAACATTGCTTCAACAAGTGTAGCTTTTCAAAAATTGGGGTATTATTTACGGAACATTTTAGGAAGGGTTCTTTCATCCAAAGAGCGAGTTGCACATGAGACATGCTCAGTCCTAAAAGTAACCTGAAAGGAAAAGCCTAATAGTGGTTTCTATGAACTGCCACCTGTGGGAATTTTTTAAACTTATAATCTTGTCAGGCATCTGTGCACTTTGTGACCACGTCTGTTTGCCTGTCGAGGAGACCTTTTCTCCTGTTGTACACGTGGAGGCATATTACAGCTGTTGAAGGTGCTTGCTGACCGTGAATGGTGAGAGACACTGAGAAATGTTTCATGCCTGGAGCAGCTGCCTCCGAAATGCCCATCCCTGCGCCTCCCTTCAAAAACCTCCTCGCACGCTTAGCAGGGAAGTCAGCAGAGAAAGTTTACCTGGGTGGTGCAGGGATTTTTTTTTTAACTTTTAAAGAAATATGAACCATTGTTTTGTTTTCTCTGTCTGATCTCTTTTTTTATGTGAAGTATCTTCAGAACAAATTGGCAGTGCGGTTTAAGTGACGGGGTGGGGGGTGGGGGGGGTTGAATGGGTCTTTGGATATGGGAAGTGGTGACATTTTGGAAACATCATTCTTCCATAGGTCAGCAAACCCAGGTCACATCACGGGAGAGCATCTGGTATGACTGGTAGCAGCAGTAACTAAATAGTGACATGCGAAATTGCCCTTGACTATTAATATATATGAAATTAACAGGCACTGAGAACTGCATCTTACGAGCTGTGTTTTGTGTTGCTGAGTGGGCAGCAATCCTGTTTGTCTAATTGAGCTTCACTATATCATAGTGTTCAGAGTTCATTCATCCTACTGGGTTTCTTTCTTTCTAGGGTTTTCCTTTTTTAGAGAGACGCTGTTATTTATAGTAATGAACATATCGCAGTCATTCATATCTTTCTCCCTGTGGAGCAGGGCAGAGGTTCGGTCCCCGTTTTACAGAGATCTCTGCGTCTCAGTGCTCTCGTACCCATTTATTCTTGTTGAAGTTGGGTATGCCAAACCCTAGATATTTGGGGCTTTGAATATATTTGTTCATTGGCTTTTAAAGCAGATTTTTTTTGTCCAATACATCAAAAACTGGATTTCATGAGGATTGGGGAATCAGTTCTTTCAGGGATCTGAGCTTAAAATGCTGTATTGTCTAAACCCATAGATTAAATCTGGGTTTGAATCCTTGTTCACAGACTCACTGGCCATTCTTCCAGCCAGTTCAACTTAGCCTTTTCCCAGTCCCTGTTAAGAAAGCACTGACGAAAGAGCAGGCTGAAAATCATACATTTTAACTTTATATTCTACTTGCAAGCTGAAGTATTTTTTGCTTTGTTTTTCTTTAAGCAGAATCTCTGGAGACTTGTTAAACTATGAAATGGTTAGAAAAAGGCAGCCCAAAGGCTCTAGCTAGGGGTATTAAATGTCCTAGGCAGCCCTAAAATACTGCTCAATCTCCAGCGCAAAATATAACAAAGGGGCAAAATCTGATTTTGAGTCACTGTAAGATGACTTGAATATAATTTCTAAATTTCCAGGTATTTTTCTTGGATATCCCAATTACATGTGTGCAGAGAAACGGATGGTATTGACATTTCCATGGCAACGTATTGTAGCATTTCAGATATTGACCTGCAGGTCATAAATTACTGAAGCAGAATATTTTTGGAAGACTGGCAAAATCTATCAGTCTGCTGCAAAATGTACGGACAACAGCATAGCAACAAAATGCAGATGAGAAAACACAGGCTTTGGAATAAAGTCTGGGCTGCAAGTTAAGTGGAAGTTTTGTTTAAGACTCCACTGACGGTGAGTAACGTCGAGTGACAGCCCCGAGGCGTTAGTTTCTGCCATTTTTTGGCTGTGGATCTGGTTTGTATTTGTGGCTGGATGAGTGATAGAGGTGGGATGATTGTAAAAATGTTGTAGCAACTCCTATTACGCTTTTATTAGAGGTGCTAACAGACTTGAAGAGAGCCTCACCTGGCTGCCTTCATGCTCCTGTTACACTGGCTGTTGTCGACGATGGTAGGATGTGGGTGGGAAGGGCGCGCGGCCTGAATTAGCCAAGCCTTAGATCCATGTGGAGGTGTTTACTGGTTCATAATAACCGATTACCCACTGTTCCATTTGGCACCCTCTTATCAGACGTCCTGAAGAGAATTAAATGGTTTTCTGTGCTGCTGAAACCCTGGTGGAAAGCACGGGCAAAGGGCAGAGTGTTCCTTGCAAGAAAACTGATGCATCTGAGCTCTGAAGATTTGCAGCAGATAAGACCGATTGCACTAGCAGGATTTACAGTCCTCATGGGTCTCAGGTCAGACAACTGGAAAGCCTGATTGTCTCTGAAGTGATGGCGGGGGCATTTCCAAGAATCTCTGGGAGAAAGAATCCCTTAGCTAAAAGGCCACATTTCTTCCTTAAGATTATTTCTTTTCAATTTTTTGAAGTTTTTAAAGGAGAGCTCGGAGTCTTTGCAATGTGAGATGGAACTGCACTCCCACCAAATAAATTACAGTGTCTCTTGCAAAATCCCCGTAGGCAACGCATGTTATGTGATAGCTAATTCTCACAGACCTTGTACAAATGCATTTTCTGGGAACTGTGTTTGTAATAATAAATTACTGGTTGGCAAGTGGATAGGGTTCAGCCAAGCCATGCACTTGATCCCGTTCACACTGTTTTTAATGGAAAAGTTCCCAGTGAGTTTAGTGGGGGCAGACCCAGTGCAAGGCTGTGGGAAACTGGGTGGCTGAATTTGCCTGAATTGCAAAGTGTCTTAGTCTGCTTCTGTTTTGATTAATTTTGTACCTTCTGGGTTTCATGACTTACTTTGAGATTCATTTGAACACATTAAAACTAATCTGTAGCTTGAAGTTACATTAAGAATTGAGCATTGAGAACATGACCTGTGTATTCCTAATGATGGAGTGTACCTATGGATGTGATGGAATGGACCCAGGTATTCCCAACGAAGCCACATCACACGGTTCCTCAGTCCCTGACACCCCTTTTGTCTGTCAAGAGACAGCAACATCTTTCATTGTTCATGAAAAATTACCAGAGCCCCTTGGAAAATATTCTTATTTTTTGCTGTTGTTCCACTGTATTGCATGCATAGATTGTATGCTTTTATGCACTGTTTTACAGTTGCAACAGATGTGCTTTCATCGCTTAGCACACAGGCTTATGACAACGTCATACACATTCACGTAATTTGCTCAGCATTCAGGGAGAGCCTTTTTCTGCCTTCAGCAGCTTGGCCACCATAAGCTGATTTTTTCTTCTTCTCCCCACTTATGCTTTGTCGATACCCTCCCTCATCTCAAGAAACACATCATTAGTTTCAACCAGTTCAACCAATTTGTCATTAATGAATCTGATAAGAAGCTCCCAGATCATAAGCGATCAAGTTATATGTCTTGGGCTTTCAGAGCAAGCTGCTCCTTCTTTTAATGAGCACGGTCTTTCTTCCTGTCACCTGGCCAGGTACGCCTTCCTCCAGTGTTTGTTACAGATGCATTCAGAGCTGGGATGTAATTTTGTTAAGCTCTGTCAGTAATAATCGCACCTCCATTCCTTCTGGTGCTTTCTGATTAAATAATTTTCTGAATTTTCTTTGTACAGCCCTCTTTTGAGATATGCACTTCACTGCGCTTAATCTCATTATTCCATTCATACTTCGTTTTTGATCCAATTTGCAGGACATACATTGTGCCTTCCTTTCCCATAGTACTTTCCAAAAATCACCGCTTTGTGTTCACGTAGGAGTACCTTCTTCTCATCCCTCTGCTCCAATTTTCAGAAAACCGCTCAACTGATTTCAATGATTGATCGAATTAGCATTGGGCCGTTCTTCTGGATGTTTCTTCAGTTCACCAAAACTATTTCAACTCTACAGTGTAACTGTAAGAAGTCTAAAATTTTTACTCTTCAGCTGGGGTGTTACTGGTTTGTTCTTCCCGTTCCTCTCATTTTCTCTCATCCAGCTGAGACACTTTTTTTTTTTTAACAACCAAGACTAATTTAGGTCTCCAGGTGATGTCTTGGTGATTTCGATCTTTCCCAGATGTCCTGGTATCTTTCAAGCTTCTTATCCACATTTTTTCAAGGAACCAGTCGTAGCCCCTCAATATTTTGACAACTGTATACCAAGATGTCATGTTGCATGAGGCCTTTGCTGCTCTCATTTTCTTCCAATTTATAGTGAAATTGTTGTAAGAATTTGATATCATTGTGTTAACAGTTAGGAGAATTTCTCATTCATGGACAAATCTGGCTGCAAACACAAAACCAAAAGGCAATCCTTGCTCCCCAAATCGTAAAATACCCATTAAATCCAAGCAAAGCACCTCTCAGTTCTGTTAGAGCTGAAAAGGATAGAAACACACTTCCCTGTGCACTAGCACCAAAAGCATCGTGCAGTGTTGGTCTCCCCCCATTCTTCCAGAAGTCATTGTCATGTGCGGATACCTTTCTCTCTTCCTTTATACTAAATGTAAATAGCTCAAGTTTTTCAAAACAAGTTTCAAGTTCATTAGATACCCAGGAGAAATTGCTGCCTTCAGCCTCTACAGAAAGGATCTCAAGGAGGTAATTTTATTAGTTTCAGGATCTGAAGGGAGAATCAATAAGGCACCTACATACTTTGAAGCTCCTGATCTGACCTCTGTATACCTGTTAGCTGCTCTCCTCCTGTTTCTCCCCCTCACAAATGCCTTTGTGACAAAGTCAGGGTAAGCCCTTGGACTTCATTTCATTTCACTTTTTGCTCTTACAAACCACCAAGTGATTAACAGGATGTTTCAGAAATGCTGCCAAGAGCTCAGGGTGAATTTCCTTCCCTTGGAAGTGCCGAGCTCACGCTGGAAGAGGGGGCTGCTGTGCAAATCCAGGCTGGGATCTGCTCTCCCTTTGCAGAGGGGTCTAAAGACACACACCACTGCTGCAGGTGCTTTCATTGCTCCGTGCTCTTGCCCTTTGCCAGGAGAAAACTTTCCTGCTTAGAGTATGGACACGTAGTGCCCTGTCCTTGCCGGCCGAGGGGCTCCGTCGGTTCCTGGGCAGACTGGCTGGGGACAGCAGCACAACTCACCTTCTTCCTGGGTTAGAGCAGCTCTGGTGCACGCTCGGTGCGGGATGGTTCCCTGCCAGGATGGTTGGTAGGCAAGGTGGAACAGCACGTAGCAGAGTGAGGAAGCGAAGAAGGAGTGCCATTTAGTGTCTGGTTGTAGAGAGAACTGTATGCTTGCAATATGTTTTGCCTTCTGCTGGCAGTCCTGGTGTGAAAAGCAGCATAGCTTAATTAAGCAGTGTCAAAAAACTCGATTCTTCCAATCTGCCTTCCAATCTGAAGTGTTGTTCTTTGCTGATTTAGCTGTATCTTGCAAGAAGTCTGTATCCTTATGGCTAAATGATCAAGTTTCCTGAAGAATTTCAGTGTCACCTGATTATTGACACATTTTAATAGGACTTGGACAAATCCGTTAGACCCTGGGGATCATCATTCTGTTCAGGATTTTCCAAACAATGATCTGTGTGTGCTTTGACCAGAGTGAATCTGCAGTGTCCAAGTTATGTGGGACTTAATGTGCAAGATGTGTGGGACTCGGTGTGCATGTCCTGCACCACTGGTCCACCTACACACTGTAGACCCAGTACATACCAGTTGCATCCTGCTTGCTGCGTGTGCTCAGGAAATTTTAGAGTATGCTCTGCACATGTGAGACAGCGCTGAAGGATGCCTCAAGTTTACTGGGTACGTGTGTGGCTCACTTGTTCCAGTACATCGCAGCTGCACTAGATTTATTGCACTTACGGAGTTGGTTACTTCATCACCAGTGCTCTTCCATGGAGGAGTGGTCCAAAGCACTAGTAGCTTGGTCAGGCATCTGGACATCTAGAAATGTGAGACAAACAGCCAGCGTTCTCTAATTCCACCTGGGCAAAATTGCTAGGAAGATGAAGAGCAGAAGTAGGAAGAAACCTGGATGAACAAGCTGCTGTCAAAACCTCAGTCTCAAGGATGTACTGTTCTCAAGAGCTTTGTTAGGATTGTGTTTGATAAGAATCAAATTTCAGTGGTTTTTGGATTGTGTTGTTGAACAAGATGAGGCTTTCTTTGCTAAACTAGAAATGAAGAATACAAAAGGAACTTGTTATTGGGTAAAGAATTTTTTCTTACTAGAACCATCTTCCCCTGAAATATGAAAGATCCTTTCCAAATGCAAAAGTTATGCAAACATGTCTGAATATAGAAGTGAAACTGGAAAGCAGTGGGTTTCTTTTGCCAGTTTTGCAGGAGGCCACCCACAAAGGTATATCTTCTTTTTTTCCGTTTCTGGCTTTGGTTTTTTTCCCCTCTGGAAAAATACAATCAATTTTGGCCAAAATCAGAGCCTATTTTGATTTTATAACCATTCTCATCAAAGCAGGAGTGAAATGCAGTTTGAATTTCCCGAGTAATGTATAATTAGCTGAAGAACAAAAAATAATTGAAAATTAAGTTGAAAATTTGGTGCAAATGATTTATCACGAAGGCTCTAAATTCTTGACTGGACAGACTCATACATACCAGCCTTTCTCTACGTGAGCGTGGAGCAGCATTTAGTCAGACCGTTTGGTTGAAGGCATTTTCCTTGCTATTAGTCGGTCTTGGCTGTATTTTTCTCCTAGCTTTGAGCGTTTGATAATAGTTTGCTGAATTAAAATGAAAGTCCTGTTTTGACTTAGTATTTCCAATATATTTCTTGAATGCTAGTATTCTCAAATTTTACTCCTCTTGAGAGACTGTTACTTTTCGTTCTGCATATTCACTCCCTGTGACCAAATGGGCAGGAAATGTACTCAGTAATTTCTGTGTAACCCAGAGAAACACAGGATTCCCCGCGGAGGGACGCTTTGCGATGGTTACAAATGATTCCTCTCTCTCCGCATCTGTCTCTGCCTCGCACCGCTCTGCGTGCCATCTGATGTATGATTTTTCAGTGTAAGCAAAACCTTCGAAATGTGGTTAGAATGTGAGATGTTTATCGTCCTTGGTGATTCAGAAGCCAAATACTCCAGATCTTTGAGGTCACTTGTATAGCACTATCAGTATCCTCTGTCTACTATGGAAATAATCTCTTTGGTCCTTCGGTGCGCTCCGAGCCCGCGTACTACCACTCCCTCCTGTGCATTGTTCAGACTTATTTAAAAGAATTTCAAAGAAAGAAATTCAACAGTTTGCACTTGGAGCCTACATTGTAGTCTAAATGATCTCACTGCTTAAAAATGTTTTCTTGGGTCTAGGTTTAATAATTTTTCACAATCTATCCTTTGTAGCTAACCCTCCCCCACTTTCTTCTTAAAAAAAATTCCTTCCTTTCCATGTGCCAGTGTTTTCTAGACACATAAGCTGTTATCAGGTTGTCTCAGCCATCTTTCAATCAAGATGTACTTTTTAGTTCCTGTAGATGATTATTTTTTTTCTTCGTCTTCATCTTTATGTAAATACAAAAATCGTACTAATGTAACCTCCTGTAGTTAAAATGATGCAACCTCGCTTGTGTCGTTGTGTAACTTAGCTCTGTGGGAAGACAAATTCTGCTTAGGATAAGGCACCTTTATCCCGCTGCCCCCGCTGCTGCTTGTACTGATAATCATCACCCAGAAGGTAAGTGATCTAGGACAATAAACCAGAAGGATGCCTTTAAGTGAACAAAGATTTCCACACCCTTAAAAAAGAAAAATAAAGCAAATGGGTAGGCAGCTTGGCAACATAGTCATCGGCTGAGTAAATGTGTGTCCTTGAGCAGAGTTCATGTTCTGCTGTGGTTTGGTGGTGTTTGGAAGGAGGAATGACTCTTATTCATACGTTTGTATTCCCGAATAAGTCTCAGTGATTAAAACATCCTGACTGAGCAGAGCTGTTTTTTATAGATTCAGAATTGGCACAAAGCAATATTCAAATGTGGAGGACGCTGTTAATCCTGCAGTGCTGTCCTGACGTTAGGTGAAGTTATTTTCTTTAAGGGATACTTTTCCATAAGTGTTGTGGCTGTGTGGTGTTGGAGTGGCATCACATCCTGACTTTGAATTAAAAAAGGTTTCAGAGTTAATCAAATATAATCGCAAACGAAAACCTTAATAATGCAGGTGTTGAATTCCTAGGTCTGTGTCATACGGAGGCTTTTTAAGAGTTACTGAGTCAATAACTTCTCTCAACTACACTGGTGATGGTCCAAAACTCTCCAAAGCCACTGATTTCATTGAGATTACACTAGATATCTACCAGCACAACGGAGAGTTGACTCTAGTCCCACTTCTTTATTTTCCATGTGCTAGATTGTCTCCAAAAATGGGGAGAATGTTGTTCTCTGCAAAGAGGAAAATAGATCATTGAATGTCTGTGCTGCGGTATATACTAACCAAAACACAGGAGCTGGTGCCAGAAAATTCCTAGCTAATGTATCCAACCTATTTCTTTAAATGGATTGCTCAGCAGTTCGCTGCGGTCCTTGCCAGTTAAATCATGAATGTCAGCAGGAACTGGTGGGAATTTAACATTATAAAAATGAAGCTGCACCGTTCAAGGTAATGAAAAATCCAGAAGCGAGTGGCACTTGCTAACATCCACACGTGTTCTCTCATCCAGCACTGCCGTGTTGCAGCGGTTTGGTAATGGGGACAAGACTGAATCTATGTGAAATTCAAAGCATTAATGTTATTCACCCAAGTGCTTTGGAAATCACTTTTTTGCTTAATAAAATAGTTGGAAAGTCAAAAAATGACAATCAGAAATGCCACCGTGCCAAATGCAGGCTTCTACCCAACAGATACTAGAGAATTTGGGACGATCAAACATGAGTGAAGCTGTGGCTCCTCTGAGCTTACTGGGAACTTTCCCAGGGACTCCCGTTTAGTAGAGTGTTATGGTAGGCTTTTGGCGTCTCACGAATTTTGCTAAGCTATTCCCTCATTTGCTGCTCTTTGTCGGTACTGAAGTGACACTGGGTCGCAACAAGAGAAAGGACTCCTCAAGGACCAGTGAATTGCCCAGCAAAATTGTGAAGGAAAGAGGAGGCGCTGATGGAGATGGTGTTCACTGTGCATGTCTAGAGGTCTCTGAGAGCTAAGGGAACAAGAGAAAAGGGTGACAAAGGAGTTGAAGATACTCGGTACCTCACAATACCAAAATTTAGAAATGTTTTTTGTTTCTGTCTCCTATTATCCTTTTCCATGTCTCATCTTTAGCAATGCCAGAAGTGTTCTTGAGGTTGGCATGGAATAACCATGCCCAAGAGATCAAGGTGTCAGCACCTCAGCAATAGTTCTGCTGTCCTCAGCTGTTCCAGAACATGGAGTAGATTAGTGGGGCCTCCACAGAGAGAGAAAATAGCAATAGGCTCTAAGGACAGGGAATATCTAAAAAATGGTCCAAAATAACAAATCCTTTCTTGTTTCTAGAAATGGCCCAATAAAAAAATCTCTGTTCAGTACTATTTGTGTATTAAGTTTTATATCTTTCAATGTAAGTACCTTCTGGTTATCTCTGAGTACCCCATAAGTGGCCCTATTGCACTGACGCTGAGAACCAGCCCTCTGTTCGTGTAGCGTCTATGGCCTCAATTCGATTGATCTGAGGGTACTTTGCAGTATCAACATTTATTATTATTATCAATAATAAAAACCGAACTATGAACGTGCAATAATGCCGTTAGTGCTACATCTGCATTTACTCCCTGTTGAACGTTTGCACCAAGAAGTTCTTGCCCGAGGCCGGGCAGGTTGGCCGGGGCAGGCTCGGGGGCACCGACTTGGGCAGCTGCCGCTCGTGTAATCCTGGAGAAATCTACCTAAATCCCCCCCATCAGAATTTCATGCTCCCTGCTTGAGGCTGGGTGTGAAATTTTAATTTGCACTTGTCAGTCTGAAGTAAGGGGGAAAGGGAAAGCAAAAAAAAAAAGGCATATGATAAATTTCACACTTTCCCCTGAACAAAGCAACGCGGTACTTTCCTCCGGGCGTCTCAGTGAGTCTCTATGTGGGCAGTTTGAAGCTGGCGGTTTATCTTGAGAGATGGCAGAGTTGTAAGCAGAGTGGGTAGTATCAGCGATCACTGAGTTTACATGATGCTTCCTATTATTGAACTCCGATTTAATTTTGCTAAAAATGTGCCAAACAACTTTACTGGTTTGGGCTGAAGTTTTTTGTGTCAAGTGTCTGCCAGCGCCAAGTTACACTGGAGGTTTCAGCCAGATCGGCTTTTGGCAATGCTGTTCAGGTCCTACTTGATGAAGAGAGTAAACAAGGCTCTCCAGGGGAGCATCTGCTCAGGATTTTGTTTTCTTTTTGCTGTCCAGGCTTCATGCCTCCATTCCTGATCCCTTTTCAGACCTGGCTCTGATGACTGAAGTTCCTCCAGGGTTTTTCCCTGACGCTAATCACTGCTCTGCCTGAACATTTCACAGCCATTAATGCATCTGTTTTCATAGCCCTCCGTGAGAAGAGAGTGTTTTTTCCACATCTTACAGAGGAGGGACCCAAGTAACCAGTGGTTAGAGCTTAAACTTCCCTTATATTCTGGCTGGCCCATTTGGGGCACCTTTTTTTAAGTGTTTTAAACATTCAAAACACACTGAGCAACTGTAACACCCAGTTGCAGATAGAAGAGCTTGAGGCTTTTGAAAATCAAAGGCTGATGTTTCAAGCTAGATGGCTAGTAAATGAAGAGCACATACTTAGTGGTACCTGCAAAGGAAAATCTTTGTGCTGCGTGCGATGAAGCGGAGTTCAGTTCTCCAGCACATCACTTTGTATTCCTTCCTAAGACACTTTTCAACACGCTTCTCATCTTTTGCAACATGTGATAAAAGAAATTCCACAGAGAATTATTGACTACCCTCTTCTGATTCATGTCTACACGTGCTTATAGTTTGTGTGGTCGGGGGTTCAGTGGAAAAAAGAGTATGTGAGCATCTTGTTAAAATCTGCATCATAATACATAAGCGCTGGGGACCAGGACGAAGGTTGCACGAGCAGCAATTAAGGCATTTCCAGTAAGCAACCTTTGTAGCTGAGACAACCTTTGACGCTGCTGCTTTAGAAATGCTATTTAAACGTGGGATTTCTATTTTTCTGTATTAGAGAGCTGAAGGACGATCAGTACTTATTGCTGGTTCCTGCTGGACTTGCTGTGATCCGAAGTGTTTTCTGATGGATACTTGGGCAGTGATTGATTCCTGAAATAATTCCAGTGGGAGTTAATCCAAAGCTCAGTGAAATAATTGGTATTCTCTAGCACCAGACTGCTGGAGAAGACCTAAATAATCTATATCTATGCTACGGATAAGTGGTATTTAATAAATTCCAGTCTAGGCTTCTTTGACGGATTTTCCTTATTTCAAGAAATGTTGTTCTTTAAAAGGCAGTATCAAGAGACTATGCGGTAAAATATTTAGTCATTGAGGTTTTTCTTTGCCCTGATAAGTTTCTAGAAATTTTGATGACAATCACTGCTACAGTCCTAGGGTGAGGCAGATATTTGTCTTCTGAGATTTGAATTATACCAATTTACATGAAATTTCCATGATTTTAACAGAGACTAGAATTTGCCATAGGACAGAACTTGCTCTCCATAGCCTGTATTTTGAGTGGTGTGATGAAAATGTGCTGAAAAAATACATCATGTCTGCTATGGTGGACAGAGTGAGGCACGTTAGCGTACAGTTGTTAGCTAAATGGCACGTTGCTAACTAACCAGTAGTTTCAATCAGTTGAAATTTGCTGAAGTTGAGGTTATGGAAACATCACTGAGCAGAAATACGGAGACTGGTTGAAAAGAAGTGATAATTGAATCTTTCTGACATCTCTGATTTTTGCAAATATGCTTAAATGTCTCAGCTTGTTGAAAAGGGCAAATTTTGCTTTCCTAATATAACACGCTACAGCCAAACACACCAGTTAAGGCCCCGCGTCACACTTGTGAATGCAAACAATTGCAAAGTACTGACCTCTATCCAGTGAAGGCAAACATGGGCTGGATAGAGATCGTCTGTTCGGCTTTATTTCCTTCTACCTCCCGTTTTGTTGCTCGTAAAAACTGGACAACCATTAGGCGGTCTAGTGCTTACGCAGAAGTGGGCTGAGTTGTTCATCGAGAAAATAGTGCCACGACGTGAACCTTTGGGTGTAGGAGAGCGCCTTGGAGGAACTTCTCTTGTGTGGGGGAAGCTGTTGAGGCTGTAGTAGGGGATGGTGGGAGTCTGCTTTGCCCGAAGCGGTGCCCGGGGCGAGGTTCCAGCGCAGCCCCGGCCGCTGGAGCAGTCGGGGAGCGGGGGGCCGCATCGGCCAGCGGTGTGGATCCTGGAAGAAGTGCAAGCATGTGAGCGCGGTTACTACGCATAGACTCTGAGTTTTGTTTTACAGGAAAATAGTCCTTCTATGCCTGTCCCCAAGAGTCTAAAATGGAGGTTAACATCGGGTTTTGCGATCACTATAGTACGAAAGCACCACGTGTAGCACGCAGCTCTGACTCACAGCCGCCCACGCCGTGCCCCTTGGCTTCCATCTTACGCAGCCAGCAGACACAGAGAAATTCCTCTGGAAAAGGACTCAGAGCATCTAGGTTGGTGTCTTTTTCTGAATCACTGTCTGGAGATGCCTTTTTTCCTTTGCTGACTATTTATAGAGTCTAAGGTGAGTAGATTCCTAAACAGCTAGCTGCATCAGATGCTAAAGCTGGGCACGATGACTCACTCCACGGATAGTGACCTAGTTTGGGTTGTCTGCAGGGGAAGGTGTGTGAGAGATGTAGGGAGTGTTGTAAGGACAACAACAGCCGTGGAGCTGGGCGCGTCAGGGAAATTCTACTATATCTACGTAGTATTTTTATAGGACAAACCTTTCATACAGCAGATTCCAGGATGGACAGGAGCTCATGAAAGCTAAAGTTTCATAAACTGACTTGACCTTCCTACTGGATGTACTGGGTGAATGGTTCTTAAGGATGGGTTGCACAATGAATATACAAACACGGAAATATTTAAAGGGTTTCTCACTGGAGTGGGTGCTTGAAGTTTGTGCAGGATTTCAACCCAAAGACCAGTTTCCTGGAACTATTGAGCAAGGGACATTGATGGAGTATTACTGAAAAGACAGAGAAGTCAAGCAGAAATTCTGTCTCCAGAAAGGAATAAAGACAAACCACTCCATCTCATTTTCTGACTTAAAGCCCTACAGCTTCTCTTTCTCATTCCACACAGCTAATATTGCTGAATTATGAAATCTTACATAGCCAAGAATGTAGCTTCCTAAATGCTTGTCATATTTACCTCTAAAGAGCTATTAAAATGCTAACTGGTGAGTATCTCTTGTGTATCTAGTTACACAACGTGCAACCAGGAGTTGAAGGTGAATGGAAGTGAGGAGGCTCCTTACCCTGGCACTAGGTTGCTTTTAAAGACCTACTCAAAGCATAGCTCACCTGCGATGCTGCCCAGTTAATTTTACAGATCTGTTCTCTTGTGTGCGCCCTGGTGAAACAGCCAGTTGACGAACGGCAGGAGCCGGCTAAGCCCTTACCTTCCGTTTCATTTTCCCAGAAATTCGTTTCATTGACTTTATTTTTCTCTCGACTTAACCTCTGCTTAGGGAGACGCAGTGGATTTCTGAGGCCATCAGGGCACTGGTTTGGAAAGTGGAGTGCGTGTGGTTATATCACCAGAGTCCTTCCATGTGTGCATGAACTCGGTGAGACAATAACCTAAATCCATTCAGGCCTCCAAACCAGCACTAGTGTTCTGCTTACTCCTTTTGCCATGAATTGCAGGGAAGTATTTTGACTCACATGATGCAAGTGACAGGAGGAGGCTCAGCAGTATGGGAGGGCAGTATAGCTGTGTTTCCTGTGGATATGTGAAAACAAAATTTAATATTAAACATTTCTTGATTTGTTTCTAGAAATGCCATTTTTAATAAAGATCTTGTCTGTATTCCATCATATAACTTTGCCAACCTGCTTTCCTGGTTGTTTTCCTAAAGTTAATCTAGTTTTTGCAGATAAAAAATATTTTCTTTAAGTAAAGCAACATGTGTCTAAGAAATGAAAAGACAGTTAAAATGCCTCTATTTTCTATAGTTTAATGAGAGAAAATAGTGTATGTTGTATGCAGAGAAAAGAGATATATTGGGTTTTGTGAATATTAGTAGGCTGCAAGATTTGACAGCTTGAATGTAGGTTACAGAGTTTCAGTTCATTAGTGATATCAAGAAAGCAATTACAGTTTCTGGGAGACAGGTAAAGTCTCCAGTGGCAGATTTTTAGGTTGTTGGCATTTGTTGCTCTGGATGGGTGAAAGACTCTTTCCTGGACATATATATATATATATATATATATATGTAAAATAAAGAGAACCTTTTCAGAAAGAGGTAAATGCACAAATTAACTACCAGGAGAAGAGATAAATGACTGCTTTGGCTCCCTTTATTATGGCCACTTATGACTGCTAACTTTTTAGTGTGATAGTTGCCTTTCAAGGACTAAATCTGAATTCTTCTAATCTTTCCCCACCTTCCCCACTACAGAGTACAACAGCAGCGATTTTTTTCCTGTTCTACATTAGAATTGCTTTGACATATTTTTGATGGGAATGGAAACTTCCTTATGCCTCGATAAAAAAGAGGCTCCCTAGTTGATCTTTCAGGCGCTGATGAGCTGCAGGACTTTTTTGGCTGTGTACACCGCTCTTCAGCTTGACATCCTACATCTCCTATAAATAAAACATGAGCCAAGCTGCAAGCACAGGCTTCCAGCAGGATAACCAGCGTTCCCCCGTGCTGCTATGGGACAGCCCCAGAGTACAGGGCTCCTGCAGTCTTTCTCAGACTGCAAACACCGGCGTAGACAACCACGATGTTGGATTACGTGGGCAAGATTTCATTACAGTATCTCAAAGCTTTATCAGTGCATACACCGATCCTCCATTTTCTGTTCCATCTGCTGCCACAAAATGCCAAGCTGCATCACTTAACAAACTTTTTTCCCCCTCTTTCTCCCTTCAACCCCTGAGCTGATGCTGAATGCCTCTTCAAATCTGGATTTAGGCAAAGCAACATCGCAGCATGTCTTTCTCTCTCGTGAAGGACTATGTCCTGGGATGTACTTGTGGTTGAGTCCCCTTAAGCTGTTCTTAGTTCTCCTGTCTTTCATCGCAGGAGCAACTTCAAAACTGAGCATCTCTTACACCAGGCAGTTGACTCTGTGCAAGGGAAATCACATTTTGTAGCCAGTTTGGCTTGCTTGAAGATCTGAGAACAAGCATCCTGATTATTTTTCCACTGAATGCAACAGGTGGCCTACATTTTTGAAGGTAGCTGCTAAATTACAATTTTTAATGCTTTTGCAAAGACCTCATTTTCAGAAACTGCTGAGCCATGCTTGCTTGAGAAGTCAGGCTTATTGAAGACATTTCAGGCACCAAAAAGCACTTGTTGCCTGAGAAGGTCCTAGCTACTGAGGTTGTGTTTGGATTTTGATAGATAAAACTATTTCACCAGACATGGCATCAAGGCTATAAATATAATTGGTTTAAGACTAAATCATAATGATGAAGCTGACTGTCCTTTATCACAAGAAAATGAATTTTCATTTCTGTTACTAATGACACTTAAATCCGTCTTGGGTCACTGGAAGGTCATTAGGTTTTCCATTTAGATGTTTCCTAAATGAGTTTTAAAGTACTGTAACTTTATGCTATTCTTAACTCTCTGCATTAAAAGGAGACATAAATCAAACCAGAACGGACCCTAAATATGCATTAAAAATAGTCTGGGATGTGTCTGACCTTTTCACAGTGGATGGAAGTCTGCCTGGTGCCAACTGTTTATTTATGCCAGCGATACTGGTTTTCTAGCAAAAGATACCAGAGCGGTGGTAGGGAGGGCTGGCAGGATTTCAGCCGAGAGCGTATTAAACTGGTATGTGGCAGGATGTTACAAAATAAATGGCAGCAGCTTTCAATGATGAAATTTTTGGTCCCTGAAGAAAATTACAAGATTTTCGCTTGCTTTCAGTTCAGGTGCACGTACCAAATCTGGGCTGCGTTACAAAAGCGTCTCAGCCCTTCCCCTTGCACTGGAGTTGGGTGATCCTGAACTAGATGGGAGAGACCTCCCGTCCCACCCCATCCCACCATCCAATATTTGCAGGAGAGCTGGCACGTGATGGCTTCAGGCCTGTCAGAGGTATACCTAAGCTACATTTGTAGAAAACCTTACTTTTTCGGCCCATATTTGAAGGCCTGACCTATTTCCCAGTGGAATCAATAAAATTTTCTGTTGGCTTTAGTAGGAACCAGATTGATTTTTAAAACTTAATAAATAAATATGCTGTTTTATTAACTGAGTGTTCCATTTTAAAAATAGGAGTGATATTTTTTCCCTGTATAACCAACAATAACATTAAATGATGTTGATGAAATGATGATGATAAAAACTTACGTGAAAATGAGATGAACTGCATTTGACATTTTCCATAGTGCCTTGCAGTTCTGAAATTCTATTTGCTCATGAATAATGACATCTGAGCCTCTGACCGTATAAACCTTTAAATATAAAAGCATCATAGCAAGTTCCCTGGAACTCCATATGTGCCTACAGATAAGGACGTTAGTGAGCACTGTATAGTTTTACACCATAATATGGCAAGAAATCCACTTGAGGATTACCTTTTTTCCTGTGAAGCAAGTTCTGTGCTCCTCAGAGCCTCATTTTAGCCTTTTTGAGGTCTTTGGTGGGGCTTGGTGTAGGTAGTTCCCATCACAAATATGTATTGCATATATGTATATTGCATGTTGTATTGCGTATTGTATATTGTGTCTATGTGTGTTAGAGAAAACATCATGCAGGTATGCAGGATATCAGCCCCATTATAACCAGCAGAATACTGTACAACTATCTTCTGGAAAAACTTTGCAGCTTCAAAAACTGTGCTCATTTAATGGAATGGGCATCATCATCATATCTTGTATCACAATTCAGATTTATATGAGCAAATTGAGATTTCTGAAGCGGAGAAGTAAGCATAAAGCTGAATTCAGTTTGCTGGAAATGTGGCTGATCAGTGGCTGCGTGTGCTGAAGTTGGGTAAACACTTTGTGTCTTAGAAGTGACTTCAGAGTAAACAAAGTGTTTGTTCCTTCTGGAAAACTTTGTTGGCCTAAGGTATGGTTCACCTTATTTCAACTGTGCTCAAAATAATCTTGCGGGCCTGTTGTTGTTCTTGGAAGCTAATAGGGAAGAACATATGCTAAGCATTGGTAATGTCAGTTAAGCCCTTAATTAGTGATGAACGAACCTCAGTTTTTGCCTGTGGTTCAGTTCGGATACTGCTCAAAAGCTCAGTGATTCTCCAGGTTTTAGCCAAGTTTTTTGAAGCATCTCAAGTTTTGCAAAACTGTGTTTGTTACTCTAGTATAGAGTTAAGATTTTTCTGGGATTTCTAGATTGGGACCAAGCTGTAAAATCCTCAACCATTCCCTGGCAGTGTTTTGGCACTTTGGGATGGGGATGAGAAAGGTGAAAACAGCTGTTTCAAAGATAGAAATGTGTTTGGATCAGAGATTATATTCTGTGTCAGCTCCATACACTCCTCTGAATTCAGGAAAATCTTAGCTCAAGTTTAGAGAAGATCAGCATTTGCCTGTGCTCCAGCAAAGCTGCATTCCTCCGCGTTGAAGACAAGTAGATCAGGGTTTGGCTGAGCTTGTGTGCGCTCCAAGAAGGGAACTTGGGCTGTAGGACCTGCACTGGTGGAGCACCTCGGCAGGTTTGTACCCACTCTGTAGCAAAGCAATAATGACCAGATTTCCAATGAAAAGCCAATCTACTTGTTGCTTGTCTTCTTAGTAAGCAAATAGTGATCAGTCAGGAGTGTGTACAGCTTCTCAGTAACGGTGGGTATCTGGTGTCTGATGAGTAACTCCTTTCTGAATGTCTTCAGAGGTGGAAGAGGGTGCTGGGAGGAAAGGCAGGGTTTGGTCGTTTGTCTCTCTGCCGCGTCACCTAATTAAACGTGGTGCCATAAACGGCAGTCCTTATGGACAGTGGGACAGGATTGCCTCCATATCTGGAAGAGGAGTGAAAACTCATCTTTGCAGAGGCTGGGATGTCTGAAGAGTTAGAAAATTGCAATTAAAGCCTTGGTTTACTAAAAAAAACCCAAAGTATTTCAGCTTTGTTTCAGAGTTCTTCTGTGCTACGTATTTAGCAGAGCGCTTTTACAGCAGGACAAAAGCCTTGGCTTTGGATTGAGGCGAGCAGAGCTCCCGGCACATGACTAGGCCCCTTTCCATGTTACCTTGGCTGGCCTTCGCAACGTTTTTTTCATGTCCTCTTATAGGCACAGAATTAAAGGTTATTTCCATTCCTGCTTCTTATCGCTTTGATCTTTTGCCAGCTCTTAACATCTCCAGCAGATTTGCTCTGGATCTGTTATTCCCATACCTACCCTCTGCCTGCGACATTCTCTGACATTTCGATTTCTGCACCACCCCTTAGTTTCTTTCTCTCCCCATTTATTCTTTAAGATTTTTTTTATTATTTATGTATTTTTCTCCTCACTGGAACAGCTATATGAAATTATTGATATTTGCATACAATTGCTACCATGAATCCCAAAGCCGTCAGATTGCTCAGAATATTTTTGCATTTTCTGGCTGCTTAGCCAAAAAAAAAAAAAAACAATCCTTGTTTAATTCCTTCTGCAATGCATCTTCCAGGTGGCTTTCCTCTGTGGTTTAATTGTTTATTAGCTTCGGGATCTTTTCTGAAGTTAGAGTCAAACCAAGGACTTGCAAAGATTAAGGCTCAGTAACAATGGTGTGAATTCTTTCTGTCTTTTTCTGGGGGGAATAAACCCAAACAAAAAAAGGATATGTTGGGGGGGGGGGGGGGGCGGGGAGAGGAGGAAGAACAAGGAAAGGGATGGGGGAAAGGGAGAAATCAAAAAAAAGAAAAAGGAGGCAAAAGGAAAAGCTTCTCTGTTACTTTTGAGTTACTGCATGTCTATTTCTCTGCTAAATCCATTTTTCATGGGTTAAACAAAAGAATGGAGTGTGTCTGAACCTGTTGTAGCATCAAACAATATCTTTGTCTAATGGTCTACAGCCATGACCAGGAGGTAGGAGTCCCACACTATTCATTATCCTGCCGTTTCGTCCTGCGTGTTCTCAGGCCAGTCATTAATGGCATTTATCACTCTTCTTCCCCTGCATAATATTGCTCACGGTGAGCTGGGTCTGATAAATCATGTTGGAAGAAGACAGCACCCAAAGCGATACAATTTACAGCTTTTACCCTTTGGTATACAAAATACAACATAATGTTGTATCCGAGTCTTTGAAGGAGGTCCGCAAAGCCAGTAGAATTAGAAATCAGTAAAAGGAGTTTTATATTCTTTTCTGGGGGGGAAAACAGACACTAAACTTTTGATGATGTTGAGTTTTCTTATGCCTGAGCTCAGGGTATACCTGAAACGAGTAAGAGCTGGAAGATCTGTGGTTATTAAAGGCGGAGAATAGCCAGTGGGCACCTTCAGAGAAGGTGCGGCGGTGGAGGTGGGGATGTTGCGGTGGCACTGGGCTGGGACGTCTGCTCTCCATTCGGTCACCTCCCCTCCCAGGGCTGCATTTTCTCTCTCTGTACCACAGCGTAACGATACAAGTGTCAAGTATTTTGAGATCTGTAGACTAAAAGGTTGGCTGCTGCTTCTGCTTTCGCTGCTGCTGCAGATGTGCTTGTTAAATCCACCTGGAAGCTCAGGCAGAACATTACTGACTCCTTAAAAAACCCCTCCCTGACACGGTACGATTTCCACAGGGCATCTCTGGTGCCGGGTGGGACGGGCTGTCGCCTGCCCTCGGGGCAGCGCCCCAGGTGCTCAGAGCTCATCTTTGCGGCGGTGTTTGGGGTCTCCTCCTTGCCGAGACTTGTCTCTCACCCGGCATGACGACATGGCAGGGACGGCTGAGCTGCAGCTCAGTTGATTTAGGAGTGAGATTTAAGACTCACTGTCTAGACGTTCTCTGTGGTGGATTTTCAGCTTCAGACTTAACGTGTTCGCGTTTTCCAAAGTCATTCAAATCGACTGACCTTTGGGGCCTGTTGAAAAAACCAATCTATCATTTCTAGGAGTTGTAGTGATATTTCTTTTGTGTATTTGTAATAAATGGCTTTAGCCTTCTCTTGTGTCTTGTTTATTCCTTATCTTAATTCAATCTCTTAAATTTATACTATCTCCTACTGTAAAGTCAGTGTTAAGGATCTTGTTGAATATTATGATGAATATAAAAATCAGTTGCTTTTGGAGTGCTCTTTCTAACTGATACTCGAGCATGCAGCTCTCAGAAGAATTTATCCCCTGCTTGTAGAGCAAAATAAAGAAAAGTCTATGGGCACATAGGTTCAGATTCAGGTATCGGCTTGGGACCGGTGCAGAACATGAATTGCTGTTGGTCTTTGGGTAAATGCAGGTTTTGTTGAAATGGTCGTTAAAGAGAGACTGAGGTTTTCCACAGCTCTGCTTGCTGATGAGTCGCTCTAGCTGCCTGGTTTTGGCAGAACGAACCGGTGGCTTTATGAAACATGTTTTAATGGAAATGTCTCCTAGCAGAGATTAACAAACTTTCGCGCAGACAGTTTTGCTTTATGGCGATGGCTGTGTGTATGCCTCTCCCAGGGCTCGTTACCCTCTGTGCAGAATACAATCATCTCTGTTACTGCACTTAACTGTAGGCCATTCCTACACTAAACAAAACAAAATGCTTATGCTATTACTGAGCCAACTTTTAGTTAATATATGGCGTTGCGATAGCACAGGATATATTCCTGGTTTTAAATAGTTTAGCCACGCAGACAGCATCTTTCTGCGTTTCAGGTTAGATAAGTTTAACCTTGTTTTTCCCTAGCACCAATTTAACGGACTTCAGTTACTCCCAACTCCGGTAGAAAAGAATCAGAGTAATTTTTGATTGGTAACAGCATATTCCCAAAAATGACTATGTATATTGAAATTGCAATTGGGAGTAATCTAAAAAGAGAATATATTTTAGAGGTGATGCAATTATCCCTAAATTAGGAGTAACAAAAATGAGACATAGCCGATATTGAGATTATGCTCAGAGAAATCCTAGCAAGTGAAGACACAGAAATGTAAAGGAAGCACAAAACATGTACTTCCCTTGGAACAGTACTTGAAAAAGACAGCAGAGTTTTCTGTTGCGAGGTGCCACCTGCCCCTTTCCTTGGAACTGCTGCTCCAATTCTCACCACAAGCAACGAGCCGGGGACGGTTCTGCAAAGCAAGCCTGGCGCCCTGCTGAGCGTCGGCTTTCAGGGTGTCTGAAGGTGGCCCGTTATGCCGAGGGCTTTGTCCTGGACAGTGGCGAAGTGTTGGGCTGGTGACGGGATGTAATCTGTGGCACTAGGTGACCTGTCCTGTACAGCCGGGGGTACGTCAGGAATTTCCATGCCGTAGGGGAATGCAACCTTCCCTAAGGACGTGGGTTTGTCTTGGCGTTACCTGCAGCAGCGGCAGCAGCAGCGATGGTATCCGTAGCGCTGCTAATCAGTCTATGTCAAACTGCCGTGTAAAGGAGGTCGGTGTGATTAGAAGCGTTTGCTTTAGTTCTTCTATGAGGAGACTTTTGTCTTTGAAGAATAACAGAGGAAAATGTCCCTTCATATTCATTAAACAAAATAATAAAAAATGGCATAAGATGGGAGTTCTCTGTAAGTGGAAAGGCTGAAGAGAACAGCTCAGTTGT
Source organism: Phoenicopterus ruber ruber (assembly GCA_009819775.1). Classification (NCBI taxonomy): domain Eukaryota; kingdom Metazoa; phylum Chordata; class Aves; order Phoenicopteriformes; family Phoenicopteridae; genus Phoenicopterus; species Phoenicopterus ruber. The sequence continues at coordinate 6,335,781 of CM020228.1, read as the reverse complement.
TTAGTGAGAAAGAACAAATGTCTGGTGCGATACATGGTGCCAAGGGTCTTTTTGATTGGTTTAAAATTGTGAGTTAAAAAATAGATTTGCTATTCTTAGAAATTAAGTTCTGTAGCTTTGGGCATGACACACTGTGTCCTTCATATGAAGATGGCTGGAGCTTCGCCCCGAGTTCCAGACTTGCCTCAGCCAAACCCGTGGATCGCAGCGGTGACTTCTGAAACGTCCCCCAGACGGTGCAGGTACGCCCTGAAAGCACACAGCAAACCCCAAAACAATTAATTCATTCGCCCTTTGCCAAGCCTGGGAAGGTTTGTTACCATTTCCCTGTGCTGGGGATAAAGCATCCATATTGCCTGGGTTTCAGAATTATGCTGAAAATTCCTTTTAACAGTTAAAGAAAAGAGAAGCTTCACTTGTTTAATTTACTGACTTGCATTCCAGGACTCTGAATGTTCCTCCAGCTTCCAGCGATTAAATAGCAGTGCTGGTGTCTGGACAGACCCAAGAGGCCCGGCTGTGCTTTTATGGGCACAAAGTTCTCTCCTACAATGTGCTCTGATAAATAGCCATTGTGTTGCTTGCTCTTTTCCCATTACCGGGAGTTCCACAAGAGCATCACTCTGTGGTGAGCTGGAATCAAGCTTTGAAATAATCTGCTCAGAGAGATTTGAAATGGTATTTAAAAAATAGTGGGACATTGATTGTAAGCTCTCCGCTTCTTCCTAGCAAGTTAGAAAGCAAAGATCGTGGTTGGAGTTTTGAGCTGACTTGTCTTTTGAGTTTGAGACCAATAAAATAGGATGTCGGTTGAGCTAATGATATCTCCAAGTGTACTAACAAAACACTATTCTGGTGGTCTTGGAAAGCAAAAATACGGGATAAATAGCTCACAGTCCTCTCAGCGACAGGATTATCTCTGGCACAAATGATGTCTGCTTAGTAATGCTTATGTTCTTAGTTGCGTTTTGATTATTTTGCAAAGATTAGGATGAAACTGTGGCTCTCTAAGTTAGTGGGAAAACCTCTTATTAGTGTCAGGAGGTGAAACTGTGCTTGTAAATTTTGGAGCGGAAATTTTGTTTAAGGACTAGCACCAAACTGGGCGCAAGACAGGACCTTGACCAGAGGAAGGAAGAGAAATCTGAAATGCCTTATGGGAACTGGAAAGGCTGAGCAACCCGTGAACACCTCTGTGATACTGTCCCTGTATGCTTTTCTGCTCCAGAAAATGTATTTGATATATGGCAGCACGTACACAATCAGCTGTTGCATCTTTCTTTTTCTCTCTTGTGCAATTGTATCCTGCATGTCAAGCATCTCTCCAGAATCTCCGTCTGTTTCATGTTCAGGATACTAGATGATGACTTAGATTTCTACATGAAGAATAATCATCAGCTGTGTCTGCCTGCAAACAATTGAGTTATATCTTTATTAGCTAGTAAAATAAAAGGATGGATAGCAGAATTGTGGATATTTTCCACTGACGCATAGTTTCAGTGTGACTGCAGCTCACCCTGTATGATGTTTGAGATGGCTTTGGTGTGTTTTTCTGTCTCTCTTGCTCCACCGAGCACATACCCACTTCTCAGAACTATTGACAAGGCTACTTCAATTCACCCACATATTTGGATTAGTTTTTCACTAGTCTCCATGGTAAATAACAGAACTAAGGCTTTGACTGAATGTAAGCTGGAAGAACAATGCGAGAACATCTGTGCTGCTTGCACACGTTATTTGAAAATCTCTTCTGTCTAGGTATCAAAAATTTGTGACAGCTGTGAAGGTCCTACAATTCCTTCAGTGCAATGAAAAGATTAAAAACCCAAAAAGGCTGGAATTGTATTTAGAGCAATCGCATCCAAGAGAATTTCTGAAAGCAGCTGCTGTGGAAAAAATTTAAATGCTTTTTATGATTTCTTATGGAACAGGACTAGAAAGAAGTTAGGCTGGGACTTGGAGAATTAAATCGCTCTCTTGCTGGCTGTGGGTTGTCATCCCAGCACCTGCCTGTCCCTGGAAAGATGCTACTTTAAACACTGCTGTGCTGTGGGAAGAGGAGCCAGCGAGGTAGAGGAGGGCTGAAATCCACGCTGGTGTATGGAGGTCACCGTGGGATATTGCAATCACCTGGGCAGTTTGGAGGCTTTCATCTCTGAAAGAACCAGAAATACCGTGGAGAACAACTGCTGAACTGGGTGCTTGTTACCAGCGGGACAGGTCTCTTCTTGTCCGGTGAGGCACGCTGGACTCTGGCGTGGTGCTTTGGTGTGTACGGGGATGCACAAAGCCCTGTTTGCTGTCTGGCACCGTACGGCAGCAGACCCTCAGGTGGGTCACTGGGCTGGTTTTAGGAGGTGTCAGGTCCAATGGACGCCAGCCTACTAGAGCTGATCACCTGAATTACGCCTTGTTGCAGTTTCTGTTCCTTGTTTCTAGCGTGGAAACTAGGTGAGAAAAACATTTATTGAATGTGACTGCTTCGGTGCGTCACTGCTCCTTACCCGTTTGTAATAGATTGTGTGTGAATGTGCTGTAGAGAAAAATATACGATAAAACCTGCATGGTTTATGTGGGTTTTTACTTGATATGGGTAATAAACTCACCGGAAAATGTGGTTTAAATTACCCGTAATATCCATTAATGCAGAGAGCAGGCTGAGGAAGGTAACTTTCAAGCCTGCCTGAAGGCTTGTTGGGGTGGTGGGGCTCCTGGGGTATGCAGGGAGGGTGCTCGGCGTCCTGCCTAATTCATAGAGCAGGGCGAGGGCAAGGCTGGCGACACGTCCGCAGGCGCCGTGGAGGTCTGGGAGGCTGGTTTCTCTCTTTTGGGCGCCCTGTGTTGCTCTCTCGAAGCAGAAGGCTCCTCTGACCCACGCTCGGCGGCACAGAGGCTCTAGGTGTGATCATCTCCCGGCTGCTGGCAGCCTGTTTTTCTGAAAGGCCAGCTGATTAATGGGAAATTTGCTGTTATTTGATATACAGCATCTTCTAACAAAGTCCAAAGAAAGATGTGATGAAAGGTTTATATGTAAGTAATTATAATGCTGCAGTATTCAGTGCAGGCAGAAATTAATATATGAGGTGAAAATGTCAAAATAAAAGGTCAGGAAAGTGAATTACAAAGAAACTTGAACATTAGCTAAGAGGCAGTGTTTGTTGGCAGAAGCTCCCTCCAGTATAAAAAAGGTTAGGAAGGGGGCTTATAAAGACTGACTATTTCTCACACAATTAAAATTCTGTATCGGTTTTCTTGAAGAGTCATCTTGCATAGTTAAAGTAGGACAATTAATATAATGAAAAATTCATGTTTATAGCTTCTGGCTTTTGCCCGGGGATGCTTCATAAGCCAAAAGCCACTCTTTCCCTTAGAGGTGATTCCAAGAGCTCGACACGACATAGGTGGGTCAAGGGAAACCTATTCAAAGAAAACAGAGAATTCTTAAAATAATAGCCACCAACTATAAACACAACCAAGAAATGTTTAGTAATAATGTTGTTCATAATAAACCAAGCTATCTCTTTATATAAGGAGGGCAGCCATGCAGCATTAAATAATGATTTAGTAGGGCTGAGAGTGGTGGAATCACCGTTTCTATTTTAGCAATAAGCAATAATAATAAATTGTATAGGAGGATGCTACAAAAAAAGTGTTGGAGGAAATGCACAATGATTGATTTTTCAGAATTAAACTGTACAGACATATTGAATCAATGAGCTCTTTGTGCTTAAAGCTTCACCTACTCTGGCTGCTGAAATTGGAAATTTATGTTGTCAAAAAAATTGTAATAGCTATAAATTGCTACGCTGATGTCTTTTAAAGTTAATCCACTTGCTTCCAGTGTGAAGCTGATTGTTTTCTGGTTTTCATAAGTTGCCTCGTAGATTGAGTTGTCTGAATTGCCGGTTTTCCTTCCAGCGGAGATTTGCTATTAAAGCTGTTGTCCTACTGTATGTAGATTTCAAGGATTATTCATTCATTTACTTAATGTATTGTCCCAAATTACTTATGCAAAGTAATGCAATTTAATGATGGAGTTATTGATCATTTTTGCTTTTGTAAGTGTACTTTAAGAAGGCAGATTAAGTGAATCTTAACAAAATCTCAAGTTAAGTACTAAAAGGATTTCTGTTTTGGCAAGTTTCTGTAGGAAGTGCGCTCTAGACCTTGTGTAACCTGGCACGGATCGATGGCATCTGGTGATGCGCTGACTTGGGGATGCTGCACTAGCAAAGTAACCGTGGGTGATACTCTGCTTGGAAGACTGAAAGTGACTCTTTTCCTCAGGTGCACAGAAGCCTCTTGCACATAGTATTCACTTTTGTCCATCCTTATTGGTAGCTGTACCCGAGTTTTCATTAATTTTTAACACAGATGCACTGTATGGAATGTAAGAAAATTGTGTCTTCTAGCGAGACGATCTCAATAGGTTTTCTGGCTGCAGGGAGTCTGCATCCTGCCCGTGTAATGGAAGCGCTGCCCACAGCCCACGGGTGTCAATACCAAGTCTTGTCTGTGGTTTCACACCAGTTGCACGTACAAGGTCCAAATCCAAAATGGATGTACCCATGCGTTTACTGTGGTGTAATTCATTTATCTCACATAGAGTTTCCTGTTCTCTAGACCACCGTGAATGACTATAACTACCCTCTTATTAGATCCATTGCTCCATAAAATAGTATCCCTTGATTTTTTCATCTATTTTAAGGAGGCAAAGTTTGGCCATGTGTATAACTCTTCTCCTCCCATTTTTCCATCATTTGCCTCTCGTCTCCTCCCCCAACATCCTAACTCTCTGCCCCACATTGGTGTCCTCAGCCAACAGTCCACCAGCAGCAGGCATAAGAGCAGGTAGTTTCTTGAATTATTAAAACATTAGTTTTCATTAAAAACATTTTTTTTCTCTTCAGCTACTCCTGCATTACATGAATGGGATAGCTGTGGGGTGACCAGCTGGGTTTTTATTTCCCTGACATTCCCTGGGCTAGGTTGCAGTGGAGGAATTTTTTGATGGCACGGTTCAGTTGTGGGTGTACTTCTCTTGTGACTTTGCAGAGATGACATTGTGGACTTCCATATGCATTGCTGTGGAAATGCTGCCAGATTTCATTGTGCTGTTAGAAACAGAGCGTTTCTCTGAGTGCTGAGCTATGCAAAGTCGAACTTGGATCACAAAATCAAGTTGATTTCTCTCCTGCTCACTCATCAGCAACAACAGAGTCTTGTACTCAGAATTTAGGTAACAATCTTGTCACATCAGTCCAAGTACAACCCAGATCATTTTTCCGTACGTGTCTTGATCCTGGAGTAAAGCAAAACCCCAGTGTTAATTATGAACAGAAATAGGTCAGCTACAAAATACAGCTAGAAACAAAGGCATGACATAAAATATCTTTTTAAATCAGGCATGGGATAAGTGTAAATCCTAAATCTCCTTAAATTGTTTTTTGACAGGATTAATAAACCTGTGCCTTCCATTACCTTGCTCACCTTCTTTGGGTGTTACATGCCCTGTGGCAGGCTCCTGGGGCCACAGATCCTGCTGCTGTTGTGTTACAGCCCCAGCGATGTGACTGACAGCCGGAGGCTTGGAGGCTGTGGTTCAGTCCCTGTCCTTTGGCTGTTCCCAGTGTTACAAAATCACCGTTTCCAGAGCAGTTCACCTCTACGAGAAGGTGTTTCCTTGGAGTGCCAAGGCAGCCCGTGCTGAGCTCTGCCTGCCCCCCTGCCGTTGCGGGGCGGCTGCAGTGGGTGGCGGCAGGATGCTCCTGTGCCCGCTCAGGCTGGCAGTAGATCTGACATTGACTTAAGAGGAGGGGACCAGCTTGGGAAGGGGAGTGGGCTCATTGAGCGCTGTTTTTTTTAAAGCTTTTTATGGAATCTGGGACGTCTGAATCTAGAACTGCAACATAAAAAATTAATTATGAAATGATAATTCCTTTGATATGAGTCTCTTAGTTATGAAAGCTGGAAATGATTCCATGTAAATGCTCCTATTATTTAAACCATAGGCAGAATCAATATTTCTGATTCTTCTTCTCTTTTAGCAACTTTGATTGCCCTTCTTATGATAAGACCTGCTCTGAACACATCTTCTTTGGATTTTACTCCATGTTCATCAGCATGATGTTTGAAAATCTTTTCCTTCAGTAGCTGTAGTGAAGTGCTCAGCATCTCAGGATCTTTGTTTGGGGAGAGGCACGGTGGCCAGTCTAATAACTGATTTCTAGTTATTTATTTTTTGTGTGCTATCTTTCTGCAGATACAAAACTATCCTTGTCTTTTTCATTTTGCTTATCATTATTGCTGTTTAATGATAGATGATCCAAGGGAATATACAAAATGAGGAAATCTTGGAAACCTCTCCTCAGGGTGTTGTGGAGAGTGGAGATGGGAATGCACAGTTTAATTAAGACTACCTGGCAGACATTCAGGCAAGGGAGGTCATGCTTAAGTAATTTGCTGGAGTTGTTTGAGGATATAACTGCCACAAGAGATAAGGGGAAGTCAGTGGATGTGGTATATTTGAATTTCGAAGGCGGTTTCTGCATCCAGAATGAGTGTCCATGCTGTGGCCTGGCGGGAGAAGCTCAGGGCAGTGGCAGGGAGCGCACCCCATGCAGGGCCAGGTCCACTGGGAAGCAGCGTAGGAATAGCAATGATCCTGCTAATCTTACGCGCTGTCCCACCTGTATTTACCGTGTGCATTGAGGAAGATGCTGTATTGGAAGTAATGCATCATGAAGTGGGACAGCTGAGGAAGCGGAGACCATCCGTGGATGTCAGTGGGAGAAGAGGGTGCCAGTGGAAGCCACGTTGGAAGGAGCCTGGAGACAAGGCCACCCACTGCCTGCTCCCCTTCTGGCATCTGCTGCTGGCCCCACGCGAGAAGCCGGGTGTTTCGGTCTCATCCTGGTGCCCAGGGGCTGGCCCTGCTCGGCAGCTGCCAGAGCCCCCTGGGGAAGGGACCAGGGCCATCCCACCCTGCCTGGGACGTACACGGGTGGCCGGGGAGGAACAGAGCCAGAGCCCTTCCTAAGCCTCTGCCTGCCGCTGGGTGGGGAAGGAAGGATGTGTGATGTAGGGTGCAAATTATCTGTACCGTATCTGGAAATCCCGGCCTGTCTCTATGCTGTGCATCGGTGGTGCGTTCTGACCTGCTGTGTATAGGTGGCTATACAGGAGCACGCCAGGGTTCCCATGCTGAGAGCCAACGGTCGCTCCCGCTCAGAGCCAGAGCGATTCGCTCACGTGTGTGTAATGCAGCCAGCCAGGAAAATCCCCTCTCCCTTGCAAAACAAGGCATGAAGCAAACAGACAGTGTAGACACACCATGACGTATATATAAACTTTTTATCCAGGTGTTTGTGCTACATATATATGGAGTAGGTTTAATCACACATAGCAGGGAATTGTGTAAGAACTATATAGGAGGATTAACCTTGATTTAATGGGAACAATTTTTTTATTGCTTCAATTTTTTTATTGCTTTTAAACAAATTGACAGGTTAGCGCTTGCTCCTTAGACATGGCAGCACTCATGCTAAGTCTGAATGACAGAAGATTTGAGTGGTTTCAGCATTAAAACATCCAGAGAGGCTTTTCACAGCCCTGGACCCAGTTGACGTGATGCTAAGAAGCCCCCAACTTCCCAAATCTCAGAAGGGCTGCGAAGTTAAGCATGGTGTTCCTCAGCTTTGAGTTTAGACTTTCAAATCCCAACCTGCCAGACAGTCAGAGTGGGCCTCTTCAGAAGCTGCATTACATTTAGCATACGGTTTTATTAGATGAGACTTTTCTCAGCCATGTCAGGCATGAAAGATTGAGTATAAATAATGTGTTTAAAAGCTGCATAGAACTGCTGTCTGTAAAACAATGTGTTGCTCTGAAATTGCCAATTAGAGCTCCTGCTCGTTTTGTTGTGGAAGAAAGACATGTGCTCTGACAGCTTATCCTTTTTTTTTTTTTTCAGATTAGGAAATAGAAAATCCCGGTCGTTTCTCACATTTCTAATTGACATTCTAAAGAGGCACATTCAGTGCAGAGATGTGCATGAGCTACTGAGTTTTATTGGGTTTTAGTTATGGCTAATAAAACCCATTTTCTGCACAGTTATTTAATTTGCATCTGTAATTGCTGCAGTTGTACATAAATTAGACATGCAATCGGAAGCCTAATTCAGCTTGTCTGCTCCTTATGCTACATCCATAATTGCAGAGCCCTGCTAACTTCATGTTAGGAGGCAGAGATTTACAGAAGTTTGAGGAAGCAGTTGGCTCCAGGGAAAAAAAGGTTTGTTGCTATCAGCTGCTTACATGATGGTTCTACCTAACGCCCAGCCTGGACTGGAAGCGCCTCGTGATAACACGGTGCCAGCACAGCGGGGGACACTCCCTGCCCCGCAGAATGTACAGTCTAAGCAGATCTGGAAGGAGCTTTAGCAGCCGCGCGTCACGGTGCAGAGGAACGGCAGTGCAGACCCCAGCGCGTGCGCGGGCTGGCTGCAGCCCTGCGTTAGCTGCCCTGGTACGAGCTCAGTCCCTGCCTGGCTCTTCCCGGCCCCTTTCCCTTTCCTCCCAAGGGGCGAAGAGCTGGGAAGTGGAGGACGCTAGCTGGGATCTCGTACTCCTGTATTGGCCCCCTGCTTTCCCAGGGAGCAGTAAATCTGGGCAAACTCCGTACACTGTGAGTCAGTGTGACTGTGCATGCACATTATTCCAGGATAACATGTGTCAGGAGAGCAGGGGTAGGAAGAAGGCTGTGCTGGTGCCAGCCCAGCTGTGATAACCATGCATACACGAAATGGCTCTGTTTGGCCCTGTCAGCCTGATCCTTGCCACCGTGCTTGTCTGTTGTGGCGGTTTCTCTCTCCTCAGCGTTTTTCGTCAGTCTTCCAAGACATTTGTGTCACCGCCTGGGATCCTGCCCCTTTGCAGAGGAGCTCCTGCTGTGCTCGCCTCTGTCAGGAGCAGCAGTGAGGCCTCAGCTGGTGGCAGAACCAGCGGCCCTGGGCACCTGCTTCAGGGGCAGGGGTTTAACCCTGCTCCTCCCTTTACAATTACCTGCCAATGCACCGGCTGCTTAGGTTTCCTAGAGGAAATTTTCATCCCTAGCAGATGTTCCGTCGGCTCTACCTTGCGTTACTCAGAGCCTGCGAAAGACAAGCTGCTTGTGCAGGAGAATGTGGAGCCACCAGTGGTCAGCAGCCCCCAGTCTGTGAGCTGGGCTTTGCTTCTTTGTCACTTGGTTCTTTCTCTCTATTCAGTCCCCCGTTCCTCCCAAATATGTGTTTTCAGACCCCTACACTTTTATGCCATCAGTGCCTCTTTCTTGCCTCTTTTCTTGCCTCTTTTCTTGCAGTTCTTCACCAGCGTTTCCATCAGTGGTCCAGCACTTGGAAGCACATCCAAATGTCTCTTCCCAAAGCCCTCTGGCTCCATCGTCTTACTCTATGTGTATCTGCCAAACAAAGCAACTCTTCTCCCCAAGCCCAATCAACCCTCTTCCCCCTCACACACGCATTTTGGCGTGAACCCTTTCCTTGCCCAGATGGTTATCTACAGAACCTGTTGGGGTTTTGCCATCACTTGTCTTTGCGGAAGGGTGTTGATTTTCTGGCGACTATTCTGAGTCGCAAGGAGAAGGTGGAAACGTGGCTCTGTTGAAGTCAAGCAGCTGATACCAGTGGGGCAGGACATTGCTCCCAGGCTGCTGGGCATGTTTTTGGCCTTGTTGAGAAAGCTCTAGGTAATGTCTAGATTGAGCTAGATCCAGGCCTGGAAGACTGGAAAACAAAGAGAGAGGAGCTGCATTTGCAGCTGGATGAGAAAGTACATTTTTACCCTCTCTTTGCCTTGACTAACAGCAACCGAGTGTTTCTGCAACAGGCGCCAGTCTCCCTGGGTGAATTCAGGACATATCTGCAAGACCACATGCTGTACTCGATAGGATTCTTTTTTAATCTTTTCACAAGGAAGTTCAATCGGTTGCCTTAGTTTCTCTGTTGTGAGACTTCAAATGGACCTGAAATTTGTGACATTAAGAAATAATCCTGGCAGGTTAATGCTTCAGACATTTTGTTCTTCACTGACTTTCCTCATACTTCAGGTGATCCAAATACTGATGTTCTCTTTTGTCTCCCAGAGCATTACTTGGCGTTCTAGATGAGCTTTTTAAACACAATTTAGTGGAATTTTGTCTGAAAATATTTAGCCCCCCCCAAACATAAAAACCCCGGTTGGAGCCCACAGCTGTGGCTCAGGCAGCGATGTGTAATGGTTGCTGCACCAATTTCATACCGCAGTTTGACACTCCTGCTTTGTGATTTCACCTTTAAAAGGTTTTTCCCTTTGCCAGCTGCTTTGCTTCCTTTCTTTTCATATTGTGATTTTTTTTTCATTGTGGTGGGGTTTTTTTTTGGTGGGGGGTTTTTTTCCTCCCACAGTGCAGCTGGTTGCTCAGAACCACTATTTCCTGATTTTTAGCAAGGCTGAGAAACGTTGCTAAAGACTTGGATAACAATCATCTCCCATTCAAATGGCCTTTTGGGTCAAGAAGTAGGGAATAGCTTAAAGCTAGACAGTCCACAAAAAACAAGCTCTTGGGCTGGAGGGCTGGGGGTCTCCCTTATATTGCCTGGTTGTGTCAAACTCGCACAGATACCAATCCTTTGGCAAGGTGCAGTCCTCCTTTTCACCCCACCCTTCTGCTGTTTCTGTGAACTAACCCCTTTAATGCTCATTATACTTCTTCAGAGAACTAAGGCACGAACTAACTTTGCAACATTCACAACTTTAAAAGCTAGAGTTGGCTTCTATGGTCTGAAGATGAACACCCCCAGGTGCTTGCATGGTTGCATGTCCTCCTCTCCTCTTTGCTGTAGCCTGAGATGGTCAGGCACTTTCATATTGTGGAGCTTATGTTCACTGAAATGAAACATGAGTCCTTGCTCCATTATTGTATTTCTTTTTTTTACCCCTCAAAAAACCTGTGCTTCAATTTGAAAATCATTTCAAAACAATCAAAACTTGGGTTTGGTGAACCAGTTATTCAGCAAAATGTCAGAGTTGCCCAGCTGCACTGCAGTACTTCAGACTAAGGCACCTTGGACTGGAACCAGAATGTAAGAAACCTTTCTGAATGCTTCAGAAATTTTAGAGAAGATTAGCCAGAAATAGATTGGAAAGAGTGAAAAAGTAATAAATTAAAATTCTCTTATCCAAAGAGAAGTATAGGAAAGGTCAAATGGAAAACTTTGCACTGAAGGCAGCCTGGAGCTCGGGTGAAGATACGCTGGAGAACCAGGCAATGAGAGCACCTAGATACCATCAACCCTCTGCTTTCTTTTGAAGCTCAGTGGGACAGTAGCAGCTGTTGATACCATTTTTCTAATAAAGTTGAAGCCAATGAGAAAGTGATGGGTATTGATTAGTGTCAGCTTTAATAAATACGTGTCCAGCTCCCACACTGTAGAAGATCATGCAGAGTCCTGCAAGTCCAAAATAATTGTTTGGGATTTGTGGGGGCTTCCAGGGCACCAAAAGCAAGTGGAGTCTTTATTGACTGTGGTACTTTCATGTCTTTTCCTTATTGTGTAATTCAATAGAACTGTTGTCGGCCAAGTAAATGCTGGTTTGTCTGACTTTCAAAACCATTAATTTTCAGCACTGATTTATGGTCTCAGATCTGCATGAACAGATACTATAGGTGGACTGAAGGAGACAGTATTTGTGGTACGCGTGTTGCTGAGGAGACAGGTAGGAAGCTATACAATAATCTATTGAGAGACCCTGACACCCGAAGTGTGCCTTCTTCAGCTACCAAAAGATATTACTTTTTCCCTCCAGCCTTGCTTCCCCCATGCTACAAGACATCACTTTATTTCTTTAAAGTTCAGTTAGTGTTTAGCTTTGCTGTTTAACTTTGTAGACTTCTCTTCTTTTTGAGGTAATGGGAAAATAGAATTTCTCTGTTGAACAACTGAAGGAATAATATTCTCTTGCTCAGCAAGAAGTGAAAGAGGATAGAGTCTGTTCTGACTTCAGATGAGGGGACCATGTTACTCCTTCTGTTAGCACAGTATGCATTAATTAACATTTTCAGTGTTTGTATGGTCAGTATTTTTATCTAAACAGTTTGTTGGAAGTTTAAAGAAGATGGATACACTCGTGGATAGCTTTTTACCTTTTGGTTCCTAAAATGAAACATAAACTATGGTGTTATAGCTGATGATTTGTGGAAGGTTTTTGTATTTGTTCCATTTCTTCCTATGGTCATTGTTTAACTGATCACAGGCTTTTTTAGAATCAAGTAAACTAGGAGCAGCTTGGTTAGCCGATTCTTAACTAGGTAGAAACAGATGATAGAATTCAACTAATCCAAGTCCAATATTTGGATAAAACCCATAACTCATTGCAGAAACTCAGATCTTGAGTGACTCTGTTTTTACCAGTTTTAGACAGAATGTGTTAATTCCTGGTAGCCTTTACTACTTAAGTCAGCAGAGCTCTCAGTTAACTTCTTGATTACTCTAGCAACTGCTTTGTAAGGCAATTTGAAAGGCTTTTTTGGTGTTGGCTTTGACATTTCCCATTTACTCTGCAAAAGTAACAGGTTAGAGGCTAAATGGTCTTTATACACTGTTCCAGTTCAGGAGGCAGAAACTACTTGAAGCTTTGGAGTAACTGTCTGGTTTTACCCTTAACAGCTTCTACTCCCTAACAGCCATTGACTTGTCTAGGCTTTTTAGCATCAGTTTGGGTGAACACCATTTAAAGAAAATTTAATTGACTTTTTAAAAATGGAATATCTCAATTTGCTGTTGTTTCCGATAGCTTTCCAGTATGTTTGATTCCCTTTAAAAACATTTCTAATAGAAATGTTAGCTAACAAGTGAGTTGTCCACCAACCCTCCAACCACCATTATACCTTGTTAAAATCCAGAGTTCTTTTGTTTTAGCAATTATTACGTGTGTGTGTGTACCTATATATATGCGTACCTATATAGGTGTGCATATATATATTTAAAAGGCTTCCCAGCCCTTCTTATTGGACATTGTGCATTTGCTTTCCAAAGTCTGATTTCATTCTGTATAGTAAGAGCAGAGTAGTCATTAATACTAAAGCAATTTTATAACACTCTGCAAAGTGAATACAGATGCAGTCTCTGACCACTTTGAGCCTTATTTACACAGACAAAGATGATACTGTCTTTAATTCAGGAGATAAATTCCGTGCTCCATAATTCTTGAAAGGCTTTTATTTTGAGGTGTGGTGGGTCTGATCTGTCCCTATAGGAGAGTTCTCTATCGCCTGCCAAGGAGCATTACATCCTACCACCTACATCTCATTCAATAGACAAACAACCTCAGTTTGATTAGGCTGGAAGCCAATCTGAAGGACAAGTCAGACAGCACTGAGTACACCTTGCTTATCAATAATATGTGAATAACTCGACAAAAATATAGAGGTCCTGAAATTATGGTCGTTCTTTTGGGGGAAGGGGGACAGGGGGTGGAAAGAGGCAAACAGAAACGCTTTTTAGGCCTGGCACTTGCAGTTGAATTGGGTGAAGTTTTTTATTGGTGATAAAAGATACTGAATTTTCACTGAACTTCACATAGATAAAGATAGAAAAACTCTGAGAATGTTGAAGGGCTTCATGGTAGTGGGTTTGAAACAAACCGTTTCCCTTCATTCCCTTGAAATGTCTTTTATTTTTAAATGAGTCTCTGAATTGAGACTTGAAGTGCTTGATTTCATATCAAATGAGTAAAACGTGATTTCGGATGAACTGGAATGATTTGTTTGTTTCTTCACTTTAAAAAATTTTCAGTATTCAAGTCCATTTGACCCAAAAGGAATTAAAAATATCTTGGACCTGCCAGAAAACTAAACAACTGCACGGTGACCTGCCTTTAATCCCTCTAAAGCCCACAGATATTAATGCTAAATTTATCTTGAAAAAGAGACATTGAAGCCCTGCCCACGTGCGCTGGGGAGATGGATCACCCTGCAAACCTAGCTCTCACCCCTGCGCTCCCTGCCGTGATTGCTTTTCACTTTCCTCTTTTGCATTTGTGGTGTTCCAACTTCTGCCTCTTGATTTGCCTTCTCCCCAGAGAGTTTTGGTATCCATGCATCCATCCAGCTTCTTTCCTCCCTCCCTTCCTCCCCCTCTCTCCAATCCCGGTACATGTTCATGAAGAGTGCTGCATTTCAGAAGCATCTCTTCTCAGTCGTTGTCGTTGGGACCCCGTCGCCCACCCACCCACCGCAGTAGGAAGGGCAGCGTTTAGCAGTTTGCCTTTTGTCGGGCCTGACAGATTCAGAGCTCTTGTACAAATGACAAAAGAAGCCTTTGCCCTTGATTTTGAAACGCCTTGGGAATAAACCTAGTGTGCTTTCACTGGAGCAGAGACTGGCTCTCTCTTTCAGGGTTTTTTACTGTCATTTTGAAGTTGAAGAAATTCCTGCGTCCTCCAAGTTAGCTTTGTCTTTCTTGCAGTCTCTAATCAATTGCAGCTGGTTTTGTTATTGCAGAAAGTCCAAGCAGATTTAGCAACAAGGATATTTTCAAAATATAGGTAAAATTATAACTCCTTCTTGCTCTGATTCAAATCCTGCCAGTGTAAGTAGCCAAGGCATCGTACATCGCATTGTCATTGCTCTGTAGTGACTGCCTGGACGATGTTTTCTTCTTGTGAAACTCAAATTAACCTTTTTCTTCTGATGGATTGCTGATTTCTGGCGTAATATTCTGAGATGTACAAGAAGTTGGTTGAACTTAAGGGTAGTTCAAGTTGCACATATTTTTCACCTTAGAATTTGGAAAACTTTCTTCCTCTGCTTTTCTTTACAAGGTGAAACAAGCAGACCATTTACTTTGTCTAATTAAAAGATCATTATGATTATATAGAAGAACAGGAGCTGTTTGCATTGTCATTTGTGTGATACATTATTTACACTGATGAGATTTATACTATGTTTGTTATACGTGACATTGAAAACCTTTAATTGGCTCATTTACAACTCTGTGAGACTTTATACCTGGCAAAAGAGTTCCCCTTTTAAAAGGATGGAATAATTCCACTTTGAAACGTTACCAAAAGGCAAGATTTGTTGTTCTGTAGTTATGGCTAAAAAGCATTGGAAACATGCGTATTTGCTTCAGCCATTATTTTTCAGTAGTATTTCCATTGATGTATGATTATTGTATGTATTTCTTTGTCTTTTCTCCCTCTTCTCTCCCCGCCCCCCCCCCCCCCCCCAGCTAGGAATATGGTGGGGGTTTTTTTACCTGTGTGTTTTTTTAATGTTTGTTTGTTAAACTGTAATTAAACTTAATTTCCCATTCTTCCAGAATAGTTGGCTTATGGAAAGACAGCTGCCATCCCCTGTAACCTGTTGTTATTCAGATCCCGTGCTATGGTTTGGCATTTCATTCTGTTAAAAATGCAAGTGGGATTGTTAGACATGTCACCTACAAAGCCAGGGGGTCAGCTAGGCAGCTTACTTAACGTGCTAATTTGCTGTAATTTAATCATGCTTGGAATATGGATTGGTCGTTTGAGTATCTCGATGGCAGACTTGGACTCAAATAGCCCATAAACACTTCGTTAAAGCCTGGTCGGGGAAAGCAAGTTGTGGGTCAGATCCTGATCCTTTGCTCAAAGGGAAGCGAGAAGGCTCTGCATTTGGGACTTCACGTGGGATCTCTGGGGCTTGTACGGCTTCGTGGAGCCGTGGCTCTATGCTGAACGCCTGTGTGGAGATGTGGCTGACCTCTGCAGATTAATTAATTATGCATTAGCTGCAAATGAGATTGAGAGCGTTGAGCTCCCTTTGTAGCTCTACAAGTCATGTAAAACAAAGCCTGCTTTGCATGGGTGCACACATGCGCTTGAGGGCTTGGGAGGGATGGAGCCCTATTCCTGGGGCAGCCGTGGGCTCTCTAAATGGGTGGGATGTGGTAAATCAGGCAACATGTTTTGCAAGTCACAGGCTCTGCAATACAGGCCAGTTTACAATGACTTGCCAAAATATTTGCAAGATAAGCGTTTCCCAGATGGAATGAATTAAGTCAGTGAAACTTAGAAGTTGGCCTATAAATTAATTTTCATAGACTCATAGAATAGTTTGGGTTGGAAGGGACCTTTAAAGGTCATCTAGTCCAACCCCCCTGCAGTGAGCAGGGACATCCTCAACTAGATCAGGTTGCCCAGAGCCCTGTCCAACCTGCCCTTGAATGTTTCTAGGGATGGGGCATCTACCACCTCTCTGGGCAACCTGTGTCAGTGCCTCACCACCCTCATTGTAAAAAATTTCTTCCTTATACCTAGTCTAGATCTACCCTCTTTTAGATTAAAACCATCACCCCTTGGCTGCAGTAAGGTCTCCCCAGAGCCTTTTCTTCTCCAGGCTGAACAACCCCAACTCTCTGAGCCTGTCTTCATAGGAGAGGTGCTCCAGCCCTCTGATCATTTTTGTGGCCTCCTCTGGACCCGCTCCAGCAGGTCCATGTCCTTCTTGTGCTGAGGGCCCAGAGCTGGACGCAGCACGGCAGGTGGGGTCTCACCAGAGGGGAGCAGAGGGGCAGAATCCCCTCCCTCGACCTGCTGGCCACGCTGCTGGGGATGCAGCCCAGGATATGGTTGGCCTTCTGGGCTGTGAGCGCACGTTCTTGGCTCATGTCCAGCTTTTCATCCACCAGTACCCCCAAGTCCTTTTCGGCAGGGCTGCTCTCAATCCCTTCATCCCCCAGCGTGTATTGATACTGGGGGTTGCTCCGCCCAGGTGCAGGACCTTGCACTTGGCCTTGTTGAACTTTATGAGGTTCACCCAGGCCCACCTCTCAAGTCTGTCAGGGTCCCTCTGGATGGCACCCCGTCCCTCAGGTGTGTCCACTGCACCACTCAGCTTGGTGTCATCAGCAAACTTGCTGAGGGTGCACTCCATCCCACTGTCTATATGTCATTGATGAAGATATTAAAGAGTACTGGTCCCAATACAGACCTCTGAGGGACACCACTTGTCACCGATCTCCATCTGGACATTGAGCCATTGACCACTACCCTCTGGATGCGACCATCCAACCAACTCCTCATCCACCGAACAGTCCACCCATCAAATCCATGTCTCTCCAATTTAGAGAGAAGGATGTTATGGGGCACCATGTCAAAGGCCTTACAGAAGCCCAGGTAGATGACATCCGTAGCTCTTCCCTCATCCACTGATGTAGTCACTCCATTGTAGAAGGCCACTAGGTTGGTCAGGCAGGACTTGCCCGTGGTGAAGCCATGCTGGCTGTCTCCAATCACCTCCCTGTCCTCCATGTGCCTCAGCATAGCTTCTAGGAGGATCTGTTCCATGGTCTTCCCAGGCACAGAGGTGAGGCTGACAGGTCGGTAGTTCCCAGGGTCCTCCTTCCTACCCTTTTTAAAAATGGGTGCAATGTAATTTTCTACAGAGTAGCTTTTTTGCCCCTTCTTGAGCTTACTTTTAAGCGCTGAGATAGCAACATCTTACTCATTCATTATTTGGTGCTAAGTTGTGAAACCTGTGCTTGCATGAGTAAGGTTGATGGCTGAAAATTTTCCAAAGGATAAGTTTTGCTGTTGGAAAAACTTTATGTTCAGTTCTCAAAGAGCTCCATTTCAACCAGGTCACACAGATTGGTTTGCCTGGCTGGTTTGCCATTCCTTTCATTTCCTCTTTTTGACTATTATGTTGTAATATGAAAGTTAGAATTGTAACACAATATGTTTCACCATTTTGAAAAAAAAAAAAAAAAGTTGTAGCCCGAGGTATTCTATTACCTCGCTCTCACTTAATCTTTTAACAGTGCAATTATCTCTCATCTTTATGTTACTCATTGTGTGACTGTGGCCCTGATGAGATCAATTTAGTTTTCAACTTTTCTTTTTAGTATTGTAATACCTTTTCTCTTTGTTGTGACATGCCAGAAAATATCTCCTTGGCAACATCTAGCTGTGGTTATTCTTAGTGCCTCTCGTCTGGCCGTTTGCCACAGCGTCCACCTGGCCATTGTCGCTGCGCTAATTGGTTTATCCTTCGGAAAAGACAATTTTTTTTTTTTTCAGTTTTGAA
The DNA here is from genome assembly GCA_009819775.1 of Phoenicopterus ruber ruber. NCBI lineage: Eukaryota > Metazoa > Chordata > Aves > Phoenicopteriformes > Phoenicopteridae > Phoenicopterus > Phoenicopterus ruber. Next base: position 6,317,673 of record CM020228.1, on the reverse strand, counting down.
AGTTTTCGTCTATTTTGCCACTTGGTAGGTTTCAGCTTCGTTATTCTTTATAACTCTGATTCAGGCAGGCACTTGAGCGTGTCCTGAGGTTTAAAGTCACTGTGCTGTTGTATAGGTTGACAAGAAAGGAAGGGAACGGTGATTGTGCCTGTGTGTTTGCAAGAACGTGCGTTCATTCTGCAAATATGGGACAATTGTCCTGCCCCAAGAAGTTTACAAGAATTTCTCTATAAAGGCCCAAATATACACTATTCAAAATACCGTTAAATACCTTGAACTCCTCCTGATTTCAAATGCCACGACCAGATCGTTCCAGCAGGAATTCAGCTGCCATATCCGCTGGCCTTCTTGCAGCTGGAGTTTGAGACCTGTTTTTGAGAGCCCAACCCAGCTTACCCCAACACCCGTGGCAAACTTCCCCTGGAGAGATGAAAGGTGGAACGGGCTCTGTGTTAAATTGTGATTTGGCTAGAAACGGCATTACCGTAAAGGAAGAGGCAGGGAGCTCGTAATGAGATCATATGGTTAGCAAGGCATGCAGCCCAAAAGTTTCCTTTTAAATTACTGCTTCTTTGCAGATAAGGGCAGGACGAGGATTCGTGACCTCGGTGAGGATGACTGGTGCATGCCTGGTCTTTAGACTACTAGTGTGGTCTCGCTTTTGGTTTATACGAAAAAGTGGAAGAGGAGGAATTTGAACACTGAACACATACCCAAAGAGAGTTCTGCTGCAATAATTGCTCTTGGTTAAGGATTTACCAAGTAGCAGCTGCTGTGTTAACCTGTGATTCAAGAAATGACAAGAATCCTATGAAAATTGTGCTCCAAGTTAAAATTGTGTTGAGGCAGTGTCCTCCTGGGGATGCCTTTTAAACAGGGCTAACTTTGTGTCAGGTACCCAGTGCACTGTGTGCCATTTGCTTCCCTTGCTTAGACCGTTTTCAATTTGCTTTCGCCTCACAGGAGCTCTCTTCCATTTTAATTCACCTTGCTCGATTTACCCAGTTTTCTTGTGAATGATCTATAGCAGAAGGGTCCAAACACAGACTGTAGTGTGGGAAAGGGATTTATAAATTATGAAAGGCCAGTGTAGCTGAGCAGGATGGTTAAGGAGGAGAAGAAAGACAAATAGAGGACATTTGGAAAACAAAACAGAAAGCGAAGAGGAAGGTGAGCAGGGCTGTAAAACCAGCAGAAGTAAGTTTAAAAAAATATTAAAAAATCAGAGAAACTATTGATTAGCAAATGAACAGAACACATCACGATTGTGTGCAACTGGAATGAATAACAAAACCCCAAACCGAGGAACTTAACAATGGGAGAAAAAATTGCCAGGGGATAAAGAGTAAGATTTGTTGACTGTTCATTGTTGCCTCTGACCTCCATGGGTTGGGCTTCAATTTACCATGGAAGACAAATGAGGATTTTGGTAGAAAACATGAACAGGCTAATTGGGGGCTAATTGGGGAGTCAGTTGATCACAGGGGACAGACACGACAGAAGCCTACAGCATGCAAGTGGCAGGGAGCATTACAGAAAGACGACTTGTGACTTAAAGCGCAATTCCCAAAAGAGCAGTTCTTTGTCAAGCTGTCGAGGGCGTTTGGTACTTTTCCAGAGGTGCAGATGTACTTGAGCAGTGGGAAGCTGCGAGCTAAAGCAAGTCCACCCTGCCTCCTTCTGCTTCCCTACCACACGCCCTGTTCCTCCTGCGTGATGGATGGCCTCACGCCCACGCTGTGATGGCGAGTCCCGGGCTCGCAGTGGCATTGCCACCAGCTGCATTGCAGCTGAGCAGGGGTGGGTGCCCCGTGCTTCTGCGCCGTCGCAGCGCTGCACGCACAGATAGGCTCGCCACCGCAACAGAGCGGGCTCTAGCTGTGCTTCACTGGCGTTCAGGCTGAGTCACTGGGGGTCAAAAGAAAAAGAAAACAACGAAACAAAAAAGCTGGTGGTTTGCAGCCACCCACGTGAATGGGAAGCCAGGAGTCCCTTCAGGAGCGTGTCCCAGGAATGGAGATCAGTGGCAAGACAGCGCGTCAGAAGTGCCCATCCTTGTGAGGCTGCAGAGAAGGTGCTCAGCAGTCGGCTCAGGTGTTTGTCTGCTCCCGCCGTGCCAGATGAAGTGTCCGCAAAAGCAAACAAACTACATTTGAAATGGTGGCTGGCTGGTCTGGATGCTGCCCACTCATATTTGAAAAGAAATTCCAGTGAGTTGCTGTGCTCACAAGCCAGAGATGATGGCTGTGAACATGACACGCAGTTCAGTCTCCCAGCTGCCTGTCCTGGTCTCTGCTCTGGGCTTGCCAGAAAGCCCCCTTCCCCTTACCAGAAATTAGAGGTAAAAAATAAGAAACTGCTTTATTAGGACAATATTGCTGCTGTGAGATTGGGGAACCCTAAAGGTGACACTATTAAAGTGCAGTAGCTTCGTAAGGGACTCTTTAAGAACTGTAGGTGCAGCTGTATTTCCCTGAGCCTTTTTGAAAGGGGTCATGAAAAAACAAAACAAGATCACAAGCCAGCAACTGTGCTTTTGGTGGATGTCCTAAAGGGAGTGACAGAAAACACAGGGAGAGGCGGTTTTCGTGGCAGGCAGTGTGTTCATGCTTCAGTAACTCACAGCATCTGTTTGAGCTTTGCCTGCTGCGATGGGTAAGGCAGAATCAGAAGATGTCATATAATTAGGTTTCTGTAAAGCACATGATATCAAAGATTAATGAGCAAGGCAAAAATTCCCAGAAAATAAGGTGTTGTCAGACATCCCAAACTGTCACAGATGGGGAATTCTGAAGACCTGCAAAGGCAAACCTGATATTTGTGTCAATATGAATTTTCCCTGTCCTAGGGGTGGGAATCGGAGCCAGGCCGCATGGTGCTGCCATGGCACTGGGTGTTCAGACCTCTAGTCCCAGCGAACGTGGAGCCCAAAACCAAGAAGTAAAATACCAGATTGAAAAGTGGAACAGTTTAGATAAAAGATTGGGGTATTGCACATTGCTCAGGAGAAGGGAGCAGAGCAGAGGGATCTTGTATGACATGTAATGCTGTAAGTGATTTGCACCTGCACGTTATAAAGACCTTTCCTCTTCTGTTTCGATGTACTCTACATATGTTAATGCATCATTGGGACATTGTCTGGTTCTTGAGTCAGCAAACAACTAGGACTTTGCTGCCTGGGAGCAGTTAGGATGACTTGCAAGCAAAAATGGAGGACACCCAAAAAAACCCCAGGCTGCAGCATCAAGCGGGATTGTGCACACACTTTTCCCTCGGCAGTTTTGCTGCCCAGCCCTCGGCTGCCTTCTGCATCTCCCAGCACCGTGGGGAAAGTCTGTGTCAGAGGCAGGAGTGCAAGCCAGGCTGCCTGGCTCCTGATTTTATGCTTAAGCCAGGAGCACAGGTTTCCCTTCTATGGACAACTTGGGCACTTTTTATTCCTTCACTGGAAGACGGTCTGCAGTGCTAGGAGAAAATCACTGAAATATCAATTACTTTTTTAGCTGGCTTTAGAAAAAAGAGGGGGTTTGGGAGATTTTTGGGTGAACTGTTACAGTGCTGCTGTCCTTTTGATTTATTCTGGATGAGTAGCACAAGAGAAAAATACAACCTTGTCTCTCAGTGGTTAATTTTCACAAATGTGAGTTTTTCCTAGCGGGAGCAAGGAGAAGGTTTCAACACAGGCTATTGTTAGCCCCTGCAAATGCCAAGTGTCTGCTCTTGGGAGATGGAGAACAAAGTTGGCACCAATAATTAGTGGCTGATGCACTGATTTGGCAAATATGCCGAAAATGAACGTCTGATGGAGAGCTCTTGGGATGATTTAGTAAAACACAGTGCAGTTTGAGATGATTTTTGGGATGATATTGTGCAAAGTGCAGGGGTGATCAGAAGGAAGGTAACGTGGAAAATGTGAAGGAGGAGTTTGGTATCTTATTTGGTTCTTCGAGTTTTTCTCTTGAGCTTTTCTAGCATATTGTTAGCAGTGCAATGATACAACAAAGTTACTGATGTTAACTAAGGAAAACTGAGATGCTGAAACATGACAGATTTCTCATTTACTATAGGCACAACTTTGTTTCACTTCCTCTGCAGAAAGATACAGGCATTAATTGATTTGGATGTAACTGTCATTTAGGAGCAAATACAACGTGGGTATAACACAGCATGGGATAACAAATCCAGCAGTTCATCATCCAAGAGACCGAGAGGCAGAGCAGCGCCGGAGGAGGAGTCGGTGCGATGTGTGGTCAGGCCGTGTGTGGAGGCATCCCTGCCTGTCCCAGGAGAGCCTCCCGGGAAAGGCCACTTGGTGGGAAGTCGGGATATGAATCAAAAATCTTGCAGCTACTGTTGTAAATGTTTTGAGCTGTGCTGCTGGTCTTGGGATGATTCCAGTGCGGCTCGCTCTCTGCTGGGAAGCATGTTGGGTCGGTGCCTCGGGGGTACCAGTGCCCACTGGGCATGTTGTCTTGAGGGGGTAACACTCGAGGGGTGAAGGTGAATGTGGGTCTGGGGAATTTTTGTGCTCCAAGCAAAATTTAAAGTAGTGGGTTGGCACCCACTGGCAGCGAGATGACTCCCAGGGAACCTCCTGATAACTTTTCTCAGGAGCTGGCAGGACTGTAAGGGCTATAGTGTGACAGTGATGAAGTGAGGAGCAAAGAGGACAGGCAGTTTGCACTGCAGGATGGTAAATGCAGGATGGTAGGATCACATTTTGCCTCTGGCTGATTTACTCACAGCACGAATAAAGATACCGCACTAGGAGTTAGTTTGACTTTGACACATAAGGGAAAGAAATGAAAGCACAAAAGCTCTAGATACCTTGACAGCCGACCATCCACCAAAATGACAGCCCCCCCAGCCAGCAGCGCTGCCCATCTGCAGCCGCAGCGCAGGGCTCAGGCTCTCCCTGCCTGCCCAGCACCGCTGTTCTGCAATAGCAGGTCTGATGATAGCTTTGGCCTTGCTGCTGATGATTACTGTAGTTTTTTGTGAGCAGCAGAGAGAGGACACGACCTGCAGCCCCTGCCAGCCTAGTCTTACTTTTCTAGAGAGCTTTTAAGATTTATGGTCAAATTTTACAGTAACTGTGATTTGCCTTATAGATCATGGGTGTACGATTGCCCCACAATCCCATAACAAAGCCCCTGAGATTGCTGTGATAGCTGGATAATTACTTCTGGGCGCTTAACACTGAAGTTATCCCAGTGGAGCAAACCATGAGTAGGGCTGGAGCTGGCTACTTGGCAGGTTTTGAGCCCTGATAAAGAGCCGTCTCCATTGCTGCCAGGCCAGGCCCGTTCCCCCTCCACGGTAAACCTGGGAGTGACAGCTGGGCTCTGCATGAAGAGTGAATTTTCATGCTGAATCGTGGATTCTGACCAGACTAATTTTAAAAACTCGTGGCCCCAGGAGCAGAAGCTGCTGGGAGCCTTGAGGCGGGCAAAGAGAACATGGTGGTTGTGCTTATTAGCCACATTAAATGCTGCCCTCCCAGGAGAAGGACGCTGTGGCTCCGTGGGGATGTAGGACCACTGGGGGGGGGCTTCTATCTCTGTCCAGTGAGTGAGGGGAGACCTGCCAGTGCAGCGCTGTCTCCGGCGGCCGTGGGTCTCATGATGATTATGTCCTTGAAGTTTGGTGGAGAAATGGTAGGAAGCTGCCCAGTGGAATGTGTCTTTCAGGGACTGTCCTTTGACCGGAGATCTCTTCTAGGAGGCAGAGACAAGCATCTCACCACACAAGGCACAGCCCGAAGCACAGGGCAGTAGGGAACGTGGCGGTGGGGGCCGGGGAGGCTGGGTGTGTGTCCCTCCTGGCAGCTGAGGCTGTAGAAGTTGGTACGTTGCTGTGACCACGGCGGGGAGCTGTGCGGGGGCTCTGCTTGGGCTGCACATTGCACAGGACCTGCTGAAACGGCAGCCCGAGGCAGCTGTCTTAAGGCAAGAGCACAGATGTTCTTGTAATGAGCCCAGTGATCTGGTGACTCATTCATCCCTTCCCAAGCAGCCAGTTTTGATGTGAAAACTTCAATAAATGAAGATGGAGAATCCACTTTTATAACATCTCCAAGAGTTGTTTCTTATTTCTGCTTTGAAGGTGATGGCTTTAGCTTCCTCCCTTTGCTTCCTATTATGTTTCTCTGAACTAAGCACTGGGAGCCTTTAATCAACCCACAGCGCTCTCGCTGCCTTTCTTCGCCTCTCTGAGCGAGTCTTTTCCTGACAGTCCCTGAAATCAAGAGGTTCTCGGTGGGGCTTCCAGAGCTCTTGTAATGCAAATGATAATAATGATATTAATGCTAATCGTTGTTATTCTATAGGGTGAAATGTCAAGATCCCATATTTTCATGTTAATTTTTAGTATGTAGGTACCACATTAACTGTATCCCGTCCTGTCAGAGAACATGCTTTTCATATCACAGGCGCTATTAGAAACTATTAGTAATAACGTGGGCTGCTATTGTGCCTGATGGATTGGTCTTTGACATACAATAATGCAAAGTGGCATGGCAAATTGGGAATGAAGGATGAAAAGCTGTTAAAAAAAATGTGAACGTAGCTATAAATTAATTAATTTTGTATTTAAAATGTGTTCCTGAGTTGTAACGATAAAGAGGATCCATGTCGCTACTGTTGAATTGCATGGGTGTATCTAGGAAAGGAGCTAATGTGTTGAGGCGGGAGGGCCTGGTTTGTTACTACCTGCCTGGATCGAAAAAGCATATATTGGCAACTGCACTTGCCTTGAAATAGGATTCTGTGGGCAGTAAGATCAGATTTTGAAGTATGGTATCTTTAATTGTTCTGAAACGGAGGATATCCTTGGTAGCACAAGACCCCTGAACGGTGTATTTTTGTTACAAGCACTTTTAAGCGACAAGTATTTTACTGCAAACAGCTCCATTCTTCTCATCAAGACATTGATATGACTTGCTCTCCTTTTGGCCTTGTATTTATTACGCAATATTACTTTGTAGAAAGTATTGCTTTTACTTTGCAAAGTAAAAATCTTTTGGGTCAGATTTCTCTCTCATTTAGGTCATTTTTAATTGACATTAAGTGAAACTAATGCTGTTATATAACACACAGAACATAACAAATGCTGCTACTTCAGATTTATACCAGCTTAGCTGAGACCTGAGCCTGAACCTCTCTTGGTTGATAATTCATTTGTCTGTTTGATTTCAGCGGCTAACCTCACTAATTTGGATCGTCTCGACAGCGCGTTGAGCTTTATTGAAGACCGGGTGCATAGATCGAGGCAGCGCTATCGAAGGCATGCGACGGATGATGATTACAACATTGAAGTCCTTCTGGGGGTTGATGACTCAGTTGTTCAATTCCATGGGAAAGAACATGTTCAGAAGTACCTGCTGACCCTGATGAATATTGTGAGTACAACCCCGCTAACGGCACTGTGGGAAGGCGCTGAAAGGACAGTGAATGTAGGTTGGTTTAGCCATTTGAATAAGACATAACAGATTTTTCTCATGGCAGGAGATAAAATAATTCTAGGAGAAGAATCCAGGCCACTTGCAGAAAAGCCAAAAGGGGAGAAGGAAAAGAAGAAAAAGGAGCCAAGGAAGAAGCTGACTGTGGGACTCTTAAAATGTACAAAGTCCTGCTTATGTGCTTTGGTGGATGGGGGTACAGGGTCAGGGGCTCAGGTTCTCGGAAGTCGTTATGTTTTAGATGTCTATTCCCTTAACCTAAGCTCCCTGCTGAAAAATATGATTTGGAGAACCGTCTTCAAATAGAGTTCTATTAGAAACTTCGATTGGCTTATACATTTTTAAAACTACTCCGTTAAATTCTTTGATTCCTCAACAACCACTTTAGATCCCAGGCCACCTACCTACTTGTTCACGCTGCAGTAAAATGTTATGCAGTATATCACTGAACTTTCTTAAACTGATTTAGTGTTTACTCCATGACTGACATCTTTAGGTTTCCTTAGGTAAATATTTAATCTTCAGAACCATTGTCTGTGCAACAGACTATATAGTGTACTAGTGATGAAAGGAGACACTAGAGAATATTATAGTTGAAAGAACCGTTTTTTCTTTCTAAATATCAGTGCAGAAGACACAGCAGCCCTCTGGTACCCTGGTCAGTGAGCAAGGACTCTGTTTTGTGGGAAAAGAATCAAGTTTTGAAAAATCATCTCTATTATAGATCAAAATCAAAGCACATTTTATTCTTCTGGCCGAAAAATGGAAGTGAGTGGTAGCCCCCTTCACAGGCAACTCGTTCGGGGATGATTTTTTTCCTTCTCATTCTCATCTGGAACAGGAGTCTCTTCTCAATAAAACACACTTCTGTAAAAACTTTGGGTTCAGTGAATGTATGTTCTTAGTGAAATATTGTTGAGTAAGAAATTGTAGGACAAATAGAGTATGGCTGCTGAAGTTTACAGTCATGTCAAGAGGATGAGCATCTGTAGGTGACTTCTTGGCATTCCAAACCACAGAGGCAGATACATGGACAGAAATCCAGGCTATTAAGTACATTTGCCTGGGATGTATTTTCTCCAAGATATATTCTTTTAATTATGAAGCTTGTTTTTTTCTTTCTTTATTACATTCTTTTAACAATGCATAGAATGTCACTGTTTTTCACTTTAAATGAGAGGTGGAATACAATTTAAGAAAATCCCTTGTGTGATATAAATTCAGTTGCACTGACTTTTTATAACGGTATTGTAAATAGTTAAAAACCTGCACTAACGTTAGAGTTATAGGGTACTTAGTGTCTGCTCTGATGGCTGTAAATACGTGTATTCTAACAGAAATGACATAGTGAATTTCATTTATTTGTGTGGTTTGTTTCCTCTGAGACTTAAAACAAAGTCTACAGTGAAACAGATGGTTTTATACATCTCTAAATTAACAAGCAAACAGGCCAAACCAGGAATGTGGCAAACAGGCTGAAACAGATTAAACAGGACTCTACTTATCATGTCACTTAAATCTATTTTTAAGAATTAAAATATACAGTAATGGTAAAGAAACCATAAATGTTCCATCTCTGGAATATACTTTTTCCTAATTTTAGCAAACCATCCAACACACAAATTGTAAGAAATAAGAACTCTTCGGCATCCTGTCTCTGCAAGCGGTTTAGAAAGTGCAGCCTGTGTAACCGTACCCAGAGGGCTGTAGCAGCTCTTGGCACAGGCAGTGGTTGTTCTGTTGGGAGATCTGAGGTAGAACCATGTCTTTTGGGGACTGAGGACGCGTCCCTTGCCTTGTGTCCAAATGCCAGGAGCTGTTTGAAATCCACAAGGCGTCTTGAGGAGGCTCTGGGTAGTCTTTGGCAGTCGTCAGTGTTGTCCTGTTCTTTCCTTCTTCAAAACTCGGCTGGTTGCTAGAGTCTGTATTTTAGCAAAGGGATGGGTGATGGTAACCAGTTCTGTTTCCAGCTGTCCAAGCGTTGCTCCAGTATAGAGAGGCAAGAGGGGTTTGTTACTGCAGATACCAGGCGCTGCTGGGGACCCGTATCGTGTTGAGGGACATCTCAACGCACAACTTCTCCTTCCCCTCGGCAGTGTAACTCCAGCTGGCAGCGCCTCCAGCTCTTGCCCTCATTGCTAGATGGAGCCAAGGCCTATTTCTGTGTAGACCGTTGCTTTGGTGTCCTTTGCTGAAATTCACACAGTGACTCCCCTGTTGTCCTCTCTTCTACACTTCTACCTCCTTGAGTAGTTTCTTTTTTTTTTTTTTCTGTAGAAAATGGGCCCAATATAGAAAGCCTTGAGGTCTCTAGCTCTTAGGGGTCACATGTAGACAGTATGTTTCTAATGAGATGCGTAGGTCCAAGGGTAGCTGAAAAAGAAGAGACAGCCACAAAAAATTCCAGCTATCCTTTTTAAATCTGGTGGAAGATGCCACAATAACCATCAGATTGTGTGTACCCTGCTGGTTTTATGGATGTAATCAATTAGCTTCATACAGTAACAAGGCAGTAAGCCTAAAATCAATTAACTTCATACACTAACAAGGTAGTAAGCATAAAATCAAAGAATGCATAGTAAGTAAATAAAATAATAGTGGACATATTTACTGGAGATAAGAAGGTGATCCAATAGCTGAATTCCTGTCGTTCCAAAAATGAAATAAATCCCAGGTGAATCCTCCCTTATGCCCAAGCTCCTGGAGGCATGAAATCACTTTCCCAGAAGCAACTCCCAGCATGGCTGTTTCTCCCCACTTTGCTTGATTTTACTGTGTGTGATGGCGTGAGCAGTTGTCCTTAATTAACTTTTCCCAGGGATCTTGGGTGGAACCCTACCACCAACCCAATCAAAACAATATATTTTTTTCAAGCCCAGTGCAATAACTTACTCAGTAAATCTGTTTTGTGCTGCTTAAGTGATGTGTTGTTACAGTCCACACCTAAAAGCCATAAAGTGAGAAAAAACAGGGGCCGGGTGTCCTGGCTATCTTGAATAGCTGTGCTAATATTTATCCCAAAGTTTGGAAATGAAGTCAGTCCCAAACGAATGGTGATAGACGCCAGAGGATTTTTAACGCTTTGGGCTGCAGCCACGTATCGCCTGACTGTACGCCAGCCGTTTCACCGCAGTGAGCTCGGCCTCTTGCCACCCCCTTTTCATCCTCCAGTCATTTCCTCATACAAAAACTCTGCTTTCTCTTGACATCCTCTCTTTTCTCTGCTCGGCACCATCGGGACCTTCAGTCCATCTTTGGAAAACATGCCATTGTTTTCGCTTTAGAGACCCTCGGCTGCCTCTTGCTTGCACCATTTTCTTCCGTACGTCATGCTGTGTTTTTTCCTGGGAAGGATATTAGCTTGCACAGTCCTCTGCATTTCCAAGCGTGAGCCCACACGTTGCACAAATTAACTTTGTATTTATAGCGTGCAGGAGCATTGCAACAGGGGAGAGATATTTGGGCGCTATCTTGCAGCTCTGTAGTTTACTCAAGAACATGGAAGGTAATTTAATTTCAGCAAGAAGGCGGCTAAAAAACCCAGGGATTTTATCTGCTGGCACAAGTGTTTGGGAAATATTAGAAAAGTGCAAGGCTAGAAGCGGTGCTGGAGAATTGTCTTGTTCCTTGGGAAACAAAAGGACTTCACTGCCGGATGCTTTGGGAGGAGGAGCAGGGTGCTGAATGGGCGTTAGTGAGCTAAAGCGGGTATTGGCGGTAGCCAGCCCCAGGGCTGAAATTCTCTGATCGTTTCATAACCCTCTTTAAAATAGTTTTCGGGATTAAGCAGGCCTTTTGCCGCCTGCTGTGGAAGAGCAGCAGACCTGAGACTCACCAGCACATGTACCTGGCTGGGCCTGCAGTACTGATCCGGGTGGATATTTCAGCCTCCCCAGTCCTGTGTTTAGGGTCACATCCAGAATGGGTATCTTCAGAACAGACTTCCTAAAGGGGCAGAGGTAGATTATGTGATCTTACAATATTTCGGCCATTCCACATAGCAAAGTCTCATGAAATAAACTCAATTGCAAATGATTTTGAATGTATTGGCTCCATTTGTCTTGACTTCAAGTCCTCGACTTTCATGCTTCTCTTCAAATTGTGTTTTTTTTCCCAGTGAGGTCCCTGTTTTAGCTTTTTCTTGTATCCTTTGTCTTTCTTCCTCCACAATATTCCTCAATTCCTCAACTACCTCATTTTCTAATGCTAGCAATTACCATCCTTGTGTATTTTTTTGAAGAATTTGTCTACAAAGTATATACATTTTTTTGATTTTTGGACAATTTCCAGGGGGGAAAAAATCTTTAATTTCCTTTCCATTCCTTTACTGTAAAAGATGTGATATTGCAATATTTAGGGGTTAGCCTCTGTTACATCTGTGTAATGGATATATGGCCAAAATGTTCGCGATGCTAAAACCCATCTCCTCAAAGTACATAGATGCCTAACTGCCGTTATTTCAAAGGGAGATAGACCCTAAATAGGATTTATGCCTCCGGGCTAGATTTATCTGAGTATTTAGTCATTTACCTGCCTTTGAAATCAGTGAGAATCAGTTTTAAAAATTAGCCCATGGGATTATGTCTCTCCCAGACTTCAGCTCCAGAACAAATACATTAAACAACTTTTCATTTGAATAACTGAAATCAATGGGAGTTTTGCAGCTGGGGGCTTTGGAAAGTCCCCGGAGTCTTTCACCTGCATCTTTCAGCACTACACATGTCTTTGAAATTGTGGCCCTGAGGCACTTTTGAATATGTTATCCGTCCTCTTTAATAGGATGTACATGATACTACTATTATAGATGAGATTTCTGCTCTCGTATCTCTGGCTGATGAGGGATGAAGATTTGCAGGTACAGAACAGCAAGTCCTTAATGAGAGGAAAGGGCAGAAATGCCATCGGTTTCTAACTGGCAGTTGGATGAAAACCTGAAAGCGTGTCTAATTCAAGCTGTTAAAAAGAAAGTGATGATTGAATGCTTTGAAATAATGGTGCACTCCATATTCAGAATCATGCTTTTTAAACTAAAAAGCATTTTTTTAGACGGGAAGGATATTTCAGTAATATAGAATTGACTGGATTTTTAAAAATTAAATAATTCATAAGCACCAACACTCATTATTTCAAATCAGTTTATTTCAATATGTACACTTCAGATCTGAACTAACTCTAAGAAGTTCCACAAATAACAAATGCAAGTCCAGCTCTACTCATCTGAGGGACTTCAGCTGTCAACAGTTGAATTGCGGCTTGTTTGAAAATTTAAATATATGTATGAGAGTTACCTCCACATTTAGACTGTTCATTATAAACCAGTAGCTGTGGCTAGTGAGAAGAACAGTTTCTGATGAGGCCTCAGGAGATTATTTTTGTTCATTATCTTTATTGCCGCACTACAGTGCAAGTTGTACTTGTGATGGGGCTTTCAGGAGGTCTCCCAGGAAATACCCTCTCTGAACTCTTACAGGTTTTAGTCATTTTCACAGGGGTATTATTTCCAGCGTCAATTAGGTGAGCATTGCTCATTATTATTAACTGGAATGTGACTTCCTGCCCTGTTGGTCGTAGCACAGAGCATCACACAGGTTTTGGTACCATCCTGGAGGCAGAGGGCAGTTACTGTTAAAAGACAGTTCTTTCCTTTGCTCCAAATACCAACATGAACTTTAGCTGTAAAGGTTGCAGTCAGGGACTTCTGAGTTGTGACAGTGTTGTTTGTGTGATGGAGTATGGATAATTAGTATCAGCTTTCAAACTTTGGATGCTTTTCTTAACCAAAGCACTTAGATTTGCAGAGGTCACCATATTTATTGCATTGACACCACACCCCTTTCCCTTGTCATAATATAATAAATGAATCTGCTTAATTATTTTATGATGCTATAGTTGATTTTATTAAAGGGATCTTGAGACAGTAATTCAAATAAATACTGTCTTTTGGTGCAAAGGTAATTTACAGTGTTTAGAGAAACTTCTCAGAGCAGTGGTTTGTGGGCAAGAATGAGGAGTTCCAAGAGCCTGAGGGAGGAACTAAGAAAAATAAATCAGTCATGAAGTCAGAAAACAAAGTCTATGACCTTTCTAAAGCCAACGTTACAGTCGAAGATGAGATAGAGACCCGTAACACAAAGCTACCTAGTGCCTTGCCAACACATCTGCTCTGGGGAATGTTTTTCATTTTGATCAGAAGCAGCTAACTTGGACTTGGTAACATCTACTGACTCTCACACCAGGGAAGGTAAATCAGAACTCAGGCTCGTATTTGCATACAAAATGCCAGATTCTTATCTCCATTTCGTAATGTACATTGCCAAGCTCTTCTAAAACAGCCTGTTGCCTGTGGTTTTGAGCAGAATGATAGATGTTTTCCAAATCTGAGATCACAGTTTGACCTTTAAGTTTCATGTGTGTTGTGTGCTTTCATTATGCTTTTTTCCTTGTGACGCTCAGCAAAGATTTCAGAAAAAAAAGAGTTCCTCTCTGAGGAAATGAGGAAATGCCTTGTAAGGACTAGAAAGGGAGACTGGGAGCCCTCGATTTTGCCTGATGACTTTCTATGTGACCATAGTTTATCCACCAGAGGAATCGATGTAATGTTATTCCTGTGGGATTAAGATGAAGCTTTGGGAATGTTAGAAATGTTAGTTTGGGATCTTCAAAAGCATAAAGGAGGTGATGAAAATCGAAGAGGATAGTGGTGTTTGAAGTGGGAACGCAGAAAAATAAAGTGAGAGGGGAACGCTTTTGGGAGGGTCAGATTACAAAAGTTTGTGCTCAGTATCCACCATGACATTTCTGGTTCCTATTCTGTAATTCAAACCAGCCGTTCCTTACAGAAATAGACAATCACTGGATGCCCACCAGGCATCGAGGCTTTGCTGCAGATAATTATGATCTGATGAATGAGCTGCATCTCGGGCTGGGCTCAAACAATGGCTTGCCAGGAGCTCTGCCATCCCACGGGGAAGGCGCTGATGCTCTCCAGCTCCTCCGCTATCGCTCTGGCAGAGTCCGCACATGGTCCCCGCTCTGCCCGAGAGCACGTAGCCATCGGTAGCTTCTGCAACAGTGGTTACATAAGGCTGTTGGGTGATCAAAGAGCAGTGTAATTGGGTGGGATGGATCAGCAATTTGTGGTGGCTGAAAAGCCAGATGCGTAAACTGCATCTTGTATTGTGCCCTCTCCAAATGGTTACATATGCCCTCTGATGCCAGCGGAGCTGCGTCAGATCCCTTTGAGGTTGACGGTAGCCAGAGGTTGAAACTATTAGATGTCCATCAGGGGTGTGTGCTCAGGGAGCCTGAGGAAGCCGTGCTTACCCAACCGTACGGTGCAACGCGTGGAGCCGCGGAGGATGCGCCTTGGGACGAACTCAGCCGCGATGATTTATGGTTCAGCGGGATGGAGCCGTGTTGTGATGAAGTGGGCTGTTGTTTGCATAGCAGATACTGACAAACTTTGCAAGGCTGGGAACTCCTTCAAACTGCATGAATGAGTTTGCCGATGACTTGCCAAAATATGCAGATTATTCTTTCTCCTATGGCGCATTGGTTTAATTAGAGATTCAGGGAACCACCTAACTTTCCCTATAAACCCTGCCAGCTATATCAGCAGGTAACCTGCTCTGCACCAAGACTAGTGAAACTATAGGCTGTTTATTACTATTTGTGTTACAGCAGTTTTCAAAATTCCCTTTTAGGATTGGGCCCCGCTTTGCTCAATAATAAAAACTTTGCAGTGCTTCTTTTAGAAAGCATGATGCATCTCACAGAGGCTTAGCTTGCCTTTAGTTGGAGTTTTTTGATGTATTTTACGTGTTTACTGTGCTGACTTCAAACTTGCTCAGGGCAGAAGAATTATAAAATAAGCAGAGAGGGACAGAAGAAAAAAATAAATAGTCTTTGTTTTCCTTATGTAGCACCAATCTGTGCCAGCCTGATTTCTAAACAGAAACTTTAAATAGAAATGCGTGTTTTGCTTTGATTGAAATATCCTAGAAAAATAAACCAAAGTTATCCCAAAATAGTTTGTGAACTACAATAGCTTGATGAAAGTCTCTTTACAGCATTTCACCATGCTTTGAATTCCTTGAGATTTACCCAACCTTCTTCCTCACCCTCTGTAAATGCTGAATCACTGTAGGACATCTAACAAGATTTAATGCAAAATCTTTCACTGCCTTCAGTTCAGGAGCTGTGATTTTGGGATGGTCTTTGTGCTCTCTTCCTACGCAGCCATGCAATTTTAGACTTACTGCACTAGGAACAAACAGGAGATCCACTCTGATTTTTTGTTGTGTTGATATGAACCAGGATGTCCTATTGAAGTACGTAGAGATGCAGTGCTGTAAAAGTACTATGTAATCACTCTCACGCCTGTGTGTATTTATTATACAGACATCTGAACATATATATCCATTATCTGATTATCTGTGCTTTGAAACAAACATTTCTGCTCCTAATTCAGCAGTTGTGTTGGATGAGAGCCTGAAGCTTTCCAGTTCCGCAGGTTGGTTGGTCACTTTGTGCCCTACACAACAAACTGCATCAGCTCAGCTCTGCTTTCCTGTTGCAATGACGGGTGGAAATTTGGAGAATCTGAGCTAGGGATTGTGGAGGCCCTTTTGGTGTGTGCACTTTCCATGAACATTTGAGAACACAACGTTCAGTTGCTTGGATCTCATATCTTTAATAACTTTGTGAAACAAATAGGTGCAATTTAGGCCATGCTGAAAAAAAGAAGAGCATCTATTCCAGCGTATTCTCTATGTGCAGTGAGACACCACCAGAAAAGCCACAGTTTAGCTTAGAGAAAGGCGCAGAGGGTTCAGTTCAGCTGCTGTGTGAAGAGGGGTTGGACTCATCCTTATTAATGAAACCAAGACGCAGGGCTTTGAATTGACCCACTGGCTTGC
Organism: Phoenicopterus ruber ruber; assembly: GCA_009819775.1. NCBI lineage: Eukaryota > Metazoa > Chordata > Aves > Phoenicopteriformes > Phoenicopteridae > Phoenicopterus > Phoenicopterus ruber. The sequence goes on along the minus strand of CM020228.1, from coordinate 6,301,296 downwards.
AGAAAATCCAGTATCCCAAGAGAACCAAACAGCTTTTTACAGTGCCTGTGCTTTTCTGTTCATTCACAGTTTGTTTGTTAGATGTCATTTGCATGAACAGTCAAACAGTGTTTCAATTCTGTTCCATCAACGTTTTCAAGCCAAGTTTCATTTTGGCACGCAACAGCGATACGGTTGTTCTGTTACTCAACTATTGTTAAAAGAGGCTTAGGTTAAATTCTGGAAGTTAATGAGAGAGCGGTGTGCAGCAATTTGGATTATGCTTTATGAACTAATTAAATACTTATTTACATGCTGTGTTTACTGTCCTCTATACACAGGAGTTTTTGTTCAGTACTCATTTCATGTATAGGTAATTTACAGCTTATTTCAGCTTCATATCCCTGATGCATGTGCTCTCTCCCCACTACACAAAGAGCGAGGCAAATTAATATCCTTGCCTCCCTTGACAACATGCAAGGGTCTTTTTCCTGGGTGAAAGAATTTTTGTGAAGGAAAATGAATGTTTATGTCTTACCTCTTTATAATCTGTGTTCAGTAATAGTCCTCAAAGTAAAAGTAAAAAGATTTTTTTAAATATAGGAATATAAAGTTAGTCTTCTAAAGTCTTATTTAGACCGGCAGGGTGTGGGTCTGCTCCCGGAGCCGCGGTTCAGCCCCGCTGTCTCATAACCATCAGCGCAGGACGCTCAGGACTTCTGAAAACTTGGACTTTTACCAGGCATAAAATTAGGCTCTTAAATCAAAAAATACTGATAAAATGAATTAAAATTCACTTTAAAATGTCAATGAGGATTGCTTAGAAAAACCTACGCTGATGTATTTAGTTTTAATGATTTTTGCAGAGATAAAAGATGGGCCATTAAGACTAGGGCTGATTGAAGAAACAGGACATTATTTACTATGTTTCTAATGAAAGGTTTTCTGAAAGTTACTTATTAGCTTGTAGTACTGAATCTGTTTTGTAGGAGCAAATGAAATTTAGGTCCAGCCAGCAAAGCAGTCCAGTTTGATGCAACCTTTACCAAGGGAAGGAAGTTTTAGGAAAGACACTTGCCTTGCAGGGAATCTCATCTGCCTCTTCTAATTTGTAAAGCTAAACCCCTGCCATTTGGCTGAGTCTCATGCAGTCTTCATCACCGAATACCTAAACCAGCCTCTTTAACAGTTAATATTTGCCTAGCTTGCTTGTAGCAGTGTTTCCTAAGTAATCTTTATACATCCACATTTCATTCTCTACTCTAAATATTTACAGTTTTCTTTTCAGTGTTCCTAGGGTGATTTCCCCGCGTGCATGTTCAGGTTGGTAGCTCTGGCATGAAAAACGAAGATAGTTTTTAATTCGCTGGCATTTTGTAGCTTTTGTTTTGCTTGCAAAGTTTAACATTGATTAGTTTTGACACACGATAAAGCCAGCCCGTGTGGCCGACCATGCTTTTTGAGGGAGGTACAGCCTCTTGTCAGAGTGTGCCGCGATGGGTCCCAGATGGAAGAGTTACAGGGGGCAGCTGAGCCGATCCAGCAAACGGCTCTCAGGAGAGAGGTCCTGTCCCTCTGCTCACTCGTCCCCTTCCCCATGCATGGTCTTACCCAGCAGGGAGCTATGCAGGGTTTTGCCGGGATTACTGTGCTCTGGGCTCCATGGGCACACACAGCTGCGATGAGGTAGGGAGGAGCTGGGAATCTTCCTTCTTAGCACCAGTAGCTGTTAGATCAGCTCAGCTGCATCGTGTAGGTGCACTGTGCTACATATAAGCCCATTTAGTCTGGCACTTAAATACCTGTTAATATGACGTCTCTGATGATGCGTTGATTTTAAATGGTTTCCTGAATTAGGGTCTGTTGGGAGGCTATGACAGAGTTTAGAAAAGGAAACGTTCCCTCTCACATTGGTGGAATTTTCCCCGTTTTACATATGATCACGAAGTGATCTTTGGCTTAATGACAGTGCGTAAAAGGTACTGCTCTGTCACTGCTTTCAGAGCTACTTGTTGCCAGTACCGCGGTTAAAGTGCTGAACTCTTTTGCAGGTCAACGAAATTTATCATGATGAGTCCCTGGGTGCTCACATTAACGTTGTCTTGGTGAGGATAATCCTGCTGAGCTACAGCAAGGTAAGTAAAGGTTAATTTAAATGGAGGATATCAATAGCTCTGAACTTCATTCTGTTATGAACAATGATGTAGTTACTGGTGACATGTATCAGTTTTGTATTTTAATTCATACATTGTCCTTACCAGTCTATGAATATAAAGAACTTTTATGTCTACATACATTTTTTTATCATTTGAACTTCACATTTCAAATAATTTCAATTTCTTCTGGGTTTTCCCTCTATTCATTTTAAGTTGCTGCTTAGCTCTGGCAGTCTATCTTTTCAGATTTGTTTGGAATAATCCATGAAACGTAGTGAACATTGTGGTTCCTAAAGAAAACACGAGGTGTTGTGGTAGAACTGTATGTAAGTAACAATAAACACAATACCAGTTCTGCAAGATGCTGAGGGCTACAGCCTCATTCCAAGAACTCATTTAAACTTGTGCTTAACATTAGTGGGACTACACATGTGCTTAAAGTTAAGCACAAGTTCTGTGGGATAGGGGCCTGAAGGCAAGAGCTCTGCAGATCAGATCTGTAATTAAGAATCCCAAGTGTTCTTTCTCTCGATGTTTCTATGGAAGGGGTTACTCTACAGGCAAAACTCGGGTAAAGAGGAATGAAATGCTGAATGGTTTTCAAAAGTATTGAACTGTTCAGTACCTGTGTCCTATTTTTGCCAAATCTACATATAATTCCCTGGAAACAGGAACAGGGTGTTTCAAGTATGTTGATAAATGCTTTGGTTAAGGACACGCGATTTTAGTGCTCTCTAATACAGCAGCACGCCCAGCTGCTCCAAGCAGAGTGCTCGAATGAAGTGTACCTTTCTGTGACTGGAGTTGCTGGCATTTGCGTGTTCATGTAATAAACGTGGGTTCTGGAAGACTCCGTGTACGTTCATGCAAGTTGCTGAAATGCTGCCAGTGAAGAGCCAGCATGGACAATGTCCATGGTGAAGCTCCACTGACATTCACCAGGTTACCCTGCTCGACACCAGCTAAGAATTTTCCTCCCTGGTGCAAACGAGGGAGCTCTGAGTTTTAGTCTGGACTCTGCTGGAGACCGGTTACCTGGATTTGGGATAAAGTGTTCTGTCTGAGCTTCCCCATCTGAGAACTAAACACACCGATCCATCTCTGCTCTTCCTGCAGTGATGTAGAAGATGATGTAGTTAAGAGTTTTGGATAAGCTTAATCAGATGTGTGTCCTAAAAGAAAAGGTAAAAAAAGTCACATTTGCCATTTTGTGATCAAAGTTCATGGAGTGTGTAGTTAACATTAAATTACAAAATAAACAAAATATCCTTGTGATTGCTGTAATGACAGCAATGGGAGGGATTGCAGATTGACTAATAATTCTCATAAAAATCTGATATTGCAGTAGTGGTAGAAGCCAGCAGACTGAGCACATGAGCTAGTCATATCTTTGCTGTCCTTATTTCATAAGTATTTTGTAATTGTTATGTGTGTCCATCTTTATAGATTGCACCACTAGTCTGAACTCTGATAACTTCTGCCGTTTGTCTGGTGGCAGACAATAGCTACGGTAGACCTCATTTCACCTTAAGAATCTTTATTTTCTTATGAAGAATAAAGCATTGTCCATTGATAATTTGAAAGTTATCGATTTCATATTAATCTTCTTTAGAGAAGAGAGTGGGGTGGAGCGCAGAAACCTTCACTTCTTGGTGGGTCTTTGGCCCCATCACAAAAATAGCCGTTGCAGGTAGCACTATGTCATCTGCTTGTGGATAGTCTGCTCCTGGATTCTAGATACGTCATCTGCGGTGGACAACGTTTTAGTTCCCGAGTTATCCATCTGGCTTCAGCAGGGCATAAAATGGAATAATTCTACTATCACAAGCTTGCCTTAAATAACCATGAAGATAATTTTTCTTGCATTTCTATATCTGATCCTTATTTATATGAAAGGCAATTTATGGCTTTCTGAAAAAAGTAAAATGAGTGTAAAAGGTATCATTTCAGAGCTCCTCTACCCTAAGGTGTGGGGGCCTGCATGCCCTGGCTGTATAAGAATAAAGTTTTTTATGTTCGTATTTTTAAAGCTCCTGATCAGAGGACTACTACTAGGGAGTAGAAGATGAGGAGGTTTCTCTTCAGAGGGCTGGGATTATTTAGCAGTGGAAAAGCAGAGAGAAAAGGTGTATAGTTCTTACTTTCTGAACCTATTCTGAGGAATTAGAACAAAGCCTTCAATATTTTACTATCCCACTAAAACACACCAGCACAGGCAATTTTTAGGAATATATATTCAAAGCACATAATAAAAGGAACGGTGCGTGTACAAGTTGAGGCAGTGCATGAATGAAGCAGCCTGGTTGGCTTCACAATGTGAAAATATTATCCCAGTCTTGTTTGAGTAAGCATTTCTTTTGAAAGCATGTAGCTGATGTCTTCAGATTCATTTGCTTCATTGTAGGCAATTTATATATATTATCACGGGTGCCATTTAAATAATCATAATAATTACATTATGGTTCTGTAATTGATGAAGTATGTACCATCAACGTCAGGTTTATGACAGCACTCTGAGCTATTGCCAATTCTCCACCCCTGAACAGCCTTCTACTGTATTGTGGGCTTTTTTTAGAGAGGATTATATTATTTTATACAATATGTCATCTGTTGTTAAGAATAATATGGACAATACTTGAGTTGCATAGCAACCAGCTTTTCAGTGATTCTTGCTGGAAGGTACTCCATTCCTTGAAATGTACTTATTTTTTAATATTTTCAAACACAGGCAGCTGTACATTCAAAAGTTTCAATAATTTCAGTAATTGCATTAATTACCCTGGTGAGATGAAAAAATGGAAGATGTTCCTTGGTGATCACATGTTGAAATTGCTTCAGGGGCAAATTCAAAAGATCTGACACGGTTTTACTGAATTAACACTTTGTGTAAGTTACCACCTCTGAACGTAGACTGAGGGTATGGCAGGCTGAGACCTGCCAAGGAGCACCAGGCCGGGACGCTGGCTGGGTGGTGTCCTCGAGGAGAGGCAGCGTGTGGCTGTGCCGTGTCTGGGGTAGGCGTGCTGAAGCTACCAGCCCTTGCCTGATTCCTCCACTTTTCGCTTAGTACTTCAAACAAATGAACAGCTCTGTCTGACATCATACCAGAGGGGCTGATGTGAAGGCTTCGACCATGCCTGGCTGCTGCCCGCTTATTTACCAGTTCCATCAATAGGATAGAAAAACGTGTCCTGCAAAGGCTGCTCCGTATCTGTGGTGGCTTCGGAAGCTACCATGCATTTCTCTGCTTTGTCTTTATATTGACTCCCAAAGTCACAGGCTTTTTTGATGTGATGGGATACTGCAAATAAGTAAACAGGGTACGTGTGGTGCATTTTTCTTCAAATGGGAAAAAGATGAGCTGGCTCGCTTCTACCTTTTTGACTTCAGTAGTAGGAAGATTGGTTCCAAATTTTGGAAACTGCGGATACATTTGAGATGAATATAATTCAACGTTTGGGCAAATTATTCCATTTAGACCTATTTTGGTTGTAACAGCTCTGTAATCCAGCTAGCTCTAGAATACTCAGGGGAATAAGCAAAGCAACCACTATCACCAAGTGCAGAGGAGGTGGCAAGAGATGAGCTGAGAATGGATTTAAAAACTCTGACTGGTTGTTATAAAATTTGTTTGGAAACATTTAAATCCTGAGCACTGCATAAAATCCTCTCATCGCCTCTTTGAGGTGGATGAATAAAGATTATTATTCCCATTTTACAGCTAAAAAAACAAAGACATTAAGTGTTATTTTCCAAGGCCACACGGAAGGCCACTGGCAGGCTGGGGATAAGGCCTCATAAATTCCTGGCTTCAGCCCCACGCTCTGTCCATCGACAATGGTGACTTTGTGCGCAGATGAGCTGCCCTTGCACAGCGGCAGAGAAAAGCGCACACGTTAGCTGGGATGGGTGTAATTAAGACAGTTATTAATGAAAAAAAGTCAAAAAGACTTTTGCAGGAACTGCAGGAGTTTCAATAAATGCAGCCACCTGAGGATTTATGAGGGTTATTTCTTGGGAAATGTGAACGTGGCAGAGCAGGACACCCCTGAACTCTCCTTTGGAGCAACATACAGAGCTCAAGTCACCCGTATTCAGAGGGGAACAGCGTGGGATAGGCTGAGGGACGCTGCGTCTGCTCTGTACACATCTGGGATGGCAACCAGCAGGGCGAGAAAACCCATGCTAGCTATAAACCAATGCTGGCCCCAGAACAAGTGGTTGTACCCTGGCTATGTGTTACCTTGGTCAAATTGAAAGAGGAACCTGACCACCAAGGCAGAGAGCCTTTCAAAAAGATGAGGGGAGGGAAGAAAACCCAAATGGCTTTAAGATGGCAGTTCAGGAAGGAGGTAGCATGGATGCCTACAATCTCATAGGACAGGACTGTTCAACTGAGAAGGATTTTTCAGTTGTGTATGTCTGAGATGTTAGCAGAGCTCCTGCTGCCTTCATTTGGGACAAGATTTTTACCTTCGATCTTTTCATAAGATGGTGCTCTCTTTGTCTCTGCCATCTGACCTTTTCATGTCTAAGCTTGATGCAAGCAGGGAAGATGTTCTTGGATGGATGGAAAGCGGTGGTTCAGTCTGAGCCAGGTTCTTCTCTCTGTTTCCCAGAGGGTGGCACAGGTGACACAGCTGAGATGGAGGGACAAGCCAGGTTTATCCCTTAAATCTGGTGTTCATCCTTACCATTTGTCTGTTGACGCTGGTTGGAGGGAAAGGGATGAGTGCTCCCCTCATCTCTGCTTGTCCTGGGGATGCGAAGACTCTAGCTGAGAGTAGTTCTGCCTGGCAGGGCAAGGGCGTCGTTAGCTATACATTAGGGTCATAGAATAGCTGTGCTTGGAAGGGACCTCTGGGCATCAGCTAGTCCGGCCCTCCCTGCTCAAAGCATGGTCACCAAGAGCAGGTTGCTCAGAACCTTGTCCAGCTGGGTTTTGAATATCTCCAAAGACAGAAACTCCACAACCTCTCTGGGCAACCTTTCCCAATGTTTGGCCACTCTTATGGTAAAACTACAGTAACACTCTCACAGTTTTTTTCTTGCATTTAAATGGAATTTCTTATATTTCAGTTTGTGCCCATTGCCTCTTGTCCTTTCTCTGGATACCACTGGGAAGAATCTGGCTCAGTTGTCTTTACTCCCCTCCCAATAAGTGTTTTATATACATTGACAAGATCCCCCCGAGCCTCCTCTTCTCCAGCCTCTCCTTGTGTTAGAAGGTCACTAATGTGAATTGAGCGTCTTAGTTTTCCACTGGCATTGGTAGATGCAGAAGACCTGAAAGTATCAGCAGGAATCAAGCCCTGATCTTGCGGTGTGCTATACAAACGTGTCTGAAGATAGAGTTCTTGACCCCAGCCTTTGGCCATCTCCAGTAACCAATTCTGCACATGCTGCGTTGCAAGGGCAGAACCTACGTACTATATAGCGTTTTGGCTGCTGTTCATATTTTTGCACTGCTCTCATATGTTTAGAGTGGGGATAAAGATGAGAGGAGATAGTGTCCCTCTTATTTTTTGTCTGGGTAAATTGTTGAATCGCCTTGTTTAATATATTAGACTCATAGCTTATAATTTCCCAGTGTATTTTTTGGGGACCTTGAAGAGTGTAGAGCTGGCTGATAGCGTAAACAGTACTTTGTATTCCTGATCTGCTTACATTTATACAGAATCAGAGACTGAAAAATGTTTACAAACTGCTGCCATAAGAAAGCTTTACAAATCCTTTGAATGCAAAATGACGGTTTGCTGAATGAGCTATTTTTGTTAGTTCAGTTACCATGGACACTCAATAATTGTATTTATTTACTTTTTGCTTGTCTTGTTCAGCATGAAAGAAGAATATAGAACATCTAATCCAATATACAATGAACAATAGAAGTGCCAAAAAGAAGCAATGTAAATGGTGTCTTTTGCAGAGACTTTACACATTCAAGAGGGGAAAGTCATATGTTAAATTGTTTCCCGAATGTGTGCACTGCTGTGGTCCAACTTTTGCTGCCATAGTTTGAAGCCTATCAAGTTAAGCGTATTTCTGCTCCTTCTGGAGCTACTGAAGAGCAGGAAAGCCTTCTCGGTTGGTACTCTTGGAGCACCACCTAATGGATGAGTTCGGAAAGGTCTTTTTCCAGCAAGCTTCTGACCAGCCTAAATTCCGTGTGTTCTTATCATCGAGTACCTGCTCATCAACACCATTGCAAAATTGTACCCAGTTATGCCAAACGGCAGATAAATAAAACAGTTGGTTAAGGAAAGCTGCCGTTCTGTGTGTGATGCCAGTGTGTCCTTCACGTGTACCGGCAACTTGAACTTTCTTTAAAAGTTTGGGTAGACTATAGACTAAATTTGCAGTTTTCTTCTAAGATAACTTTGTATTTGAAATCGTTAAAGAAAAAAAAATTTGACATATTTCTTACTTTCCAAACAAACTCCAGAAGTGTTTGAAGGACCTTTCAGTCAGCTTCATAAATGACTTGTTCTTCAGTGTCTTCATAACAGAGAACTGAACATCACACTGATAACTTCCCAAAAGACAACACAGGTGGCAAAGAAGGCTCGAAGGCCTCTGGATCTATGTAGTAATGACTTTCAGCCATTTCTGACTGCCCTGCTTTGCCTCTTTGTACGAATGGCAGTTGCAACTCAGTTGTCTTCTATTTTTGTCTAGTTTTTTCTGCTGCTTCCATTTAAGAAGGAAGGGAGTAGAGAATAAATGAAGGCAGAATCAAAAAAAGAGGGAAAATGGAAGGCATTAGTAGATGTTGAGTTTCCCAGAGCAAAGATCTCAGCTGGTTCTCTAGGGCAGACTGTCCTTGTAACCCTCTGTGGTGTCTCCTTGCATGGGGGATGTTCTCCCAGATGAGGCCGTTCCACTTCTTGGCCAACATCTCCATCTGTTTCCATCAGCAGTTCTTTGAAATGCCCACAGATTTTTTGCTTTTCTTGCTGTGAGAAGGAAAGTTTCTCTTTCCATTGGCAGTTTTCCTGCTGATCAGCTGAGTAATGCTCTCCACACAGGCCTGCTGTCCTGTTTGGAAAGAGGTCCTTCCCAGCCAGGTCTGAGCTCCCAGCCAGCTGCAGGACCTGCATGTTCCTGGCAGTGTGGGCCCTTTGCTGGCCAATAGTAACACCTACACCTCTTCTCCATATGCAGCCTGCTAGCCCCCCAACTTTCTCTGTTTGCAGTCTGACAAAGAGGGATTTTACCTTTACTTATAGCCCTTATTACTGTACACAGTTCATCTCTTTTCCTCTTTCTCCTTTTGCTTTGTCCATTTAATAAGGGACTGGGCTTTTCTGAGTCTAATGAAAGGTCCCCATTGACTTCCAACAGAAAATATCATCAAGTGTTATCTGACATCTCTACAAGAGTAAATTTTTGGACAACATCCTTCCAAAACATACTACATCTGCCCTGTCTAGTAACAAGCTGTGCCTGGTCCCATGATTTCCTAAGCTCCTTTCTTGCAGGACAGCAGCATTTATCTTTAAAGGCGAGGCAGCTGGACAAGTGAATAAAAATGCAATATAAATAAAGACATGTCTGGCTCAGGAAATCTCTGATCCAAAGACTGCTGGAGCCTTGGAGGTTATTTGGAGGCAAATACTACGCTATACTTGCACTCCTCTAATTCCATTCCCTGGGCGTCCCATTGCCTACTGTCAGGAGAGGACCGTGGCTTCCGTGGTTCCTTGGTCTGAACCAGTGCAATTGCATAGCACAGTGAGGCTGACTCGGACTCCAGATTGGCGGTTCCCTGACCATGCAGTACTCACTGTCAATACTGTTGGAGCCTTTCTGATTTGGAAGTCCTTGACAAATCGCAGAAAATGGGAATTTGGGTGAAAATTTGCTAGAAATCAAGTGGGTTTCTCTTCTCAGGCTGCTATATTACAGTGAAGAAAGACAAGGGATTAGTGGCCAGATGATTTGAGTGCTCAGTGGACTTCAAGTACTCAGCAGGTAGAATGAGTTTTTCCTCTTAATCTTTGGAAGTCCTCCTCACTGACACAGGACCTCGACTTGCTATTTATATCTGTAGCACATGGACGCTTAAAATAATTGACTTCCTACTGGGTGCCTTGTTTCCCAACTTACAGAGCAGTAAGGCTCAATTTGACATGTGCCACGTTTTTGATGTAAAATTGTGTCATTGGCAAAGAATTCAGGCCGTCAGCTGAAACATGTTTTATAGACTTGTGTGTTCTCAGTTTCCTTTCTTATGCCAAAGGGATTTTCTTAATTTTCCCCAGTGTGTTGGATGCAACACCCCCCTCCCCGCCCCGCTCCATATTAATGGGTTGGTTCTCCTTTCATTTGCTTGAAGACAAACTGTAAAATCACTGTTTTGATAAATAGGCATTGAGATGCTCTTGGACTGAACCAGTGGGTTTGCTCTCAGAGTGGACTTCAGTGTACAATGAAAACAGTTGTCGACTCATGCCAGATGCCAACGCGGTGCCCGAACCGTGGGAGCTGCTGGGTATGCTGCGGCGACCTGATCTGGTCTCTGGCAGACTCAGTGTTCGTCAGAAACGTGCTGCAAGCGGCTGTATTAGTTCATTCAGAGACTTGTCTTTTGCTTTTGCGCTGGGGTCCACTGCAAAGGTTTCAGTTTAGGGGACAGGGAAGAGGTGACATATGAGAGAGGAAAGCTATAAAACAGTGGTTATCTAGAATTTATTGGGGTTTTTTATACTCCATGCTTGTTTGCTGATCATGCAGAGATTTCTTTGCAACTGTTCGGATACCCTTAAACAAAGCACATATTGATAGCGTGTATCTTTTGTTTGTTTTCTGATGGATGCATCTTATAAAATGTGATGATTTTCATTTGGTAGAATGTACAGAAGGAGGTCAAGACAAAATATTAGTAAACAATACACGACTTGAGATTTTTCAACTTCATTTTACAACATTCCTTGCTTTTTGAATCTGGCAGTAAGGTTTCTCACTGAGCTCCTTGAAAGGATTGATTTCTCTTGTGAAGCGTTGGAGAAATGAGAACAAGGTGGAGATGAAATTGTTTGTTTGTTTGTTTGTTTTTATTTTACCACTGATGGATGTTATTAAAGACTTCAACAATGGTCAAACCTTGTTTAACTGAAGACGATTTTTGCTTGAACAGCCAGGATTTTACCCTGTAATAGTCACTCAAAGCTTGTTTAAGTTTGTTCTTATAAATATACAAAGATGCAATAATGGCACCACAACTGTCCCACCATTTTAATACGATTATTAGTTCAATTTCCAAGGGAATGATGGCTGGAAGCAGTATGATCCAATGTGGGATTTTATTACAACTTTTTCATTCCACAGTGGTATCAGAATCCAAACTGTGCCTCTATTTGGTTTATTAATTTGTTTTTCTGAACATTTGCAGAATTGTAATATCCCGGTTTTGCCAAAATCAGACCTCAGTTTGGCAGACTTTTCTTTTATCAGTTCCAGTTGTTCTTCCACAACCCTTTGAGGATTTTCTTTTTCATGTAGTCAATACTGTGTGCTCCATCATGCACTCAATTAGAGAACACGTCAAATACATCTGTATTTAAACATGAACTATGTTACTTCTCTCTTATTTTTGGCCCAGGCTAGGTTTTGCCCTACATTAAGTATTTTGGAATGATAAATGCTTACAGTACAGTATAGCGTCTAAATTGTAGTGGTTTATGTTATGATTACAGTGTTGTCATGGTAATATAATTTTTGCAAATGAAAAGCCAGGGTTCACATATGTAGTTCTTACAAATCCTGGAAGGCCTAGGATGGGTCAATTAGTCATACATTTTATAGCATCCCACATACAATAAGCTTTCTTAAGTCTTAGCAATGCACAGTATTAAGTAGAATTAGCTGGGAATTCGTAAAAAAGTACTATTTTGAAAAAAGGCAAATGTAGTAGTTGGATTTGAAAATATCTTTCTCTTTCTTGTTCAAGAGAATCGTCCTGTGCACCGCACCTAACGGACGTTAGCTCGTTTGAGTTGGCTGAGCCGTGTCGGCGCACCGCCCGTGTAACGTGTGCTTTATAGGGAAAATGGCGTACCACGGTGGGAAGTTACGTGTGCTACCTTCTGAACGATCTTCAGATATGGAACGGGTTAATAAAAACTCCCTTTAAAAGACAGTCATTGGGGAAGTCCATTTCTGAAAGTACACAGCTGAAAAAAGTACACTTAGCTTTTACACTTAATAGAACATCCAGTAGTGTTCAAAGGTCTGAGGAAACAGCCCTGGCAGCTTGTTTTCACAACAAAAGCGGCTGATGAACCGGGGCAGGGTGCTGGCCGTCTGCCGTTGCTGCCGTTTGCTTCCCTTGGCCATTAGGCATTACCCTTCCCCGCGGTGGGTGAGTCTCCGCTGGCCAACAGCCGCTGCAGTTCCAAAGGGACATGGGCTCCGTTGGAAACTGTATCCGGACTGGAAGTGATGCTGCAAGCTGGTGCCAGGGTGGCATAGAAATAACACACAGCACACAATACAGTATCAGTTTTGTAATTAAAAAAACCCACCTTTTTCTTCTGTTATATCTTTTTATTTTTCTTTTATGTCTTAGACCTCATTAAATGCGGAAATTGCATCTAATGTCACTGCAAACTTTAGCTATTTTCTTACTTTCTTGATCCAGTAAAATTTGTTTCTGAAGTGTAATTGTCTCTTTATTAAGAACAGACTTCTAATGGAAATGGGATGTTTAGTCAAGTGCCTGAACAAGTTGGGTAGAAAATTGCCCAAGCTTTTAATAAATAACTATTGGTGTCTCTTCTCCCTGCACGTGTGCAGTCTATGAGTCTGATAGAGATCGGGAACCCTTCGCAAAGTCTGGAAAATGTGTGTCGCTGGGCCTACTTGCAACAGAAACCTGACACTGGGCACGCAGAATATCACGACCATGCTATCTTTCTCACACGGCAGGATTTTGGTCCGTCTGGCATGCAAGGTAAGACGTACATCAGGTTTTGGTTTGCATTTGTGTTTATCGCTGAGCAAGGCTGGTCATACAAAGTTTAATTGTGTATCTTTTGCTTAGTTTTGGTCAACGTTTTCTTTCCCCAAGAGCTCTGCATAGGGCTATTTTCAGTTGTAACTGTTTCACTTATTATTTTACCCTTTCTTACTGGTGGGATTATTTATTGGATCATTTCTTTGCTCTTGCTGAAGCCAAGCAAATGGGATCCCTATGTAAACAGTCTTGAAAATGCCCAAAGATTAAAGAATAGATTTTGTGTTTAAAAATTCTCCAAAGCTATTGCCGTGTTCCAGCAGGATTGCCAAGAAATATTGTTACAGAGAGGTGTGGAACAGCAGGGCCAAGTGCTGTCCACTTTTTCCTTTTTTCAGGGCTCTGCCTCTTGTGAGATCAGGTTTGTTCACTGGAGGGGATGAATCGCAGAGCTTTCCCATTCCTTTTGGGTTGGCCAGATCTGCTGTCAGCGCAGGGCTGGGGTTTCACTCGTGCGTTCCCTGAGGGCTGGAACTGCACCAAGCTCCTTGTGAGCTGCAATGCAGCGGCGCGTGGTGTCCTTTTGCCCTGTTGCCTCATGCACTTGGAGAAGGCAATTGCAGGATGGTCTTAGAGGAGACAACAATTTTCTTGGAGAGCCATGAATATAGTTTTAATTTGTTCAACAGTCTGGTTTCATCTGTTTCGTAGATGAGGGAGCACATTATTAAGTGTTCGGGGCCAGAGGTCTCTTGAGAGGACCATTTCAACTATATTTGTGTCACAACAGAAGACAGATGTTTGTCCCAGAGCTTCTCACCACATTGCCTTTCCATACTTGTTCATTTTCTGGAACACGTTGTATTTCTCACAGGCTACGCTCCAGTCACCGGAATGTGTCATCCTGTTCGAAGCTGCACTCTCAACCATGAAGATGGTTTTTCATCTGCATTTGTCGTGGCTCATGAAACTGGACATGTGTGAGTAGAACTGCGGGCATCCTGTGTCCTACCTTAAAATGTCTTTGCTAGTGACAAATACAGATGACATTGGAAAGATGCAATTTATGTTAAGAAACAATATTCAGGGTTAGCCCTGGCTTCAGGTCTCAGCTCTCTCAAGGCTTTCTTTATGATCTAAAGCTTTATATTTTGGTACTTCCACATGGAAAAAGGAACTAATACCAAGATACATTCCAGGGCTGCTGTGAGAGCAGATTGAATGATGTATTATAGTCTCCTGGTGGAAACGTAAAGCACTCATAATGATGAAATATGAATTAATTGAGTCAGTGGAATACATGATTCTTGAAAACAATCCATATTAAATAAGCATATCATCTGTATATGTTACTGCTGGTAAAGGATACAGTAGTGTATCGAAACAAGGTGCCAAGCAGTGAGGTTACAACTGTTCTATATATTTCGTATTAAAAAATGCAATCATTTTACTTATTGATGTGATTAGAACCAGTGACGGGGCAGCAGTTGTCAGAGCTTTGGTTTCTCCCAGGGCATTGTAGTTTCCCTCTTTGCAGAGAACACCCACTGATTTCCCATTTTCTCTCTGGTAGGACAACAGTTCCCAGAAGGCTTTTTCTGAACAATTTTAATCTCCTCTGTTTTCCCTAGGAAAGCCTGCAGGCCCTTTTCTCTTTGTGGTATCAGAGTTGTTAAGGGCTTTAAACAAAAAATTGCCAAAGTTTATTGAATCTCACTGTAAATGCATCTTAAGTAGACAGTAGAATTGCTACCCAGATGGTATTTGATTCCAGAATTTTTGAATTAGGATTAAAAGGAGTACACAGTGAGCTTTAAAAGAGATACCAGTGAAGAATGTTTGTAATCCCTCAAATCACATTCAGCCCCAATCTGTTAATTTGGTTTAAGTTATGGACAGATATCGCTCATGTTAGTCAAACAGTGACTCAGAAAAAATGCAATATAAGATCCTAAAAAAGGGAAGGAGAAAATATATTCATAATAAAGCCAAAAAGAAGTTTTAAAATATCTGTAACTTGGGGTAATTTTCTAGAAAGCACCCAACACTCTCCAGGCTGTTGCACATTTACACAATGTGGAATTGCTACTGGGCAGTAGCAGCAGCTAGTCTAAACTAGCTTTCAGTGTGGCGTCTTATTTTTTTTCCATGCAAAGGACTTGTCTACAATTGCAAATTACTTCAAATTAAGCTAAGGTGTGATTTTTAAAAAATTAGATAAACTCTTGAATTGGAGAGTTTGGATCGGAGTATGAATAAATTTCTGTTAATACTCCTGGAGGGTGGACTAGAGCCTTAATCCAGAAATGAGTTCATTTAGCCGTAGTTATTCACAAATGTGGATGTGCACAGAAGTCCAAAGAAGGCATTTTTAGTCTATTTTGACAGTGGATTAAGCTAATCACATGAAAGTACTCTCAAGGGTCAATGTTTCTATGTGGGTGCTACTACAGACTAGCTCTTTAGCTTCAGTCTCACCCTGTCTTATTTGTCATGGTTTTGCTCATGTGGACAAGGGTCGTGGGACTTAAGAGCCTTGTTGCAATCAACCACTGGTGACATTTGGGATCTGGAAGCACTTGGGAACTCAGAGTTGACTTGCGGTGTAACTGTGCTGGTTCTCTCCTGTGCGGGGCAGTTTGGGCATGGAGCACGACGGCCAAGGGAACAGATGTGGAGATGAAGTCCGCCTGGGGAGCATCATGGCCCCCCTTGTGCAAGCCGCGTTTCATCGCTTCCACTGGTCTCGTTGCAGCCAGCAAGAGCTGAATCGATATCTCCAGTGAGTAGCTGTTAAGCAGCCTCTCTCTCCTTTGATTAGGAAGCATGTAAGAACAATTCTGCATCTAGCATTTGTGCTTTCTCCTTTTGCTAGTTACTCAAATGGGGTTGAATAAAACAAAAAAAGAATCCCCCCCATCCTATTGGGAATGAGGGGCTTTCCCATCAATTGCAAATGATAATGCAAGTTCTTAATGAGTTTGATTTCAGTCCGTTATAAACTATTCTCATGCAATTTACATCTCTTCATTTTCTGGACGCTGGTCGTATGTGTGCTGTCCTCTCAGGGGTTCTGGGAAGACACTGTTCCTGATCTCATTGCTAACTTTCCTCCCTCCCTAATGTAACCTCTAGCTGGAGGAGTGCCTGCGCTACCCAGCAGCGTGGTGTCTATCTTACAGATACCAAATTCGGCTTCAAGGGCCGTTTGCTGCTTATGATCCCTGTCAATGATAAGATGGTGCTGCCTAAAGAGCAAATTCTGCCCTTTAAGTGCTCAGGGCTTTTCTTGACTTTAATAGATACCTAAAGAAAGAGCGTGGGTCTAGAATGAATTCTTTAGTTGTCACTTTTCCTTTAAGTACCCTAAATGCAAAAGCCATTTTATTCTCCAGTCCTTGTAACAGCTTCATCCATGTCCCCTGCCTTCCCTTTGAACCTGACTCTGCGCTGGAGTTCCCTGACAAACTCTGATGTTTATGACTGTGTTTTTACTCCTTATAGAAAGGACCTTTCCCTTGTCATTATGTACAAGTTGTATGGAAAAATATGGGGAAACTACTAGGATACCCAGCAAAACCTGAAAATAAGTAGGAAAAAAGCGCAGCAAAATACGTGACGTAAACATGAGTCAGTCTTTTCGCCAATATTTTTATTATCTTAGATATCTTAGGTATGGTAATAAGGAATAAAAATATTGTGAGAGAAGTGTGATTGTTTCAATTAGCAAGATCCTTTAGAGCTTTATCCATTAAATAAAAATCATCTGGCCTAGAGGGCTACTTTACATTCTTTTAAATACAGCTATTTTTAAATGTCTTATAACAAAGCAGAACGATGGTTTGCTTTGAAGTCAATCTAACCTCAAAATTCTTTTTTCAACTCTTGGTACCTTCAAGGCAACCTGAGCGATTGCCAGAATAGACTCGTGTATGGTGTCCTCATGTGTGTTAAATAACTCGGAGGCATTTCAGAGAGGCTGTCGACCACGTTGGTCTTGTGAATTAACCAATGATTGTACCATGTTAACCGTTCAGTGATATGAGCATCAGTCCTCTGTCCTCCACACGACTTAGTCAAGGACGATTCTAGTACGTTACGGGCTATCCTCACGAGTTAGGAGGAGAGGAGAAACTCCCATATTCATCACACAGAACGGAAACTTCGTGCAAACTATGGATGGAGCTGAGATCTATCAGGAGACACAGAGAGAGGGAACAAACTTGGGCGTTTAATGCAGGCAGGAAAGTACACGTTTGTAAATAAGTCGCTGCTTCTCAGCAAGGACACAGGAAAACTGCAAGCTTAGTGGTAATCTCGGATGGTTAGCCTGGCCTCTGCTTCTAAAACTTCCCTTGAAAGACAGTTGCAGGCAGCAAGAAATTCCACAAATGGAAAATTAATTAAACTTTCTTTTCTTCTTGGTCTCATGTGGATTCTTCCTTTGATTCCTTTCACATAAGGAGCCTGGAGACTGATAGAAATTTACCTGCAAGCTAAATGGAAATTACAATGGAAGGGCTTTAGAAAAAAAATATATAGAATCCACTGAAGGTGGATACAACATGATAAAGTTAATGTGAGCGAAATTGCAATATTAGCTGCTCTTCACGACCAGCGTCTGAGAAATCGTAGGCTCTGTTTTGTTTGGAACAAAAAGGCACTGAAACCACAAACACTGTGCAAGTCTCACAGCCCCATCTGTTACTGTAATTTTTGCCTGTTGCAGTTCCTATGATTGTCTGCGTGATGATCCCTTCGAACATGACTGGCCTTCCCTTCCACAGCTGCCAGGAATTCACTACTCCATGAATGAGCAGTGCCGTTTTGATTTTGGTTTGGGCTACATGATGTGCACAGCTGTGAGTACTTAAGTTTGGCTTCTGCTATTTCTCATCCAGGAGTGTTGTGTCTCTGAAATGTCCTTAGTAGGGACAGTGTAGTGAAGCCCACAAGGAAATATATTGTGCCCACTTAGCTGTAAGCAAGGAATAACAACGGAATGTTGACAAATACGTTATTTTAAGTATCTCTGTCTTATTTTTTTAAACTGCAGTTACAGAAATAATTATTCTGTAGTTTCATAAATAGCTGTCGACTTCAAGCAAACAAGCTTGCTGCATTGTTGAGCCTCCTGTTGCTGGCAGCCGGTTATTTTGCTACAAAACTCCCACTCAGATGTGAAGGAGATGGATTTGGTGGCATCTCTAACACGGGGCAGTACACTTTTATGATCCAATTTTAAGGAAAACATGATGCATTTTGATGCCTAGCATGAGAAAATAAGTGTGACAGCAAGACAAGCAACTTGCAAGGACTCTTGATGACATGGTTGGCTCTCTTGTACCAGGAAAACAAGAGACAAAGTCTAAATTTAAAGCAAGGCAAGATTAGTGTAATTCTCAGTGGACTGGCCTCAGAAAGCAATCTTCTGCAGCAGGGTTGTGCCGCCCACCTCCAGCTCCTTAAGTAGGACAAAATATTAAATGGGAAGAGATGTTTTCAGCTGGTGTGGCAGCTGTTAACGCATAACATTTCTGCTTTGATTCCCATCTGCAGGAATATGTGTGCCGAGTGGTATGTCTACATAATGGATGGGAACCTTTAAAGCATCAGCTGTAGTATTGTGTCTTGACACAGCTCCCACTGATGCTGCCTTGGAAGAATGTCCTAGCCAAAGAGGGTCTTTTCTTATAGCTGTTCTCCAGAGCCCAGGAGACGGAGGCTTTCTATTCTTCTTTGTTCAGAATAGCCAAAAGCATGTCCGGACATCATGTTTTAGTATATTATGTGGTGGGCGGTTCTCATCCTCTCCTGCACAAGCTCTTGCATTGTAGGTAAAATGCCGATTTATTCACTGGCTCAGGGTGGTGAGCTCAGATTTCCATCTTCCTAAGAAGGTGATTGCAGCAGCTGAGCTACAGTCAGAGCAGCTCATTTCCCTCTCCCATGAGTACTCAAGTATTTTTTGGTTTGCTTGCCAAATGAAGCAGCACCATTTCAAGAAACTGTAAGAAAAGGCGGTGTGGTCTTACCATCCGGGGGAACTGGTTTCACCCGTGCCCAGTCTGCCTTCGGTCACTAGTGTAAAACTATTTTTGCCCAACCTTATTCCATCGAATGCAGGTGGGATCTCACTTCAGACTCACTGACGATTTTGCATGAAAGCTCAGATATGCTCAATCTACAGACACCGCAGTGTTCCTCAGGAACCAGTGATAACAGCTGGCATTTTACAGCTAGGAAAGGAAAAATCCCACCCTGCTGCAGCTTCTATTGCAGTTCCCAGTGGGAGCTCTCTCAAAGCGTTGTCCGCTCTGTTTTTTCTTGTGTTTCAGTTCCGTACGTTTGATCCCTGCAAACAGCTGTGGTGTAGCCACCCCGAGAACCCCTACTTCTGCAAAACAAAGAAAGGGCCTCCGCTGGACGGGACCATGTGTGCACCAGGAAAGGTGAGAGCGGGTGCTGCGTGTACCGGCACGCTCACGTGTGTTCACGTGTGTTTGTGTGCAGTTGGGGATGTTCCCCTTAAGAGGAAGAAGAGAAGAACCTGTCTTGAGGACTGGAAATCCGCTGAGATGTGGGGCAAGCTCATGAGTGCAAGTAAGGCTGTTGAGCAGTGTGAGGGGAGGAGGCAGAGGTGTCCTGTGTGGCAGCTCTGTGGCCATCGAACCCCGTTCTCATGCAAGTCATGGAAGTATCTGCAGATTGCCCTGTGCTTCTTGGCAAGTCTTTGTGGCAGAGCCAAAAATGGGGAAATTTCCACTTGCCCATGACTTGTGTGAGGTTGAGGCGCTTGTGTTTGTATCGGTGATGTTGTAGTGATGCTGACTGGCCTCCGTGGTGCCGGGGGTGCAGAGAGCAGCGAGGTCCTGGAGATGACAGCCAAGCTAAGGCCACTGTGGCTGCCCCGAGGGAGAGGATGGACGTGGGAGTTGAGTGCTAGCTGGAGAGAACCAACGTGACGGCAGAGAAGGACTGTGAAGAGAGAAGGGCAGATTTGCAGAGATGGATTTACTGGCTTGATGAGAGTCAAGGGAGGCATGAGGAGCTGTGGAGGGAAGGTGCGAGGTGGCAAGGGCTCAGACAGCTCCGACCCCTCAGCCACCATGCTGGACCTGCTCCAGGTCTCAGTTATCCTTCTGTGGAGGTCACGATGTGCTCATAGCAGATTTGAACTCCAAGTCCTTTGAAGTCTGCTAAAAAAGTCTGGCTTCCCTGGGCTTTGGATGCAGTGACTGAGGGGGAGAGAAAGGTGTCGCTACTTGGAAAGATGTTTTGTAAAACCCAACGGATGACATCATTTATGCGATAAATGAACCGTATTAGCAGCTGCTGTTATGGTTTGAAATGTCTTTTTAATGAAAACATAATGTAATGCTAAATTAATTCCCTAGCAAGTCATGCTCTATATAAACCACTCCCTTCTGGTTTTCTCTTCTTTAGATTATTCCAACAGCTTTGTTTCTTGTTTAATAATATATATATTTTTAAATTACAATCCAGAATCTTAGACAGTTTCTTTGAATTCACTTTTCTGTATCTTGATCTTTGTGTTAAAAATATTCACAAAACCCTCAGAAAAATACAGTTATATTCCATTTTGTTGCATCACCCTCTTCTCCAAGCCATTCATTCATATTGGTATTTGAACAGAAATGAGAAGAAAAAAAGAACTTGTAACCATACAGTTAAGGATCTGTCAGTGCTTCCATTATAAACAGTTTGTCAGGATATTATGCAACTCAGCTGTAAAAATTTTCTCTGGACTGGAACTTGGGATCCAAGGCTTCAGCAAACTGTGCAGAGAGCCAGGCTTTTTAGTTCAGTGGAGATGCGAGAGAGTATGTGCACATTCTGAAGTTTCAGTAGATGATAGGACTATGACTGTTTTATTCCCAGAGGAGCTGTCCCAGTTTTTTGATAAATAAACTTATTGCAACCTTCCAGGAGAACCTGAGAAAATGATACAAAATGAAAACCATTTTGTTAGATAAGGCTCAGCAGTCTGAGCTAAACATTTTTTTTAAAAATAGCATGAGTTATGAAGGTTATACAACGGACTTTGTGTATCTGAGCTCAGCATTTGACCAGTGTATTTATTAGTTGTTGGTGTTTTTAATACAGGCACATCAGATCGGTCCTTTTCCATCTGTTCCTTTCCTTTTCATCTCTGCCTTTGATTTGGCCTTTCCCTGTTCACTCTCTTCATCAATTTGGACAATACCAGAGACTCTTACCTGAAAGGACGGGGACGGTAAAATGCATATATTGGCCAAAGCTGAGACTCAGTTGCAGTGTGGCAGCTTCCTTTAAGATACATCTCCCATGAGACCTCATCAGCACATGAGGAAGAGGAAAATAACTTCAAACTTGATCCACTATTTTCTTTGGAATAACGCCAGAAAAGAAAAGAACAGAAACATAAGCAATTAAAGATGTTGATTCAAAAAACCCCATTTGTTTCCCACTTTAGAGACTTGCAGTTTTCATGATTTCATCCCACTAATTCCCAGGGCCTATTTTAAGCTCAAACCAATCACAACACTGCTGATGTGTCAAAGAAACATCCTGGCTTTGCAGCAGCTGAGGGGACCAGATGCCAGAAACGAAAGCGATGTTCGGGAGACTAACACGGCGTATGGTGCGTGGATGTTCTCACCTAAGCCTGGTGTTCAGATAACTGATAACTGGTCTCTTCGCTTTCCCAAACTTAGCAGATGCTATTGAGGAGAATCCAGTCCAGCTGCCTCCTTCCTAACTGACGATCAAGGGGCAAGAACACCTATGGGAGACGCGAGATCTGTAGCACATTTTCAGCACGCGCGCTGATAAGGGCCGTGTCTCTGCACGGCCAGGCTGTGTCTTGGACCTAGGCACGGACCTTCAGAAATGGAAGGAAGATTAAACTTCCTAGTGCTGCCTGTATGTGTGTATGTATGCATACATATAGATGTATATTTAAGTAAATATATGTAAATGTATGGGAGCTCTTCTGTGCATGTGGTTATTTGAAATAAGTTGCCAAAAGAGTGAGGTTCTGCCGTTTCAAAAACTTTTTAATAAGTCTCCTTGTGCAAATGGAGACATTGAACAACCATTGTGTTAATTGGCAGCAAGCTAATAATTTGCTGGGTTTAGAGATAGAAAAATAAATATTCTCTTGGAGCTTCCCAGCCAGAGAAGAAAACTACTATTTTTATAGAATCCCAATGGAAATAGAATATTTTATATTGTTCCCAGCCTGATTTTTTTAAACTAGATTGAGTTTTCAGTAGCAAGAGGGAAGATTCTGTCAATTTTGTGAAGCTTCAGTGATGCAGCAACTTGCAATTACTTCTGTGTCTGAATGGTCACATTAACTTCCATGAAATAACTCCAGTGTGTAAAGTTAAGCACATGGAGGATCAGAGTCTTAATGTGAAGTCAAAGACACTCTGTAGGTTGCTACAGTAAACCATGCAGACGAGGCATAACTGTGCAAAGCTCAACTCTGCAGAGCATTCTGTGGATTAAAAAAAACATATGCTTTCAGCGGATAATTTCTTTACTTTTATACAATTCTGTCAGCTCCACCGTCAGCCTCAGGCTTCTGAAGCCAGATGACCTTCAGAAATACATCGTCAGGTTTTGTTGTTCCGTTTTCTTAAACTATTACTCTTCTGGGGAGACATTTATATCGGCTGAAGTAGCTAACTGCTCTCCGCAGGATAGAAATAAAACCCAAAGTCATTCATGCAAGGAGATGGCATGCTCGAGTCCATCTGCCTGCTGTAGTGACTAACGCAAAGGTTTGCACCACCGGAGCCTCCTTTGTTTCTTTCCTTGGCGAGAGGTAAGAGCCTGGTACCTGCCCCCGCCAGCCGAGCTGATGTTGCTCTTGGATTTGGCTTATCTGCCAAGGATCCAGCACAAACCTAGCAGGTATTCTCTTCGCTTGCACCACGCTAATGAGACGATCTGAGTCAAACTTGGAATGAGTTTTTACTCTGTCAGGAAAAGAAGAAAATGATTAAATATTGAAATAAATAGATATTATTGAGACGAAAAATGGACCGAGAAAAAAGGTTTCTGAAAACACTAATGTGTACTCAAAGCAATCCAGATAATTTCCCACTGAGAAAGCTGACCTCAGCTTCTCTCGGAGACAGGAGACAGATGGGTAAGTGTACGCTGTGTTAGTCACCACAGAAACAGTGAGAATACTTGATTCTCCACTGAAGAAACTTTTACTGGCTCAGGGTAGGCTTCAGTGTTAGAGCTTTCAGTTTATCCTTTGCAACTAATTATTCTCAAACAGATGGAGCAGAGTGGGCCATCCTGCGTGTGATGGGAAATACAAATAAACCCTCTCCTGATATGATCTCAGGAGAGCTGAGGGCCACCAGCCGTGATGCAGTACGAGGGGTTACCTGGTAGATAACCGGGGTGTCAAGCGAGGAGGTAGGGGAGTTGCCAGTTGCTGCCCGATATAAAATAGGTAGAGATACCCACAGAAGATCTGCAAGTCTTTTCTTGAAAAATTAACTTGCAGATGCGTTAAGCCCACAGGAACACACTGGCTCTTTTTTTGGCGTCCACAGAAGTTGTTTCAAAGAACTGCTGAAAACAGCAGTGGAATGTTTTACTGCAAGAGATTTAAGCTTCCTCTCCTGGAAATTGCACTTGTTTTGGACTGTCCTGTTTGCCAGAAAAATAGGCGAGACTGCACGAAGTCATCTTGTCTTCCACTAAGAAAACAATTTACATTTACCCATGGGGTTTTATTCTCATTTAAAAAAAATATTGCTTTAATATGCTTCACTCTTTCAATGAAGCCCCCCCTGTTTATGAAGGGAATAGAGGTTGAAATTGGCTCTTTTCCACCTCGTTATGTAGTTAATGTAGTAGCATAGGAAGGGTTGGCTCTAGCTTCCTTTATTACACTGGAGATTGGTCCATCTCTGGTTTTACCTTCTCACGTGTTTTCTTGCATGGGTCTGCACAGAGTAAGACTCCGTTGTGAATCATTTTGTTTTATGTAGGCTCCTTTCTTTGAATCCACAAACAAAAAGGCAGAGCTGGGGATGACTCATTTTACACAAACGCTTGTCTCTTAATAGCTGTGCCTCAGCTTCCCGACAATCGCCGTATGACCAGCTTCTCCAGCAAAAGTCAGTGCTGCTCTTTCCTTTACGCAGCAAAGTCAATAACACTTTTCCATGTTTGCCTTCCAGTTCAGGGACCAGTCACAGCATCAAATAGGTGGTTTATTAGTGGTTGTTGCAAACCCACATCCCCCTGTTCCTGGCTAAAACAGGGAAAAGAGATTGGAAAACACAACATCACATGTTTCTCCCTCTCCTCCGCGGAGTCCAAGCGCTGGATCCTGGATCATCGCATAATGAACATACGCTACGTGGCTCTTGAAATGGATTCAGTGATTGCTGTGGAACTTACACCTGAGGGATGCAGAACCCTGATAAAACAATGTTTAAGCAAGAACAGATTAGGAGCTGTCACATCTCATCTGCTTCCAAGCCCAGCTGAAATTTGTATTGACAAGCTGATGCACTGCCAGCTTCCCCTGCATCTCGGAACGGTCCCGTTGCCACACGGGGCCTGACGATTCAAATTGTTCGTTCAAACAAACCTCTCTAAAGCCATAAGTAAACAGTCCCTGAAGGGTACAGCGCTGAGCTTCAAAACCGAAGAAAGCAAAGGACATATTAGCATTTTGCATTTCTTTCGTGCTTTGCTGAATTATCTCTTGTTCCGTCAAACCGCTGAGAAAAATCTGCCCATTACAGCTCCGGAGCAGGATTGGTATAATTGTCTTTGTGGTAACTCATCTATTTCATAGGTTCTGACTTTGAATATTTGAAGTCATGAGAAAGAACAAATAGTTGAAACCTAATTTCTACTCTCTTTTCTACTCCTTGTCCAACCAAATCAGGACCAAAATAAATTACGTGAATAAAGAGCCAGTCATTGAGCAGATTAGCAAATCAGTAAGCTGTGTCTTGTCACCATTTTACTAATGATTCTCTCTTTAAATTCAGCATTATTAATGATTATCCATCACTTTTAAATTTGTCTTCCAGATCACTAATCGCTCTATGCTTAAGAACGCTCTCCTGTTATATATCTTCTGATTTTGTTTTTGCTGGCAGCATGCGTTTAGCCATATGCTCGGCTTGTGCCGCCTGCCAAATTCCTGCATTCCAGGGCTTGTTAAGCTGTGTAAAATGTTGTTGTTGACTTGAATGTTAAGGAAAGTAAGTGACTGATTGCACTTGTTGTTATAGCCATCTGTGCGCCTGAGCCAGAGCTCTTATCCCGACAGTAACCGTTAATGCAGACAAACTGCGACAGTCTAATGCAAAAAGTCATTTGTTGGGCTGGAAATATTTTTCCAGGACCCGCACTTCATCAGTAGACTTTTATGAAAGCAGAAATACTACTAGAAAGGGCCAGAATCTGTGATCCTTGAGAAGAATTCATCCTGACTTCAGCTAAGAAAAAATTCCTTGATTAGGGACTGAAGAAATTGGTGGAAAGGCATCGACAGGTTTCTTTAACGAGAGGAGACAGTAGAGGGTATCAGTACTGAAGCTATGAAGGCTCTTAAAGAAATGTGTAAATACCTCATAGGTTTGGGGAATATAGCAAATTGTGTGTTTCCACCTCTGTAGAATGACTGTATTAAAAACCAGGTAAAAGAAAAGAGAAAGCCTAGTAGGGCATGATCAATTGCGCAGAAGTGGGACAGTCCAGGGCTCATGAATGCTTCCTGGGATTTTGGTCAGGTGAACCATGAGATCTCCAGGGAGACTGCAAGAGTTCTTTATTTAATAGCACTAATGTCTAAAATGTGAGCTGGCTTTAATTTCATGCCACTTCGCCGATCGCATTTATTGCAGGAATACGTGTGCTGAGTTAGGAGCTGCTGGGAAGGCCGGTGCTGCGGCAGGAGCTCTCGCCTGAAGTGGCTGCATGCGACGGCGGAGGCAGAATTTTACCGGTAGCCTCCACGATTTGGGATTCTGCCATTTCCCTTAAATGAATCTGTATTAGTTATGTTGAAATCACCACTGCAGACATGTGTTGAAGGAATGAGAGCAGTTTAACAAACTTGGTAGGCTTGAATCCTGCAGGCATATATGTGCATACTGAACATGCGTCAGTTTATACAATCTGAGTGAGTTTGGGATCGTGGCACGATCTGACAGTGAGTCTCACTAATTTCTTCCAGAGAGGTGAAAAAAAATCCAGAATTTGTGCCTAAAATGAAATCGGTTGTACCACAGCTTCTCATATGATATGATTTAATCACCTAATTGTTTTGACATCTAATTTTCTCTTTTAGCATTGCTTTAAAGGTCACTGCATCTGGCTAACACCAGACATCCTGAAGCAGGATGGACACTGGGGGGCATGGAGCAAGTTTGGCTCTTGTTCTCGCACCTGTGGCACCGGGGTGAAGTACAGGACACGGCAGTGTGACAATCCCCAGTGAGTATACATACGCCTGTACGTTTTTCTGATGTGCGGCGAATGAATGGTGAGAATCCTTGCTAAGTTACTAGAGCAGTAACGCTGTAAAGGATGTTGCGTGGTGCTTGTTAAGTCTGACCTATAGTATATGTTGTCAGAAATTCTACTTTTGGCCCTTAGCAAGTCACGAATCATCTTTATTTCTCAGTTTATCCATCCATTAAGCTGCATCCGTTATGCAGTTACAAGAATCTTGAAAGTGCTATTACACTATTGCATAAAGCACAAGTAAAAGTTTAGGGCCCTATATATGTCTTGTTTTAATATCTGAGTATGAAATAATGGCAGTGATTTGCTGGATTTTTTTTTTAAAAATGCATATACCTTTTTAAAAATTTTGTTTAATCCACCTTTTAGGATATTTCAACAAGAAAGTCTTAAAATATTTTCAAACTGTTTTCATTCCAAGTTGGAACAAAGCTCCAGAGACTAGAACCTTCCCCAAAGTTAATTTGAGTAATATTGAATTGTTTTGCTTTGATAACTTATATATGGCTCATCTAGATAATATAGAATGACTTAATTTCAGTAACACTGGAAGTATAATATATTTAATATAGATTGGTATGTACAAATGATATGAAATGTATAATTATTGCTATCTTATTGCAATATCATAAAATGTCAAGCTCCTAACAGCAAGAACTGAAACAAATGTCAGAATTAAGCGATTTTACCAGACAGAATCTTTTTAACATTGACTTTCTCAGTTTGTGCTGATAGAGTCATTGAACTTGACTAGTGTTAAAAATCATCTTATCATTGATTTTTTAAAAAAAGTCAAGTTTTATGAAGCAGCATTTTTTGATGGAAATTGTTCTGTTAAGAAAAAATTTACCAGTTCTAATTTCAGCCTTTATTACATTGGCAACATGAAAGTGACCTTTTTAATTGTGGGCACAGTTTTAGTTGTAAAATCTATTTTCATGTAGGAAAAGCCTAATGTACTATTGAGAACGACTCCTGAGCTCTGTGTTGCCAGATCGGACGGTGGTCTGATGCCCGTCTGCCGGGGGGATGCAGCACTCAGCTGGGCTGTTTCTGGATCTGTTGCTGGCTTAGGGGGTGAACGTGAATGAGTTGCTTCGTCTGCTCGTGCGTTCCTTCCTGGGCTGCACCAAGAAAATGGCTTTTCTTGCCTTTGTCAAGTGGTTTGAGGCTGTACTTGCAGAAACTGCTTTTTAAGATCTAAATAGCGACAGGGAGTTTTTAAAGGAAATACATATTTTCCATACCAGAAATACATGGCTGGCTTCATCAAATGCCTACTGACATGACTGGGAATTAAATTACTCCTCAAAGGATTCGATAGACGCTTGATTCATGCATTAGTGGCAAAACTTACCATGGGTTTCTCTCCTCCCTGCAGTCCTGCCAACGGAGGCCGTACGTGCGTGGGGCCGAGCTACGAGTTCCAGCTGTGCAACACTCAGGACTGTCCTAAGGACTTTGAAGATTTCAGAGAGGAGCAGTGCCGGCAGTGGGACCCTTACTTCGAGTACCAGAACACGAAACACCACTGGCTCCCCTATGAACATGTCGATGGTGAGCAGTCCCTTTTTCCTATGAAAAGTAAAATCAGTTGCAAATACAGGTAAAAATTATACAAGGAGGGGTAAAAGTTCTTCTAGGGAAATCATGCCTCACAAATCTGTTATGAGTTCTTTGGAGGGATCAGTATCAGTGTATGAGTGATCCAATTCATATAATGTACTTGGATTTTCAGAAGGCTTTGGACCCTGTTCCCTAATAACTGCTCTTAAACCGAGTTATCCTGAGATAAAAGGGAACGGTCTTGCGTGGGGGTGTGCGTCCCACAAGGATGGGTGCTGGGAGCATGGGTGCTGCTGAGCTCGTGTGGCAGTGAGCTGGGAACGGGAGCGAACAAGGTGACAAAATCTGCTCAGGATACAAAATTACTCAGGCTAATTAAAATAAGAAGGCCCACAGTGAGAGCTGCGGAAGGACCTTGTGACACTACGTGACTGAATGTGGCAAAGGAAGTTTGGCGTTGATAAATGCCAATAATGGATATGAGGAGAACTGATCTGCCTCTGCATACCCGCACGATGTGTCTGCATTTTAAATGCTCCAACGTCGCTCAGGTTGTGCCCATCTCACTGCTGCCCCCGTTGCTAAAACACCCACAGTTGAACTCAGAAAGGCCCGAATAAAGCAAACAGAAGCAGTGACTTCCGAAGAAGGAGAGTTTAGATAAACTAGGACTTTTCGCCCTGAAAAAGTGATGGTTAAATTAAAAAGATAGAGTTACAGAATTGTGAGTGACATGAAGAGACTGAACACGGAATGATTATTCACTGTTTCTCATAACCTGGGAACTTCAAATAAAATTATCAGGTGGCAGATTTAAAACAAATAAGAGGAAGTACTTTCCCACACAGCATATAATTAAACTGGAATTCGTTGCCACAGGAAGTTGCAGTTGCCAGAAAGTTTTAAAAGTGATTTAGAGAAATTCTTGAAAGTTCTATAATCCGTTAAGAGCTATTAAACGCCGCGCTCCAGCTGTGACTTAGGAAGTCCCCAAGCTGCAGTTTATGAGGAACTTGGAGAATGTTCTGAGAAAAGCATCAGGTTCATTCTTACGTGTTCCTGCAAACACTGGTGGCACTGTCGGAGGCAGGTGTTGGGTTGGACGGGTGCTGGGTCTGAACCAGCACCATCAGTCTGATGTTCTGGCATCTCAGCAGAGATCGCCTCTTAGAACAAAAATGTTCATTTTCCTGTTAATGCCTCTGCTTAACTGTCAGGGAAAATGCAGCTGGTTGATTTGGGCCATGAAGGCTGTTGCCGTGCTATTGCCGTGTTATGTTGAAAACATGCTGAGAAGAGGTTTTACCAAACACAGAGGCGGGCGGCAATGATTCTCAACTTGTTTGACGAGCAGTACAGGCTGCTTGCTGGTTTTAAACCTGGTCACTTCATTTGAATGACGGATGCTCCAGGGCTGGGTTGGCCTGGCAAGGGGCAGGTACCGGGCGCCCGAGCTGTCCTCAGCCAGGCGCCCATCTCTGGGAGCGGAAGGATCGCGTTGGGTGAATTATTTTGCATTCCAGTGAGAGGATACTCTGCCAGAAGTTAATAGCAAATTCCTTGTAAGTAATTTGCCTGACTTTCTTCCCAAACAGTTCTCAGAGTTCCCTCATTCTTCTCATGCCATCTTGTGCAATCTGGGATTTTCAGAGGCACAGACACAGCCTCACAGCTTAATTTCATGAAATAGCTTTGCTGGCACAGGGAGAGGGGATGAACGCTGTGGCCCGCAGACCTTTGCTTCTGCTTTAGCCTTTGGAGCAGTCTGCTGCAAAGACCGTTGAAACTAATCAGATGTTTTTCTATTAAATTCAGTGGCTTCTGGGTCAGAAACCAGCTCACTGATGTCTGAGCACTGATCACTGGGCACCGCTGGTTTCCCATATAACTATGGTATAACTGCAGCCCCCTTGTGAGAGTTACATTTACCTGTGCAGGTAAATTAGGGGGAACAGCTTTTGTGTGAAAACAAGGCCAGAGGGTGGCTTATGTTTGAACTCTAATATATTTAAAACTCCCTTTTGTAAAGATAAGGCATACCAGTGAGATACTTTGTGCAGATAACGCAGTCGTGGCTCAAAAGTGACATAAATCCATACACTTCACACGCAGCTCAGTGGGACGTGTCTGACACATTGTGTATGTGATGGGGACAGAGAGGAGCATCTCATCCCGTGGCCAGAGAAAAGCCGCCAAGCTGGGGTACACCCCAGTGTGTGCTTGAGCACCCCGGTGCTGCACCGTGCCATGGCCTCTCTCGTGCTCCCCGTCCCCTGAGCACCCCATCTCCCGGCCCCGCTGGGCTCACGTACCCCTGTGCCGTGCATCTGCCAGGGCGTGTAGCGTGACGTTGGCTGTTAGCTCCCAGCCTCAATTAAAGGAGAAGGAAACACATGGGGAGCAGGGAACGGACAGGCACGTGGTCATGTCCATGCTTCTGCTCCTCTATCATGCCCAACACCAGTGAACAGAAAGAAAATAATTCTTTGCCATTAACAGGGTCCAATTTAACAGCACTTGCACATTTACTGTTCCCATGGAGCCATGGGAAGAGAAGCCTCTCTAAAATAAACCCCTTGTACAGAGGTGTTGGCACCCAGTCAGACCTTCTGGTATTTTCATTTGATCGCATACAGTGGATGTATGGTATGCGTGGGGTGGGGGTGGGTACATACGCAGGGGGTGTGTGTACACATCTATGTCTTGTGCATAGTTTAATGTTTCTAATATATGCAAATCCATCAGGTCTGGGATTATTGTGATCTTAATAGTCCCCTATTAAGAATCTGCACAAGAAAAGTAAAGTACCTGTTTTAATAGTCTAGACCCTACATTTTTAGCGTGACATCTCTGCGTTGTTCAGGAGCAGTAACAAAGGTCTCTGATGTACCAATACCCAGTGGCCATGAGGACATCACCAGCAATAACAAGGACTTTATTAAAACAGGGCAGAGGCCATGGAACAGTACAGGGGAAGAACGCAAAGGCCCTGTGAAGATTTATTTTAATTGAACTGCTATAATGGAAAGGTCATTATTGTTTTAAATGGTGGGAAAAGTGTCCCAACTTTTAATCATATTAAAATAGCAGAATCTTTATTTGTTTCATCTAACAGAAAGGCCATCTGCTCTTCACTGGCAAGGAAAGCATAGTGATTCCTATTATGGGGCAGGGGACAGCAAGAGACATGGGTAAAATGAAATAGGCTGGTGGAATACAACTTTATTCAGCCACTGACTAGTCATTTCAGCTTTATTTTTTGTTCTTAGCTCTTTGGAACAGATTAGGAAAGAGGTACACTTGTCTGACTGTTGGTGCATGTGTTAGCAGTAAAAAAACGTTTTTTTTCTGAATCTCTTTGACATCTCATGTTGTCTAATGATTTAAACTATGGTAAATACAAGTACAACAATGAGGGAGAATTAACTTCGTGTTTAGGAGGAAACAATACGGCCCAGCTGTCTGTGAAGACATTTTGGATGCCAGATTCACTCAGTGTTGAACAGCTGCTTTTAATGGCAAAATGACTTGTGCTTTTTTCAGATTTAAGTGCAGTGCAGGAGAAACTGGTGCAGAAACCTGCATCTCTCACAGGTAGCCATGTAGCAGACTGCGGAAACCTCTGCCAGATTGCATCATCCGACAAAGGATTAAGTAGGGCCCCCCCATCAAAGTAAATGCTCTGTTATTTTTAAGACTGTCTCCTAATGATGACACACGGGTGCTTTATGATTCAGCGGTTCCCAAATGATCACGTAGCCTTTGAAAGGGGATAAGCACCGATGATTTATGGGGTACCGTGTTGTGTTCTGTGATGCATGCAAGGAAGAAGAGATTGCTAACACTATTGAAAGTGCTGTTCACAAAGTCAGCAACTAAACTGTTAGAGCTGAACATGCACAATTTGGGTCATTTTATTTTCCAGCTAAGGAAAGGTGCCACCTGTATTGCGAATCAAAGGAAACAGGGGATGTGGTGTATATGAAAAGGATGGTACACGATGGGACCCGCTGCTCCTACAAAGATGCTTACAGCATCTGCGTGCGGGGAGACTGCTTGGTAAGCTTTTGATGGCTTGTTTCAGTGCTTAATATTGTGCAAACAATTAAAATGGTAGCCTGAGTTTCTCTCCAAGAATGACTATTTAAGTAAGTATACTAACGCTTTGGGCAATAAGGAGATTTCATTAGGATTATTGTCACAATATTATGTGTGGTATTCACAGTTGCCATCACATTGCATGTGACTCAATTCCAACAGCGCCTACCTACACAAGTAATATTTAACGCAGTATTTTAAGATGAACTATTACAATTAGCTTTCAAGGAAAGCTTTTCCGGCTGAGGTTTAGTGGGGGTGGAATGTACAATGAAATAGGAACATGCAGCAGCTTTCAAGGAAAGTGGTGCATATGGCTGATGTGCATTCTCTCTGTGTTTGATCATGCTATTTTTAAAAAATCAATGACAGTTCCTCTAAGTTGGGATCTGCCGCAGGTCATCTTTCGACAGAATTAGAGGCTCTGACTTAGCAAAGCACTGGTGGAGGTGCTTATCCTCACACAGATGCCTTGATTCTCCTGGAATTTAAGCATCTGCTTTAAGATAAGCTGAGGCTTAAGAGCTTTTCCTTCACCGTGCTGCTTTCCTTCAGTAAGAGAACCACTGTGAAGCATAATATAAAAATATAATCACCTGATTGACAGCTATTATAGGAGCTGGAAGTATTAAAATCTGTTTAGATGTCGATCTTCCAGGAAAATACCACAATTTGTACTTCTTTTTGCTGAAGCAGAAGTCTGGGTTTTGATATCTGAAGTGAAGGCTCATTTGAATTGAAGCATGGATAAATAAGAATGACTTTTTTCTCTCTTGCGCACAGAAAGTTGGGTGTGACAGGGTCATCGGTTCCACGAAGCAGGAAGATAAGTGTGGTGTTTGTGGAGGAGATAATTCCCACTGCAAAGTGGTGAAAGGAACATTTTCAAGAATACCAAAGAAACAAGGTCAGTGTGGTCAGTGTGTTTCGTCCTGGGGAATTCAGGGTATTTTTGTTTAATCTCTTCTGTTTCATGGAAAGTACCAGTGCAATCACAAACCATTTGCAGCATCACTATTTCCAATAAACCGTCTGGACTTTACTTTGAGATATGTCTAGAATTTGAAAATAAGACTTTTGTCCAGTGGTCAGTTAAGTCTGCTGATACCAGGGCCTGTGCATGCATAGAGGAGGGCTTCAGTGCTCCTTGTTGGAGAGCTATGGACTTACTGGTGCTGCTGATGTCCCTCAGCTGCTCTGTGCGAGTCACTGGAGTGCTGCAGTAATATGTTGGCATCACTCACTGTCGGACAGGAGCTTGCATGGTCTCTCTCTGTGGGTGCATATGGCATTCAAAGCCCATTTTAGTCTGAAGCAAAGTCTGTTGATGATACTTAAGGCATTCTTCCTCTGACCCAAAGCCCTTTTTCCCTGTTATGTTCCATCACCTGGCACAGAAAAAGGGATGGGAATGATCCTGGATTAGGTTCAGCTTGCTGTAATGCACCCTGCTTTTAGAAAATAAGATTTATTTTAAAATCTAAGACAGAGTCTTCCTGCTTGTGGCATACTAACCAGTTACTATCTTTTCAAATACTACAATAAAGGGCACATTAAGATGTTTGAAATTCCTGTTGGTGCGAGACATTTACTTATACAGGAAACAGACGCCACCAGTCATAATCTCGGTAAGTAAGTAATAAGTAGGAAAATGTTCAGTCAGACTGGTTTTTTGTCTGCTGTTTATTTTTGTCTCTGGAGCCTCACAATGTGTTTATGCATTTGTTTACCCATTATCCTCCCACACCACATACCTCTGTTAAGTATGTTAAATTAGGAAACTTGTTTGGCAATTTGATTTCCCTGTGCTGTATTCCCCCGTGTCCTAGCCAGAAGATCCCTGCATTGGCATGTGCCTGTGTGAAAGCTGCTGGAAGAGGAGCTGAATTACATTATGGGGTGCAGCGCATTATCTTCGTGTGCATCTCTCATAATGTGCTTCCCATCCTCGGTCGTTTACCAGCCACATCCAAATCCATTTCAGATTCTGCCCCATTGCTAACAGCATTGACGCAAGGCTGCCCGATCAATCACGCAGCTTAGAAAGTAATTGAAATCCGCTCCTCGCGGTGCCCTGTAATCAATGCAAAGCAGCGTCTACTAGGCTGTTATTAATTGGAAGTAGATTCACAGCGAATGGCCTGCTAATTGTATCATGAGTTATCCCAACTTCTCACCAGCCAACGCTTCCCTTGCTGCTTAGTGCAGCCTTGCCCCGTGGATCAGGAGAGCGATCGCTCGCCGGTTCAGACGAGGTTCTTCTTTTGGTGTGGGGTAAGCAGAACGCAGGGGACACAAGCAGCTCGCTCTGTCGAGGCCAGCGCTGAAGGAGCAGGGTGCTCAGGTAGCTGCTGGAGAGAGAAGGGAGTTAAAATCTGGTGGTAAATAACAAACAGTCCCTGCTTCTTCTAACGAGGAGAGCAAATTTTCCATCTTGGGAGAAAACCGAGAGTCCTAATACGCAGGTGGCTGAAGTCTCTCCAGGTGAAGGATGGGGCGTTGATGGCAGCTGAACCAGAGGAATCAGGCGCTGGGTGCAATGGCAGGTGCCTGCAAAGCAACGGGAGCTTAAGCAGGGCTGTGTCGGTGTCAGCGCTGGATCTGAGCAGAATTAATACAGTTTCTAGCATCTCCCTCTTGCTGTGGGGACCCGCTGGGGGTTAGCCCAGTAGCCTTTCTCTCACGGAGCAGTAACAGCCCCCTGAGCTGCCTTACAACATGTCAAAGAGCCGAGTAGCCGTGGGACCCCCACTGGCTGTCAAATTGCCTCGGATTTGGCCAGTGGATTCAGAAGTTGTTAGTCGGGAGCAGGCAGACGGACGCATGCGGTGCAGTCGCGCTGGCCTCATTTCTCTGGCAAGGCAGGCTATGAAAAAGGAAAAAAAGGACGATTGATGTTTTTGGAGCTGAGCAGGAAAGCGTTGGCAGTTCAGTGAAACACCTGAAAAAGTCTTTCCAAACCTGTGAGGGAACAGAGGGAAAATGCAGGCTGGCCTTTTCTGCTTCTTCCACTGGGACAAGAGCAGAACAAAACTCGAGATGAGAAGCGAACCTCTCGTATTCACTTTTCTTATGTTGTTCCTAGCAATTAAAAATCGTGAAACGGGGAAATTCATTCTAAGCGAAGACAACTATGTGCCAGACTCTAAAGTATTTATTGACATGGGTGTGGAGTGGGAATATCGGAATGATGATGATAGAGAAACCGTGCAGACCATGGGGCCACTGCGTAATGGAATAGTTATTCTGGTAAGTCAAATGAAAACCATCTTCCATGGAACACAGTATCAGAGTTACAGAGCCATAATGTGCTATAATATATTTTAGATTCCTCTTGTGAGTTGCAAGAAGACATCTGCTTCAATTATAAGACAATAGAAGATGGATTTTAATTCCTTTCTCCTAATTCATTGCTCTGTACAAGAGTTGTTATAACTCAGGGTTATGTGTTGAGCAAGCAACTCTCCTGATTATTGCCTGTGGATGGCCTAGCGAATGGCCACTGGGTAAAGACTCTCCGGCTTACTTATCAGACAGATCTAATAGCTCCTCCTCCCGTCCATGTTTTGAAAATGTATCCCGCAAAAGCGGAGGCAGGATTCTCTTCTTCCAGGCTCACTTTGTCAGGGCGCAGCCGGTTCTGCAGTTCCCAAACCCACTCGACTGTATTCTTTGTTCATTGCAAACCAGCAAGCGATAGACTACAATGAGTAGGGGTGGGTTGGTTCGGAATCCCTCTGAAAGCAGCTGTAACGTGTTGATCTACACCAGCTGAATGTCAAAGGAGGAATAAATATTATGTTTTCAAAGGACCAATATTTTGCACTTTATTCACATTGAGTTCCATTTTCTTGCATTTGTCTTATTGCAGTGTGATAACAAAAACTCTTTCTAAATAGTTTATATTTGTGTCAGGATTAAGTAACAAGCTTCACAGAATTCCTGGGATTATCGTAAGAATATATGTGTTTTATCAGAAATATAAACAATTTTATTCACCGCTTTCAGTTATCTGTGCGTTTGAATTTGCCTTGTCTTTTAGTGGAACTATCCATTATCATTTTAGTACAACATTTCCTTCCTTTATGATGGGATATGGAAAAAATGTAGTATCATGAAGTCAGTCCAACGCTGGCAAGAAAAATCAGTCTAAATCAACAACAGTCTTTCTTAATACGCAGTTTAGAAACTCTGTGTCATAAGGATAGAGATACTTTTTCATCAGGGGAAAAAAAATGTGTTGAGTGCAGCTAAAAGGTTTAAATCCCTCCGGGGATGTTTTTCTATCTGAGCCATGATGATTGCTGTTTCACATCATCTCACATAGCTTCTGATATCAGTCTTTCAAATCTTTTTTCCCTACATCTGTTTTGCTTACTAGGTGATTCCTCACGGTGGTGCCAAGATATCTTTGACTTACAAGTACATGATCCATGAAGATTCCTTGAATGTAGATAACAATAATGTTTTGGAAGAAGACTCGGTGTCATATGAATGGGCTTTGAAGAAATGGTCCCAATGTTCAAAACCTTGTGGAGGAGGTAAAAACAAAACCCTGAAGCATTCAAAATTGATTAAGAGAAAACTGAAAGAACAAACACCATGTGTGGAATTCATTGCCACACAAGACATTGGGGAGAGCAGGAGTATGGGAGGGTTTTATTTAAGTTAAGAAATAGATAAATAAATAGCGAATGGAGTTAAAAATCTGACTTAAATGATTTGGGGGGCAGATCTGAGGTGGCTCATTTCTGATTTATATTTATGAAACTGAAAAATTGTACAAATGTGCAAGATTTGGATGAGGGTCTCCAAGCTGCGAGGGTGCCAAACCTCAAGGTGCCACGGGGCAGCCCTTAGCAAATCTGCATCCTGTGATGCGGACCTCGCAACGTGCAGACCCCTGCTTTTGGGGCCAGATGTGCACCCTGATGCTGTTCCCAGGCTGATGGGCAGGTTGCAGCCCCTGAATGTGACTGTGCAGGTTTGCAGAACGTTTTTGAAACGCTAGATGTTGTTGTTTTTCTCATTATAGCCTGTAGTGAAAAATGAAGGAGATGAGCGATTCTGGGTGCTAAATCTACACGAATCAGTGTTTATTCGGTGCAATTTACAGTTGTTTTTGTAGTGTGTTCACCTGTAGTTCCAACTGCAAGCTTTGACAGTGTACGTGCAGTTTGTTTGCAACCCGAGTCCTGTGTAAGACCTACCAGTACTGAAAATAAGAGAAGTGTCTTTCTTCAGGCTACCAATTCACAAAATACGGCTGCCGGAGGAAGACAGACCACAAGATGGTTCACCGGAGTTACTGCGAGTTGATCCAAAAGCCTAAGCCCATTCGCAGGGTGTGCAACCTCCAGGAGTGCTCCCAGCCCATGTAAGCATCGCTGCCCACCAGCGCTGCCCGGCGGCAGCTGCCGTAGGCGTTACACCCCGCTAGCGCTTGTCACCTGAAAGAAGGTGACTTAAGCTTGACCTCCATGCGTCATTACAGAGACCCAGGGCTGTGAGGATGTGATGCTCTGTTCTGCTTGTAGAAGTACTATTTCTGGGACTGCTGGTTCCTATTGCTTCTGAAATAAGTTAGAAAAGAAGTGCTGTCTTGATCCAGACATTTGTGTTCAGGCCATCTTGGGGTAGTAAAAAATAGACATAAATTCAATTTATACCAGTTGATTTTACACAGTGTGAATTAACAGAGTGCTACATAAGAAAACCGATGTCATACAGCCTCTCAAATCCAAATCTTCCTAAAGTTCACAGCATATTTTTTGACATTTAAACACAGGGAAAAATATTTGGCCTGTTAGATTTCTCTAGGTGCCCTCGTACGGCATGGTATGCCTGTTGTACCTTCATCTTTGCTATACATAGTCAAGTGTTATGAATATTTTAATTCACATTTCACAGGTGCTTTTTTTGACTGGCAGCGGGTTACTCCTGCCACATGTAGGACTCATATATTCCTGGTGTTGCTACTGCAGCAAGAAAGGAGTATGTTGATCCCAGCTTTTCTCTCTGGGGACCAAGTCTAGATTCCAGGAAGCACAGCAAATAAGTAGAACATACCACACAATATTTCCTAACTTCCTTTCAAAAAAGATTTGAAAGAGAGAAAAGTCAAGAAACTGTGCCCCATAAACTCAGCATGGGTCAGGGTTTAACATTTAGTTATTGGAACTGAAGTAATGACCTAACCATATCTCAGGCTCTCTGAAAAGGACTGTATTCTTCTTTCAGCTGCAAATATAATTGAACCCAGGTACCACAAAGACTCAATAGGATCCTAAATTGTACTTGGATTCCTGAATGTTTCGGTCACCTCTGTTTCCATAGAATGGCATCGGGGCATTTTGCACTTGTACATAGGCGAGGCAATTATTTAAGAGATTTTATGAAGCTCTGTGACACCCACTGCACTAATATGCTGCAGCTTCACTGCTGGGAAAAAATCATCTTTGCCTCAGAAATCACCCTGGGATTCATGGCTTTGTGCTCCACAGGGCTCACCTTCCTCCGCAGCTGTGTCATTTCAATAGGCTACAAAGAGAAAGTTGGGTGAAATTGCCACTTTACTTTTTGTTTAACTCTGGCCTTTAGTGCATTGCTTTGTGCCCATGCTATTTCTTGACTATACCCAGGATTTTGAGTACTTTAGGGCAATTGCTTCAAACTCAGGATCTTCCTGCAGACTATATATATTTTTTAGTTAAGTTTATCCCATCTGTTTACATTGAACAATATTTCCTTCTTGCAGATCTCTGCCTTCTGTAAATATTTATAGACTGCTGTATATCTTCACTTACTTGATTATAACCAAGCTTTCAGTAGTCTACATAAATTTCCTCTGGTCCTGGCTGTCCTTGTTGCTCTTCTCTAAATTCCTTACAATTTGTAGCTGTAATTCTTGAGCCAGTTTGGATGATCAGCCAAGTTTTCAACTACGCCACATTACAAACCATAGGTTTCATTTTTCAGTGGCCAAATTGATTTATGCATTACGGACTCAGCCCTTCTGATTTTCCGTGGGGTGTTGCCTTCCCTAAAACCAAACATTTATGATGCTGAGGACCCAATTCGCCCGAGCTCAGCACGCACAGCACTGACGGTGTAGCTGGGTTTGCCAGTGCTTCAGCAGACGGGGTCTAGCACGGTCAGGGATGTGGTCCATGGAGTATCCAGATATGGGCCAAGCTGGAGCTGCATTTCTAGCCCAAATATCTGGGTTTCACTCCTGTGGGAACCAGCTGTGGGGATGGGTGGTGCACGCTCAGGTCTCCCTACATTATGAGACAAGGCACAGCTCATGCACCAAGACCTGGGAAGCTCAGCAGCACCCTTGGGTGGCTGCTTTTCAGATAAAAGCTACCACATTTTTATGTGCGGTCTTGGAAGGGCCAGCTTAAAATCAAAGCAAATAAAGCAAAGTAAGAATAATGCTTATCAGAGATAATGAGAAAGAGTAATTTTTAAAGATCTGGGTCTTATTACTGTTTTTTCAGGGACACAGTCAAATAACCCTCACCGTAACTGCTTATAGTTTTTCGTATCATCTTTTTCAATATCAGAACCACTACTAACATTCTGTTAAGCCTGTGTTTAAGAGTTACAGTTCAACAGACAGTTTGAACTCGCCTAATTTAGGAGAGAAAGAATTTTACTCAACTTATTCTCTTTTCACGGCCCCAGATGGGTTACAGGAGAATGGGAGCCTTGCAGCAAAAGTTGTGGGAAAACAGGATATCAAGTACGATCTGTCCGATGCATCCAACCCCTCCACGATAATACAAATCGGTCTGTTCATACCAAGTACTGCAACAACGACCGTCCAGAGGGCAGGAGGCCTTGCAACCGGGAGCTTTGTCCAGCGCAGTGGAGAATAGGACCCTGGTCACAGGTCAGTCTCTCTCTGGAGGTCTCAAGCAACAAATTTCTTACAACGCAGGGAGAAAATCTTAGAGTTTGTTTGGTGCTTTCCATGCAAATGCATTGACACAATAAACTAATACCTACACAGAGGGCGTGTTGCCTCCACTGCTACTAATGCCACAGAAGGTGAGTTAGATGAAGAGATGGTGGTAGTGAAACAGCCAGTAAAGCCATCCTGCAGTGGTGGCGGATGATCCAGACCCCCTGAGCCACCCATATGAGATGGCAGCGTCAGTAAAGCTGACTTCTACCTCCTCTTTATTCTGCTCACGATCATTTACCTGGTGACTTAAGCTGAGAGAAGGGCAATTTCTATTCTAATTTTCTGTTCTATTTTCTTTCAAGTAAAGAAGACTTTAAAGTCTTCAGACACTGAGATCAAGGTGACCTAAGGAAGTTAGGCACCAACACTCATGGAGATTCAAAGGTGCGAGCATCTTCGATGTAAAGGCCTTCAGCAGATTTAGCTGCTCAGTCTCGTAAGGTTCTGTCCGTAAGCCAAAGGACAGAGTTTTCCACCTAGTTTACTATGGAAATACAAGGCACCTATTCGTGAACCTTTTTTGTTTGCCATTGCTATGGGCAACACGGGATTCAGTCACTCCCATAACAAGTGTCAGGAGCTGGGCATTTTGTGCTGTCCATCCCTGGCTCTTTGGCTGACTCACCGTATGAGCAAGAAATGCAATGCCACTGCGCAGAGACTGTTTCTTGCTAAAGTATTTACTAGAGCAATAAGAAGCTCCACCTATTTGTATTTGCAAACCTTTGCAGTCATCAAAAGGCAAGAAATATGAGTAGAATATTGCAACATTAAATTGTTCTTATAATTTTGATACACGGGATCCTTACAGTTCATCTCAGCATTTCTCCATTAAATTGTTTAAAAAACGTGACTGCATTTGGAGATACAACATTTCATTGTGTAACTTTGCCATGCAAATAATCACAAACAATTTTCATCCTCACTGGGTTGAAAAGGTATCACAAGCAATGCCATCCCTGGCGCACAGTGTGAACAGATGCCTCGCATGTACAGTTGTTTCTTTATTGCTCAGACCATCAGCTCTTTCTCAGAGTGTTTCACAATTGCTGGTATACCACAGAAAGCAGTCGTGCTCCCTCTTATTTAGCTACTGTAGGTACCGCGGTAGTTCAAATAATGTACCGTGTTGGCTCAAATCAAGGGCAGTGGTTTAAAATTTAAAAACTAATTTCTAATCCATTGTTTTCAAAGGGTGGCTGGGGGTCTAACTGGTGCATCTCCTTTCAGTGCTCTGTCAGCTGTGGCAACGGCACGCAGGATCGCCCGGTCCTGTGCCGGACCAGGGACAATGCTGTCGGCCTTTGTAAAGAAAATAAACCAGAGACCGTAAGGATTTGCAGACTACCTCCGTGTCCAAGTAAGTGCTCATCTTCTCTAGCATATATTACTTGCTGAAAAAAATTATATTGATTGCATTTATTTGAAGTACGTTCATCAAATTTATACTTGTGCGCTACGTCCGCCTGGGGTGGCAGTTCTCCATAGCCCCAGTTTTGAGCAGACTTTCCAAACGCAGAGCTGTTGTGTGGCCAGGGGGTTTCTTGGGCACGTGGTGGTTCTGTTCTCATGGTGGGGAACACCGCTTGCCCCTCAGCGCAGCGGTGACGGCTGGAGCCAGCCAGCAGACAGCAGCTCCCCTGGGTGAGAAGCACTGCCCGAGTCCGGCCCTGCGCCCCTGAGACGTGCTGGGCTTGGCAGGAGGCTGGTGGGCTGCGGCTAATCCAGGGCATCATCTATAAAGATGGCTCTTTGCTTTTCCCACCTCCAGCAACAATCCCAGGCTTCTCTTCCATTCTGTCAAGCGCAAGGTATCTTCAGGGGTTATCTAACTCAATTTTTTTAAGCTATAATAAATTTGTTCCTACTTAATCCAGGACACTAATGCCTTGTTAGCTTTTCAGCTGTTTGCAAATGATACTTGTGAGATCATTTTACATATTCCTATTATTACGTAATTCATATTTTTCTTTTATTCCTGATGTATTTCTCAGGGTAGCTTTTGATTCCTAATTAATTAGAACCAAGCTGTCAATTATGGTCTCCCCAATACAAAGAATTTAAAGAGGCAGTATAACTAAACTAGACTGGATGCATCTTAGGACACACTTAACGCTGCTGTGAGAAATACTCCTGGAAAATTGGCCTTCAGGCTCCATTCAGTGTTGGCGGTCAAGTACAGGACACAAGTTGTAGCAAACTGGCAAAACAACAGCCCCTGCCCCAAACTGCACAGCCTGGTCATAATCCTTCCCCGGGCTCCTTCACCATCAGAGCCCGCTCACTCTCATTAGCTTATCCACTTCTGACAGGTCAACTACTTAATGCTAACATATGTTGTGTTACGTCTTTTTTTTCCTCTATTCAAGGAAACGTTTCTGATCCTTCAAAGAAAACCTACATGATACAATGGCTGTCAAGACCTGATCCAGACTACCCCATCCAGAAAATATCTTCAAGTAAAAGACCCATTTATAACTCTGCCTTTGCCCTTAAATGCATGCCACATCGAATGTGGACTTTGCCTTTTGCTCTCTTCTTCTCTCTATGCGGAAAGTTCCCTTGACTTTGCCAAGTTTAAATCTTGGGCTGAATCTTTTTTTCACACCAGGCACTAGGTGCTCGGTGTCTTTCTTCTCTGGAGCTTGCGTAGCACTGGTGGTGGAGGTCTTGAAGTGTTGGATGTGTGAAGTTGGATCTCCACAGTATGTTGCAGTCCTCTGAAAGGGAGCTGGGATCGGTTTGCTTGTTGCTTGGTGATGGTGAAAAAAGGCTCGTACTGGTTCATGATGTTCAGTTTGATAGCAAAACTGAGAACTTATTGTGAATGTGATCACATCACAATAATGACACCTTGTAGTGCTAAAGTTCTCCTTTATCTAAAAACCCTAAATCTCATAACTCTCTAGTTTCAGTTCGCTGACAGGGTAGTCTGATGAGTCAAAGAATTTATTAATTCCATTTTCCTTTGCGGTGCCATTGCTTTACTCACCCTTGCTGCTCATTTTTTATTCCCGACCCTCACATGTATGGCTGTAACCCGTGGAGGGCTCACCGGGAAGCGGAAGCTCAGTTTCTGTCGGTACTTTCCGTGCTGCTATGACGCCGTCTGCTCTCGCCAAGCTCCTGGTGGTGGTTTGAAATAGTTTTCCTTGTGAAAAGCTGCGCTCGTTTTTCCCGTTGCACAATTTTTGCCAGTTTTGCGTACTTTCACTTTAGAAACAAACCCGAAGCGGAACAGGCGTGGTCCCTGTGGAAGGTTGCGTGGTGGTGTTTTTCTTAACCTGGCGGAGGTGATGTTTTCATCGACTGCGATGTCTCCAGCTGCTCAGCACGGAGCTGTTTATACTCATTACATCATTGGTCTTTTTTCACCATGTGCATGTCTGACTTGACTGGTAGGGTCGTATGTGCGTGTGTGTGTGTATGCTCTATAGATGTGTCAACTGGCAAACATAACAGTGTGAACTACTACAGAATTACCTCAATTTTTATTGCTTTTTTTGCTTAGAAGAAGAATTTTAGAAAAATGCCTTAATGTTGAAATGTAAATGGCATTAATTTACCAGATCCAGCTTTAAATATAAACAGTACACTGGTACCTTGAGTTAATCTTCATATGGAGTGTTTTTACTTGAATGATAACTATCAGAAGGCAGTAACTTTAATCCGAGGTTAATTTGCACAGTGCATATCCATATCTTCATCAAGGCAGGACTGTGACCTGACTTACTGAAATTTAACTGGCATTCTTGCTTCACGTTCCGTGTTTGTGTTGAAGATTTGGAATTCACAAGTCATAAACCTGTTTGTGACAGCCAGTACCAATAGTAGAAGCGTATCAACTTTAAAACCGCAGTCTTGGAGCAAATTACTACCTTATTGCATTGATCATATTCTTTGGAAAAGTGGCATTTTTGAATCTTTGGGTCTTCAACAGTGTAGCACTTCAAACTTGTCATTATCATGTGATCACATATTTAAATTTTGCTGTTAATATGATAATTTCCTGAAACATGTTAACAATTTACATGACAAGGTGAAAAAGCAAAGA
Organism: Phoenicopterus ruber ruber; assembly: GCA_009819775.1. NCBI lineage: Eukaryota > Metazoa > Chordata > Aves > Phoenicopteriformes > Phoenicopteridae > Phoenicopterus > Phoenicopterus ruber. Next base: position 6,256,993 of record CM020228.1, on the reverse strand, counting down.
CACGTATCTGGCACTGAATACTGTTATGTAAAATAATTGGTGTTTAACTGTATAAATATATTAATGACTGTTACCTTTAAATAGACAATGTTTAGTGATGTTTCAAGAGATGGGTGGCTATAGAGAATGGTGCAATAAGGTATCTGGGCATTGTGCACTATGTCTATATGCACTTTGGTTTATCAGGGATATTTTATTAGTGTTTTGTATGTATTTAACATAATATTAAAGATGTGCCAATTCAGTTTGCTTTTCAATATTTTTTTATGAGACTAATGTGTACCAAAGTGACTGTGAAACTGATTTATTTTTTTCTTACTGATGTTTTGAAGATATACTTCCAGTCTGTCATGCATACTGCAAGTAAAAATAAATAAAAGTTCAGCAAATCTGGATATTTTGGTTTGGATAGAGGATAAAAATTTCATTCTGACATTCATAAGTTACAGAGTTTATTTATATAACTTATCACATGTCACTAAACATATTACATAATGCAGTTTTATTTTCGTGTATTTTTAAGCTTGACATTACATATTTTTGATAGGAAAAAAAGGCATTTTTCTAAAGGTGCTTTTAGTGATTCTTACAAAGCCAAGAACAGATCTGCCTTGTTGAAACTACATTTGAATGTTAGACCTGTTGGCTTTTATTTTGCAAGCCATTTGCAGAAGCTTGCATTAAGGTCACGCAACGCAAGGCAAAATGCTCAAAGGGGACTCTACCTGGTATGTAAAAATATATATAAAGCTGTATAGGCACATGCAGTCCTTTGTATAGAGTTGTGCATGCAGAGATGTTCCAGCTCTTAAAGACTGGTTTGAAAATGTCTCCAAAACCAAGGTACTATTCTTAGGTTCCTAAGGAAGGAGTTGTTCTTTTTTTCCAGCAGCATCTCAGTTTAGCACTTGAAAAATATGGAAATGAATTGACACATTTGAAAATAGGAAACAGAATTTTGGTTTTCTGCAACAAATGCAACAATCGGGGCATAAATACAATGCAAGGAAGGTGTTCACCCCTTCCTCGGCCAGCACTAGCATTTTAAAGCAGCAGCAGCACCAGTTATGAGTTTATTTTAGACTGATATGTTTGCCAATTAAACACCTATAATGCCCTATTTTGTTAACTGCGGGTGAGTGAAGAGGCGACACCTCCACTTTCTGAGTTCACTTGGTATCTCTGAATCTGCTCTGGTTCTCTACTTTGCTGTAAGGTGGCTGACAGGGTAAGCCAGTGTTCGTAGCAGGATGGTGAAATACGAGCTCCAGTAACACGCTGACCCGAGCCCGCTGTCTGCCATCGGGTACGCTCTAAATAAAGGCGAGTCATTGGAGTTACTCATCCTTTACTGTAAGAGTAGGTGGAGATGTAGTAAGAGCAGGGAGAGAGGCAGAAGTGATTTCATCTCTGTCTCAGCACTCTGGTCACAGAGAAAATAGTTTGCTACTGGTTATGCCAAGTGTTGGTCAGGCTGCCTTTCTCCTCAGCCCTCGCCTCTCCTACAAGCCCTCTGACTCCTCTTTCTTTCAGCGTGGGCTGCGTGTTGGGATTTTTCCTTCACTGCGGTTCCTGATAGTTCCTGGCTCCATCACTTCAGCCTGGAGGCACAGGAGCTGTGGAGCGTGTGTGTAGGACAGAGGACAGGTAGCTTTCTCTCCAAGGAGCTTGCTAACCCCTCACCATCCATCCGCCGCCAATTCATATGGTCCTCTGCCTCCTCTGAGCAGAAATCACAAGGGCTTGAGTAATCTCTGAGTAGGCTTCTGTTTATGTTTCTCAGGCGGTAATACAGCTTGACCAGTTCACCTTTAATGCCTTAGCCTACATTTTGCCACCTGTATTTCAGCAAGATCCGGATCTGCTGTAACACCTCTAATATAGTGCAGATTGTCATAGCAGCTATCGACAGCTTCAAACCTGTCGATTATTGTTCTTTCTCTTTTATGACAGTTTTCCAGTCAGTGACACAAAAATCAGGACTTGTTACTGAGTCTCCCAGTCATTAATGGACTGGTTTGGCTCCATCGCACTGGAGTTTGTTGTTCTGAAAGTATATCAGCTCCCTTCTAGGAGGAGGAGAAAAGCCTTATGCTAAATGCACCACTTCTCTCTCGAGCAAGGGACATGCTCAGACAATGCTGCTGTTTTCAGCCTAGAGGTACCTGGCAAAAATATCACTCCAATGGGAGATGGATTAATTCTGAGAGTTACACGGTACACATCAAAATAAGACTTGACTTTCTTGAGACAGTCCAGATAAATATAAATTACCGCTGACCGTGGTTAGTCACTGTTAGATTGCAGAAAAGCATTAAAAGGAGTGGGGGGGGGGGGGGGACATTTCTCAATATAAACCCCAATGACTTTCTGGGGGTTTAACACACAGGACTATCAGTGTGTTTGGAACTCTAAGCCAAGGCAGGAACACAATTCATCGTGGCTGCACGGTCTTCAGGGCAGCACTTCCAGAATGCGAAGGCGAAAATTAGAGTGTTATGGTCTATAGCGTGGATGGGGCTGGTACAAACAGTTCAGATCAGCTTCTGCATCCCTCGAAGTGAGTTGAGTTTAGGTTTAATATTAAGCCTGCTTCTCCTTATAGAAGGCTCATTTGCCGGTTTCCCATCCCACTTCAAACACCAAACCCTCTGCCAAAGCTTCAGCTGTGTTTCTCTTTCTGATTAATGTGAAGATGCTTTTTATTTATCTGTTCCCTTTTTCTCTTTCAGAAGATCATTGTCAAGGAGACAAGTCAATGTTTTGTCGCATGGAAGTTCTCTCTCGTTACTGCTCGATTCCCGGTTACAATAAGCTGTGTTGCAAGTCCTGTAATATGTACAGCAACATAACAGAGGACGACAATGTAACCGATTCTAACGTAAATAAGAATAATGTCATTGAGGAGGAGCTCCTGACAACCCTCAGCCCTCCCATGGGAGTGTCCACCACACAGCCTGCCACCAGCCCTCCTCTTGTTTCCAAAACACGTGCACCTCCTTCCAATGCAACTGAGGAGCACCCAGAAATCAATGCAGTGGATGTTCCCTATAAAATCGATGGGCTGGATAACGAAGTATCACAGCACAACATCATTACACGGAGGAGGATACCTTATGAAAGGACAAGGAATCAAAGAATTCAGGAGCTGATTGCTGAGAAAAGGAAAAAAGAGACTCTTAGGAAAATAAACTAAAATGGAAATATGGCACAAACAACGTTTTTCTCTTATAGAGATGTTACCAACATCATAGTATTGCCCATGTCGTAGAGACTAAAAATGGGGAAAAATCAAAGTGGTGCTACGGCAGAGATGCCAAATTCTCAAGCCTACTATAAATGGAAATGACAGATTGTTTCATACGTGCTGAGCTGAACACTCTGACTAGGTTTACAGGGTACGGTAGAGTATTAGTGCAATATCATCACAGCGTTTCACTGAATCCAAACAAACCGTAATACCTAGGCCAGGTTAGCAGGTTTCTTGTTTATGGGCTCTTCTAAGTCTTAGCCTGTGTAAAACTGCTTGGGAATAGTAATGGGAGTTACACTTAGGATGGAGGACAACAGTCCCAAGGCATAATAAATCCCTGAACACTGACAAGCAGGTGGTCAGCAATCCTGTGATGCTTCTGTGCGTTGCATAAACCCGGGTGCTAACGCGGCCCCCGGTTCAGGAAGGTACTTAAGGACTTGCCAGACTAAGTTTAGCTGACTTTGGTAGCTGCTCCCGTGGTTTCAGCTAGGCATGTGCTTACGTAGCTTTCTGAACCGGGACTGCGTAAGAAAAAACATAGGAAATTCTGTAGCCATATATTTATGTGTAAATTAAAAACTGGCAAACAGTCGTTTACATATTTCCATAAACAATTTCAAAGGATTCTCCTAAACTTTTGAATACATGCAAGACATTTAGTAGGGTAGATCCAACCAACTTGGACTGACAACATCCTAGTCTTTCTGTTTACAATTATCCATATTTTTGATAGTCTTCAAGTTCCTGTAATGCAACAGCCTCAGTGATCTTTGTTGGTTGGTGCTTTTTTTATTGGTCTGATTTTTTTTCTACCCACATACTGTTTAACAAAGATGACTGGACTCTTGTTGCCTTTTCTTTGGTGCTCATAGGATGAGGTTATTTTGGAGGAAATAATTTTGTATTATCTTCCTTTCCTTAGGACAGCTTTACTGGTGCAGAAGGGAACAACTGTTTGCTGTGCCCTTACATACTCACGTACATCCACACACACACACACGTGTACTCACAGTACCAGGTCTGCTAGAAACTTTAAGACGTGTAACCTGACAACCCTTTGAGTACTTCCTTTCCCCTCAGGGTCATCATGGTTTTCATAGGTCATTTTGAACTCCTGGTTGGAGATCAGAAGATGAATTCAGCTTGGCTCTAACACTGCAGAGACGGGAGGGTGCTGGTTCCTGCTGCGGGTGGCATCTGAGCAGTTTTTCTCCTGTCTCCTGGCTTGGACTCTTCCATTTGTTTCCTCTTTACTGGTAAACCTCCTGCAGAGCCCAGGGCTTCCCCGAAATCCTCCTTTTACCACTTCGTAGGTCTCATGGCTCCTAGTTCAGATTTTCCAGTCTGAGAGTAAGATCTCATCCTCCAGCCCAAGCTGGTCTTAGTTTGAAGCGGCGCCAGTCATAAGCCTGTATATACAGTCATGTAGTTATTGGGAATGTGCTGAGTTTCCAGCAGTGTGTAAGCTCTTCTGTGGCCTGGCTGCTGGCAAAGCGCTTCAGAAGTGTTGCAAGGTGAATCATACGTGGCTTCCTGCGACCCTGCCTCCCGCCCGCGACCACCACGGCTGAACGAGCTGCCCGGGCTCCTCTTCAGAGCAAGCGAGTCCTGCCGGAAAGGCGGCGAAGCCTGTGGGAGCAGCAGTCTTTGCAGCACTGAGATGTCAAACTGTTCTGGCCTCGGCTGTGGCCAGAAGTCTTTGAAGGACAAGACTTGGTTTAAGACAAATACTTTATGGAGATACTAGGCAAAGCAGAGAAGGAATGTTTTCAGCTGGTGTGGTGACAACAAGCGTCCCTTCTTATAGAGGACCGGGGTGATACACTTGGGTGAGTGTTTAGGAGCAGCTCAGATAGTGCAGGGATGGGAGTTACACTGAAGGCCGTGAAGACTGGGAAGCATAACGGGCCTGGTAAAAGTCCAGAGCACTAGGAAACATCTCCTGGGCCAAGCAGACGTGGCTGCAGATGTGAAGGCAGCAGCCAGCGCAAGCAGCACAGCAATCTGTTCTGGTTTTGAAACATAAAACTAAAGCTTCGCAGTTCGGCACCATTGAGCAGCGGTTGGCTGGGCAGTGGCAGGAGTCTCACCTCAGACTTTAACTCATGCGACACTAAGCATTTTCCTGCAGTCAAAGGTTGCTTATCTTTAGTTGCCCACGCGGCAGCCTTTGCTTGCCCCAGCCCCGCTCCGTTGCCTGCCGCTACAGAGCCACGATGCACGGGCGAGCCCGGCGCTGGCCCCGGGAGCCTTGTGCCAAGGGATTTGTGGCTGCCTGCAGACAAGATGAGTTTCAGTAACAGCGTAGGGTCAGGTCACGTCTGTGCAAAGCAGAGCAATGCCGTAATGAGCACTGAAGGGAAAAAAAACCACCATGCTATTTATAAGCAAGGAAGATGTGTCTAAATCAACATCATTCCAGCTCCTGTGCCATGGGAGACACGAGCTGTAGCTGGGCTCCCAGCCTGTAAACGCAGTGAGTATTTCTTGCCTTCCACATTTCCTTTACACAGATGTGGTTGGTGTAAAACTCATCTTTTCCCCTTCAAGTGACTATCCTGCTTTTAGCTCTGTGGACAATAAAAATAAACCACAACCCCCAGCTTATCATAGCCTAGAAGCACATCCAAGCATATGAAAAACTTAGGAAAAACCCTCACAAACCCAAGGGTAGAGAGAGGTTGGGGCTTGAAGTTACACGGGTGGGGAGGTAGAAGTTTGCTGCCTGAATGGTACCTGTCCTAACTCTCTGGAACTTTGTGGAGACCCATTTCTCTGACCTCCAGAAGCCTGAGATGACCTATCAAATAGCTTCTGTTCTTCCTGAGCATCAGCAATAGGCTTAGTCAACCAGGCAATGTGAAGAAATGCCACAGGAGGAAGTGCCCACAGCTCAAATGCTGTCTTACAAATAGCCTCTTCTGTCCAAAGGACTTCTAACTTGTGTCCCAATAGCAAGTGGGACAGGAATTGACTTGGTGCGACTTCAAGTGACCTTTCTGCAAACAGCACGAGGAAAGGCCTGCTCCAGTGCGGTGACCCAACGTTTAAAAAGGACTGGTCGGTTCTGTGCTGGGCGTTGCCAGCTGAGTCTCCCAGTGGCCACGACTGCTGTAGGCTGGGCAAGGTCAGTTTGCAGGGGTTTGCTCACTCAGGCGCAGCACGGACACCCTGGCTGAACCTGCACAGCTGCCTCAAAGTTCAGAAACCTGACCGCTTTGTTCTTTCTCCAGAGCGAGTCAGTTCACAATCAAACAAACCAAAAGCATTTTTCCAGATAAGGTGGAAACTTCTGCTGCATCTTGGAGCAGGAGCAGCCTCCAGAAGGCTGGTGTGGTGCTACGCTAGGTCTGGTGTTCATTAGGGACCCGATGCAATGCCTAGTGGCATCCGCATTTAGGAAGGGCTTGCTCCCTTCTCGGTCTCACCTTTTGGGAGATTTAATTTGATTTATTTCTTGCTGTTTTAACTTCTACTGAATATTTCTCTAGCTGTTATGTGGGGAACAATGAAATGATATTTGAAGGAGCAGCTTCAGTCTAGATTGCTCAAGCCAGTGGGACACTGATGGATACAGACTGGTCCATCTCCTTTTGGAGCAGAGCCACCAGCTGCCTTCTCTTTACAGTCTTGCTGTATGAGGGGAAAAAAATAGGCTCCTCAGACCAGGAAAGACGCCTTCTTTTCAAGCTGGCCTGAGTTTTTCAGAAGGTGGGGTTTTTTCAGCAGTTCCCTGTGATGGTGGTTTCCTAAGACCATGTACCTCACTTGTACTGGAAAACACAGAGCAGAGCTCTATTGGTAAAGCAGCAGCAGCCCAAGGCAATAGGTGGGGGTTTGCTCTCAGCTGATCTTCGTTCCTTGTCATGCAGTGGAAATCTTGGTACTTTTTTGGTTGGTTGAATTTTGACAACTGTTTCCTCTTTTCTACAATTTTGTAATTGGGCAAGAGCATCATCGTAGTGTGTCTTCTGTAACCATTTTGCTGTTGCCCACGTACTGCTTTTTGAGACGTAATGAGCAGAGAGTGGTATTTTAATTTAAATTGATCCCCAGAAACTACAGAGAGCAGATTTATAAGTAAATATATTCCTGCAGAGACCGTCTCGGAGATCTGAGAGCTAAAGCAATGTGCTCCCATTAAGCAATGCATCTTGCGATATATGTTCATCTTAACCATGCAAGTACACAGCTTTCAAAATTGTCATTTTTCTGTTGGTCTAAACTTAAAATCCAGGTGACAGCCCCTTATTAAAAAAAAAAAAAAAGATCCCAAACCAATTCTGGTTCCTTTGGCTCCAATCTACTGCCATTTTTTTCACCAACATTTCTTTAAAAATTTCTGTAATCTATTATGAATGCATCACTTTTTATATTCATATATCCATTCAGTATTTAGAGTCTCACAACATCTCCATAGAATGCTTTCAGATATTTTGAGAATTCTAGAAATGGTGCTTTACCAGTACTCAAAGGGTTTTATGTTTTATTTTATTACGTAATGCATTTAATGTCTTATTTACTCACCTACAATGCACAGTATTAGCTATGTTCATCTGAATATCTATATGCAACTTCCATTCACTTACATATGCCTTAACAGAAATTGCAATAAATAGCCATTTCTTGTATATTAAAAATGTATATACAAATTAGAATCTTTAATTTTATAATTTATTAAATTCAAATGTCTGTGTTCTTTTGCAAAGTGTTTGACTTTTCCCTGTGCTTTTTTCATGGAAGTAACATCACGCAGAGATGCTGGGAGAGGAAGACCCTGCATCTTCAGGCTCAAAACCAATTCAGTTTCTAAAACATTATCTTAATGAATTGGGATACACTTGCTGCCAAAGTCATAGAATCATAGAATCATTTAGGTTGGAAAAGGCCTTTAAGATCATCGAGTCCAACCGTTAACCCAGCACTGCTAAGGCCACCACTAAACCATGTCCCCAAGTGCCACATCTACACGTCTTTTAAAGACCTCCAGGGATGGTGGCTCCACCACTGCCCTGGGCAGCCTGTTCCAGGGCCTGACAACCCTTTTGGGGAAGAAATGGTTCCCAATATCCAACCTAAACCTCCCCTGGCACAACTTGAGGCCATTTCTTCTCGTCCTGTCGCCTGTTCCTCGGGAGAAGAGACCAACCCCACCTGGCTCCAACCTCCTTTCAGGGAGTTGTAGAGAGTGAGAAGGTCTCTCCTCAGCCTCCTTTTCTCCAGGCCAAACCCCCCAGGTCCCTCAGCCGCTCCTCACAGCACTTGTGCTCCAGACCCTTCCCCAGCTCCATTGCCCGTCTCTGGACACGCTCCAGCCCCTCAGTGTCTGTCTTGGAGTGAGGGGCCCAGAACTGAACCCAGCACTCGAGGTGCGGCCTCACCAGGGCCGAGTACGGGGGATGATCCCTGCCCTGGTCCTGCTGGCCACACCATTGCTGATACAGGCCAGGATGCTGTTGGCTTCCTTGGCCACCTGGGCACACTGCTGGCTCATATTCACCCGCTGTCGACCAACCCCCCCCAGGCCCTTTCCCACCGGGCACTTTCCAGCCGCTCCCCCCCAAGCCTGTAGTGCTCCCTGGGGTTGTTGTGACCCAAGGGCAGGACCCAGCACTTGGCCTTGTTGAACCTCATACAATTGGCCTCAGCCCATCGATCCAGCCTGTCCAGATCCCTCTGTGGAGCCTTCAAGCCCAACATCTGTTATCGAAGGCCAAATATCATGAAGTCACTGGACCAACACCTCAGTCGATAACCGCATGGAAATTAATCAAACTCACTTAAACCTGCTTGAGGCTCTCAGCCTTTACACTCAGCTGAAATCCATCCTGGTCCATGTATCATCTTCTTAAAAGGTTCAGTTATATGGCCTTCTATTCAGGACCGATGAGTAAATTTCACTTTTCATGTCCTATTTATAAAATAATTGCTCCTTTCCATGAAATTATTTTGCAGACATTTTCCTGCCATATCCTGCATGCTCGTAGCCAGGTTCCCTTTAAAGCATAATTGAATCTCTCCCATCTAATTGAATTTTGTTGCTTGAGGATTTGAAAGATCCCTGCTTACCTTGATTATTCAGTTAGCACCACGCAGTGCATTCAAGTCCAACTTGTTCTTTAATCAGGTAACAAACGACCTCAGCATTTTCAATACGGAAAAGACATTTACTTACGTAAATGCCCTGATAAAACAGCGAACCAGGCAAAACCTGGGTTTCATTTACCATGACAATTCATATAGTATCTAATTTACAGCTGGGACAAGGGTTATATTTAATTGGCTTTTGCTTTCCCAACCCAAAGATTTAGAGATTTTTAGAGTGGCCACAGGAAAGGGTCTCACGTCCATACCCCAGACACCAGAAACACCCATGGTGGGGTCAAACACGTCCAACACCCCTCCCCCCCCCCCCCCCCCCGTCTTCCTCTCTGTGTCTGAAATGCTTAAATATGACAATTACGGGAGGCCATCTCGTCCTCTCCTGGCCCACATCAGCTTTTTAGCCCCTTTGCATCCATTCTTCAGACTTGGGCAGTAACTGGTGCCCATGTGGGAGCCCGGACAGACGTACACACACGTACACATGGCCCCGCGGGGGCGGCTCTGGCCCCTCCAGGTGTCAAAGCTCCTGAGCATCATTTCCCTGGCATGACGGTGATGCCAAATGCAAAAGGTAGCAACGGAATTTTTTTAAACTTAAAAATCTACCTCATCTCTAAGGGGAAACATTGTGGTCGTCCCCTGGGCCCTGCTGGGGGACTGGCACTGCTTGGGAAAGCCCATGACAGCTTAGCACCTCTTTCTCCAAGCGTATTTGAGGACAAAAGCAGGTACCTGCCATGAGGCTGGATGTGCCTGGGAAGCTGTGCTTTGGGAACAGCACCGTGAGTGCTTGCTCCAGGACCTCATCCAGTGGAAGGTGTTATGCTCGTGCCCCCCAAAATCGAGTGGCCCAGCTCGGGTCTCATTGCAGAGAACACATTCCTCCCAGGAAGCCTGGCGCTGCAGGGCGTGCAGGGTCACGGCGGGTTAAACGGCTCTGAGCACACCACGAGCTGGGATTCATTTACCCAGCTCAGTGCAGCGCGTGCATTACAGAGCAGCTCTCTGGCAGTGGAAGGAAAGGAAACGTTATCCTACAAGAGAGAAGCTGCAGGGAGACTGCTCTATCTTGTTCACATAGGCAATGTCCGTACAGTATCCTGCTCCCGTGGCATCCACAAGCACCAAATACTGGTGTTTTGCCTGTTCCTGTACACGAGGCCATGCCTGGCTCCATGCATCCCCCAAAAGCAAACCCTCCGTGTGTGGCAGCAAGCTATAAGCTGAATGCCAAAACCATGCGCTGCACTGCAAAATGGGTCTCAACATCCACAGTCTCCGTCTTCTGTGCCTGAGGACCCCATCCTGAAGAGGTGCTGAGCGGAGACCTCCCTGTCTCCTCATGGGAACCACCACTCTGGCCTTGGAAGAAACAAAATTGGCCCATGCGCTGCTGAAACTGTAAGGGGGCTGATGCTGGGCGTTACCAGGGGGCTCAGCTTTTTGATATCCAGCATGAGGTAATTTACGGTGTGTGCATACACTCCCCTGCCTCCTGTGCAAGGGGATCCCTTGCTCGTGCACAGGCAGTCACGGGCGCTGCAGGATTACCTGGACGGCACCTGCTTCAACAAAGGCAGGAGGAATGGGCTAGGGATGGAGTTTCCCAGCGGAGACCGTCCAAATCCATTTGCAATCCCACTAATACGCGAGAGGTAGCTTGGGCAGAGCAAGGAGCCTGTGCTGGTAAGCCAGAGCCTCCCTGAGCAAATATTCATGTCTTGGAAGAAGGACTTACACCTTGGTGGTGCAGAAACAAGCAAACAGAGTTGGGGAATCCCACGGTTGGCGCTGCTGAGTGTTCTTGGGGGGGGAGGCAGTTCAAGGAGCAGTTCCAGGCCAGGAAAGCAGTTACTCAGGTTATCCTCAGTTACACCAGGCAGAACACAGCTCCTCCGAAGTGCCATGCAGATCTGACTGCCCCTTCACACAGCACGGGGAGGGGGGGGCACACTGGGATTTCCAGCCGCCCACCCAGGCGCTGCTGGCTCAACGCTTGGCTTTGCTCACAGGGGTCGAAAAATGGTGCGGAGCCCGTCAGGGGGCTGAATGTCTGGAAACTCTGCTGCACCCGCGTGTGTGTGTGTGCGCGCGCGTGTGTGGGGGTGTGTGTGCATGCATCGCTCTCCTGTGCTCTCTCCCCCCCCACCCCTCCCCACCACCCTTCCGCGATCCCTCCCTCATTAGCAGCTTTCCAAAGCTGAGCAGGGACCAAAGCGATGGAGCCACAGAACCACATCAAGTGCAAGTGCACTTCTAAAAACTCCTTACAGCAGAGCAGGATGACACATGTGGGAGAAACCTCATCACAGTTAATCCGCTGGTTTTTATGCTTCAGCAGCAGAGTGCTCCCACCAGCTGTACGCGATGAAATTGCACTTTGCATCCGTGCTACCCCAAGCAGAGCGTGGGCTCCCGGCAGGCTGGCGATGGAGGACCTGCTCAGGCTGCTTCGCCTCTCCCGATGCGGAGTTTCTAGTTCAGTTACCACTAGATGGTGGCACGGTACAAGGAGTACAGTTATGAAACAGCCGCTGGCCTTTGGTACCAGGGTGAAAAATCCCTCAATCGGACGCAACAGGCTCACTGCACCCCGGCGCTGCAGGAAGGACCAGATGGAGTAAAACCCGCTCAGCTCAGTCCCCACCACAGTGTGGATGTGGTCGAAGATGCCGTCGCACTGCTGTCCGTGCCTTACCAGCAGCCGGGGGCTGAAGAGCAAGCGTGAAGCCTGAGGGAGAGGAACACAGCAGCAGCAGTGGAGAAATACAGCCGTGATCAGCCCCGCCACCCAAACCACAGAAAATAGTTCAGGAATTAAGTTATTTTCTGGGAGTGCTATTTCTTAGGGCATCTAAACACAGCCCAGCTCCAGCTGATAACAGAAAGTTTAGAGGATAGTAACATTGCAGGGTTTTCCACTGGTGGTTATCATTAAGTGGTCTTGCAAATTTTTTAATCAGGCAAAGCTCTTTAATAAAAGAAATACAACAGCTGTGGGAAGACGAACCTGTCTCAGGTGAGCCAGCAGCTTGGATTAACAGCCGGGGCTGAGCGGTTTGTAACAAATCATTTATTCAGCAAAATGGGGTCTGTTTCTGTTTGCAAGTGACTGGGATGTTCCTGCAGTTGTTCCTGATTAAAGAATCTCTCATGCAACAAGTCGTTTACGGCAGGTTTACTCAAATTGTTTGGAACCTTTGTGAGCTGTGCCGGGGGGTCTGCGGGACTCACTGGCACAGCTTCCAAAATAAAATTGATCTCCGTCTTTAAAGGACGGCGATCCCGGGGCCTGAAAAATGAAAGCCAGATCTCTGTGCAGCTGAGATCTGCAGAGGAAAGGGAAGCAAACGTGGCTTTCCTGGGAGCTGAGCAGCCACCCGCTCTTCTGCGCGGGGCATTTGTACTCTGACCTTGGTCCGCCTGGGTTTATTTTCAGCACGAGGAGAGGTGGATCAGCGGCAGGGCAAGTGTAGCCCCCTTTCCCCTGCCCGCACTGCCGGAGGTAGTTTGGAAAGGAGCTACGCAAGTGAAGTGCAATTGTTGCGCGAGGCCTGACGGGCAGGAAACAGCTTGTTGGTTGTAACACGTAACGGAATTTGCACGGCTCGCTGCTTCCCTTGGTACAGGTTTCTCCGATTTTCCGGCCACCGCCAGCATCCCTGGGCCACCCTGATGGGCTCCAGCTTCAGGCAGCGGCTGCGAGCGCCTCGGCACCCCGGGCTGCTGGCGGCACGGGGGGTTTCATGGGACCCCGGGGGGCAGAAGGCGGCTCCCAAGTGATGGCAGCGCAGCTCCTCGCTGAGCCCTGCCGCCATCCGCAGCCTCAGCTTCCCAGCCTCTTCGTGCGGTGTGTCCGAACGGGACAAATCTGCATCAGTGCTCAGGCGCTTCGGGACATTAAGGTGTTTTGTCGGAGCCCAGATGTGCATTTCTAGACTCTAAGATGATGTATGGAAAAATGCATGTGTACAAAGATACAATGTAACCTTATGCAGAACAGTAATAATATAAATATAAAAATATTTCTATTATTTCAAATAAATATCCCAGGCTGGATTCCCAGGGGAAGTTGCCAGCAAGCAGCCACTGCGGTTTGTACTTTCTGAGACTTCAAAGTACTTCAGAAATAAAGTCCACACCGGCACCAAGCGCTCTGCGGCCGTGGGCAGCCAGCGCCCATGAGAGCCGGGCTGGTGAACCCATGACACCGGCGTGGCCTAGAAACTCCACGAAAGCTCCCTGGAGTCATTTTCCAAGCTTAATTGAAATCCCAGGGAAACTGAGTGCCTAAATGACTCCCAGCCTTTTCCAAGCCTCCCGAAAGGACTCCGCCCGTGTTCCCGGCTGGACGGAGAGCTCAGCTCCCGCAAACAAGCTCCGTGCTAAACAGTGACGGGCTGCAGTGACGCGCTCTGCACAGCAACCGGTTCCTCGCTTGCAAAAGCCCAAGAAATACCTGGTAATTTCCAGAAAATCTGCGTGTATCAATTACAGTGTTTGTACAAGTAGCCGCCACCGGTTACCGTGGGAGCTGCAGTCACGGCCACAGCTGTGGGTGCGACATTTCCAACCCAGCTCCGTCTAGTTAATACGAAAACAGCTCATTAATGTTTCACGGGAATATCTTCGCCGCGTACCGTAGTGGCTGCTTGCTGTAACGCACAGGAGGTTAACGGGCGGGGGGATATAATTAGAGCACACAAATCATCTGGAATCTGGCACAAATCGGGTCAAACCGTTTTCCTTTCCTGAACTTCAATGGCAAACACGCAAGAGAGGAGCAGCTCTCTGCAACGAGGCGTGGAGGTGCTCAGGGTCACGCTCACCCCGTACCCCATCCCTGGCAAGAGCTGACGCTACAGCAAAGCCCGGCATTAACGCCGCTCCATTCCCGATGCTCTCTGACTTGTTTTCGCACACCGGCTCGCAGCACAGGGGCAGGGTGGCAGCATCGCCCAGCCATGCACCAGTCACAGTATTTGCTAGTTTACCGAAAAGCCGCGTTTCTGCAGGCAGGAGCGTGGTGGGACCGCGTGCGCGGGCCGATGGCCGTCCCTCTGCGATGCCGGTGCCTTTGGGTGCTGCAGCTGCTCCGGGAGGAGGAGAGGGCAGAGAAGAGCGGAGGCAGAGAGGTGCCAGGCAGGGTAAAAACTGCTTAATAAAAAGAAAAAAAAAAGTTTAAAAAAAATAAATTTACAATTCTATCAGTTACTCGGAAAGCTTGAAACCAGCACCCTAAATGTCCCTTGGAGATGTAATGAGAAAGCGAAGGGAATGGACCTTCAGTTTAGTGTCTTTTTGACCCGATTTTGGCAGCAGGCGCAGCCTCCCAGTGCGGGAGCTCGGAAACGGGGATTTCTTTCAAACTGGGATTTTGGTACCGCGGGCCTGGGCAGCGATGCCCGCGTCCCACAGCCCGGGGTCAGCGGTGCCACCACAGGCACGAGCAGAGCAGCAACGTGGCATCACCGAGCTGTCCCATCGCATCCAGCCCACGGGTCAGCACGGCTGCCCGGCTCCCCGCCACCTGCGGGGTATCGCTTTGCCAAACCAGGCTGGGGGAGCTTTTACTCTTTTACCTTTTCTGCACAGATTCATTACTTTGGAAAGATTTCCCCCCCTCCCTCCCCCCCAAATAAATATTCCTTGCTATATTCCAGAGCAGAAGTTATTTATGAAACAGCCTTGGCAGTGCTCGTGCCCATCAGGTGGACGTGGGCTTTCGCCAGCAGCGCTGCCGCCGTCCCAGAGCCCCCGTTCGGCATCAAGAGTATTTTTCCTGAGAATACCCCAAATGGGAATTGGCTTTGGTATCCATTTAGGGCTCCCAAAGATTAATTGGTTTGTTTACCCGAACATCAAGAGGCTTTAAAAATGTCCAAAGGAGAGCTGCCCATTCCACTTGTGCAACTCTGCGGAACTGTTTGACTGCAAGGCTTTCCCCAAAACTGGAAGCATTCAACAACAAAAAAAAGCTAACAAACAGAAAACCAAGCACAAAATAACTCTACAACATTTAGATCTCACACACTCAACCAAGCCTTGCAGAACTAATAACTCGTCTTCTCCTCGGCAGCTTGGGCACCGCTGCTGTTCCTGTTCACTTTGGCTGTTAATCCCATTCGGTTACGGTTTTCATGCGCTCAGGAATGCTGGTTCACCGCGCTCTCGGGGGAGTATAAGTACAGGAGACCGGGGTGGTTTAACCAGAGCCGTCCTCAGAAGCGCTCGGAAGAAACCTACGGCAGTTTTGTGAAGGGACAAACAAGCGTTCAAAGGTGCATCTTCGGGTTTTTTTAATCAACATTTTTGAGCAACCACTTGATGAAAGAGGGAACCGAACGGCTGTGGTTGAGGTAAAAAAAAAAAAGATTGCTGTGAATTATATTTGGTTAAAGATAGCTACTTTTTAAGCTGTATCTGGTATTTTTAAATTTATATTTTAATCTTCATATCATCAAGAATGTAAAAAAGATCATAGAGAACAAAGCATTTATACTGGGGTTATCTGAGTAATTCCAAGAACAGTGATTCGAATAAATGTGATTTTCCTACAGTAACGCCAGATGCGGGGAAGAAACTGATTTCAATAGACAGAAGGGATTTTTATTGCGAACCCATATTTTTAGTGCAGTTTCATAGAGGAACACCTTACCTAACCGCGTTCTGTGAGGTCCTTGGTCGCTTCAGGGGCTCTCGGGCAGCTGCTCAGTGCGGAGCCCAAGGTCTCCGCAGCCCCGTCCTCCCGGGGAGGCTGCCGCGTCCCGCCGGACACCACCAGAACCACGTAGGGGGATGATGATATGGAAAAGCTTCGGGAGGGGCCCTGACCCTGTCAGACACCTGATAACCCAACCCCGAGCCTAATGCAGTTGCTCTCGAGCCGCTGCCATCGCAGGTGGGGGGGCACGGCCAGCCTGGCGCCTTCACGGCCCCGGTTCTACGTGCTCCATCAGACCACGCAGCCTTTGCGGAGACGTCTCCAGCCCCAGGAGGGACTTTCCGGGGAAGGGAACGGTCTCGGAGGGTTTTATAAAGAGAATGTGTCCATGCACATCTGCACATGTGGAATTTTTTTCCCAGATCAGTGATTTTCCTCATGAAATGGCTTTCGCAAGCTTTATACCGCAGCTGCTTAGAGTAGCCGGGCTCTGAGGGGTTTTTTCCATTTGATGGTAATTACGGTGCCTGCAAGCAAGAAGGAGAAATCTCAGCTCCAAGTTGTCACAGCAGCATGATCCCAGCTGATCATTGCTGTAAACAAATTTAATGCATGAAGGTTGAGGGTCATGGCAGCTAACTTCAGCTGTTTGGCATCAGCAGGCCAGACAAACAGCTTAAGCTTGCACACCTTTTATATTTAAATGCTAAGCAACGGATATCTCCAGAAAGCAAATAATCTCTGCTTTGAACCATACCCTGAAGGGATGCACTAGGCTTTTGAGCTGCTTATTTCTTTCCGCTGGAGATAAAGAACGAACTTGGATGATGAGCGTGGGCTTGGGTGACCAAATCAGCAGGGAAAGCCAATTCCAGCCTGAACGCCGGTAACACTGAGAGTATTTGCATTAAACGTAAAGCGGTGATTTTCAGTCTAGGACTTCTGGGTTTCTCTCCATCCCTGCCAGCAGCTCAGGACGGGGGGTGTGGGGAGCAGGAAGGTTCAGAAACGCAGTCGCGCTCCCTGGCCTCGGTCACACAGGGGTGTTGTGCAGCGTGGCGCTTCCCTGGCAACGAAGGGCAGCTGTCGAGGCTGCCTCTGAGGCCAGCGCTGGGAAATAAAAGCAGAAGGAAGATGCTGCTGCAAAATAGCTATTCTCCTCCCCACCCAACGTGATGCTGCAGGAGAGGGCGACGGGAGTTATAGTAGAATTGCAATCAGTTTGCAGCATGCTAATAAGCCAGAAAACAAAGATAAATCCCTGCTGCACAGAGACCCGCAAGGTCGGACGCTGCCGGTGCTCCTGGCAAAGCAATTTGCCGTGATGCATTTGTCTCGCTCTGCGGGCGTCAGCTCAGCGAAACACAACCAGGGCCCCGATGCTGCGCCTCGTCCCCGGGGCAGCGGGGAGAGCGGGGTTAGAGGAGCGGAGCCCGGGGAGCGACAAGGCTGCACTGCGGTGGCTGTACGGCTCGGGCAGCCGGGCCCCTGCGGCTGCCGGCGCAAAACTGGGAGTGGGGAGGGAGGAGGACAGTGACAGCGATGCTGCAAGCATCTCCTGCTCTCCAAGTGGCACGGATTTGCTCACGAAATAAGGCAGAGAAGGAGCAAAAGCAGCCCAAAATCTACGGATCCTCCGTTCAGCAACAAAATACGATGGCTCTTCTTTGCACGCCCCCAGCTCGGAGCCCAGGCAGCCCCTCCTGCGGCACAACCACGGCACCGCGCTTGCGTTTCACATGGGGAGACATAATAAGGCAGCCGAGCAGCAGGGGTTTGTCGTGGACTGTGCCCTTGGGGACGGGGTGGCCCTGCCTCCCTGGTGCCCGTTTGCTGTCCCGATGCTACACGGCGCTTGTCGAGCGCGGGCTCTCCGGCAGGGCAGGCAGCCAGCGGGCTATATTTAGCAACAGCAACAAAACAGGCAGCGGAATCAGCTGACTGGAGGCAGGGAGCCTGGTGCACGGGTTAGTTTTAGACAGCACATATTCTGTACTGAAAACAGGGAGGGAAAGAGCCAGGGAGAGACGCGGGAGCCGGGGGAGCTGAAAGCCGCCCGTCCCTCCGCACCAGGCAGCAGCGCAGGTAAGGGGAGGGTGTCGCAAAAGCTGGGGTCCGGACGCGGGCTGTCCCCCGAATATTGCTGGGAAGGACCCAGGGCGGGCGCAGCCGGCGATGCTCCAGGCGCGGCGGGAGGGGAAGCCACAGGGCGGGGGGGTCCCTGCTCGCTGGGTGCGGCGGGATGGTGGGTGCCGGCGGGCGGGCAGGAGGGTGACCTCGGCTCGGAGCGGGGCCACGCCGGCGCGGTGCCCGGGACGAAGGGGGATCGCATCCAGGCTGGAACCAATCCATCCAATTGGAAGAGTTTTGCTGTAAATAGGTAATCTAATTTCCTTCCGGAGGAAGGGCACGTTAACAGGACTTAGTTAATGGTTAGCGCTATCGTAAGTTAACACGACACGCCCGTGCCCGTTATCGGAAGCACCCGGCTGCCCCTTGGCACCGGGGTCCGATCAGGCCTTGGATCCTGGCACTGCCGAGCTCGGGCAAGGGGACGGGAGGAAAGGCGGAGGAGCAAGCCTGCCTCTCAATGCTTAAAGAAATGAGAAGAAAGGAGCAGAGAGAATAAAGAAAGGGAAATAAAAAAGCCTTAAGGTTTGAGACAAGCATCTCCTGCTCTCAGTTCAGCAAATCCCACCTTGGCTGACTTTTTACCAGTAGCGCCTGAGATGAAAACCAGTAAAAGCCAGCAGCAGCTGGGGGAGGGACGGGCACCCTGCGAGCGCTACCCTGGGCTCGGCACGAGCTGCTCGCTCGTGCTCCGTATGTGATCTGCAGCTTCGCAGAGAGGTTCAACAAAGCCAGATTTATTTCCAGCAATGACAAGCAAGGCATTAAAATAGCTAGCAAAGCACTTTTGCGTTTAATCACACAACAAAGCTATGTTGTGTCGGCAGATTATTCACATACAAATTCCATGGAGGGGATAGTAAAAAAAAAAAGAAATTGGATCTGGGCTATGTGGTCATTTCTGCCAGAAGGGGAGATAAGCAAAGCACAAGAGAGAGTATTCTGAGGGAAAAAAAAAAATATCAGCACCGTTAGCAAATGCTGCAACACGAAATATTTGTAAAAAAGGTTTACCTGACTAGTGGGAGCAGTTGATGAAAATTCATCCTCAGAGAGTTGAGGATAACTATTTGCATATAAAAGACATGAATCAAATCCCTTTGACTCTATGTAAGCATTCAGGGAAGGACCTACCAGTCCATAACTACATTTATGAACTGCTGGCAGAGACAAAAATGAACGTGTTTGTACATTATGACCTACAGCTTCTAGAAGAGACCGGCTGTAATGTCGCTGTATTTGCAGGGTGCTCCCCACAGGGGTAGGGCAGCTCCGCTCCTGCTGAGATCAGCTCGTGGCTGTTGGGACCCCACGTGCGGTCAGAGCCCCGTTACAGCGACCAGACCAGCGGAGCGTTAAATAAGGAGGGTAGTTTGTCCCTTGCTGCTACAACGCGGCCAGTGCGCCTGCACCACGCTGCGTTAGCTCCTGACCCCTTGCGTTGCTTTGGAAGGGGGCACGGTTGCTGATCTCTTTAATGAACCTTTTATTTTCCAGTGCACTTTATCACTTGCCTTCTTTGGTATATATGGGCTCTTTATGAAGCCATGGATATGAACGTACTGCCAGCAAACTTTTAAAATGCAGTTTTTGTAAACACCGCTGCTTGCCACAAGCAAACATCAGGTGGCTCAGGTAGCATGGGCTTTACCGAAACAAGCCCAGAGTTTCTTTACGGCAGCTGGCTTTCACGTGCTGATCATGTCTGGTCTGTACTTTGCAGCCATGGCACCCCGGATAAGACTGAGTCTTTCAAAGCCTCTCCCAACCATACGCGAAACCCATGAGGAAGCGATGGAAGATTCGACCTGCAACCCGAAGCGTGCTGGAAGCACTGCAGCCAGCCCAGACTCGTACTCCAGCGACGATTACATTCAATCCATCTGCCACCTCGCCAGACCCACCTTCCCGGGCCTTCCTGAAAGCAGCCGTAAGGTTCAGGACAGAAAAACCCTGAAGACCCTTGAAGACAGGTCATGGTCTCCATCCCTTGGAGGGTCACAGCAGGAAACCTCAAAATATAAATTGACCAATTTCATCTCAAATGTGGTGCCGCTGGGAAAAGTCACGCCTGCAGAAGCTGACTTCTGGTCCAGAGAGGACCCCCTGGCACAGATTTACACCCACGCAGGAAAGCTCTGCTCCTCCAAGGCTTCTTCGTACAGTAAAAGCTCCAGCATGTGTTACTCACAGTGCAACTCTTCCCCCTCAAACAGTGAACTTCATCCCCCAACCACGAAAGAAAAAGCCACAGGGAAACCCAATTTGCCACGAGCGTTCAGTTTTCCAAGGCTTCCCTCCCCGAGACCAGTGCAGAAAGAAGCGGCCTGCTCAGAGCTGAAATACCTCAGAAGAGAAGAGGGAGCCGTTTTAGGGAGTGACCACAGCCAGAAGGAAAACAGCCCCGTGTTCCTTCCCAGTGACGAGCTATCGCCGTGCTCAGCCGGAGGGAAGCTGGTAGGAAACCCCGTCCTGCGCTGCTCGGTGAGAAGGCAGAGTTGTTTGGCCAATGCATCAGGCACCGATGAGAAAGAAGAGAAAGAAGCTTCGCACTGTGACAAAAATGTAACGGGTGATGGCCCCACAAAGCAGAGATACCCCGAGTGCTTCCAGGCAGCTAAAAAAGCCATGATCCATAACTGGATTTCAGAGCACAGATGCATCTGGAAAGAAGCAAAGGTAAAAGCTTGTTTGCTCCCAGCCATTGCTGAAGTGTAAAGAAGTGGCTGTTCAGAATAATTTTATTCAAAAGAAATAACCACCCTGTGCTCTAGAAGCTCTCCCTGGAGTCCTTACATGGAAAACATGGCTTGAATGTGCATGCAAGTCAGGCAGACGTTTGTCCCCCATCATATCCCTCATCAGTGGGCAAAGGGACAACTCAGAGTCTCATCCGCTAAGGAAACAGCAACTCATTCTCATTTTGGAAAGGCAACAGTTCCCAAAGCATCTCCCCGCACCTATTGCCTAGAACTGCCCTGAGCGTGGAGGAGAGCTGGAGACAGTACAAACCCCATCTGTTCTGGAGGAGAAGCGATCTGTGGGAACATCAAACTGCTGGTGTTTTCCCGCAAAAGCCAAACAGCCAGATGTTGCTCACACCTGGGTACAGTTATTCTGACAGGACCATTTGGGCTGATGCTTGGGCAGTACTAAATGTGCTCTCTCTGACGTACACATTTACTAGGAGACCCATTACAGACCACTGCGTCAACACCAGAATGCCCCTGGGTAGGTCACCTGTTACTGCAGTACCATAAAGAATCATTTTTTAAAAAACCTAAGAAGTCTTTTATGAGGATTTGCTAGAGGGCAACACGGAGAACATTAAAACTCCCCTGGGCGGGGGTTTTCCTCTTGCTCTCCCTGGCACACCTCTGTTACCTTTACTCCTTGATTTACCCTCGGCGGGAGGAGAGCGCGGCGCGCGGGGCGGGCACGGCCATGCCAGCTGTACAAACCCCGGTGTCGCGCTGCTCTCTGCCCTGTCACGCCGCGCCGGCCCGGCTGCGCACCACGGGCGCCCGCAGGGTTTGCTGCTCTGCGGGCCCACGGCACGGCTGGAAGGGTGCTGGGCTGGCCGTCACAGGACCTGAACGCGAAAGAATCATTTCTGGGTTTCCCTCCATGTCTGTGCTGCTGCATTCTCACCTCCGTGACCACGCCAGCGGTGCTGACTGTGCTTCGCCTGGTGCTGTGAGACTGAAACATGAAAAAAACCCACAGCGTAAGGGCATGGTATGACCGTCCAGCACGTAACATGCGTAAACCAGTCTGCTTGGTGTTAATGCTATATAGGATGTCTGCAGGAAGAGAAGCGTTCCTGCATTGCTGGGAGATCCCGGCGTGGCGTGGCGTGGTGAGCACACCCCCAGGTCATCCCTCGCTGCTGCACGGAGACATCTCCGTCCAGAGAAACTGTCTCGCGTCGGCGCTTTCTCCTGCAGTCAGAGCCATCTCACGTACCTGCCTTTGGTACTGCACTCTCCGTAGCCAGCCAAGAGAAGCAGGTGAGGAAACCGCAGAGCACTACTAGCCTCATTATTATTACTACTACTAGGAATAAATCTTTTGGCACAGAGGAGAGCAGAGGGGCCAGGCTGTTTGTTCAACTGCAGCTAAGATGGGAAATGCCATTGGAAAGCTGCAATTATAAAAATGCTCACAAGCGATTTCTTAAACCACCCTTGAGCAGATTAAATCAGAAGGCAACTTCAGCTCAGCACCAACGTGAGTGTAAATATGCTCGAGGATCAAAAGGTGAGCATATTTGAGCTTCTCATTCTCACATCTCTTACCTCAAATATTTTTTCTCCTGTTGAAACTCATTAGCGCTATGGACCTGAGCTGCTTCTCATCTTGGTTTTTGAACTAACCACACAGCAAGAACAAAAGTGAAGGTGGCTCCAGCATTTATTAGAGCCGATGGCGAGAGTTGAATGAGGGAGGTGCCAGCCCGCTCTGCCTCCTCCACATCTTTCCCTTCCTTCTCAGGTTAACGCTGGGACTTAAGTGATGCTTGTCCTCATTGCTCTGCTGACGTTTTAATTTCTCTCCATGTGAATATTTACGACACTAACGCCTAGCAAGTCTTGTGCCAACTGCATGTATCGCTGCTTTTGACAGAGAAAACAAATAAAACCGTTACATCGAGCTGCTGTTTCCATTACTGCAGAACCACGGGTGATTATTTTCAGTGCAGGGCTGGTCCACAGCATGTGGGCTTGTGTCTCGCCACCCAAACACCTTCTCGCCCCACCAGGGCACCAACAGAGCCAGCTCCCGGGCTCTTTCCCCATGCGTTCAATGCCTTGCAAAGCGTTTCTGCCTTGTCAGGGTCAGTCCCTCTGTGCCCAGGGCCCAGGCAATTGCTTCCCTTAAGGCCAGCCAAGCTGTGCATCAGCAGGTCCCCCTAAAATATTCATCCTCATGGCAGAGGCACAAAAGGGCCTTCACACCTCACCCCTTTGGCAGCTGATGCCCAACACTGTGATTCCTTCTCAGCTGCCACATCATCCTGCGAGTCTCTAAAACCCTGAAACCCATCAACCTTTCCAGCAGAGCTCCCTAGAGATCTAAAACCTGTGAGCAGGGACCGGAGCACCGACGTGCCGTGTCCGGAGGAGAGCCCAGGCACAGGGCTCACAACTCAGCCATTTCTGCTGCTCCCGGCTCTGCAAATATTGCAACACCCAGAGCAAAGACGTGCAGGAGCAGCTTAGAGCAGCAACTCAGGACACCCTGGGGAAAGCCCCCAACTCCTCTTACGCAGGACGGGGAGCAGCGCCGTGGTCTGCGGGGCTGGGGGGAACGGCAGGGCTGGGCTCAGTGCTGGGGGGCATTTGGAAACACGGCGGCGGTTCCAGGCTTGCTCAGCAGCAGGCTGCTACGCGCCCGTGGAGCACTAGGTGGTTGGTGTTAGGTGCAGCAAGGCTTGGAGAAACGAAGCTTTGGAGTGAATTGGCTCCTTCTGGAGCATACTTTTTCTTTAGTGAAAACTAAGGTTCTGCTCAGGCAACCGGGTTTTGCAAGAGGAGCCAAAGCTGCTGGGATGCAGCAAAGACGGGGACAAGCAGAGGCACAGGCAAATTAGGGTGGCAGGAGTGCCAAGGCAGCGGGGTGAGAGGAGGGAAGCACAGGGCTGGTGGTGCCTGCGAGCGGGGCAGCTCCCGGCAGGAGGGAGACGCCGGGGGCCAGGGGCCGCAGCGCTGGGCTGAGGGGATTCCAGCTGTGCAGCGAAGGCCGTGCCAGAGGTGAGAAAAGGAAACCTGGTTTACATAGGACAGAGGCAGCAGATAGGGAGGGTTGTTTCTATGAGCTTCAGCCACCCTTCAGGTTCAGATAAATCCTGTTTTGAAAAGCACAGCCCTCACCTTCTTCGCCATCGCCTCTGCTGGAAATGAGCACATCGGCCCCCAGCAAATCGCTGGGCAATTAAATACCGCAACAGTTCCCTGGATAAGGCAGTTTTGCAGCCGTACATCATCATCCACCTCCCACGGACACGCTTCAGGCTGGCTCGGCGAGGAGCCGGGGCGTGGGGCAGCCCCTTTGCCCCGCTGCTGCCAGCATCGGCTGCTGTGACAGCCCCTCCGCTCCCCGGCCACCGAGGGCTCTCCAGAAGGTGACTGAGAGCTGCCGAGGGAGCCCGCAGTCCTCCCAGAGGAAAATAAATGGGATGCTGTTGGATGAGGTGACGTGGCATGTAGTTATACAGCACTTTTCTCCCTGTTCCCCGCTTTGGTGACCGTACTGCCCCATGGACGTACGCCGGGGGCCTTTGGGAAATGCTCTCCCTCTTTTTCCCTGTACAGAACAGCAGCTGAGGAAACACCAGTCGGGATAAACCTGCAGAAGTCGCAGCCTGTTCAGAAGCGCTCCCAGACAAGAAAGCCAACCTTATCTAGGAATTTAGGTCACAGAGTGAGATAAAAGCCGTGCTGCTTCCATGGCCAATCTCATGGCAGGCTCTGCATTTGAAGTCACTGGCAGAAAAATCTCATTTATTGAGATCATCAGAACTGCCGAAGGGATTTGGATTAATTTGAATGGGGAATTGGTATCCAAATCCCACCGGCAGCTTTCAGTCTCAGCCTTCGCAACCTGTTCACAAGCAATCTACAGGCTAACGTGCAATTTTGCTTGCATGATCATGCAGCCCCTTCCTGCTGCAAACAGTAAATGCATTTGGACACAGAAGATCATGACCAGAATTTACAAACCAGAGACGATGAGGCAGAAATAAAACTATCCCACTCTTTGCTCAAATGCCTGTCTTTTAAATGACAAAGATAGCGATCATCTCAAACCAAAGGCGAGGAAGCAACGGCTCCGTGAGCCTCGTTAATGGCATCTGGTGATTAGACCGTAGGATGCAGAAGCAGCTCAGAAACTCCTGCAGCAGCCGCAGCACACAGACCCTCATCCACCGCAGGAGGAGCCTTTCTGTGCCAACATGGGCAGCCAGAAAGACAGATGTTGATCAGAAACTAAAATATGAGCCAGTGCAACATGATTCCAGACAGGGATAGTCACGAGCAGGTCTCTCAGTGTGGGAACGTAATGACCAGAGACAAGCTGGAGCAGATTTCAGGGCTGCACACAACCAGGTGGATGCAGGAGGTGGGCGAGTGAGTTAGCAAACCCAGTTTCTAAAAAGGTCTTTAACTCTGTAGTTAGGATAAAAGCAGCTATTTTTGCTTTAAGAAAAAAATCCAAATCTTAAAAGCTCTAAGAGAAAACACGGGGACTAATTTAAGGGGATCAGCCCCAAGCCCGAGGCAGAGCACAGGGTCCCCTGCTTCAAGCAGAGGCTTTGTGGACAGTGCATCAGGTTTTCCCCTTGCCCCGAAGTGCTTGCAATTGGGCCCAATTGCTTGCTGAGGGCATGTTTTAATGAACTTTGAGCCTTCCTAAGTGGAGAATAATGATAAATGGTGTACAATGATGTTAAACTGCATTTAGTGACTAAGCAGGAATCCCTCAGCTTTGAATGAAAACCTTGTATGTCCCATCAGCAACGTGACTAATGGCGAAGCGTTTGGCACTTGCAGCTGTAACCACGGGCAGAAGAGAGATCCGAAATGACGGCTGAAAGCTTTCCTGCTTGTGTTTGAAGAGTCATTCAAGCCCAGCTCTCTGGGGTGCTCACCAGAGTGTTTTTGTGGCTGGCATCACTGATGTGGGCCACAGTTGACACCAGTGACGACCCCTGAAGCGCCACATCTTGGGCTCGTGGCCTTTTCCCATGCTCTGGGATTCTCAAGTGTCATTTAATTTGCCTGGCACAAGCTAGAGCTGATGCAAAATACATGTTGTGTAAATACAGATACGATGTCCCTGGCGATCGCAGCCTTCCTGGAATTAATGCTCCTGGAGGCAACACTTCCGAGGACTGTTGCGAGGAGCTGTGGAAAAACTGGGCGTTTTTGGAATACCATCTAGTTGCTACATAATGTTTGACCAAATGCCATTTAAAACCGAAGGGAGCCCCTAAGTGCTTTGGAATGGGCTTGTAATGGGAATAATTTTCTGCAGCATTTAAAGCACAGATTTCTAATAGCAGCTGATGAGGGAAATCAAATGATTAGTTTATTTATTTGTGTGTTTTAGCATTTTGTCAACCATTTCTTGTCTTTGCTTTGAAATGAATCTAGCCGAAAGCCCGTCAGCCTGCTGTGAGCTTTGCAAAACCCATGTTTTAACCACAACGTTTTATCTGCCTGCACTTCTCACCACTTGCAGTGGCTTTTCCCCTCTGTGATCAGCAAGTCTCTGTTCTGCAAAGCGTGGTGGCCACGCAAGGTGAAAGCAGAAGGAGCCAGCAGGGAGACCGCCACATCTCATCTGACGGTGGAATATGACATCTACAAGTCAGCTGAGTTTAGCTGAATGTTTTGTCATTTTTCCCTTGGTCACAAGTATGTAGGAGTGAAAACGGCTTCTGGTTTATACCAGAGGTGCTGGGCTGCAAGTTTTCTACCTTTCCAACTCACTTGATGGAGCATTGGGTGGAGCTAACCTGGCTTCAGAAAAGGGAGATGCCACATCTCGAGTGTCCAGGCTCCAAAGCAATTACATGAGAAATACCAACTTTGCTCGAGATGCTCTTCACATTCCCCCTCCGCTCATGCTATAAAAGCGTCAAACTGCGCAGAAAAAATTGTGATGTTTGCTCACAGATGCCCTTCACGGGTTAGCAATGCCAACTACCCACCAGTCCTGTTCAGCTGGGCGCCGCACGAATGCACGGAGAGCGGCCGTCCCCGACTTGCTGAGCCCATGAGCTATCCAAACCTCGTTAGTGAGATTAGCTGGGTGCTTCAGATTAAGGCTGATTTGCACGAAGAGCAAAGGAACCTGTGCACGGGCCTTGCTCGGAGCAGAGCCAGCGCTGTCCGTCAAAAATATTCCTGGTCTTTAGGGCAAGAAAATATAAGCACAGGCTTGATCTTGCCTAGTTTTGAATCCAGAAACATCCGGGTCCTACTCAGGCCCCCAGTTTAAGGACAGACGGATGCCTGAGCCGCTGACACTGCAGTTGGCAGCGATTTGGTAGCGATGGCAAAACAAGTTTCTGGTCTTGCCCGGGAAGAGCAGGTACGGGTGAGCTGGAGAAGCTGCCGCTGGGGCTTTGCTGCTGCTCCTGGGCCTGGCTCAGCCCCAGCACCCCCGGAACATCCACAGGGCCGCTCCTCCGAGGTGCTGCGAGGTGACACGGGGCACGGCCAAGGCGCCGGGACGTTTGAGCTGCTCGGCAGCAGCGCAGCTTTCCTCCCCGCGCGGCTGCGGGCAAGGGACCCCTCGGCCCCCCGGGGACGGCAGCACGACCCGGCTCTCCGGCTCGGGCGCCCGTTGCCGTGTACACGCTCACGGCCGCCTCTGCTCACACCCGCTTTGTCGGAACAAGGGTACGCGGAGGGGGAAGGAAAAGTATCCGATTCAGAGAGAAAGCGCCGGGCCTTCTTGCTGTGCAGGGGCGGCTCCTGGAATTAACTGCTGCAGGATGTCAACAAGATAAAATTTAGCAGGATTCAAGAGAGGATTAGACAGTCCTGTGATCAGGAACATTTGTGCAATGCTAACTGGGTCAAAGAAATATGAGAGAAATTAAGCGTTGTGCTTCCCTGAAGGGCTGAGCTGGTACCAGCTGGATTTAAAACAGATTCCTCCCCTCCTCCCCTTCCCAATCTTTTTACAGCAACAAGCAAATAGCAGGATCTCTTCTCTTTCCTTAGAATAACAGAGCATCGCCTGCTCGAGGGAGTCCCCGAGAGCCACAGTGATGACTGGTCCATGATACGGCGTGTGGCGAAACCCTCCCCTCGTGATTTTAAAGGTAGGAAATGGAAGTTTTCCCTTCTCTGCAGCCTCTATGCTTCAGATCGAATCCTTTACCAAGAAGAGAATGAGCTGCACAATAAACCGGCTGCAGATGAGCTGGTTGATCTCCACCCTGAAACCCTTTTCTAAGCATCATTAACCAAATTAGTTATTTAACTACATGATAGCATCAACCAGAATAACATGCAGGGGTAATAGCTGAATCCAAAAGCCAAACCGAGTGGCATCGTAGGGAAGTGTCGGGGGGCTAATGGGAGCGATGGTTTCTACCACCAAAGAGAGGAGAAGAAACTGGGTCTTGCTGCAAGTAAGCAAAGAAGCAAAATCCCCAGTGAAACACAGACTTCGCTCTTCAGGTGGGCAAATACGCGCTGGCTGCTCATTGAGGTAGCGCCTGGGGGTAGCTACCATGGAGGTAGTAGCTGGCGGCTGGGGCGCCCGGTATAATCTTTTCTGAAATTTTCTTTTTCATTAGAAAGATGCTGACAAAAATCTGTAGTCTTTGCACATTTGTCTGACACCGTAAAAACGCTCCTGGCAGACTTGGCCAGAAGGCGCGGCGCACTGCGTTCACTTCACTGAATTTCACTGTCTTCAACAAAAGGATTCTGAGAGAAATGTCTCGCTAAGGCGAATGCTGGCAACAGAAAATTACCTGGTAATCTCAGACAGGGAGCAGAAATCTTTGGATTCTGCGCCCAAAGACGAAACCTTCTTCCTACAGTCTGTTGCAAACAATATGGGAGAGAAAGGCAAACATGTCAACATTTAAATATCATCCCAAGAGGCTTGGCAGAAATTTGGGATGCCCATTGCCTTTGAAATTTTGGTATTTGAAAATAAGGATGAAAACAACTGCTGCCAAAATTACCAAGGAAACAAACCCTCCCCAAACCTCCCACCAAATTCTGTTGCACCCAGTGCTGTTTGGTCAATTCTGGCAATTTCATTTCAAAATGAAGTTCAAAATGTTTTGCAAAATTGTATTGTGTTTTCCATTTTCCTTACTGCCTGCTTTTCCAGGAATAGCAACGCTTAATATGATCTGTCACAACTTTGTCAGACTGAGACACGGCGGGGCCGCGAGGACCCGGCTATCAGACAGAACACTCTAATTAGGATTTATTAGCATTCTTTCCTTTCTCATTACAGTATCAAGGGCTACATTTACATGGCAGTTTGTCACACATAGCTTTTATTTTTTTTTCCTAGGGAAGCGTTTCTTGCTTGGATCATAATAAAACAGTTGGACTGTAAGATTTTACCGCTCCTGGTACAAGCACTCGCATCCTGAGCCGCACGAGCTCCCAGGTTATTTCAGCTCCCTTGTACTTCAACGGACAGCACGGACTTACGTAGCTGTATGGGTCAGGGCCTTTGCAGGCGTATTTAAGGAGCCAGCGCTTTCAGAACCTTGTACAAAGTGTTCCACGCCATGAGTAGAGTATTTTTAAAATCCCTATGAAAACAAAGCGCTGCACCTCACACGTTTCTCCCGCCGGGGACAGAGGAGGGAACCGACCCACCGGACAGACTGAAGGCACGTTGCTCGACGCGCTGGGGAGAGGTAATCTGGACAGGACACGGCCACGGCTCCGTGCTCTTCTCATACCCTCTGATCCACCCGAATGCAGAGCAACAGCACCCTCGTTACGCTCCCTCGGCACACCTCGGCTCCCGGGAGGTGATGCGCATCTGCAGGGCACGAGGGAGCAGAAACTGGGGACCGCAGGCATCACCCGCTCCCCAGACCGGACACCCAGGACCTCCAGCAAGTTACTGTCTTTTGGGGTTATTTTTGCTTCCTGTAGAATGGGAATAATTCTTGCTTATGGGAAGAAGGAGGATTTGTAAGATTAGCCAAAGCTATAAGAAAAAATAATTATATAGAAGCAGATTTTTCAGAGCCAGCAAAGAATCGCAGTGGTAAAAGAGGAGCACGTGCGGCAGCGCTGGGTGGGTTCTTTCTCTTTATTCACTAGTTCCTACAGGACATGAGTAATACAAAGACAAATGTAACGAAAAGGCTGGCTGTCTACTGAACATGATGTAACTAGGTGAAACTGCAGTTTTCACACCGTCAAATGTGAAAGCTTAATTAAATTGTACAGCCGTACCAAAGACTCAGGACTGGACCCAGCAAAAAATGTAAACCCCGTTCAGCAGAATGCGAGTTCCCGTGTTTGGTGCTGCAGGTCAGACACTCGCCCTGCCCCGTCTGCGGTGCTTCGGTGCGTCAGGACGGCTTGCGGGGAAGACAGTCTGTTCTACACACACACGGTAACTTCGGTTTTTGTAGTCCTGAATATCTGTTTTCCCAGTGAAAGCCCAATGGAGTTAACGGAAAATTTCCTGTTGGCCGTTTTGGGCCAAGACCCAAATTTCTACCTTTTGTTCCTCTCTCTCCTCCCTCACTGGTCCCTGGATGAAGGATTCCACCTAAGGGAGAAAATGCTACACAGAGTAATCCCAGCCCTCCCTGTAGCCTGTCCCCTAAGCTTACACCAGAAGTGTTGCTGGTTTACCACGTGCAAGCGTCTGCAGGAACAGCCCACGCTAATGCGGGGGTACGGCCTCCCAGGGAGCCGCTAAGGCAGCGTACGCCTTCGGCTGTTTCACACACTGCCTTAAAACACTGCAAAGGGAACGAAAATACATAAATTCATGAAGTACGAAACGGAAAATCAAACCGCCGCTTGAAGGATAAGCATGTTTGACTTGCTCCGCTCTCACTGGGCGACGCACATAGACTTTTCACTGACCAGAGTTGCTATTACTCACTGGACACTCATGACCGTGCCGAGACAAAGGAAGCTCAGCCTTCAGCGGCGTTAACCAAGACAGATACTAAATACCTCCGTTCGCTTCCTTTGTGCACTAACCCATAGTTCGTATTTCTGAGATTTCGGCAGCGGCTCTTCCACGGACGGCAGCGTACGCGCCCCACGACCTGCGCGAGTGCACGAGTCCAACAAGGACTTGGTTTGCAGCCTCCCAACGCCACGCGGCCTCGCCGACGGCGAAGCGCTCTCGCGTGCCGCTGGAGCCTGGCTCACGTCCCCCAGAGCCCAGAGGACTGCGGGGAACGGCTAAAGGGGGACAAGAAAAGGCCTAGCCTCGCCAAGCGACGGGCGCGTTAGACGGAACAGCCCTGTCACGGGGGACACCGCGTTGCCAGACCTGGTGTCGGGCAGGAGCCTTCCCTTCACCCCACGCTGCTCGCCAGAGCAACCTGCGCGATTCCTAACACTCCTCTTCCCACCACTTCATCTGGGAGAGGTGGGAGGGGAGGAGATGGCTGAAAGAAATCCTCGTGCATCTCTAGGCTTTCCCCCATCTAATCTGTGTCTTGCTACCAGGGTCAGCAAAACCAGCGCGTAGCTTGGTTCAGGTCTTTAGGTACAATAAGTCTTAGCCCTCGTGGCCGAAAAGCAGACCGTTAGCTGGTGTGATGTTTTTGAAAAGGAAGAAAGGAAATAAACTCGATAAATCCAGCCTCTGAAGAGCTATCCATACCATTAGCCACAGTGGAGACACTACTGTTAATTCGCTATAGGCACCCAAAGGGAGCGGTCTGTGCCTGGAACTAGAAAAAAATAGAAAAACTAAACTAAACTAACTAGGACAAAAAAAAGTGTGCTATGAACAATTAGCTGAAGCTTAAATCTTTGTGGTCATTAAAACCCAGCAGAAGTGTATGTGTTTTTATGTTCTGTAATGTATGTTTTTTTAAAATAAACATCTAGTATTTTTAAAAGAAATTAATACTGTCCACTAACACACCGGGAAGATTTAACCAGAACATACCTTCCTATCTTTTAAGAATTGATAACCTGTGAGAATACCAGGCTTATTTTGGAGCAAGAAAAATATTCAAAAGCACCGAAGGTCCCCATAGCTTAATTAGCTTTACTGCTTTCCATGCAAACAGAGTAAGCGAACATTTAGAGAGCGAACAATTAGTGCCTCTGCGTTAGCAGGGGAAGATGAAAAGCAAGAAAGTAACCAGAACACTCACCTTTAATGAAGTTCGGTTTCTCCCAAAAGGTCACCCACTGTACCTTGCATATTGTTGTCCTTTCCGCTTACCTTTTTCTCAGTTTTTCCTCCTTCCATCTCTCTCTTTGGGCTCAATTCCAGGCATTTTACGGCTCTTCTGCCCTACCCGTGTCAGTAGAAAAGAAATGCCGTGCAGTCACCCGCAGGGATTCGGGAAATTCCCACCCTATGAGGCACAAACCCAACTTTGCACTATCCCTGAAGAGCCAGTGGACACGGGGTAGGAAAGACCACTAATGAGGAGTCCGGCCAGAGTGATTTTGTATTCAATTATATTAAAATAGCTGTAGTTATTTTACTGCAAGTTAAAGAAAGACGTTTTCTCCTACCTGGCTTAGGACCGCAGGACACAAGCTCAGCTCAATCCCTTGTCTTTGAGTGAGGGATGTCGTTTTCCATATACGCTCTCTGGACAGGACACCAGGCTCTCCGTTAATTTTGGCAGAGTTTCCATACAGATAGATGTCGAATACTTACACGCCAGGTTAGCAGATATTATCTCAGAGCTCAAAAACTCCAATTTGGAACCATGTAACGACTGTGCTCATCTTAAAACATAACATTAAGTAGATTAAATGCAGCGAGCAAAGGCACTAGAATGATTTTTCCATTGAGGACCAAGTAGGTCATTTTTATTCCCATCATGACAGCTGGATTTATAAAGCCAATATTTAATTGACATGGAAGTTACCAAACCAACCGCTGCCACTGGAAAAGGTTCGTTCCTGGGCCTGGATTCCCACAAATACTCTTTAAGAATAACTCTGCCAGCCCCGCTTCCCGGGTGGCACCCAGGCAGAATCCCGGCGACTCCGCGCACACGAAGCCTGTGTTACACGCACCATCTAGTGGCAACACTGCAAATGTGATGGTGGGAATTAAAATCTCACCCCTGAGACAGACCTGAAGAGAAATCATTGCTGAAGTCTGGAATGGACTCATCACTCTGCTGGGGACTTAGAGCTGCTTCAAGGCAGCAAATTTTAAAACTACAAACAAGCGGAAGGCTCTGGGGCGCGTGGTATTCATGGAAACACTGAACTAGATCATTTATTTCGAAGCGAAGCAGTGCCGACACACTGAACGCGAGTTCTGGAGAGATGCAGGGGTGCCAGTGAGACGTCTTGTGTGCTTCAGTGCTTTGCACAGCAAGTGTGCTCAGAGGGTTTATGTTTTCTGCTGCTAGTGATGAGAACATCATATAAAACATAAGAGTCTGCAGTGTTATGCATATGCTCTGATACGGAACAAACCCCCCCAGAAAGAACGTGACAGTAAAATAAACTAAGGACAAGAGTTAGCTGAATCTCATTCCTGCAAAAAAAGAGATGCAAGAAGTCTTCACTTTATTCCCCTTCCATTCCAAGGAATCCTTGAATCCCTTCCCGCTGCCAGACCCTGACTCTGCTTGGGGCTTTCTGGTGTGGGGAGGGAGGAGGAAGGAAGGAGCGGGGTCTACAGGATCCCCACAAAACCTGTGGGCCCTACACGGCACCGCTGACCTTACTGACTGACGGGAAGGTCAGAAGATGGCCAGATGGGAAGACACGGGGCTGAGATCGGAGTAGGTTTGGACATACAGGTTTTCCACAAACTCTGGAGGCATTACTCATCCGGTCTTTGCAATCCAAACCCAACTGATTCAAGCAGCTTTCTAGTCTGCAGATCTAGAAAGTAACAAAGTACAGGAAAATCTGGGATTATCAAGTTTCTCACGTGCTTCCATTTTACCCTTAACATGCTTCCCTCACTTGGGCTGTACGTGCAACTCCTCAGGAAAAGCTTCAGGAATTAAGTTAAAATATGAATTAGACTTCAAGAAGGTTTGAAACAGATATTGGATTTATTGGTCAGCTATGAGTAGGAAAATACATTGGTAAAGAAAAAGAAGACCCTGTATATAAATATAATACTAACTAGTTAAAATTTGACCAAGAAGAAAGTTCCACTGAAGAGAACAGTAAAAGCCCTTGTTTACCATCAGACCATATTCAGTTTCCCATTTATCTTATTGAAGAGCTGCCTATAGACAAATGCAACATTCTTTGAGCTTAGTGCAGATAATGTGCTGGTTTTTGTTACATGAATGGTAAACAAGAGTTAGTCCAGTGCATTACACATTATACAGAAGTA
Source organism: Phoenicopterus ruber ruber (assembly GCA_009819775.1). Taxonomy (NCBI): domain Eukaryota; kingdom Metazoa; phylum Chordata; class Aves; order Phoenicopteriformes; family Phoenicopteridae; genus Phoenicopterus; species Phoenicopterus ruber. The sequence goes on along the minus strand of CM020228.1, from coordinate 6,222,803 downwards.
CTGTGAATAAAGACTAAGATATTCTATTTTAGACACTACTTAAACATACCAAGACACTTAAGTGTTACAAATTTATGCAACCAAAAGAAAAGAATAGCAGTTAACATACTAAAAAATACTGTGTCCGGCTGGATGAAAAAGGCTTGCTACTTAAGCGGTTAACTGAATTTTTTTAAGTTTTACAGTGTAATTAGGTCCCCCCCCCAATGGTGTTGTAATTATTTTGTCTTTCATACAGGTTCTTCTGTGTGGTTGAAAAAGCAAACCGTAAGCTTAAGTCTGCTCTAAAAAAACACTTGAGAGATTTGCTAAAGTTTCATGAAAGATACATACATACGATGTTCTTAAAGTCAGTTTTGTCAAATGCTAGCCAAAATTACCCTTCTTTTTTTAAAAAAAAAAAGCTGCTAAAAGGACGAAATAATTACAACATGCGCCGACTTATATGCTCTTTTCCCCTCCTACTTGTGTTATGTTAAAAGCGGTAACTTGTGGGATTAGTCTTGTACTCTAATCAATTCTTTTAGTTAAAGGTATATTTCAATTTACATTTTGACACCCAGAATTCTTGGTAAATGTAAATAAAACTAGACAAGATATGGCTGACTGTACTTTAAGTGGAAAAAAGCCTGGTCTAACCTAAATAAATCCTTTCAACCCCAAGGATGTTCTGTGACTTTTGCTATACGTGCTTTTACAACAAGAACACTGAAGGTACGTTATGGCAACACCCAGAACCACCTCGAATAAAAATATTGCAAATAACCATTTTATGTTAAAAACTATGAAGCAAACATTTTGATTTTGTGAAGACGCGGTTTATTGCCTTATTCTATGTTATAGCTGGAAACTGAGACTTTTGAGTTAGGTTTGTTTGACACAGGACTGTGTTTTCTCTAAAAGATTGTTTGACAAAGTTTATCTCAGCTCTGTTTTGGTGCCATCTGGTCTTTCTCTATAATCAAAATATTTCTCCTTCCTTCAGCCCCCGAGTCATACCTGCAGTCCAGTTAAAACCCAGTGAAGTCGAAGGAGTGTCTTCAATGTATTCAGTGGGTTTTCGATTGGGACCTGACGGACTAGTAGAAAAGCCAGAGGAACTGGTTATTTAAATGGACCCTTAGACTGTAAGGTGACTAAGCAGGAAGAGTCGTGTCTCCAAAAGCACAAGGGGCTGTATTTTAACATGCTGTCATAAATTCAAATATTTTTTAAGACTAAGCAATACAGGAGAACACATATTGGATAAAGCTCAAACCTTTAGAATCTAACAAGTGCACTCAAGCTCCAGCATCTATTAAAGCAAATTATCCCCCTCTAAGAAATACAAAATGAGTAAGTGCTTCCTTCCCTTCCCCTTCTGTAAAGCTTTCTGGACTCGTTACACAATCCAGATAATCAGAAAAGAAAACAGTTTGCTCAGTCTGACAAGCTAAATTGGCTCATCATCACTGGAAATTGTCATGATGTACATTACCAAGACATCATTAAGGAAACATGAGTAAAACACCTTTTATTCACACTTTACAAAAAAACCCAAAAAAACAAACAGAAAAAAAATAACACTACGCATTAAGTCTACTACAGCAATACTACCAGCATTTCAATGTACTGATTATGAACTGGACATGTTTGGTGTTTTCACAACTAAAACCAAAACAAAGTAACCCCAAGAGATCAGGTCCCAGACAAGGATTCAAGATCAAAATTTCTCCTATTGAAATTTTAAAATGTACATTTTACATAACCAAACTGTTTGCAATTTTTACTTTCAGCTTAAAACAGAATGGTTTGAGCACACTTACGTGCTGACTACTTTTCAATAAAATTTGACTCATTATTACCAATCCACTCTCTTTATATATAAAAATTCACAATATTTAGAAAGTTTTATCTTAATGCTCAGTGTCCTTTTGCTTCCCTGCCCGCAGCTGAAACAAAAGCTGTTTAAGACCAAGCTCTCTATCTCCTTTTGTTTTTTTTTTTTTTTTTACATTGATTATTCAAGTTGTATTAGTTTAAGGAGGTGATAAATTCTCCCTTTTAGGATACAAATACACAAGTTAAATTTGTAAGCTGTTACATACTTGGCTTCATGACACAAATGGCACTGAGGGTACACTATGACTTTAGTCTTGCTTGACACTTTAAAATAAGACTTGGTCACTTTAAAAAAAATGATCTGAAGAATTGTCTTTGGGACCTGTATTGAAAATGCATTTATTTTACACTGCTTCATCAATAGAAGATGTAGGGTTGTGTTTTCTTTTTTCTTAAAGGAATTATACTTTCTGAAACTGAGGAACACACTTAAATGAAAGAGAATTCACATGATAGTAATTCTTAGTGGGAAAAACGGCACTGTGCAATGACACTGAAAGAAGCAGTGCATGGGTATTAGAAGCTAGAAACTGTGTACCCATAACCTGAACATGTTCAAAAAGTGTGATATTCAATGCTTCACAAAGGAAAAAAAGATGCCACAGCTTATACAAAAGTATCTTCATAAAATTTTCACAAGTGTTAACATTATTTAAAAAAATAAAAGAGGATGCACAGGATCTCTCTGCATGCACAGGCAGTGCTAGTTGAGAACAAATTTAAGCAGGCACAGTGGAGATAGGACAAGTATTCAAAACAGAAATGAAGAAGCTGTACACGAGTATCCCTAAATTTCACTTCAAAAGTTAGAGATGAGAAAAATATCCAAGTGTATACACTTCAGCAATAACTTTCAATCCATACAGGTCTACTTATATTCACTGCTTAGCTTATCTGTTCTGCGAGAACTCTATGCTTTTCTCTCTCCTTTTTTTTTTTTTAATCAGAAACAGAACGTATTTAGTTATCTCTGTAAGACATTAAGATTTTAGAGGTTTGGATTTTAAAAGCAACGTTCTCAATTGAACATAAAAAGTAGTACAAAAGGGCTAACGAAACCCTAACAGTGCAAATCATTAGCAGAGAAAACCTGTGACAACCTCTTTTACAAGCTGGCCTTTATAACACATGAAAACAGATAAAAATTTAGCCTTAGTTTACAATACAATCATTTTCCAAATCTGATTTTTCTTTTTTTAAAGTACAAAATCTCATAAATCAGGTTTTCTGTTGTTCATATACAATCAATAAAGGCTAAATTCAAATTCTATATTTTACAAACAAGTCTGAAAAAGGAGGGAGTGAAGTACGGAAGAATGTTCTGTGGATGTTCCTACTGGCCTCAAAAAAGTAGTGCTACAGATAACTGTGCAAAGAGAATATACTGTATAACAATTCCCTATTTCAAGGCATGAAAATGTCACGTTGGATAAAAGAAACAGGAAGGTTAATCGTAACGTATTAAAGAAAGGTGCAAATACACCAATCGCTGTCGAACAGTATACAAAGTATATTGGGCTCAGAATTGTGTCTGTTGATAGCACCTGGCTTTTACTATGTCTTTAGCAAATAATTAGATTTAAGATTAAGATTATTAAGAAAAAAAATCCCTGTTGGCCATACCTCACTCCTCTATATTCAGATTTTACAATTGTACAAGTTAGATTGAGGTTGCCCTCTAAAATGTACTTGACTACCTCCTGCCAGGGAGATGGATTCCATTTACAGGAGGCAGGAAAGGCAGCAAAAGCTCCAGTTGTGCAAAAAGTGAGAAGTGGTCAGAAGGGATGAGTGGATGTGGACAACCACTTATATTGTTCTCTATTAACCAATGATGATCCAAAGGTCCAAGAATGCCAAGTATGTTTAGCTGAGGTTTAGAGTAGAAGATGTAGTCAATAATACCCTAAAACAAGAAAAGAAATAAAATCCGTTATTAGTATGTATTCTTGACTCAAGTTACTGTTCCAAACAAAAGGTGAGCTCAGTATTACGAGTCAGTGAAATGCTACCATTGCTTCCCCACAGCACATCCTCAGCTTCGGAGACCTCTGCTTCCTCTATCCCACGGGTTGCTCAATACACGTTAGGAAAACAAGAGAAAAAGTCCACCCTGTATCACTTCTGCTATGCTTTTGCGGGTTGTAATTCCCAACCTCCTGATCACGTTTCTCCGATTTTGAAGAGGAAAAGAGCCATTTTTGTTTTCCCCGGGCAACGGAGCACTGAGAGTTTTCCAGCAATAACATGGATTATTTCCTTGCAGTTGACAGCTTAAGTGCCCCTGTTGTACTATTTCATTTAGCTTGCGGTATTAAAATACAAAATCTTCCTATTTACAGGGAAGGTTAACAGCACTCCAACTCTTGCGAATCTATTACAAGTTACTAACAAGAAAAAGTAACATTTGGTTTCTAGGAGACTGAAGTGTTGGGCACTCTAGTTTGCTATGTTTTAAATATAAACTTGGTGAATTTACTGTTAGCTACCCAAACAGATTAACTTCGTTGTTAAACAATTTCATACCGCAAATCACGTTAGTTAAACTTCAACACGGAAAACTTTTCCAAACTATCAGCCAAGTCCTTACCTTGAAGTCAAATGTGTAATTTGTATAAGGCATTAGACCATTCTCATAGGCACTCTTCAACTTGAAACCATGTGTAATTCTTCCATTTGTTGTTCCATTTTTTCCATTACAGCTGAAGTTAGTAAGACTTTCATTGTATCTCAGTTCCTTAAAATCTTTGTGGTTTGTTTCCACTCCACCAGTGCTCAAGTACTCAACAACACCTATTAGGAGAGACACATATACACAAGAAAGTATTAACAAGCATTCAGCAAATAAGAGGGTGTAGGTACTTCGAGCCATACATGCAACTTTATGCTTCATATAAGCAAAACCTTAACACATACACAATAGAGTCAGCAGTAGTTCTTATAAAATATCACAAGACAATGTGTATGTACGTCAAGAGCAAATGTCACGTAGAACAGAGAGACATGCTTTGATTAGAAAAAGCGAGAACGTTAATCAGGAACAGACTGGGGTGGGGGGAGATGAAAAAAGTAGAAGTAAAATTCTATAGGTGCTAGGTAGTCAGCTTCCTCCTCTCCTCGTCTCTACGTTCAAGTCTTGGCTTTCCACGTTCTTCACCTAAAATGTTGCAAAAAAGCCAACCTTTGTACCACTATTTCAAATAAAGTTAACTTTAAAGATGCTGCAAAGCCAAATTGACAAGATTTATGTCTTGGAAAACTACGATCAAGCCTCAATTTCAGAATAGCTGCGTTAAGGTTCTGGAAGATAAAAGCAGCAACTAGTTGTTCTGAAGACACAACCAGACACATGAACTGGCTATTGCAATACTTGCCTTCCTGGGATCAAAAAGAATAAGGTTTCCAGTGCTGCTGAGCAGTAACTGCTCCTATCAGCCCTATCAGGTGCTAAGAGATGCCAAGCAGAGGCCAGAGGGAAGGGGACCAGGAATGGAGGTTATTACAGTGAACAACTAGCAATAAGAAGGAAGGATGGCTCTAGCGTTCAGCACTTCAGCGGGGTACCTGAGAAAGCCAAGGAAGCGATCACTGAACCTGTTCATTTCTTGCACTTTATAAAGTTGCCACCAAGTCAAAAACCAAAAAGACGTATGGTGGTAAAGAGCTCTGAAGAATCCCTTTCTGGTAGGGGGTGTATTGAATTTTAGAAGTCCTAAAACATTTGAGCTGCAGAAAATGGTTCTATGGTGGCAACTTCAAAGAGAAGAACCTATCTTCTCACACTTAAAATTAAGAAAACCCAATTATCAGCAACATACTCATGTTTCCAGTCATATTTGGAAGATATTTTCTTCCTTTTCATTCCTGTATTGTAAAGATAACAATGAAAATGCTTCTGAAAGACCAGACACAGCTATACTGCTGCACAGCCAATAAGGTCACTCACAAAAGAAAGTTCTATCTTTTCCCTCTTCCTTCTATTTTCTTAGTACCTTTAGAGCTTTAATATCAAACAACATATTCCCTAAGTTGATCACTCCTTTTAAAAAGCGAGACCTTAAAATTTAAATTGTTACACATTTGAAACAGTCTTAAAAAAAAAAAAGAAAAAGAAATAGAACTCTTACCAGAGTCTGGTAGAGAATTGAGATCTGCGCACAGTACAAGTGGAATGGTTCCAAGTTCTCCCGAAACACCAGGTTTGAGACTACGAGAAGCTTTATCAATAATGTTCTTTACCTCGGACAGGAACATCATAGTCTGAACCAGCTTCACATCAGAATAATCTGGGTCCCAATGCATATGTGCATTAGCTACAAGAACTAGCTGCTTTTCCATTCCAAGATGTGGCTTTCCAGCTAAAATTTAAAATCAATTATTTACCTTACATGGTCAAGAAACAGAAAACACTATCATTGAACTTTAAACAAGATGTTTGAGGGGAGGAAAAAATAAAATAAAATACATGTATAACTTGAAGAGGGTTAATACCATTTAATTTAAGAGGGTCATACAACTCCTCTTACATCTACTCAGTGTTTTAGTTGATATAAAGCATTAGGAATAATTGTGTTTCACATTGAAGACCATTAACAGACAGACTATCCTGTTACAGGTAACGCTTATGTATCTAGGAATACTGTGAATTAACAGAAATAACAGATAATCCTAATTACAGGCAAATAGTGTCATTCTAAAAAATTGCGAGTTTTCCTCAGGTTGTGACAGTAAGCAGGCACTGCTCAGACCTTATTAGGTAACGAGCGCTGAATTTTAAAGTTATCCACATTATAAGTTACCTCTCTTGCTAGAAGTGCTTCTTAAAAGGCTTGTTTGATAGATTCTGAATTAATAAAGTCTTATTTGGATAAACATAACACAGGTTGAGTAGGTACCCACTGCGATACTTATAAAGCCAATTTACATTTCCTAAATTAAGAATGACAGGGCAGAACAAGTAGGTTGTGTAAGCATGACAGCGAAGAAAATAACAAGCTAAAACGATGCAGATACATGACCCAGAAACACACAACTAACACCAACTGATTCTTTGATACCTGTACATAACTTCAAGCAAAAATCAAACTCAAGTCTTTGTATTTTTTAAGCAAAAAGGTGTAAGTGGAAAAAAACCCAAATCATCATTTAAGCAACATGACCTTTCCCCAAATCCTCTTTAGAAATAAATTTGTCTGAGCACACAATGTGCAAAGTTATATTCATCTGTAGAACCTAGTTTCTCTGGTTTACTCTAACAAAAGTCAATTTTTTCATTTACAAAATACAATCTATTAAAAAATTAAACTAAATAGGACTTACATGACATTTCTATCAATTCCTTTCGCAGTTCTAACAATACAGCAACTCCAATGTTATCTTTTGTCATAACTCTGTTCAGCATCGCTTCCGAACCTTCCGAGTTTGCCATAGCTAGTTGATTGAACTCAACAGTATGTTTTTGAACCAAAGTAAATCTGAAAGAGAAACATCATGTATATTTTTTTCAGCAGCCAGACACAAAAGGAAATGTTACAGATAATTCTCCTTTTAATTAAAGCTCAAACACATTTATGATGTGGAAATCTCAGCCAATCACATAATTTCATAAAATCCTAAACTGAAATCAAAGGATACAGTTTTCCTAGCAATTTTTATGTATTTATACTACCTTAGTTTCAATTAAAAGATTTTATTTCCAGAGAGAGAAACTATAGAAAAGGAGTGCCTGTTTCTAATTCTGCACCAGCTCCTAGTTCAAAGATGCAGGTTTAATAGAGAGGGACTAAATAATTTTTCTAAGCCAAAAGGTATCAAACCTGGCACCTACATTTACTTGTGGACACAAAGGAATGGAAGCAGGAAGAGGAAGGGAAGTTGTTACCCTCATATCCAAACAATTGTACAATACGACACAATCACTAAGAGCTGCAGCTCTTAAATAATGGCTTTTTTTCAGAAGCAAGGAGTGATATTAAGTGCCTTGTCTTCTGCTTTATCAGAAGGCTGATGTATCGAAAAGTCCATGTCATCTGAGGTCTCACTTCAGCAATTTTGGGGATTATCAATTCCTTTACTCAAAAAAAAAAAGCAAGAAAATAAGACATTTACTTCATTTTTCGTTACTAACACCTAATGGTTGGGAAACACACTCTCAACAACCGAAGTACAATTTAGTGAACTCCTAACCCGCATTGCCCTCACAGAATGAAATCTCACCTTAAACAAAACTTCAAGGTAAAAGTTTCTATTGCTGGTTATGCACAGAATGATTTCTCTCGTACAGACCACTCTTTCTAACGACAGGAACGCTCTGTAAGAAACACTGAATGGCTACAAAAGGGGCGACTAAAGTCAAACTGCTTGAGCTATAGGACTGACCTGAGAAACTATGCGAAAGAGAGCAGGACACAACAGAAGGCTTTGCAAAACACATCACTTACTTTTCTGTTTTGAAAAATATTGCACAACCATCAACATGTTTTCTTTCCTGTTCTGACATTGTCCTAGCTCTAGATTTTGGACTGAAGAATCCATTGTAGCCACGTTCTTTCAGTTCTACCAGGAAAAAACTGTAGTACTGTTCCGTTTCAACCTCCTGTAAAGTTATAAGACAGCACAGCATGAATGTACTATTAAACAAAATGCAGAAGACTGATATTATTTAGACTCTTCAGAAGTGTAAATCACTTTCAAATTAGATTTAAGGGAAAAAAATTGTAAGAATTAAGTACATCAGAGAATGCAAATTTGAGAGCAATATCCCTATTTTAAGAAGATATAAATGAATTTCTGTAATCCCTAGAGTTATGATTATCTCAAGCCTTTTATTTGAAAACGTGTCAATTATAGCCCCACATACACAGGCAGGCACAAAGACACCCCCACGTACGTGCCTTTGATCAGCAGCTGCCGGTTCACATTCCCACTGCGTGGGCTGAAAAGCATTCTTTTGATGTCAAGCAACAAATAATGTTCTAAACACCCCTTCTTTTTTCTTTTGTTTTCAGAAGGTTTTGAAAACAGACCGTTTACTGTAAATACATGTAACGTGGAGAAACCAGCACATGGGAATAGAGAAGAAAAAGAAATAATAGTATGTCTTTTACCTGAAGACTTATGATGTCAGCATTGCAGGTCAGGATTTCCTGCATAATGGCTTTTTTTCTGTATTCCCAGTTCAATGCCCAAGACGGACAATAGCCATACAGCTGCCGGGTAGCATATTTATCACAGAGTACGTTGTAACACATGACAGAGAACAAGGCTGCAGAACAATAATTTTACTTACACACTGATACATTTAACAACAAAAAAATACATATATATACACACAATTATGTTCTTCACTTTTGTCTTCTGCAAATTTATCAAGTCATGCTTCATTTGCTTCAACCAAAACACAGCATGTGTATCTACACTAAAAAAAATTGTTAGTTCTTTTAAGAGGACAAATTACAAGTTTGGACTTATGGCAGCTGTCTTCTAGCATTTAATTAGAAAACGAAACCCAAACCCTCTCTTTATATGGTTAATGCAGTAAATAAGAGACTAATGTACTTCATGCTAATTGGTGCTCTGCTGTGAAAAGCCTAAAACAAGGTAAGTGTATTTGAACACTTACATTTGCTAGCTATACAAAGGTTTGCAAACTCTTCAAACAGATTATTTAAGATCTACCTTAAATTATTACCACCACGAACTGTAACAGATCCATAGGCAGGGTAAGGATCCCTTCGCACAATGACAAAGCATAGGCAAAATAAACCCTCAAATGTTTCCACCTCAAAAAGCTTGTAATTCAGGTGTAAAGACAAGAAACATCCGCTCTCTCTATTAATTTGGAACAGGAGTGATAGAGACAGTTTGGAGCAACATGAGAGGTAATCCAGTAGCGGGGATTTTTGGTTTCGTTTTGTTGGGGTTTTTTGTTTTTAAAAAGCACTAAGGAATTTGCAGTACAATAAGATACTTGGAAGTTTATTGGGAGCTGCTCTCGAACATGGAGTGCAGCTCAGGAAAAAGAAACAAGATGGTTGTTTGAAGATTTAGCAAATTGAGGCAAGAATCTCGGGCTGATTGAGGGTCTAAGCCCAGCATTTTGAAAACAAATAGGTGACAGCAAAAGACAAGCTGCCTTAACGTCATGATCTTTGAAGCGACTGCTTTAATAAAATCAATAGGGGAAAGTAATGTGCATCAGTCCTGAAGGAGAGGACACTGCAATAACTGAGAAATACGCTAAGATTTTTGGTGTGCAGGTAAATAGAAAAGGCTGTATTTTAGACAATTCATGCAGAAAAAATTAGTAAACAATTAAACATGACCTGAATCCCAACAGCAATAAAAGTGCTCAGTCAAAGACGATACACGGGTTACTTAAAAGAAAAAAAATTCTACATTTTTGGGAAATAAGGCTTATGTTCTTCTGGTTTTTTTATTCTTCAACAAATGTCCAATTAATCTTGTTATAATTCAACTATTTAACTAATTGTGGACAACAGTTTCAATTCCTGCGAGGAGGACATTAATTAAAAAGAAATTACTTTATAGTAAAAGATGGATAAATCTGAAACGGGTGTTCCAGTTGAGACAGGACTACTTCAGCTGGCTGGTCAGCACTGGACAGATGATTGGTTAATTTAAGCATTATTTTTTTTTTCAGCAGTTAGTAAAATCAACAGCTTTTATAAAAGAAAAAAAAAAAAAGAAAAATCCTTGAAGCGTTACAGTACCTGTTGGTCTTGTACGGTCTGGTTCTTGCAACATAATCCAAGATCTTGGAGGTGGTTGTTCTGTTGAAACTATGGGAACATTTCAAAGTGGAGATACAACAAGTGATAATCACATTTATTTTACACAGCAGAAATAAATGTTTCAAGAATGATCACTTACTTCTTTTTGCAGTACCTGCCAAATGATCGAGCAAATAGTTCAGTAGCCTTCGTGTCCCGTCTGGTTCCTGATAAAGGTTCAGAATATCCTGTGTAAGTGGATTTCCTGCAAACACATTTAAAGAAACATTGAATAAAATATACAGAACCATTATGAACTTACGCATCAGTGTTTAAAGTTGGCATCTCTGAGAAAAGATACTGCATCTACTATGAGCTACCTGGAGGTTTCAAATCTTAGGTGTTCAATCCCCCAAAACACGAGATGTATGAATAGCGCTAGTGAACTTAACCACATTCTCTCCCACGTCTGTCTTCTGACTGACCACCCCGAGGGCGGTCGTTGGACCTAACAGCAGTGCAGAATCGGCACGGTCCAACACGCAGCCAGAGCTGATGAGGCCAAACACAGGAGCCACCTCTGCTCGCTTTGCTCGACCCAAGTGAAACGTGCACCATCAGTTATACCCGAGTAGAGAGTCTACCATCTGCCAAATGCATAAGGAGATTAAAGAAATTTTCATGGACAATGCAGATTGCAATTATCCAGTTTTAAGGGGGATAAAAACAGACTTTTGAAACGTAACAGCGTTTAGAGGTATTGCATCACTCAGTGCTGCTGATTTTGTGATACAAGTTTCCCCGAGGTCAGCAATTTTATAGCTAGAATCCATACAGTTCAAAGAAAAAAAAAAAAAGGAAAAAGATTTAAATTGCTGCTTGCATAAACAGCACAGTACCCTGCAGCAGTACGAAGCACGTTCCCTTTTTGGTTGGAGTTGAATACCTACAGTTAACTGCAGACTATTTCTTAGTTAAAGCAGCACTGCACCCAACCCCTATGCAAGCAACAGAAAGCTTCCACTCTGCAGAAAGGGAAGCAAACCTCTTTATATGTGGAGTGCTTCACCAAACTCATTCTTTTTTTTAAATAATCCCTAAATAACAATATTTATAAATGTGGAGTAAGTAGCTACATCTGGGATTGCTATTCAGTAACATTTTATGAACTAGCAGTCTACAGCCATTACATCTCAGAAGCGACATCATTAAACAAGCACGGATACCAAGAAAAAGTAGTAATACCTTTCAGACCCAAAGTCTGTAACTGGAACAGTTTTCCCAGCTCAAAAGGTAAAACTCGTAACAGGTTGTTATTTAAATGTAGTTCCCTGTAGACAGAGCAAGAATCATGTAGGGCTGAACACAGAGCAGTGTTTGTCTTCAGCAGCACAGTACAAGAAGTTTAACCAAAAGAGAAACAATATACTAGCAAACCACAATATTGAAAAACTCAAAGACTAAACAGCAATAGTTAGGGAGATCCTGCTGTACTCACACACGCACACATAGACAAAATACATCTTACGCTGAAGCACAGAGGAAAGCAGCTATTTGACGAGTTCATCTTAAAAAGTCAGAAATTTTGTAAACATCAGCAATAACTAAATACTTTAATAACTACAAGTGATGAAGCAATAACAGCTCTGACAAACCAGACCATGGAACAGTTCGGCTACAATTAAAGGCCAAATAAAGGGAAATTATATCCCAGAAAACAGATAAGCGAAAAATCCAGGACCATGACAGTATGATTAGAGCTGTGACATTACCATGTAATAGTAATTTACAATAGTAATTTTCTGTTGTTTGTTTTGATAATTTCAGTGTTAGGACAAAATATGTCCTTTTTAACTTACAAAACCAGTATGCAGACAGGAACAGAATTCATGTCCTGAATTCTGATATCCCAATGAAGTGGGCAGAGAAAATGGACTTGTTAGGAGCTTTTCACTTTAAATGCATTCCCATCTAAGCAGCGAAGACTTTCCTCACCTTATTCAATATAAAGCTGCTGCTTCAAAGCGTTTACAACTTGGTGCCTAGAGACTTGGAAGTATTTTAGGGCAACAAAAAAGGGGAAGGAGGAAAAAAAAAAAAAAAAGGAAAGGAAACCTGGATGCCAAGAGCTACCTTAGCTCTTTCAGATTTCTACAAGGCAGCATTTGAAGCAGAGACACAACTCTTCTAGCCTTGCATTTCAAAAGTCAACTCTGCCTGGTCCTTCCCCAACAAGGGCTTCCTCAGAAACTCTCTCTGATTCACCGCGTATTTAGAGACCTTGGTAAAAGTAACGTGGCTTGTTTAGAGACACTCCAGGGTGTGCAATAGTGGAAGAAGATACAGGAGAGGACTTTCTTTTTATTTCACTGGCTTATCTAGAAACACCAAGTCATTGCTCAGCTGATTGCCAGACTATAGCACACCCAGCCAACTGGGGGGGGCGTTTTGCTTTTTTCAATATAAAATCCCACAGACAAAAGCACATATTTTAGAGATAAACATTCTAGGGTTTTTCTAAGCACGAATGAGGCACATGGCAGGTAGAAAAGAGGATAGGGAGGTTAAAAAACAAAACCAAACCCCAACATCTCCACTAGTTCTCAGCACTTCCAAAGACATTTGAGATTTAAATGGCTATTATTTTTAGGGACGATATTCTAGATGACATTATAAAGCTACTAGTTTATTCTTTAGGAAGCTACTTTTTCCTCTAAGAGTTTTTCAAAGCACTGATGAAGTCTAAAAAAAGTTATGTATGAATTACAAAAAATATACTAAACTCTTCTAGAGGAAAAACACTGAGCTAGAAGAATAGCACAGTAGTAGGTATCATTACACTTTCTCTCTTGGATGAAAGAATTATTTTCTCTAACGATCCTTGCCTCTGCAGAACCCACCCCCTCTACACAGCAAAGGGGATCACAGCAAATCCCACCAGTTCTTTCAAGCATATCAAAAGAATCTGTTTTACAGCTGAGCTTTCCAGGACAACACGTTACAGTGTTTGCTTTTTCTCCTCTTTCCCTAAAGAACAGAAATCTTACTGCTCTCTCTGACACCCCTTTCTTCAAGCTCCTGCAGTAAGAAGGGAGGTGCAAGGAGCCTTAGGCGAGCTTTGCTGTACAGACCAAACCCAGAGCTCCAGGTGTGGGAGCTGGAAGACCTGTTATCGATTCTCAAGTGTTGAGAGCACAAATGATTTCTGTGGCTCAGGGTATCAGCCACGCGCAGCATTGAATTACCGTTAGTTTAAACAACTTCCCAGAAGCTATGGGAAGTGTCTGCAGCAAGAGCCAGCCTGAAACATAAGGCTCCAGCACGGCTGAGACCTGCAGAGAGTTATCACGTAGGATGTGCTTACGAGTTTTTCTTCACTTTCATCCCAGTGAAAAGAAATCATGGATCAGCTGCAATTACTGGGGACAGAGCGAGTGCAGTGGATTAATGCACTAGCTTTTCACATCTAGAGATCTGGAGTTTAGGTCATAAACAGAAAACTAGTGCGATCCTAGACCTTAGCTACACATTCCACATTCACAAGATTTAGCCTTCTCTACTCAGAGGAGACTTAGGATTTGGAAGAGCTGAAGCTTCATAGAATCAGCCAGAATAAATTAGGAAAAGTGTTGGGAAGAAGGCATAATATCTTTTGACCCTACTGATGACTATATAGGGCTAAGCTAACTCCACGTCATGAGTATTACATTTACAACAATATTTTAAAAGGAAAAAGACTGATGCAAATAAAAGGATGCTAATGAAGTACAAAGATCAATCTGAGAATATTCCAGTAAATTTAAGATCGCTAGCTCACAATACCTGAGGAGCGGATAAAGGAGGGAAGAAACCTGTTACTCATAACTGCTTTTAACTGAAAAAGTACTGCAAAGCTTTCTTTAGAACAGACTACTTTACAGCTGAAAACAACCATACAACACACTACAAAGCAGAGCTGCCAATTATGCTCTAAAAAGCAAGGTCCCTTTGCTCAGCCTCCAAGGTTGAGACTTTAACTGCTTTGGAATTTGAGCTTTTAGTACCAATTTAATCAGCTAGTTTAATCCTCCCCAACAGAGTGGACTTTTCTGAAGTAGAAGAAAATGCAATGACTGATACTTCTACATGCAAACTTGCTTTGCTTCCATTAGAGCTGTGCTGGTAGTCCATTTCTCTATTGTTGTCATCTTTACTTCTAATAACATTCTCGTTACTTTTAGACTTGGTGTTTTCTGAATTTGAGAAAGTTGTCCATAAATGTCTTCAAAATTAAAAGCAATGAAGGCAATTACTGGTAACTGTCTAATAAAGCTAGGATAAGGCTCCTCCTTTGGGTCAAGGGCAAAAGAATGTTGCCTGTAAATATTTACTCTTAGATAAATCATTTATATATTTACATAACAGTGTCTTTACAAAGTGAAATGCTGCAGCCTTAATTATAATCTAAATAGGCATCACTATTCATGTTTCACTTCCAAAAGGAGCTATCATTCCATGCAAACTTTGCACATCTTGGCACTGTAAAATTGAGGGGGAAAAAAGGTGCATTTAGAACATATTTTTCTCCTCCCCAGTGTGCACAGGAATGCAGTTACATGATAGCAACGGTGGGAAGGAGATGATATTAGACAAGTTGCAGTTGTTATAAAATAAACAGAGTAAGAACTATTGTTAAGAATAATTACTAAAGATGAACAAAGAGGAAAAAATTGTAGTTAGCATGATCATGAATGTTTAATCTGACCTTTTTCCTACCTTACTATGAGTTAAAAGCAATTTTTTTGGTGCATCATTATTTCTTAGAGAAAAACACCACGAAGATTTGTAAAAGAGTCTGGGAAGAGATGCATAAGAGAGGAAACTTGACTTGGAAAAATATTAAGTGGGTGACTGCCGTCGAACTGAGCACTTCTGAAGCTCATTCCGTACTGTCATCCATCGGAACAGGAGATCACAGAAAAGCCAGCATTGCTATAGCTGCACAGACCACACCGAGTATTCAGGGAGACATAAAAAGAAGCGAGGAAGGTGGAATTTATTTATGCTTTTCATTTACTAGAATGTAAAAATTATGCTGAAATTTAAACTGTTCCTACAAAGACAATAAGAGAGCAATTTTAACTCCTGTTAAAATTCACAGACCTGAGTGACACCATGTTTCCGAGCTCTGCTGGTAAACTGCGAATTTTATTAGAGGACAGGTCCAGGTATACCAGATTGTGAAGCTTGGCAATGTCTGAAGGAATACGGGATAAGGAATTGTCACTGAGATGCAAAGCTGTCAAATGGGTCAGTGTCCACAATGACGAACTTAGGCTTCTCACTTTCCCTGTGGAAGGAAGGTACAAAAGAAAATAGACAATGTGTAATTATTGCTAAACCTAGGTATTTTAAATGTTCTAAGTATGTCTGAGGCAGTGGGGAGGGGCTTGAGGGGGAGTTTTGTTTGGGTTTTTGTTGGGGTTTTTATTATTGTTATTTTATTTTATTCAATGAAAATTCCATTAATCACTGATTCTATAGATCAAAAAAAATTCAGCAATACGTAAGAGAGTTTAAGGTGTTGCCAGGGATGCTTAGATTGTTTTTCTCCAATCCATACTTAAGGTTTAAACATCTGTCTTTCTCAAGTTCCATACAAAACAAGACATATTTACTAACTGACCATGAATTCAATAATTAACATAGGTGCAAGAAACAGGTTTTCTTCAATTACAGTTTATATTTGGGATGAAAGATGCTTCCTCGGTGTGCCTCTTATTTCTGTGCAAGATCTTTCAAACCAAAAATCTATATTCTATGGCATTAATCCAGCCAAGAACAGATAGAAGCACTATATTTAGGGTGACTAAAATGCTTAGTTGAGAACATGGATTTCCATCTGGCATTCAACTAAAAGCTGCATAAACCATTGCCAGATATTTAAAAAAACGGTATGATTTTTGTATAAACTGAAGGGTGGAAACACGGATTTGTGTGACAGAATCAAGATTTTTACATTGCCGCATGCAAGGAATGTGAGATATCATCAGAAGGTCTCAAAACATTTCTTTTCTCCAAGATTTTTTTTCCCCCAGGAGTGGCTCCTTTCTCATTTACAGAAGACATCTCACTGTACCAAAAGCATGAGAAGAAGAGCACCAACACCAGTTTGTCCAAGGCAGAAAGTTACTTGCGACAGCCTTTAAAAACCCCGTGATTCACCAATATTAAGAATGGTCTGGTTAATATTATACCAACATACACACATTATAATTCCTTTCCTTAAACGATTTTCTTCAAAATAAAAGAAGTCATATTTAGTGCCTGGGGAAAGCTACACTGATACACGTGTATGTGGGACTCAGTCCCTGGCAAAAAAAGGTTCAACGCAGGTATCATTTCCAGGGAGCTGTAAGAAAGTCAGTGGCATAAAAAAGCCTGCAGTGAAAAAGCTCAGTGATTTAAATGAGAGCAGTTAAAACACTTGTGGCTTTCTGTATTAGATGGCCAAGTATTTTGCAAGGAAAAGACAGTGTGAACATTAATCATTGTCACATTTTATTTTGCAAGGCAAATACATACAGTTCTTAAAGGATTCATGCTACTGTAATGCTCCTTAAGAAACCTTTTGAAAGGTTTTAAATACGAATCAATAGTTCCTTGCATTTTTTAAATTGCATTAACAGCTATTCCCTCCTCCCAATGCAAACAGGTAACTGTGATCAAAGAAACCCTTGGAGCTGAAAGGATTTCCAATCACCATCACTGATCCATCCTCTTCGCTACCTACACCTCCCTTGGCTGGAATCAGTCTATCGTGAGATTACCAGGCATGAAAGGAAAGAGCCATCACTTGATGCATTTCCTATGCAGAGGCAGCAGACGTCCAAGTGGATATCCAAGCCTAATGCTGATCTATAATGCTGATCCCTGAGGCAGCATTTAACTAGGTTTCTGCATCTGTAACCTTCAAGTAAAGAACGCTATTCACATGTTAGGGCACACAGCACTTGAAGCAAGACACAGATTCAATGATCTGGATGGAAAGACTCATCACAATTCAAAGAACTCTATTTGTTTTCATCCTTCCATAAATTTCTCTATCGGACAGTCATGTAGAAATACCACATGACAACTTTTGCAGTCTTGTAAAGAACCTCCATATTTAAACAAAATTCCAGCCTGAATTTACAACATCACAAAATGATTTTTAAATTCTTAAAATATTTGTTTGAATTTCCCTGTAAACACACTTTATGTAGCAAAATCAGAATTTACACTACAAATCAAGAGAGACTGGTGTCCCACACCAGCTGGAATTCATGTTTATGAATTCTGGACATTACCTTATTTTCAAGAAAAGGTCCAAAAGTCCAATAGTACCTCAAAGCTAGCACAGTTCTTGGAGGATCTTTTTCTTTTTTTTTTTTTTTTTTTTTTTTTTAAATCTCAAGAACAGAACAAAGATTTACAACTGCTTTTAAACTGCAAACTTGTGCTTCAATAGAATCTACACTGTCATGGACTAATACAACATTGTTGTTACATTACTTAAAGTAACGGCATACGTCTATATATCATCCCCAACTTCACCCTCTTCTCTGACAAATTAGATCTTAAATCCACACTCTCACCCACCCCATCTTCTTAAAACACAAAGAGCTCACACCCATATCCTCCTCTTCCCAACTTTCCTACATGTTAAGATTCCCCACCTGCCTCCACTTACCTCTCCTACAGCTGCCTACACCACCCCAACCCAACCTCTTCCCTTCACACCCCCAAAGCTGGCAGCTGCTGTGTTGGTGTGCTGGCTCACTGCAAGGTACGTAACTCTGCTCCAGGTTCCTCATCCAAGCCCATACTACATAGGCTACTCTTAACTCACAATGGGTTTGTAACTCAGGACCATTCCTCAGTTTCTTACCACTTATTTCCAACTCTGCCCAGTGTGATTTCTTTCCGTTGGCTGCTTCCTCTGAGGACATAATTGTGTACATCCTCCGTGGATCAGGTGGATCGTACTTTTCCTTGGGCATTCCTGTTGAGACAAAAAGACAAATAACTAAGATGTTGTATACTGAGAATTCTTTAAAAGGTAATTTCCATTTCAGTTAAATTTCATATTGGACGTTCGTTCCAGATACTTTTCAAAACTTCAGATAAAGATAACCTCTGCCCATTTACAAACTTCACTGAGTGGGAAAGACTGCTATAAAATAGAACATAGATTCCCAATGCCCCTAGAACAGCAGACGACAGCCTAACTCCCACACTCCATAGTTTAACAACATCTGTGAACTAACATAAACACAGTGTCCTGCCGCCTTTCATGGGTATATCACTGTGTCCTTCAAAATCAATCCATCCTACTGCAGGCTCTTGGTTCTTCAGCAAGGAAACTTCAGAAAGTGATCACCACCACCACCACCACCAGATTCTCCCTCATACAAACTACAAAGAAAACATTTGCTAATAGCCTGGAATATCCATCAGTTCCAGGTTTACTGCAATTCTCAACTCTTTGCACAATTCAGCATCCAAGAAAAGTATGAAGGTTTCAAAAAGATCCTGAATTCTTTAAGTCTGCAAAATGATAGCTTTTAACCCAACCCTTATCCTACTCTTTTCAATCTGAAAAATTTGCACCTGAGGTAGACATTTCTATCACTTTCTTCAGCCAGGTGTGTAACACCGAAATTTAATTCCATTTCTCTCACTCTCGATAACCTTACCAGAAACATTTTTTAATTTCTTATCTCTTTTTACCATACACAATCATGGACCGTAAGAGAGAAGTGGCAAAAATGGCTCTCCAAAAAACCCTCCTTCCAGCTTTCCTGTACATCAACATACTTGTACTATTCCACTGCAAAGAAGAGGAAGGGGGGGGGGGCGGAAAAAAGGCATTCCTGGCTCCATACTAAAGCCCTGTGCCATAACCCTCCCTGTACCAACCTGAAATACAGGTCAGTTTAAGAGGAAAACCAGCTTGCATATATTTTAAATAAATAAATCAATACTATATTAATTTACAAATGAGCTCTGTGTTTTCAAGTTACATAGGACTTCTAATATAAATCGCACTTATCACAAATAAGAAAAATGCTTTTGCATGGCCCTACATATATATAAGAGCTTTTATGGCAAAGATTTCACCATCTTAAGCTGCCACATCCAAATACATACAGAAAGGCACAAGCAACAAGCTATAAAATTATTTATATGAAATAGAGAAATTAAACAATGCTGGCTCAAATCGCATTTACAAACACATTACAAGCAATATTATGCAATTATTAAGCAAAAGACATTACAGCAATATTATAATATTACCCCAAAACACTCAATAAAGAAGCTGCTATACCGGTCAAAGTCATGAGCACACCTACCTACCAGGTCTTTTAAGGCTTTCTAATCTTTTCATATCCCTGGACAAAGTGAATACATCAAAAAAGTGTTGTAATTATATAGAGAATAAATGAGGAATAGCTGTTAGTAAATTAGACTATCAACCAGACTTATCTGTTCATTGAATTTACTGGAAAACATTTACTCCACATGTTAAAAAAACAGCAGAAAACTCCCAAAACTTTCAGCAAATTATGCATCTTAATAAACAAAAAGCTCTTAGGCACCACATGCTTACTTTAATACAACAGCTCTTTTACTAATTCACACTCCTCCCTCCCTTTCCCACTCCCACTACTGGTGAAAACCAGATTTCTGCAGTGAAAAGAAATTCCCCTTTAAAAAGTGAACTGTGGGTAAAAGGATGAGATTATAAATAGCAGCTGGGTGGAGCTCCTTAAAGAATGAAGGCACTTGAGCACCCAGGGTACTGGAATCACCAAGTGTAACACTTTCTTATTCAAACTAAGCTAATTAAAGGAGATAAAACTGGATTATAACCACTGGAAAGGTAAAAGCGTAACTTCTCCCTGCTGTAGCTATGCAACTAGTGCAATAATATATAGCAAAGTAATGCATAGAGCATCTTTTCTGAAATTGCTATATATAATTATATACAATTCACAAAGACCAATACCACGTAGGAACGCTCCAGTTTGTCAGGAAACATTTACCTTCCTCACTCATTTGATGTTTTCTCCTCCTGCAGCTCCCTGAATTAATAAGCATGTTCCAATTTCTCAAGAAAGGAAGCAGGTATACGAGAGACGGAGATCTCATTCAGTACAGAAACACGAACGCTCCCCAGAGCGCGCTCAATCACAGGCGCTAATTAACAGCCTTCCTGGTACCAGCGGCATGTCGCTCCTCGCTACCAGAAGAGGATGACATACTTTTCCAGTGGGTTTTGTTAATGTGCGCTAAAACAATTAGAGATTAAAGAACTTAAGGTTTGAACACTGGATCCTGGTGACCCCGTGTTGCTGGTCCATCCATGGCACCGCTCTCCCGCTCGTCAGCGTTCCTGCTCTTGATGGTTTTCCCTTTCTCACTGCTGCGTTTCACAGCGGATGATTCTCTGCTGTCCAGGACGACCAGGAGCAAAAGCAGCAGCAAATGCAGGTGCATCAGCAATGCCAATGTCCGACAGCATCACGGGCACCAGCCACGCCACACCACCGAGGGCACCGTCACACTAAGTGCTGGCGCATCTTTGTCCATCACGTAGAGCTCAAGATTTCTCAGAACCTGACAGCAAGGCTAAATCTGGGTCGTATTTCATAGGCCATCACAAACCACAAGCGCAACACCTTGAATTGCATTTCAAAACTCCACAGCACGGAGCAGTTGAAGAAAATCAGTCTCTTACAAACCACTGTCTCTCCTCCTTTCTCCATCTCCCCACATCCAAATTTGGAGCCTGCTGGGCCGCTACAGTTAAGCGTAAAAGCTGAGGTCAATGTCAGATTAAGTGATACAGTTTTGTCAGACTAAAGCAATTTTAAGTAAGAGCCATAAAATGGTGTTGAACAACTTTAAAGCCATTGATAACCGCAGCTTTAAACCATCATGACCATCATTTTCAAAAGAGCTTGCACCGCCTGTAATTTTCAGTTACACCACCACAGATGGTGGAAAGCACCACTGAGTATTAGGCTGTTACCACAGACAGCAAGTTAGTTCATAAGGAGAAAATCTTTATAAACAAAGATATGACACGGATGCCCGGAACACACCCCAGACTATATAAATTTAATGAAGAGGACATTTAAATATGTTTGAATGCAAATGAAATTTTTTACTACCTTGTACCAGGTTATTAAAATTGTTATTTAAGTAGTTGTATAAACAGAAGAGCTTGAGAGTTCCAGAGGAGCGTGGCTGCCCGTTCCCACCCAGGGTCATTTAGTCCCAACACAGAATTAACACCCCTTACCCTAAAGAAACTGAGCTAAACGAGGCCAATGAGGTCAACAGTGCAAAGGTCTGACGTAGGGAATTAGATCTTGAGTCTTCAGTGTAGACAGTTTCAAGCCCTTGTTTGCACCGAGGGTACCGAGAGAAAGGCAGCAGGACAGGGCACGGGAGACGAGACCCTTCAGGGAAAGGTGCAGGGCGAGGATGATGAGGCTCAGAAAGAGAAGAAGAAAAAACTTGAAGGCTGTAAAGTCAAGGAAGGCCAACCTGTTAGAAGAAGAGCTGACAGAGTTGGCTAATACAGCAGGTGGATGATGGAGCACTGACTCAGGACCAGACCACTGGAGACAAAGGCAAACGTTCACAGGTTGAGGTGCACCTGCACCGATGGCTGCCCGTCTCTCCAGATTAAAGCAATGAGTGCAGCCAGGCGATGAACAGCCGGGCTGGGCGTTGCTTTTGAGAGCTGTCCTGGCCGAGAGACGGTGCGATTACCAGCAGCCACGAGTGGGTGTGCGGCGCTACGGAACGGCTGCTGCTCCCCTCCGGAGGAGCACTTACATCTGCGGCACCAGTGCCATTAAGGGGATGGTGTCAGGAGGAGTCGGTGGCCTGGAAAAGAAGGGGTTGCCCAAAGGCCAAGCCGTTTTAGCTACCCTGCTAGCTGTAGAAGAATGAAGAGCGTTCAGACCATTGCCCAACAAGACTTTTGAAATGGTAAGTCTCCTAGGCTATGGGCGTGTGTAAGGCAGAAGCTGGACTATGAGGTAGTTAATGCTCCAGATGACTACATAAACTGCCAATAAATAATGTCTCTAAAATGGAGGGATGATAGTCTGGGGAAACTGCTTTGAGTGACAGGGCAGGAAAGATGGGGACTCTTTTCCTGTCCTTCCCTTCTGCCATTTTTATGAAATTGGAAGATGGTGGGGAGAAGTATTTAATCAAAATAGCCAGGTGAGCAGGTTTTTTTGAGAGTAAACAGTAAATTTTTTTTTAAAAGCCACCAACAGAAAATAACTACAGCAGTTCTTCATTTCCTGAAATGCTTTCTATAATACCACAGATAAACTAACTCTATTTCAAAACTAAATGTATTAGACAACTCCTGTAGGCCAAGTACCACTGATCCTTTATAGTATTAGCTTTTCTGTAAATGTAGATGCCAAGTTTGCCCCAAATCTCTCCTAGATACATCAGCTTCTTCCATATCAAAACTTAAATTAGGGAAAGAAAACCTGATTTCTAAAACTTTGTAGAAAACAATGCACAAGTGAGAGCAGCATGGGTTAGTGTTCAGATACAAGTTTATCTGATCTAACCAACTATTCTGAAATAACTATTTCAATACTTACTAAGCAGCATCTACAAATTCCGTTTACAAATATGTGAGTAGCTTTAGAAATACCCCAAGATTACTATGCTGAAGCATTACAACTCTTGCTTATGAAACTTCTTGACATGTGTTGATGACTTATTTTGACACTCTCTCTCCCCCCCCCCCCCTTTACTTGATATTACTTATCTCTAATAAACTGATGTAGATCAGGAGACAGCCAGGAGGGGGAAGTAAACGAAGTAGCAGCACACCTGAGCAAGTGCAGAATTACTCAAACTTCTTGCTACTTTAATTAAAAGAAGTGAACAAACTATACAAGTCTAGATCTAACAAAGTTAGAATTAACACGATAATTGAAGTTTATTTTCCATTTATTGATGCAGTACAGTATTACTTGCCAAATAAATGACTGTTGCACTGCTAAAAAGTAGCAGGATAGAAAGCAATCTTCAGTACTTCCTATTAATTATAAACCATTCAGTTGCTCAAAGATTTCGTAAGAAAATGATAGCATGCACGAGAGACCTTTTTCCGTCTTTCTTTCTCCAAACCCTAATACTGGAAGCTCATCCCAGACCATTCATTTGTAACCTTGTGCCTTTAACCCTGAAGCTCTTTTCCCTGCAATCCAAAGCTTCATTTGAAAATGGGTTCCAATGATTTTCCCCACAAATGTAAGTGTTTCTTAAATTGACTGGTATGTTTTGAAATCAAAAGTTAATTTAGGATCCTCCTTACCCCCCCACCCCAGCCGCTCGCGCTGTGGTTTTACAACGCGTGAAGCGGAACGAAGCTGGACCTGCTGCGGTTCCTCCCTCCCCGGGACCCTCTATTTCCACTTCGCCCTTGCATCAGCACTGACTTTTGTCTGATAACGAAAGGAGCTGGTCAAGGGAATTAAACTGGCCAAAAGCTAAGGGGGAGGAGGGAAAAAAAAATATTTGAGGGAGCGTAGCTTTCTGTATTATAGCAGTAATGTAAGTGTGGATTTGCAGCACAGCTGTTTACGGGATTGAAACCGGGACAAGAAGGGAATTGTCCTTCTGGCCACACCTACCCGAAATCTCTTCTTGCACAGCAGGAAGCAAAATCTTGCTTCCAGCTACCCTCAATCCACGCGTTGGTTAAATAGTAACACTGAACAAAGTCTGAAATCCCAACTGAAGTCAAAGTACACTGCTTTTTAGATAACTTAAAGTTGTAGCAGTTGTAGCAATGTATAGGCTAATCAGAAACCTGTGTTTAAAGGGTTAATCTCTACTGTCACGCTGCATTAGCATGAACAGAAATTACTGCTTTAAACTCCAAACAGTGACCTTCTTCAAAGGGAACACAAGTACATCTAAAACCTAACTACTATGCTTTGGAAAAAAACCTTTAAAGTAATTTCACAGTGTTGTATTTCAGGTTTTTACCATAAAACTTAAGATTTGCTCATTCCCACTCAAAGACCTGCTACCTATTCTTTAAACAAGCGCTTTTCCAAAAGGAATCGAGCTTACTGCTTTCACATTCCTGTCACTGGTGGCACTTTCCTCAGCAAGTTACGAATTTCTATAGGAACTTCATTCCATTCCAGCTTAAAGTACAGGCAAATGAAGCAGCAACCCTGTGTACGCAGACACTGTCCCTGGCCAGGATGACAAGGTGCCACATGTCTTCTCCTCACAGAAAAGCAACAGAAGCTTGAACAGGCTGATGACAAAGGTCAGTCCCTACAGAAGTTGCACCCTTGAACTGATGAGTTGAGTCAATGATGGTATCTATCCTCAGTCTATACCATGCATGGGCAACAAGCTAAGTGATCTTACTACTGAAAAATGATGGAAAAAATACTCATAGGCAAAATACCACAATGAGGAAAGGATGCAAGCAAGTACCCAACGCATCCCAGCTAAACCTCAAGTGTCATGTGAAGTAAATTTAATGTGCTTCAGCTGAACTCTCATTTAAAATTACTTGGGGACCTCCCCCTCCACCCTGAGACATAAAACTTAAACTAGAGAGTTAAATATTTTTTCTGCATGCCTAATACTGTTCCTACAAATCCTTCTAAATTTCATGTTGGTCTTATTTCTATCAATGTCTTATTCAGAATATATCGAAATGTGTTTTTTTTAAAAATAAATCTTAACATACACCTACAGTTTTGGATTTCCCAACCACTAGCAGGTATACACCGTAATATGGAAGAATACTTGCATCCTGCTATGAAATATAGCTTCTGGTTATATTTTGTTGCAATACACAACTGTGCAAGTAGATAAAGCAAAGCTCAGAAATACAGGTGTAAACCACCACCTAAAAGAAAACAATTTGAAAGAATTAAAGCTTCCTCAAATTAGAGGAATCCATACTAAAACACATTACAACTAAAATTACAAATATTTTGATGCCAAATAACCAGAAATTTGAGGACTTGCCTATCTGTTGAAATACAACCTTACATTTAACTTTGTAGGAGTGAACAAGATTGCTCTATTGAGATATACACAAAGAAAACATCAGTGGGTTTTTTCCTACTAGTATGCTACTTTTAGGTAAATATCAAGTCTGTTGTGTAAACATCTATTATTTCTTGTCTAGTGCAAACACTCTTGGCATTCTATTTTAAAAAGGCTGTTCAAGTATTTTTTTTCTTACAGTAAGCATATAGTATTGAAAAAATAAGACTAGGAAAAATCTGGGAAATTCGCTAAAGGGTAACACCTGAATTTTTCAGAATACATGCTGTGAATTAAAAGTTTCCTTTTACCTAGTGTGGGGAGGGATGGCACGTAACAGCTGGGCTCCTGAAACACTCCCCACCCCCAAGAGACTGAACTATAATGTGTGGGAAAGTGTCAGGGTCCCTTTAACCCAATTTATAGCTTAATGTTGGGATAATTTAAATTAAAAAAATAAAAATGCTGTTGAGTCAACACAAAGTCAATTGATTCATTCCAAGTGCTTTTTCACTTGGTAGGATCACATTTTTGGGGCTGTTAGCATATTAAGATTTAATGGCTTCATCGGGGAAGTAATGTTTCTTCATCATATTTTGAGGACTTCTAAAACTAGAACTCTACATGACTGCCAATACAAAACCACACGTTACCCTTCCTCTTTTTCAGACTTAGATAATGCAGTGGGAAGTGAACATGCATTACAACTATGTAATAATAAATACAAGGTACTGATTAAGTCAATACACGTCAGTTCATGTGAGCATATCTAGAATATGACTAATCAGATGAGTTATTTGATTTTTGCATATATAAGTTCTACTATAGAAAACTCAGAAGTTGACAAATGCTTTAATATTCTTTCCAAAAAAAAAAAAAAATCTATAAAACTGTAAGAGTTCTGCAAAACCTTTAATCTAACCGAAGCTGACTAAAATGAGACACAACCCTCCTGAAACTTAAGAAAAGCAAAGTATCCCGGTTCTGATCAAATGGACCATAAAAGTTAAAGGATACATTTGCTGTTTTCAAATCAGGAAGACTTGATGAGACTACAGAGCTACATAGCACCAACTAGATTAGGCTTTAAATTTTAAGCCCAAAAATCAGTCAATTCATATTTTTAAGATGATCATACTATTAAGTTTTGACCTCCAGGTATTTTAAATTTAATTAAGGTTTCTTTGTCCTTCTTAACTACTTGTTTATAGAAATGCAAACTGGCTGGTTACAAGGTGTGCGACAGGGGTAGGAGGTTGCCATTTTCCAAACCTCTACTTCTCCTGCCCAACCTGCCACCCCTGCACTCGCAATTTCCTCTCAGATTTCCTATCAGATGAGCAACCTACAGCCCCGTATTTTCACAGTGTACACATAACCCCCTGAACCTTGGAAGGCATGAAAAACTTATTTTCACTAGTGCAAAGCAGCAATTTTCACTTCCATGTTCAGTTACTAGGAAGACCAGCTTGGGCTCAAAAGAGAACCCTAAAATGGTCAGAGTAGAAAAGGCACATTTCAGCACAGAGGTCCTTGACTGCTCCGTCTTCTAGACAGACCTACAAGATAGATCTATTTTACCCGACTCGTGATAAAGAGCTCAAATTCCCATCTCTTACCCTGCACTACATCTAATGATTAGAAATACTACATCCAAATGTTCTCAGCGTAGCATAGACATAGTCCAGACGATTAGAATAGTTAATTATCAGCAATTGTATGTAATTATGTCTATAGTAAAAGGCTGCTGTATACAAAACAAACATTAATACAAAACCAAATTGCAAAGCAAAGGCTGACCTTTAACTGGTATCCCTAGAAACACTTTGGCTAGCTAATGAGTACTACACAACACGCAGGTTTTTGCATTTTCTATTTTAGTGTATTCAGAAATGCCAATACATTAAAAGATCAGTCAGGTTTACTAATTACTTTAAGAATTTACTTGCATTACACAATTACATACTGTATGAATAAGATGAAACCTAGAAGATCAACTTTAAAAGGAAGAGTTCTGTCTTAAAATATTTAGCTTCAAGTTTTAAAAATGCAAATAGGCAGTAAGACCAAGGCTTAAAAACTTCACCTACAAACGTCTTCAGAAAGGTAATGAGAATGGTCTTATACTCCAAAATGTTAATACAATACCAACTGTTACTCCACTGGTTGTGTCCAGACAATCATATTTGACAATTTAGTTATGATTCTTCACGATACATGAAACTAATTCTTGTTCAGAGTAACTACTGCACAATTTCTTATCTTTCTCCAGCTCGGTAAGCTATTCTAAATACTGGCACATATACCACAACGTTCCTTACCACATTTTCCTTTATGCATCTGCAGAATAATTACCGTGTTTCTGTTGTTTTGTGGGTGAAAACATGAAGTCACCGCATAAAACATTATTCTCTTTCCTAGCCTTGCAACAGAACTTAGGAGTAAGAGACAACCTAGGTATTTTAAATGGTGTTTGGACATGAGCTCATTTTCAGCATACCTGCTATAGATCTGAACAAGAGCTTGATAAGAGATGTCAGTATCTAGATCCAAAAATCTTTGCCTTACTAAAAACCAATTTCTATATATTTAAAGGCTTGTTAATATTAGAGTTGCTGAACTAACTGAAGTTCAGGATATTACAGAACTCGTTCACGCAGCTCACACTCTACCCATCTAGCCACATCCTGATAGAAGCAACCAGACTATTCATAGATTGTTTTTACTTCAAATTAAACCAACAAGCCTGAGAATGTTGTTCCACAACCACACTCTTGCGCAGCAAAGCCAACTTGAGATTTCTTTCCTGTCTCCATGTTCCACTTCATCACCCCCCTCTGTCGTGCTGGTGCAGCTGTTAGTGAGACAATGCCGAAGACCAGCAGCGAAACCCAGCTAAGAACGTGGGGTTTGTTGTTCGTGTTTTTTTAAAAAAAAATAAAAGTATCACCACTCCAGCCACGTCACTGGTTGTTTTTCAGCATTACTCCAACGATGGTTGTACTGACGTAGATTACGTGGAGTTAATGAGCAACCAATGCAGCAGCTTTCCAAGTTCTGCCACTGGAGAAAAGTCCTGACATACTATACCAGAAGAAACCGTGGGATGATCTTGCCCATTGCTCCCTACGCAGAAAGCACCTATGCCATGACTGACTATTACTGTACGACCAGTTCTCAAATCTCCAGAGGTGGATCTTTCATGACGTTCCTCAGACAAGCAAGGATTCCTTCCTAGTTTTAATTATTCTTCACACTTGTTCCTAAAAACTTGTATCCCTGAAAGTCCTCCTCTATTTACAGACCAATGGTGATTAAGGCAGCACTGAAACTCCTCTATCTGAGTCCACAGAACCTTTGCTTTGTCGGGCAAAGCTCTTCTGTTGGGTGGACAACTGTTAAAACTTCTTCAAAAGAATATTTAAAAAGTGCTAATGGTCAAAGTTTGCCATAAAACATCTTAATACTTTTTATTATTTAGCCATTACGATGCCGTCTCCTTGTTCTGACAGGTGATATACACCAGACTGCATGCTCAAACCTAGCTGTGTTTTAGTTTAGTTTCAAGCCTTCCTGTCTTTGTAGGTGTCGGTTCAATGCGGTTTTTGTTCCAAAAAGCACATGAAAGGATCTGTTGGTGAAGCGCAGCCAGTGCTTAAAGGTTTTTTCTGATCCCTGACTCTACAAACCGACCTATGCAGAGAGATACTTTTGTGGAGCTCCATTTAAGTCAGATTAACTTCCAGGATCGATGCCCCACTCATCAATATACTCCAAAATAGCTCAAGCAGTAACGCTGCACAGATTATTTGTAATATGCAGTATACTAAATTATGGTATACTACTTCATCTCCTGACTATAGCAAGATGCTGTACCCTACTGACGTGAACTATCACTCAGATTGCATCACCATGTTCTAGAAACCCCCAGCCTTCAGACTGAAACTGCTGCCTTGCTAAGGAAAGGGGGAAGCTCAAAGAGCCGAAGGAGGCCTTGGAGATATTGGTATTATAAAATGTTACAACATCTTTAGGAGAGGCTTAAGGTAGGAAGCTGCTTAACTTGCAAAATAAAGATTGCATATCAGGAACATGAACTAAGACACACAAGAGAGCCATCAAAATATCCAGGCTGTGATCACAACACGATGGCAGCCGCCGTAACATACCTAACGGCTTTCCCAGTCTAAAAAAAAAAATAAATCTCTTCCTGCAGAGCTCCATTATAGCATAAATCAGAATACTAACAGCAAGTATTCTAGTTTTAAAGTAAACAACTATGTCTACATTTCCTGCTCCTAGTCCCTCTCCTTGATTCCTTCACTTAAAAAAAATAACAAAAGGATTCAAGTTGCAGTCTTAGAAAAGAAAAAATTAAGTTGTGGGCCATTTGTTTTTTTTTTAAATAAGCACCATCTTGGAAGTGTAATTAGGAGCTTGAAAATACACGTTAAGCATTTAAACAGCTTTTTCTATGGGATCTGCCTAAGCATTTGTAAACTCTTCAAGACTTCCAACTGCAGAACTCGCTCAATGTAGAAACTGTGAGTGCAGGTCCCCGAGCTTATGCCAAGCTTCCCTGTTGAGTGGACTTCTACAACCCAATTTCAATGTAGGAGCATAAATTATGTCACTTAATACAATGCTAATAAACTTGCAGGATATTGTACAATAATCACACTTCCAAGTATGAAGCACTAACACTGAAGAGGGAATACAAAACAGATGAAACCCTGCAGTGACTCAGTTTGAGCAATCTATGCATAAAGCTTTTAAAATTACACCATGAAGAAGTCTAAATTTAGACTGGATTCGGTAATGTCAGTATTTTGACACCAAAAGTAGTGTAAAATCTCAATCTACAGATAGAAAAAAATCCAGATACATTGTATGCAACGGGGCAAGGGGTCAACCTGTTTCATGCAACTACGACCAAAATCTACAGGTAGAGCCTGTTGAGATTTATTCTTGTGGGGTTTTACGGTCAGTGGTAGATTTTCAAGCTCATCATTACAATTGTAACCTTTTGAGTGCAACACATTTCTCCTAGCAAAAAATCCTACGGGAATAAGTGACAATTCTTGTGTATTCTTTCCATTCTGAAGACTGAAAGGCATCTTCATTCATGAAGATACGGTCTGTGTACAATCTCCACTTAATGCAGCCCCATTTGGGCCACGGATGTAATGTTACAAACTGCATGTATACATGTGTACGGCCAAAATTACATGACAAAACCCGCAAATACTTTTAAACTTCAATATTCTGTTACCAAACAGAATCAGGGCCTCTGCAGCAGGGACTGCCTGTTGTAGCAGGTGCTGCACAACTGGAAGGAGGAATTCTGGTTCACCACCTGGCCTCCTAGGCACAGTGGTAATCCACATAAGACGACACACTGCACTACAAACAAAAATACTTAGCTTTTTGGTGACAGATTAACAGGACCATTTTTATTTACGCTGCCATGCTTTTAAAAATAGATGCTTTTGTTCATCTGTTGGGAAAGAATTTTTAGTTTGCTCAATCTTGAGAGCATTCGACCCCATTTTAAAGACAGTATTTTCCACCATGAACACTGCACTTGCTTAGAAGAATGTCTTCCTAATATCTAGTACAGCCTGATCTTAATGATTTTTACCTTGAAAGGTACCATGCTCATTCAACTTGTGACCCTTTGTAACATGTTTTCAAGTCTTCATATATAAAACGTCAAAAGTATTTACCTGCCCGTGCAGTATTACAGTCTCATCTATCTTTATATTTCAGTTCTTCCTCTAAAATTCAAGCAAAGTAAACAGCCTGAACACATCAAGACTGTATTCAGATTCAACTTCACAATGCAAACAGAAAAGAGATGCATGGTAGTATCCTTTTTATAAATGGACTGATCCAAGCGATTCAGGTGAAAAGTGAATAAAGAGTTAATCCAAATGCGAAGGGCTCCATTTCAGTAATAGCATGAATAAACCCCCACAGAAGGCTTCATTGCTAGCAGCAAACTCCAGAGAGTCCAGATGAACCAGCAGGAAGAACAGAGGGCGGATAATCCTGTAAAATTACCCCAGTGGAAATGTTGATAAATTCCCAATTACGAGACCTGCTCTAGAATGAAAAAAAAATGCGAGATACAATACAATTACCAGTCAACACTTGCACATCTTTGTATTTAAGCCAGACAAATACCACAGGTATTTCTTAATCCCTTGAATTTTGAATTAGTTACCCATCGTGGCAAAATCTAGATTAAGAAAATAAACCCCAGAAATCAAACGAAGAAACAGAAGATCTGCAACTCTAGTTACAAAGCAAATACCCATCTGTGAAGTTATATTTTCAGTAATACCGTTTTCTATGCATTTGTGGAAATACAGATATCTGTATTAAAAAAAAAAACCCAAACACAACAAAACCTCTGGTTTACTGTATTTGTTCTGAATATATTTCTTATATTACATAAAGCAAAGTAGGTTTCAGATGAATTTTTAATGTTTGTGGAAAAACTGCTGATAAAATACATGTTCACAACGTATATCAAGGTAGAGACAGGTGTATAGATACGTGCTTTTCTAAAGCCTCGTCTGATCCCAGGCTTAAAAGGCGTTATAAAATTCTAAACGAGAAAAGCCGTCCTGCGAGCGCGACGGCAGAGCCGGGGCCCAGGAGCCGCCACCCCGCTCCCCGCGCCTGAAGGGTGCACACGGCGCAGGAGGTTTGCACCCACGTCAGGCGCCTCGGCACCCGTCCCACGGCCGAACGAACGCAAGGAAAGAAAAAACAAAGAAGAAAATCCCCTCCTAATTAGCTCAATTAGAGAGTAACCGCGGCCCGGACGCCCGACCCGGCCGAGCTCCCCACCCCGCTGTCACGGGCCCCAGGCCCTCCCCCGCACAGCCCCCCCGCCCCACAGCCCCTCTGTTTATCCCTGCATGCGTCTGTCCCGCGGCCTCACGTGCCAGCGCTCGGCCCGCCTCCCGCGCTCCCCCATTGGCCGCTGGGGCTGGCAATCACGGCCCGCGCCTGCCTCGCCGTTTCCCTCCGCCGGAACGAGCAAGGGCCGCTCCGGGCCCCGGCGCCAGCGAGGCCTCGACTCCCGCTGCCGGCGGGGCGGGCAGCTGCCGGCAGCTCCTTCCGGAGCAGGAGAGGCGCTCGGCTGACAGGCAGCGCTGCCGGTCCTCGGTGTGCTTTCAGTGAGGCAAAGCGGCCTCCGGGGAGGCAGAGGCACGGGGAAGCCGTGCGCTGAGGGTGGACGGGCAATTACCAGATTGATGTCATTTCCCTCTGCCTTTGTTTAATTATTTTAAACTCAATTGCACAGTAAGGAAAAAAAAACAAAAACAACAACAACAAAAAAACTTCAGGCTTCCAGATGCCATTATGCTAATTTCTCTTAATTGCCTTCCCGATGCAAATAGACCCGGGCTCCCTGCGCGGCGCCGCCCGGCCCGGCTCCCTCCCGCACGCCGGGTGGGTGTTTACTGGCCTCCGGCCGGGGGTGCGTGGCCGGGCAAGTTCCCGGCGGCGGAGCCCCCTTTCCCCGCGGCTCCCCGCTTTGATACCAGACATCTCCCACCCGCTTCCCCGGGGCGCGGAGCCTCCCGCGGGCGTCCCCGCAGCAACAACCGTCCGGGGCCCAGCGCTTCCTCCAGCGCCCCCCCCACCCCCCCGCGGAGTCCCCTCACGCCCAGAGCGGCCTCGCCCCCCCTCCATGACACCCCCCAACGACACAGCGCGGGGGGCGCCCCCCCCCCCCGCCAAACTCTGAGGGAGGCTCCCCCCCCCGCCGTAATAACGCCGCTCCCCTCCCCCACAGCAGTACCCCCCCCCCCCCCCGAAGTCCTGCCCCCCCGGGCGAGAGCCCCCCCTCCAGGCGAGGCGCCGCGGACGCCCCCCGCGGCGGGGGCCGCCCCTACCTGTGGCTGCAGCATCCCCGTCCCCCCGCCGCCCTCGCTCCGCCGCCTGCCTGGCTCTTTGTTTCCTGCCGCGGGCCGGACGGGAGAGCAGCTCCCCCCCGCCTCCTCCTCACACTCATTGAAAGCAAACAAGCATCATGGCGGCGCTGGCGGCGGCGGCGGCGGCTGCGGGCGGGCCGGCCCTCCTCCTCCTCCTCCTCCTCCTCCTCCTCCTCCTCTCCCTCCGCCCCGCCTGCCCAGGCCGCGCACGCTCCGCGGCCGCGGAGGGCAACGCGGGGCGGGGGGGCAGGAGGCCGGGGCGAGCTCGGGGGCACCCGCTGGTGGGGGGACGGAGGGGCCGCGGCGGAGCTGGGGAGGGGGCAGGGGCGCCCCGGGCGAGGAGGGTGATGGGGGGGGGCGCGTTTGGAGGGGCGTTTTGGGGTGTCTCCGTAGGAACCGGGGGGGCGCGGGCGAGGAGGGCTGGGGGAGGCAGAGGAGTGGGCCAAAGTAACGTGTCAGCTCTGTTGTAGAACACTACACCGGTGTAAATGGTGTATCGCAGGGAAGGGCTTTCTCGTAGGAGTCCAGGAAGGCCAATTAAAATAGTCGCTTGTTTGAAAAAGAACTTTAAATTCTGCAACAGTCCGACTCAGGAGCTCAGACTTGCAGTGGATGTGCTCAGACAGAATGCGGGTGGTGTGCTGAACGCTTCTCAGGAAGGGGACATCTTATCCGTGTTTGTG
The DNA here is from genome assembly GCA_009819775.1 of Phoenicopterus ruber ruber. NCBI lineage: Eukaryota > Metazoa > Chordata > Aves > Phoenicopteriformes > Phoenicopteridae > Phoenicopterus > Phoenicopterus ruber. Next base: position 6,188,462 of record CM020228.1, on the reverse strand, counting down.
CCTTTAACAGCAAAATAGTGCCCCAGATCCTTTGCTGTGCCATTTGCACGGTGTTTACAGTGAAATGGCCACCAGAATTGCCGTCACCACCTTTGTGAAACTCCAGTTACGGCTCACGTCGTTTGCTCCCTTAAACCGATTCATGGATGTGTACCAAGATACTTGGAAAAATAAAGGACGTTATTAAGTGTTGTTATACTTAATTAAGTGTTACTGCCCCGGTACAACAAGACTTGACAGTAAGATGAGAGATGCTGGGTGAAGCGATGGTGGGGAAGTGCCATCTGTAGTGTAGTACTGGCCAAAATGGTAAATAATGACTTCCAAATGAAGGATTTCCTCTGATTTTCATAGAGTTAAAATGTTCAAGCATCGGTGATGCAGCAGCAAACGTGCGCTTGGTATGCACCGCCTCATCGACAGGAACAGTAAAGAGAAAAACATTATCCCAAGTACAATACCCTATGTCTGAACTGGGAAAGCCAAAAAGGAATTGAAGCCTCATCTGTTTAGGTATAACTGGATATGTAGCTGGAAATAAACGGCACTCACGCTGTTGTGCAACAAGGCATTCTCTTTTAAAATAATTTAAAAGGAGGATGGTACCTGGCCGTGCTTCTGAGGAACACCACCACAACCATCGAGAGCAACGCTGCGTACCAGACCCCATCGCAGAACGTCCTCCGTTGAAAGGCCGAGCCCTTTGGCACTTGGTTGGGAAATAATCCTGCTATACTTCAGATTTCTGTTCAGCCTTATCATATCACGTATCTGAAATGCTCTCGGATGATAAACTATCTCCTCGCCGCATGGTGCAATCCTGTGCCGGAGATATGTGAGCTAGCTCTGTTACGGGATGCGGCACGGGCTCTGCAGAAGTGCCGTATCTGCTTCCCGGGCTTGGCTGGCTCTGGAGAGCTGACAGTCATTCAGAACCAACTCGAGTAGCTCTACATGTCATTCTCCTGCGCTGCATGTCTTTTCTTTCCGATAACCAGCTGTCCCGTACATTCTTCAGTTAATACTTTCTAGGTCAGATATGGCCTCAATAGACTATATCATTTTGCCCAAAGCTAATTCTCCAAAAGCAGTAGGAAAGTCTTTGAATACGTTGCAGGATTTTCCAGGAATTGCTGCTCAGCAAAGAAAATTCAGCTGATCATAAGTCTCTTGAAAAATGCTTGCAGGGAAACTTCATTCCTCGGGGATAGATGCTGGGGTAATATTACAGTAGATTTGGAAAGGTCTACTGGCGAGGGCCTTCATCGCTGCGAGTGGAGACCAAATGGCAGAAAACACCAGTAATTCTCAAATAACTGAGATAAGCAAAAAAGAGCATTAGAGGAAATAATTTAAAAGCAATTACAAAATAATTCTGTATTATTGTCCATTATATAAACTAACGGGAGATCACAGCAATTTGGCAAATTTCAAGTTAATTAACTTCCTGATAACTTTACAGGTTATTTATTTAAAAAAAAAAAACCAAAACACAGCAATATTTGAAGAGTCTAAAGTTATGGCCTTTTATGTCAACAATTTTTCTTTGAACTGCCAGCTTGCCTGTGTGGTTTGAAACAACAGAATGAAGTAAAAACAGGTATGTGGGGGTTTTTTTTAGAAACTGTTACGCTCCACTGAATTTCCTGTGCAGAAGTGCTGTTGCTCATCTGTACGTATGATTAACTTTTGCTCCCTGTAAGTGTCATCAGACCTGTAACCAGGCAAACACTGGAGCAGATGGCCAGTGCCACTATCGGTGTTTGTGGTCTGGGTGCTTAACGAGATCTGAGAGTGTAATAGGAGCCTCTTTCATTTTGTCTGTCTCGCAAGGCAGATATACTTCGTGCAAGTGCTCTTGTTGCTCAAGGTCACAGATTCATCAATCAAAAGAGAGCCCTTCCCATTAATCTCTTACCTGCCCATGAGAGTTTCTGTGCATCTCAGGAGCTGCCGTGTCACGTGGAGTCCCGTTGTCCCGAGTTCGGGACGGTACCGCTGTGAAAGACAATCAGATTAGAGGAGAAGCTAGTCGCTTTTTAAAACACAAATGTTAAATTTACCATACTCTGAGCTTAAGTTTTCATTCATTGGCCCTAAAATAGGCTCCAGTTGGGCCAAATCTCACTTGTGACACACAACCATGTGTCCCACAAACCGAAGGTGAATGTCCTACAACCTTTCTGACCTTACATCTGGAGACAGAAGTATTTGCTGCGAGTAATTTAAAAACTCTTGGCACCCCTGTCACCTCCCCTCTTCATGCATGCATCCACGGCAGGAGCTGTGTCTGGGAGGGCTCGGGGAGTGCTACTTGGTCCGTCTTACTAACACTTACAGTTGTGTTTTAGGTCCTGTTGCCTCTTCGCACTGACAGAGGGATGTGAAACTTGCGGTAGAAAGTTGTCTTCGTGGCTGAGCTATGGTACTTTTTGCTTTGTTTAAATCGCCAAATTTGGTGAAACTGTGCTCTTTTGAAATATCTATATACGGTTGTACAGTAGAGGCTTGTTTGACTTCTAAATTCTTTGTAGTAAAAGATACATCCTTCCTCCTGCATGGCTCATACCTGATGGGTGAGCTGAAGAGACATCACCCCATCCTGAGAGCGAGCAGGTACAGAGCTGTCATGGCTTGTGGACGCTCTCGTGTCTGGGGTTACGGAAGAGGTGAACAAGGAAAGGCTCAGTGCTCTCCGCTCCCCTGCTTTCTGTGCCCAGGAAATGTGGAAAAAACAACGTAACTGGAGGCAAGAAATGAAGCAGAGGAGGAGAGCAGAGTTATGGCAAAGCAGGGGAGATAATGAGGAGGAGAGAAGTAACTGGGAGGAGGAGAGAGATCCCAAATAGGAGGGCAGAGCTTAATTATGGTCTACATTTTCAGTATACCCAGGTAGAGAGACCAGGATCTGAACTGCAGGATAGCTTCCATGGCTATTGAGATCAGGGGGATCACTGCTCTGAACATGGGATATTGCTAAAATGACAGGTACTCTGAAAAATGAGGACTTGGAGCACTCATATTGTACATCTAAAATCATTGCATGCTTAATGATTTCAGCCTGAAGTTTTATAGCCTGTTCTCCATCTACCGAGTGAATGTAGGAGCATCTTCTGTCACACTTGGATAGTAAAGATAAATCTTTGATGTTTATTGAGCATTAAAATTACAGTGAAAGCCTCATACAAAAAGCATTGAGGCAATTAATATTCCTGCTTTCTTCTGCATGGAATGGAGTTCAGTGGTTTCCAGAAGACTTGTATGTAAAAAGATAATTGAAAACTCCCCTTATGCATATCCACAACAGAGCTGAATTAAGGAATTTTAATCCTGGGATGGCACAATTTGTAGGTAAGGGCTTTGCAGCCTTAGCGTTACTTTAATATGCATTTTTACACAAAAATTGTCTATGTACTTAAAAACAAGTTGAATATGATCAAAAGCTTTCAGGTATTTCTTTCTAGAAATATCTGTGGTTAGTATGTGTTTAGACTTCCATAGTGAGAGAATAATTTCTAACTCCTCCTTGTCACTTATGGATACCTAATACTTAGCTCTGCCACCACCTGAGATGCTTTTGCCATGTTTAGATGACTGTTATAATTATTTAGATATTTGATCTGTTATCAGCATAGTAGCAGTTTAAAATGTGTATTGAATCTCATTCTCTACCCTAAGCTTGCAGGTCTATGGAGCATTTAGTCATTAATATTTTCTAGTCTGTGCATTTGTGCTACACTGTAGTAGTAAAGTAACAGATCTAAGAATACTATAATTCTCACTTGTCCTAATCAAATATTAAAATCTGAACAATAATAATGGAATAATGAACCATGATGTTGTTTTCCTTATTGTCATTTTTTAAGTACAGGCTGATTCTTACAAATTTTTGTCTCTAGAATCCCCTCTCCAACTCTTGGTTACCTTTCTCAAAGAAGATGACCATCTTTTCATATTAAAACTAAGTTAATGATACGAAAGACCAAGTAAAAAGTATGACCTGCATGCACTTATTACACGGGCAGAGCTCCTGGTTGCATTCAAAGCACTGCAAAAAGAGCACAAGGCTTTGCCTTTCACGGCAAGAGTTTTTATGTATGTGAGTGAATAGTGAAAATTGCTATGAAATACTTGGATGCCCAGCTATGGGGTCACAACTGAGAGGTTAAATGCCAAACAATGGCGTTAGTGATGTAGGATGGAAGGATTCTCGTTAGTGGAAAGCCAGCTGCTCAAACTACCCGTCCAGCCTTTTGGTCCTCTCTACCAGATCCTCGTCTCTTTGTACCCATCTTGGTGGGTTTCTTCCCTTCCTCTGTCAGCGTCTTATTTTTCATCTTTATTCATTGTTGCTTTCTACGCTTTTCTCTAGCAACAGAAACATATTTACTTGCAAGCTGATCCCATCTGTGCTCCTGCGTTGTAAAGCTTCCCCCTGCCGTGGCACTGCACGTCTGATGTACTTTCGTGTGACTGCTGGGAAGCTCCAGCCTTCAGGAGTGCCAGGATTTCACACCGCGGATCAGACAGGCGGGGTACAGCCGCTTGGGCACGGTTTTAAAAAAAAAGAGGGTGTGCGGTTTTTCTTGTGTAAGAAAATGCAATAATACTATAATCGTTTGACATTCACTGAAATGGAAGACTGCTGAACTTTTTTAACTTAATTGGGTCTCTGACGCTTGCACCGTTTCCTGCTCATGAGCCAGATATGTGGGGACCGTAACTCAAATATACACTAAGCTGTCCCTGCTGCAGTCTCGTACCCTGCAAATTAAGTAGGATCAGGACTCTAAAGAGATAACTAAGGAGAACTATGTCCTGGAGGAAATTACCATGAATTACAAAATGATGGTTTCTCTCTTAATAAAAAATGAACTAATGCTCCAGTGTGACACTATGGAACTCTTCAGCTTATAAAGGTACTATCTTTGAGGAAATATATATGTTAATCCAGCTGTCATGCATAAATTCTCATTTGGGGTCTGATCTAATTCCCATTGAAGTAGAGATGGACTCAATCTACTTAAATTTCTCCGTGCAGTTTCACGGCTTTCCACTATCTTCATCTGTTGTATCACATTACTGTGTGTGGGTAGAGTTGCCACATTCCACCCATGACACAACTGTTTCAGTGGCAAGTGAAGTGATATGTGCATATGGTATATGCAGTCTTTACACAAACCGTATGCTTTCAGACAGCTATCTATGTAATTGGGGAAAGTTATGGAGGCTTCTTGGATATAAAGTTCATTTGCTACATTATTAGAAGACGTTGCAAACTTCGTTTATCATTACTGTGACCTTACTTTTGATGTTTGAGAGACAGAATGAGTGATTTATTGTTTGCTTTTTGTAAATTAGTAACTCAGTTTAATTACTCTGAATAACAATAAAATGGTTGCATGAAGCTTTTAGAAGCAATCTCTATAATTTTCTTATTTCTTGCATCAAACCCTAGGCACAAATTGTACTTATATAACAGTAAGTGACTTCATACAATCTCCAATTACAGTTATACATAGTCTTCCTTTTGCTACCTGTCACTTTTCCAAGACGTTAAATGTCCTCATTGCTGAATGTTTTGTATAGGAGATGATTATTTATCTGAAGAGTTTTGGCTAAGGACAGTCTCTAGTGGGGAAAAAAAACCCACTGAATTTATAAAGTATACTTTAATCACGAGGCTATTATAGGCACTAAAATTGGGGGTTTTTTTCATTGATAGTTACATAAAAGTACAAAACGACTGAATAAATTTGGCTAGTAGTTAACGGTGGATATTTCTATCATTTCCCCATCTGAATTGGCAAAATACTTTCCTTAGGACACCAGGTTTGCATAGGGGGGGAGACAAAATAGTATTGGGTGAAACACCAATACAGCCAGAATAATTAAATACTGAAACTCGTCAGCTTCTCCTGGAGCTACACGTTAGATTGCTTCCCTGCTGCAGAGCCGGGTCCGTTGCTCTGGGACACCCCGGGGCAGGATTCACCTAAATAAGCGTTGGTATATATCGTACACGTCTGTGAGCTGCTCACCGTGGGCTGCCCCTGTAGTCGGTGGAGGCTACAGGACGCACCCTTGGGGCTGCAATGTCTGTTTGAAGGCTTTGAAGGCAGGCATTGGAGCTGAGAGCATGAAACGGGGAGACCTTTGGTTCCAAGCACTGGGAGACGTCCGAAAGCTGAACGAACACAAGGTATTTGCTGCCGCAAAGGCAAGGAGGTTGACTCGGTGTCGATGGCCATGCTGGCTAAAAGGCTGCACAACGAAATGGTGTTTGCTCAGAAAAAGATGCAAATCATTGCCTGCTTCTCAGGTGATCACTGCAGGATGAAAATTTGTCCAGCGTTTACAGCTGGTGATTGGTGTGGGGCATTAAGGGTTTTTCTACTCCTTCCAAAATATTAGGCACTTTGAATAACTGCCTTCAGTCACGGCGAAATGCCAGGGGGAACCAACCACCGATCTGACCCGCCGTTGTTTCCTCCGTGTCCAGAATTGTTGGGCTGCGAGATTAAAAAAAAAAAAGACAAAAAGTTGTAGGACAAAAGTCAAAATGTTTGAGCCTAATGCAGCAGCCTCAGGCTAAATCACATTTCCAAAAGTGTGGCTTTCAATATCAAGCCTACTCCTGAGGAACTGGCAAATGCTCAACAAGCACAACACGCAGACAACTGGCAGCCTGAGTCATTTTCGCATGTGATTGTTGAATGTGACAGATTGAGAATAGCAAGGAGTACGAGTTCATGCTATGAGAGTGAAGTAACCCAGCATCCGCTCGCTGGCTCCAGCCTACGGATGGATGTGGAGTGCTGCGGCGAGAAATGCCATCGAGGGTTTGAAAAAAATGGGTTTAGCACACATGTTATTTTCTTCCTTTGCTCATTTTTATTTCACCGTAGATTGTTTCTTTCTTCTCTTTATGGCAGATGGAAAGTAAGAGAAGAGCCCTTGAAGCATATTTGTAATGCCTGAATTGCCATTAATTTATTCTGCTTTTTGTTTTTTTTCTGAATACCTTTTGCCTTTCTACTTTACACCGATGCTGGATTGACCTTTTTATTCCCTGGTAGTTACCGCTCCAGCACACTGGCTGAACAGAAACGGTTTCAGATAAAACCGGGGTAGATGTGCTTATGGAAATGATCCCTTCCAAACCAACCTAGCGGAGCTTTCCTTTCAGAGCAAACTGCAACGGGCTGGGGAAGGCCAGGGAAGTTACCGATGAAATCTCTGCTGCAATCAGACCGTCTGTGGCAGTTGATCAAAATAGTATATCTGAGCAATTTATTGTTCATAAATGTTCAACGCGTGATCTCTGCCAGCACAGCGGAGCGCATCGGCTGTTTGAGACAAATCCGTAACGTGTTCTGCACCGAGTTGGTGTTTGAAGTTTGCTGCTCAGGTATATAACATTGCATGTGAGGGATTAGTTCATTTAACCTTTGTAAAACAGTGTGCTTGATTAATTAGTTGTAGAGGTGTTCTGAAGGTGTTGGATGAGAGGCACTGTGGACCAGTGGTACCAGTGACGTGTTGCAACAGAAGCAGATGTAAAGACTCTGAGATGTCTAACGTTGATGCCAGGGCCCTGGCAAACACAAAAGCCTCTGCACAGGCTGAGAAGGATAAAGGTAAATTTTTGACGTGTCCAGAATGTTTTCCGTTCTTTTTCTCCTGTAAGATCTTACGTGTAACCATGGGTTCGGGACATACGTGGTTCTGGTTACAACAATTGGAAACAGGTCTTTTTTTCTGCTTTAATTCCCTTTTCATCAAAACTTTAGGAGGGTAACAATTCCTGGGAGTCCGTTGGCTGCAGCGAATGGTGAGTACCTAGACTGACTCCACCAGTCTCCATTTTATTTTACAAATAATTATGGGTAATACGTTAACACAAGAAGAGCCCGGACCTTTGCTGCCTGATGTGCCAGGCACAGTCACCACAGCAAGAGAAAAAGATTAAATACACTCTTTGTATTTGTGAGCCCTGGGCCTTTATTCTTGCCAGCCTTAGGTGATTTATCGCTTCAGATCTGCGTTGCCGGTTCGGGGTCGATGACCTGGTGGGGATGTGTGGAAGTGAAGTGACCTGTACCGAAATTTGTTTATTTAAACCTGTATTTATTCGGCGAATCTTTTGCTGTTGTTTGCCGTAACGGCTGTTTGTCACAGCAGCAGCCCGTCGGTGATGTGCCGGCGGGGGACGGGCCCAGGAGAGCGCCCAGGACGCGGGTGTGTGGAGCTGCCCTTGCCGTCTTCTCCATCTCGGTACCTCCACGCCCGTCCGTGGGTCCGACATTCGCATGAAACTGCTCCAGCCTCAGCACCTTTCCGACCTTCCCTTTAACCTCATCTCCTTATTCTGTCCTCGATGTTGCTCTTTATTGAATATATTCACAAATTCGGCAAAATCTCGGACTCTTTCTCCTTAGCGTGGCTGTGTCCTGCCCCCGCGGCTGTCCCTGCACAGGCCGAAGCTGCTCCTGATGTGCCGGGGCAGGAGCGGGACATCGGGCTTCGACGCTGCCCGAGCTGCGGAGAGACTGTCCGGTGCCAGACCGCGCTGCGGAGCCTGCTCTTGCGAATAACGGACAGCAGGTGGTAGCACATGTTCATTTCATTACTTTTAATTTTTTTTAAAGAATTAGGCTTTGCAAAGCTTCATCTTTTTTTATAAAAAGGGGTAGGGGGGGGGAAGATTGCTTCCAGAGAGGACGAGCCCCTGACTTGCTTCCAAGTAGTTCTGTTTTTCCACGAAAACTAAAGCCCCTCCCTTCCACTCTGACATTTCTAGAGACAGTTTTCCTCCGTGAGCTCCTTCGCCGTGCTACCAAAAGAGCTTGTCTTGGCTTGACTCTGGAATCCCGTGCGGGATAATTTTGCTGCGGAAGCATGCAGGGAGTGCTGAGCAAGCAGAGCACCGGGGCTGGGAAAAGCAGCGAGCTCCGACAGACTCTGCGTTACCTGCATGGGAACGCCGAATGAAACTGGTTGCATCAGCTAGCAGCGCTGCTGAAAGGAAACGGCCTCTTCCAGCCCCAAAGGCTCCCCCGAGGTGTGACGATGGCCAGGGCAGCGCTTCAAACAGACGGGCTCTGGCCACTGGGTTGCGTCTGCCCTCCAGCTGGCAGATAAAACGTACAGAGCCTGCTGCCCTACGAGCTGCACGTCAACAGGAGCATTGTAAATTATTTTGGACAACCATTCCTGTAAGTTTTGTGATAAAGTGGTGCTTTGTGTCGGCCTGGTGAGAACGTCTGCATGGGACTGGACGAAGATGCAGACGCAGTTTTGAAGCATTCAGCCCAGTTAATTTGCGTGTCAATAATACATTCGTCCCGTGATTTATTTAGTACAGACACTTTGTTTACTGCTCCCTTTGGAAATATTTCAGCTCCAATAAAGGTGCAAACTTTTTTTTTTTTTAATAACTGGACTTTGATAATTAACTTGCGTGTTATGACACTGCTGTGGCCTGAAAAGCAGAGCTTCAATGAAATGTTCTTAAATGAAATTAAGGTGATCTAACCTCAGGTTTCTCATTTGACGGGGTTTATAATTGCTTTCAGACTGCCCTTCAAAGCGCCCACATCTGGACAACAACATCTGCAGTTTGGCCACTGGGATAACGACGGAGTTCTTTCCTCGTCAGACCTGGGCCGGGGCACAGCTGACGTGTGCCAGGAGGCTTAACCCTCCTACATGGCGTGTATTTTCAGGTGTAGCTGGTCATGTAAGAAATATTTTACGTCTAATCTATTATATTTGTATATATCTGTTTGTAGTTGTGAGAGCAGAAATGCCGGCGTTTTATGCTATAGGAAATGGATGCTGTCACAAGAATATGTGATCCACCTTGGCTCTGCTTATTCTGAACTGGTTAGGTTTTTTTGGGATTGAACTATAAGCCTACTGTAATTAAATTGTGTTTGAGGTTTTATCTCTTGCTTCTGACAAGCCAGAACTTTTCTTCTTCAGCAGCAGGCTGGGATCCTGGTCCCAACTTAAATGTAGAAAAAGTAAAACAACTTAAAGTAGAAAAAATAACAATTCTCCAAGGAACTAGCCCAACTTCCAAACCTTCCAGAGGTTTGTTCTGTGTAGTTTAAATTAGTTCTCGATACACTGTAGTCACTGTGTCATCTGTTTTTCAGTGCAAACCTGTCTCAGGCAGGTGCTTATTACAATGCGTGGCATTATTAGCTTTTCTTTCATTAAACTTTTACCAGTAAAACCTCATTAATTCTCGTCTAGGTAATCTAGAAGATGAATTATCACTGCAGTCCTCCTGTTTTCCAGAGTTGTAGTTAAGCCAAACCCCAACTTTTCCAAAGAGTGGGTATTAATTTTGTGTCCCCGTCAGCTGGTAAATCACACGGTCAATGTTAATAGCAGGAATGGCTCCTCAATGAGGTTGCATGGTTCTGTTATTTTTCACAAAGTTTACAGAAAAAACCCACTAGCTAGTAAATCATCCCATAAAAGACACGTTTTAAGTGGAGGAGAAGGGGAGTTGCTAGTGATGACTTATTTGTTCTTAAGTGAATGCAGAAGTAGCAACCGATACGAAGTTACTGTCAAACTCAGCCAGATCCTGATGTGTAATTGCCACGCGCGGCTCCTGAAGGGTGGTGCTGGCAGAAGTACCAGTGCTGGTAAGTAAAATTCCCTCCAGGACAGGACGACAGCAAAGCTCTGGGAACAAGTCCTAAGGTAGACTGGGTGTCCTGCCAGTAGCCTTCACTGCGGTGACGTGGGAGGAACCACCCGTTGTAGGAGTGCAGATGGCTCATGCTGTTAGAGATGTCCCTGACAGGCTGGTCAGCTCTTTATTTAATTACAGTACAACAGGGGACATGCTATTAATTGTAGATGGAACGTGGATGTGCAGGATGGTGCCCAGCTCTACAAACAGGACCTAAACCCTGAGTCTCCCCTCCATCTTCTCATACTTGGGGCTGATGACATTGGGGGCTGGATCGGGGTCTACTAAACAAATTCCTTCCTTTGTAAGGTGTCTTTTATGGCTCGCAACAGAAGAATCCGAGCTGTGAATAAACATGGAAGGTGGGACTGGGACAATCTTTCTGGTTTTGCTTAGTGGTGTAAATGATTTAACTTTGTTTCTAAGCTGTGCCTTTAAAAAAAGAATTGCTCAGAGAGCTCAGAGAGCTCAGAGCCTCATTCAGGAACAGGCACTCCAGTCTGAAAGTCCACCCGAGCTCTGGTTTTCTCTGATTTGGGAAGCTCTACCATTCAACCCCCCTTGGTGGTAGTTCACATGGTGCAACACTTCACCGCGTCCCTTAACTGCCATTTGACATCATTGTTTTCTAGCCAAAGTGAGAAAGTGTGCATGCCTAGAGACTAAAGGGACGCTTCACTTAATTTGGGCAAAGAGCACGGTGCTCACGTCATCGCTGATGGGCGCGCAGGTTAAGGGCTGTCTCCTTCGCTAGCTTAGCCAAGCTCTACATCAGCTCTGGCCCCCGCGGCTCCGGCTTTTTGCTGGGGATGTCACGGGTTCAGTTCTCTGGCTGTCGGCCAAGGCCGCTGATATCTCACATAGAGTGTCCTGCTGTTAGATATAGATGGGGGCTACGGAGAACATTAGCAATCAGTGCAACTCCTCCCTATACGGTGGAGATACAGTACCCTGCTGGGAGATGCCCATGGAAAACTCCAGTAAACCTGATATAACAATCCATCAACTGACCTTTGATGTCTGCAGGTTTCAGCCGAAAAACGTTTAACCTACGGAAACAGTAAATCTCATGTGTTCCCAAGTGGATCTGAACAAGGGCAAGCTGAAAATATATTTAGAGCTTTTACTATAGATTTGTGGGGTTAGTATGGTCCAGCCAGAGGGAAAAGGTTTTCCTTTCTGTGAGAGGGTTCTGTTGCCGGTTACCCTACAGAGACCAGATCCTCTGAGTCTTGTTTTGTTAGAAAAAAGCTGCTCAGCCAGAGAAGAGACTCAGGCCATGTCTGTGTTTTTCTCATATTAAATAGCTTTCATTTAAGTGTTTGTGATGCTTAGGTGATGGTTGTGGAGGTCAGAATGGTTCAGGGGATTTTATTCTGTGTAATATTACTGGAGCACTGTGTCAAGCTCCGGAGCCCCCAACACAAGAAGGACATGGACCTGCTGGAGCGGGTCCAGAGGAGGCCACAAAAATGATCGGGGGATGGAGCACCTCTCCTGTGAAGACAGGCTGAGAGAGCTGGGCTTGTTCAGCCTGGAGAGGAGAAGGCTCCAGGGAGACCTTACTGCAGCCTTTCAGTACCTAAAGGGGCTTATAAGAAAGACGGGGAAAACTTTTTAGCAGGGCCTGTTGTGATAGGACAAGGGGTGATGGTTTTAAACTAAAGGAGGGGGGATTCAGACTAGACATAAGGAAGAAGTTTTTCACACTGAGGGTGGTGAAGCACCGGCACAGGTTGCCCAGAGAGGTGGTAGATGCCCCATCCCTGGAGACATTCAAGGTCAGGCTGGACGGGGCTCTGAGCAACCTGATCTAGTTGAGGATGTCCCTGCTCATGGCAGGGGGGTTGGACTAGATGGCCTTGAAAGGTCCCTTCCAACCCAAACTATTCTATGATTTTTCTAGTGTACATCCCTGGAGGCTTGTACAGCCGCTAAGGAACACAACCGGCCCTGCTGCCAACCGCATCCCACCACTGCAGAACGGAATGAAGAAAATCATAATGCAATGCAGCAGGTGAAGTAACCTTCTGGCTCAACCCCACGGAAGAGCTGGAAGCGAAGGAGGAGCAGCCCAGGCTGCAGCCGTCAAGGGGGAGCGGAGGCGATTAGCAGGCAGGAATGCAGAGGGGAGATCTGCTCCAGACCCCAGCGGTAATAAACTCAAGCTGCAAAAATACCCTTTTTTTGATGGGAGATTTCAGGAATTCTGACAGTTATCGCTGAAAACCAGACTGCAGCCCCAATCCTCCTTTCTCCAAGTGTGAGGATGTGTAGGTTCAGATCAAAGGATCTGGTTCATACTTACTTTGTAGCTGCTCGTTGTGGCCCTACAAAGCATTTCAGTGCTTGTGCAATGAATGTGAATAATTTCATTGATCTCATTGAAACTGTTTGTGTATTTAAAATTAGGTGTTGGAGTGCTTTGCGTGGTTATAAAGGCCTCTAGGAAAGAAAAAAGTGATTTAAGGGAAACATTCAAGTGCTTCTAAAAAAGAAACTCCTCCTTAGTGCTGGACTGGCTGAACTCAAACGAGACTTATCAGACCACCTCTTCAAGTCAGATTAAAAAAACAGATAATGCAGCGTAAAAGAGCCTATTTTTAAAAGAAATTACTTCTTTAAGCATCAGTTCCAGTAACTTTGTTAATGACGCAGTATTACTTGATGCGTCATAGGGTGTGTTGGGTGTATTACACTATATTACATAGTGTAAAATTGTTCTCATTTGGCAGGAGAAATGTTTGACAGTATTTTGAAGGGCCTGTAGCTTGTCCATAAAAGACCTTTGTTTTTCAACTGCCGTACTGGAATGCCCAGGAAAAGTGATGCTCCATACAACCAAGTTGTAAAAAAGAAAAAGGCATTTCTGGTTTTAGCTCTGATAACCAGTATAGGCAGACGTAAAAGACTTGCTTTTGTTTATTTGTTTTTTCTGAAAGATTAATGATTAAAAGGATTGCTTCATATTTTTAAACACACTAACAGATAAAAAAGGTTGTGTAAGATATGACTTAATCCTCAGATTTTTAATACAAGTTCTGCCTGCTCCATAGTGTCTGATCTACACTGTTGCTCACGGAGGTGACTGAATTGATGCAGATGTTTTCCTTCCTACATGGCTGGTAACAGCTGAACACACAAATCCCAGCCTTTCCCAGTCAGAACCGATTGGTTGCCTCATATGTAGCTTAGTAATACGTAGAAAGTAGATTTGAAAATGTTACGGGGAACTAAGCAATTGTCATTTTTGCCTGCTTTGTAACCCCAACCACAGAATTCATCAGGAGGTTTCTGTATCAGCCCAGATGCTCTAGTCCAGCCACCAGCCGTGGGGTAAAGACACCTGAGCTTCAGTAGGTGTAACTGCACCCAGAAAGTAGGAGGAGGGTTGGGTGCTCCCAGGAGTGGTAGGTAGTGGTCTAGTTTGAACAAAGACCCGCGCTGAACGCCAGCTCAAAGTCGGCATTGGTTTTGCCTTTGCTCATTTAAACCCGTTTCTTCCCTCTAATCGATAGCTGCCCTTAGAGCATCACTTCAATTGATTGAAATGGAGATAACTCTGTTACAGGTGGTCCTTGTGCACTTCACAGTGTCAGAAAGGGCACTATAATGAGCAATCTCTCTTTGGCACCGCTCCCCGAGATAGCTGTAGTAACTCCGAGGGACTACTCCTCACTTCCAAGCGTCTACGAGAAAGTATCGTCCCAGACGCTCATCTCTGGAAGACAGCGGAGAAGCTGAATCAGAGAACAGGCAATTTAAAAAGAAATGGTATAAAACTATTTGCCCTGTTTGCCTTTTAGAAACCAGGTTGCGAAGCGGCACAGGAGAGATGCCGGGTGTGGTATTTCATGCCGTGTCCTGAGGATGCTGGAGACTCACTTCCAATACCCAGCAGGAGCAGGAGGAAGGCTGGCGTGCCCTGCGGGTTGGCTCGACTCGCAGGGAGGCATCGCAGAGCTTCCCCACAGAGGACGCGACGCGCCTGAAAAAGTTCAGCTCGCCTGCGCCAGCCACGAAGCGGAGCATTACACAGAGCACTCGATTTCCTACAGTCGTTTACTCGCTTGTAAGAAATGGAAAGCAAAAGTACCTCTGTTATCACAGCTGCCTTTGTAGGGAAAGTGGGTGACTTTATGACCCTGTTACAAGCATTTTATTACTTAACAGTAATTCCTACATTCTTCTTTTGTTTCCATCTCACTTGAAAGTAAGATGATTTGGGGGTAAATACCTACTTTTCAACCAACAGTCTTTCCTTGGGTTCTTAATAAATCTTTGGAGGTGTTTTGATTCATGCACGTGCCTACCCATCTGCCAGGGCTTTTGTAAACCAGGACCTCCCTCTTCTGTCGCTGCCCTGCCCCGCACCGTGCCTGCCCCAAAAGCGATGTGGCCCTTTCCCATTGACGTGGCAGCTCCTTCTCCTTCTCCTCCCTCTCTCCTGACTTTAGTATCTTCATCCCCTGCCCTGACTTCACTCAGAAGACCAGGACTCCCTACCCTCAGATCCTATTTTGATTTTTATTTTTGCTGAGATGTCACATAACTGAGTAGCTAGTGGTTGTCTAGCAAAAAGCCAAAGAAGGAGAGTTACTATTAATTTGGGAAAAAACCACCCCACAAATGCTAGATGTTTTAAAAACATAATAATGTTTCATTATGTTTTAATGTTTTAAAAACATAATAATTCCATGCTATCCATCCTCCCGACTCTCACCATTTATAAATTTACAGCTCTCCAGAAGAACACACTCCTTAGCACAGCGGGATCCTGATTTGATCCTAATTGTGACTGCTGGGCCTGAATACGCTGTTTATAAGCAAACCACGCACGTGCCGCAGCGGCAAGTGTCAGGGAGCCTAAGACGGGTAACCGGATTATCCGGCAGCCGTCACCTCCCTGCCCCACGTCGTGCGAGACCCTGACTTACCCGCGCAGGGAGGGCAGGGACGCGCAGGCACCAAACCTGCTCGTGCGCAAAACTTGGAGAGCTGAGAAGGCCAAATTTTGCTGGGTTAAACTCAGGACTAAGCCAAGCAAAGCTCTGCTGGGACCCAGCGGTGACACTAGAGGCTGCCAGGCAGCCCCTGTCACCTGCAAATCCATTTCTGTATGAGGCAAAGCCTCACCCAGGTCCCTGCGGACACGAGTGGGTGAAGCGCCCTGGAGATGTCCCAGGGCGGCCGGTCCTGCACCGCCAGCAGCCTGGCCAGAGCGGTGCGGGGCTCGGCAAGGCTGAGCTGCCCCTTCGCGCCCGTTTTCCTCTGCTGCCTCTTGGGAATCTTGGAAAGCAAAGCCAAGGCATGAAAATCATCCACACATCTGTCTTACAGGCAAATTAGTTGATGCTCTCCCGCAGTTTCTGCCAGAATGTTACAAGAAAAAAGGCTCAACTATGTTATAAATACCTTGAAACCTTGCGTGTGAAGGTGGTTCTGGGGTAATTACAGTATTTCTGTACTTTAAGAATTGCGTTGGGATTGACCTTAACGCTCCCTCATGCACAGATCCCTCATTTGTCTGCAGTCATCTTTTCACGGCAGGTACTGGCATAGCTGCAGACAGGGGCTAAAATCCACGTGCTGCTTTACACTGTGGTGGTAACCTCCAGGTAAGGCACAGACGGATGGGTTTCAACCCTTTATAACTTAGTGATTCCCTAAAATTTTTCTAGTCAAAATACAAATTATACAAATTTTGCAGATGTAGATTGCAAAAGAGAATACAGACGTTTACAACTGTGTCTTCCAGACCACTTAATAGTCTATATAATGTTCAAAATTTGTGAGCCACTGATTGAACTCCACTAGAAAATATTACATTGTACGTTGGAAGTCCTCTAAAACCTTCCTGCCCTCCCTCCCAGAAGAACAGACAAGTTATCTCATGGCCTTAGGCAATTCTGCTTCTGCATCGGCACTGAGGGCCCGGAGGAGCTCAGCTCCGGGGCTGCCAGAGGAAGAGCTCATGCTGTGCAAACCCCACTGTACCTCGCTGTGGTTCCCCAGTGGAAATTACAGCGAGATAAGTCCGCTTCATTTCATATCAGCTGGAATTCCTGCAATGTGTGGTTTTAGTCTGATAATATTAGCCAGTCATTTTAGATTTTAAGGGTTGCTTTCCCAGTGGTGTGAAGGTGTAGGAGAGCGGAGTTCCCTCTCACTCATCGACGTGTACAAGAAGGCAGCACAGCACGAGAAGGTCAACGCTTGCTAAGATCCTGCGGAAGAATAAACTGAAAGAGATTTGAAGTTATTTATTGAAATACTTTTAGAACGATTAATCATACGTGCTTGTAGTCTTCTTTCATTAAACAAGTCACTTGTCTATAGGACGATCCATTTTGTGTCCCATAGTGCTACAGAACTCAGCAGTGCCAGTGCTTATGGAAGGTGTGCCAAATGGTGGATGCACAGAAAACTAAACATCTCCTCCTCCAGAGCCGTCAGCGGCAGCCTCCTCCACTCTCTATCAAGCTGGCTGGATTTAAACAAGTGATAAAGTGCAGGATTTTTCTCTAGGCTCTGAGCAACCTTCCATTTTTCACGTTTGTATTTGTGTCTGCAGGTGGCATCTGCTCCGTAAGACAAGTTAATTGAAAGCCTACTTTAATCATAAAATGTGGGAAATAGCTGGAGGGTGAAATATCAGGCTGGGATTATGAGACTAAAGCTATGTTTTATAAAGGAAAACCTTGTGCCTGGCAATTGTCCTTGTAATGTTGCAAGAGCTGGAGGCGTTGAATTAATTCCCAATACAGCTGAGTTCTAATTATCCAAATAGATGAGGGGACCCGGCAGCGGTACATCCCCCCCGAAAGCTGGCAAAGCCACTTCAAAGCAGCGTGTCGGTGTTCCCTGAGATGCTGTTGTGTGTGTGCAGCCGCCACTGGTGCCACCTCAGTCAATGTAGGCTCGAACCGCAACGATGCTTGGGTTTGTTGCTTTTAAATAAAAATGGGACATCCACTTACTTAGATAATGCAAGTAGGAGGACATAACTCATGCTGAGATAATAGAGAGTGGGGTACAAAAGGAAACCAGAAAAATGAGGTTTCTGCAGAGGAGCTTGCAATCTCTAGCCAATTTTCCATGTATTTTGAAGGAGATGATACGTTCCCAAAAGGACAAAGCCAATAGTTTATGATCTGAGGGCTTATCTGTCACTCGCTGATGGTGTCTCAGTTTTCTTTCTTTCACCTCTCTTGCTCCTGTGAGTAGAAGGCCAGGGGAGAAGGCAGAGCACGCCTGTCAGCAGGGTTTCCAGGCTTATTGGTGTCGGATGCACACAGAGGTGTCAGAGGAACTAATACTCCTGCCAGCGAGGCGGAGTGACAGTGCAGAGAGAGATTGCTGGGAGGTAGATGGAAAAGGAAAGGGAAACCACAGGACGGCAGCGCACGGGCAGGTCTGCGCTGGGGTTGCTCATTGATTGCTCTTCGGTGCTGAAATCTCAGGGCCTCTGGTATTTAACGTGACATTATTGCTAAAATAATCAGTCGGTGACAGACTTGAAAGATTTAATGCAGGGTAGAGCCTAGAGACTGGCTCATATAACCGCATGTATTTTGTTCCATCAGCAGCTTTCTGCTTGGAGAGCAATATCATAATCATCTTCTTCCTTAAAACGCATTGATTGTCTCCCAGACAGGTTGTCCAAGAAGAGTCACGGTCTGGCGGGTCAGGTCGCTCTGGCGTATTCACCGGGAACAGCTGATATAGCTGAAATTCAGGCGGAGAAACGCGTCCCGCCAGGGCGAGCGGGGCTTCTGCAGCCAGGCTGCCCCTCCAGATACTTCATTACTCAGGGAAAGGCTGCGGCAGCAACGGAGGTCTGAAGGCAAGCTGCCCCGCTGACGTCCTCAGGGCAGGGTATGTCCACATCGAGCTTAAGGTTATCACCAGCATTTATTTTAAATTGACAGAATAGGGTGTGGTATTTTGGGCCATGGGTGGAATGTGGGTTTTTGGGTGTTTTCCTGATTTATGATTGGAAATACTTAAAAAGCAATTTCTGTTTTGCAGAAGAATAGCTATGTCATCTTCCTGTGAATAACGCAGGGTGTTCACATCTCCATGGCAATTGGACGTGATAAAATAAACAGATGTTCTGAGGTTCTTCTACAAGAAAAGTCCTGTAAAGGTTTGAGGTTTAGTGCTCCTAATGCACATATATCCCTTTGCCTTCACATTTCTCAAAAATAACAAGGTCTGCCACGGGACACGCTACAAATCATGGGAGAAGCAAATACAGATCTGAAGAGAATTATGGCTGGAAAAATTTTCATTAACTTTGTTTTAAAAATATTGGAGAAGATTTTAGGAATAAGGCACTTGACTCGACATGCCTACCCTTTATTTCCATCTGCCGTAATCCTGTCTTCAGCTTTCATTTCGTATCCTAATTCCTTTCCGCTTTCATAAATGAGTAGAGGTATCTCTTAAATTCCTCTGTCTCAATCCCTTGCTCTCCACAGGCTGCAGTACAGCAGCCCCTCGAGGAAGAATACTTATGCTAAATATCCCTTCTGCCCAACACAAGCACATTATATGGCTTTTTACCGGTGTGTTTTCGTGGACACGTACACACGCATATACGTGTTCCCCCCCCCGCCCAATTTCAGGAAGCCGTAAGAGACCACAGCAGCCAAATGAATTCGAGCCGTTATTTGAGCAAACGTCAGAATTTGTTGACCTTCCTGGTGCAGCTGCAGAGCCCTTGTGCCCGAGCCAGCTCCCGCGGGGCGCAGGGCGACTGGGAAGGTGCTACGGAGATTTTAGGTTGCATTTGCTACATGGCTAGCGGCGACGAAGAGGAGGGGAGGGTTGCTGTCTAAGCCAATTTATTCTTGTCGATATTTCACTGGTGAAAGCCCAACATGAGAGTGTAGCTGCTCAGGGCTCCGTACTGCGCATGGCCTCGCAGACACGCTGCTTTCCCAAAGGCTTCATGCTCTTAGAGAGATGAAGCAGAGAGTGGAAGGGGAGCGCGGGGCAGCGGGGAGCGCAGGTCTCTGCCTGCGCTGAGCAGCACCAAAGCCTCCCGGCTCCCAGCCCAGCAGCTCATCCACAGCTCTTCTTACCTTTTTTTTTGCATTCTTAAATGCATTTTGACAGACTGCGGTTGCTGGAACACCCCAGACCTTGTGAGAGACTCTCGGATGTGCAGTTGAGGATTGAAGTGTAAATAAAACATCTTTTGGCGAGCTAGCCCAGCTCCAGCGATAAGCCTGGGGGAAGAACGGTTCAGAGCCCGTTCCGCACATCCCAGCCAAAGCGACTGCTGACACACAGGGCGTCCAGTCGTTGTGGGAGTTGTCAGATTTGCTCGCGCTTCACAGTAATTGTAGAGAAGAGAGAATTTTATCCTCGAAGAACAATAGAAAGAGGTATTGAAAGTACATTCACCACACTTTCCATCTTTTCGGTACCCTTTAATTTCAGATGCATTGTTCCAAGTTTTGCTGAAATAATTATAAGGTGTTGGAGTTTATCATCTTCCTGGATGACAGTCCTACCTGGAAAAAGGCAAGGAATAAAAGCCATGTTAGCAGTTAGCCCTAGGCTGGTTCCCACTGTGAGCCAAGCCCTCTGTTCCGGAGCTCAGCTGTTTGCCGTTGGCACTCCATTTATTTAAAAGCTGTTAAAATACCCAAATATTTTTTTCCCTAGGAATTTGATGAAATTGAATGTAATTAATTTCCGTGTTTCTAGCAAGCAGTTAAATTATTTTTGCTCCACATTAGCTAATAAAGCTCTCAAGATGGAAAGCTGTTTTCCTGCCACAGTGAAGCAATATTAATATTTTGCTCTTAAAACATCAGCATTTATCTGAGGGTCACAAAACATTTTGCAAAGGTGGATGAATGTAAGGGTTGGTATGTATACATACATACATACATACATATATATATATGGACCATCTGTCACGGGCATTTCTATCACAATCTGTTGTTGCTGGCTGCAGTCACAGCTGGTTCCGGCTGGGGTGAAAGCTGACCCTCGCCAAGGAAATGTGTTAACTTCCAGACCTCGGAATTCTTTAGAGGTGGTTTAAGAAGTTTGAAAACACCCATTCAGTCTCTTTTCCCCTCTACTCCCATAAAAGAAAAAAGACTGGGAATTTTTTGATTATGCTTTTTGCTAAAAAAACCCAAGTGAGCAAACAAAACCCCTCGGCTCCAGTTGGCTGGAAGATTTATTAGGGTGAGTTGGAGGGAGCTAATTTTCTTGAACGGTTTCAATTTCATTTCTAAGCTGAAAGAAAATAAATTTTGAAACCTCCATTTTTTTATGAAACATAATGCTGTTTTCTAGCCAACCCTAAGTCTAAAAACAACCAACCAAAACCTAACATGATCTAATCCTGGGTGCCAAGGAAAATCCTTTCTGACCTGGGTACGAGACCAGTGTGCTCCGGGCGGGCGCAGCAGCGCGGGGAAAGGTCGGGGCAGGATTTCTGGAGAGATTTTTTTCCTCTCCAGGAAAACTTGATGGGTGGCCCATCAGCCCTGGATCTCTTCCCTTTATCCAACCAATAATTCAGACTCTCAGTCCCCGGCCAAGTGCCTGTCCCTTCCGCAAGCCCTTCGGCCCCTGTCCTCTCTGGCAAGGGACTGGTTCCCCCTTGGTTGAGCAGTTAACGGCCAAGCCTCTTCACGTGGGCTTGTGAGATTTATCTTCTCCTGCATTTACCCTCGCACTCCTCGCCGCTCTCTCCTCTCCCCCCGCGCTGGCCGAGCCTGGCTTGGCCTCTTTTTTTTTTTTTTCCAGACTTCTGAGATGCTCCTTCTGCTCCAGCGCATGAGAAATGTGACCACACACATTGAGAAACAGCCTGCCTTGACTCCTTCCCGTGGAGGCAGATTTGCCGGGGAGGGGGGCAGTGAATAGACTCTTTCAGCCTGAAAAGCCAGAAAGCATCGGCGAACGTGCCCACAGCCAGGCTGGCTTCAGGGGTCTCTCCCCCCTTGCTGACCCAGCAATGCTGACGGTGAGCTTTACCCATATTTACACTTCTTACCCACGCAGCCTGCTCCTTACATCCCCTTTATAAATACATAAAACCGTGCACCGTGCAGAACCGAAATGCTGCATAAGCTCATGTGTAGTATTTAATCTTCAGGGCACACCGGTCTCATTTGCGGTATGACGTCGCATGATTCTGCCTGATGTCAAATGACAAAGCGTAGCACTCTAATAGAAAATTGCTTCCAGTTGCTTTCCAGCAAGTGAAATGAATCCAAGCCAGACCAGCCCGTACTACCCATATTCGCCCATCCGTGAGCAGATGAAGTTGCACAATGCACGTTCAACGCTGAGCGATTTCCAAAGCGAGAAGATAAGGGGATATGCTGTATTTAATTACGAAAGCAGCAGAGTCAGTTCAGAGATTTAGACTTATGAGCAGCTGTGAGGGTGGAAATAAAACAGCCCTCTTTCAAAATATCCTTTAAGATCCTTTGCCAAACATCCATGCTTATTCACCTTTCAACGAACACACTAGCCTTTTTAATTAAAAAGGGAGCAAATTCCATTATTATGAACTGCTGACTGTCAGTAGGAGAAGAAACATCTGTCCTGTGTTAACTAAACTTTCAGAAGGATTTTATTTCCCTAAAATGCCTCTTTTTTATAGGCTTTAGCTTTATTAATACTATAAATGCAACAAATTGTATCAATTTAAATATCCACCACATTTTATTCAAAATGAGCAGTACACCTGGCTTTTAATAACCATGGATGTAAGCCACGGAAGAGAAGTCTTTATGAAATGCCGTGAAATTTTTATGAAATGCAATGCAGTCCCTGGAAGTTCTGCCATTAGCTTTGCTGGAGTCAGCTTTTCCCTTCTGTACACTTTCAGCTGTCATTCCTTTCCCCAACATGGGGACGATTATCTGTCCCCTGCTGCCACCTGGACCTAAACCAGGCTGGCCAGGCCATCCCTTCCTTTCCATCCACAGCTTTATCAGCCTCCCCAACCCCACACCAACACCATCCGCTCTCCTCCCTGTTGCTTTGCTGAAGCGCAAACCAAAGCAGTCTCCAGGCCACCTGCCTGGGCTGCAGCCAGACTAAATGCAGGCATGTCTCGGGTCTGCCGCTACATCTGCACCGTGCAGAGATCCGCATCGCCATTTCGGTGTCTAAGCAACATAAATTAGGCTGCCTGGAGCTTGGCGGTAACGCAGCCACCGATTTACTGAGGTGGGCAGGAGGACCTTAAGCCGTACCACAGCATCAGCTGGTGCAGGATGCGTTCCCCCATCCCTTGGCAATATCACAGCTGCTGCTCTCCCTGCCTCGGTCCCTCCCTCTCTCCCTCCCTCCCATCCTTCTCCCCTACAGCTGACTGGTTCCAGTGCAAGAGCTGACTCACTCCAAGCCGCCTGGGCTATCTACAGTGGATGCTGCCAGGTATAAGCTTGACAGATAGTAACTATCCATCTTGGACTTACTCATAGCTTCCAGCAATGCTGGTTTTATCAAACTGCAGTAGCTAAAGAAAGCTCTTTTCCCTCTTCAGGAACTCAACAGTCACCACCTCCCAGGGCATTTCCTAAAATGGAGAAAAAGACATGCACCGCCACTAAGAAAATAGACGTTATAAATACTGACCGGGTTGGAAAACAAGTGTTTGATCCCCATTCTTCAGTGCTGGGTACAGCAACAGAAAATAACCTGAATGACTTCTATCATCAATAAAGACGCTCATCTAGACTCTAGGAGAGACTTCAGATTTTCTGGAAAACAGCACATGTTGCTACATACGCACAAAATGCCTGGCTTGGATATTTTATTTAGCTTGGTTTGTTTTCCAGTTTCCACTTCAGGCTTTGGAACTGGCCTGATTTTCACACCTGAGGCTCACAAAAGGTCTGTAGATCAGTGCTAGACATGAGGGAAGGGGGCAGGAGATGGCTGGCAGGGAAAGCGATGCCTCCGGAGCCCAAAGGGTAATTATTTATGTACCCAAAATATCAGTAGCTGGAGCACTGGTTGGAACAACAGACCAGAGCACTGAGAGCTGTTTCATGTTGAGGGAACGGGACTCCTCCAACAAGCGTTGCACTCATCGGTGGAATTTCTAAAGCAAATGGAGCCACTGCTCTGCCTCTTGTCCCGGGGCCCTGACCCAGAGCCCGCTGCAGCCAACAAGAGTCTTTCCATCAACTTAAACACACTTGGGATGGAATCTGAGGTACAAAACCACTAGATCTTATGCACAGAAAAATAATTAGAAAAATTCTGTTGCCTGCAGTTGTTACCATCTCACATGTTTGTGGATTTGTCTGGCTGGACACATGGTTAGAAGAAAGAATTAGGACTATACACATCCCCCCCTAGAGAATTAACTTCCCTTATTCCCATCTGACCAAACCACCAACCCCAACAAACATCTTGACACCAGACTCTTTTCTAAGAGGTTTGCTAATCTGCAATGGAAATGAGGCTAAGAAGGCCAGATTCCATTGCTAAACTGGTGAGGGTGGAGTGTGCATAAATCAGGGGCAAAAGTCTGACTGAAGAACTCTAGATAAATCCATCTTGCCCACAGAAATCTTTCAGCTGGAAATACACTCAGCTGGTTGGGGCTTAGGAGGCTGGGATCCTCACTCCAGTTTGGCCATGGGCCCACTGGGTGATCTGGGGGAGTCACCTTTGTTCTGTGTGCCTCATTGGAGGCACGTGAATTACTCCGCAATTAGATGTTCCTGGCAGTCCAGATGCTTCACAGCTATCGGGGCTTTTTCCTTCACACTCCTGGGCACTCTATAGAGAAATCTTGCAAAACAGAGACTCTGGAGGCACAGTCAAGTCAGAAGTAAATCCTGATGTCGGAGTGTCTCCAAGCCTTTCCTACAAACATGACACTTCTGCTGACAGATCTTTCGCTCATGCCCCGTTTCACGCCCACTTAACCTGCTTTTACACATCTATTGGGAGAAACGGTTTCTTGCCGAAAAAAAAAACCATTCATATATGATGAAATAATGATGGTGCTGGTGAAGCAGCCCTTAGTCAGAGACCTGAGCTGCGGGAGCTCATTACTCATAGCGAGTACAGCCTTACTTCTGCCAGTGCCCTTCCTTGCTTAGGATCAAGCTGAACAACCACGCAGCCAGTGTATCTTCACTGCCATCAACGGAGGTTCGCCTCTTTGTGCTCGACTTGCATTTGCCCCCGTATTTACACGTCTGGTAAAGATCCAGTTGCCTTTTTTTTTATTTGGGCTTTGGCAAATGACAGTCAGGAGAAACAATCTGAAATGTGTACACTAAACCTTCAATTGCCTTGAGCCAATGAGAAGCTGTGATTAATTTTAATCCTTTTAATGTTCAAATGCAAATCCAGAAATCGGAATTAATATATTTTGCTGGCATCACTAAAGGATTGTGAAACAGGAAATTAAGAGCACAATAACTTAAACAAAAACTTATGAAGAAATATTGGCAGTGGAATGGGTAATGAGTCAGAGAGAAGGTTGGGCTGTTCAGAGAAGCCTGTAAGAGCTGGGTACCAGTTTGGTGGGATTTGGGGACCTATTGCCCCTTACGTTTCTGGAAAATTCCAGCCCAAAGCAGTTGCTAACATTTCATTGCAAGTTTATCTCTTCATAGTAAAAATTCTTAATAAAATTAGCTTTCCTCTGACCTTGTGCTGAGTCCCAGCTAGAGCCCTTGCCCGTGGGTATTCCTGGAGCCTATTGTCTGCAGCAGAGGCTCTGATTTGTGTGGCACGGGAGGAGCGGAGATGGTCTCCCTCAACACGCCGGAGAGATGCTACAGTTTAACTGCTTCTTCTTACCGACACTGGGCAGCAGCCACGAAATGCAAGATGTAAAATGTATCTGGGGTTTCCGATCCTGTAGATTTTGGTTATGCATTGTCAATTGATCTCTAGTGCCGTTCATCATATTAAAAAGTGACATAAGTATTATTTGTACATGACAGTTACCCTACTAAATTACTTACAAAGATTTAACAGGTGAAAGACGTTTCCATGAGGAACAGGTGTCACGAGTGAGTACAGTCACACGAGCAATAAATAACAAGTCATAAAAGACCAACTCTGTAACAACAGATTAATCATCATTAGCCCTCTCTGGAATATTTATAATTGGAATCGGATCATTAATTTTCTGCCTACAACCAGCAACAGGTTAAGCAGCCCCTTTTATCACTGAGCTACGCCTCTGAAGGCCTGATCCTGGTCCTGTCTGCAGTCCCATGGGGCTAGAAATGATGTTACTCCAAACTCTGTGAACTGGTGCTCCTGGCGCAACGCACTGGGCTCCTTCGCGGCTACCACGGCAGGGGACGTCATCCTGCTGATGTACTCATAAAAATACCCCAAATATTCACTAGCCCGGGCGCTGGTCAGGTCCAGGGGGAATGAGTTTGGGAGTTGGTAATGTCTCTCTTTCTCATGCTGCCAGTCTCCGCCGTCTGTAGTCGTCTGGGATTATGTCTGAGCCTGCGGAGCTGAGGAATTGTGTGTGTGTGTGTCAGCCACTGCCGGAAATTCGGCATCTGGAATCGATTGTGCCACAGTCAGCCTGAGCTGAGCTGGGAGCCGAAAGAGCTTCAGACTGCATGGGTGCATTTTTTTTCCTCCATGCTTGTGGGATTTTTAAAGTGCAGAGCAAACTCAAAAAATTCCAAATCCCAACATCTCTAATCCTCACAAGTTGACTTCATATTCTTCAGTTTTAAGGGTCAAATTGTGACCCTTGTGCAGGAGCCGGGGAAAGCTCCCTCCTCCTGCCCTTTCAAACAGCACCCACCATTCCCAGGCACACTGCGCCCACAAAAAGCCGGCCTGGGAGAGTGCTGGCCCTACCTCCACACTGCCGGGGAAGGATGTGCAGCCCCATTTCACCTCTTTGCACCACTCACATAGCAGTGAAAGGACCACAGAGGGGGCTGAAAACAGCCCCTCCACAATCCCACGGCTGTCTCCGTGACGGGCGTCATCCCCGTGCTGTCTGCCTCCTCGTCCCCTTGGGCGAATCCACAGCGGGAAGAAAGATGGAGAGCAGAGGGAAGAAGAGGTAGAAAGGGTGGCTGGTGGGCTGTGCTCTGGTAGCGTGCGTCGTGCAGATCCGCATGAAGCAGGCGTGGGACTGCTCTGGCTACCCTGGGGACCATGTCAGCCCTCCTCTGTCTCCAGAGTGCCAGCGCCACACGAGGGTTTTTACCCCTTTGGCTTTGCTCAGTTTTGCTCTATTTTAAAGAGAAGTTTCTCTCTGAGGTTTTTAGAGGCTGCAACACGATGCATCTGTGCTGCAGGAGGCAGGAGCCAGAAGGTGGATTCGGTGGCCGTGCCTGGAGTCTGGTGCGTAGGGAGAGATGCCGGAGCATCACCCTGCTATGGGTCAGTCTGTGATACCTCTAGGGCTGAAGAACAGCTGCCACCTTTGTGGCACATGCTGCAAGGGTTCGCAGTGGCATAAACCTGGGAGTAAAGAGTTCACCCTATGGCACAGCCGCCTCCTGGGTAATGCCACAATATGTGGTGCGGTTAGTTGGGGTTTTTGTGTGTTTGAGGCTACTCCAGAACCGCACTGCTCAGATGGTGAGAAAGCCCCCGATTCCCAGCCTGAACTGGTCTGTGGTCGGTTAACCTCATCTGTTCCCCTGCCAAAACTGTTCTTAAATAGCTCTTCTCTCTCACAGGCATTATCTTTCCACATACTTATAGAAAGCAATCAGTGTCCATTCCCACTTGTGCAGACTGAAGATGTCATTTCTCAAAATCTGTCTTTGAGGAACTCCCCATGTGATCTGGGCAGTCAGCGGTTCCCTCTTCTGCTGCTGGTTTGGTATTTCCCTCCTCAATGCAAAATTGGTGTTTTCTCTTTAGCTGGGGAAATTACTTAATCAACGGTTCTCTATCAATACCCATTTCCTCCAATTTATTTGATTTTCCTGGTGATATCTAACCAAAGGCTTTACTGAAGTCCTGGTATCTGAGGTCTACCACATTCCTGTTGTTTAGAAAATCACATATCAAGGAAAGATTCTGTTAGTGTAACCGGTGCTACCTTTGATAACTTGCAATATGGGTTTATCCTGTTTTTCTACATCTGAATATGGAATGAGACTTCAGGCACACTCAGGTGCTATAATGGTTATTCCATGTATGAAATGCAGTGATTGAAGTTAAAGGAGAGATTTGAAGGAGATAGATATGGTCATCTTCCAGAAGACAGATAAAACATCAGGAAATTAGGTTTGGAGCAAAATTAAAATGTTTCGGGTTGTTAAATTTAAGAAAATCCTCCACTCTGTTGGATTTGAGACAAGCAAAAAAAATAAATTTGTGTTTCTCCTTTTAGGTTTCCTTTTGATGCATGACACTTGGAAGACTTTGGGTCTTGACAGGGCAAATGAAACTGTAGATCTAGTGAAGGAGACGTCGCCCCCCCCCCAATCTGTTATTTCTGCCTTTCTCATACTTTCTGGTCACCTTTCCTTCCCCTCTCTCAAGAGCTGCCAAGCTGGGGAGTTTGGTACCAGCTGGTGGAGAGCAAGGAAGTCTTCTGCGATGAAAACCATGAATGCTCTTATTTCAAAACACTAAAATAAGTAGCAGGAGGCTTTGCCCATGTATGATGAGCCTTTGGGGGTGGAAGGGACTTGATCTGCCCATCCCTGATCAGAGCCACCTTGTGCCAAAGAGATGGGAGAGATTCAGATCCAAGCCCCCAGGAACCACGTTGGGTTCAGTGTGGGACTTTGAGAGCTCAGCACAGTTTTGTCAACCTGGACATCCAAGCTTACAGTGGATGAAATAGTATAAGTTACATGGGAATGTCTTCTATCTTTCTTGCAGGCTGCTTTTCATGCCAGTCATAGAATCATAGAATCATAGAATGGTTTGGGTTGGAAGGGAACTTGAAGATTATCTAGTTCCACCGCCCTGCCATGGGCAGGGACACCTTCCACTAGACCAGGTTGCTCCAAGCCCCGTCCAGCCTGGCCTTGAACACTTCCAGGGATGGGGCATCCACAGCTTCTCTGGGCAACCTGTTCCAGTGCCTCACCGCCCTCATGGTGAAGAGTTCCTTCTTAATATCTAATCTAGATCTCCCCTCTTTCAGCTGGAGCCCACTACCCATTTGGACATCCTGTGAAGCGTCGCCTGGAGCGCAGCGTGCCGGCCCCACGGAGGGTGACAAGCACAGGAAACCCAAACAGCTCTTTCTCTGCAGATACAAACCAAGGTTTGCTCACGTGCCCTCTTGTGTACTGCCCTTACGTGTAACCTCATATGACTAATGAACAGCAGGGACTGCCCAGGCGTCCGGGTTGAATGTCACTCTCTTTCAGCGATGCAGGGGAAGGCAGTTCTCAAGTGAGGTCTCAATTGGGCTGGTTCTCCTGTGGTTTTGCCATATGAGTATATCCAAACCCCTGGTTTATGGGCAGAACTGTGCTGCAGTTTACCAGGATAGATTAGCGAAGACTGAACATTGTGTCATAAGAAACCGAATAGCAGCCTGTTACAATTTTTTACTTTATTGGCTTAAAAAACCACAAGTTGTAAGAGTAAAATGCCCCCTCAACCCCCAAAGCGACTTAGTGATTCAGATATTCCCGAGCTATCAGCCCCCCTGATCCTGCCACAGAATTTGTGGCAAACTCCAGCCAGCAAGTGATCAGTGAGGGATGTTTAAACTGAGAAATCAAATAAACCCTAGTGCATTCTGAAGGGGTGCAGATTTTCACTGCATATGAGTCTTGACAACGTACATTATGTCTACATTCAGCAACAAATCTGTTATCTCCTGGCCTCAAAAACATGCCACAGATGCAAGTTACAGAAAAACAGCTGCTACAAAAAGGGGATGTGTAAGTAGTTACCATCAAAAAAAAAAAAATCCACAAACTTAAACAAATGTGAACTACTATAATGTCTCACTGTTACCACAACAGAGCGAGCTAATCTGGTTTAGAAGGGAAATGATGCAAAGCACCGATCTCCAAATCAGGAACATCCCAGCAAGACCTCCCACAGCAACAAAAGAATGAAAAATAACAAGGAGAAAAAGACAGGGCAGACAGCATTACCTGGGCCGCGCGATCAGATCTAGAATCCCACGGTGTTATATGATGAAAACATTTACTGATTAAACCGCTTCCACTCTGACACTGTCACTAGTGGCACTGCAGTGTGGTACTTCCAGCATCCCTACTGCGAGCCTGTGCTTACCACAGGCTGGTTACACCATACAACGTGAGGTCTCCTAGATACGGTCTTCAGTGCACGACCCCAATTACTAAAATCCAGCTTTCTAATCAACCATATAGTTATGGTTGAGGAGAAGCGGCTAGATCTGGAATTAAAAAGCCCGTGGCTTTTAATTTGGCCACTGGGAACATTGCCTGCTGCAGATTTGGGCAGGGGTCATTAGGTCGCACGAACTGCCATGTGAGTATGTGACTAGAAGCGAAGTGAACCCTCAAGCACACAGAAACTGGCCATCTCCCAATTACAGGATCACTCTTTGAAAGGCTTGAGTGGACATGGTCAGCTTTTGGCCATGAAGTCATGTCAATGGAAAACAAATTCCAGCGAATGAGCTCTTTGACACTGTACCTGGTAAATGACAGCTCTTCAAAGTGCGATAAGAACGGGACTATGCAGAAATTCATTATGAAACGTTATACAACAGACAATGTATTCCGAGTCTTGGGTCTTAAAATCTCAAAATGTAGCCAGCTATTTGTACTCTTGGCTTTTAGATTTTCTTTAATTACTTCAGCCCTTGCCTCTTGATAGACATTTCTGCTACACGCTACTACAGAGCCTGCCCAGCTCCATTCCTGGTGTGACAGTAGAGTCTCAGACTGTCTACGTTTGGATATTGGAGTCTCAGGGTTGGAACTATTCACTAATGATGATTTTGGCCGCTGCAGTGGCATATTGGGCCCTAACATCTTGACTTCTTCCACTTTAGAAATCGGAGGGCATCTGCCTCCCAGCCATCTAATGGTTATGTGCCAAGGAGCTTTCTGCCCAAGTCTTTGCGGGCACATGAAGTTTACAAATACACAAAAAGAAAACGCCATATAGCATTTTCTCCTGCCTAAGTATCTACCACATTGTAACTCTGTAATTGCTTAGCTCTTTGCAATATAAAAAGAAGAGCTTATGAAAATTCAGAGGAAAAGCTCCCCAATTCCCCAAAGAACCAAAAATGGGAACAACATATTCTCAAAGTTCATCGTCAGCAGCCAAACTCTGATCCAACACAGATGTAGCTGAATATTGTAGATGGAGAAGATTATCATTTTATGTATTGTTTCTCTTGCTTTATCATTCTCTACATTTTTATGGGCTAGCCACATCTTGCTTCATGTATGAATGTAAATACATATGTAAATGAATACTATTGTGCAAAGTCTTTTTCTAATATCAATAATGGGATGTTTTCATCCCAGGGTTAGATGTACAGCATACTAAACTGCACGCTTTTGACTTTTGAGTATTATACTATTTCCTGATAATAAAAGTATGCAACCCCAGTTTATTGCTCTCCATTTAACAAAGGAAATCAATGTTTATTTTGTATGTCTGAAAAGTACAAACTCAATTAAAGGAATGACCGATGAAACACTGACTCAGGAGCTTGTACACAGACTTAACCACACATGTGGGAGAGGCCCCCCTGGAAGATTGATTATGCTGCCCATCGAGAATGATGCCAAAATCTATTAACTTCAACAGGAACAAGAACTGGCCAAATCTCCAAGAGCTCAGCCGGCCTCTCCAGGCTAAGGGTTGGCAAGAAACTTCCAGCATCCGCTGCAGGATCTTGTCTTCTGCCGTGTATGCAGAATTGCTCCTTCCACAATAGCCCACATTGACGAAGACCCCCTGCTGCAAAGGGCAGCCGGCTGGATTCGGGTACCTGGCGGTGCACAGCTTGGATCCCTCAAAGAATTAATCCATTCTTTTGGTATTAATATTACTGTACTTGAGCAATATGCAGGAGTGGGCAAAGGTCACAACTGAAAATGGCCAGTCTTGCCTTGTAACACTGAAAGGTGACGGCAATTTGCAGAGCGTTGGTTATGTATTTCCCATTCACAAACACTGCAAGTTTCAAAAATGCCTAATGTCGGTTATTTAAAATGTCACTGATAAATTTTAACAGGCTTCACTCTAGCAGTTCTATATCTGATTTTTAACACATGAAAAATAGAAGTCTCTTCACTGGGACAGACTGCATATTCGACACCATCATTGGTAAAGATGAAGTCAACGACACGATTTTTCAGTTGTGTCATTTTGAGTGTGATTTAGACACAGCCACTTTCTGATGAAAAAGACATTAAGTAGGACAAAAAACCGCACTGGGCGTTATAACCCATGAGAATGGCCTGTTCCACTCCCCTACTACTGATGACTTGCGTAATTTGATGGTCAAACCTATTGAAACTACCCAACATACTCTGTTTTTCAATTTCATAGACGGTGATGTAACTCCAAAACAAGCAATGATTAATGAAATATCATTCGTCCCACCCAATGCAAGAAATGTCACACCGCTCCAAGCTTTGCTATTAGACTGAAAATATCTCTCTAGAAGAGCTTCTGCAGCGCTGTTTCTGTCAGAGACATGGCAGCTGGTCTACTCTGCCCCAGAATTTTCATGTAACTCGGTGGGGATGCTCTAGGTACATCTGGAGAATGAGTCAAGTGGTTACAATTAGGTAAATGGTTTCTTGCTCAATATCCTAAGTCATTATATCTGCTAGTTTTTGTGTTTTTTTTAAAAAACAACAGGATTGGGTTGTCTCACGCAAAGCCACAGCTGAAAAGGAAATATCAGAAGAGAAAATATATGAATTTGGGAATGTCTCTTTTTGTGGAAAGGTGACTCTGTCATGTCTCATGCATCAAAGACTACCTCATAACTGACTGTTGTGGGAGGGGTGCGTGAACCCTGGATCAGTAATTCCCATGGAAACCTCAGAAGTTCACATAGACTTGTTCACTGCTCAGTTTCATCACCTCTCATTCTCATTAAAGTAAAAATATCATATAAAACAGGATATCACTCAGTAAAGCTTCCTCTAAATTAACTCATACTGAAGGAGTGAGAGATGAAAAGGAAAGAGAAAGCTGAAGAAAGGCACAAGCAAATGCACAAGCAAAGTTGCCGTGTGAAATGTGTCCGCTTCCAGGGTGACGCAAATCAACAGCGGATGTTGTAGATAACCTCTTGTGCCTGGAACTTGACATGTCAGAGCAGTTCTGCCCTACAGCCCTTCACTTTTTCTCCCCTTAAGAGGGTAACAGGAGATGTTTCTGTCATCCAGTGAAATTCGTCTTCTACCGTGATGCCAACACTAGTAATTTGATAAGTATCAGCCTCTCAGACTGACAGGTATTGAGGGGCTGTGGAGGTAGAAATCCCTCCAAGCTTTGATACTATTCGGGGGATTTATTAGGACAATTCCATGGGGCAAAAGACAGCGCTGAAATGCTCACAGCAAACCACAGACCCCTGGGGTCTGCAGCAAGCGGTCCCTTTGCCTGGCTGATGTTGTGCCAAGCACAGATGGGAACTGCGGTGAACGGAGCTGACGTGCACAAGACTGGTCTCTCTGTTGGTGTCACGGCTTTTTTTTTTGCAGATAACTACAGGAATGGTTTGCTGAAGAAGCAGTTGGGCTCCAATCCCTAATAGCAGAGCAAATGTGACATGAACGAAGCTGGCAAAAACGCCTTGCAAAAGCACAGTCACTCGGCAAGTTAGTGGGATGAATATTTTTGTCACCAAAAAGTGGCAGTTATTTCCTCACTCATCTCTGCCTTCTCTCCCTCCAGGCAATAGAGTGAACATTTACGTTCTGATATTCCTCCAGAGTGCATTATAGTGACATGACAGAAACAAGAGAGAGAGATCTTGGATTTGATTAACCCTCATGTACTGAAAGTATGAAAAAATAAAGCTCAAGGAAAGATGAAACTGAAGAGGGATTTCTTCAACGTCTTCATCTTTCTAGAAACAGTTTATCATTTTCACTCAGCTGGCCCGGGATGGGGCAGCACCCAGGTGGTGAGCTGGCAAGCAGAAGTGTTGCTTGGTAGGGTCACCACCGAAGTAACCAAACCGAATAAATATGCCTGAACTGCAGGCAATAACCTGGGGCACAGCAACGATGCAGAGTTTTGAGGTCCACTGTCATTGAATCCTTATTATATCATCACATCGCTGCACTGTAGACACAGGATAAGGCTCCACTCACCCCCCATCATCACATCTTTAACACAACTACACATATATGAGCGTAAAAGCACTTTTGTCCCCCAATAGGTTTAATCGATTCTTTCCTTAACAGAGGTCGATTTTCCTAGTTGTGCTCCTGCCTGCATAATGAAAAATACTGTAGTAAGGAAGAAAATGCTGCAGCAGCTCCTGCTTATAATTAAAACCACATTGTGGCAGAGCCCTGAGGACTGGCTGGGGGAGGAGGAGGCAAGGGGGCTCCCTGGCTCTGCTCACAAGTATGATTCAGTAAGTCATTTCCAGGGTAAACATATAAATCTGTCCTTCTTGAATAGAATCCAAACAATCAGAAGTATCCCCCTTGCTTTATTCAAAACGTCTCTGCTGCTACTGAGGAAATAAAAGGAGTGGATAAAAACAAACACCCTTTGGTGGAAGTCGAAAAAGAAAACATTCAGTGTAAATGTTCAGATGGCCACTGAGTAACTTTGCTCAGAGGCTAAAGTTCTGGCTGCTGCTGATGTTCCTGATAAGTATCCTACCTCACCAGTGGGGTCATGTGCGCACTGATGTTGTTGCTCAGAGTGTGAGGATTAGATGTCAGAATGGACGCCCCAGAGAAAAGAAAAAACAGATGGGAAAGAAAAAAAAAAATCAACAATTCTTCCCCTGCAGCAAATACGGTTTAGCTAATGTGCGAGTCTGGATTTGTACAGAAAGCAGAACCTACTATGGCATCCTGTTTTCATCAGTGTGCCCTGCTGGGAAAGTTTAAGACTGGCTCAGTCGAGTGGTGAAGATCAAGAAGAAAACTCTTTTTATGAGGGTCAAAACTGCTGTGTAATCTTCAGTGTCAGATTAAAAAAAACAATTCTGATAGATTTTGCATTGCAAATGAAGGCTATTGAGCTGTCATAATGCAGGATCTCCCACTTCCAAAATCTAGCTCTGTGTAGGTCATTGAAGAGGTCGTTATCTGCTACAATTAGTGTCTGCTAAGATGGCTCACCCTGCTGTAAACCTGGTGTCTGTATGAGAAGCCTTTCAGACCTAGTGCTATTGTCTGCTATCTTGTTTAAAAAGTTGATCCTTGTCATTATCTTAAAGACATTTTTCTGCAAAGGCAGTGATGATCCTAGAGAGTTGGTGTTACAGCTAAACACCAGATGTTACAGAGGTGTTCTCCTCTGGATAGTGATTCAAACTGAGTATTTAAAAATGGTGATACTTGAAATCACCTCTCTAGCTATGTTTTACGATCCATTTCTGCTGCAGAAACCTAAAACTTCCCATCATTCCCTACTGAGATGCTACAAACAATTATATGTCTTCTACTGTTGGTCTTCATTGGGAACACCAAGAACAAAACGCAATGTTCAGCTTCAGCTCTTTCCCAAATTGTGCTATTCCATGCTTTTCCTTGCAGGCCCTTCCTTTAAATACAAGGTTCAATCTATGCCGCTAGTCTAGCCCAGCTACAGTCATAGTTTGTCGGTTTAGACAGGTCTATAACCCAGTAAAAGGAGGACTCAGAAGATGAGCCAGGTTCCCCAAAGTATGGTTGTAGACAGCACGAAGCCAATCAAGTCATGGCCACTAGAAGTCAGGAAGATGCCACCAGACAGTTCATCCATGTAATCAGCTGGATTCTGCCCTGAGGATCTATAGGCAATTCAGCAACACAAATTCAAGTAATTTTCCAGCAAACACACATAGGAGACTGCATATTTCTGCGGTTCTTTTACAGATCTTTGGTAGCTGCATACTTATCTTCCCATACTTATCTTCAAATCTGCCAACTTGAATGTAAATTGGTTAGCTAGAAGATGGTTTGGACTTTCTGTAGGTCATTTTTTCCCCACCTCCTGCTTAGCTGACTCCACTCTTGAGCTTATATTTATTGTAGAAGACTATGAGGTGTAATTCCCAACAGTGCAAGACCTGACACTACAACTTCCATGGGTCATTTCCATCTTGAATACAACCTCTTCCTGCATGAGATCAGTTGTATTTGTCACTAAGACGCACATGATCCCATCACTTGACTGTGTTTCTACGCACAAGGGGAGAGGCAGACAGCAGAGTGAGTAGTTAGGAAGGAATTACATTTTTTCTGTCAGTCCTTTCACTAGAGAGAACGTTTAGAGACGTTATTGGCATAGTCATGTGAAGTGTTTTCCAGACTAAATTTCATCAAGACTTCAAAAAGAGTTAGGGTCATAAATTTAATATTAGATGATTTTGCGAGGAACAGATTAACTCAGCCTTGCTTTAGAGCTGAAGTAACTCCTAGCAAGAATAGAATAAAGCCCAACACATTTTGTACAGACGGATCCTCATTATCTGAACTCATATGGGTCATGCACAGTGTGTCAGGGCAATAGTCACTGGTGGGGACCAGAAAGTTGAATCTGTTCTCCTACATCGAGAAGGGATAACACAGAGCACCCCTACAAGGAAGAGCTGGAGGCACGACAGGAGGGCATGAGCATGAGATGGGTTTGGCTGGGAGGGGATGGGTTACGGGATGTACGCACAGGCGTCTGGGAGAGGGTTCATAGCTATTCTGGCAGAGGGAACTGCCTCTTCCTTGTGCCAGATACACGTATCAGGTCAGACAGACGTATTGGGCAGCTGCTTTGTCATCCGAACATCTTTCATATCAGGTCATTTGTAGGTAGCTTTGATGTTTCAGTGGGGTTTATTTCCCCGTTCCCCAAGGACATCCTTCCTTCCTTAACTGCTCTCTTCCCATGCGTAATTTGAAAGCATGGCTACCAAGGGCTGGAAGTGCTCCTGAATTGCTTTCAGAGGCTCAGGACTTGAATTCCCAAGAGGCCTAGGCACAAGGCATTGATACCAAGCAAAGTGGTACCCAGGTGTTTTTAATGATCTGGATTTAAGTGACTTGCCTACATTTATATAAAAAAAAACAGTGGTGGAGCATGAGATTGAAATAGGATCTGCTAAAGCCCATTTAACCCCTGAACCATCTTCCCCTGGTCTAACTGGTGCTTTAGAGCTAAAGAAAAATGCCACAAGGTTAGTTCTAGGGTTCACCCTGGAGACACCTCTAAGTAGAAAGCAGACTTAATAGGTATCTCATGTCCCTTAAGGGGTACATTCTGCTTTCATAGCACTTTCTGAAGATTTCCTATCAGCTGTTCAGAGCCTGTTCTGAACTGTTTGCAGACTGGGAGCTTCAGCATCTCGGCTAGTGGGATTGTGCTTCAAAGGGAAGTGGGGGGAGGAGGGGGCTGTATTGCAAAATTAGGCTCCTACTCTACATCCATGGATACTTATTGTCTATTATTGCAAATTGCTGTTATATTTCCTACAAGAGTGACTGCTGAAACACTGCATGCAGCTGCTAACAGCTGGGGGGCTGGGGAATATAATGCATGTGCTAAGCCATTTTCTTGGAAGCTGTTTAGACATCTAAATACAGTCTGAAGGACAAAATCATTTTCACTGAAGTTACCTTCCTTTTGTTAGCTTCCTCTCCCAACGGCGTTCTTCTGATGTCTCACTTTGTGGAAGGAAGCAGAAAAGCTTGTTGCAAACAGTGAGGATACTGCTTTACCACAAAAGATCTGGCAAAATGTTCTGTGGGTTTAGTTTCATTTTGCACAGTACAGGATCAAAAGACCAGCTTCTTTCTTTTCCTGAATCAAAATATGGAAAGCAGAGGAACTAACTATTTCCATACACATGAGGCTAGAGCTAAATGAATGCAACAAAATCTTATCAAACAGAAAAGATTAATTCACTCGGTTGCGATTAGCACAAGAAAGACTATTAATTGGCTGAGTACTGGAATGGCTGAACATTGATTTCTGGAAAAGTTTATGACTCCTCAAAGAGGTACAAACAATATTTCATCAGAAAATTCACATAGGGAAAAGCATATTCTAGGTCACTGTTTCTGTATTCTAACACTTTGAAATTTATTCCATAGAATCCATTTGCCCCAAATATTGTACCGCAAATAGTGGAAATGAACATTTTCAGAAACTCATAGGCTGAACTTTGCCTTATAGTATTATTACTCTAATAATTATGTCCATGTAAAACACAATCAACTGGCAAGCAATACACCGACAGCAAAGGGAACATACAACGAATATTGGTGGATAGTTTATTTTGTATCTTACTGTCCTACTGGCACCATTAAAGCTTGGTTAGCTTAGGATGGCTAATTTGTTTTTGAAAGAATCTCCATCTGTGTAACATGTTTTGTTAAATCTAAGCCAAATTTGGTAGAAAGGAATTGTATTTCTGCATGCCAGAAAAGGATGTATTTCCTGTTAATTTTGCAGACATGCCCTTTAATTTTCTGCCCAGTGAACTGAGCTCAGATCCATTAAAAGACAGGCATTCCTGAAACCTCCTCTAAGTTCTCACTAGAAGCTATTTATGAGAGGTGATCCTTTAATAAAAGGGGAATAAGAACTGGATGTGCCTTACTCGGGGGATACTTCTTAGTTCTTTCTGTTGCCAAGAGGTTACCAAAGATAGAAAAGGTTTTGTTGCATTTTGGTAGTGTTTCATGAGCAATGCATATCACAGGACAGTAAGAACAGGTAAAGAGGAGGAGGGTACTGGAATGGCTCCTTTATTTTTGTTGGCTGCAACAAAAGCATTCAATCTCCTCTTGGATATATTTTTTCAAGTGCCAAGTAACACACCAATAAATAAGAACTGCAAGGTAAGAAGAGTTAGAGTCTTCAGAAGCTAAATTCATAAAGGGCAGGTCCTACCTGTTTTGATCATCTGGGAGACCTCTTGTATGGAAAAGAGAAATATCTCATCACCTTTTGTTTTCAAGCGTGAGCTGAGAGGTGAGAGATGGGCTTGTGATTGGGACAGAGACGCTGCAGGGGCTCCATCCTCAGCATCACGCGCTGCCTCTGCTTTCTTTGGGACCTTTGGCAAGTCCTTTACCCCATGAGCAGGAATAAGAATATTTATTTCTCACTTTATTTATCTCCTCTGCAGATGCTTTGCCCTGTTAAAACCGAATACAAATGTTGAATTGTAGGTGCTGTGAATAATCTGTCCTACATACGTCTCAGCTCATTAAAAGCCATGTGTGGAGATCTGAGATCACAGCTTTCAAAAGACAGCCCTTGCCCCAACCTGCAAAGTGCACACGCTGCCCCCAGCATTACACTTCTGTGCTTTGAAACTTCTAGCAATAAAGACTTGCTTTCTTAGGCATTTTCCTAGCAGCCGATTGCCTGTCTAAGGAAAACGGACAGATATGAGTGTAAACAGACACACAGGTACGGGATGCAAACTACCAGTGGGAAGGGACTCCCTGAGGCCAGCAGTTAGGCTTGGGTGGAGTAAGTGACCACCTGGCCAGGAGCTGATAAGAAGCAATAAAACCCAAGAAACCACCAGTCTGAACAAGAAAGGAAGAAATAGGCTCCAGCTTCATTCTTGCCTATTTTAACTCAAGGGATGATACACAGGATAACCCTGGGGGCCAGGTCCTGCCAGCCGCAAGGCGAAACCAGGGGGCTGGTGCAGCAGCACACAACATAGGCCACCGTTCGTCTTGAACGTTTCCATGAGAGTTGCTCAATTTTGAGTCAGTTTACAGAAGAATGGTTTTCGGAAGAGCCTGATGGATGCAACATTCACAAACGTAACTCATGCTTCTGAAAGCTCAGATCTCATCCTAATTCCTTAAGCCATCTGTATGGAAAATGGAACTAAGGTTCCCAAAGCAGCTGTATGTTTGGGTTTTTTTCCTTGAAAAGCTTATAGTCTCCATCTGTGAATTAACTCAGCTGCTCTGAGCCGGTGTAGATGAGGTAAATTACCCTGTTGTGTGGCTGAACTTCTCTTACTAGTGGGTAACACCTGGCTATATTTAAGGGCTGTAGTCTTCACCCCCCCTAAACTGTAGCTATCTGACCGGTTATGCCTGTGAAGGAGAAGTGATTTTTGTACACGTAGATCTGTCAATGTAAAGGATAAGGAGGAAGCTTAAGTTGGTTCAGTATTAGCAGTCAAATGGGGACCTACTGGGCTCAAGGCAATGAATCAGCTGTGGTTTACACCATTAACAGAGTAGGGAGAGGAAGACTATGATTGGGGTTTGGATCTTGTTAGTCTGTAAAGTAACTGAAATAGTATTTATTCTTGTCCATGGAAATTTATAGGAGCTCTGTCCCTAGGAGGAAAGATGTGCTCTATCCTGAGTTATGCTTTTTCCCAGCCTATCTGGAAAAAACATGTTCAGGTAGGCTGTAACAATTGAAGCACAAGCTCTTTATGTGTTGCTGGGTATTTCTGACTTGAAATATTTGACAGGCTCTATGTTAAATATGTGGGTTTAGTTTCTAAATGTCTATCTCAAAGCCTCTCTTTCTGCCGTGCCTTATTAAAAGAAAGGCTGTGAAAAAGGAAGTGAGGAAACTTGAAAGTTAAAAAACATTCTAGGGGTTTGCCCAGAGAACAGAGGAGGATGTAGGAAGCCTTCCACAGTGTGTCAGCTCTCTTTGCCCTCTTATTAGCGCATTGAAATTGCTATATTAATTCTACTGATTAATTAGTTTGTATTTCTTTAAAAATTGTAAATGCACCTAGGACTTTTTAAGGAAGAAGTTGGACTTAGGGATAGAGCTCTCAAAGAAAGCAGAATTAGACTTAGCAAAAACTCTATTTGCCTTGGGACGAAGTGCTCTCATTGTGTATCTGCCTCTCCGCAGTCGATGAGGATGTGTTTACTGGGCTGAAGGTAAGCAGCAATCACTTCAACTGTATGTGTCTGAAGAAAGCTAACTTAGAAACCACGTCCCAGAGGTAAAAGATAAAAGCCCTGCCCCGTTCAACAAGAGCGTCAGGCTGCCTGGTGTGATTTGCGGTGGGAAGCCGTGCGTTACTGGCAGCGGCTGGAGGCTGGCTCAGGCTGGTGCCTTTGCTGTCGAGTCTCAGTGATGATGTCCTTGCCTTGAAACAGCACCCAGCATGCGACCAGAAGCCCTGCGCTGCTGGAGCTGGTGTCTGCAGGTAAGGCACAGAAAGGTGGCCCTGATCCTCTCCAAGTCGCCGAACACCCTGTTTTTCAAAAGAGGAAAGGGCTTAGTGCTAGTGCTTTAATCTGGTTCTTTGCATCAAATGCGTGTGATGGCGGGTGATGGTTGCTGTTCTCGCAGAGGATGCTCCGTGGTGTCAGCAGCACATTCAGGTAGCAAACCAAGCTATTGCCCTTACGCTGCACACAGTAACTAGCAAACTTGTAGATGGGCGTCACCGATAGCCTCAGAGCTGGCCAAAAGGATTTGTTCGGTTGTTTGCAATGTTAATGCAATGATTTGGTTTGACCAACACCATAAGCTCAAAGGACCCTCTTCTTTACATGGATACCGTCTCCTTGAGGGCCGCTGGGCTGCCCAGGTACAACAGGAGAGACTCTGAGCTATTTAACATCGCTAATGTGCAGCATCCCAACTCCTGCCTCCCGGCTCGGATGATAAAAGCCCTGGTAGTGAGCTTTGCTGTCCACTGGCTCGTTCTTATAAGATTTGCAAAACCAGTGAAGCTGGGCCACCTATGTTACCCATCTGCCCAACGTGATCAGGGTAATATTGCCGGCTTTTGCAAAGGTAAAGGTAGCGATAAAGCCTTGCATTGAACCTAGTGGGTTTCTCTAATGTACTTCAATAAGCCTGCAAATTTGGGGATGTAGAAACACAAGTAACTGTATAATATTTTGTTGCCCTTCGTACAGCTGCGCTCAGTTGTTGACAACATGACTTGGGAGAAAGCAGATAGTTTTGCAGTCCAGAAGTCTGGAATTCATTAGTGGAAATTTTCAGACGTGGGTTGCTTTTTTTTTTTTTTTTTTAATTCCTTGGCTTAGCTACAAGAAGTCAAAGCAAACAGAGCTGAAAATTCATAGTGAGGGGTGTGAAAGAGTTTCTTTGCTCTCTTTCACCAAAGAAGTGACTGGACAGAAAAATCAAACACTTGCAAATTTCTTTTTCCTGGTTTGCTTTATCTGTGAGAGCAAACCTTTACTGAGAAGAGGAGCTCTTAAGAGCTTCTCTGGAATTCAGGTTTATTTGGAGAACACCAACATGATACTTGCTACTAAAGACTGCAGTTGTGCTAACCTCGTAAAGGAAAGGGGAGGAGATGGGAGAAGTGATGTTAATTTATTCGCTGAAGAGTTCAAACTATGTAGTTTTCCCTACAAGGATCTTTTTCTCCTACCAAAAACCACACAGCAACCCTGCACAGAAATAAAAACTGCATGGCGAATGTTAACCTGTGACATCCTGACTCGAGACAGGAGCACTCTCCGATAATGTGTCCTGGCATGTGGTGCCGTGTCTTGGAAAGGTGGAGTTTGTGCTTGCACTTTTTATTGGATGAGTTTGTTTTCTAGGCATTTAGAGAGAGCAGACTGCAGCATTTCAATACTGTGACTGCCCAGAAAAAGCTGGAAGTGGAATTATTTTGGGGGGGGGGGTGTGTGAAAAACTGTTTGCATGAGTAAAAGTAGAGGAGGGCTGCAGCTCTCCTGAGCCAGGCACCAGTCCTGCTGTTGGCCTGCGCCCTGGCACAGAGCTTTCAGCCAGGTGCTGCCTTGAGCTCTCCCTTCTCAGAGTCTCGTATCTGTTTCTTCCAGTCTGTAGGTTTTTCATCCACTCCCACCATCTAGATTTGTTGCTCCAGGCTCCCCCTATCTGGGGGGCAATGGCATTGTCTCAGCTCCTGGAAACTCATTTCTAGAGCATTTTCCTTGAGATCCTGTG
Organism: Phoenicopterus ruber ruber; assembly: GCA_009819775.1. Taxonomy (NCBI): domain Eukaryota; kingdom Metazoa; phylum Chordata; class Aves; order Phoenicopteriformes; family Phoenicopteridae; genus Phoenicopterus; species Phoenicopterus ruber. Next base: position 6,145,717 of record CM020228.1, on the reverse strand, counting down.
CCCCGAGCCTGCCCCGGGATCCATCCTTCCCTGCCATGTTACTTCCCAGTATCCTTTAGACACCAAATATTTCCTATCTTGTTACACTCCTCTGACGCTAAGCTGCAGGAGAGGCTGGGCTCTGGTCCAGCGCCAACAGCTTTCCGACAAGCACAAGCGACACAGTAACAAATAATAAGGCTTTGGAGAGCTGCCTTTTCTGTAAGTAAAGGGGAGGTGGAGAGAGAAAATGCGCATGTGAAACCTCTACTGCTAATTTTTTTCAGCACACACTGCGGATCTGCTACAAAGGGTATTTCAACATGAGCTTCTGGAAGCTGTATTGCTTGTGAATGCTGAGGTGGTTTACACACACCTATAGTCTGGGAAATCCTTTAAGCCTTACGTAAATACAAGCTAACAAAACTACTTTGCCTGGGACTTTAAAAGTGTTAGGTAAACTTCTTTGGGATTGGGAGACTCGGTTGCTTGAAAAAAATCCCTGTTTCTGCTTCTTATTCTTAGTCCTCTTGGATTCCAAGCTGAGTTAGGTTTTATCCTCCTACACAGACATGGGGGGAGCAGATTCAACGTGTCATAGCAGCCTCGAAGCAGAAGTCATGTCCTAAGAAAGCTTTGGTCATATCCAGACAGGATGATGACTCTTGCCAGTTGGAGCTAAGGCCTCGCTAACCCCTCGGCAGCCCTCATCTCTAATCTACAGTGTAGAGGAGGTGCTGCAGCTTATTACTTCACATTTGTGCTCCTCGCTCTGAGGCAGCCAGTAAACAATGTGACACAGAGAAAACGAAATTGGATTTTTTTTTTTCTGTAAACTGGAATGTGTAATTATGGCAGATGATAATCCTCCATTTCTTGGAAAAGGCAAAGGCTCTTAGCTGGGATTTCCTTAGCATGACCCAGTTCAAAAAGCAAATGACACTTCATAGAAATCACTGCAAAGCTAAAGTAGCAAATTGCTGGTCCTTGGTGCCAAGGGTGCTGGTGCTCGCTTGGTGAACTAACAGTCTTCCCTAAGGAGCATTGCCTTCGGTTCCCAGCATGGAAATTCTTGTTCCAACTCCAGTGGCAGATGCAAGACAGACTGCGAAGCTGTTCCTTCTGCCTTCTTTTAGTGCTGCTTGTTGTAACTGAGCTTGGAAGATACGTGATGTAAAATAGAATGGTTCCTTATTTGAAAATTTCTCATGAACTTATGATATTTTTAGCACACATCAGTTAAAACTGCATTCATTTAGATTGCTTAGAAGTAATTTCAATTTTTCATGCCAGGTGGATTTATAAATGCACGTTCTCCTGTTAAATGCTGGCCATCTCACACCTTTAATTCAACAACTATCTGTGCTTGAGTTAATCTGATGTAATCGAACTGTATTATAACAACATATGAGGCCAAGCTCTGAACCTGAACTGACTATTGCATTCAGATGCTCTCTTAGGCTACGGCAATGCCACGTGTGTAGCTGTACAAGCACCAGTTTAAACACTGCAATGGTTAGAAGACTTTAGCACTGCTTCCCCCAAAAACACAGGCAGGAGCTTCGTAGCTTGTGAAGCCAGAAGAGACTTGTGATCATCCCGTCTGCCTGCTGCAGGACCCACTGCTCACTGCCTTGACGTAGAGTTGATGTCCTGCAGCACGATCATTTATGGGGGTGGAGGAGAGCGTGGTGCACGCAGCTGTACAAATAAGGGATTTTTTAGCTGTTTTGGTTTCAAGTTTGCCAGCCAGTTTTGGTCAACTGAATTGAAAACTGCCTGTGTTTGCTGTCAAAATGTACAGCTTAAATAAAAGGTTTAGGATCTGACTTGAAATTCAATGTTATGATTGGAGGAGAATATTTTTTAAGAGTAAAAACATTTCATTTTAAGATGTAACTAAAATACAGAAAACATAACTAACTACCCCTCTTTGGTTTTCTGGCAACTCTCTTCTCCTCCCAGCCCCCCCAAATTCTTCTCTAAATTTTGTCCAGGTTATAGTGACCATCATCTTGTCTCCCACTTGCCTAGATACAATGATGGGGTAAGTTGAAGACAATGTTTTGCTTCAAAATTGAATTTCCTGCTTTCAGTCAACCTACAGCTTACCTCATCTGGTGTGTTCACACCAAAATAATCACAGCCCAACAATACCGCAGGCAACTTTGGTTGCCAAAGGCAGCTTTACAGTGCAACAGTATAAACATCCCCATGGGGGTGTCATCCCTTCGTGCATCTCATGGGATACCTTAAACATGAGGTTCTAAATCCAGTTAGTAGTTGGAGCTATTAGGAGTAGCTAGAGTTTGTCTGAGTGAACCCAAAAAGAAATTTTTAATTTTACTGTAACACAAAAATCCTATCCTGAATAGGAGGGAAAACTATATTTTAAAAAAAAAAAAAAAAAAAAGGGAAAATACACGGAATTTTTACTGGCAGTAAAACAGTGCAATTCATAGCTTGGTCGTAGCAGTTGTTTAACTGTGCAGTTTGGAGTTGTCAGGGGACAGATTTACGGCTGGACACGAGCCTGACGGAGGGGCGTAGGGGCAGAGGCGGGTCGGTGTGGGACACCCACTCTAGGTGACGTCGTGGGGAGCTGCCATATCGCTGCACAACTTTTCCTCCGTTTCATGCTAGCTGAAGGTTAACATCCTGCACGCTTGTCACAGGTCGTACAGCACTCTGTTTCTGTTAATTTATCATGTAACTTACACTCAGCAGTCCCTCTCTATCGCCCTGTCCTGTAGCAATACTACGTATGTAGTGAACAAATCGATGCCCTGCGATATTTCTTCTTAGGTGCTTCCTAATCCCTAGTACAGAGGAACTGCACAAGAACTGAACTGGTTTTGCATATGGCTGGCGATAGAAAAGTTATCTTGAAATCCCCTATGTGCAATGTCTTTATTTATACCAATGCAAATTACCCAAACCTGATTTTGACAACCGGTAGATTATGGCAGATCTAATAACCTCAAAACTCTAGAAACAGATATGGAGGGGTCATTAATTGGTAGTGAAAGTAAATGAATGCTTCTATTTAAGCATACTTTATGCCATTTTTCTTTGAATAAGCTGCCAAAAGAACAAGATCATAAGCTGTCATAAAAACAACTTAAAGAAGCTGTGGCTGTGATTTGTGTCAAGCATTCAAAAAGGAAAAATATAGAAACTATAGGCAAGAGCAGATATCGGTGCAATAGCTGTGACTCCAGGACTGAAAATAACCCACCTGTGAGATGAGTTTCCTTCAATTGTTTATCAGTTGCTAAAGAATAGCATCGCATATCTATCATAACTGTTAACATATTTATTAAAGCTGGGGAACCTCAGGTCACCTGTTCAGTGGTGTTCAGGCTTGAGGTACTTTAGTTTCAGCCTCTTTTTAAATAAATAGTAACACAGCAGCTGCAATGTTAAATACACCAGTCCTAAAAATTACTGCTGTATCTTGAATCTGGCTTCCCCCCATTTATTTATTTTAATCACAAATGAGAGAAAAGGAGGAAGAGGAGTAGTGTTTAAGTTCCCAGAATGTAATCTTTTGATGCCTATCTTGATTGGAGAAGGAAGTGATAGGGGCAGCAGATTTGAACGTGTGAGGTAAAGCCAGATGCATCTTGTCATATGGGCTGCTTTTAGAAATCTGGATTTGTTTTCTTTTAGTCTAGAACTGCTGATAACTGAGGCTGCATGGAAGCAACTTGTCCTCCCAGCACCTTCCTTCCCTCCAGCTCCTTCCAGTTGCTGCTGTAGCAGCTTCTTGCTGGGCAGCGGTGGCAGAAGCAATGTTGGGGGGTGACAGGGTGGAGAAAATTGGACTGTTGTTTAGCATCCCCTTGCCTTGCTTTGTGGAGAGTGCGGGTACATGTTCTGGAAAACAGCAGGTTTTGATTTGCAAAATCAGAAGCTTTTTGCCAGAGAACTGTCTAAAGGGCAAACCGGAGGGCAGCCAGCAGCAAAACTATTTTCTAGCTTCAAAGGTGTTCCTTTCAAAGGCCAGTTTAAATCCTTGAAGTATTAAAGCTGTGAAAACAAATCAAGAGAAGAATGGAATGAAATTGTTCTTACCAAAATAGCAAGCCAGGTTCATACGCTTAGAAATAAAATTAACCAGAGCAGTGTAGGAGTTGCACTTCACCCTGCTCTGTGGTGTTGAGTGAGCCAGTGCAGCTTGGGAAGTGCCGAATTATTGCGCTTGGAGGGTGGTTGCTGCCAGGAGGGATCTACGGGAACTGGGGAAGGAGTGCAAGGCTTTCCTTTAGTGGAGACGTAAGAGGTGACGCTGTGGCCGGTCCTGCGGTGTGATTTAGCTGTACAAGCCATATGGAGTAGCTGCCGTACCTTTTGATTTTACAGTCAGCTCCTCATTCAAATACTTTCAGTGAAGCCATAATTTGGTGTATGCTGGAAAGAATTAAGGATTTCTTTTAATGCTTCCTTTATCTTTGGAATTTAAGCTTTTTGACTTCTTACATAAGCATGCTTTCCCCAGCTATTGTAAGTAACTAGCTTTGTTCCCTCCAACTCCGTGTAATCTGTGAGAATCTTGTATTTATGAAAAATACTGAGTGGATGGTCATGATCCCCAGAAATGGGGCAGGGGAAGGCAGGTATACAGATATCTGTATTGCTCTGTCAGCAATTCTCACTCTTGACCTGAAGGACCACACAACAGGCTGAGAAAATTAATCCAGCACCAAAAGCTAGCTTACTTGAAAAATCTACAGACTTTTCCAAACATTTCTTTGTCTCCCTGACACTTCCCATTAACTTATTTGCAGCTCCTGTTATGAGGAATTTACATCAAAAACTCGGGAAACCACTTAATGCTGTTTAAAACATAATGCTTTAGATGAATTATTACTAAATGCGCCTTTGTGTTTTTAAAGTATTTCAAATCTAGTTAATTAGCTGGGTTGGTTTTACATTACACATGCTCATCACGACAATTTTGCTGAAAAGTTGTCATTGAATTAAATCATGGTTACTTAATTCTCAATCATAGGTATGATGTTGATTCACATTTATGTGTAACTCCTCCTAACACACATAATTTTTAGCATTTCAAAGACAGCTGTCTGACAGCGACGAATGATGATTAGCTCCCCTCTGTTCTCAAATGAAAAGCTGTTAATTACTATTATGTACTCTTAAACTGAAAATACCAACTCCTCAGTCCTGGACAGATCCTAGGTGACTTGCTAGTTGACACCTCTGCTGAGAGAACCATCAATATAACAAACCTGTTTTCCTCTCCTTTGAACTTCTCAGCAGAAGAAAGGTGTTGCTCTCTTCACTTCAAAGGCACTTGCTGATTATCTTCCAAACTCGCTGTGGAGCTGAGATGGATGCAGAGGGCAGCCGGACTTTCCGACATAGCTGAGTCCTGTCCCGAGGCACACAGGCGCTGGGCCACGCACAGCCCGACCTCCTTCAAATGCCAGCAAGGGCAGCCCCTTACATTTGGTGTGGTGTTTTTTTTTTTTTCTATCGGTGCAATTCAGCTTCACTGGAGTGACTCCTGGTTAATAGCAGTCACTGTTATCAGACTGGGAAGAAATCGGAGAGAAATCCAGCTCAAGCTGGTAGCCCAAATATTCTTGAGGGCTTTGGTAGGGAATAACACTGTCCCATTTTGTTAAAATTAAAGTGATGGTGATGGGAGTGCTCAGCTTTTCTCAGTGTTTTAAATATTTTTATTGGGAGTAATACATAAAAATTGCAGAAGTGCAGGAGTCTAGTTGAGGAGGATGATGATCTGTAATGCACAGTGGCTGCTTTTGGTCTCTCAACTTTCACATTTTGAAGCAAGAAAAACTCTTCAAGGGCATCCTTCCTAGTGTTCCCTTTCTCCAGTTCGTTATTTCTTTCTTTTATATATATATAAAAAAATAATGAATCGTCATTGTTAATATAAGAACTTGTGCTGTGTATTCAAGTATGAACCTAGCAACAGGCTATATGTTCTCCAAAAATGTAGCAGCCATTCACCCAGCAGTCCAAAAAGGGTAATTTAAAAGGAGTTTTGTAACGCAGCTATAATCATAGAAGTGCTGGAGTTGGAAGGGGCTTCCATTTGGTCACGCGTCATCCTTCGCACCATACACAGCTCACTCACTTCAGCGATGCCTCGCAGGACAGGGTCTACTCCAGCCGTGTCACCAGCGGAAGGGCCATAAACCAACCTTTGCAGCCTGTTCTATTGCGTAACTGCTCCTCCTAACTTTTTCCTCATATTTATCACAGTTCTTCCTTTTTGCAGTTCACATCCACTACTACTTTTTTCCTGCCCTGTTTACTAATGAGAGTGTTTTGGTCCTTTTACTCCCTGGGACAACTGAATTTACTGAAACTCCTCAGTAGGAAAGTCAGCCCTCTTTGGTGTCTAGCATGGAACAGAACAAGGTGTTTAGATATGTATCATCTGAATCTCCTGAATATGCAAATGCAGTTTGAAGTACCTGTCCTTAAAGTGCCGCTGGCTGCTTTTCAGGGCAGATCATAAATGCTGTAAGAAGTAGTACCTGCATTAGGCTCAGAGAGAGCCTACGCATAAATCCCTCCTCTTTCCAACCACATCCTGAATGATTTTCATTGCTCCCCACCTTTGCCTAATGGTTCCCCAGGCAACGTCCTTGTTACCTGACACTAAAACAGTGATCCAGTATTCTCCATACTGTACCCTACTATCTCCTACTTCTATTTTTGATCACTTGTGTGAAGACAGAAAAAAGAAAGAAGTAGCTGGGCAAAAATTCCTGATCCCTAGAGTACCACTCAGATTTGTGTTCAGACTTTCACGGGAAGTTGCATCAGTTGATCTTGTTGCTTGTCAGATGCCTGTCTCTCATAGCATGAAAACGGCAACCTTCAGTTTACAAACTCTTTGTCAAAAGTGCTGTTTTGGTTTTTTTAATGGTCTCCTGAGAAGAGCACTTTTCCAGAGTACAGCAGAATTGCTGTATGCTTCTTGTGTCGAATATGGTAGATGATACTTTCACGTATTTTGGCTTTCAGACTTCAACAAGTTTTACGATGAGATGGAATCAGTTTGATCATCTCATCTGAGTACTGTAAAATCTGTCCCTTCAAGCCAAACAAACCCACCAGTAAATACAATTAGTGTATTCTCTAATATACTTCCAAAAAGTCATGAAAAAGCCAAATGGCATTACACAGATGAGTCTGGGAAGTGTTGACTGATAAGCTATCAAAGTGACACATTAACCGCTAATTAATGCAGTTCATACTTGCAGTTGAGTCTCCTTTTTGTTTAGTTTTCTCCCTGGGAATGTCACATGGAAACATGAAATGTCTTGCATGAGTGAAATTTTGGGCTCTGACTTGTGATCTTTGGCAATTAGTGTTGCAGTGATGTTAAAAAAAAAAAAAAAGGGCTTCTTTCCTACTGTCTGCACCACTCATTAGTTAAAATTCATGTTGCACAGGGAGCAGGAAAAAAAAGTTTCTTTAGTGTATATAATTTAATATAAATAGCAATGCTACTTAACACGCATAGCAGAGATTAGGAACCTCCCCCTTCGCTTGGGCTGGACAAGATCAGAGATTGCTTCAGAGGAGGAGCAAAGTAACCTAAACAGACAAGATAAACTGGAATGGAGTGTCAGAATCACTTGCCTGATGTCGCACGGCAGGTCAGTGACAGAGCTGGGACCACAATGTTGACAAAGGATGGGCCTGTTTGGTCTTATTCTGGGTGACAGGGAGAAGGAAAACAAAACTGGTTTTTACACAGCATGGTGTGCGTAGCTGTTTCACACAGGCAGTAAAAAATACACGTAATTTAGTCCTTCTTATGAACTAATTTAAAGCTGAATTTCTAACACTGTTTTCTTTAATTTTATGACTTGAAAATATTTTAAAACTAGATTTTTGCCTTGAAGTTGAGACATAGTTTCCCTTTCTTAAAGTGGCACAAAAATTTAGTCGAAATGTTGATCTTCCAATCTTCATCCTTCATTCAACCTCTCCATCAAAAGTGACAAAGTTTGAAGGAACCACTACTTTATATAAAAAATGAACTACAAAAAGAAACAAGAGAAAATGAGCCCTTAAGTTCTAGCTTAAATAAGACGCCTTGTGCTTGAGTTTCAGTAACTCTATGTATGAGATAACTAGGATCATCGCTATGAAATATTTTGGTACTTTTTAATAAGGAAGAAGAAACTATAAGCAGGCTGAATCACCATGAAACTTCACATATTTTTAAAAAAAAATGTTTGTTCAAATAGCGGCTTGAGCTACTTCTGTGAATGCTTGCAGTCCCAAGCGCGCTGCAAGGCACTCGCTTTAGAAGTCACGGTTCCCTTTGCTTGGAGGAGGCTCCCCGAGATAAGAGATCACAAGTTTCTTTAGAAGAAGATAAAGCTCGAGCCTGCTGCGCGGGTCACGTCGGCAGGGCTGCACTTGCGCCAGGCCTGCCCTGCAGACAACGCCGGGCCAGGGCCCGCGGCCTTCCTCACCCTCACACCATCAGCCCCCAGAAGAGAGCCCAGCCCAGGACGAAGAAGCTGGAGGAGGCTCCTGGAGCCGACCTGCAGTTTCTTTCTTGCCAAGTAAATGGAAAAGACCACACAGACTGACCAGGAGTTTAGTCTGCTACTGCAGGGAAAGGCTCTCCCTCAGGCACAGGCCGACGGCCCTCGCCTTTGGCCCTCGTTCAGCTCAGCACGAACGCAGGTGCTCTCGGTCCCGCCTGTGCAGATGAAGCTGGCTGCTGAGTGTCTGCTTCTAAACGCTTGTGGCCGAAAAGGCTGGAAAACGGGGACACCTTCCCCTGCCAAACTCGGAGAGAGGCTGCGCTGCCCCTCCGCCTCAGGCCCGGCCATGCTGCGCTGACAGGGAGGACTGCTTCTCCTCCCGCCCAGCCTTCGCTCTCCGTGCGCGCAGCCCGGGAGACCCCGCCACTCGCCACAGCCCTCGGCGGCCCCAGGAACAGTCGAGCCGGGCAGGCGTGCGCGGCCGCCGGGGCAGGGCTGGGCTGGGCCGGGGGCAGGGCTCGAACGGCCGCGGCGCCCCCGCCCCCGGGCCGCCTCCGCGCCGGGGCTCAGTCCCCGCCGCGCACCCGCTCGGGGCCCCGGCGGACCGGCCCCAGCGCCCGCTCCCCGGCCAATGAGCAGGGAGGCAGGGGCCGACCCGGCCGCACTATAAGAGCCGGGGCGGCGGGGAGGCGGCAGTCCCCCAGCGAGGCCGTCGGGTGGGAGCCGCGTTTCCTGTCAGCGGGAAGGACCGTGTGGCGCGACCATGTGCGGTGAGTGACGGGGCCGCGGCTGCTGCCCCTCGCCGGCCGTCAGGGGCCGCGGGCAGCCCGGGCGCCCCGGAGCCCTTCGTCCCCCGGGCGGGACGGAGCTGGGGGTCTCCGCCGGCGGCGGCGGGGGTCGCTGGTAGGGGAGGGGTGCCCGCGGACAAAGCGGGTTGTGCCCGGGTCCGGCCGCCTCTTTGCCGGGGTGCGGGACAAGGGCTGCTTTGTGCCTGAGCTGAGGGGTGTGGGGCTGCCCCGCTCTGACAGCGGGTCCCGGGGCTGCGGAAACCCGCCGTCGCTGCCCCCCCTCCCGCAGCGGGTTCCTTCGGGACTGGCCCCGCCGCATCCATTTTGTGGGGGTGAGAAGGGGGAATGACTGGCTCTTGCGGTGATGGCAGGTAAAGGTAAAGCTCCTCCGTCCGCCCCCTCCTTCCAAGGAAAGGAGACTGCCCTTCTGTTGCCCACAGCCTCGCCTCTCTGTGTCCTTCGTGTCCGACGGCTTGTCCCTAGGTCTTGTGGTCGAAAACCGTCCCGTTTCCACCGCCCGGCTGCTCTGGGGGTGTCTCGGCTGCGATGATAACCTTGAAGCCCCGGGTGCCTCAGTGCATCCCTACTTTGGCTGATGCACAGGCTTCTTGATGCGCTTGGCTCTGTCTTTCCTAATCCAGGACTGGGGATTAGTTCTGACTCACTTCCCAACTGTGGCGATAGGAAGACTTTGTGGTTTTCAAACAAAGGCTGTGAAGGAGCTTAGTTCTTAGCTAATGTGAGTTTATTCACCTTCCTTTATCTAATAAAGATGAGATGGTGAAGATAGTACCTACATCATGTATACAATTGCTTAGATATGCTTTGGATCAGATTAAAATCAAAGTGCGGGTTCAGAAGCTGATAATGCAATGTATTTTAGTTACAGAGGAAATTTCAGTGAAACTTCGCTTATTCCTTCTCTGAAACCCCCTCTCAGGTCTGGAAGGATACTTTTGGTGAAAGCAGAAAAATCTGGGCTTGTACTTTGTAATCATCATGAACAAAACCTCTTTTGTGAGATGCAGACTAGAAGTGAGTGGTTACAGCTCCCAAAAAAGTATTTTCTGAGCTAGGTATCTTTTCCCTGCCTCCACATCCTCTTTAATTGTAACCTCAGAAAGAGCAAGGAGTCTAGCGAGCGTCTTTCATTTGAATGGAAACACAAGGTGATACTGTTTGAGCTCCTACGTGACTCTCGGTCACTATCGATGAAACAAACTTGGTGTCTTCTAAACAAAACGCCTTCAGGTGAGAGACTTGGCTCAGTGCCTAAGCAAACCAAAGGTATTGGTGGCAAGCACTAAGCAGTGAGACATCTAATGGTAATATTGAAAACTTAGCATATCTGGGCTGTATATTGATTGGGAAATGAGGGTGTTAACAGTGTTAAATGAGATTGGTAAAACATCTAGCTTGGGGTGGAGTAACTGACTCAGTATGAAATGGCAAAGAGCAGCAGTTCATGAAGTGCAGTAAGAGTAGTGCTGGTTTCTTCCCCTCAATATTTGGAGACCTTATGTGACATTTCTTATCATGAAAGATGTCCCATATCTTCCTTGATCTGCTGTAGGAAGTGCAGGAGTTCTTGAGGTTGCAACCAACAGTTTCTAAATTGCATTTTGTTGTTGTTTTTATTTTTTTGCGTATCTTTCCAAGTTTAAGTGTTGAAAATATGTCCTGTTGTGTTTTCTCTGACTTCAGACAGCATGTGAAGATTTAAACCCATTGTTTACTGTTTTGAAAATACATAGGTCATTAAATACTGCCATAAACATGTTCTTTAGGAAACAAAGTTGAGATGTTATCACACTCACATGTAAGAAGACAGTATAGCAAAAGTATGCAGGGTTTGAAAAGCAGATAGGATGCTCTTAAACTGATGATCTACCTATTTTAAATCAAAATTAGTTTCATCAGGATATGAAGTTGAGACTGGGACTTTCTCAAAGCTAAGTTTCTGGCATGAACAATGTGCTTACCTCAATAAAGACATCCTTTTATTTAAAAAAAAAACCCATTAATTTTATTCAAACTTCAAGTATAGGCTGCCCCCTTCTTGATTTTGTTGAAGTCCTGCAATTACAAGAGTTCTTGTGGATTTTTCCCATAAAAAAAATACTCAATGAACTTTTCCGCTTCTTGACGCTCTGCTTGCAGTCCTGGAAGGGAAAGGGGAAAATCTAAAGTCTTGTTATGCGTGTAAATGGAGCGCCGTGCTTCCAGTGTCTGCACCTGATTAAAGCTGGCTTTAGTAATGTTTTAGCAACCTTCTTTTCCTGTTGAGTATCTTAATTCTAAAGGTAGGCCAGACATGATTGACCTAGTTCATGCTTCTATGCAAACTCTGTAATTTTGGAAAGTTTTATAAACTAGATTTAGCACTGAGGTCAAGAGAGCAATGCCCTAGTAAAACACTTATTAAATGCTTTCATTGGATTCTATGTTTGTATGTATGACTTAGGAAAGTATTTCATTGCTTATGTTGTGCTGACAAATAAACATTACCTTACTTGATAGATACCACTTCAGTATTGCATTAGCTTAGAGAGTACTTGAGTCTTGATCCGGGGAGGAGAGATGCAGCTCTGGAAATGGCATCTAATAGCTTGGGGAGGCCATTATAAAGTAACTTGTGAGCATCACAAACCTCTCTTATCATGAGTATGATTCAACTAAGATTCAGTCATTGGTTTGCTTCCAGAAGGAATTAAGCTACAAGAAGTCTTCATCAAAAGTTGTTTCTACATGAGTTGAGCAGTGTGTGTTAAATCTAGCCAAAATGATGACTGAATAGGGAAGAAAATATGCAAGTGGGTAAATCATGAAACAGAAAAGTACTAGAGAAACAGTGCTGAGAGTAAGATTTATTTCCTTTAACTGAAGGAGTTTATAATATATTCCTTGAGAAGTCAGGCTGCAGCTATTGCTTTCATTGTAAATGGCCTCTGGTGACTTATGCATCTTCTAATTCACGTGTGTGGAAGCACAGCTAGAGTTCCCTGGAAACAAGGATCTTTTTAACAATTGCAGCACACTGGTAGCATTGTAAGGATGGTCCCGAAGGAAGGTTTTTCCTGGAGCTCTGTGTAGTCAAAGATGCCACATGGAACATACAAGGCTGATGCATCTTAAATACATTGTGAAATCTGGCCTAGAAAGTAGAGCTGGATCTGAAATGAGGTGTGTAGCAATGTTTTGGAATGATGTTGAGAAATTTGTATTGAAGAAATTGAAGAATGCTGCTCTTGAGGTTTGTGGTTAGTGCCAGAGAACGGTAAATATCGGTCTGGAAAAATGATCAACAAGCTCTCAGTCTAAGGTGACTGTATATAACCGGAGGCATTATTTTTCAAAGCATCCATGAAAAACAGTATCTAGCTGTTGAAATTCCCAATACCTCTTTAAATGCAACTATTGTTTTAATATCTCCATTAATGTTGGACACTCTAGAAATAATTAGGCTGGGCTCCTCATAAATCTCACTTTTCAGCAGAAAAGCATTTTCCACCCTTTAATCCTTCCAAGATAAATTCAGAGACCAATGTAATAGTCTTAGTCTTGCTGTCGAATCAACAGTATTAATGGCTTAAAACCAGTGGAGTAACCGAATTCACACAATATTTATAAGGGAGATTTACTGGCGTATCATTATAACAGCTTCTTCACTACAGCCATTTACAGTTCAAAAGCCTTAATTGAAGGGGAAGAGGGTGTTAAATTTCAAACAAAGGCTTTCTCTATTTAAAACACTTGCTTGTCTGAACTGCTTATCTGTTGAGCTCTTAAAGTCTGCTTTTTGCTAACTGTGGTCTCCAGTCCTGACTTGTTGCTTGGAGAAACCGTTGAAACAGTGAAATTAGATGTTTCGGTTTTATTGGGGTACAGATTTCTGAGAGTTGATAAAAGGGCCTAATCTGCCCTTATAAATGCAGAAGTCCCAGGAAGAGCAGCAGGCAGAGAAAAGGAATGGTTGTGTTTGCCTTTGCAGGTGACCTTTTTGTTACACCTTTTCTAAAGATAAAACAACATCCCCCAAACTCCTTTAAATGAAAAAATGCTTGTGTACTTTTGCCTTCAAAAAAAAAAATATTGTGCAGGAGGAGATGGGAGGCCCAACCCAAAAACTAAAAAAGCCGCTTCTTGGTTGATGACTGGTCTATTCAAGAGCCGAGGGATCAGACTTGCAGACTCTTCCAGGCTCTGTTTGCCGAGTAGGCAAGGAGTGAGTTCACGTCTTTCCTATGATGTCTCTGTAAGAGTTGACCTGAGTAACACAGGGCAAGCAAACGGATCTTATGTCTCTGTTGAGTTGAGTTTGGCAGGCAGCGTTGTGTTGAGGCAGCGCAAAGGGTGAATGCTTGGTTTTTGGGTGACCCTGTTTTTGTATCTTCTGTTTCTTTCCTTTGTTGTCCTATCCTTTTGACTTCTGCCCTTTCTTTATGTTTTCTTCTCTATTCTCTTCCTGCTGAAGTGACTGTTGTATACAGGATTAAGCTGGAGCCTTTCAGAAATAGATGTTGTGCCTAGTACCTACCCATGGGTATTTAAGGCCATGACTTTGATTACAAAAGTCTCCTTGTGTTAGTACTGGTGAATATATTCCTTCTTTGAATGTCTAGTTTTAGATCTGGATATGAAATAGATCACAGTGTTCCCTTTTTCAGCTGTGGTTTTCATGAAAAGTAGAATTTTTTTAAGCGCTCTCAACTGTTTAACTCTTGGTGGGTAACATGAGGAGAGCAAAACTGGCCAGGAAACCGCATGTGTTGCATGGTGAAAATGAGGGTCCTGATTCCTTTATTGTGTTTGAGCTCTTTCCATTTAAAAATCCAGTAGGAAGAATTGTACTAAATGGGAGGTTGGGTCCCCCTAGGATCTCTCTGTCACACTAGTTTTAAAGGGTTTTAAATTGAGTCTGAAGGGATGCAAACTCTAAAAAAAAAAAAATATCTTTGCTTCTTTTTTCCCCCCTTCCCCTTTTCTCTTTAAACAGGAATTTTTGCTTATCTGAACTACAGAGTGCCTCGGACTCGGAAGGAAATATTTGAAACCCTGATAAAAGGATTACAGAGACTAGAATACAGAGGGTATGACTCTGCAGGTATGTAAACTAACTCAACAAATTAATTTTGGCAACCCATAGCTACTTACGTGACTTTTTGGGTACTTTCAACTTGTGCGTGTTGGATTTTTCTTTTTTATCCTGCAGATTAAAAGCTCAAAACTAATTACCTTGATTCTTGGAGTTTCTTCCTCAGCTTCCCTCAGGACTTTAAATTGGGTGTTTAGCTCTGTAATCAGATGGTGGTTGAGGTTTAGTACGCATAAGCAAAGCAAACAGGGTGTGAGGAAGAAGACCTCCATACAGGGTCATGTAGTTTGTGCCTCAGCCTTTTTTGTGCATGTGAGTCCCAGTGAAAAGATGAGGAAGATTAAACTTGTCTTTATATTTGAGTTGGCTGATTTCATTGGGCAAAATATATTGGTCTGTCCTCAAGCAAAACTTGAGATGGCTTATGTATATTTTCATCTATGCAGCAGCTATATACTTCGTCTAGTTTGATTTGAACATACACAGGTCTAGCGATAGATTTCAAGTGTATCCCTTTGAAGGATAACTTTAAAATAATTGTTTCACTAGTGTGTGCTTGTCTGTATTTTCTCAGCCTTTTTTTCATCCAGTGTATTTCATGCTTTAAATAACGCTTGTGACTGTGTCCTGTACTGTAGGAGTGGCAATTGATGGAAATAATAATGAAGATAAAGAAAGGTTCATCAAACTAGTTAAGAAAAGAGGAAAAGTAAAGGCCTTGGAAGAAGAGTTGTACAGTAAGTGTCTTAAAAATCACCCCTTTACTTTGGCCTCCCGGTTACTCATCATCTGCATCTCAGCAGAAAGTCAGACCATGAAATTACAGTTATGGTTTTGTACCAGAAATAACTGCACTGTGTAATCCAATGGCAGTTAAATTGTTTGTGGCCCCTAAAGCTGCACTTGAAAAGCAAGCTGATCTTTAGGTGTAGTGCTGTGAAATTATCAGTCTGCTCTCCTCTTGTGGTTGCTGTTCAAGACCTGGGCTCCCTTGGTGCTTTACTTGGATGATTTCCATGCTTGGTAGCTGAAACATCGAAACATGGACTCTGATGGAATTTACGACCATTTAAGCAGCTGGCTGTCGTCACAATCTGCTTTATGCAGGGCTTCCATCTGTGAAGAACTGAAGTTGTGTTTTAATACGTTTACATTATAATTTGTAGTAATGTGGTCTGTTAGCCTAGCTGTTAGTATTGGCTGAAAACGCTCGAGTCTTGGCAAACAAAGTTTTAATCACAGTAGCTTGAACTATCTGAAGTGTAATGTCAAGAAAGCAAATGGCTTAAAAGAAAGCCAGAAGATAACTTTTAGATTTTTTGCCTGTAGGAATTCTTAGTGTTTTACTAGTGGGGGGGGGGGGGGGGTGTGAAAGAGAGAGAGACTCAACTTTAAATATTCAGTAAACTTTATTTCTTGTGTACAGAACAAGATGACCTGGATTCAAAAGCAGATTTTGAAACACATTTTGGAATTGCTCATACTCGCTGGGCGACCCATGGAGTACCAAGTGCAATAAACAGTCACCCTCAGAGATCGGATAAAAGGAATGGTATGTAATCTCTGCAGCAGTCTGGAACTGTATGAATCGGAAATGCTTGAACCCGCATAGTACATATGTACTCTCTTCTTACTAGCGTTATGGTATCTATTTTGTATACTAGGGCTAAGATGTTGCTATTCTAGCTAGGTTACACACTTTTACAATAAAATAGCCTCTTCTGAGGCTACAGTAACACTGTAAAAGATTAATGAGATCTGTTTTCTGAAAATTGATGCAAGTTAGTCAAAGGACAACATTCTTGTTTTAAAAGGTAAGACATCAATATTGTCTGGGATGGAAAAGGGAGATGTCTTATCATTTTTCACTTGAGATAGCTTGGTGCTATTCCGTTGGGTGTAGTTTAAAACTGTCTTGATGATTTGGAGCAACCTTCATATGCGTTCAGAATTTGTAAGCTTCTGCTTTCTGTTGTCCATGTTGTGATAAACTGTACGTCTGAAAGCTATAGCAGGTAGTTTCCAGTGTACCTCTAAGCTTTTTCCCCCTCTAATTTTGTGTTCTGAGTTAAATATCTTAATTTTGTGTTAGTGATGTATATATATTGTTTTCCTTTTAGAATTTGTTGTTATCCATAATGGAATTATCACAAACTACAAGGACCTGAGAAAATTTCTGGTGAGTCTGTGGCAATTTGATTCTAAAACTAGAAAGTAAATTCCCCACCAACTACTGTCAGATCTTTCATGACTTTGTTGGAATCTGAATTCAAGTTTTTTGATATCATCTATAAAATAGTAGCATGAAGAAGTCTGCCTAATAAAGATACACAGGAGCTGGTGAAGTGCAGTATGTTCTTGTAATCCTAAATGCAAAGTACTTATGAGTGGAGTAGCAATTTGTGCTCAGTTCTTTGAGAGGGTGTGTGGAGTGGTCTCCCTCCTGTCTCTTGTTGCTTGACAGATGCTCAGCAAGTCTTACTACATGTTTTATTACAATATTTCTGAATGAGTAGCTATGACAGGATAAAGTCTTTATATTTTGTCTATAGTGATACATATCCACTAGTCCAGTGTAGTACTCCAAGCAGTCTGTCTTACTGTGCAGTTTCTGGTAGGAGGCAGCTGAAAGGCTCTTCAGTGTTTCTTGCCTGAGGATGAAAACACTTTTTACTCTTCCATATATTTCAGGAGAGCAAAGGCTATGAATTTGAATCTGAAACGGATACAGAAACGATCCCCAAATTGATCAAATACATGTATGACAACAGAGAGAGTGAGGACACCAGTTTTTCAGCCTTGGTAGAAAGAGTTATTCAGCAGTTGGTAAGTAGGAAGCTTCTTTTTTCCTCTACTACAGTATAAGCTATTTGTGGGGTTCCTTAGTATTCTGCATTTATTAGATCCTCTGCAGGAGTCCTTAGAAGCTGCTGCAAATAATGCCTTTTGTCCTCTAAACAATGCTTAATAGACCAAGAAATTAGATTAAAATTTCGGAAACTTCAAAAGCTTTTCAATGGTAAATTTTTAAATTGCATTAGCAGTGGTTTTTGTTTGGTTTGAGGTTTTTTTGTTGGGTGTTTGGTGTGTGTTTGTTTTTTTTTTTTTTAGCAAGAGGTTATCACAGTTTTGTAATGAAGCAGCTTAATAAAAAAATATGTAGGAGCCTCTGAGGGTTGAAATCTCTCATAAAGGGCAGTGTGTTCTTAAAGGCTATTCTGATCATGTTAAAACACTGCTGTGATTAAAGTTTGTCTAATAATATGCTTTGGCTCCCATATTTGGAAATAGATCTAACAAGCTGTACTGAATCATGGCGTAGCTGGTTTCCAAACTGTGAAGCGGGAATCTACTGTTACTTAGTATGTGAACACTTAAAAACTTTGATAGATACATTGCAAACTTGGAGAAAGCTTGCTTTGTTTCCTCCCCAGTCTCCTGGCAGATGTTTTCCCTCCCCTTCCTGCAGTTTCTTACACTCTTCACCTCCCCTTTCTCCTCTCCAAAGCAGCTCTGTGAGATTCCCCTAGAGCAGGGCTGGAATACCCACGGAATAAAGGCCTGTATGGGCCAAGAGGGAATAGTGGTGCAGCCACCCAATTGAGGGAAAGGGTGACTCCCCCTGCACGCAGAACAAGAGCAGAGTAGTCTCAGGCTGGAGTCCCCCTGAGAAGAGGGGATGTTACCATCTCTCTTCTCTTTGCAAGGTGGGGGGGACTTTTGCTGCTGCTTTTGGAGCAAACTCCTCAAGTTTGCAAGCTGCATTAATACTATGGAGCGGTTGATTGTGTGTTCCTGGTTTTGTTCTTGCATTGTGGATTTTGTTTTTTCTTTTTTTTGGTGGAAGGTGTGTGTTTTTTTTTTTTTAAATACATCAGTGAGAATTTGCTGCTTAAACTAGAAGTAGAAACTCCAAAATTTTAGCTGAAAATGCATGATAGAATGTGCACGTAGCTGCATTTTTATTAAAAGTCTTACTAAAAGTAAGTGTCTAACAGTCTTCATGTTGATTCCGAGTAACATCTCGGAGATTTTCTTAACCCTTGCACTAGAAGGTGTTGTTTTTATTTATAAAGAGAGGCTAAGTGCTCACTTCCTGATCGTTCAGCTGTTGCACTGTTACGTGCATGCTGGCTTGTTCTGCTCTGTGACCAATTCCTTTAAAGGTGCAGTCTGCCCTCCAGGAAGAGATTCCTGATAGCAGTAAAGAGGTTTCCTTCACAGCCTCCTCAGGAAGAAGGGCCCCAGTCTAATGAGATGCAACTAATTGAGATAAGTTGTTGAGGATTTTTTTTTTTCCCTCTTCTGTTTGCATGGTTTCCAGGAAGGTGCTTTTGCATTGGTTTTCAAGAGCATCCATTACCCAGGCGAAGCTGTTGCTACCAGGTTAGTAGAAGTCCATTTTATACATAATGCATGCTTTTTTAGGTTAAAAAAAAAAAGCTAACATCTCTTACGAAGAGAGAGAGATACTAGAATACTGATGTTTAAAGTGCTTGGTTAACCATAACTCAGAAGGTAGATAGCTGCACTAGTGGAATCCTTGTGAAGTGCACCAAAACTCTGCTGAGCAGCATCTCTTCAACTGACAATTAAATATAACTTAATTTGAGCTGTGCTGGCTGTGGGTCACAGAATTTCCAGAGGCTTGTGTTGATTCTCCATAATGTTAAACTTGATTTTGTTTAATAAATTAGCTGTGACTACTCATTTTTTGAGGATGCAAAGACAGTAGTGAAAAGTAATCAGATGATGTTTTTTTGCTTCATGCAAATACACTTTTGGTTGGAGATAGTCCAAATGATGCATTCGGAAGAATGTACCACTGACAGACTCATTCCCATAGTCTGTCCTTTTATCTGTTACAGGGTGTCAGTAAAGAAGCTCAGTGTATCTTCTGTTTCTGAAGTTATATTAAGAGTATGCTAAAACATTTCTCCTATATCTAGAAGGGGAGGGAAAGGGTATGGTTCAATTTTACTTCACATTGAATAAAGACTGAGAGAAGTATGTTCAGGTTGGCTAAAATACCATCATACTGATAGGTTATACAAATAGTGTTCTATAGCTGTCATAGCACTTATGAGTTTTTTCTGTATAAGTTCTACTTCTGTTTATGACTTGGAAAACAGCTTTCAGGAAATGTAAAGATATTAAAGTAACAAGTGAAGTAGCAGTGGGAATAAAGACTGTTTTATACTACAACCAAAAAGCCCATTGCTTCTGTGGTCTAAAATGGGACTATATTAAAATCATGAAAAAGCCAGCTATGCCATCACTCTAACTGGAGAACATCTTCTGAAATGAACTATTCTATATGTGGTTCAGGTTTGGGTTTTTAGGAGTGAGGGAATTAAGAGAAGCTAAACTTGTAATCTGAGGTGTTGGGAGGGTGAATTACTCTCTCATTCCTGTGAGGGTTTTTTTTTTCAAAATAAGGTCTTCAATATGGCACATGACCCATATAATTAAAAAAAAGATCTTAATATTCTACAGTTTCAGAGGTGCAGTTGACATTTCTGAGTTTAAAAGGCTAAAGGGTGGAACAGTATTTCAATAGTGAAGAGTGCTAGAGCTTATTGCTGGCTCGCTTCAGAGGCAGAGTAAGCTTTGTTTAAAAATGTATTCAAATCGGTGCCTATGCTAAGCTGTTTTGTGATTGCTAGAAGGAAAACAACTAGTTCGTATACATTTTCCTCTACCTGTGTGTAGTTCGTGAGGAAAGAATCACTAAGGCATATGGCGCTTATTCATATAATAATATTTGGCGAATCTTACAGAAACAAACCAAGTTTATATAACTCCTGGCATGTAATGGCTTTAAGATCAGGGTTGAGGAGGATCTTCCTATTTAGGAAGCTAGATGGGCTATTGTCTCTCAACTTCACAGATGTCCTTGGACTTCTTTGTATGCACCTTTCTCTTTATGAACTTGTGTGTCTTTCCGTTGTAGGAGAGGGAGTCCTTTGCTTATTGGGGTAAGAAGCAAGTACAAGCTCTCCACTGAACAGATTCCTGTTTTATATAGAACATGTAAGTTGATAAATTGAATTGCATTATTTTTAAGAGCTAAAATTGTTACTTTATGATTAGAAATTAGGTTAATTGGTCTCTGTACTATAAAAACTACCATCTGATGCCCCAAATAGCTTCCTAGCTGAGGATATTCTATTTTTGTACTACTGAATGCGTAGTTCGTGTAAAAGTCCCATCCCCCCAAAATACTTGTGTAACTGTGATACCTTGAACCTGTATAGTCTGTAATCTCTAACTTCAACAGATCTGCTTTTGCATTTAAAGTGTCTCATTTCTTTAAAAGGCAACATTGAGAATGTGAAGAACATATGCAATTCACGAATGAAAAGACTGGACAGCTCTACCTGCCTTCATGCTGTTGGGGATAAGGCAGTAGAATTTTTCTTTGCTTCAGATGCAAGGTAGTAAAAGTACTTAAACGCCTCTCAAAATACTGTTTTTGTTTAGAAGTGAGATAGTTGGGGAAATCTTACACTATCTTGCTGCTGTATAGCTGTTTTCTGATAGGATAGCTTCTAATCCAGGTAACTTCATAAAGCCCTCAGGCTAAGATACTTGAAAAATGTAGAGGCTTGACATCAGCATTTGAACTGTAAATATGTGACAATTACTAATCTCCATGTAAAATAAATCCAGTGTCAGAACGTAAGTTGGGTACAAATAGACACTGTCAGCCAAGTATTTGGGCAGACTATAGGTTAGTCTGAGTTTTGGCATTTTAATACAGCTATCAGAGGAGGAAATAGTGGTGTCGTTCCAAACTTAGCAGGAACCTGGACATCAGGTATGCATTTTTCTCTCTCGGAAGCAAGATCCTGACCGTAGGGGTCCATCAGAGACCCTGGAAGGCAAGATCAGATCAGCAGAACTTGCTGATGCAAGATGCTGTGATCCTGAGCCTTCTGCTCTGGGTTCCTGTGAGAGTGCAGGAGGAGCAGCAGATGGAGCCATTTCCTTTAAGATGGCTCTATCTGTAGTTATGTCCAAAAGGAAGATAGAACGGGCTGGAAGTGCTATGTGGTGTATTTACTTGCTCTGAGGAGTGCTGCTACCAACTCTTACTGACATGTCAGGTTTGTCTTGCTTCTGTTTTTTCTGTAGTGCTATCATTGAGCACACCAACAGAGTAATTTTCTTAGAAGATGATGACATTGCAGCAGTAACTGATGGGAAGCTTTCAATTCACCGTCTCGAGCGTTCAGCTAGTGATGATCCGTCCCGGGCCATCCAAACCTTGCAGATGGAATTGCAGCAAATCATGAAGGGTGGGTTGAAACAGCTGTAAATGAGTATCATCAAAGATGGATAATTACTGACTGTTTATGGAGTAGATAACTGCTAATTTGTTGTGTAAATGACCTGATATTTAGGCTATTTGTACTGGAATTGCCAGCTCTCAAGGGAAGATGGGCAGTATGGGACCCTACCTGTTTTTAGCCTTGGAGAAGTCCTAGATACTCCATCTCGATCCTGAGTGAAAATAATGTTAACATGTTGTTGTAGTTGTTGGCAAACTTTGACTGTAAACTAAGAACTGAATTGGAATAGAGAAATGTCTTTAAAAAGGGATTGAGTTACTTTGTCAGTATTGGGAAATGAAAGCAACCTAATAGAGAGAACTACTTTTTTCTTCTCACCTAACCTATCCCTTCTTTCTTCTCACCTATTCCTAAACTTTTGTTTAAGCTAAGAAAGTCAACTTAAATTAGCATGCTACCACAGGTCGTCTTAACTGTAATAGACTTCAGATAACAAACCGTGTACCTAAGCATTACCGTGTAATGTTTTTCTAACAGGTAACTTCAGTGCATTCATGCAAAAGGAAATTTTCGAACAACCGGAATCAGTTGTCAATACGATGAGAGGCAGGGTGAATTTTGAGAGCAGCACAGGTAACTCAGAACAGGCGTTCAAGCTGCACTAAGCCTGCAAATTTTGAACATATTAGCTAGAAAATAAACACCACCATTGATATATGCTTGCTTGTTTGTTTACAGTTCTGCTGGGGGGCCTGAAGGATCATTTGAAAGAAATCAGAAGATGCCGAAGACTGATCATTATTGGCTGTGGGACCAGTTATCACGCTGCAGTAGCTGTATGTTCGGCCTCAGCCGAAATGCATATATAACTCCTAGTTGTTGGGTTTTTTAACAACAGCTCTTCGTCTGCTTTTCCTTCTATACCTCAAACTTTGCCTTTCATTGAAGAGTCTCGCCTTTTTAGTTATTCTTTATGCCTGCCACGTTCTTTATTAATACTCCAGTGCTGTTACCCACCATGCTAGAAATTAACTTTTTTCACCTTGGCTTTTAAAGCTCTGGTGAGTTGTAATTATCAATTTTTGTAATAAGAATCCATTTAGATTATCTCTGACTCTTAAGATGTCAAGACTTTTATGAGTGGCAATATTAATGAATATTGTGTGCTGCTTGAATACAGACTCGACAAGTATTGGAAGAATTAACTGAATTACCAGTGATGGTGGAACTTGCTAGTGACTTCCTGGATAGAAACACACCTGTATTCAGAGATGATGTGTGCTTTTTTATAAGTCAGTCAGGTGAGCTGCTTTCACTGTTTGTCTTCAGTTGAGCGAAAACTGTAGAGAAATACAAAAAGCCAATGTTTTATTACTTTCTGCATGTTGCAAAGGGGGATGATGGGCCAGATCTGTCTTGAATGCAAGTTTTTCAGACTTGATTTGAATATATAGACAATGAGTGAGTGCTGAAAGATGGTTTTCAGTTGCATTTTGCATTCTGTAAGTGTGGATGCAGTTGTTTAGAACACACTTGTGCAGAATTTTATGCTTTTCAGGAATCACTACTATCCTTTGTCAACTCAAAGTCAAGACGTAAATGTTTTTCAGGTGAAACTGCAGATACGCTTATGGCCTTGAGGTATTGTAAAGAACGTCGTGCTCTAACGGTTGGCATCACAAACACAGTCGGAAGCTCAATATCCAGGGAGACTGACTGTGGTGTACATATCAATGCAGGACCTGAGATAGGTGTGGCAAGCACAAAGGTAATTGTTGTTCCGTGTTTGACTTTCATACTTCACCCTTGTGGAATCCAACTAAAATTTTAATTGTAGCACTTCAAACTGAGATCATACTAACTCTCTGCAGACTTAGCTGCTAAATGTTTTGTTTTGTCTGCAGGCTTATACCAGCCAATTCGTGTCTCTTGTAATGTTTGGTCTAATGATGTCTGAAGACAGAATTTCCTTGCAGAAGAGGAGACAGGAAATCATTAGTGGACTAAAATCATTGCCAGGTATATTGATATTTTGGGTTTAGAGAGGGATAGGGGATGTTGTTTAATGGGCAATATGAAATATTACTCAGGGATGTTTCTTTCTTATTTAAGTTTGACTCTCCCCCTCCTCCTGAAAGATAGACAATATAAGAAAAATGGACTATTAGTTTCTACACTAATTGCCAATTTTACAAGTACCTTTCCAAGAAACTTGGCAGGAAGATCAGAATTTTTATGGGTTATGTTTTCTAATTACAGTAAGGTAGTTTTGTGTGAGAAATATTACTTGGTCTCCTAAATTGATGATTTGAAATTGTTAAAGCCTTTCTCTTTTAAATCAGGATAGATAAAAGGAAACTAATTCAAGGTGACTAAAATGGATGTTCACAACTTCCTTTAGAAATACAAATGGGAAGTATGAGCAGTGGTTAAACCAATAGTTGCTTTAAATTTGTTACTGTAAATAAGGCTGAAGAAAACACCCTTAAACCACAGTCAAAGTTGCAAAGTTAACAGCTGAATTATGTTAAGCTTATTTGTTGTAATAGATCATTAGAACATCCTACTACAAGCAAACTGTTTTTTCCAGTTAAAGTTTTTTATACGTGCTTTTTATGTGCTCCAATAGAGATGATTAAAGAAGTCTTGTCCTTGGATGAGAAGATACATGATTTGGCTCTTGAACTGTACAAACAAAGATCACTGCTGGTTATGGGTCGTGGATATAATTATGCCACTTGTCTGGAAGGAGCTCTGGTAGGAACTTCTCAATATTGTTGGATGTTACTTAAAATGAACTTTTGTGGCTTCTGCAACACAGGTTATTTCTAATATTTCATTACAACTTAATTTTCCTTCAGTAAAACTGCTATCTGTAACTAAGAGCATTTAGTCCTGTTGGATTGAACCCTACATACAGTGAACCTGGATACAATACGAGTTTCTTGTTTCTTTCACATAATAAATGTAATGTTTAATGAGTCAATTTAAAAAAAACAAACAAGTTAAAACGCTGACCCATTTGAAAATAACATCAGAAAAACACAATGTGCTGATGTTCAGATGAGGTGCTCATGCAGGAAACTCAAATTATGTTACGAACATTCTGGTGGAATGGACGCATATCCATCTCTCACAAAAGTTGAAATGTTAAAGGTAGACTGCATTAGCCAAGGTTGTGCTGGGTGTTTGGTTCTTAAAGTTCCTGTTGATTACTCCATTTCTTTATCTACAAAATGCATGTGCACAGGCAAGCTCTGCTTCCCCCAGCAGCCTGCTAGAAATCCCAGCAGACATGCTTGTCTGTTTTCACTATTAACCGGTCTTTGAAAATACCAACTTGATACCATATGTCTGTATTTAAGTGGCAGATGTACAGCCTTGGTGTTTCGCTTCTTGTGGCGCTTATTTCTCATCTGATTTACTAGTAACTTGATGGCATTTGCTTTTTGTAGAAAATAAAAGAAATCACCTACATGCACTCTGAAGGTATCCTTGCTGGTGAGCTGAAACATGGGCCGTTAGCCCTAATAGATAAACAAATGCCTGTTATCATGGTGATAATGAAGGATCCTTGTTTCTCCAAGTGCCAGAATGCTCTGCAACAGGTCACTGCTCGACAGGTAAGCTGTTTAACTAATGCGATGTCATAGGGAAAGAGATTGTGCCTCAGAAAAAGGATGTATTGGTGTGGGATTTTTTTCTTTCTAATTATTAAGTTATAAATAAGATGCTATATCTGCATTGTAAGTTGTCATTAAAGGTTAACACCCGTAGTGAAAACTGATTGCACGTGGGTCGTTTTGGGGGGGTTTTTTGTTTGTTTGTTTTGAAGGAAATGGGATAATATTAAAACTCTACAGGGTGAAAACATTCAAGTCTCACAAAACAGTGAATGACAAAAGTCATTATGCAAGACTGGCATTGTCTTTGTTAGCTACCTAAGCATCTTCAGACGTGCTGTTAGCCAATATGTCAAAGCAGTTGTAAGCCGGTTCTCCACTTAACACTGCAAAACTTTTATTTTCAGGGTCGTCCAATCATTCTGTGCTCTAAGGAAGACACGGAAAGCTCAAAATTTGCCTACAAAACCATTGAGCTGCCTCATACAGTTGACTGCCTTCAAGGGGTCTTGAGTGTTATTCCTCTCCAGTTGCTTTCATTCCACCTGGCTGTTCTCAGAGGATACGACGTAAGTGCTTTCTATATTTAGCACTCCCCTTCGTGCGGTTTTGAACTTCCTCCTACCAGTGTAAAGTGAGAGACCGAGTTATATGGCATATCTGACAAAGAGCTATGATAATAGTTGAGCTTATAGTGACTGTGGTAGTAGAGGTGGCATTTCGGTGCCAATTCTTCAGCTTTCTATTTTTTTAATTGGTATCCTTCTAAAAAAAATTATAAAGCTAATTTGCTTAGTTTGATTAGTTAAGAGTGCAGATAAGACTTTTTTCAGAAAACTAAATCTTAAAATGTGATATTGCACTTTAACTTAGAATAGTTCAGTGCTTTATACAGCTTGGTTTGTTGGTGCTGGCTAGGTGTGCCAGTTTGATAATAATGATTACTTTGGAAAGGTACCCTCTGCAAAACAAATATGTATTTGTTAGGAGGGTTTTGGAAGCAAGGATGAATTCAACAGTGAGTCATTATCTGCAGATCTATAGTCTCTTGTGTTTGTTAATGTCTCTAGAATAAAGCAGAACTCATTAGGGAGTCTAAGAAAAGCACACTAAATGAACTGTCAAATGCAGAATGTCAGTATTATTCTGTCATATACTGAAAGTTTGTCTCTTCATTCTAGGTGGATTTTCCAAGAAATTTGGCCAAATCTGTTACTGTAGAATAACAGCCAAGAACAGCTGATGTTTTTGTCACCAGACCTCTGAGTTACACTTGTAGAAACGCGTTGTTCTGAATTGATAGGTACACGTTTTTCTAAAGAGAATGACAGCGCTAACTGGAAAGTGTCAGAAGGATTTATCTTGCGGCTTTAAAAGCTTTTGATGTGCCTTGTACCCAAGTGCTTTTGCTCACAGCAAATATTCTTCTAAGTCCTGAAATTGCCAAAGGAGAAGATAAAAATTGTTTACACATGGTATACTGAATGAACTTTTCTACTGTGCAATATATATATACAGCTCTCTTCAGAGTAACTGTGAACGTTTTTTTTAGCCTATACTACTTAACTAGTTTTAAAGATATAGTATTTATAACTACAATTGTATAGCTTTTTTAAGTTATTTTTTTAGTACGTTGCTTATCTGTAGCATTGGTAATGCTCAGACTGTAAATACTGAGCATGTTGACACTTGTGTACAGTTAGGGCTGTTTTTTCCTACTTCAGCCTCAAACTGGAAATGTTGTTCCTCTTCCTCCCCCCTTTGAGTCTGTGTTTTGTATTTAATCAGTCTTCTGCAAAGCTCTTCTGTGGCTGTAAATGCCTGGCTATGTTTTAAATTTCTGCTTCTTTCAACTAGTTATTTGAAAAGCCAGAGCAACGTTGTTTTGTATGCCACTCCAGCTCTTCTTTGCATAACGTGTACAGTACAACAAAATAAGGGAACTGGATGTCTTTCAAGTGATACTTCTGTTTGAAGAGTGTACAATGAAATTACAATGCAATTAAAAGATTGGATAATTCTTCTTGTTTTGTTTTGTGTGTGTTTTGTTGGTGTTTTTTGGGTGGTGTTTTGTGTGTTGTGTTTTTTTTTTTTTTTTACCTTGGTGACTCCTCATCTCAGGTCTGAACACAGATACAACACCACAGTACTGTGATACAAGTAGGAGAGACAGCGTTCTCCCCCAGTCTTGCCTAAATCCTGGTATCAAAGTTCTTTCCTCTGTTTCTTGGGTTAGTTCTTTGTGTCACACAGGTGTCCCAGGTAGGCACACCTTACTTTTCTTTATCCAGCAGCTGTGTTTCAAAATATTGTGTCAGGTTTGAGTAGCGTGCTCCATATCGCCATCTTTCTGAAGTACACGAGTACAGGAGAATTGAATTTGGTGGCTGTTCATCAGTGTTTTGCCAGACATGTGCTGGTACAGTAATCTCCGATTGTAGTTCCTACTGTAGTTCACACCAGCTATTGATTAAACCTTCATATTTTACCTTCTGTTGATGTAGATGAAGGTGGGAAGAAATTTCCTGCAGGTGAAAATAGAAGCTATGTCTGTATTTTTACATACGCTGTTTATGGTCATGAAGTTGCCTCCTTGGCTAAGACAAAATTGCCATAAACTTGCGTTTAATATAGTAGCTAAACTACAGATACTGGAATATGTGTGTATATATATACACACACACTATATACTGGCAAATAAGAGAATACGAAGTACATCTTCAAGCTAGGACTAAAGCCTTATTTTATTAACGTATGTATTTGCAAAAGCACGCTTTGCTAGTTGTGAACTAACTAGCGCTAGGACGTGTCTATAAACCTCCAAGAAATAAGGTAGATACACACATGAAGTTCTCTGCTCAGTTGTTATTTTGGAACAGTCAGAAATAATAATCTTTTAATGTCTGCATTTTACTAACTAAATCCTTGACTAGTAAAGTTTTCTTTATGGTATTCCTCTGCAGGCTTGCTTCTAAATGGAGATGTTTGTAACACTTGAAAGTGTTACACTGGCTTGTTGTAATAGGAGCTTCTTACTGGAAACTGCTCTAGTACTTTTTATAACCATGTAAAAGAACCCAAATCATAACGAAAAGCATAGTGATAATCTGACCTGGATGCCAAGAATATGTAACTCTGTATCCAACATGTTTTGGTAAGTGATGCAAAGGCCCCTTTTACTGTCTGTCTAGAATTAGTATCTTTTTCATGTTAAAAAGTGGAGCTATTAAAGGAAACTGATGGCATCTAGTCTATATGATACATTAAACTGATTTTTATTAAAAAAATTACAGGCGTGTTTTTCTAAAATAATCTATGAGAATAGAAGTCGCAGAAAAGCAAGCTGTTGTTAGTCCTAGGAGAGGTGGAAAAATATGAGTTTATTTTTAGTCAGCACCTGTTTTAAAAAACAAGGCAGGTGGTATGGTAATGTATAGAAGGTTTGTGATTTTTCAGTGGGGTCAAAAATAGCTGGGCTACCCAGGGAGGAAATAAATCCCTTCCCTTCTGAAACACCCCTCCTGGAAAAGCCATGTGAAGCCCCTGCCCCAGTGCTCAGGGCCATCGCAGACCCAATGCGGCAGGGCTTGCAGCTGCACTGCGGGACCAGGCACCCTGTCGCCATCCCGAAGCATGGCTGTGAAGTGACTGTAATATGTTGTGGTGCTGTGAGAGGCTGCCAATGTGTGATGTCATTTTGGTGTGGTGCTTTGAGGGCTTCCTATACATGGGAGGTGTTTACCTCACAGAGCACTTCTCCCCGCTTGCTGGAGCAGGGCGGCTGTAAGGAAACGACAGCACCACCTGCTAATGAGGGAGCAACTCATGAAATGTACTGCTGTGAGGTGACATCATAAATATGGTGACAGGCTGACGTGCGATGATGACATCACGCCAGGGGGTGGGAGCTGCGACCGGATTGGCCTGAGCTTCCCTGTCTCCACTGCAGTCCCTCACGGCCCTCCCTTATATAGCGGCTAGTAGATCCCGCCTCCGGAGCTCGATTGGTTGATCTTCGCTGGCAGGGGGCTACGATTGGGCTGAGCGGCTGTCTGTCAGCGGGCGCAGGCCTGGCGCGGCCTGTGTGGAGCACCGGGAGGCCATTGTGGCTGGGGCAGCTCTGCGCGCCGGAGGAGGAGGCGGCCGTGGCCCGCGAGCGCCGCGCCCCGTCCCGCCAAAGCCCGACTGAGGGAGGAGACGGTGAGGGAGGCCGCCGCGAGGGGAGTCGCCGCGAGGGGGGGTCCTGCGGGCGGCGGGGTCGGACCTGGAGCGGGGCGAGCTCCCGGCCACGGGGCCGGCCCTGTGGCGACCGTAGTCCCCGGCTTGTCCCGAGGGCCCCGCCCGCCGAGGCGCGGGCAGAGCCGGGGTTCCCCGCGTGCCGCTGCCCCGGGCTCGGCCGAGCAGGGGCGAGGCGGGGGGAGCGGCGCGGCAGGGCTAAGGGCCCGTTCCTCCTCCGCGCCTCTGCTGCGGGGCTGCCCTGGCCGAGCCCCCCGCCCTTCCCCGTGCCGCAGTGCCGCCACCAGCCCCGGCCCGCTCCGCTCCCGGCGGGAGCCGCGCCCGCTCCGCTGCGGCGGGCGCTGCCTCTCCGCCTTCTCCCTTCTTACTTCGCGTCCGGCTCTGCGCGGCCCTGCGGCGGGATCGCCCCCTGCCCCGCGCCCGCCGGCGAGGGCAGCGCTCCGCGTCGCCGGGCGGCCGGGGGCCAGGGTGCCGCCCCACCGTGCCCCGCTGGTGCCGCGGTGTGCGGCCGGGCCGGCGCTCGGCGTGCCCTGGAAGCGCCCCCGTCCTGAGAGGGTCGAAGGGAGTGCGGCCGAGCCGAGGCAGAGGCCCGTGCTGCGCGCCCCTCTCGATGCCGTGAAAGCGAACCTGAGCTTTCTGTTGAGCCAAAGCAATTTCTCAGGAGAAGTTTTAGAAGAAATGTAAGAAGTGCTCTTGCTCGCTTATATGGCCGTTAGATAATTTTACAACCGCGTAATTGGTTACAGTAGATGCACGTTTAAACTTTTTCCCTCATTCCACCAATTTGCCCTAGCAGGAGCGCTGAGATACATGCAGTGTTTGTCTGCAGCGTGTGTTTAACAGCTGAATGATACTATAACAGGTAGCTGGTAAAATCTTTCATCAGTAATAGTTTGGGTTGCTTGAAGAAAAAGGTGGACTTTTCGAAGAGCTGAACAGATGCAGAGTACCTCTAAGCTCTGCTGTAACCAATTGACGTTACTCAGCTACTGCTTTGCTACACTTTTGTAACAGGCTGTTCAAGGGTTGTGCCTAGAGGGATAGGGGTAATTCACTATGATTTTGTAGCTGGACTCGTACCTGTTGATATATATTGCTGTAAAGACTAACAAAGAAAACCCCAACACTATTGGATGATAGTCGTTAAAAGAACATACCTGAATTTGAAGTGTATTCGCAAGGGTGAACAAGAGAATGGGAGGAGATTTTCTGCATGGAATTTCCATATCTTTTCTTTTCATAAATACATATATATATGTTCATTGTCTAGCCATTCTATCAGCAGTAGAATTATAGCTCGAGGTTTAAAAATCAAGCTAAGTTTCTTGATGTTCTTGTGCTTCATTGTCAGTAATAACATTTCTGTAACCAAAACAACCCTGGGAATGTGTTACCAACTGCTGTAACCTGTTTGTTTCAGAAGCTTTTGACTTGAAGATATCCAGAGGACAGATCTGGTTAATAATAAGTTGCCATTTTAATAAATGCCTTTTAGGGAAGTGACTGTTTAATACAGTATGTATGCTACAGTGCAGTTGCTTTCAACTCCTAAAAATTTCTTAGTGGAATTCTGTATAACAACTCATGAGCCTACTGATTGTAGGTTTGATGAGTTGGTTATTTTTCTAGTCCTTTCATGAACTACAGGCTGAAAACCACTCCTGTAAGTTTCCTGCATGTGATGTGCTCAGTCAGCTTTGTGATTCTTAAATTTCCCCCATTGTACAAGCAAGTTATATTAAAAACAAAAACCCCACTGAATTTATATGCACCTTGTGCATGCTCTAAAATAGAAAAACATCTAGAAACTTTGTGATTCAGTAACATGCTATTATCAATAAGTAGAAGTACGTTTGCTGGCTATCCTGTGACTTTTATATTTGCTGCTGGTCCTGTTTGGTGCCGCTGCAGCTAGGAAGCCATAAATGAAAACTTACATTTCAGAAATGGAAATAATGCCTACTTCCAAAACATCCTTGTATAGGAGGAGTGTGGAGTATGTTAGCTGGAGTGATGAATCAAATTATTTCAAGTAGGAGAGTAACAGCTCAGGATTAAGAAAGTTATTTACCAGATATACTTTTCCCTTGAGCGATGGGAAATCTGTTTTTGTTCAAGGGCTCTGGCCCCCGAAATAGATTGTCTTTCTGAAGTCCTGTGAACACCTACAACCCCATGGCATCTAATTTTACATTAACGTGTATGTCTGAAATAACGTGTGTCCTGACGCTTCCAAGCAGCTTGCAGCCCAAGTAAAAATTAGGGCTCAGCTTGCTTTTCTTTCATATTTTATGGAGAGGCGGGGTACTTAGCATGGTGAATTGCAGAGGATGTCAGAATATGTAAAACTTGTGTGTTGGGATGCCTAAATCCCTCTTGGGTCTTATCGAAAGACTTTATTCTGATCTCTAAATTATTTTTAAAAGATAGCTTTGCACAGAAAAGGTTCCTTAAACGGAGGGTTTCTCTGGTTCAGGATAACTTCCTTTTCCCTTACTTCTTTATCTCTGTTACAGAAAAGCGTTTCATTAACCCACGAAGAGGTACAGCATAGTTCGCATATAGCTAACAAGTCTTTAACTTGATTCCCAGCTTTTGTAAAATTTATACTTTTTTAGTTTTGCTCTGTCTTTTTTCAGAGGTAGGATCTTGCCCTTCCAGCCGTATCTTTCTTCCAATGTCTGAAGATTCACTGAAATGAGTCTTGGCTGCTCAGTGACTGTTAATCAAAAAAATTGGTACTTCAGAGTCCATAGCTTTGGAGTAATGAAACGGGTTGGAAGGAAGAGTGGGGTTGTTCCTGGGATGTAGGAGGAAAGGTTGAGAGCGCCTCTTAAGGCAGCGTTTTGGTCTCACGTTAGTGTGAGCTGGTTGTGGAACTGCATTTGACTGCCCCTAAAAATATTGTCTAGGAGACGTACTTTTCTTCCTCCCCCTGCTACTGTGGTGGCAGAGGCAGAAAGTTGGTAGCTCACACTTTCCCTTTGCTGATCATTTCTCCTCTGCTTTTTTCCTTAAGCTTCTAAGAGGAAATATTAAGTAAACTTACTGTGTAAATTGCTGCTAGATATGACCAAGTTGAATATCTACTTAAAACGCTGCTTAGATTTTGAGAAACTAGAAGGTAAAAGAGACTGTAGATATTTCTTGAGAATCCCTTAAGACTAACCATTACCAGTCTAAAACCAGTCTTTATTAGGATTTGTAGGTCTTCTGTCTTACTTGCAGATTTCCTGGAGTTCATCTGCTGGCTTAAGCCATGGAAAAGACGCTGCTACCTCCTGCGTGCACCTAGGAAGAGAGAGGTCCAAGTTCTAATTCTTGCAGCAACCAAAAGCTATTTCTGTGGCTGTATGCCCTTCTAGGACAGGCTTCTGGTTTGCTCGAGGCTTTTCTGTTTTGCATCGGCTCACAAATATTCTGTAGGCCAGCAAAGAGAGAGAGACTAGCTGCCCTTTCTTTAGCTAAACCAGACATTGAACAGGCCGGTGGTTAGGACAGCTGCTCCAGGGGAAGGTGATCTGCTTTCATTTCCTCTTTCAAGGAACACTTGACTGTGCAATTTACTCTGGGCTGTAATGACACTATCTGTCATAGTGAATGTGAAATTAAAAATGGGAGAATTTGTTAGAGATCTCTTCAGTAATTACTGAGGTAATTTTCTTGTAAGGTTTGGAAGAGGGACGGAGACCCAGGAAAACTGGAGGTCTGTACTCTCGTTACTGTAGCACTTTAGAGCTAAAGAGGTTTAGTCCATTACCTCTCCGATGTAATTACCTACCTCTAATTCATTCTTGACAGATGGATATAACATTCTCTATTTTGGCATTAAAGTCTCTTTCAAACTATAGCACAAAACTCTTAATTCTTGTAGGACTGTAAGTACACTAACTGATAGCCTAGGATGTTACGGTGTGATTAAAATGGGAGGGAGAATGGGTTGTGACAGGTATGGATCAGGGAAGCGTTTCCTGGCAGAGGTGAGGAGGCAGAGCCCTGCTTGAAGGTTCCTACTGAACTAAGTTGAAAGGGATGTTGGAGAAACTGCAGCAGCCATGGGGATTTTGGGGGCAGTTGTTTTGTTTCAAACCTGTTTTGCAGTTGTAATCAAGTCTTTTATTAAAACCCTGTTTCTTTTGATGTCTGTGGACTCCATGGGTTTCTGCTGTTGCTTTTATCTGTGTTATCGGTGTTTGAAAGACATAATTTATGATGGGTTTTTTTCTGTAATACAGAAATTAATGCAGTCCTAGCACATAGCAGTAATGCTAAGTTAGGGAGTAGCCTTCAAGGAGTAGAGTTGTTGGATTTGAGTGTTTTTGTTTGTTTTTACAGTTGTTTACTTAGCTGCTTTTTGTTTTAGGGATTGGAATAGAAACATGCATTTACTTAAAGCTGTGAAGGCTATAATTATTTGCTGTCTGTCTGCAAGTATTTTTTATTAGCAGTGGTAATACATGAAGTTGAAAGAATGCTTATTTAATGGTATGCTATTGAAAAGTTCACATGTATTAAAATACATATATTTTCCATCTTGTCTGCCTGAAATTAGTGAGAGATTGAACATTTGTTTTCTTTCTTTTTCTTTAAGATCTTGAAAACTTTACCAGGCCCTTGAGAGAGAAAACTACATGACACTACACCATGAGTGACAGTAAATGTGATAGTCAGTTTTACAGTGTTCAAGTTGCAGATTCAACATTCACTGTACTAAAACGTTACCAGCAATTGAAGCCCATAGGATCAGGGGCACAGGGCATTGTTTGGTGAGTAATAAATGCTTTATTTAAATATAAAAAGCTATAAATATAAACCAAAATTCGAATGTATTCCTGAAAGAGGTGCCAGAATGTCAAATACTGATGATAATTTCTGTCTCTTGCTACAGGGTTATGGACTAAATAAATTCTAAAACACCTGCTTGCTGTAGTTCATGTGCAAAAGTATTTTTTGTTTTGGTTTTAGGGGAAAATTAATATTTGCATAACTGCATAAATTAAAATAGTCAACAAATTTCCTTCTCATTAACCACTTTATTTTTGTTTCTAGTTCTCACATTCCCCATGTAGTTTTGATATTGCAGTGTAAGGTATGACAATGCGATGGTGAGAGATTCTGGGTTTTACTCGTTTCTTCATCATGGCCCCCTTTCTTCCCCCCCTTTTATTCCCGATCACTCCTGTCCATTTCTAGGAGCCATCAATGCAGTGCCTTGCCATTAACTGGCAGGATGAGGCAAATCAGTGTCATTGTCACTCCATGGATTAACCAGAAAGGGATGCTGTGTGAGGGGTTGGGCTGGCCGGCTCTTCCTTGGTGTGCCACCTCAGCTATGTGTCCAGCCTCCACTGGCCCAGGACGTGAGAGTCGTTAGTCTGATCCTGAACCTTAGTCTCTTGTATGGCACCACACCTCTGGGCCAGCTAAAGGTAAACACTTTCAAATGTTTTTTTAGACTGCAGCAATCCATTCTACACAACTTAGTGCCAGCCCGTATTTTGTTGGGCAAAATTACTTGGTAACAGCAGAAATGTTTATTGATGCGTTTTTACAATTCCATACACAGGGGAGCAAACAGATATGCTCAGGAACTCTCTAATATTAGACTTCATCACAACACGTGGTGGGCTGTTCATGCTTTAAACCCAGTCTGCAGTTTCTCTTCATCTATAAATTCTGCAGAATAAGTGTGATGACTCATGTATTGTGAGCAACTCCTTATACGGCACCTCCCCATGTCTTTCTGGCCTTTTCATAACCATAATAAGTTATATATCACAGAATATACGTAGGAAAAGAGTGCATTATGTGAGAATGTACCTTTATTTTTAAATTATTTCGATACCCCTATTGCCCTGCTAATAGGTGAAAAATAAGCAAAATGAGAACACCATATTTCATTCCTCTCTAGTGAGTTGAGTGATGAGTGGATAGGCATACTAGATCTTGGTTATTAGTGTCTGGGTAAGATTTAGTATAGTGCTAACGTTTTCTAGGTGTAAATATTCTTAAAGTTATGCTTGGTCTAGATGGCATGCAGGAATTTAGGGTGGTTGTAAGCATCCCTTCTTCCACTAGAAGTAGTGCATTTCTAAATTATATAACTTAAACTAGGTGTCTACTTCAGAATGAAGTTAGGGTAGTGTTAAGGTCAACATTTTGGGAGGAAGAAGGAATGATCTGATTTATTGACTTGTTTTGAGAGTACTCGACTTATGGAACAACAGAGTGAAACATTGTCTAAATTTTCATCTTCATATGAAACACCTGAAAACTATGTCCAAGTTGAAGAAGGTGCAAAATCTTAATTTCTCCTGAAACTCCTTATAGTACACAAAGGAAAGATACGAAATACTAGGATGTAAAATGTGGAAAACTCAGTGTAAGATGAGTTCTACCCTGTCATGTCTGGCTGGAAAAATTGTCAAGTAGTGTGACACACAGTTGTGATGCCTTTTTTTATCATCCAGTGTTTAACATAAAAATTAGGAAAAGTATCTCTGGAGTTTTGTGTGTGGATTTTATTTTTTTATTGAGAAATTTTTAATACCACATGTCACTTCAGCTAGGCGAAGTCTGAATTTTGCTTTTTTTTTTTTTCCCCCCTAAAATATTAATGTGAAACACCGTTGGTATTGCTGCTACTTAGTTTTTTCTTTGATATTAAAATGTAGGAAAATAAATAGTTTTAAAAATACATACTTAGGAAAAGCGATAAATGAAAGCTCTAGGAAGATGAAGGAACTCCGTTATGTAGAGGGTGTTTCTAGCTCACGCTGCAAACAGACTAGGAGAGAAATTGGATATGCTGTTTGTATTTTGTATGCAAAGTACACTTCTATATGTGACTTTCCACGCTTCTTTGTTCCTAAGTATTAATAATTTGAAGTCTTATAATCTATTTAGGACTGAATAATCAATTGGACAAAATTATTCTTTTGAAATGATTTTTGTCTTTGACTTCCTGACATCTTTTCCTTTCTTGTCCTTGATTTCCTAAATTTTCTAGTGAATCTGATTTTTCTATCCCAGCAAATCTCTTTTGTCCTGCAATGCAGCAAAACCATGATCTTGTAAGTAGCACAGCTTTGACTGTGTTGGTAACTTTACTTACAGTTGCAGCTGAAGAAACAGTCGGGATAAGTTTATTACTATTTGCAAACTCCTGTTTGGACAGTAGGGAAGGAGTTAATGAAGAGGAACTGGCAGAGCAAAAGTCCACAGTAGTAGTGTATTGCAGTTCAAGGCAAAGGTCGTTTGCCTACAGAAATTAGGTGTGATTTCTTACAATAATTTCGATCATAATGTTTTGTTAATAACGTCATCATGTGTGTGGCATCACTGCTCTTTATATTAAATGTTTGCTCAAGATGCAAAGCTATCACAAGTGCAGTGAAGACCCTACTGCAATTCACTAGGATCAAATTGGAATTGCTGTTATACGGTGGGATAGACATTGAGATTCTTCCATGATACCAAATGCTGAAATAATTTGTAGACATTCTGTTAGTAGCCGAGGTAATAACTGGGTAGACTCTGGCAAATCTGCTTTTTTAAAAATCTGTGCTTGAAATAGTTGCCATGATGAAAAAGTCTCTTTTGAATTCAAATGAGCAGGGATGGGGAAAGCAATTTAACACTAATTACATCCATGATTTTTTTTTTGTTCGTTTATGTAAAATTATGTGCTATTTAGAAGCATGCTCTTGGTGGTGATAGAGGTTATCTTCTGTCTTTTTTTTTTCTTGGTAAATTAAATAAATACATGCTTACACAATTTTCTACCTTTTTTTTTTTTTCTTTTACCAGTCTGTTTTTAATTCTTCCCCCCTTGGATTGTGTAGGTAGCAGGCAGCTTTTTTTTTTGAGCTGCAATGTCAGTCACTCCCATGTAGATGAGCAAAATAAGAGGTTTAGGTGTGCTTCTTCACATGTGCTCAGACTGAGCCTTGACATATGCCTGATTTGTCAGATCACAGGGACACTCCCCTAAAATTCCTTCTTTGTCCACTGCTGACCTGTGATTAACTTGAACAGCTAATTCATGCACACCCTGTTGGTTATTGATTTTTATACTAATTCCCAGGTGTAGTTAAAGTTATTAATATATGCAAAACTTTTTAATTTACATATAACATCTTCTAGGTGAAATGAATACTGAAACATCAGTGCTTTCATATTTGTGAGGAAAATAATTTCTCCAGTTGTCTGGCCAGTTCCCTTCCTCCCATTTTGTGTTTTGTTTTGCACAGACATAAAGGCTTTAAATCTGAGAGTGATCGTACCATTGAATAATGACTTGCGTATTTCACAGAGCTAAGTTGAAATAAATGCTAGGAAGCCTTTAGTGCAAATGGCACATTGGTTAGAATTTGGGACATGCCTCCAAGAAAACACAACATCCCATGGGTGAGCCCTGCTTTGTGGTGGTATTGCTTTTTCCGGGAGGGAAAGCAGTGACTTGATGTTGGTTAAACTTCATACAATTTGAGTATTGTTGTTGTCACAGAGGAGCTGTACCTTTCATAAGAGTGCTATAATATGATGGTCCTTTTAAGTCTGGTATTGTACATATCTTGATGAAATAGGGAAGGCACTCATAAAGAGCTTAAATGTGCTTGGAAAATAGATGTGAATGAGAATTCTTTCCTACCCTGTGCAAGTAACATTAAATGGAAATAGAGTAACGTGGGAGTCCTTATTTAAAACTGTAACTGCTTAAAGATTGGAACTCTCGAGTAGTTTGTGGTATGACTTCACATATATTTTGTCGAATAGTCTGTGTCTTGTTAATGAAGAATATTCCCACTTTAGTCTTGTTCTGGGTATACAGATAATTTAGCTTTAGATTCTTACACCTATTAAAGCAAGTCTACACCTGTCCTTCCCTCTGCAGTTTGAGGTAACAAGCACAGCTGAAAAACAAGATAAAATTAGTGGTCATGTTTGCTTTTAAACTCTTGTATTGCTGCCTTCAGTCTGAGTTTTCCGTATTTGTCAATTCTATGGATTTTTTTTTTTCCAAAAAACAGATGATGAATGTAATTTTCTGCTAGGCACTAAAATACAGGAGAGTATTGATGCCTGCAGAATGGACCACGGAGACATGGTTGTGACTTTCCTTTAGGAAAGAGAAATTTCTATTGCAAGTATTAAATGATTGTCAGTCAGCAACAGTGCCCAAAAAAATACTCCAAATGTACAGATTAGGCAACTGAACTGCTTCTTGACTTCAAATAAGCTTAAAATATTTTTAGATCTTGCAGTTTTAAATATGAGTCTTGAGTCAGCAGATTCGGTCTTAAGACAGAAAGGAGGGCAGGAAGCCTTCTGATGAGTGTCAGTAACTTCTGTTTAACCTATTTGTATTATTAAAGGATATGTAGATTTTAAAGGATGTTTGTTTTCTAAATGAAAATTAGTTGAAGTTAGTATAAACAGCTTAGTGGGTATGCTTTGTCCCAAATCTTGATTTCTTTCCTCACTCCCATCTCCCTTTTGCCCCCTCCTTTCCCTCTAACAGACTTCAACTTAAGTTGTTTGTGTTTGAAAACTTCTAGTGCTGCATTTGATACAGTCCTTGGAATAAATGTTGCTGTAAAGAAGCTGAGTCGTCCTTTTCAGAATCAAACCCACGCAAAAAGAGCTTACAGAGAGCTTGTTCTTTTAAAATGTGTCAATCACAAAAATGTAAGTTTGGCTTTATATTTTTCTCCCTCATTAGTGTAAGTTGTCTCAAAAGCTCAGGACTTGCCCTCTTACTTGCTGTTAGAAACCAAAGTAATGGAAAAATAGTGAGAGAGAGACTGGAAAGACTTGCTATGGGTAATGCAGTTCTCCACAATGTGTGGTTAAGTTCTTGCGTGAGCTGTTCGGAGTACAAAGTGCCAAGAGGAGGAGGTTTTTGCTGCATTGTTGATATAGGTTTACCATCAGTGTCAGCTTTATAGAGCTGGCCTTGCTGTATTGCATTTGTCCTTTTAAAGTCGTACTGCCGCAAAGCCTTTTTGGCAGTGGGTTGGTTTGTGGGTTTGGCTCTTGTGACTGCACTGTAGTTAAATCTTCGGAGTTTGGGCAAGATTTTTATTAAATACAGTGTTTCACTGGTGGAGTTTGCAGGGTTGCAGCACTATCTAACAATTTATTGGTAACCAGAAGTGAAATACAAGACAATACATAGATATTTTTAAATCTTTGAACCTTCTGAAGTAACAAACCTTAATGTCAGTGCTTCAATGTTGAAGTACAAGAATATAAGGTTTATGCGACTGTTATGTTCTGATACTAACATGAATTAGAAACATTGCTGATCATTGAAGTTGTGCACTCAGGTCTCAAACTTCCTGGAGTCAATTAGCCTTGTAGGACTGATTTTTTTAAGCAAGCTTTTGGTGAAGTCTAGAAGTAGCAGAATAAAAGCAAGGTGGTTATTAAGGATGGCAGTACAGTAATTTTAGCAGTTCTTCTAGAAATAGTACATCATAATCTAAGTTTAATGGGATGGTGTGGGGCACCTCTGTGTACGTGTTGTTGGACAGCCTTGGTAAAAATTCCTTGCACAACATGTGATTTAAAATAAGAGATTATTATTTATGGGGAAGAAATGGGATATATTTCAGGCACTGGGGAGGGAGATAGAAGGTGTCATGTAACTTTAAAAAAAAAGTGGTTTTGTCCTGTCCTCGTTCCTTTGGCATACATGCTGCAGTTTTGAACTATTTCTGAATTGGCAGGTTTTCAGCATGCGTGAATTAAGTGAAGCCAAGTGACATTCAAATTGTATATAGTAACAGTGTGCATTTGATTTTGAATAGTAACTTCTGCAATAGTGGATTTTTATGTGAATTAAAGTGGAAGTTTCTTCTAATGTTTATTTTTATTTTATAGATAATTAGTTTATTAAATGTATTTACACCACAGAAGTCACTAGAAGAATTTCAGGATGTGTAAGTACTAGATTTTTGTTTTAATTTTCCTGAGACATACTGGCCTGAGCCCTGGAGCTGTATTTTCAGTATCCTATAGCCATCACACTTTGAAAACAGAGGGTAGCTAAAGACTGAATTTAGCCTTTAATTAGTCTTTATGTCTAGATTTCTTTAAGAAAGACCAAGAAAGTTACGTGCATAAGATGGAAGTGGGAAATAACAAAAGGTTATTTACCTTTTATTCATCTGTCTGCCATACTTTGCTGATTGCATGTGCATCTGCTTTGTGTGCATTGTCCTTTAGCTAAATGGGTCACCTCAGGATAACAACTTGGTTTGGATAACCTGGTATCATTTTTTTGCCATACCAGTCACATCGGCACAACAGTATTTTTGGCCTCAATTAAGAACTGAATATATTTCTTTTTTATGTAAGCTGTGTCAATTGGTCTAGAAAGGATTCATGGTGATGTAATTGGTGGGGTATTCATAGGTTCCAGTGGTGGAACCTGTTGTGGTTTGTGAATGGGCTTCTTGGGTAAACAGGGGAGCGTGTGTATCAAGGGGGTAAGCAGATGATATTTTAACTTGAAAATGAATTATTCCTCCTTAGTTCTTACTGTG
The DNA here is from genome assembly GCA_009819775.1 of Phoenicopterus ruber ruber. Lineage (NCBI taxonomy): Eukaryota > Metazoa > Chordata > Aves > Phoenicopteriformes > Phoenicopteridae > Phoenicopterus > Phoenicopterus ruber. Next base: position 6,104,639 of record CM020228.1, on the reverse strand, counting down.
CTTTTTAAAGTTTTCTTAATTTTTTAAAAATTAAAATACAGTGAAAAGAAGCATAATTTTTTTGTGCATTGCAGTATCTGCAATTTCTGCATCAACTTCAGTCAGTCTTAGTTTTTCATGCTACATAAACTCAGAATTATTCTTCTGTATTGCTGTTTATAAAACCAGTGTAATTCTAATCTCTTGTGATGGACTGTTGAACACTTAATTTTTAATAGTAAGACTATTTGAATAGGTAATCATTTAATTTTGACACTAATCATGCCTGATTTTTCTTTTTTTAAACATAAGCTTTTTGACACGTTAGCAAAGTAGTTGACTTTTATTAAACATCTTATATGAAGCTTAAACCTGACATGAAAAGTAACACTCGAGTGTTCTTAATGCTTTCTTTCTTGTGCTTTAGATATTTGGTTATGGAGCTGATGGATGCAAATTTGTGCCAGGTTATTCATATGGAATTGGATCATGAAAGAATGTCTTATCTTCTTTACCAAATGCTATGTGGTATCAAACATCTCCACTCAGCTGGTATCATCCACAGAGTAGGTAGTATTAGATCATTAACAATACTTTTTATGAACACAGATGTTCTTATGAAACGGGGGAAGGCAGAGGGTTGTTATTTCATAAGTTTATATTTCTTTCATTCGTAAGAATATTATTAAACCTGAAGATTGTTTCTAGTTCAAAGATAAAGACTGCATTGTAAATAGATCTTAAGTGAGGTTAGCTCTATGGATTTAACTAATGCTGAACTGATTAAAAGATAAAACATGAGTATCTGTGGACCTTTCAAATTACTAAAGAATGAGTCTTTAAAATGTAATATTTACTTAACTATCTCTATCCTTGGAGATATTCAAAAGCCATCTGGACATGGTCCTGGGCAACTGGCTGTAGGTGGCCCTGCTTGAGCAGGGGGTTGAACCAGATGACCTCCAGATGTCCCTTCCAACCTCAACCATTCTGTGATTCTGAAAAGTAAAGTTTGTGAATGATCAGAATTTCAGAGTCTTGTGCAGACTTCATATATCTCTCTGCTTCTGTTGTTCTGCTGCTGCTCTTTTTTTAAAAATGTTTGTTGTGGTTTTTTTATTTTATTTCATGACCAGTCTATTTGACAGTTCTGCTTGCTTTCTGTTCCTTTCCTTTTCTTCTCCTTCCCTACTTCCTGGGCACACTTGCCTTTTAAATTTCTTTCTTTTTTGCCTAGTGGCTGAAAACTTTATCTGGTTCTAGTTTAATGCGCTTTTTTCTTTATGTTCAATCCTTAAACATAATTGGGAAGCTGTATAAATCACAAGAATTCTACTTCCTTACTTTGCTGAAAAAATCTGCCATGAAAATACTATCGTATTAGCAAGGAAGTTATGTTAAGATAAGTCTGTATCCAGATAGTCTTAGTACTGGACTTTCTTAGAATTATGGAGTGAGGTGTGTGAGAGACTGAAGTGGGGAGGGCTGGAACTCCCGCTGAACTCCATCTGACATGTTGGCTGTGATTTGGAGCTAAAGGGGAGACACAATATTTGCTGAGAAATTTAAGCTCGTAGGAGCTAACGGGAGCAATCAGACAGAACTGATACTGATTGAACGATAAAATGGGCAGTGAGAGGAACAGCACTGTCAATAGCTAAACAGAGGTGTGAAGTTTATTTGAATGGAGAGGCTAAAGTGGCGAGTGTTAGGTTGGGTTAGTTTGGGACCAAAACAAAATGACCTTTCTGGAGTGAAAACTCTTGATTAGATGAGAGGTTTCATTTTGAAAAGAAACAAGGCTAGGAAGGGAACAGAACTGGGATAGTTCAGAAGGAATGGAACGGTAGGAATTACATCTAGAAATTACTCAAAGAGTCTGTGACCAAATAGAGCTTGAAATAATGTACACGACTCCCACCTCTGTTATGAGTTGATGAATATTGAAATCTGTTACCCTTCACGTGGCCCAGCATTATAGTAAGATGAGATAACAACAACTTTCACTGTCAACTACTGCAAATAATTATTCTTTTGTTTCAAGAGAAAAGTCTGAGTAGAGGATTAGAAACTCCAACCTTTCTGACAGTAAATGCAGTAGTGTTCTGCAGAAGACTTGTTGCCTTCCTAAAACATGCAAACCCATGTGAACTATTTGCATGTCCCCGTCTCCTTTAAGAAAAGGAAGTTCTGTACCTGAGAACATGGTTCATGTGGTTGAAACTAAGTTAAATGCTTGAGCAGAATTAAATGTACTAGTACATTGGTAATTCGGCTACTTTTGACACTTTGTGAATAAAACCCAATTATTCTAGTTTGCCCTAACTGTGTATTCCTTTGGGTGCAATAATGACTGTTCCCATGAGGCATATCTCCTGAAGTATTTTATTTTTCTCCTCACTCATGGGTAACTTCGTGTTTTCACTACATCCTAATTCTGACTGTGAAATTTGCCATCACTAGAATGCAGGTGGCTTATCTGTCAGTAACAAATACACTTATTAATGCTTTGTGTGTTGGGATATGCCTTTTCCTTCAGATACTTGACTAATTCATGATGTTGTCTTTAGGATCTGTGCCCTAATAATGACGGTATTTGGAACACAGTCTCCTTTATCATGCAACTATTCATACCCAAAATAGGTCCACTTACTGTGTTAAAGGAAGCAGATATGTGTATGCGTTGTGCATATATACAGACCATTACGTAACTGACTATCCTGTCAGTGCACAACTGGGTAAATTAAGACTCTGCAGACAACTTTGATTCTGTTTTCCCCTGAATTTTTTGAGTACTTAGCTACGCAGTGTTTAACTTCTCTCTAGTCTGTGTATAAATAAGCAGATGCATCAGAGCAGGAATATGCAGTTGCTAATGTGAAGTGAACTGGTGGCATATATTGACTGGGGAAGGGAGGTGTGTCTTATTCTGTATGTTGATCCTTCCTTAACTGAAGTTATTTCTTGTTAGGATTTGAAACCCAGCAACATAGTAGTAAAATCAGATTGTACGCTCAAAATCCTTGATTTTGGACTGGCAAGAACAGCATGTACTAACTTTATGATGACTCCATATGTAGTAACACGGTATTACAGAGCACCAGAGGTTATCCTTGGAATGGGATATAAAGAGAATGGTAAGTTGCTAGAGTAATGCTTTAAATCTTTTGTCTAAAGCATATCTGTCTCAGAACATAACAGTTTTAAAAGGTGGGGGGGAGGGCTGGTTTCTGCCTGCCTGCCTGTTGTTAAAGTATGTTAGTTATGGTATTGGAAATAACAAAAATTACACTGTAATAATTTTGGAGAATATAATAGTTTTCTGCTCTGTGTGCCTATCTCCATTTAACATACACTGCTCCCTCTCCCCTGCTATTGTTATTTTTTCATGTGTTGTCCTGTTGTCTTGTTGCCATTTTTTTACCCTACAAAAAAAAATGTTGAGACACTTACGCTGGATGATGTTAAAAAAAAATTAACCATCAATCTATAAATAATAAACCCTTTTGTCAATGTGATTTTATTCTGAAGCATCTTCTTTTGACAGTCTGTCCCTTTTTGCATCTCTGATTACCTTACTAAAATCTGTTTCAGATCCCTATGATAAACCATGTCTTACACTCTCCTAAATCTGCATAGCACTCAAAGAGGCTGGGTGTTATACTATTAAAAACTACACACGTATCATATATTGAACGTTCAGCCAACAAAGTTGCTGGCTAGGAAATTGTCCTTGACCTGTATTATTGGGGGTTTTACCTGCTGATTTTTACTAGCTGTGGAGTAATATGCTATCTCCTCTGGCCTTCTGTGCTAGTACATCTTTTTGCTTTATCACAGGGGCTTGGGGATACTGTGCTTTTTGTATACCTGTAACTTTGGCTGTGTAATACAAGGGACTCGCAGGACTTTTCTGGGCCACTGATCGTGCAAAAAACTTGCATTAATGCACGAGGCAGCTTGTTGTAGAGCAAGTGCTGATGTGGATCAGAACTTTAGTAGAGGCTGTTCTGGATGGGACAAAAAATAAATTATCTGCAGGACTGTAGGAATACGGTATGAGCTTACAAATAAACAATTGTGGTATTTAAAAAAACCTCTTTAATCTTTTGTCCTTGTTGCACCTAACATATGATAGTGGATATCTGGTCTGTTGGGTGCATTATGGCAGAAATGGTCCTCCATAAAGTCCTGTTCCCAGGAAGAGATTGTATCCTTCTTCATGGTTGTTTCAGAAATGTAAACACTGATTATATTTTACAAAATGCTAATAACAAAATCTAGCAACAGTCAGTTGGTGTTGATATGATTGAAAATTCATGTTAGCAGTTTGATTTTCCACATTGTTGTGTTTTATTGTAGATGCTAGATGTTTTTGTTTGTTTTCCTCACTTTTGTTCATGATACTTCATAATTTGATCATTTCATTTTTACTTTCAGTTGATATCTGGTCAGTTGGGTGCATCATGGGAGAATTGGTGAAAGGTTGTGTGATATTCCAAGGCACTGATCGTATCCTTCCCTAGTCATCCTTGAATCCCATTCCACTTCCAACAGAAATACAATTATTTTGATCTGTATAAGTATAAAAGCATAAGCAATATTTTCAATACTATGTTTTAATAGATCTACTGTACTATTTGAAATTAGTGTCATTAACCAAATTGTTGAGCTTTCCATTTTATTTTCTTAGTAGACTATGTTTAATGTAATCTGTACTGGTTGAATCCATAGAATGTATATTAAGAGCTTCAGCTTTTGTAGCTTAAAAAAGCATACTGTTAGGTTTAAAAAATAAATAGCAATAAGTATATTTTCTTACTCTTGTTCCTTGTAGATAAGTGTTATAAGCAAAAGCCTACAAACTTACTTTTTACTATGCATGGATTTTGCTTACTATTTGTTTGAACAGTAGACTCATTTTTTTATTGTACAATTTTTTGAGTTTCAGTCAGATTTTTTTTCTTGCTTATTAGCACTTGCTGGACAGCAGTGTCCTAATTGCAAACACACTGCATGAGAAATTGTTGTTTGTTTGTTTTTTTATTACTATTATTTATTATAAAAAGAAAACCTTTTTCTTTTTGGAGTTTTTTTCATTCTATGAAAATTTTATTTTGGACTTCCTTTTTCTATAAGATTGTTACTCCTCCATTCCTCCCTCCAATATTTTTGATCCAGATTAGTCTTCATAAAATTCTGCTTGCTTGTGTACGATAGTAATTGTAGGAAATTTTACTGCATTAAAAACAAACAAAACCCGTTCTCATACGTTAGGGACTGGAAATCTCAATAATACATCACTGGATCACACACAAGTCTTTGCAATGTATTAAGTGAACAGAAGTGATCATTTAATAAAGTAAATGTTCTTTGAAGATTTTGATGTATTTCAAAATATTTCCCTAGAAACAAAATTTAAAACATTTGACTCATTATCAAGTTCCAGTTATAAAAATTGGAGCAAAACCAGTTTCATCCTTTATAAATAATACCTTACCCAGTAGTAGTGTTGTAGGACTACACATTCAAAATTGATCAGTAAATAGACAGAATCCAGATGATGGAATTAAACCACAATTGCCAGTTACGGCTGTAGGTCGTAAGAAGCTGTAGCTACTTGTGGTCCAAGATTTTGAAGAAAGTATAATATTTTTTGCTCGTCAGTAAGGAAAAGTTGATTCCACCGCTAAAAACGTCAAGTATATGTTCACGGAGTCTTTTCATAGATACCTACGTATCTTAGAGGAGGACTTTCAATTTTAATGCTAGATTTCATGACACTAATCTTCAGCAGTTGATCATGCATTATTTAGTAGTACAAATGATTAATTGTTAAATAAGTCTTTTTGTTTTCCACCTTTCTTCCTTTCTATACTTATTGTTTTACCTTTTGAAGCCTTCAGACCAACCTAACACAATTCTTCATGTATGTCATGTGTCTTTCACCTGCATGTTAGCATGGGCTACTTTGATTTATTCATGAATAAATGAAGGAAATTTTGTCCACACTTGTTGAATAAGCAAGTTATCACTCGTGGTTCTCTGGAGGTCACTGAAGCTCCACCACTCTATGTTTCAAGGAGTCTCCTCCCCCAGTATCTTATCAAAGTGCACGGCTATGCTTTCAGGGTGTTTTTCCTCTTGCAAGAGTTGCAGTTCTCTTTAATGTGAAATACTGATAACTGTCTGTGGTGTTGAAGCTTTTCCTGACTGCTTCAGTCAGATTGTTGGTTTTTTACCTTCAGCTGCAGGATTGTTTTGAGAGTGTGGTTTAGGGGGGATGCTGGTGTGCATGGCCGTGAAGCTTTCAATTTTTTTGTGTGGGTTTTTTTGGTGTTGTGGCATTTTTTTAAACTTAAATTTTAAAATATCTTAGTATTTGGGGATTTAGAGCAGGGAAGCAAGTTCAGCATGTTGCCTAATGATGTGCCCTTGACTATGTTCAGGAAAACCTACTCTTAGACTCAATAGTTTGTATTTTCCCATATGGTTGACGGGGATTGCCGGGATGCCTGCAGCAGTGCCCTGGGTGGAATGAGATGCTCCGTGTTGCCAGGGCGATGGATGCACTGAGCCTGCTCCTGCCTGGCGCTGTGGAGGATGAACAGGGCTCTTACAGTTACTGACCTGAGCTACTGGCAGTTGCTGTTGAACTGGAAATGAGAAACGTAGAAAAACCAGGCAACGTAGATACCTGAGATGAAATAGTGGAAAGCCTAGCAGCACCAGAGTGCAGAGGTTTTTATGCTCTTTCTGCCCAGGTGGTGAAGGAAGCTAACTGCCTGACTGATGCAAAAAGCATGGGGGTATATTCATACTTTCTTGGGAAAAATCATGCGTTACTGTGATTGTAATAAGGACTCTGTTTTCAACTTCTCTTCTTCCAGAGTCCCCAAAAGTAGGCATGCGTACTTGGCATGGACTGAACTGTTCTGGTGACTTTTGACCTTGAGGTCACTCGAACAGGAAGGGTAGTTTTGTCTGCAGGTTGCAAGGTTATTCACATTGCATGCTCTGCATGCTTTATGTTGAAATTAAGGTTTTTTCCCATTTGGGTTTCTGGTAACAGGCTTACCTTATTTCAAGTCCAACCCTATACCAGGGAAACTTTTTTTTTTTTCCAATTTTCAGTATCTATAAAGCACTTCAGTGCAATCCAACTGAGACATTGTGTTTTTTTCCAGTTTTTATTACTGAAGTGGGATAGGTCATGAAGTTTTTCTGCCTTCCCCCCAGTGCTCTGAGACTGCAATAGACTGGACTCTAATTTGATTAGCTGACTAACCAGGCTGCTGCTACTCAAAGAAAAAGCATCTTCTTGAATCTAGATTGGTGGACATCTCTCAGAAATCAGTTTTCCAGCTAGGAACAAAATTTCCTGATATATGTTAAAATTTTATTTGTATGTGCTTTATTTTAGCATGAGAGTTAGCAATATTGACTTCTTAATTTTGATTTTAATATAGTTTTTCCATTGGAATGTATGCAGTAAGCAAATAAAATTTTCAATCTTTGTATCAGAAGTCTAAAATCTTAGCATGAAGCAGTGACTATGCACATATTTCTACTTGTATTCTTGGCACACTAACTGAAATAAAAGCACCTCAGTGTTTTTTTAAATACATCTTAATTCAAAGTGCAGCAAATTGGTTGTTTTATGACAAAGTCTGTCTATAGGAATGGATAGGTTGAAGTGCTAGATTATGAATTTAGGTATGAATGTTTGCAAGGTGCATAGTTAGACTCTGCTGGAATTGCACATTCTTTTTATCAGAGAAACTGTAAATCTGAGTAAACTTAAATAGCAGGAATACTAATGCAGTGTCTTCTCAGTGTGATAAATGAGCTTTGTTATCCCGACTAGGCTTGTTCAGAGTGGACTCTGGTATCTCTATAACAAGTGTCACCATGTCTAGGGGAAATGCCTTCACTTCAAAGAGGGAGAAGGGGCAGTCCAGAAGAAACATGAGGCACAATTTCAACTTGAGGCTTGTAAATGCAATTCCTATGAAATATTTAAATTCTGAATTTAAGAAAAGAGTACTCTTTGAGTATTACCACGGTTGATAAAAGAACCTGCTAAAAACCTACAGGAGTCTGGATTCATTGTTCAGAACTCCTTTGAACCTTTTCTGAAGTTGAAAATTAAAAAATTAAAAATAAAAAAAGAAACAGAAAACAACAACAAAAAAACCCCAACCATCCAACCCCGCCCCCCACCCCCCCCCCCAAAACCCTACATCCCAAAGCCTAATTTCCTTAGGAGACAGACACAAAATTCCTTACTTTGAATGGGATGTATTTGTGCTTTAGGTTTTTTCATGTATTTTTCCCTACCTTCAAGAATCTTCAATGTTGACGGTATTATGTTGTACTTGAGAAGATTCAACAGCAGCCTTTCTCTTCTGTCCTTATAGTTGTTTTGCTATGGATAGTTTCCAAAAAAAGCTGCTTTTGGACTCCAAAGAAGTATTGCTTTCAATACTAGCCAATAGGTAGTAATTAGCAAAAGATATTTAAGCATAATGCATTGTGCAGCACTTCTAGCCTGTCCTTAAGATTACAAAATCTGAATCATGTCTTTATGTCAGTCTAGCGCTTTGCATGGCAGCTCAGAATACTGTTGATGCTAGAATGAAGTTCATATTTGTGTCCTTTGTTCAAGTTTTCATTAACTTTTCAGATACCTGTAAGTGATATTTTTGTATAGTGCAGACTTCAAATTCTTCAGCTGATTTTTCCTAAAGATATGGTGCAGATATTGATCAATGGAATAAAGTTATTGAACAATTAGGGACACCATCAGCAGACTTCATGAAGAAACTACAGCCTACAGTGAGGAATTATGTAGAAAATAGGCCAAAATATCCTGGTATTAAATTTGAAGAACTCTTCCCAGACTGGATATTTCCATCAGAATCTGATCGTGACAAGTTAAAAAGTAAGGCGAGTTTTTCTTCTCTCTCTTTTTTTTTTTTTAAGATGTTAATTTAAAATGTCTGCAATGCACCCAATTAAAAAAAGCCCTAATATAAAATGCTTATTGTGATAGATGTCAACATTAGAAGCTGTATACCTTCTGTTTCTTTCATTTATGACATGTCCTGAGATCTTAGTAGTAGTCATTAAATACAGAACTATTTCCCTATTCCCAGTATTCTGTTTAATTCTCTTAATTCTAGTCCATTGAATAATGTCTGTCACTTAAATGCTCTCTGAAAGTAATACTTGTTATGGAGGTTATTTGTAATTATCTTTCTAGTTGATGTGTGCATATAATTCATTTTGGCTATACTTTGAGTTCAGATAATTGCTGATAAAATGAAAAAACCTCCACCTTATTCTATTCTCTAGATGGTCAAATATTTTTTTTTTACATAAAATAACTTGTTATAACCTATTTTATTATTACAATGATAGTTCAGACAAAAAAGAAATGTCAGTGAAGTGCCACTGCAACAATGGGTAGCCAGTTAACATGCAGTAATGGCTTTAAAAGAAAAAACTAATTTGATATTACAGAAATCAGATCATTACTGTACCAAGATCTGTTTTTAAAAGCTTATTTAAAATGTTTAGTGTGTTTTATGTTCAGTAGTTAGTGACAAATAAAATGTAACCTGTGTAACAGCAGAACTGTTCAAAATTGAGGTTGGTTGGTGTCAGCTGCAGGGTTTATTTTGGATAATAGCAAAATAACGTTTACACTAAAGGGGTGTGACCTGATTCTTAAAAAAACAAAACAAAACACGTAGCTGTGTAGTAAAGGTTGGATTTGTAGGCCTGTTTTCACAGTGAAATCTGTTAGTGTATGTCCTGTGTTCCCCGTATTCGTTTTCTGTGTCAGACGTTAAACTCTACAGCTCTTTTACATGTATGTTCTTTTCATTTTTACTTTCTAGCCAGCCAAGCTAGAGATTTATTATCAAAAATGCTTGTAGTAGATCCAGACAAGAGAATTTCTGTAGATGAAGCCTTACGTCATCCTTATATTACTGTCTGGTATGATCCAGCTGAAGCAGAAGCTGTAAGTTTGCATTTAAAATTTATTTTAAGATACCAGCTTAGTAACTTGAAAGAATACCTGTAGTTTTAGTCAAGAGCATGCTTTGAACTCATTCTTTGGCTAGCAAAAGTCACACATAAAGCCTTCAGATCAACATTAGGGGCAGAATCACCTGAAGAACAGCTACTGGAGTGGAGTTGATATAATTTTGAAAGTGGTTGTTGATAATTCTCTTTACAGAAAGAGTTGCCTATGTGGTGGTGGTAATCTAGGGCTTTTTTAAAAGGAGACTTTCTCTGAGGCCCCATAAAGCCTTACAATGAGTTTTATTTTCGTTGATGCTTTTAAACAGCCTTTCAGTGGGAGGTAGGACTTAAAAGCAAACTCTGGAGTTTTAAAATGAAGGTGACTGAGGTATAGGGAATAGACTGCCAAAGATGAAGGTAAAAAAAATGCTTAAAAAATTATCATTTTTAGGTTTTTTAGTTATGATTTGTGTGTTAACCTGATTTTGTAGATACACTATAGACTTCCTTTTCTTTGTAGCCTCCACCTCAAATCTATGATGCACAATTGGAAGAAAGAGAACATGCAATTGAAGAATGGAAAGGTAAAAAGTGAGCATGACAAATGACACTTATTGTAATAACTTGTATTATTAATGCGTGGCTGGCAGTACATGTGTGCTGGATGGTGTAACTGACTGGAACCCACTATTCCAATTATGCAGTACTGTTTGTGGCAATATGAAAAGAAATCAATAATGGAAAAATGTTCTATTTGGAGTGAAAATATATATGTACACATGCATATATGTACATACATATACATGTAACATTCTGAAGTCTGTTCAACAAAATGCTGCAGTTTTCATTTTTTTCCTTCCAATCCTCTGAGTATTTTGTTATTCTTAAGTGTTTGTAATCTCAATGGGTTTTTTCTTGATAGAAATTCTCTGAACGAAACGTGTGCCTCTTCTCAGTGTGCATTATTTAAGCCTTATCTCTTGACAATATTTGCTGCTGCATTTGTTCTAGAGGTCTTAAATAGCAGAAGAGTTTTGGTGGTGTTTTTTTTTCCTCTCATCATTGCTTATTTATTGACCAAATAGGTTAAAGTGTTGACTTAAACAAAAGAGTAAACAACATTGTGGTATTGAAATCAGTTACACCTTATAGTTCTAATTAAAAAACATTAAGTGGTGAGGCAGTTCAGATTTTATGAATCTACCGTCAGAGGACCAAGGGTGATAGACATCTTTGTTTAGTACTTTGGAAGTCACTTTTTTTTGTAAAATAGCTTCATAAATTTCAGGTATTGATTCTGGTTTATATATATTTTCTTTAGGGCATGCCTGCACAGGTTATTTTGGATTAATGCAACAGGGGAAAATTAAAATGGATCAGTTAAATCTAATTGAATCCATTTGTAAATGTTGTTGCTCAGAATTAGAGGTCTCAATCTATTTAAATATTGTTACTCTTAGTTACATTAAGGCTATGGGTAAATACACAAGCTACTGCGAGTTAACTGAAAGTATAACTTAAAGTGTACCTGATGCTCTGCAGCAGTAATAATCCTTTTGCTCTAGAAGGGACTGAGGTAAGCCACCTTGCGTCAAACATACTACAGACATATCAGACAGAATAATAGATGCTCCTTTACAGTTACAGCTCTGATTTTTTTTGTTGTTGTTCAGATGCCTGTATCCTAAATCGTCCTTGATTAGTAAATGAGGGCTTTCATGCAATACTTCAATTATTTGTTTAACCTACTTCAGAATTTCCAGATTTTCCTCAATGTATCCATGGAGATTGTTCTTAAAGAACAAAAACATTTGTGTATGGTTTTGTTACCAAAGTGAAATTTCTACAGGAGTCATCTACGTGTTTTTTGTAAATCCAAATCTAGTGTTTGTTTTGTTGGTTTCTTTGGGGTTTTTTGGTTTGGGGTTTTTTTTCCCCCTTCTTTTTCTTTTACAGTTAATATTAGTGCATCGTAGGTGTACATAAAGTTTTGGGGTGGGATGGTTGTTATTTTTAAATGGACAGCTGTTCTATTTATAAAATATGTTGATTTTTGGTACATGCTCGGTGTCTTTGTCATGCAGAAAGAAAATCCGTAGAATTCTCTAGTCGTTGCCATAGACTTTTTTTTTTTTTTTTTAAAAAAAAAAAGGGGGGGGAGGGAGAAAGGGAAAATAAATACCTCTACAGTTGTACTTCCAGAGTGACCCTTAACCATTTCATTGTACCTTTACACATACGTAAATTGTATACAAATCCTCTGTGATCTTACAATGTTTTTTCTGTCTCTTCTCTCATTCTTCCCGCCCTTCTCTCCTAAGAATTAATATACAAAGAAGTAATGGATTGGGAAGAAAGGAGCAAGAATGGTGTGGTAAAAGATCAGCCCTCAGGTTAGTCATTGTTTCAGTAGTTCTCCTGTAACTGATACATAGTGCTGATCTGTTGCACTAGGGAATGAAGAAATCCTGCTTAATAATCCAGGTAGGCAAAAGTTTTGTTGTTCAAGACTCTTGATCCTGATCAGCCTTTGGAGATCCACGTGCAGTGGTTTTTCATTGTTACAAAGCAAGTTGTAGGAAAACTTCAGAAGTCTTGTGTGTCTGACACCCTGTGCTGTCTTCTCCCCAAAGCCTTAGTCATCAAATGAAGTAATCGATACCATGTTACATCAGTTGTTGCATAGATATCTTTTATGCTGAATGCTTATGCTGTGGCTCTGCGTGAATGAGTCCCTTTCATGCAGGGTTAAACATCGTTACGGCTCCTTGTTTTAAAATAGTTACTAGTGCAAAGTGTTTATGCCCGTGACTGAATCCTTGATGTTTGCTGCTGTTCTTTTAGTTCAGTAATTGGAATATTGTACTGTCTTTTATTAACTATATCTATTAGATTTCGTGATACTCAGGTCACTATTCGCATTATACATTGCTGCTTTTTTTTTCTAAGGATTTCTGTGGGGAAGGTGATGCTCAGAGCCTAGAAGTATGGTTATTTGTACCTGCAATATTGTCTTGCCTCAGATTTTATTATGTTTGGTTTACTTAGCACAGATGCAGCAGTGAATAGCAACACCAGTCCTTCCCAGTCATCATCTATCAATGACATTTCATCCATGTCAACAGAGCAAACATTGGCCTCAGATACAGACAGCAGCCTCGATGCCTTGACAGGACCCCTTGAAGGATGTCGATGATCAGCCAGGATTGCAGACTTGACTTCGGAAAAGAACTCTTGCTTCCATTGGGCCTGAATTGCTTGTAAGTTAATGGAACCAAGTAGAAAAACTCCATGTTCTGCATGTTCTGCTAAAGTAATGCCTGTTTTTTTTACTCAGTTGTTATGAAATTGCCTGCTTAATGTTGTAGAATGAAAGCAAATCAATGTCTAAAGAACAAAAAAAATTTAAATTTAGACGATATTATAGGCTTTTCTTTGTTTCAGCCTATTTCAGGTGAGCAGTTATAATAGACATTTAGCCAATAACTCCTCTTAAGTGGGTTCCTGAATCTTCAGTCCCAACTAGCAGGCTTCTGTGACACAATGTTTGTTTACATTTTAGTACAGTATTGCTCATTAGTAGGTTTTTTGAATGTATTGTCTCTATGAAGTTTGGTTTAACGTGTGACTGTGGCAGTTTGCTTTATTTAACGACTGGAGTGTGGTATCTAAGTGTGAACTCACACATTGAACACTCAGTACTATGTTTAAAGGGCAGTTATTCTTCCACATAGCACTTTTTTTTTTATTGAGCCCTTTCTGTCTTCACTTTCCAACGATTCTGTCTATGTAGAAGAGATAAACGTGAAGTTGAAAGAATATAGCCATTACTTTGTATTTCACCTGAGTATGTGTGTGTAACTCTTTCAGTTTTTTAAATGTGGATGGAAGATACAGTGGCTTAATCAAATCTTAAGAAAGGATGAGTGACTTATCTGTGAAGCAGTGCCTGTTTAGAAGAGGAGAGAGTGCTAAAATGTTCTGTATATTCTAGTTTGTGATACTGGTCCTTTAACAAAAACAAACAGAAAAGGAAAATATATCTGTGATGCTCTTCATTCGCTGCAAACTCTGATAAAAGGACAGATGAATTGGAGAGACTTGCAGCCTCAAAAAGAGCTGCATAAATGTTTTCCATTTTTTTAATGGGTCCATTCTATCTAGCGAGTAATTAAAGAAATAAAAATACAGTAGTTTTGAGTTACAGAATCATAGAATGGTTTGGGTTGGAAGGGACATGGACAGGGACACCTTCCATTATACCAGGTTGCTCAAAGCCCCACTTATAAATTAAGTATTTAGTTAACAAAGTTTAGCTCTATTCCCGCATTAGGAAAACCTCTCTATTTGTACTGGGGGAGGAAAACATACTTAATACATATTTTCTAAATACAGTGTCAGAGAAGAGGAGGGGATTATTTGCTGTTTCAATAAGGGCTTATCAATACAGTTTTCAGAATCAGATAATACAAACATTGCCTGTTACGTTGCGCAATGTGTTGAATTAGAAAATGTGTTTGCAGTAGAGTAGGGCTTAAACGGCTTTGTACAACACACTTGTGAATTTGTGCACGTTCACTTTGGAGTGCACAGGTGTGAAATTTTGCTAAAGGATCTTGTGTGTGCATGCGTGTGAGATTAAACTATATAAGAGTAATAGAGATGTACAAGATGAGGTAAAACACCACTTTCTTAAAGGCACTATATTTAGCTGTTGATCCAGATACTCTTGACTTGAATATATAAATAGAACTTATAAAATATACTGGCCCAGCCAGCCACTGCATTACTGACATATTTCTCTTGTAAAAGAAAATTGTTCATTGTTTCTGACCTTATGATTTGAAAAGCAGCAATTTCTCTTATGCAAACATTTCTTTTATGTTAAAATTGTACCCCCTTTTAATAGCTTAATTTGCTGTAGCAATAATATTAAGGTTTTACTGTCCCAGAGGGTTTAAAAAAAAAAATTAACAAAGTACTTAGTATGATGTTAACTTCAGAATTGTCATCTGGAATCTTGGATTTTTAAAATTCTGTTTAATTGAATTGCAGGATATGGGGGCTTGGGTTTTTTCTTGTTGTTTGGTTTTAAACCTATGGATACCTTAATTATCCTTGGATACTGACAGTATATGTGAAACATTTCTAGTGCATTTTTGTCACTGGAAAAACCATTTAAAAATACCTATTTACTGCATAGCAGAACAGTACAGGTTGCTGTTCTTTTGCATTTTTTAAATCCTTGTTATTTGTGTAAGTAAAAATTACTAAAGACACCTATTCAAAATGAACATTCGTGATTCACTATGGAAGTAGTTACTGGATTTCATTTTTCAAGATTTTTATCTTTTTCAACTGTAGTTGCACTGTGCTATGCTCAGTTTAACAGTTACTGCTTTAGAAGACTTAATGCAACAAAGATTATATTTTTTCATGTGTTTTGGATATTCAGAGTTGAATTTTTCCTGTTGGATTTGGGCTGCTCAGAACAAGGGGGGGTTGGACCACATGACCTCCAGGTCTCTTCCAACCTAAATTATTCTGTTATTCAAATTGTCTTTTAATGTTTTTGAACACAGCTGCCCTATCTCCATGATTTGAACTGGTATCTGACCTTCTCCTAGTACATACCGTTAGCTTGAGTATATGCTCTTGGAACAAAAAAACCCCTGAGATTAACTGAGCTTATTTGTAAATCTTGTTGTAGGAAAAGCTGTCTCATGCCTTATTTTTTTAATGTCTTCTTGCTATGGCATACATTGAAGCTTCAAAATTTTACAGAAATGTTGCTGCCTTCAGAGCATGCATGAAATGTCTGTGAATATTGTGGATTTTGGTTCCAGTATAATTCCAAACTAAATTGCTAATAACCTGAATGAGCATCGATCTCAAGAAGGCACATACGCAGATTATATTCAGAAAAACGCATGCAGAATAGATGCATGCTGAAGTTCCCATGCTGTTTCAGTGTGCACATATAGACTATAAATGCACTGCATGCAGATTATATACATAGAGCTGTATTCCTGACTGCAGATTAAGTTCGGTGACACGTTTGTGAAATGGTCGTCAGTGCCGTGAGACCCTCATCATTGATGGAAAACAAAATGCACATGTAACTTGACAGGGATTTAAAAGTTTAGAGAGTTTGGTGTGCAATATAATCACTTCTAGTCCTAATACTAAAATCATGTCTGTAAAGTGACGCAATTGACCATTTTTTTGCACTTTGGCATTTATAAATATTTATATGTATTTAAGGATTAAGAATATGTGAGTGTGTGTATACATATATATATTAAGAAACCTGCTCAGTTTTGTAAACATGAATGTTACTTTTTTTTGAGAGACTTTGTATAGTGTTAACACTACTGCAGTATGCATAAACAATTTATGAAATATGACTAAAAATAAGTGGTGGTCAACATAGATAAAATCTGTAATCTTAACTGCTCACCTGAAAAAAGAGAGGAATCTATGTCTATCAATCAGTTTATTTACCAGAAACATTATTTTAAATATAAGAACACTGAGTAGCTGAATGGCATTGCAGAAATGGAGTATGTTTTAAACAGTTCATTTCATCTGTGCTCATATCATTTTTCCTCAAAAATAAAAAACCTTAGAAAGAGAAGCTTGGCCTTTTGCAATCCGGATAAGCAGCCTGTAAGTGTGCTTTGAGGAAATACTGTGATATGACAAGTCTAGTTTTTTATTGAAAAAGATGAGAAATGAATGTCAAAATGAAGGCTTTGTCTGCATGGATCATACAAAATAAACCAGTCTAATGACTGGAAACCAGTGTTTGCAAACAGACTTTGAAATTTTGTAGTGTTTCCGGTAAGGGTTTGCATTTCTTTGTCAAAATAATGAAAATTAAACTCAACCTTAACTAGAAATTAACTAGTTGGTTGGTAACTTTCAAAAACTGTTGGGAACCAGAGGGCTCTTGAGGTTTTCTTTGTCTTTAAGTCCTAACAGAACGTACGTGTTTGTTCAAAATTAATTAAAAAAAAAAAAGTGATTCCATATGTTTCATTTTTCTTTCCTAAAGGAAGGACCTTAAATGCTAAATTGGTTTCTTTATTAGATCTGGTTGTATTTGGCTTACAATTATAATTTTATGAATGAAGTAGGATTTAGACATTCAAAATACAGCTGGTACACAGAGTGTCCAAGAACTGAGTGAATGACCCCTTTTTTTTTGGCAGAAGTGCAATCCTCTAGTTTGGTGTGCGCTGGAAGTTCAGATATTAAAGTGCAGACAAATCTTTACTGAACATAATGCTGTTTTGGAGTACGGGTTCAGTCTTGCAGCAATACAGTTTGTGTGGAGTGTTTCATTTGAATTGTGACACTTGAAATGGAAGTACTTTAAGCGTGGTGGGGGGTAAACGCTGAACAGCCTTTGTCTGTATATTCTACATATGTCATATGGATTCTATCAGGGCTTGATGCTAAACTTAGTGATACCATATACTGGGAACCAAATTCCTTCCTGGGATGTGTATTGGGTAATTCCTGCTCAAAACTGGTTTTGATCCAGGGACACCTGCACCCAGATGCAGAATTTGGACTTGAATTCCTATAGGTGAGTCTAGTAACTTCTTTGCTTTTCCAGAGTGTCTTTGATTTTTATTTTTTTTAACATGTTGAAATATGACAGAAAAAATGTATTCTGGCTCATTATTTTACATATATTTTTAGATTGTCTATTACATGAGTGATAATGATGTTCTAAAAGCTTATTACACAACTTATCAAATCAGTTTTATTTTTTGCCCGCTCTGCATGCTAAAAATGTCTGGAGCTAAAGTAATGTCTTAGGTAAACCATCTTTTCTCATATTAGTGTTGGAGGAAAGCGAAGAGATAACCATTGTTTCTGTTTGTGTTCTATAAAATGACTATTTTTGTAGCTAAAATTTTAGTTGTTGGATTTCAATCCCACAGTGTTGCTTTGTGGATATAAATTTACCTGGGTCCGCTATTTCAAACAGTATATGTATAACAAGTCCAGTATAAAATTAAACTAATAAAATGCACTCTTCTGCAGTTTGTTACTGAAAATATGGCAAATTATTTTGGTCCAAGAATTCAAAAGAAAAATAGAGAAAATACATTTAACTATTTAAGTTTTTATTCCTTGATGCTGCTGCTTATTTTTTGAAAAGGTGCTTGCAGTTTTGCACAAAAGAAATCAACTTTATTAATTGCTGGGTTTGAAGCACTTTAGGATTCTTCTAAATACAACCAGTATATGTTGTAAAAAGGAATGACATAAAAAGTGTTTAAATTTTGGTTGCAATCTTTACTATTCTGATAAATTTGATCAGCATGTTTCTTTAAATATAAACTGTTTTCAGAGATTTTTAAATTAGAATTTTTTTTTTATGGGCTGAAATTTAACACATAGTAAGAGATCATTTGAGAAACATCTTGTACTCAAATGCCTGTAGGGTGACTTGAATAGCAATGTGACTACCTGGCCATCTATTATGTAAAGATACAACGACGTTTGTTCCTATAGCAAGGTCAGCTAGCTATGAGCACTAAGATTCTTTTTCTTAAACAAAAACCTTTTTATTAAATTTCGGCTACGCATCATAAGGTAGTTGTATATGCTGTGGTAAGGCCAGAACATCTGCTTATTGGGACTCCGCTGCAATAGATGCTCCGTGAGACCACAGGAAGACGCTGTCCCTGCTCCGAAATACTAGTCCCAAACCCCGAGACTTCCTCCGGTAGCCTTGCGCAAGTACACGTGTATTTGTTTCCCAGGCGGGGTCTGTAGTTCAGCACTCCCTAGTTTCTTAGGATAACAGCAGCAGGGGAGAAAGTAGTCGGGCAGGAACAACGTTTTGTGTTCACTACCTGAAACAGTAGTCGTGTTTGTTACTGATAACAAAGCTAATTTAATACCCGTGAGCGTACGCTATTGTATTGTCTTCTAATGGGGAAAAACTTTTTTGAAAAACCAAGTGTGTCACTAGCTTTTCTATGAATTCAGATGCTTAAATTGGTGCTAATTTTTTAAAAGAAAATGTAACAGATGGTTAGCAGTGTATTTGTCTGTTTTTGATACCTATATTTTCTTAAATGGTGGCAAGCCACACTTTATAAAATGACTAATGTGCATTTTCAGCTTCATCAGATTCCCAGATTTTCCTGAAGTAAAATGTTTAAACTTCCATGGTAGTTACTGCTTCTTTGGAGCTGTTGCTTTCAGGTGTTTTATACACTAATAAAATGAACACAATTGGAAAAGACAGCAATATGTAACTATCCCTTTTTTAAATTACATGACATGTTGGGTTCCCCAGGTGGTTTTAGCAGTTTAGTGTAATCAAAATACCTAATTAAGAGCAAACCACAGATACCTTTGTGCAGTTAACTCAGTACAGTGAAGCCATACCTGGTCATTAAGATAATTTATAAAGATTATACAAATTTTCATCTATTTTAAAGAGGGAATAACAAATAGAAATGATTAACTGTTTTCGTACAAATTCAAACGTTAATTCCAGAGAATATATTCTATAGTGTACTCCAGAACACATGCTATTAAAGAGTATAATAAGCTCCTTGAGTGATTTGTTATGAAATCCTGTTTTATCTAATGACTCAAAATAAACCCCCTCCAAAAATTACTTCTTTGAGAATTTCTTTTGAAATGCCTTCAAGTTTTACCTCCCCTCAGAATGCTTTGTATGTCTTGGTTGGGCCCTCGTTCCCACCTTCTGTTTACCAAATGTCACAAAAAGTAGCATCAAGCCCTATCACTTGTGACAGTGTTCTGATTTTATGGCCTTAATATTAGTTATAGTATGGTATATGATTTCAGAAGAAAGATGTGCTTTGAAGTCTAATTATATAGATACATGTGGCCTCTTCTGCCTATGAAATTAGGCTTTGATTGTCATATCTCATTCTTGATGCTTGTGCAATAGGAACATGTTCCTTTCAATGCAGTGGCTCTTTTGTCTGATGCTGGACTTTGTTTTCAGGATGACTAGAAAGTTTTTTGGGTGTGTTTTATGGACAGCAGTCATGCTTTCTTGGTTTTTTGGATTGATTTTCTTTAAGGAAACTAGAATTTCATAAGGAAAACTGTCAATAACTAGTTCTGAAGTTCTAGTTAAAGCCTCGTTCTGAAGCTTTTTGTGGTTTTTTTTTCCTCCAAAAACCTTATCGTAAAACAGTACTAAAGCCACTGTAAAATTACAAATAAATACGTATACTTGAAAGATTTGAGCAGTCTGTCTTATTTACTGTAGCAATGTTTTCTTTTTCTTGATTCTTCCTGTGTTGGAGTGTTTTATGTAACCAAAATGATGTATGCTTTTAGTTACCTTAAAACATAAAGTTTCAGTTACCACTGTAGCTTCTAGTTAACCAAAAAGTAAGTATTGGTATGAAAATGAAAGAACAGCTTTAAGAGATTGGTTGGAGCTGCTTTCTCCTGATCAACGGGAACATTTGGACACATTAACAGCACTTGGTTTTACTGCCACGTGTATTTTGAAATTTGTTTTTTTAAATGGCGGAGGCTTGCCTGGTAATACTGACAGGTCTGTATTCCCATCCGTGTGCTTGAACAGTGTCGCAATCAGGTTGTCAGACGTCCTTACAAGTTTCAGGTAAGCTACTGGCTATATACGGGGGGGTGTATATATGTACATACATAGAAGGACTTTGGAACAATTTTCTCTTCACCTTGTGCTCAATGTTCCATTTCATTTTGTTCTCGCTGCACGAGACGGAGGTACAGCTAACTTGGAAAAAAAGTTCTATGGTACTTGCTTTGAGGAGGGAGTAAGTATTCTTGCAAAGACAGTGCTGAGGTTTCCAGGCACTTTGCAAAGCTGTCTGCTCTAACTCCAGGGACGGTGAGGTAAAACTTAAAGCAATTAGATCAAAGTAGCAGTTTAAGGAAGGTTTTCTAATATTAAATGAAGGATTAACATGGCTGCCTTTCTAGATACAGGGCTAGGGCTCTCGGCCAGACGTAGGCGCTGTAAAAGCTTCACCTATGACAGTCTGAAATAATTTTTACAGCAACGTTGCTATTTCTTGCCTGGAGAACTTGAAGTTTTCTCTCTTCTCTACAGGGCGTGGCAACAGAGTACGTGGAGAAAGCAGGGATGCCCGGTAGATCCCAAAGCTCTGCTGTGTTTGATGACAGGATGTTTTTCGGGTTGCTTCTTCAGCTACAGAGGAAGATTTAATTCATTAAATAGAAAACAATGAAAAAAATAGTGAAGCAGGATGAGGACATGCTTGTAGGGAAGTGCTTTACAAAGCATTACTCAAGTACATTCCTTGCCCTACGCCGTACCTTTTCTTTGTATTTCCTGCAAGTTCTTGCCGTTGGCAGGACAGTTCTAGAAGCGTGGGGAGGGAGGGAACTGATTAAACAAGACCCAAATAATTTTTGAGGAAAGTGGGACTTCAGAAGTGGGTTTTTTCATAGTAATGAGGTCTCAGAAGATGGGGGGGGGGGGGGGGGGAAGTGGAAAAAAGAAACAAGAGGAACGTAAGTGTATGGAATTCAAATTAAAAACCTGCTCAGTTCGTGCTGACTTGGTGTGAAGGTGAGGCAGGAAAGAGACGAGTTACAGTTCAGCGACGCGCTCATGGAGACCAGGCAACGCGGGGAAGGGGTTGGCCAACGTGCGCTTGCGAATGAAGGGCCTGCAGCATCGCCCTGGGTGTGGAACAGTCAGGGCTGCTTCGCTCGTGACCCTGGTGGGATAAGACTGTTTTTTCGATTCACGCATTTGATCTTAAAACAAGCTGCTTGCTCTCCTCTGGGGAAGAGGGAAAACATCTGTGCAGTTTCTGCTTACACATCATCGGCTGTTTTAGTGAGACATTGAGTTATCAAGTAGATGGTCACCCTTACGTTTAATCTTGCTGAGAGCAAATAATGAACCACATGTTTTTCTCATATAAAGTATAATTTTAAATTCAGTACAGATTTAAGTATACAGATGCCATTGTTCACGTTAAAGTTCTTCTGCAGTGGGTTAAAAGAACAGCAGTTATTGATATTTAACTGTACATGTGTCATTAATGCTGGTATCTAAATAGTTAACACATTTCTTGTGTGGAGAGAGGTAGCTCTGAAGAGATGTGAGGGAGGGAGTCTACCAGTGACGGTCTTAAGACTAATGTGTTCTTACGGGAGTCCTGGAGGGTGGCTAATTATAATCCAGCTCTGCGAATGAATGAATGAATGAATGAACGAATGAACGTCCCTCCAGTGCGAGGACAGGAATTGCACTACAGCTCTGGATCCCAGGCGCAGGGCCATGCGGGAGTACTCGTGGGAACTATAGGGAGACGTGTGTTGTCTCCTCGTTTCTCCGTATCTGTCTCTAACTAATCAGCTGGCTTTAGGATGCGGGTGTGAACTCCGTGCTCTCTAAAGCCCACGTAATACCTATGTGGCTTCTGGGGCGGCTGGTAAAACACGCTCCCACAAGCGTGACGTCCCTTGATTAAAAACACTCGGCCACTTAAGCATTTAGTGCATCAGTACAAGACTGGAGGCTAGCCGGAAAATACCTGGGTGCTTCCACAGCACGCTGCGTAGGCTGGCTTGGGAGCTGGTCGTGCCAAGTGTGTCTGGAAGGTGCTTTTGTTTTTTCTAGTGGTAAGAGAAAGCACCCCTGGCATTAGCAGGGTGGTGCAGAGCTGCTGGAGTTCAGGGGTCCCAACGGGTTTGTATCAATTGCTCACTTTATAATGGACAGCCTAGTTCTTACTGTTGGGTTTCTTATTTCGCCTCTGAAATGGGAGCATGTGCTGAAATCGGAATCTGGCCCTTCTTGCTCCTACAGTTGAGCTCAATTTCAAACTGAACAAGCTCCTGTTTATTTCCACCTGTTAATTTCCCCGAAGGTTTCAAAAAACTCTTCCATTTCTTTTTGGAGCATTTCATTTCTTCTCTCGGCATCTTCCTTTGCTCTCTCCGCATTTCGCATCTTCGTCTCCACAAGGCTGTACCACTGGCGCTGCTGTCCCAGTTTGGAACGCGTGTCCTCGATCTCTGACTGCAGCTCCCTGTTCCGCTGCTCCAGGCTGTTGGAAAGACTGACGCTGTAAATCGCAGGACTTCTTCTTTTCCCCTTTCTTAATAAAGCGATAGGCTTTTTGAAAGTTAGCCTTTCTTAACATACGTTCCTATAAATACAAGTATTGGCATCCCCAATACTTTTCCAATTTATGGTGTTATATATTAAAAGCTGTGACTTTTAGTTATCCTAATTTACAATAAATATAAATAACCATATGGACAAAGGAGTCAGTTTTGGGGTTGTTTGGGGTGGGGTTTTTTCTAGTGGAATACTACAGTAGTCTAACAGCAAATGGCAATGTAACATATTTTAGGAAATACTGAGAATTCTGCTTATATTACATTTTCCTTCACCATTCAAGGGAACTGCAAGCAGAATACAGCAAAGAGATTAAAAAACCAACCAACCAAAGAAAAAAACCCAAAAACCTAGGAACAGTTCTTTTACTAAGAAGAAACTGATAAATACTCTTCAAGAAATTCAAGATTAAATGGAATTTTTCTTTACACAATGTTTAAGGCAAAGTGTAATTCGACGTTACCCACTAACCATCTGTTGAAATGATGCATGTTGAGGTATTTTATGTTTCAATTTGCATGACATACCTGTAACTTACAACTAATTAACTGTTATATTTTAAATGTTCATTCCTTTAACTACACAATAGAAACGCAGCACTATTTGGAAAGCGGAGCCTGGAAACGTTGCTGCCTTTTTGCTTTGATAACAAGCTCTGGCTAAATCTCTGTTCCATTTCTAATCTTAGAAATTGGGAAAATACTTACGAACGCTTTCCGCAGAGCTGTTAAAATTCATGACTTGCAGTTTGTAAAGAATAATGACTTACAGCTAACGCTGCCGAGAAGCCCGCACACTTTTCCCTAGAGAAATGCTCAGTATTGGATTAAGGCAAAAGGGAAAAATACACAAGAGCAGAGGGGTTTCAAGAGCTCTGTGCAGCCCTGCAAAAAAAAAAAATCTTACAGATTGTCTGGAATTTCTCAAGCACCTCCCATGAAAATGAATTCAAATAACTCTGAATAATTGCTAACCTAATCCTGTAACGCTGGATCCTGGGTGGCATTCACGGGGGTATGGGGAGGGCATCGACCGCAGCAGCAGCCACAGACCCTGCTCGCAGATAAGGGCCCCGCAGCAGTCGTGTACAGCCGCCTTCCCGTGAAGCCTCAAGAGTTTTTAAAATCCTTTACCTTGCAATTTTAGATTCGTACTCTGCCTTCTGTCTGGACATCAGCATCTTCAGATGTGCCAGGTGGTTCTGCGGGGAGGCTGGGTTTGCTGGCGAGTCACCGGAGGAAGGAAAGCTGTCGCTGTTGTCCGCTGGGACGTGTCCCGCGTTTTCCTGATCCCGCAGAACATGACTTACAGCTGTGTTGGTTTCTTGGGCGTCTTCTGGGTGGGCAGGTCTTGTCAAATAGCTTGAAGGAGGATTTTCCTCCAACATCGGTTAGCAGGGGGGCCTGCTGAGCGTGCCCAGCCGGCAGCACCCGTGCCCTCGGGGCGTCCTCGAAGGCTCAATGCCTTTTCTGTTTTGGAGGAGACTTCGTTTTCGTGTCTGTCTCGCTCTGCCTTGTCACGGGCTGTGAGAGTTTTTTCCCTTCCCACAGCTGTTTGAAGCTTTTCAAATACTTGGAAATAGTCCATTTTGCTGGAGCCTGGATCTTGTTTCAGGCTCCAGCTTTGCTTTTCGTATGCAGCGGGTTGAGATACTGAGCTGCTGCACCCATCTGCTGCCCCCTCGCCTTTATCATCATGGCTGGTTTATTCTCACCTCCAGGAGCTACTACTGCTTTCCTACCCTCGATCCGTTCGGTGTAGTTTGACTGACACCTGTGGGCAGCCCATTTTATAGCTGTCCACCCTCGGCTAGTTTCCATCGTGGCCTGGGGAGGTGAATTCCGCGGCACTAGCGAGGTCCCGGGGCTGCGCAGGGGGAGCAGGGCGCCCGCTTTGCAGGCTGCGAGGACGGGGCTCCTTGTGTTCCCCTTCGCGCGCGTTAGGAAAGAGACGCGTTACGTCTGTTTTGGCTGCACTGTGTCAAGTCGGTCAGGCGTGAGAAGAATTGCGTGAATGTAAGAAGGCTCGCTGTGCCGTCGCATCTCGGGTGCACCCGCTCGCTCGGCTTCGGAGGGAGCAAACGCGGCGGTGCAAGCGAGGGAGGCCGGCCCCTCCGGCCGTGATGTTTCAAGGACAAGAAGCCGGAGGTTAAGGAAAAATAGGCCATATCAGTTCTATTTCAGTTCCTCTTGGAAAAACTGTTTGATGTGTATAAATCCGGAGTGTTTATTTTAGCTGCCTGTTCTCACAAGAGAATCAAGCACAGTACAGAAATAACTTGATTATAACGAAAGGAAGAGCAAACTATGCAGTTTAAATGCATATCTCAAAAATAACAGAGATGGTTTAAAATAATCTGGAAAGTTGTTTCCCCAGCCCCCACCTGTTCAGCCTCTTGACACAAGAAGTGAAAATGAGCTGGTTTAAGTGCTGCTGTATTTCTGTAAGTGTTTTGCTGGTCTTCTGTGTGAAAACCACTGCTGGCTTTCACTCTGCACGCCTGACAAGGCTGCGCTCTGTTCCTGGCAGAAGTCGGGCCTGGGAGGTTATTGAGACAATTCCCTGCTGTAACCTGCATTCCCTTCAGTAGGAAGAATCCTTAGGGATGAGCAGGCAGGTAGGTGAACGTTTTAGGAATCTAAGGACAGCCTGGGGTGAGGATAATATGGAAAAAAAAAAAAAGTAAATAAGGGGTTTGCCTTTTGAGGGCGAGATGCTGTACTGGAGGAAGGGGGGGAGAAATCCACAAATTTGATTTTGCAGAAGGAAAATAATAAACTGATTTAAACACCACGATCACCCCCGCACACGCACACAGACACTGCAGTTGCTGCTAACTTGAACTTCTCCTCCAGAAGAAGATATTCCTGGAGTATTAATGCCAGTGCTTTACATGAGTTCTGTGTCTATTAATAATCTAACAGATGGCTGTAGTTTCTGATGAATCAGATTCGGTTTCATTGATTAATCTGTTTTCTCCCCACCCTGAAGGAGAGAGCGACAGCTGTGCCGACCGGCAGCTGCTCTTGCACAACCAGGAGCATCTCCGTCCCCGATTCCCGCAGGCTCCTCTGCTCAAAACGATCCCGCCATCGCTGCCCATCGGGAGGCTGGTAGGGAGCAGGTCTGTCACCTCTGCAAAGTCAGGATGGAGAAGCGGAACAGCCAAGGGGTCCCCGTTTGAGAGCGGATGGACTGGGAGGAGTCCGACCTTGGTGGTCCCCTTTGCCGTTACAGTGCTATAACAACTCGATGTGGGTGAAATTAAGGAGGTCAACGGGGTATGGGAAACTCGGAGCGCTGTGTTTAAGGCATGTCGCTTCTGGTAATGGTCAGCAAGATGATGTATTACTGAACTGGTTCAGGTGGTTCTTGTGGGAGACCCTTTGGAGGCAGCAGGTTTCCAGGACATGGGGCAGGGACCTGGGAACAAGCAGCCCTTAGTCCCCTGCCTCTAACGCCAGAGCCGTGTGTCGGCACTGAGACAGCGACCGGTTCCTTCTCTTGACGCTTGATCGCTCAAGGAAAATGTAAAACTGCCACTCGGTGGTGGAGCCAACCGTGCGATAAGGTGACCGTGGGAAAGTCCCGTGAAGGTGTAGTGCTCCTCTGCTTCGCCTCCCTTACGCTGCTTAGCACTGACTTACCCACTCGCGTTAGCTCGTACTCTTCTGGGAGAGCTCTCTTTATTTTTGGACTTTGCTCATTACTTACCTTGACATTATCTTGGAGCTGATGCACAAAGACAAGACAATGAGAGGTGAAATGAGTCCCCTTCCCAGCTGCCCCTCTCACGCTCGCTTCCAGCGCTGGTGTGGCTTCAGAGCCACGTGAAGCACGTCAGCACCGATGCTGTAACGAACCGGCGCTGAGAAGGATGCGGCTTCTCTGCTTTCTCCTGGAGGTCAGTGCTGGCAGCGGGGCTTTATAGCAGGAACCGCTGACAGCTCCTCCGTGAGGAGTCGTCAACGCGTGAGCCGGGCTGGCAGTGTCAGAGGGGAAAGGGGAAGATATGTGAATAAAATGTTGCATTGAAGGTTGCAGCACAGGGGGCAGCTTCAAGGGTGGGATGAAGGTGAGGGAGCGATGCAGAGGGTCCTGCCACAGAAAACGGCTGCTTCAAGCAGGAGGCTGTCACAGACCCAGGGCGCAGAAGGGTTTGTGCGTCTCGGATGGCTTTCTGCGGCGTGTGCCAGTACTGGCAACTGATTTCTCAGAAATCACATCCCTGTGGTTCTTACACAGTCCCTTAACCCCTCTCGTATAGGGCAGCTGCTGAGCTCCAGGTTAGGAGCGCAGAGTACATCGGAGGAACATCAACGGGGTACGACAGCTGGAATCTCATCTACTCTGTCCTAATTGGAACCTTGATCAGGCACAGCACCACGTAATGTTGATTTACACACCCCCCCTACACACACACCCCTCTGGGTTTACATTTATTCATATGCCCTGATCACCTTTCACCTTCCCCGTGGCTTCTCAGGGAAGACTGCTTGTATTACTTTCCTGACAATTTAAAGGTCAGCAATGAAAAGAGCTGTGTATTTTTTTTGCCCTGAGGCAGAGGAGAAGCTCTGTTCCAGACTCTCAGCTTGCAGGGAGCTGGGATGTGTTGAAAAATTGTTTCTTATTTTGGGCCGACTTGGGATGGAGCTTGTGATTCTCTGCGATGACCTCTCCCTGGAGCGCAGAGATGCTGCCATGTGTGGTTAAAATTTAACATGCTTGAAATAGTTGCTCCAGGCGAGCTGTGGGATTCAGCCTCCCTCAGTTCTGGTCCTGTGCCAGCTGCCTGTTCCCCTGCATCACCTCCGAGCTCTAGAAGAGAGACCGGAGTACTCGTGCTTCGCCTTTTGTAGGGTATCATTTGCGCTGCGGACAGATGAGATGCGACTGTTCCAAAAAGGATGTCAAGTTGCCCCGGGGACGTGTGTGTTTGAGGTTACTGCCTAGATAAAAGTTCATAACTTCCTTTACACAAAAGCTGATGATAACTGGACTCTGTTTTTGTAAGCCAGGTCTATCAGCGCTTTCTCCTCGTCAACCTGGTGGTGGAGACGAGCTCAGCTGCCAGCAAGGGAGAAACCAGAGGCATCTGCAGGCAGCTTGTGGGGCATCTCCTTATGCCAGCCTCAGCCACTTCGGTGTGTTAAAATAGCTCCATGTAGTGCCTGCGGGCACCAAGTGCTTCTCAAAACGCAGTACCAGGTGTGCACCAGGGCGGCTGGATGAGGTAACACCCAAAAACCGGCACCGTGCTCCCGAGCCGCCCCGCTCCTGGTGAGCCCCTCGCGCGGCTGGGCTGGAGAAGGTGTCCTGACCGGGGGAGACGCTGCTGGGAGGCCGCTGCGCTCTCCTGCGGGACGCTGCGTGTGCGATGCCGGGACGGATGGGTCTGAAGTTTAATAATTTCAGACGTTCTTTGGGAAGATATTTTAATTCTCTTTGGTAACAATGACACGCTCACCCTGAAACGTCTCTGCTGAACTTGATGTATTTCATGGTTGCTTTGGAGCTAGGTTAGCCCCACACGTTTGTACGAGTTTGCTTGTGCATTTATTCAGACTGAACTTCCACACCTCCTCGGTGTTGTAATGAAAGAAACAGTTCTCGTGGACTGAATATTTACAGAATGGTTTGTCATGAGCTATGATTGGAAACTGGAACTCAACAAAAACGCGTGAACTGATTTTTTTATTAAATGGAACTACCTGTAGTCAACATGTCTTCCATCTAAAATTGACATTAACGCTATCTTAGTTTGCCATTAATGAATTGAGAGTTTTGTTCTTGCTGTTGTCTTCCAGCCTGGACTTCTATGATTTGACAATGGTGAATCCCGTAGCCTCATCTGATTTTATTTTTAATTCAACTGCAAGAGGAAAACAAGTTTCCTCTGCTGCTTTTTTCCAAATCTCATTTGGTCTCTTTAACTCTGAATGAACTATTTACTGTGCTAAATATGGTGAATAAATGGAAACAAAGAAAATGTTCTCTCTGCACCTGCAGAAAGAGGCCCAGGACAAACCGCGCTTGGCTGGGACAGGCTCTGGTTCCAGGTGCTCACCGACTGCAGGAGCCTGAGCCCTGTTAAACTTCTGGCAGCGGGCCTGTATGGTTTGATAGCAATCTTTTTGCGAAGAGAAATAGAAACAAAGTAATAAAGAGCAAACATCCATAACTTGATTTTGAAAGCTAATTAAATTTTTAATCTTTGTTTGCCTTTTTATGATGCTTGTTCTTATACAAAGGCGTTGCCACAGCCCAGCAGAGGAGGAAGAGGCAAGTACGGCTCGATGCCGTAAGAATCTGAGCTTTTCAAGCTTTGGGGCTTGTCAGGAATATTGTATATTGCCCTGTCTGCATAACCTAATGTTTTTGTGCATAAATACAGAGGTTTGCAGCTAGATAGCGTCACAGAAAACAAGGGCGCTTGCCTTTGGGCAGCTGGAAGCTGCTTGAAAAACAGAGCTGGAGTCTCCTTACTGCGACCCCGGGGAAGAGCTGGGAGCAGTTTAAATTTGTTTTGCTTGTCACAGGGCTGCAGCTGACTGCGGTATCGCTCCCTTCCCTGCCGGAGCCGGGTTATGTCCCTGCAAACAGCCGCTGCCCAGCTGTAACGCTGCGGGGCTGGAGCTGGCTGGGGGCTCTGGAGCCCGTCCCGATGGGAGACGCTCCCAAATGTACGGGGCTGCTGTTGCCAGAGTGCAGGAGTGAGTGGGAAGGGAAAAATGACCCTTTTTTCTGTTCTCGCCAGGGGAGAACACTAGCATTCAGCCACTTACCCACTAGATGTCACGGTTGGGTCTGGATTTGTGCTGCATCGCCGGCGCTGCCTGAGCCCAAACGCCCGGGGAGGAAAAATCGCACAATTTTTTCAAGCTCGCTGGCAGTTTGTGACCAATATCATATAAAAGCAAGCCATAAATGAGTTTTCATCACTTAAACAAGGGCAAAAAGGTGGGTGAGGGGGAATATTTTAAAAACAGGCTCCTGGCAGGAGAGTGCGCTGTGTACTTTGCTGTATCCAAGGGAACGTGCGTTTGGGATGAGTTTATTTTAGGTGGGAGTCCCACCGAGCAGAAAGGAGGCTTGGGCAGGGCCACCCCGGTCCCCCTGCGGTGTGATACCGACCCCGTGCAATGGGGAAAAGCTCCCGAGGAAGGAGGTTGGGAGCCCAGAGCTGCTCCCTGCTCCTCTTCCCATGCCACGCTGGTTGGTGCAATGTCCTGAGTTAAAGCGGGTGGATGGGCTGTCGGTGGGAAGGGCTGGGGCGAAGGCAGAGCAAGCGTGGGGAGGGGTGAACCGTGGCCACAGCACGGGCAGCGTCTGCACCGCTCTTCAACAAAAGCATCCTCGCTAAATACATGCAACTCGCTTTAACCTACGCCGATTTTCTTCCCCCCCCAGCTGTGTTTTGTGTCTTAAACACAGTTTACCTGTTTGCTTTAAGTGTAGGGTTTCCATCTGGGCGGGAAATGGTATTTCATTTGAAACGTGTGTTCAGATTAACTCTCTCATCCTTCTTTTTCTTCTGCACAATAACTCCTGTCGTGATATAATGGGGAAAAACTTCTTGAAAGGAACCCTCCCAAACTGCCTTTCTCATGTACTTTGTTTTTAATCGGAGGCAGTTTTGACGCAATTCCCGACTTCAGTTTCATTTTAGCTCTGCAGATCTGCAAGGAAGGATTTCAAATATTTGGTTTGTTCAGCGCTAAAGGCAAGCCGGCTTTCTTGTGCTTTCAAAATGACCCTCGACCACTCACAGGGAACGGCCTGTTTAGTTCAGCATTTGTATTTCGGGTTAACATTAACGGGAGCTGCTGATTTTCAGCTGTCATTCAGTTTTAAGGGTTTTTTTTTCCTTTCAGGATCTCCCAAGGCCTGTTTCCGTGTGGGACTTTTGTCTTTGCATAAGGATAAGGCTTTGAATTTAAAATAGCAAAAAAAAGTCGAGAGGTCCTGCAGTCCCTCTGGAAACGATCATTTCAACAAATGCCTGCTGCTCTGCTTAAAGCGAGCTGTCGTGTTTAGCTGCATTTTGGATGGTGTCTGTAAACACAGCA
This sequence comes from Phoenicopterus ruber ruber, assembly GCA_009819775.1. Taxonomy (NCBI): domain Eukaryota; kingdom Metazoa; phylum Chordata; class Aves; order Phoenicopteriformes; family Phoenicopteridae; genus Phoenicopterus; species Phoenicopterus ruber. The sequence goes on along the minus strand of CM020228.1, from coordinate 6,073,391 downwards.
GCTGTCTGCATGCAAACGGGACTTTCCAGCAGTGCATAATATGAAAAGAATCTTATTACCAGTTAAAAAAAAAAAGCAAGAAAGGCTCAAAGAGCTCGGATGATGCCAGCTCCCTATCAGCTCCAACAATAGTCTAGACATCTCGGAGAGTCATCAGATTAGTGTGATGTACGTTCGGCATTTACAGCTCTACGTTTCTTAAAGAGAGCTGGGAAAAGTGAGCTTTCCTCCAGGGATTGGCACAACCCTGAAGGGCTCCTTCCTCTGCCCCGCTTCTTACTTATTTCTTTCCCTCCTCTCATACCTGGTTTGGGTGTCATGGGTCACCTCTTCCATGGATCACAACTTAAAGCGCCCAACAGTCACCCTCATTTAATGCCATTAACCTCGTCGACGCCTTTGCTGGGAAAGCCCACAGCTTTTTGCGAAACACAGGGGGGAACTCTCCCGGGCAGGGGTGCGGTTGCTTCATTTTGGCCGAGCATCCAGCCCCGTTGCAGGGCGGCAGCGCCCGTGGCGGTGAGACGGGCTGAGGCTGTTGGAGCTCGGGTGGGCTTGATCAAGAGGTCGGGTGGCTTCACCGTCGCCTTTCCTCAGGGTGGTGGAGATGGGACAGAGCCGAGGTCTGAGCCTGCTCTGAACATTTCCCCCGGCCACAGGCCGCTCCCCCGGCTGCTCCGTCAGCCGCTGCACCGGGGCACCCCGAGCCGGGGCAGCTCGCTCTGCCGGGGACCGTTTCTCTCCGGGTCGAGTGTAGCCACCACTTCTCGGGCCAGACTGCTCTTCAGGGCAAGAATAAACCGTCTCCCAGCTGCAGGAGTCAATTTGTAAAACACTGCAAAACTTGGCAAAAAAACCCTATCCCTTGCTGTTTAGCAAGTGACGTTACTTGCTTGAGTGCAAAGCCAGGGATCGAGGCGGGTTTTGTGCCGTCCCCCGTGGCCGGCCGAGCTGCCGGCGATGCCGCAGGGGAGACCTGGCTCTGCCTGCCTGCACCGAGGAGCTTCCCAGAAAAGAAATACCAAAACACCAGAGGAAAGACCGCTCGCGTGATATCCTCTGGCCCAACCAGAAGGAGAAAATGTCAGGAATTTCCCCCAAAAATCTGTAGTCTTTGACTTTCCAGCTGGACCGTCCAGAGCTGTCTGGGACGGAGGAGCACCAGCGCTCAGGGGTGTCCTGCCTCCCCACCAGCACCGGGACCGGTCATTTCTTACAGGGCTCTTTGGGGTTTTTAGCCACATTCAAGCAAAATTTATTTGGTGCTTCTGGGTTTTTTCTTCTTCTGGTTTGTGTTGCCACGATCGTGTTGGGGAGCGTGATGGGCTGGTACACGGCTGCGTTGTTTGCGTGTTACGGGGGGGAAAAGCAGCAAGAAAAGGGCAAGGCTTGTGGAAAAGTAGCACTTCTTTGCTAGCGTTTTTGGAGAACACAGCACAAACTTCCCCAGTCCCAAGCAAAGATACTGAGGAAAGAGGGAAGAAAGTCGATATGTCACTGAACAAGTTATTTTATCTAGGCAAAGCAAGCTGACAGCAGTAACCTCAGTAGAAGGAATAAATCCATGTTCTTATTCAAACCCATTAGAAAAATGCATGTTGGGGCTTCTCGTGGCTGGAGAGGAGCGCGAGGGCTGGACCCCCCGGGGTGCCCGGTTCAGCCCGCGCTCGGGCAGAGTTTTGGGGAGAATAAAGTGAAACGGGGTGTGAGCCCTGTCCCGCTGGGATGGTCCCGGGGAGGAGGGGGCTCAGGCAAGGCCAGCGCCGCAGGGTCGCCCCGGCCGAGCGGGGGGAGCTGGGGGGGAGGCAGCCGTGTTGGGCCCTCTGGTTAGATCACTTCTTCCTAAATGTCAGTTGAAGAGAGCGGTTGTAATGTTGAGTCATTACCAGCCATTTGCATGTACAATAACAACGGGGAGAAGGATAAAAAATCGATAGGGGAATCAATAGAGAGCTCCCGGCTCTAGGTCTTTTGCCCGGAGCTTATCATTAGTAGACACTCAGGGAGCGGAGTGCTATTAATTAGAGGAAGCATTTGCAATGCAGGGGAAACGACTGGCAACGGGAAGAGCCTCACATCATTTTTTTTAACTGATTTTTTGGAGGTGGGTTTGTTTTCCTTTTCTCTTCCGGATTCCTCTGTGTCCCGAGTGAAGCGTCTCCTTCCCACCTGTCTTTTGAAGGAAGAGAGAGGTTTCCCACCCGGGATTTTGGGAAAGGATGAATTTCCGAAACATGTGAGTGAAAGCCAGGGGCAGCCCCGCTCGAGTTGAACCCCTCCCTTAAATCTTTGGCCAGTAAATCTCTGATCCCTCCTCTTTCGTGCTTGGCCCCCCCAGCAGTGCTCACAGCCTGAAACAGCACATAAATAAGAAATATATTTTGTTGTTTTCACAAACAGCAGCTGCCGGGTTTCCAGGAGAGGGGGCTCTCGGCAGGCAGAGCATCCTCTGAACTCGGCCCCGGCCTGAGCAGGACCAGGACTGGGCGGGTGGGTTGAACATCGTCCCTCGCTTTTATCCAGGTTGAGTGACTTGCATCGAACCTCCAGGAAAAGCCGTGCCGTCCCCCCGCCGCCCCCGGGGCCGTGGCAGCCCCCAATGCCCACTCACGGCACCACTGAAGGGCAGTGTCGGTGCCGTGGCTTTTGGCTGCTCGGCCCTGACCCCCGGGCAATGGCCCTGTGCCGAAATTCAGTTTCGGAGCTCCCAGCCCACCCACCCGCAAACATCAGTTATATGTCGGGGGGGGAAAAAAGTACACAAATAATTGCAAAAAAATAATGCTTTTGCTTATTTCTGTGACAGTTCGGTGAGCCAAAAGGAAGACACGATGCAATGAAATGTTTTCAGGGATGGCTGCGTGCCGCGGCTCTGCCGGCGTTGCAGCTGTGCCAGGGCCGGGCAGGGGCCGTGCCGCGGTGCTCCCTGCGGCATCGCGCCCACGAGGGCTGCGCGTGGCACCGTCGCGGGGAGCGCGCGCTCTCTCAGGCGTGGGGTCAGGACCCGAAGCAACAGGTTTCTTTAGCATTTTGGGGGAGTTATAATAAATTTTAAAAATGGGAGAGTGTGCGTGATCCTGCCTGGACTAGCCGGGCTCTGAACCTGGCTCTTGGCAGCGCGTTTGCTTTATTGTCTGTGGTTGTGTATTTACTTTAATTAATAAACATACACTGAAACCACATTGGAGATGCTCAGTTTCTCCTCTGCATCATGGTTTAGCTGATCCCAGGCAGCCGCTATTAGGTGGCTTTGTATTTTGGGTTTTTTTTCTTACTTGCTATTACTACCATGAAATCATTTACAGGCCCCAGGGAGGATGGGGAAAAAAAAAAAATCTCTTTAAAAACAGCAATTATTCTTAGTAAAATATTCTAAATAATTCATTGCTTATTGGCTGCAGTGTGCTATTAAATGCCTTTTAGCTACTACTTGTATAAACTCTTAAAGCCCTGGTTCAAAGCCAAGCTCGGGTTAATGATACAGCGATTTCTGTGGGAAGCTCAGTGCCGCCGACAAAGCAGCTCCTGCAAGCAGCCCCACGGAGCTGGACACGGTCCTGGGTGGGCGTGGGACTGTGGGGTGCCCACGCTGGGACCTGGCGACGCTGCCAGCACCCGTCCACGTGCGGCCCGCGGGCAGGGCGTGCGTAGGAGCGGGCAGGGGGCTGAGGCTCTGCCCTGTGCCTTGGGGCGGGCGGATCGGCTCAGCCGCCGCAGCTTCACCCCTGCTTGTGTTGGCACCGCTCTTCTGTTCGGGGGGTTAGATCTTAATGCAGCACGGTTCGCCGGGCTGAGCCGGGGTGAATGTGTACTGTTGCTTCTCCGGGTGATGGAGAGGCACGTGCGGACGTGTGCCCGTGTCGCTGTACTTGGGTTTAACCATTTTCTCAGGATTTCTGCACTTAGAAAGTCTTCTCATTTTTGCCCACGTTCTGGAGAAGCTGGGTGGAAATATACTGTTTTGATGTAATGCTCTTCCAACAGTAACCCTCAGGTGTTAAGAATGATGACAACTGCCTTTAACGCATGGAAGAAAGGGCAATAAATGAGAATACAGCGGTGGCTCTATTAACTCGCTTCTCCAGCAGCCTGTTTTCTATGCACGCACGCTGGAGATAAACGAGAGCGCTCAGCAGGCTGGGCTCAGCGCGGTGCCAACCCTTCCCCATCTTTGTAGCTCGAAGGTGTTTTAATTTGGTTTAATCCCCATCATTTCCTTTTGCCTCGTGTGCTTCAGCCCCTAAATCTGATCCAGACGAGTCTTTGCTCACAGTGCACCAGCTCTCTTGACTGCTTTGGTGCTGGCAAAAGGCTGGGTGAGAGGGGGAACCGGGCACACCAAGGCATCTGCCACCCGTTCATCTCTTTCAGCATCGCTTGCTGGTGCAGCTATAATGAAATGGCTGAGAGATCCTGAAGCACAAAAATGTAATTTAAAAGTTTTTCTATAAAGCTTTTTTTTTTAGTCGCTTCTGCCTATTAGCAGCTACAGCATCTCTTTGCAGAGAACATCCTAAACACCTGGGTAAAAAGTAAGAGCTATGACGTGGCTCAACAGCCGTCGTGCACATCAGACCTCAAGGCCGTTTTCATCAGCAATCCAAGCAGAACTTGCGCAGTCTGTAGGACAGGGCATGTTTCCAGGGGAAATGCCTGGCAGAACCAATTAGAGGTTTTTCAGTTTCATTCGCGTTTAAAAGATGAACATTTCGGAGTTTCAGCAGTCACCGGGCTATTTATTTTGTTATTTCAAGTGTAAAATAGGTCAAATCATGACTTAAACCACAGAACTGTTTGCAGAGGTGATTCAGCTTAGTTTCCAAGGAACAGTATTTTTTTACTACAGCTGAAAAATACCCATCTCAGCTGCTGGCCCTGGCCCAGAAGCTCGCCCCGGGACAGTGGGGTCTCTTCCTCAGTTAAAGACAAGGGATTTGCAGGGTCCGGCTCAGGGTGCTGTTCGGAAACCGGCGGACACGACGTAAGGTCTGTTCCCCCCGAAGGTCTCCAAGTATTTCGCAAACAGTGACCTTCGCTATATCTCTTGGAGGCAGGTAAATAGCAATATACTAATTTTACAGATGACTAAACAGCGTAGAGTGTTTAAATGACTTGGCCAAGGTCGGAGCAGACAGTGGTGGGGCTGGGAGGAGAGCCCCGTCCTGCTAAACCCCATCGCTCCCTCTAATAGCTCCGAGCAGCCCCTGCCTTTAGCAGAGCTCGGTGGCGTGGTGTTGAATTTAAATGGATCTCAATTTCATACACAGCAAACGCCAGGATATAAACTGGGGTTTTCGGAGCAAATCTTTTATCTGGGCATTTTTTAAGGACTGTTTCATTTAAAATTGCACTTGGCAGAAATCGGGCTCTTAGAAATCGGAAAATAAGCTGCCTCCTGAATGACAGCTGTGAGGGAACAGGCGAGTTAGGGGATTAATTTGTTTGATTAAATCTTTAAAGAGTTTACTCTGAGAGCGCAGACAGCCCTGCAGATTATAGCACGGGCGCAGTGGTGGGCAAAGGAGTTATTTAGATAGAGCCCACGCGCTATCTTTCATTTTTCTCAGTCCATAATTACTAATAAATAAAATAAAAGTAAAACCACAACCGAAGGTGTGGAATTAATTACCATGCTATTTTTGCTCCTCCAGGATAATAAAATAGTGCAAATGACTGATGGCAACAGAAGTGCCACAGCACCCTGACATCGGAGCTCCGGGGAGAAATCCAGCGGTGTAAATCACCGCGCCGGGAGCGATCGGCTCCGCGGCTTGCGCTCCGAGGAGAAACCACACTTTATCTGGAAGGAACTCCAGCGTTTGGGCAACATAAATTGTGCCTGGATCAGGCTCTTATCAGGCTATTTAAAGATGCGCGGCTCATATTTCTGTAACAGTGCTGAAATAAGGGCCCGAGGCAGCCACATATCAAACTTGTTGGCCAGAAGTTAAAGTCTGACCCTAAGTTGAAAACACAAGCGTTGACTGTGGCCATGGTATTTACAAGTACTTTCTAAAGCTGCTATGGGTATTTCAGGATTTCTGCGGCAATAAGTTACTGCTGGGGGAAGCGGCGCAGCAGAGCCAGAGCCTGGTTCCACACTGCCAGGTGAAGAGGAGGCCACTTACACGAACCTGAACCCATGTTCAAAAGGCACCAAGAGTCTTGCTGTGTACAAACCGTTGAACGTTGCCACGTTTTAGGCTGCAAACATCCCAGGCTGTTGATCCCAGACACTGCTGGACCTGTAAAATTTTCCTAGCTGTGCATGGCTGCTGGAGCACATTCCCCAAAATAGCCATTTTTTTTGGATAGCAAACCTGCACTGGGGTTGAGGATCTGTAGCCAACCTGACCCGAGCACAACTGGCTTGGCTGGGGGTTGTAGTGTGAAGGTGGCACGTGTCTCAAACTGGGGCATTGACTGAACTTGTGGCCACAACATTACGGCCCAATTCATCACGCTGGGTAATTTCTTCAGTTTCTGTGGCTCACCAGTGGGGCAAAGCATCTCTCAGTGCCTTGAGTCTGGTCTTCTCCATCGTCAGTGGAGATCAGCCCAGTTGCTCGCTGGTGGCAGGAACACGTGGTGGGTCTGTCCTGCCCCCCATCAGGAGATGACAAATTGCCATCCACCACCCCCGCGGGGATCCCAGGAGCCTCATCCCCCCAAAAGGGATCCTTTCATGTCAGGACCTCAAAACACGGCAAATGGAAAGGGACCAAATTAGCTCCAGGCAAATTGGCCACATTTGGCAACAGAGGATTCAGATTCGTGGCCCCTGGGACAAGGTGGGTGTGGGGATGCGCAAAACTTTCCTGGTCCAGCAGGATTTGGGCATTGCATACGGCTTGGGGCTGGAGGGGAGGTGGTGAAGAGACTCCGGTCAGTGCTACAGCCCAGGAGGGCTTATTTTACCTTTCCAGACATTAAAGCAATTGCTGAAAGCACACATTCAAGACAGAAACAGGTTGGAGACCCCGAAGTTTTTGATCACGCTAACGAGCTCTGTTTTGATTAGGGCTAAGAGACTGAAATGTCCCCATTTGTCTCCGGGTTTCTGCTGAGCCGCCAGCGAAGCCCCGCTCGTAGGCAGCTGCTCACGCAGCTTCTGAGAAGTGGCTTCCCCGTCGCTGGCCATTTGTTGCTGCCATATGATAACATGAGCACATTTATTTAAATCAATAGTAATTAATGGAGGTTTTTTTCTTCATTTTTTCTATGATACGCAACGGGAGCACCGCAACACAGGTTTTTACTTTATTTAACGACTCTGAGCGCAACAGTTCCCTGCCAGCCCGTAGGCTGCAATGCTCCAGCTGCCGCAGAGGAGCAGCCGAAGGAGCTGTTTATCACCTGGGTTTCCTCTCCAGGAATGCGAGGCTGGCTTTTCATAAAGCAAACGTTAACGATGGGGCAAGGTGCTGCTAATCAGGGACAACTCCCCTGGACCAACCTTTCCTGGGATGCGTTAGGGAAAGCGGCGCTGCCGGAACTGGATCCTCCCTGCACCCCTGGCCCCGACGGTGCCCTCAGCTGCGTCCAGCACCTGAGGGCCAATAATCGCCCAAAGCCTTCGCCCAATTTGCCATTAGCTGCCCAGAAACAGGGACGAGCTCGTTACGGAGTTTGGCCCTCCACCTAACGGCCCTGGGGCGGGGAGGTATAAATGAGGGGCAGCCCCCAAAATCAGGGGTACCCAGTGTGGGTGAGGTTGGAGGCAGGTTAAGTCCACGCTGTGTGATTATACTAAAGGTTTTTGGCTTGATTGCAAGTTTCGAAGGAGACAGGTGGCTGTGGAGCTGCAGGGTCGTACCCTTAAGCTGACCAAAGGAGACACTAGGTGAGAAATATTTCTTAAAAGTTAAGTTCCTTAATGTAAGAAACTGCAGGAGAGCTCTGTGTGTTTAAATATTTCACCAAGTGCTTGGAAACCTGGTGCTGGGCTTGTAAATGGATGGGCTGTGGGGTGGGCACCTGTGTTGTGTGAGTGTGACACAGGTGGGGGGGCAGGATGTCCCCCTGGTTTGGTGGCCACACAGGGAAGTGCTTGGAGTGGGGGTGTGTGGACCCCGCTGTGCGTGACCTCTGGGTATGTCCCTTAGCACAGCTGTAAGGAGCAGTGTCCTCAGCTGCTCCTCGTCCCTGCCCCAGTGTCCCCACGCAGCAGCAGCCATCCCTGATGGGCACCTCATCGTCCTGTGCCCTCAAGGAGAGCTGTTGGAGGGGTCCACTGTGGATGGTTTGCTCTGCAAAAAGGCCACAAGTGACTGCTCTGATGGGACTGGCCCCGGGAACGGGGAAGGTGCTGGGTGCTGGTGCCACCGCGAGCATCTCCTGCAAGCTGGGAACCCTCCCTAAACCTGGCTGTCTTTAAACCACCATGGAGCTGAGGGGTTGGTTTTTTTGGAAGCGTTTGCCATAGGAAAGGGTGGAAATGGCCAGATGACACTGTTGCTGTCAGAGGCTTTCCAAAGCCTTGGAAGGACTTTGTTGCAGATGGTGACTCAGAGCCTCCCCCTCTGGCCTGAGGTTCATCAGTCCCTGGGGCTTTGTTCCCTTGTGCCTGGTTTATGAGACAGGAGCCCTGGCCACGCAGACGTGGCATGTGCCAACCTGCTGGGCTGGACTCGCTTCGCTTGCAGGTGCTGGCTTGGTGGAGGTGACGGTTCCCAGTGATGCTGAAGCACTGCTGTGCTGTGGACAGGGCGGCTAATGAATGTGAACATCACTCTCGCTTTTTATTTGCAATTAATGCTGGCTTTGCTCCTTTAACTCTTGTTTTCCTTAATGCACACAGGCCTGTTCTGAATCGTTAACCTGACAGCCAGTGAACAGTAGCCTTTATTTTGTTGTCTCCAAAACAATAAAAGTCCTTTCGTGGAAAATGAATAGAAGATCAGGCTACAAAAATCCTGAAGGCACTGTGGTGAGGCACTGAAAAGCCCGGGTCCCTCTCTTGATCACGTCACTCTGACATTACCCACACAGATACCAGGGAAAAATGAGACCCCGAATTATTAAAGCCATAGTTCAAGGGCAACTGAATAATACGCATCCGTAACGCAATGAACAAGTGATGGTGTGAACCACAGAGGACCAGGGCTGTGAGTGAAAAGGAGAGGGGGCCACGGAGCGGTGGGTGCCCCAGCAGAAGGGCAGAGGAGCCCTTTGCACGGGGCCGTGTCTCGTCCTGCTCCAGCAGACGCATCCCGTGGGGCGGGAGGGCTCCGCTCGCCCACGCTGCTGCCAAAAACATCCAAGCGCAGGCGTGGCCGGTGAGCTGCCCCGAAACGATGCTTGCCTTTCCGAGGCTGGGTTTGCACCTGAACTTTGATCTATAAAGGCGCTGTGTGTTTGTGATAACCTAAAGCTGTTGCAACATGTACCCTGCTGGCATCCCGCCATTGCGGCGGCTGGTTTTACCCCTGTGCAGCTCCCTCGGGCCAGATCTGTTCCTGGCTTCGCTGCGTCTGGGCTAACTGAAGACAGCAGAGCTTTGCTGGCTTGTGCCAAGAAAGGGTCTGACCTACTGATTTCGTTTTGCTCTGGGGTAGGATGTAGCTGGGTGGGTGCTTATGAGCAAGTATGCAAAGAAAGTGGGGGCGATTACCTGGGGGTATCGCATGGTTTGGTTGATAAATGATGTGATCAATGAAAATGGCAGATTTTCTACACAAGTGGTGTCCTATAGCTTTTCCTACATCTGATGACGCGTGGATCTTCTAGTTTGGTCAGCAGTGGAGAATAGGAGCTGGATACGTAGTGTGTATAAGTTCATATAGCTTTGCAAATTGAAAACAAGTGTATTTCCCACTATCCTTGTCAAAGCGATGGTGCTGGGACAAACCCAGAGGAGCTCTCCTGAAGCTCCAGGCTCGTGTGGTAGCGCTGAGAATAGGATGATCCTGCCGAGTTTTTGCAGCAAGTCTTTGCAGAGCAAAGAGTTCCTGTAAAGCAAATGGCCCTGAGCTGTAATTTAATTGCATTTCTGTTTTTGTGTTTTTAGTGTTATTATTCCAGAAGCAGTTTGGATTCCCGTGATATTCTGCTGTTATATGTATATGTAGAAAAAAGTCTGGCGAGAGCCAGCTTGTGGTGTAGAAAGAAACATCCTGAGGGGCAGAATGCCTCAGGGATGAGGCTTAAGCTTTGTTTCCCTGCACAAGTCCTCCCAGCTGAAGGAAGGGTTGAGGCAGTGGAGCAGCAGGTAAGGCCCCTGCTCCCACCGAGAGCATCACCACCGTCCCACAGCTTTGGCTTTAGGCTGTAGGGAGAATTTGTGGGATTTTGGGGTGGCACGACCCCAAAGTGCACAGGATGCAGCACGGGGGTGGAAAACAGCCCTTTCCATACCCACAGCCCTCCAACCCCCCCCCGGACACCACAGAGCCACCCGCTCTCCTTGGTGGCTCTGCCACCAGCACGGCCCCGAGCTGTCCCCAGGAGGGGTCTGGGGAAGGGCTGGGGGCGATGTCCCTCCTGCCCGGGCTGGCGAGGGGCCTGGCACCAGTCAGCTGCCCCGGGTGGCTGCAGACCCACCCCGGGTGTTTAGGGTACCATCTCCGCTGCTGTCCTGCCCTCTGTGACAGCCCCTGCATTGCACGGGAACCTCTCCTAATGACCGAGAAATTCCTTGTCTAATTAACTCTTGCATCTTGCCCATAATGGACCTTAAGCAGTACACAGCCTAAGCGCTATCGACCCCTGGCGAAGAACAGCACAGAAGTGTCGCCATTAACGAAAACAAATTTCAGGAATTGCAGATATTCCTCTTCCTGCAGACAGTGCAGGGTGGTTGCAAGCTGGAGCTGGGGAAAATGGAGGCACGTTTGGCTCTGCAGGGGTTTGGTGTGGGGGGGGGGCCTCCAGAGACGTCTGCACTGCTGGCTTGCTGCTCTGCAGGAGAGAGGAGGGCGTCTGCATCACCATGAAATGGGGAAACTGAGGCACAAGGCATCAGTGTCACTACCCCAAATGGCCATGGGCCCATCTGGTGTGTTTCAGGTGCTGCAGAGGATGAAAAGGGCTTTTCTGAGGCTTGTATCTTTGCAGCATAAGGCGTGATGGAAAAGATGATGTGCACTTTCATTTCATGCTGTGGAAGCCTTAAGCGACAGCAGTGGATGTAATTTTGGGCTGGTTTCAGGGCTTTGCACTGTGCCGGCAGCCTGTGAGCCGGGGTTAGAGCAGCTTGTGCTGCTGGGGCCCTTGCGGTCCTGGCGCCTGGCCGGGCAATGGGGGCTCAGGCTTCCCGAAGCTCCCCACTGCCCCGGCTGCTCAGGGCTCTCTGGTTTACCTCATCTGCCTACCTTCTGTGTTCAACCCGGAGCTTTCTGAGGGCTAAGTCCAAGTGTCCATGAAATTCAAAAACAAACTTCCCAGCAGCTTGCAATAAAACACTAAGCAATCACTGTTATTAAAATCTATGGGGAAAACTCTTGATTTGTATGTAGCACCTTTACATTGTATTTTTAAAAGGCTTTAGAAAAGAAGGCTGGCATCGCTGCCCCATTTTACAGCTAGAAAAACTGAGGCACAGAGAGGAAAGATTTCTCCAAGCTTGCTTGGCAGCAGAGGCAGGGAGAGCCGTTGCGTCTCCTAAAAGTCAGGGCAGAGAGTACCTAGTACAGCACCTCCTTGTTAATATTGAAATATAAATTTCTCCAATCTGAGGACCTTATTCCACAGGCTGCCTGGGGGGGGGGGGGGGGGGGCGGCGACAAAAAGCCTATTTAAAAAGAAATACCAAAGCCATAAGATTTTAGTTCCGTTGTAAAGACAGAACCACTTGAGGAGCAAAAGGAACTTAAAATATTTTGTTCTTGTTTGCCATTTTAAGTATAACCCCCCTCTGCTTTTCTTGTTATTGCAGCATAAGTATTTAGCAAAGCATTAATCTTGCTTGTCAGTAATAACATGCAAATTAAACACCTGCTCTAGGAATCTGTAGTGCTTTGTTCCATTAGATGGTATTGACATGTCAGATATTTGGACTTTAATTCAGAAAAATGGTGCCATTTTCATTTATCTCTCCTAATGAAGAATGAAGGTGTGCACTGACACAGGGCTGCCCACAGCAATGCAGCTAAAAGTGAAAAACAATACTTAATATAGCCGCTAAATTACATGTGACATCTCATTTAAAGATAAACAGCCTGAAGGCATATGTCCAAGTGGCATTGATGAAATTTTTAAATGTCCCTTTGAATTCTCATTTAACCAGCAGTTTGGTAGTGAAGGCGCTGTGCTGGCTGGGAGATGTAATGTGTCGCTTCTCTAAATGTGAACTCGAAGAAGAAGTAGGAGAAAGCTGCGAGTCGTGAGACACGCAGATACGGATGGACCCAGGCGGTCCCCTCCAGTCCCACGGGAAAACCGGAGCTGCACCCAGTAGATGGTGGCCCTGAGAGGGACAGATGGGGCTCCTGTGCTGCGAGATGGCAAAGCTCACTCGCCCCCCGTTGCAGAGCTGGGCTCTTAAGGGTGACGCTGGTAGCAAACGGCGGGCACGGCACGGGTGCGTGCTTCGGTCTCGCAGGGCTGTACGCACCCTGTGAATGGTGTCCCGTCGTCTGTGAGCCGCAGGCTGGACACCGCTGAGCCCCCACCGTGTCATCCCTGACCCCATCTGCCCATCTTACTCTTGAGCTTCCCGTGGTTTTCTGCTTTCTGGAGAAGCTCAGATCCACGTGGAGAAATGCTCATCACGTTCCTCTCTTGCTCTTTTTTCCAGCTAAATAGTCCCAGTTCATTCAGTCTTTTTTCCACTGATTTCCCAGGCTGTTTTTGTTTTCCTCTGGACCTCTTGCAGTTGGCTTTGCTGTGTGATGCCCAGCTAGACACAGTAATTAACCTGAGGCTCTTCCAGTGCAAAATGGAGAAGGAGGATCCCTTTTTTAGGGGTATGTTCCTGTTTGTGCAATAGAAGGCACTGATTTTCAGCACAGCTTCATCCTGTGATTTTGCTTGTGTGGGCAATCTGGTCCATCAAGAAGCAACGAATTCCTTGTCTGTGTGTGCAGCTGGGGCTTTTTGGTACCCTGCACAGCCTGTTCCTAGAGGCAGGCCCCGGGGCAAAGCCTCTTGTGATAGAAGTGGAGACTTTCAGAGGGAAGGCACAAAGTGCCATGTTCTCCTATCAATACTTGCCCATCTCTTGAAGTGATTGCTTGAACTGGATGTCTCTAGGATGTTTTTCCATTGCTGTTCTTGGACAAGAGCCTTTGATTTACTTTCAACTATTTTCTTTTGAAGAGTGATCCAGAGATGAGCTCTGTGATTTATTTTTTTGTCCAGCTCTCCTAAATTTGCACCAGAGATGTTTTGTTTGCTTGCCTGTTTTCCCCTAGAACGTAGCTGGCAGCAGCAGGAACCAGCTCAGACACAGGGTGCTTTTGTGGCCAGGCACTGAACGCACAAATGACCAGGACGCAGAGCTTCAAAAACACTCAGGAGCACGACAAAGCCATGCCACAGAGGCAAGCAGCAGGCGTTGTTAGGCCATTCCCCTCCAAATCTTTGATTAGTCACATTTAATGGGATTTCTTCTCATGTTCTTGAGCTGCACAGCTATGCTAGCGTTTGACCAGTCTTCTTCATGGCCACCTATTACCAGCTCCAGCCAACCCCCAGACATTCACTGAATGTTTCTTTCCTTCTCCTTGATAAATGTCAGGCTCAATCTATAATGCGGCGCTCAGAATTTCCTGGTATGGGGTCACTTGGCATTCAGCGCTTGGAAAGATCGCATACTTCTACTTGTTCAGTCTTGATTTTGATCAAGAGAAGAGTTGATGTCATTTCAGCATTCCTAAAGCTCTCCCTCCCTTTCAGCTTTTTTTAGACTATAAAGCAATTCGACACAACAGGCTGTGCTTTGTTGATTCTTATTTTTGCATCTTGCAATGTGACAATATCCATAATAAACACAGGCTGGGATTGCTTGTGGAGAATCTATGCTTACTTTGAATAAGATCCCTTTCCTGTTCCTCCAAAGATGTTTAAAATTTGCCTTATTAAAAATAATAGAAATAATGCATTTCCCCTCACATAAAATATTAAACACAGTTTGATGGGGTTTATTGTTTAATAAATAGTTCGCACTCCCAAGGCTCTTTCCAGCAGAGAATATGAGTATTTCGCAATCCTTTCCAGTGTCTGGCCATGCAACTTGCCTCTAGCAAAGAGTTCTTAATTCGCGTAGTACCTCCAGACGATGTGCAATTGTCAACCCAAACCCCAGCGCTTTCTAATCGCGGTTGGCGTGAGCGTCCCCCCACTGTCTTTCAAGCCGCAGGGAAGTCAGACATTTTCATACCCGCTAAATCTCTGGGTATTTTGTGATGGAGACAGCAGCCTGTTAAAAGCTGGACCTACTCCACCAGCTAGGCGGGAATTGGGTATTTCTAAGATCGGCCTCGCTTATTTACACTACTGAAGTATCTGGGTATGTTATGGTCTTTAATTCGCTTACCTTCCCCCCAGACAATGAGAAAGAGGGCTTTTCCGTATTGTCTCTTGTCTAGCTGGGAATCGAGGCCTGGAGAGGAGGGGGCTGCCCGCAAGGAGCCCGAGGCAGAGCCACGGAGGTCTGCTAGCATCGTGGCCAGATCCCTGCTCTGGTTTCTCATTCACGTTTCCCTCAGCTGCGCAGCCCTGTGACAAGTGACATTTAGCAAATCATGTCAAGCTGAGGATTTGTTGATATGATTCTTTTGGCCTGATGGGGAGGAAAAAAAAGCGCCTCTTGATTAACAAGAACTAGCAAGAAAAACTATCCCAGAGCTCTCTTCAGCAGCAAATGCTCACGCAAGCAGCAGAGCTGCGCAGGGGAGCCGAGGCTCTGCTGAGCTTCATCTGTCCCTCCGTTTCTGCAATTGCACATCAGGTGTTGCTGTGATTCACGGATGATGACTGGCGATATTTGGGTGGCCTCTCTTCCTTTCCTCCAGCGCAGTGCAGGTTATTTGGAAATGCTGAGGAGCAGCAGCCCACAGAGCGTGCAAGGGCAGCTCCTGCCAGCCCCAGCCTGCAGACGGACCTCTGTGTGGCCTCGCCACTCGCAATCCCCTCCAGAGAACTTAGATTTCGTAATAAGATGCCCAAAAGTGACTACTACATGGTCACAGTTTATGGGACCCTTTACACATCTTCTGATTTGCACGACTTCCCTGGATGGCGAGTCAGAGCTCTCTTGGCCCACAAATTTTGGCATCCTTTAGTTGGGTCTTTACGGGTGATCGCTGCTGGGAAAGGTGGGGGGCGGTTGTGATCTCGGCTCATCGTGCTAGGGGAATGGCGTGTTTGAGAGACTGTTATAACGAGATGTGAGTGAAAATGGCAGCAGGGAATGGATTCTTAATTTAAATAATGAGCGCCCCTTGTTGCCTGACAGATGGTCATTTTCTGAGAAATGCAGTGTCTCTTTGGAGGGGTCAGATTGCTTGTATTTACATGGAATAATGAGGGAGAGGCACCGGTCCCAACACATGCTGTGTTTTTCACATTTTTCCAGGGGTATTCCCAGCTGTCTCTGAAAAAAGCCAATTTGATCCTTTGCAAACCTTGTGTGAATCTGACCACGCGTTGTTGCACGAAGAAATCAGACAGTAACGGGAGTGTCTCTGATATTCAGGCAGCTATTATAATGCCCTTTAAGCATCTTTAGTTGCTAGAAAGGAAGCTTGATACTGATGCCAGAAAACATCTTGGGCCTGAATGTGCCTTTACTTGTGCAGGGCTGGCTGCAATCCAACATCCAGTTATCTGCACGCCAGTGGCGTCTCCAGGATTTAACACGTGGGAAGGCAGATGGATGGCAAAGAATTCGCTGAGGGGTAGGGCACCTTCCTACGCACTTCCCCACTTGCTGTATCCACTTCTAATGTAAGAACTGAAGATCAGGCACCCAATACTCTGTCTTAACCATTATTTATTCCACCAGTGCTGATGATGGACAGCAGGAGTTATTTTGTGGGTACACCAGGAACTCCTTGCTGTTTCACGGTATTTTAGCTGGGATGGTGGCAGCCCTTTTGGGCACCGTGTCTGCTCTGACAGGGGTCTCAGTTGCTCACCCGCTCCTCTAAAGCATGCTGGTGCTTGCTGTCTTCATCCTCCAGAGCATAAAGCAAAGCGGCCTGTCACAACCCAATGGCCAGGAGACAAAGATCTGGTGGCTTACGGGTCATGCTCCCACGATTGCCTGCTTCTCAAAACCATTCGAGAAAGCACAACTTGAATGAACTCTTGAAGGAGTTGTTCAACCATCCTTGAACCCCCACGGAGGAACTCGTATTGACAGTTGGTAGCCTTAGGATGGTTTCTCTTACTGTACATAAATCACCATTTTAGGCTAATGTTTCAGCACAAGGGAGGCCCTTACAGTCCCGTTAAGCTTTTCCTGAAATGGGAGGGAAAACAAACCCTAGTCTTGAACCAAAGAACTCTCTTAATGACACAGACTGTACTTGCGTGTTATTTTTCTGTCTTTTCCTGTATGTGGGTCCCTCATTCTGCCCCATCTCTCCCGATGCCAAGGAAGGGTGGAGACTTTCTGTTGGGGAACACGCAGTGATGACAAGGTCCCAGACAAGGGAGAATTCAACTTGCAGATAACAAAACAATCCTCTTCTGAGCTCCCTTCAGTGGTGTAGGGATAGGTTTTGCTATCACACTTTAAAGAAGGCTAAAAAACCCTCCCAACCTCACAATTCTGAAAGCCTAGAAAGGGGCAAACAAGTCTGAAAACACCAAAGGCAGCGACTTTCTTTGCTTGGCAGCTGAGAGATGCTCCCATGAAATTCAGCAGTTTCATACATCCTTGCCATGTGGTCTTTAGTGTCTGGGTAGCAATGTGTTTGGAAGAAGCCAAGTCAATCAACACTCATTTTTCACAGTGAATCAACTACTAGTGTCAAATTCTGGTCTGCATCTTGTGCCAGAAGCAAGCTGTTTGTCACCTGAAAGGGGAGTGTGCCACGTCAGGCTGCAAAATCATTTGTTTCCTGGACATGGCCCTAAATTATGTATTCCCTGTCAATTCTGGGAGATTGAAACCCAAGTTGTATTGTGATAGAGCTTTTCTTCCCTTTTGGTTAATTCCTCTCCAAAGGCGGTTGCCTGCTGTTTTCCACGTGCCCTGTGCTCAGACTGACAGAGAAACAGGAGATTTGGGTGACGTGGTGACCCTGTCAAGATGTTTGCTCATCCACTCCTGTTGGCCAGGGCTACTTGCTAAGAGCTCTGTGCCTCTGGGAGGGAATTCCCGGGGACCTCAAGTTACTGGACAGTTTACAAAATGTTGACCTGTTCTTCAGCACGGTTTGCTGGCAGCATAGGGAGGCATTAGCTTTGTTCTGGCATGCATGAGCTGTTACCGCTTATAAAATATTTTCTTTAAAAAAATTGGGTTTTAGCTGTTGTTGACCTGCAGTGAACCAAACAGGTGATGTTTGCCACTGACATCCACACGGACAGGACTTATTTGCAGGGGTGGTAAGAAAAGGGGAGAGCCTGGAGCAGCAAAGCAGTTGATAGCGTGTAGCATTGACAGGGAGCAAAACCTATAACCGAAAACAAAACAAAAGTCATTTTTTTAAAGGTTAGCATTCTAAATTTAGCTCCAAAGCTGCTAAAAGGAGATGGAGAATGTCTTTTAGTAGGTGACCCAGTTGGTCTGCAGTGTCAAAGGCAATGAAAAATGTGTGCGGAGCCAAGAAAAAGGTTCGTGCTCCTCCGCACCCCATCGTCCATGCAGGCTGCATTTGGGCTCAGGGACAACACGTGTATGTGTGCCTGGCGGTGGCATTCAGGAATGATAGAGGAGCTGGTGACAACCAGGAATGATCCACTGGTGTGCGATGGGACACTCCCAAAGAACCTGCCCAGCTCCGTCGTGCTGTGCGTGACTGCAGATAATGAAATGCCATGTACTTTCATTACGCTTCCAAATATAAAGGAAACCTTCATTTATCTATGCCTGGAGAATCAGAGAGAAAATCGGCATCAAAGAGAACCTCCTACTGAAAGCATTTGATGTTATAAAGGATAAAGAGTATCTGGCAGGGGCCTTAAAGGGGGAAAATCTGACAGGCGTTCAGCCGCTACTAGCAGTCCAGCCTTGTAGCCTCGAGTTTATACGCTCTAAGAGTACGATGATAATGCACTGGGGCATTCGGAGCATAAATTGATGTTTTGTCTTTGGCTTTTTTTTTGGTTGTGCTAAGAATCTGCCCTGCAGCTCCCAGATTAATTAAATGCTGACAGTCTACGGGAATAGGAGCGGAGGATCTCTCCTGCCCTTTCCGTGTGTTGCACAGGCTGGAGTACGCACTGCCCCTAGGAAACGAGCTTGTTCCATTAGGCAAAATCAATAAGGCAGAAATCTCTGTGAAATTCTTCTATTAAATTACAAATAGACTAAACCCTTATACCTGGTGACGGTGATCATTGCTGGTGTCCTGGACTGATGCTTGTGGGAGCACTTTGGTCAAATAGGCACACGCTCTTCTGCAAACATTGGCTTTACTGCTGTTTCCCACAGCGGCTGGTTTTTCTTTCCTTGGGCTAGAAGAACAAAACTTTATTTTGCCTCTTGCCTATTCTGAGAAATGAGCTGCCTTCTGGAGTTCTTAGAGTAACTCTGGTAAACTTATTCGTGCAAACATTTGCCATAGAAGGTCATTTTCCTGCCAATAAAGGTGGGCTCTCTCCCCAAGCAGGATGTCCTAAGTTTCTAACTTTCCTTGGTTGCAGCATAGGCTTTTTCTCATCACGCAAGTTTTATCTCGGATCCAAGCTTGGAACCTTCTGCTGCAGTGGGGCAGGGATGGGTGAACAGCTCAAACACCTCCACAGCAGGCGATACCAGTGCCCAAGCAGTGCCTGAGAGGAAACGCCAAACGCGCCATGCATTTACTGCCCTGAGCAGCTCAAAGTGACACGTGGCCTGTGATCAACTTCTTTTGTCATTCATCTTCTAATATCAGGACATTCATTTTTGCGAGCAGATCTCGGGCTGCTTCTCAGCTGGGGCAAAAATCAACGGGCCCAAATTATGCCACGGGGAACCATGTCTGTAAAGGCAAAAGTTTGGGCACCGACAGCTTTTGATGGGCTCTTGGAGACCTGCCCCTCCTTTCACCTGCTCTTCGTGTCCCACCTCTCCAGGTGTATCGAGCTGATGAGCTGTAAAAGCAGTAGATGCCATGAAGGTTTATTTGCTTAAGAAACACAACACGGGGGAAAATAATTGCAAGGAAATCATGATCCCTATTAGTGTCATTTTCACAGAAGATTAGTCTCCTGCTGTCTCTGTATCACACTGAAAGACACAATCCTGAAAAAGTTTCTTTGATATACGTATATGAATGTTGGGGTGTTTTATATCTGGTGGATGGGGCAGGGAACAGCAGAGTTAAGCTGCAGCAAGCAGGGCACATATGGAGCATTAGAAGAAGTGTGGCCAGGGGCTGGATTGCTTTGAGGAGGTGGATGGAACGGTCTCCACCTCCAGAAACTCTTCAGAGCAGCCTGGATAAGGTTTGTCAGAAGCATTTTCCCTGATTGACGGCCCGAGGAAAGGGTTAGGTCACTTCTGATCCTTCCCAGGGTTTGTCACCAGTGCTGAAGCTCCTGTGTTATGTCAGGGTGATGTGTATCAAACTACTTGTTTCTTGGAGGTTTCCAGGACTAAAGTCCTCCTTACAGTTCCCAGAAAAATGGCTTTGGGGAACATATTTTGTTACGAGGGTCAGAGATTAACACCCTTCCCAGCATCCATAGCAACCTGCCTTAAAAGTCTCTGCTTGGAAATCTTTTAATCTTCCTTGGGTGCTTTTTGAACATTTTCCAGGAATGTTTTGCTCTTTCCCATTCACAACTGCTAAATATACACTCTGTTTGGACTGCAGACCCCAGTCTATTTTTACATTTATTTCCAGCATATTTGAATTTTTCTACCCTTGATAGAACAATTTGGTCTGTTCTTAAACCCAAGACCTTGCTGCCCCCTCTCCTGTCGTTGCCTGATTTTTGGCATCACTTACAAGGAGTTTATTATTCCGGGGTACTTCTGTGTGGACAAGGACTGCGTTAGCTTCTGTCTGTCTGGAAACAGACTTAGAACTGGAAAAAAGTGGGCAGGAAAGGAAGGAAATCAGTTGCCCCTATACAAAGGAGTACTAAAGCACCTCTGCGATCTCTATCCTGCTTGTAAATGGTTAACTGAGTTTTGGGGCAGAAAATACTGTAATAGAGCAGTGGATTCCTGCCTGTGGAGCATTTGTCATTCCTCTGGGTTGACATGGCCGATGGTTTCCATGTGTAAGGCAGAAAACAAGTGACTGCTTGCCTCCTTCTCCTCCTGTGCGCTAATATTTAGCGGGGCTTTATTTATTTGATGAGGCGCAAGGAATATGCGCTCATTGTTTACATTGCATGAGCGGGAAGGGCAAGAAATAGGTTTTTATCATTGCTGCTCTTGTCTTTGGTTGCTACTCTGGCCTCTGGAGTGTTTCTTTCTGGATCTGGTGAAGATTTAAAGGGGGGGAAGAAGGGGGGGCTGAGGAAATATTCTCAGGCCTGTGGGCAGTGAGGGACCTATTTCATTTGTGAGCTCTGACTTGATTAAGCTCATACATCTCCACTTGACCTTCATATGGAAATTTGCCCTTTATATAATGTTTCTAATTCTCTAGGGTCAAATCCAGGCTTTTGTGATGCAAAACGTTACTAATGAAATTACCGTGTCCCGAGCTGACAACATCTCGCTGGGCAGCGAGGCTGAGCCCAGAGCAGCGACGGGATGTCCCAGCCCGGCTTGAGACCTACCTCCAGCCTTCGGGAAGGGGCTTTAAATCCAGAAACAGTCAGGCTTTAAGCGTGGGTTGAAGCGCTGCAAAGCTCCGTTCCCTCGGGGACGGCCGCCGTCCTGCCCCTCGCTCCTGCTCACTAGCACCCACCACAGCAGCTGGCCTGGCTCTGCTTATTTATTTTTCCTCCAGCCATGGGCTGTGCCCTTTGATAGCGACAGAGATAAGCTCAGCTCTCCCAACAATCCTAGTGCTTTAGAAATGGGGGAAAAAAACTGCAAACCCCGAGTCTATTACTATAGAAACAAAATCCTTAATCCACCGGGGTTGGATGGTGCTGCAGAAACGTTGACCAGAGTTTCCAGCATGAAGGCAGGTGAAAGGGTTAAAGACGAAGCTCGTGCTTGTCCCTCTGTGGCATTATCTGTATGATTGCTTTTCATATCTTGTTTATTGTGGTTAGCAGAGCAGCTATAATATAGAGTGCTAGACGCAATAAATCTTGTCCTTGCGAACAGCATACTTTTCATCAGAGCTCAAGGAACTGCAAGGTAAGCATTCAAAGGCAATCTATAGATTTAATTATATAGAAAGTCTAACCTGTGCAGATCTTAAAGGAAATTATAACTGTGAAGATTACATTATGTTCGGTTTTATTTGTATTACCTATATTATCCTATTTTAGTTGTTATGAGGACACAGACAATGGCACTGCCAGCGCGGTGTCTGCTGTGGTTTCGTATCAGCGCTGAACAGCCAAAGATGCTGGTAATTTAAGGGCTGAGTTTTCTTCCCTTTCTGACAGCTACGTCTATAAATTTACCCTCCTGCATTTTAAAATCTTCTCTGATGCTAATTGTAGCCCAAGAAATCCCATCGGGTAAAGGAAACCATCTCCAATTTTATTTATTTACTGAAAGACAGGCCTGTGACCGCAAAGCAAAACTCTGTGCATCAAAGTGACAGGTCCAAATGGCTCTAATCTCCTCACGGCCGCGCTCGCCAGCTCGGTCCCCGCACTGGGCTGGCCATGACATGTCCCCCGCCGGAGGGACACACTCCATGTCCCCCTGCCCTGGGCAGAGCGGGGAGGTCACTTGCGTGGGTGGTTTTCACTGACAGGGTGAGTCCTGGGTGTTTGGGATTATAACAGTTCTGTAAAATCCCCAGCTTGGGGAGTGCTGATGTGTGGGCTTGGGTAGATGGGCTGACCTGTGGTATGGGGTCCTGAGGGGACAGGGCGGGTGGCTTCAGGGCTTTTTTTCTACACCCCCCCACCCCCCCAACTTCATGCCAGCTATTTGCAACAGCCATTTGCTCGCCAAAATCCCCAAATGTTGGCTTGTTGCCAACTTGGTGGATGTGAGCACCAATGTGCTACAGGGCTTTCCTTCCCCAAGACAAACCTTGGGGAGACTGCAGGGGTGCAAGGGGCAATGTGGGAGGCTTTCGCTGAGGCTGGCTTCCTTGGGAGGTGCCAATTCAATGAACTTGAGGCTCTAAGCAAACTTCTGGGGGTTGAGTTGCTTTGCTTTGGGCAACAAGGTCTGATTCACTGATGGTTTGCCAAGCTGAGGTCTGAGGAGGGTTACTGGACCCAGGATCAGTTCCCCGGGAGGGACAGAAACAGGAGTTAGAAATGGAGAGATGGGTTTGTCGTTGCCAATTAGTGATGAGACCAAGTTGGGTTAAAAGACTCAGCTCTGTACCTGCAGCCGCTGTGCGAACACTATGATGTGGTCCATGGTTGGGAGAACCTGTTCTGGTCTTCTCAGCTCAGGAGAAGGGCTGGGGAGCTCCTTGGTGGTAGGTGAATTTTCCAGATGTGTCACTGAAGTGTTTCACTTGGACATGAGTGATTGATGCTGCTGGGTGCACTCCTACGCGCCATGAGTCAGGAGGAGGTTGCCCAACGTGCCCTCAGGGGAACGTGTTGCTCAAACAGGTTCACCCAGGAAGGAGCACCAAAAAGTCCCATCTGGGAAGGGGCAGAGCAGGAGACGGATCTGCCCCAAATTCTCCACACCCTTCTCATCCACAGGACTGAGAAGGGCTGAGGGGTGTTTGCGTCCTTTTCACTGACTCACTGGTCACTCAAATCTCGCACTATGAAATTGGGGTTCACAGCCCTGTGGATAAAACAACACAAAATCGCCTCTGGCTTATTTTGTTATGTTGGGCTCTAAACTGTGATTCAGGAGCTATTTCACAAGGGCTTGCACCATCGGTGGCACAGGGAGCCTCGGGGACGGTGCCAGGCAGGAGCAGAGGGGTCACCACACCACCAAAACTCACGGGTGTGGGTTCTGGTCCTGGTTTCCCCCCACAGCACTGCCCAAAGCCCCCTGGCTCTGCAAACTGCTGTTTGTCCAGTGCTTCAGTTCGCCACCCTTCATTGGAGACAGGGGTTTTCTACTTCACACTGAGGCTGGAAAGATAGAAATAATTGGTAACTATAAGGTGTTTGCTTAAACAGTAAGAGCAGTGTAAATACTAGATCAAAGCGAAGTTCATTTTCTTCCATCTCACCAGCATAAAGTAAACCACAGCTGACTCCAGAACATAGTCTAAAATCACTAACAGCTAAGCTTCCACAGCAAAATAAAATACACGTATTTAATTAGCACAAAAGCACTTATTAACATCCGTAAGCAACAGATGCTGAGGTTTCCCTCCTGTCTCGGTGGCAGCAACCTCGCTCTGCTTGAGACCCCCTCGCCAAATCCCCTGAGGAGTCGGGGCAGCAGTATCTTGGATTTCACACAATTAAGATGCTGTACAGTGCGAATTAAAAATAAAAGAAATTTCTGACAACTGTGCCAGTGATAAAACTTTGAATAATTATTTCAAGTTGTGTGTGACAGGACGGGCAGAGCGTGGCTCAGCCCCCGGAGCAGCAGGGAGGTCACTGCCTGGACCACAGCGTGAGCAAGGAACGCCTCGGTGGGAATTTCTGCAGCCCAGCTGTCTACTTCCCTTGCTGTGCTCCAAGTTCAGGGGTTATTTTTTTTTAAAACATATTAATATACATTTGAGTAGCAGCACAATCCCAGAAATGAGCTCTTTCGTTCATACGCCCAGTAGGAACTGAGATGTGTAATTTGTGTGGACTGGGGAAATCCTGGCCCACGTTGTTTTTAACAAGAGGTTCTCAATAGCAGGGTTTTGCGCTGATGGCAAGCCTGTGATACGAGCTGGTGCTAGCAGCTGTGCACACGACGACTTGTGTGCTTTTTAATTCGACATAGGCATGTGATGATGAAGAAAAGCCCTCTTTCCCAAAACTCTTCCAGGACCTGTCCGTGCCCGCCTTGTAAACCTCCGCGACTCCCTCTGCACCTCTCCTGCTCTGGTGGGAAAAGCAAAGCATCTGCGGTGACCTTCTACCTGTCCTAGTTTCTGGCTGAAAAGGAAAACCTCTCCTCTGCAGCTCTGATACGGATCTCGGTAGTTTCTCCTGCGCAGGACTGATAGCACGGATAAGTCGGGCATTGAGCTATACCCTGATGCTTGCACCAACCTACACTCTTCACAAGCCTGCAGAGAAAATCCCAGTCCTGATTTATTCAGACCACGTTCGGGGTGATGCTGAGCTCCCCTAATCTCGCTGTTATTTCTTTCCACGGGCTTCTCTGGGGGCTGAGATTCCCGTCCTCGTTCAGGATTAGGCCCCTGGGGACTGGCCCCATCCCCGTTCCCTCTCTGAGCAGGCGTTGGGTTGGGCTGGTGACAAATGGGCGCAATCACGGCACGTGTCTAGATTTTAGCATGCAGAGATGGTTTGTAAATGGAGCATTTTGTTAACGCAGAAGGAAATGGATGGATATTAATTGCTCTCCGGCGGTTTGTCATTTTTCATGTAGGTTATTGATGAAATAACAGTAACCTGAGGGAAAACAGCAGAAGAGAAACAGAGGTTGGGAACATCCTTGAAGTCAGAGGAAACCCCCCGTATCGGCTGGAGGCAGAGCTAGGCTGCATTTTAAGCTGAACTTTTTCCAGTAGATTTGCCAATATCCAAATGTTTCAGGAATTCTTCTTGGCCTCACCAAGCTGCTTATATAAAAATTTCTTCTGAAAGTCAAAACATTATTTTAACACTTCCAAAATGAGCCATTTTGATTTTTTTTCTTCAAATCTCTCATTTTACATTCCTTTCATTACGAAACCCACAAATTTTTTTGGGGGGGAAAAACCCACCAAACCTCATTCAGCCCCAAATTGAGAGCAGAGCAAAATACTTTCAGCCTAAACAGAGAGGAGTGTTGAGTTTGGTTCCTGAAAGTTTTGCAACTTCTCTTTTCTGCCTTTTTCTTTCAGCACACTTGCTTTCTTTTGGGGGATTGCAAGCAAACTATAATAATGATAATCACGCAATTATTTTCCCTGCTAGGGACAAACTCCTCTGTTGCAGTGGCAATAGCGCGTTTATTGATGTTGGACCCAGCAGACCCTTGAGCGTGGACAGAGCTTGGATGAAAAATGATGGTACTTTGGTCTGTGCTGAATCCAACCAAACATCGTTATGATCATCTCGGGCCAGCTCTGGGGAGGGGAGTCTTAATTACCCGGGTAGGTGTTCATTTATTAACTCCTGTAGTTTATCAGGGAGAATAACCAATAAAGAGGCAATGCTCTTTTTGTAGCAGTGGCACTCTGTGTGCCATTTGCAGTTGAGAGAGGAGCAATGAGCAGGTACATGTATTCCATGAAATATATCAAATTTCCCATAAACAGCAGAAGAAACCAAATAATTCATGTTGGATTCTTTTGCCCTTTACGGATAGAGAGCTACAGCTTCTTTAAAGATGCAGATATACAGCAGCCTTTGGTCTGGGGAAAGTCCAGGGGAGAACAGAGTGCACTTGAATTGCTTTTGCTGTGAATTTATAGAAAGCTTTGACCTTAAAGGGAATAGTATAGCTTTGCTCTGTCTGTTTGCACTTTGCATTGCTCGGTGACGCTGCCTAGCTCTCAGCACGCCATTTCATTTATACATGCATTTCTAATAATCCTCTCTCTGTGCTTCAGTCTCTTCTCCATTTTTCTCTCTTTTCTCCCGTCTCTGCATTCCTGGCAGTTGCAGTAGGTCAGGCTGTCCAAGAGCTGATAGACAAAACAACCCCATGTTCTCACCATCTTTAAACACAGGAAAGATAGAGGCTTTTCTTGGAGAAAAGGCTTTGCCGCTCTGCTCTAAGTAGCATTTGAGTTTCACATCCCAAAAATGAGACTGTAGCCTTCTCCCCGAAAACAAGGCTGGGAACAGTTTTCTCTAAATAGAGCCAACAGCAAACAGTCATTGAAATGCATCGCTCTTTTTTTTTTTCTTTTCACTGTTTCCCTTCCCCTCACCTCTGATGTAAGTAGTAATTTGGCCGACACCTGGTGCCAGCCACCTACAGCACATCTGTGATTAACACTCTCGCACCCGCCGGGCCCGTTTTAGCCCTATTTTCCGCCTGCAGCCCCAGGAGCGATGGCCGCATCGCTGTGCCCTGGTCGTGCCTGCGTCCCTGGGTGGGGGAACTCGCCCCACCCAAACCCCAGGCTATGAGGAATGAATGGGTTGCGTGGGGCTGGTTTTACAAAGCTTCTTGGAGGTATCAGCTTCCCTAATGAAACCTGGAGGTAAAAGGCATCGCTCTGTTTGAGGGGGCTGCAGAGACCAAGGCACTGGGTGCCTTCCACAGCCTCGGTCCTGGCCAGGGGATTTCTCTCCTGGATGCATCAGCACTGAGAACGGAGCCCACGTAACATGTGCGATGGACAGTTTCTTCTGTGCGTTTGCTGCAGAGGATCTAAAATTCACTGTGGTGTTACTGTGAGAAACCGAACGCGGGGACTGCCCACAAACACACAGGTACCGCAGCCAGAGTGTGCTCGCTCGCGTCTGTTGTACGCTCTCCTCAAAAGATTCAGCCCAAAGCTTGCTTTATCCCATTTACAAAGCAAATTTGGTGCTGCCGGACTTGGAGCGAGCAAGTCCACAGGCGTGGGATCCTTCCCTGACCTCCCATCACAGCCCTCGGTGAGGCAGGTACAGGCAATCAGGCAGACACGAGGGAGATTTGATGCACGTTGCCACTTAACGAAGCGTGATTAAGTGATGTCCGTCACCGCGTGGCTGCTGCTCCCTGGCTGGAGCCCCGTCAGCCAGCTGAAGCCAGGGCTGCTGGAGGGACTGCAGCCCGTGGGCGAAGGGCTGCTCGGGCACGGGCGAGACATTTCCCCACCGTGTCCCTGCCTCCCTCCTGCCTTGGTGTGGGGGCAAGAGGTTTTCCACATAGTCTGTTCCTACAGGAAGAGGAAACAACTGATTTCAGTGGCTGGGTTTAAGGTTAATGCACCTAAGCAGAGATGCTCTCAATATCCAGCGTTTGGTGCACTGTGCTGGGCCCTGTGGCTGCCCAGCCCGGGAGTTAATGTCACCCGTGGACAATGTTTGTCGCCCTCGCCATTGTCCTTCCCAGCTGGGGGAAGGTGCTTACCTGCGTCGTACTCCCACCTCCTGCCTGCAAACAGGCTTCGCGCTGCTGGGGGCACCAGTGAGAGCCGCTAGCATGCACAGAGGCCTTGGGATAAGCAATGCTAAGTACAAATAATTATTTATTATGGCCAGAATTTTATACAGGTGGTAAGACATGGGGGTTTTGTAGGTGGTAAGGAAACGTTGGAAAACCTGGGGGGGAAAACACGGTTTTTATTATGTTCTAGTGTGGGGAAACTATTTTTCAGGCTGTTCTTGGGAAGAGTCGCTCAGCGTGTGTTGCATGGGGCCATTAAAGCAAGCCAGGCTCAGCTGGGCTTCTGGCTTGGGGTGGTGGCAGGGGGCTTCTCAAATAGGGACAGGGAAACACTAAAGTACCCACCCAAGTGATGTCTCCTCCTCCCGGGGTGTCCTGAGCCATCCCCTGGGTCAGTTTTCATGTCCCAAAGCAGCTGGGGTTGAGGATCTGCCCTAATGTTTCCGTAAACCCTTCGGAAAAGCAATTTGGACCGATTGCTCCCAACACTCAGAGTGGGACCATGAGTCCCGTGGATGTCACCATCGCGGGCGAGAGGCACAGCACAGCCTCGGGAAGGGACCATACACACAGCCTCCGAGCAGCTTCGTCTGCCGCTGGCGTGTTCGTGACTTCAAAGGCAGGAACTGAGAGGTTTCTCAGAGCCTCGGCTTTGTTATTCATCTTCTTCGATGCTCATAAATTATCAACAAACAACCTCAGCTATCAAGTCGGTGAGGAAGACTGGGTAATTATGTTTGTGGTTCAAAATGAGGGTTGTCAATTTTAATTAGGGAAAGCTGTGGGCACAGGGAATTTTTAATGTTACTACCTGAACTCTCAAGTGCTGCACAGAAAATAATTGTAGATGAAAAATTAATCAGGGCTTGGTAGGGAGTGCAAGGGGTATTCCTTTTCCTCCTATTTTTATTATTTTGCTCTCTTTGAAGCAAATTTGGGTCTAGCTATACAATTGCCAACAGGTTTGCTTTTAATAACAATAAGAAAAAGGTATAAGCATATACCAAAGAGGCTGGGTGATTTCAGGGGGAATCAGATTTTTAAAGCCCAGAAATCATTAATATTTAAAGAGATTTCTCAGGTACGAATTTCAGAAGCAAGCCCACTGCCCGCACGGCGCTGCTCTCTGGGGCTCTGGTAGCGGCAAAGCAATCCTGAGCCATTTTCTGTCCTGCCGGTGCCTGCGGCCATGCCCGTGCCTGCAGGTTTTCCCTTGCACCAATGCTCTGGTGCAGGCAGGGCAGGCAGGATTTGGGCTTTGCACCCTTCCTAGGCAGGGCTCAGCAGCGTGCGCGGAGGAAGCTTTAAAAAGGCAAAGTGAATTGAACTGTGGCTCTCCCTGGTCTGTAATGGGAGTGAGGTGCTTTGTGCTCCCATAGCTACATCCCTCTGCGCTGAGGGGGACACCAGAGCTCGTTCCCAGGGACGATGGAGGGGGCAGGGGGTGCTGGGCTGTTGCTGCACGGCAAAGGGCTTCGCCCCTGCATGGAGCTAAGTGCTGGGGAGTGTCAGTCCCATCATACCTGTTCCTCCTAAAATCAAGGGAGCTCCATCCTTTAATGTCACTGGCAGCCAGAGGGGCTGTCTGTGTGATTGCAGTATCTGAAGAGCAAGCAAATGTCAGCCCGTGATGGGGAGTGTGGGTTAAGTTTTAATCAGCAGGCCAGTATCCTCTCCTAATTTATTTTCCTTCATTTAGACAGGATTTGCTGGATTGCATGTGATCTTGTGAATATTTATAATGAGAAATTTTTTTTTTTTTTTTTTCTTCTTGCTGCTTCTGTGATTAACCAATTTGGTGCTTCCCAAGGACACGCACAGTGAAGGTTAAACTGAAAAGGCCCGATCCTTTCCTGGCAGTATCCTTTGAGCATTAGCAGAATCATGTCAGGCGTGATTGTGGCCTCTGCACATTCACTAGGAAGGGTTTTTCCTCAGCCAAACACTGCCTCGCTTCAAGTACCAGCAGAGCCGGATCCAAAATACTCTCAAGATGGCAGAAAGATGTTTTAATGGGCTTAGATCAGGCCCAAAGCGAGTCAGCTGCAGCAAATGAGCTCCCATTTACTAACGTAGTTTTATAATAGTCAAGCTGCAGACAAGTATTTGGCAATTGCAGTTGTTAAGTCATGAAGAATAATGAAAAAAATGCACTTTTTTTTTAATACTACGTACTTCCATTACGGTAAGAATATGCTAAATCTCTGATTGGAAATACTCTGGGTTACTCAGCTGATACTGGTAGGGGAGATGAGATGGTTTACA
Organism: Phoenicopterus ruber ruber; assembly: GCA_009819775.1. Lineage (NCBI taxonomy): Eukaryota > Metazoa > Chordata > Aves > Phoenicopteriformes > Phoenicopteridae > Phoenicopterus > Phoenicopterus ruber. The sequence continues at coordinate 6,043,783 of CM020228.1, read as the reverse complement.
GCAGATTATGTGTCACTGGCTGGATTCACAGCTCTGCTTACGGTCTGGTGAAGCAAAACCAAAACCAGGCTGGATCAGCTGGCAAACGAAAGTCTCTTGGTTGCCCCTTAGTGCCATGGCATGTTAAGTAGTCCTCAGTCAACCAGTAAATGAAAGGACTGACTCTGATCTCAATTATACTAGTAAAAAGAGAGCATAATTTTACTGCCATTGGCAGACTCGGGATCTGACCCCTTTTGCAGAGGGCCATGGATTCAGGTGGACCCAAAAAAGCCCCTAAACTTCCATGCCGTGGGGTGAGCGGGTGTCAGCTCTTCCTCTTCGTGCAGGTGCAAAGTGGAGGCAAGTGCTGGTGGTTAAATGTGCCTCCTCTCTGCCTCCAGCCCTGCATTCACCCGTGAAAATCCCTGCTTTAACCCCAGTAAAGCCAAAGCGTTTGTCTCTGTCACAGCCCCTGCAAAATCTCATTGTGAGAGTTTCCAGGTGCCTGCCACGTGGCTGGGTAAGGTCAGAAATTAAGGGAGGAAACCAGAGGAGCTTGTGCTCCCAAGCCCGGGTACCGCTGGGGCACTTGTGGTCCCAGAGCTCCCTTGGATGCTCACTCTGTGATCCCAAAAAGCTGGAAAGTATCTGTGGTCTGGGAGCACAACTCAGAGTTTTTTGTCAGACAACCCAAACCTCACTGATGTATCATCCCAAATCCGGCTCTGGAGAAAGCTGCCTCGCTGCCTTTTATGAATTTCAGTTTCTCTTGCTGCAGTTCCTGATTTGCAACCAGGCTTGAGGAACGAGGATATTCATGTCAAGGAAAGCTGCAGCCAGGCTGAGTAGCTGCTGCGCAGCTTGTTCACGTACCGCAGTACCTAGTGCCAGCTCTTTAACAGTTTGACACGCCAGCGTTTGGAGGAAAAACGTGCACGTGTGAAGTACGCTCCTGGGAGCCTCCACGTTTGCGGTTGTTTCTGAAATTGCAGCCAATTGTGCTTCAAGCTTTGCTGTGATTTGGGGACAGGAGGTCAAAGTCTGGCAACAAAACCATTTGGCCTCGTGGCTTTGAGACGGAAGAATCTTGGGGATGTGATTAACACACAGTTACCTGGCTCCTCTTTATTATCCTAGCTCAATGCAACCAAGCCAGTTCCTTGTATCGGAAGATCTGGCCCGTTTATGGGTTTATTTTGTCGTGAACAGACAAGCTGTGGGATGCTGTCCTGTAAATTGTTTGGTGCCCTCAATTATTTCTCTCCAGGAGCCGCCTTTGTTCAGCCTGCTTCCCAGGTGAGTGCCTGGCATCATCTGGAGGGCAAAAAGTACTGTCGTTCATCTGCAGTGTGGCGGAGAGCTTGTAAACTGTCTGGCTGCAAATGGGATAGAGGGTGGTAATTAAAATGTGCTCTCAGAATATAGAAAGAGGTTGCAGACAAGTATTTATCAGCTCCTAGGTCTTCAACAGGCTGGTAAAACACCAGAGCATATTTAAAACAACAGCTTAATTAAATGGTGCTACAGTTTTAACCTTGCCTAGAAATATTGTTGGTTTTTTTCCTCTAAATCATGCGCTCAGAAAGGGAAGGATAAGAATGCGCATAGTCAAAAACTTGGGTTGCTGGCCAAAAATACCCCAAAATGCAGTCAGGGGATAAAGCACTTCACTGGGCTTTAGGAGAACGTCCCTAGTACTGCTGCTGGCTTCTTCTCTGAGTCCCCCCGTTCTCTGCATTCCCTTCACTCTGTTTGTGAAGAGAGAAAACGAGATGAAGGCTGGTTTGCAAAGTGCAGAGCTGCAGGAGGCAGCTGATATTGCCCTCCTGTCCCGTGGATCCTCGCTCGCCTGGGCGGCACTGCCTGCACCTACAGGCCATGGGATGAGTTTGGCTAAACCAGGCGTTACAGGGGCATAAATGGCAAACGAGCGAGGCTGAGCCTGCAGCAAGACAGGGAGCAGGGGGACACAGTGGCTTCCAGTCACCAGCCCGGGCTGGTGCCATCCTGTCCTCTCCCCACAGCCGTGCCAGGCACAACCCAAACCGTGTTAAATCCCCTGCTTTGCTCAGGCCTCGAGGCCAAGGTGACAAAGGGGACAACAAGGCTTCATCAGCTGGATTTTAGAAATGCTAATGAGCCACAAATTGAGCCTGGCTTGCTTCTGTATGCCCAGAAATGCTTGTGTTTCATTCGGTGAGGCTGTTCAATGGGCTGCTGTGCAGAGCATCACCTGTGAGCAGGGAGCTGTGTTAAATCAAGCGAAGGGTCTGACCTCAGCTTTCGCAGTCCGATGCAGTTTATTTTTGGAGTTTATCACACAAGTGTGGCAAGGGGCTTCCCACTCTGGACCAGCATATATGTGCAAGGAGACCGTGCTGGTCGCAAGCGATGTCTGGCCACGAGCATGCTGGCAGGGACCAGCTAACCATGCTTCGGTGCAGTCCTTCGAGGGCTTTTGGTCCTTGTTACAAAGCTGTTCCCAAAGACAAGTGTAAAGAACCGCAAGCGCCTTCCTGTCTGTTTGCATTTGTGGGATATGACCTACTTCTTGTTATTTGTAACACAAAAGCCTCCCTTGATTTTGGTGCTACTGCAGGAGGGCTCGGTGCCTGGGAGTCATTGTCAGCTCCAGGAGAGGGTCCTGGCATCTCACACCGCAATGAGCTTCACCTTAGAAAAGCTACCCCCTGGGGAAGGCAGGCAGGTTTTGGGGTAGCTAATGCCAGCTCCACGCGTGGTGACCAGGACGTGTCCCCATCCTTGCTGCCCCAACCTCCCCCTCCTCACACCCGAGCCATTGCTCCTGCGGTCGGGGCTGTCAGGACATGGGGGCCGCTGCCTTTCCGCTCCCAAAACCTGAATGTGCAAACCCTCAGCACAAAATTCTGCAAAATTGTACTTTGTGGGGCCGCAGCCTCTACCTGTCTCTGGAAGGACAGGGATTGTTAAAGCACCGTGGCACAGGGGACGTCTTCTCAGGCCCCTGAGCAGCATCACTTCATGTGGCAATGTTGCGGTTAAAGAAAACAAGGGGTGAACTGGAAGTGCAGCAGTTGCTCTGCCACCGCTGCTCCTGCGGGCTGTACCCCGGGCTGACCGTGCCTTGGCACAGGGCAAGAGCACACCGCCCCTCTCGGTTTGCAGCACCAACGTCCCCTGGCTGCGCGTGTCCATGGCCAATGGCCACAGCAGTCCCCACAGGGAGATCAGCTTGGTTTTTTGGAGGGCATATAGGAATTAAGCCATTTCTACACTACAAATTGCAACAGGCACGGCTGGGCTGCTGGAAGTGCCCCAATGCACATGGCAGAGACCTTTCGCCTTCTCCGCTACCCATCCACCGGCAATCCCGGGCTGCCATCCCCCCCGGGGAGAAACGGCCGTTATGAGCCAGGGAAAAGGCACACAGGATGCACTGAGCATTTTGGAAAGCCTGAGCTTGAACAGCGAGGAAACATTAATATATGCTCTTTCCCCTCGTAAATATTTCTTCAAAAGACACTGCAGCTATCCGGGATGCTCCTACGCAACAGCAAGTCATAAATGATGGCTTTCTTCAAGCAGAGTAGACTGGAAGCTCGGTTAAATACATCAAATTAACTGTCAAAATAATCTTCCAGGACTTGATGAGCCCAAAGATTAAACGGCATGTTATTTCTACTCTGTGCTTTTTTATCTTAGCAAAAGGGATTTACAGTAGATTCCAAAATCCATATTTTAAATGAATTGCAAATAGTTTCTTGTAGACTTGGCCCATATGAAAAGGATTATTACCCAAAACAACCCCTCTGTCGGGGGGAATGTAGGTTAAAGAGAAATGAGAATGTAAATAAATGTAAAGGCTTTACAGTGAATTCTGCAGGGGGCATGTTTATTTTCTCTTTTGATTCTCCAAGCCTGGCTTCCTATGCAATTAAAGGGTCTAGCTCTTCATTGCAAAACATACTATCATTTCTTCTTTGTGTCATCAGTAAATATTTGGGCTGAAACTGTTTAAACATAAGCTTTCAATAATCTTTGTTTTGCTTTTTCCTGTTCTCTGGCTGAGTCTTGGTTTGAATTTCCATAGACTAAAAATACATCATTTTGTTTGAAGAGCTTAGATGATCTTGTTCATTTTGCTGTTTATCTATTACCAGGAAAGTCTAATCCTTCTTTGATTGATGTTCAGCGTCACGTAGTTAAACAGCAATACAGGATATGCAGCAGGCAGTTATTATTCTTAACCACGCTCTTCAGGTACCTGAGCCCACTGCTGACATAACACATCCACCACATATTAAATTGTATTGCCCTAACAAACCTACTGCCACAGGTCGGGAGCAAAAGTGTTAACAAATAGATGCAAAAAGGTGATAAAAGACAGAAATGGCAGAGGATATTAGGAGGCATAGGGCAAAGAGAGAGATTGGTGGCAGTCAATCCTGATTTTCAAGATAACAACGTGACTCCGAGGCACCACTCTCCACATTGTTCATGTTTGAACACTGACAGGGAAGGACTGCGCGTGCCCAATGCCTGGCTTCAGCCTTAGCTGTGATATTTATCCATGTATTTATCTGGGGCTCTGCATTTCAGCTTCCCTTCTAGGATGTTTTACGGGGAACAGCTGGTGATTAATTTATTTAAAGACCTGTAGGGTAAAGAAGCAGGGAGAGAAAAAGAAAGCCAAAGCTTCCGAAGGATTTCCCCATTTACTGGGCTTCTGGATGTTCATGTCAAAGTTAAAAAGTAACATTAATTACAGGCATCTAGAAAGAGCCATAATCATCTGTCATTCATGGTGACAGAATGACATCTCCTGTTTGGATGGTTCAGCATTACCATTCGCAATCTCAAGAGCTCAGGCTACAACGATAACTATTTCTGACAACCTCGGGAGATGAGTTTGACATTTTGGATGTATGTGTGTGCAGGGGATGTCGTATGGCAGTGCAGGTATGCGTTAGGGCCTTCCATAGACAAAGAGCTAACAGGTATTTTCATTCTGAGTGACTTTTAGTTTGGATAAAGGGGGACAGAAGCACAAAAGAAGAAAGCACTGAAGGTGGGCTGCCCTGTGTGCCCTCCTTACAGCTTGTATTTGTAGATTCACGGCTACATCCAGAGTCCTATTAAGCTAGATGCTCTACGCCCCTAATGACATTGAACTCCTCCAAATAGCCAACAGATGAAGTGTGATAAGTCATTAAACTGTGTATCTTATTCTTGCTCAATCCCCCCTTTTACCTGGGAGCAGATGCAAAAATGAAGCCTGCCATTTACATGGAGCTGGCCCACGGGCTGCCCGCTGGCTCAGTAACCCGCCCAGAAGGGACCTCCTCGGAGCCTGAACTTCATCCTTTGCTCCTGGAAATCTCCTTGTGGATTTTCTTGTTTCCAGGATGAGTCCCAGTAAGAAATGCTTGTTTGGAAAATAGACAAAAACTAGCAGCCATTGAGAGTTGGGTCTGTTTATTCCCTACATCTATGATGCTATGACTGCAATTGTCATCAAAATCTTGCTTGAGAGTGCCTAAACTGAGTAAATTGGACTGGAGGGCAGCAGGGGCAGGAATGCCAGACCCAAATAATGGGTTCAGCATGTCGAGACTCACCAGTTCAGGACTGGTAAGCGCCCATGCGCAGACTAACAGATGGCCAGTATTGCATCTCTGTGCAAAGCAGGGCCTCATGATGTCAGATCTTTTTTGGCTGGGTGCTTTTTTTTTCCCCTGTCAGATATCAATCTCTTGGAGAGCTGGCATCTCTCATATCCTTCTTGGCTCTGGCTTCTCTGCATGTCTGCATAAAGTAGACCCGCTGGCTCCTGCTCAGCTCCGAGCTATGTGGGAATGAGGAGACCCTGCTTGCATTGCTGCCTGCCCCACAAAACGTTTCTGCGTGCCCTCGTCGCCTGTGTGCTGCTGTGGCTAATCCCTGCATTGCGCTGCAGGCAGTTTGCAAGCTTGGAGCTGGTCGTGTAGCTGGAGCGTATGAGGAATGCAGCATCTTCATCACTCTTGATTAATAATGTGTCATGAGAGGCGAGAGTCGTTTGCCTGCGAAATTCGTTAATGACGTGTTGTATTAATAATAACAGAAATGAAGAATAAAGAAGAAAACAAACAAAAAAATCCCCATCCAAGCCCAAATCCAAGCTAAATAATGTAAGGAGTGTCTCCTGTGATCATCTCACTACAGATTAGATCAATAGCAACATCTGAACGAAGCCAGGACAGTGGCTCTGAGCCCAGAGCTCTGCAGCACTGGCAGTATTCACAGCCCTTATCGTGGTTTATTACACAAATGTTTTCCCTGCACATCGCAAGGTTCCCTGGTTGGCTAATATACAACCATTGTCAAAATAAATATTTTGTTAATTTTTTCTTGCTAGAGGAGAGATCAAGTAATAATTCTTCACTGCCACTGGGAAAGAATATGCAAAGCCGGTTCTTCAGAAGGTCAGGCTTACATTAGACACTGTGAATACAGATAGAAAAGGAAATCTGCACTCATTCTGCCCTTTGGGCGGATGCTAGACACTGCAAAGTTTGGTGTGCAAAAGTGTGTTTTTATACTTACGGAATAATTTTTGCAACCTGGACTCTTTGAGGAAGTCGATAAGAATCTCTGCTGGGTCTTGACTTGGGATTTCTAACTAACGTGATGAATTTCTTTGTTTGCTGTGTTTATTTTTCTCCCTCAACTGAACCAGTCTCATAGTGTTTATTGTGTAGTTCATTATTTATACCGCAGCATTCAGCTGCCCTCATCGGATCAGCTCCCTCTGTGCAAACACACAGTGGGAAAGTCCCTTTTCTAAAGAGCTTTAGCCATCGGTGCTAATTAGAAGACAAAGGTGCCTGCTGCTCTCCCATGCTTTGTTCTTGCTCACAAGAACAGGCAGTTTGTTTTCCACGATGTCCCAGGAGACGATGGGATTGTACCTCCCACGGGTCTTTTGCCAAGAGCCAATGCCTCGACGGTGCAGGTTCAGAGCTGTCGGTGGAGGATTTGTCCATTCTGTGAACAGATGAAGTTTTGCACCATACTCCTTTCCTGTAAGATGTTGAAGTCTTAACATGTCACTGTTGTTTTTTTTTTAACACAAAATAAATATCTCAGCTGTGGGAAGTCGTCATTCAGGTGCCTTTATTTTAGGCAACCAGAGCGACCTTGCTGGTCCAGACAGGAATGCTGCGGGAGGCAAGGCCACAGTCGCATCCTCCAAACACACTCCCTTCTCTTTGAGGACTCAAAAGGACTTTAGCTACAACTTCAACTTCCATCTTTCTTTATCTTACAGCTTTCCAGTCCCTGTTTGGGAAGATATGATGAAACAGTTCGCCACGTTCCTGATTATTACACAAGGGGAGCACAATATACAAGAAGGTTAAAATGATTTATAACATAGAACGCTCCAAAGGATATACAGCACAGGGAATGAGAGAACTGCTGGAACACAATCTTCTGGCAGTGCATGAAAGCCCAGTAATGATCTTGGAAACATATTGATCGAGGGATTAGCATGAAAGGCATCCAGCTAGGATGCTTTGTTCTGTTTTGGGTGGCATCACTGGAGACCTTGAGGAAGGTCGGTGGATCCCATTGACTCTCAGTCATTCCAGCTGGAAGTTGGGTAAGAAGCAAAGACCTCAGGGAGGACCAGATGCTGTTTCCACTCTTATTGTTCCAGGGTAAATAAAAGAAGAAAATGCTTTTCATTTGTTTCAGCAGCTGTTGTTCTCCACTTCAGAAGATTCCACTGAATCTTCCACTTCATCATGTTCAAATGCAAATTGGCTAAGTAACTGTACATATTTCAAATTATAATTAAAGATAAAGTGTAATTTAAATACATTATTGCCATTGAAATGGTGTGAGCCACACTTTGATAGTGCAGTCCAAAGGGTTACAAGTGTAGTGACACAGAAAAAGCCAGTTGTGCTAGCCAGGCACATTTCGCTTGCCTGCATTACACAAGGCTTTTTGAGAGAGGCCAGAAAAGCAACATCGTGAAATAAGACCTGGAGGATCTGAAATGGTTTTAGTTTTAAAGTACAGCTGTTGTCATTCGCTTCCCTATCTCCATCTCGGCTATTTCTGCAACGAGGGCCATTCAGACACACTCGGATAGATGTGCTAGAAATGCAGACTTGGCACCAGATATAGGATGCAAAGAATATTGTATACCTTATAGGAAGATAAAGCCATGTCAAGCTAGAAGCAGAAAGCTGATACTTTGCACTGTAGCTCTCCTCTGAGCCCTGCACAGCCTCATGTGGTGGGATGGGAGAAGTTGAGATTGCACATGAGATCGAATCCTGCGGGCAGCCCTGGAGATGACACCTCTGTGTCACAGCATTTCTGCACACACACCGCATCCCTCAGCAGCTGCTGAGCTCCTACACCTCCTCCAGAGCTCCTGCTCTGGCTCCTACACCTCGTGCACGAAGAGCTGCACGTCCACCGCAGCGGTTTACTGCCCAAAGCACCGTGGTCGGCAATCCTGTGCTCCAAGTGCCACGCTAATCTGGTGACGTACAAATGGTGACACCTCTGCAACTGGAAGAAGACAGTAACTGATTTTAGGCAGCTTTCACAATACACAAGTCTGACTGCAAACTGTACAGCTCCTTAATTAATGACTTGCTGGCTTCATTCCTGACTCATGGCTTCTCCATTTAAACTATTCCAGTCACATACACTCTCAAAACAGCTTTGGCTTTTACAAATGCAATCCAACAGATGAATAAATAACAATAAGCTCTGGCTGAAATGCATTCAGGAAACATTTGATAGGAACTAATATATTTCACTTTATTATTTAGCAAGCCAATATCTAAAATTACCTAACACAACAGCAGATTAGCTGATGCACTCACGTTCTATTAGCTTTTGGTTGCTGTTATTGAAAGGCTCAAGTATATTTTTGGAGAGGGAGTTATGTAAGAAAGAGGTTTCTTAAGAAAGACATTTTCGGGGTTTCCTGACATAAAAGTATACCGAAATAGTCCTACATCATCAAGCCTTTAAAGTATAGGTCCCTTATTTAAGCTGCGTCTTAAAAAGCTTACGTCCTAGGTTGATTTTAAGAAAGACATCACTGAAAACTCTGCCATAAAGATTACAGCCGACACCACCTGTCCTCAGGCCCAGTCAGACTTTCCACCACATGGGTGAGGTGTCCCCAGGGGCTGGTTGTGTCCCCAGGGGCTGGTTGTGCCCCCCAGGAATGGAGCATCAGCTTAGAGCTCCTTGCCCTCGGCTCTGGAAGCAGAGCCCATTGCACGAACTCATCTCTAACAAGAAAACAGAGCAGCGTACCCAGTAAGAGTGAAACCCCAAATTAAATACTAGCAAAGCAAAGTGTCTTCTTGCACGTGCAGTTCTTTGCTTGGGAAGGTAACGCAGGGTGCCCAGCTCCCTGCTAGGTGAGCTGTCGTTAAAGGGCACTGGTGTCTCGGGCAGTTTCTGGGCTTCTCCCTCCTGCCACGGGCTGCAGCATCATGTTCAGGTTTGTCCGACAGAGAAACTCATCGCAAGCACATGGTTAATCCTAGAAACCAGGAAGACTAAAATGAACCTTAAGTAGTTTGGCTGCCCGTGCACAAATGCTGTGTCTGCTTTGACAACAAAATGTGGACAGACTCCTCGGAGTCGCAGGAAACCAGAGAGGGTAGAAGAAAGAGCAGCCAAATATATTCCCCTGGCTGTAAATAGCCACTACTGCAGTAAACCCTTTTGTTAGCAACAGCGCATTTGCATTACTGAAAAATAGAGTTACAATGGTAAGGGTGAAAACTGGAAGAACAGTGCTGGACTCCCTGGCTTTGGATCCTCAAGATGTCCAGGAAAGGGAAGCAAACCTTCAGTAATTCCAACTACAATGGAGATTTTTCATTTTTAGAGTTTTTCTGTTGTATTCTGATTTCTCTGCTAGACAAAAGAAACAGCTCAAAAGAAATATTTAGGCCCCAATCCTGAAAACGAGAACCAGTTATAGGTCTCACAGTGTCTGAATTAAATAAATGTGTGAGTCTTTGCAAGAGAAGAAATATGGTAATATTCTCTGAAAATCTTGTGCACCTGTTTTGTAGAAACAATCAAAAACTGAGCAAGGATAAGTCTCTGAAAATTTTATGGTGGGTCCAGAGAGTAAAGAAATATAAATGGAAATCTGTCTATCGCATACCAGGAGAATATGAAAGTTGAATGTGTCGTACGCTTGAGCTGTTCTATTTGTACAATCATTTATTCAGCAATCATCCTGGTAGTTTTTCTACCCCTTCAACTTTGTGAAATTGTAGAAAATGACACAGTTTATTTACAAAGCTTTGTGTGGTTATATGGAAATTAAACTCTGCATTACTTAAAAAGGCCACAACATGCAGGGAATTTGTTGGTATGTTTAAAAACTGGAATGATATTCTATTTAATTTTAGAAAATTTAGCAGAAATTTAAAAATCATTTAGTTCATCAGGAGATGTGTCTAGAAAGTCAGTAACCTGAAACTAAGGGTTTGGCAAGTAAAAGCAGATATACGATCCTTGGAGAGAAAATAAATTGAGAAGAAACTGAAAGCTTAGTGAAATAAATCTGTACTGGTGCAATTTCTTCTAACGTATTTGAGAAGGCAGTTAAATGGGTAAGACTGGCCAATGTGTAAAAAAGAGTGTTCAGATATAGATAGGTCACTTTTAAGACAGGGAAGGTTAAGTGACTTTGAGCACTAACAATGTCCCCAGGGTTCGATGGGATAAAACAAAGGGAGAAGCATAACCAAAGAAAATAGAATATCAAGTGTACTAGGAAGAGAAACCAGCAATTAATTTCTGGGGTTAATGGTAACACAGAGCAACACGACATATGTCTGGGGGGACCTGTGGAAGAGAGGAGCGCCTGGCAGGGAACAGCAGCGGGGAGGGAATCCTCCTCTCCCGTTGCCACCAAACGCTTGTCCAGCTCCCCACGTCCTACCCGGCTCCCAAAGGCACAAAATGCCAAGCTGTGCCTGACTGTCAAACTGCCTGAGTAACCAAGCAACTCCAAATATATATATACATATATATTACATGTCTTCCTCTCCCTCCCATATATAAATATAGGTAACAGTGTTCTGATATACCCAGCTCAGATTCTGAAACTGGTTTCCCATTTCTGTGACTCCCTCCCTGAATACAAGCTGCCTTTTTTTGATCAGTGACCAAAAAAATACTTTGCTACCTTTTGTGAACAACTTTCTGTGTATTTTAGTTCTGGTCCTTAACCAGTAACACCCTGAGCATCCCACAAGCCCTTCTCCATACCACAGCAAACCCAAGTTGTGTTGAAGCGGTTGTCTCCTGCTCTGCAGCACGGCGTACGCACTCACGATGATAATTCCCAAGACAGTTTAGCTGCGCTTTGAGGAATTAGTTAAACCTCCAGCTCTACCTAGAGCTGAGGAGTTTGTGGGGGTGGGGACACTGCATGAAAAGTAGGCAGCGTGAGACAAATATAGAAGCTGTCAAGGAAAGCTTATTTCAAGTATGTTCCCCCAAACCCACCAGTCTATTATTCTAGCCATAAATTTGTCCTTCAGTGTTTGTTTTTCTTGTCTTAGAGTCTGAAAGGCCCATTTCTAACATTGCGAGCCCTCAGCTGTCATATCTGCTTTCCTCTTATTGCAAGCTACGCACTGAAGCACCGTGCCCTTTCATATCAAATACATCATTAAAACAGGTCCTTTTTCCCATCAGAAATAAGCTCTGGGTGCAGTTACTCAAGCATTTTCTCTAGCAGCCAAGCCAATCTAAGATGTTCCCACCTTCCTGACCTGTTTCTGCCCGCATGTACAGTTTCCATCCCCTCACATGTACCTGTGTGTGGGGTTGCCCCATGAATTTGATCCACGTGAATTAAAACCAGTGTTCCAAAAACACATGCCTCAGCACAGCAGAGGGGGGGCATCGACCCTCAGCATGGAGACGGGGAACGCATCCTTGTAACCTCGTCTTCAAGCACCGCTAATGGCCATTTCTGCTGCTTACGGGCACTGCCCAAAGCAAAGCCTGCAGGCAGTGAAAAACCTGACCCGAAACCTTTATACTTTTCTCAAGCAGCCATCTAGAGACCAGAACCATTTAATGGCACTCTCTTTAAGCATTTCCCCAAACAAAATTAACACCCTTAAATCCCCAAATCAATTCAGCTTCCACATTTTGCTATGATTAAGTAACATGCTGTTATTTATTTAATCCTCTTTGGAAACAGCAGAGCTGCTGCGAACAGAAGAGCCATGTTTATCTTCAGGCATTGCAAATTCATTACACTCCTGTACTCATAGATACATAGAGAGATTTATATCCCTGACACAGAGAAACCCATTTACTGAAACAAAAACCAAGCATCTAAAATACAAATCAGGGTAAGCCTTAAAAGCTGAACTGCAATCTTGTGTCCTCCTCGCAAGCACAAATCTTCCAAAAGACTACAGCTCCCAGCGTGCACCAAACTCAATGGCATTTCTGGCACCAGGGCGACAGCTTGCCTGAAGACACAATTAACCTGTCTTGGCAAAACAGGAGCGAGTGGGGAGAATTCATGGCCACTGCTGCTCCGTATTCTTGAAAATTTGGTGCAGCTGCCAGCTTGCAAGTTTACCCTGCACTTTAAGCTAGTGAAAATTTGCAAGCTGTTCGGCATGATGGTTGTTGGGAGGAAAAGGGGTGCTAAAAAAGACTCGTGGAGAGCTTGGTGAATACTGTGATATCACAGGAAGAGAATTAAATGCATAAAAGCACCTCTGTGAACAAATGCTAGTGGAGTGTTTGCTTTGGAGAAAATCCTTTAAGTTAAACTTGCAAAGCAGCAGAACAAAAGGTAAAATGCCTCACAACGGGTATTCGCATCCACAGTGCCCTAATGAGCTGTTCCACCTAATGAATGAACCTGTGTTCAGAGTTTTAGGGATTATGCCAAAATGCTGCAGCTCTGTGACACATGTGCAGACCCCCCCACAGGGTTTTTGTGCTGCTGCCTTCAGACAGCGTTGCTGGCAAGCTCACGGCCAGCCTTGCCAGCCAGCTGCCACCACGGGGCACAGCGAGTGTCCCAGGAGGGAAGCAGGCATCTCACCCATCATTTCCAAGCTGCCTGCTGTAGTTGGTTGCTATTTAGGTGTGCATGAAACTTTAGCTTTTTGCAAACCTGAGATTTTGTGGAGAGACACAGCCTTGCTGGTGCTTACCACCTCAGCAGAGAACAAGAGTCTGGGTTAATTATATTTGCATTACCAGTTGCATCTGCTAAGTTCAGCTAGAACTAGCTGGAGAGCAGCAGCATCAAATCCACTCTGTTTCCTGAGCTTCTCTATCTGCAAGGCCAGCATGGACAGGACAGGCTTTTGCTGGAGGTCAGATCAGGCAGGCAGCCAAGGCGAGACGTGGATTAAAACCACCTCACCATGGTGCGGGAGGGGAAACCCCACCCTACCTTGGAGCCAAACGGGGCAGGGGAACATGCTGGATGTTGGTATCTCTATGCCCTTTTGAACTGGCCTGCGGACTCATGGACCCCCAATGTCCCCACAGACTGCAGCAGTGCTTGACATCTTCCAGCACCTCCATGTTCTCATGCCAGACTCTGTCCAAACCCCAGTGTGCACCTGCATGGGGGAGCCGGGCTGTCTCCAGGGTGCCTGCACAGGAGACCTCCACGCTGCCCTGCATATCGGGATGTCAAGTCCCTTTAAACCATTCCTGTTCTTTTCCCTGGGGTGAAGAAGCTGGATGAGAGGTTAAGTTAACTGGGAAGAATAAATCCTCTTTATTCTCCCATCTGATTTTGAAAAATCTTAAAAATAGAGGAACGCATTTGTGTTTTCTCTAGTCCTGTTCAGAGTTAAGGACTCGGGTGTATATTTGTACAAGATGTGCATGTACGTCTATAAAAATCTTCACCTCCTCTTCTTCTCCCCCACACACATACGAATACATTGTAGCACTTGAAATTCTTCAGTTGCTCAGTAAAAAAATGCTCAGGAGAATGATCAAAGGTTAATGAAAAGTTCAGCCAAGGAGCAGACCCCAGCAGAGATAGCAGTTCTTTAAGGCTTTCAAACAGCTGACAAGAAACCATCAACAAGTATTTGTGGTCAAGGATAAAGAGAAACATCTTTTTGAACATATCCAAGCATGAAACCTCCATGGTAGTTACCGTATAATATTATCCTTACATGTCAAACCGTGTCATTTTTATGAAGAAGACTGATTCATATATGACAGCGGCAACTTTTTACAGCCCTCGGGGGTTGTGACTTCAACAGCTAAGATCCAAGTAGTAGAACTGTAGTGCGCAACCCTGTAATAAAGAGCAGTGGGAGGAAGACGAGTGTTGCGTTCTCATTCCTGTTACCAGACTTTAATAAGTATTGCCTGCGAGTGCAGTCAATTTGCTTTCAGAGCTCAATAAAATTGTCTTTGTGGAGCAGTGCTTTTTTTTTTTTTTTTTACTTTTTTTTCCTGGGTTTCTCATCTTTTAAAATAGAACTCTCCTGAAAGTAAGTTTTTGCTTTGATGCCTGGGAAATTCCTGAGGATATTTATTTATGTTTTGTGAATGTTCATGTTATAAAATAAATGTACTTGTGTTGTTTGTGTTACTAGAGCACCGAGAGCTCCGCTCACGTGAAAGCATGGTCAACAGTCCTTCAAGGAAGAGGACCAGGGTTGCTGGAATGATTTATCTGGACCGGAGCCTACTCCTGCCTGAGGTCTGAGAGACCTCAGGAAAGACGGCAATGGGAGCAGCCAGCAAAGCAGGGCCAGCCGGCCCATCGGGCTGCCTCGATGCTCTCAACAGCAAGTCATGAGAAAGCATCATCACTTCGTGTGGGCTCTGCTTTGGGTCGTAACACCGGTGGTCAGAGGGTGGGGGCTCATCAAGTGGGGATGGTGTTGGAGAACTGGTGCTGGAGGAAGAAATTGATTCAAATTCTCTGGGGTTAATTATATGGTGGATGTTGATGAACTGGGCAGAGACCGTAAAATCTATAAGATATTTGCAATGGGAATTTATCATCATACCTATTCTGTTATTGATTGACATGGTAGTCACAAGACATCCGGACCCTACTGATTAATTTAGATATGTTAATGGTGTATGTATTCTAAACAGTTTGATGCACTAGTGGATTTTTTCTCTTGTCTTTATTTTCCTGTCACCATGGTACTGTATATGTAAACACTCCTTATTTAAAAATATCAAATATAAAAGCAGATTTAAAGCATTTTAGAACGTAAGTGCTGGGATCAGAATAACATGTGTGGTGTTTTGACATGAGCTGAAAATATATCCAAAGGCTTCTTTCCAGCACACTGACAAAATATATAAATTAGCCTGGCAAAGGTCTGCTCTCACCAGAGCTCCCAGCTCAGCGCAGAGCTCTGATCCAGCGGAGCAGCCGAAGCCACTGCCTCTGACACGTGGTGAATCATCATTTTTCTAGCAAAGATTGTACCTGTGGTCACCGCAATGAGGACCGCAGGGAAGCCAGCAGCTCACTGCCTCTAAACTCAGTGATAAATTAGCATTGCTCTGTGCCTGGCTGCTACAGTGGTGGCTGAGAAATCCCCAGGATGGCCTTAGCTGTTCCGTCAGTGGGAAGAGAGGGAGCAGAGCCACCCCTGAGGGCAACAGCAGGGAAAGACAGCACTTTCTAAGAAGGAACACTGAGCACCAAATCTTCTATCTCCCTGTACCAGCACTTTCCTCTTAAGGAGTCATTGGGTGTTCTGGATCCAGTGGGTAAGGGAGACAACCTGGTGCAAGCTAAAGCATCTTTTTGGTGCTTGGTTAGCCCTCTCCCAAACACGGCAGCCCGCAAGACTTGGGGCTCAGGCTGTCACCTTTTCATACATTTAGTTTTCAATGCACAACCGCCTGGTTAAAACACAACCTGCTGCTTTGTACACAGCTGTCCTAGCTGGGTTTGCTCCAGGTTTCTGCACCAAGCTTTGCCTCCCCACTGGTGCTTTTAATTTTAGAGCTGTGATGGTTAGTGCAAACAGGCTGGTGGAGGCATGAAGTGTCCTTGAGTAGCCCTGAAAACAAAAAAGCAAATTTATTTAGGGATGTTTCTTCTTATGACTGATGGATAAAGTTCACCCTCAGGCTTGAAAAGATGCAGACTTTAAATCACCTTGTAAAGAAAAGGATTTTCTCTTGGGACACAACAAAAAAATCCTCCAAAAAAACAGGTTACTTTTTACTTTTATTGAGTTAGATATTTATTTAGGTGCCTAAATCTGGTTCCTAATTTTAGGCATACATTTTTACCAGCACTGAGAACCCTGGCCCTGATAATACCAAAGGCACAGAAGCACCACAAGGAGGAAGTTAACATCAAGAGTGCAATTTCTTTTAAAGCATTACAGATTCTGTGATTTACACTTCTAATTCCTACAGACGCTCTGGAAAAGCCCACTTTAAATGTTTGTCAAGCATGCTAGGACTGCTGGTGGGAAGTGCAAATTCAAAGCGTTAATATTATTGCTTAGCTATTGTATCTAAAATACAAAGGGGCCATGTGGTCTTTAAATGTCATTTGAAAAAAGAAATCTTCCCCTAGAGAGATCAGCTTTCTTCTTCCAGGAATTCTCTGCTCCCAGGCAGGTCCGCAGTATTGAAGGGAGACACGTTCACGTCTCATCTGTTCTTACAGAGACTAAAGGAAAATCTCCCAAAGGAACGTATGCGGCTGGTATAGCGCTTGTGTTTTATTTCTGCACCTCGTCTGTGCTGTCCTGCAGCTCAGGCTGGCGCACTCCTGTTAATAAAATACCAAAGATCAAGCCAGTATTGGAAATCAGGTCAGCTACCGTGTCTCAGTTTTAGCTGTTCTAATTACTCTATAGCACAGTGAGACACACACAGAGACCCCAAAGGGCTTGCCTTTGGAGCAAGACCCCCCTCTCCATGTTGCTGGATCTAAAGAGGGGTTACATTTTGCTTCTTAGAGCTATTAATATGGTAAATCATTCCAGGTGCAAACAGCCCCTCACCCAGGTCACTCCATTTCCCCCAACAGCAGCTGGTGGTGGAGGGGGAACATCGTTTTAGCTGATGAAGAGCCCTGAATCACTGCCAGCTGTGCACTGCCCTGCCAGCTGTGCACTGCCTCTCCATCCTGCAACACACCCCCTCCCAGATGTTTTATAGCCATGCTTTAGTGAGCTATCAGTTATGGGGGGTGTAGCTGCTCTAATGTGTGCTTGAGGGGGATTTCCCCCCTTATTACTGCATCATGTATTTTTTGAAGCTCTCTTGCAACGTGAGTGGTTCTTCAGTCACAGGTAAGCAGCAGTCCTTGGGCTAATCTGGGGCTGAATGTTTTCACTTGCAGTGTTTCACTTCTGTGGATTTTGAAGTGGATGAAACTGTGTGGGTTGTTTTCTCACAGTTTGCTCCCAGGCTCCTGTGAGTGCCCTGGGACAGTCTGCCAGGGAAGGAGGTCTGTGTCCCAGCAAAGGTAAAGGTGGGCTGAAGTTCTCCTGTTCTTTATGGATTGCTAAAAATATGAGACCTGTATGCTTATTTTTTGTTATGATTGCATATCATTGTCTATAAAACTAACCACAGTTATTGTTCGTGGGTGTTTGGGCATACAAAGAAGTTCAGTGATATATGGTCAAGTTAATTCATATATTACTGGAAATTTTTTGTTATGCTTCTACTGGCTTTTTGCCAACAATCATTATGCTTGAACTTTGATACACGGTTTATGAAATACTGATAGCTCTGGAAGCGGGTGAACTTATAAAAGTACTTAGCAGCTCTTGGTGGACAGGTACCTAGTGATTTTTCAGAAGGGTTCAACACCTATTGTACTGAGAGCTCTGAAAATAAAAAATGTTGAACAGAGGACGAAGGATGTTAGATCCTGAGGTATGGAAAGCGCTTGACCTTTTGTATCTGCTGCATCTTCTCGTCACTGTAAGCTGTCTCTCACTGCAGCAGGCTACATGACACATTTATGAAGGATGTTTTACACCTGAAATTAGAAAGAGGTTTCTTGTGGCTTCTTTCCCAATAGTCTAGACTTCTAAACTATCCAGGTCTTTCTTTTATCTATGATAGCTTTCTCTTGGTGGAGTTCATAATAGTTTGTGGTGGTTTATACTGATATAAGAACAGATAACTTATAGGACCAGGACTATGGGGAGGAAAAAAGATTGGGGAGAAGAAGTAAAACTTTCCCCACATTTGTTGCGACTGCATAAGGGGTTCTTGGGGGTGGGGGGAGTGGAACTGGCAATGAAGTGTCGCTTGGTCTATAGTAGCTACTGTCTTTCAGGTGACCTAAATATTTGCTGTAACTGTCCTTTCCTAGCTGAGGACCTCTGGTTGATAGAAGAGCATCTGCAAGCCTCAGAACAAAGGACTCAATGTCTCACTGCATAGAAATGATTTTCTTCACAGTGCATCTCATCTGCATACTCCAGGCACGTGGCAGCCAGGTGGACTGCCTTGGGCTCTGTGCCTTACAGAGGTGTAAACTGGGGATTCTTGCAAGGATGGAGGACCGTCACTTAATTCATTTTAACGAAATGGCATCAGAAAGAAAAAATTGAGATCTTTGCCTAGACCCTTAAAGTTTCTTATTTTGGTGCTAGAAATGGACCTGATATGAGAAGTTCAGTCAATTCCTCTACTTAGGACAGCAGAAATCTATTTCTGAAGAACACAGCAATGTGTGATAAGCACCAAAAGTAATGGCCAGAAAAACACAAGTAATTCATCAGAATCAGTTACTTTGTGAAAATTCTGGACCTCAGTTAGGCACGAGGATGTTAAAATTCCAGCTGGCCAGCAAGGCCTGTGGCAGGATCCAAAAAAGTTTCTTCTTGAAACACTTGCTTTAAATCAGCCTGAGCCCTTTGGACAGTAAACATCTGGTGTTTTCTTTGCTCTCATAATCACGCTGCTTCACCTTGGTGAAACTGAGAAGACAATCCAATCTTTGTTTCTGATGGTTACTTTTCATAAATGACCACCTATCTATCTCCAGCAAGCCCAATTATGATTTTCCATATTACATTTCCAGTCACTTCACAATTGTCTTTTGTACCGTGTAAATGAACCATATAAGCCTGTAGTAAGTGCCAATCCTGGTAAAGTAAGTCCTGTTTCAGTATATTACGGTTGGTTTGCAGTGCTTCTTGCTATTACTATACTTTTTTGTCATGGAAAATGAGGTGTATGCTGTATTATCAACTATTGAGCTATTGCACAGGTTTAGCATTATAGTTTCCACTGATAGCAAATGTTGTAGTTGAGGACGCAAAATGGCTTCCATTACAAAAATCTGACTCAATGTTCTCATCATTAGCCTTGGGGTTAAAATTGTCTCCAAACAGAATGAAAGCAATAAGAAAATAAAGAATTTGGCCTACCACAGTCCTTTTATTGTAGAATCTACCTCAAGTCCTCTGTCAAGTTACTGAAACCTTAACTTTTCATAAACATGGACAACTGAAACAAGATACTCTGCAAGCAGCAGAACTAATATAGAATAGCTTCTCAGTAGTGAGGAGAAGTTATTGAGCTGCTTTCAGAGTCAGGATGGTATTGCGAAGCCAACAGCATAGTCAGGTTCCAGCAATGTTGTACCTCTGCTAATGAGCCCAGGCAGATCCAGGCTGGCTCTGCATCTGGGCCATGGTGGTTCTGCAAGCCGCATAACGCACCCCAGGATAATAGCATTGATAGTGTTGGATGGCATGCACGTACAGTAGCATGCACTGTGTTAAGAACACGGAAGAGCCGATTTTGGGTAGTGGAAGAAGTGGTTGGGCTGCTTCAGCACTGCTTAGTTTACATGCCAGCTTTCACTCTGTTTCTAGGGCAGCTTCCTTGGTAGCAGGAGCTTGCTTTCACTGTGGCAATCCAGAAATCAATTTTGTCCTCTTCAAAGACTGGGCCTATTCCTGGCTTCTTACTGACCTACTCAGGCAAACTCACTCACTCTGTTTCAAATCCCCATTTGTAAGGGGAAAGGAAATACTCCTTTACCTCCACCAGTGTCGCAAATGTAATGGACCTTATCTAAGGGATTTCCTTGAATATTGTGATGCTTCTTATCCTCTTTCCCCTCAGCTCTAGCCGCACAGGGTATTGGCACACTTAAAGGAGGGAGGGTGTCATCCTTTCTCCCCCCTTCCCCCTTAGTGTCCTTACTAAAGAGAGGAAAAAGTTTTCATGAAAGCAAGGAATATCTTTGCTGCTCTGAACGTGCCTGATCCAGAAGAGGCTTGGTTAGCTGACTCAGCTTCAGCAGCACTCAAATGAAATTAGCAGGTGTTAAGCCTGTTTTGAAATGCAGCATCACTGTTAGGCGATTAATAAAGGCCTAACTCTTTTAAGCTGCCTCTTTGGCATCATATAATTAAAATTTTGCCAATAAATCATGTCGTTCCCTTGGTTTTTCTTATGCCAGAATGAAATTCTCTTTATTGCATTAGCCTCGGTAGCTGGAGGATGCTTGCTATCGAAGGCATTCAGATAGCTATTGCCCTGTTCCTGCAAAGAGCACAGTGTGTTCAGTCCTTCTGGAACTCCACAGGTACCAGCAAGGGCTGGCTCAAACCCAGGGATGTGCAGAACTTTGCCTTACCCATGGCACTAACTGACCGCTGGTAGAAGTTAGTTTATCTGGATGGTTTTGCTCAAGACTCCAGATTTAAAGCCTGCACTACTTTCCTCGCCCATTTAAACTGAAACTCTGTTTGAAAATCATGTGCTTTGCTGGCCTCTTGTGCCTTCTGGCTGGCAAAATGCCATGGAGGTACAGAGATACCCATATTCTCTGCTGATGAGTATCATGGCAAATGCCATTACTTTTTTTTTTTTTTAATACTTAGGTAGGGTGACAAACCCTTCTCATGCTTTCTGCATTTAGTCTATGTGATGTAGGCTTCTGTCCATTTCTTTGCTGCAGATGCTGTTGGTAAAACAGCTTCTAAGGAAATAACTGGGTGCAATGTATTGGTACACCGGTCCCTACCTCAGAAGACATGAATACCATCACTCCCCTTGTAACCTTCACCTTTCTGGGCTCCTATTTTCCTCCCTCAACTTGTTTATTTAGCCTACATGTTCTTAGGGCAGGGCATGGCTCCATTATTCCATGCTGCATTCAGTACAACAGAGCACCGATCCTTTGAAAATGCAGCAATAAATCTCTTGGAGGGTTTCCTGACTTGACAATTATGTGTGCTGAGTCCCATCTTCAGACATTCAGGAACCTAGTAGAGTCAAGTATCTCAGAAGTAACCAGCAAGACAAGAACAAAAACCAGGTCTGCTTTTTGGAAACTAGTGTTTTGATACTCTTGTTTGTCATTCAGCAATTACCACCGGAAACTAGATAACCGCACTTTCAATATCTAATGTACTGATGTCTTCTGATAATCTGCCCACTGGTGTTGATGACTAAGTGAGGGCTGATTCTCTGCAGGCGCTGTTCCTACTTGACTTCTGAGATTGACTCCAACATCTGATGTCAACAGGGATGATGTTTATCCATCTGCAGAAGGCCTGTACATCACCAAAAACTAGGTCTAGGTCTTCTATGGTGACTGAACCTTATCCTGTCCCGTATTGCCATCTAACCATGCTACCTATCACCACATGGCTCTGAAAGCTGCTATGGATCCGCCGGATAGTAGAGCTGTTAAAGGGCCATATTCCCCCTCTCGTTCCAAATATAGCTGGTCAGTGCAGTGTTTACACCCACAAACACATGAGGCAGTAGCAGCTCTTAGCCATGCTACATCCAGTACTAGGGCATGCTCTGCTAGACTAAAACTGGTCTAATTCCATCAAAATCCCCCAGCTGGGCAAGTTCATACTGCCTAGCTCTTCACTCTGAGTACATCTCTGAACATAAGAGAAAAAAAAATCACAGGAAGGCAGCATACCCATTACTGCTAGACAGTGTAACTTTGAGAAAGCTAAAATTGCTTGTTGCTACTAGAAGTATTTGAATTGTGAGGAGTTGTTTTTAGTGAAGAGTTTCTTTGGGTTGCCATGATTTCTTCGGTTCATAGTATTTTCACACTGATATAAGAGTTTGTTGTATAACTGGCTTTTGCACATGTCCTGTATTTTGATACAAATTGTCTAGCACTACGGCTATCGTAAATGGTCATCACAGTAAACAAAGCCCAGTCACTGTGTGTTGGGTGAAAGGAGCAGATTTGCAGTAAAACAGCTGACAGAGGAAGAGACAGTGTGAGACTGCAGCCCTGAAACCTGTCGCTGACTTCAGGCAATGCAGATCAGCAGGAGACAGGACTGCAGCAGATGGTCTGAGTTTGATTAATCAAATGTCCTGAATTAAAGCCTGATTGTTTAAAAAAAAAAAAAAAGTAGGTTAAAAAATAAAAGCAAGCTGACAATGTAAATGAGTGCACTGTCTATCCCTATTATTAACTTCAAGTAACTGAAGGCTGAAGGAATCATTGTTTTCCTGACAGAGCTCAGCACATCGAACATTAGTGTGTTTAAATACACTTTTATTTTTCAGTGTGTTTAAATAAATTTTAAACATCGTGGGGATCAAGCAAATTCTTGATCTCTGAAAATCAAGCAAATTCTGCATCCTCTGGAAAGGCTGAGCATATGATGGGCTGGGGTCCTGATGAATGACAAGTAAAGTTGTGCTAAAATACCCAGGGCCCCACCAGTCTTGGGAACCACTCTGGGCCATAAAACAGGCTCGTATGTTGTCTGTTCAACCCCAGATATACATCACCCTGTGTTGAATTCAATGTAGCTGAGGATTTGAGCCTTCCAATGTGAATTTGCCAAAGCAGCAAACCAGACCTCAGTTCTCCATGGCTGAGACTACATGATTCTTTTTTGCTTTTTAATCATGTGCACATTTTATTATAATTAATCATCCTAAGAAATGGGGAGAAATGACAGAAGTGGTGAAAATCATATTCAGCTCTGATTTTCTGTCTCTAAAATAGCAAAAGCCACCCAACATTTTGGAGTGCAGAATTGAAGTAAAACTATGGATTGATCGTAAGTCCTCTTGGCTATAAGCCAAGAGTGGAGCTATTAATTTGACGCAAATTAATCTATGCAAATTTGCACACTGATTTAATGAAGAGACAGACATGCAATCATTTCATTACTTCTCAGGTTTTCAATTAGATAGAATTCAGTAGCTGGCCACCATCATAGTCACTGAGTTTTGCTAAAAGGTTATTTGATGAATATTTATGAATTTGGGACTCTGCTACAGCTGGGCTTAATAGCAAGTATCATACTTTCTGAGTACATGCAAATGATTCTTCAAATATCCTAATATGGTGATTGATTTACCTTTTTTTTGTCTTGACTGCTCTATCTTTAATCCCAGTTATTACTCTGGTGTTCTGCTCTGAGATAAATGACTTGCTCAGGGGTAAGTGACTGTTTTATATTATTACAAACACTGTCTTGTTTCGTGGCTATTTCAGTGAGACATGACGTTCTAAAGAGCTGGAAACGTGACAAACCTCACTCAGAGTGCAAACAGATAAAATTGAGACAACCCATAATATTGCCCTGGGCAAAAAAAGGTGCCACTTCTACATATGTCTGAGATGAGAGGAATGGATTCCCTTCTCATTGATTTCTATAATGCTATTCACCTTGCAATCGCACTTAAGGATGCGTTCAGCTGGAAGTCCAATGCTTCCGCTGTACCAACTCCAGTGAAGCTAGTACGTGCATAAGCACTGCCCCAGTTTGAACTGGTGCTTCTGAACCTTATCCAGCTTTTGCTGAAATGAATGGAGCTAAACCAAATTGCTATAAATAGGAATAGGAGCAAGTCCAACAACTTCTATTCCTGCCTTTCATTGTTTCGGGTTCTCATTTGTTGTAAGGATCCAGAATAAAGACTGGACCCCTGAATGCACAATACATTCATGTACTGCAGGACCATTCTAGAGACAACCAGAATCTGCAGAAGCCCTGCAAAACACTGGCTGCCCTCAGGTGGCTTTTACACCCCGATCTATAGACAGAATGTCAGAAACTTACTCCAGAAAGGGATCCGTTTAGTGCCAAATTAAACAGGGACATCAGCAAAAAGTGCGCACATTGTTAGAAGCACTTTGAATCTCCCTTTTCCTACGTTCATCTGTGTAGGCTCTTATAAAACCTCCATTAACACAATGTCAAAGCCTCTTCCTGTAACCATTAAGCAAATTGTCTAGTGGCTGGCATGAGAGATTCATTGTGTCTCTCTGCATCTCTTATCTGTGCTACAAACGGAATTTGCTTTGGATGCTCCTGAAGTCAGCCCGAAGAAATACACAGCTGGTACGTTGATTAGGAGATGGGGAGGTTTGTGATGCTCTTTAGCTCCTGCAGAAAACAATTCTGATGTCTGAGGTCAGCGCCTCACTGTTTATCACAAACTTCAAACTTTGCCTTGGACCTTAGCCTTTTACCCGTGCAACACAGATATGAAAGCACAGGTAAATGTGAAAGGAAAATGGCTGTAATTTGTTTGCTTTGTAAAATGAGATCTTGAACTGCACAAGGCAACATGGAAATAAGCCCTACATTTTATCTATTCAGAACCAGAACTGGAGGGAGTTGGCTAGCTAGGGTAAAAACATACATATCTCTTAGTAAACTGTGATAGAGATGACAATTGTAACTTCAAAACCAAGCCAAAACCGGTGTCACTGGCACCTTCTGCCAGACCCTTTGGTATGCTAGTTAAACTAGTTTTGTTGCCCTTTGGTTGACACCCACATATATTACAATTACTCACACATAACCACAGAACTGGCTTACGCTACCTGAGCAAGAGTATTTTCTGTGTGAAGAGCCAGAAGAGCAGGGTATATCCAGGAAGACAAGCAGCAGTGATAAGGAAGTGTTGACTGAAGTAGGCTGCACCTCCTTTTAGGTTTCACTCTCCACTGGAGCCAAGGTGTTAAATTTATTCATTCCTACTGTAACATATACCATTTTGTATCTGCCCACTGACCTCTGCCTGGTATCCAGACTATGAATTAAATCTAGTTTGTGATGGAGGAATTTAGCTGGGAAAATGGGAGAGCAGCAGACTTCGGAAGGTTAGGAGGTTGACAGGACAAGGAAGACATGCTCCCGTGCTGCTGAGAGAAAGAGTCCTATTCTTTTTAACTGGCAAGGAGAGTGGTCACTATTCAATTAATGGCCCCTGAAATAAAGAGCACTTAAAGCGTCTGCAATCTGTTTACTCAACAAGGTCAAAAGAGTGCTGTTTCCATTGCAGCCTGTTTCTTGCTCTAAATAAACACCTGCAGGTTATGTCAGGCAGAACTCAGCTGCTCTGTGAGTAAATGCTGCAGGATTTCAACACAGGGGCCTGGATTGCCTGGGGAGAAAAGCTAATTCAATATAGGCTTTGGGAAAGTTTGTAGCAAATGTCATTGGCAGGGTTTGTCTATATGCTTATGTAAATCAGAGTATGCGTGGAGGAGGCTTATCAAACTAGCAAAGTAATAATATTACCAGTAAATGACCTAAGGCTGAACCATTGCAGGGAGGCTGGGCTAAGTGAGGACTGCAATATTTGACTCACTCTATTAAGGGGTTTCTGATTTCCACACCAATTTATTTGCATGATGTCTGTGCGACTGAGTGTCTAATCATCTCCTGCTTATTCATATTTTTCCCTGTTGTGGAGCATATCCTCCCTCAGCTTTTTCTTTAACCTAACAAAAGCAGCTTTCATCACTACCTAGGGATGTAACCATACAACTCGTCTGAGAGGCATCGCTGCTTAAAGTGCTATTATATGACAGTGCGTGATGTTTCCACACTTAACTGGAAAGCTTGTCGAATGCCTCATTGCCTTCCTGAAAATCACCTTTCTTCCGAGCAGCGGTGACAAATGACCATCACAGGGCCTGTGGAGCAGGAGCGGAAACTGCAAAACCCGGTAGAAATTAATGTCCCGAAGTAACAGACTAAAACCTGCGCTTGCATGGCTTAATACATTTCAGCCACTGGCAGCATTTCTGCCTCCATTATGGGCTGCAAGCAGCTGAAGTGTCTTCCCTGTGCTGATCTCAGAGCTGGTACTCTTTGCTTTTGTGGCTCACTGAAAGGGCACAACACATCCATCTTGGCACTGAGACAGACATTTCCTGCGAGCCCTTCCTCCAGGAGTGAGCAAACAATGCCACAATCCCATATTCCCTTTAAAAAGCAGGGTTGTACAAGAAACAGGATTGCCCCATCTAAGGGATTAGGAGGTGGGTTTGCCCCCAGTCCTGCTAGTGGCCTGTGCTGGAGTTTCTGGCACGTCTCTGCCCTGACAGCGGGCATCCTCCTTCCCTTGCTCACACAGGCTAGGCCACCATGCTTGGAAAGAGGCCCTGAATTGGTAGGAGACATCCTCACAGCTAAGGACACTGATGTGGGTGAACCTGTGAGGGAGGAACAGCCCTCCAGGAGGGAGGATATCTCTGCTTGTCCTCACGGATAAGACACCACTGATTTTACCTGAGGTAACTCCCCTAGTGCCATTTCTGGTCAGTCTCATTATCTACTGCCAGAGCTGCCCTTAGGAGGAAGGCACTGGCTCACTCCTGAGAAAAGGAAAAAGGGGGTAAGAAACAGGAAAAGTGCTTTTCCTGCACAGGGAGGGCCTCTCCCCCCGAGGCACGGTGCTGAGGCATTGACTCTGGGGGACTATAAAATGGCCGTCCTCACCTGCCTTCCTCAAAATGGCTGCCTCCCTGCCTGGGGGCCAGGAGAAGATGTGCCCTTTGCCACCATAGGACTGTTTTGGCAGGGTTAGGTGCCATGTCCTGCCCTCACTCCCCACCTTGCTTTCAGCGCCCTCTTGCTGTCAGGTTTTGAATGCTGAGCAGGGCTGGCCAGGCTGTGCCTATGTTCTTCATTGCTCCCTGCATGAGGATGGGCCTGGTGCTGGAAGCTGTGGGCAGAGCCAGCAGTGGTGGTGGTGGCTGGAGTAGCCATGGAGAAGCTCTTCCCCATGATACAAACATAACAAGGAAAACCTTTTATTAAAAATAATAATAATAATAATATCGCCTTGTTTCCTTTGGCTGTTTAGTCCGTGCATGTACTCCTGTGCCAAGGCCCTGGCTCCTCAGCAGGGAAGAGGAGGGCAGCCTGGCTTTCCACAGCAGCTTCTTGCAGGGTGCTGGGAGAGAAGTGGCTCTTGAATGGCCCCTGGAGAACACTTGGAGCCTAAGGTGATGGAAAATCACCCATGGCCACTCTTTGGGAGCATCAGACATGGCAGTGAGGCTCTGGATTGCTGTGTGGAGCTGTTCCTAAAGCAGGGTCTGACCCTCCACTGCTCCTGGTGCTGCCCATATTTTGGAGGAGTTTCTCTCATTCCCTGGCCGCAGGGTAACACTGTGCCTGTTTTGTTGGGCTTCCCTTGCACCCACGTAACCCTCTCCAAACTGCCCTCGAGTGGCAAGATGGCTCGATTTGTTGTCTCTTAATATTAAGTCTTTCAGCCATACTGCAAATAAACCTCAGAGGGAAATCAATATTTCTCACCCTTAGCACATTGATTTACACCACCTTTCTGATGATGGCTCCTGTAACAGATGCAAAAGGGCTTTTAAAGACTTGTCTGAATGCAAATGTCTTCCATGTGCAAATACAGCAGTGTGGGATGGTGGGGAATATATGGTCCTGAACAAACTTGCAAGGGGCAGCACAGACACGTCCAGGGCTGGCTTTTCTGCTACTGCATGCGCATGCATGTTTTAGACATGCAGTCCATAGTCTGGTAACAAGCAGTAAAACGGTGGGATGCTGCCTCAGCACATGGGTTAAAACGGAACTAGGATGGTGACAATACATGATGACAATAAAAAAAATATATATATATATAAAAAAAAAAGAAGCTAGTGATGAGGTTTCAACCTTGAAGCGCTTTGCTTCAAGCGAAGAGTGGAGCTGAGCACAAAGAAGTAGTACAAGCCATGCTGTGCTTTTGAGTTGCCTGTATATTGGTGCCAGGCAGCTGGGTGCCTTGAGTCTGTGTGTGTGTGTGTGTAGCCTCAGTCAACCGGTTACAATTCCAAAATATTGGCCTTTTATCTTAAAGAGCTGTAGTGAAACTCCTTGCTCCAGAGTCAGTCCCAGGCAAGGGAAGAAGCTGCAGAAGTAGCTGGGATCAGATCTGGGGCCACAGAGACAGGCCCTGTCTTAGTGTTAGAGCAACAGGCTTGATACTTGCCCACACCCCAAAGCACTTCGGTGACCAGAAAGCCACCCAGGATTGTGACTCTGCCTGTTCTTTGAATTGGCTGTATAGAAAGTATAATTTGTATTGTTATGAGTTGCATGAAATCTAGTAACTGCTTAGTCACAGTAAACCTTTGCGTTAATGGCTGCCTCTTCATTTCGGAAAAATACAGCAACTAGCGCATCTCCCCCTTCATATATCAAAGCGTCCACCAAAAGCACAAGCTGAAGTCACCAGTCAGAGGAGTTGTAGGGGCTTTACAAGATGCTGTTCTGTGGCCCTGGCAGAACGGCATCAGATCATCTGCATAAGCAGCCAGAGAAAGCACTGGCAGCACAGTCTTGAGAAAATGCTGAATGCAGCTTTTTGCTGGCTAAAAAGGGACTTGGAGCTCTCTCCTGCTGCTTCGTTCCTGGTGTGTGAAGGGAAACAGGGCTTTGTACATAATTTGAAAGCAAACAGGATTGTGTCAAAGATATCAGACTCCACCATTAATTATTTCTCCAGACTGGAATGACCCATGGGAGTCAGATTTTTAGTCAGCTCCTCCGGGCAGGCAGATAATATCACGAAATGTTTTTATCTGATGGAAGCGGATATCACTCCTTGGACTTTACACCGATACACATCAGCAAAGAACTTGACAAAAATGAAAAAGACAACTTCCCTTGGAGTTGAAGCTGAGCAGTACGTGGATTTAAATAGCTACTTTAAGTTAGCTACTTGGTATATTAAGTACATCGTTTTCCTGCTCCATTACTTCTGCTGTAAAACAATTACTAATGAAGACTATGAATTAGAGTTTGAAAAAAAAAAAGCTTTTGAATCTTATGCAGTTTGACTCAAACTGATTCCTTGTCTAAAAGGGTAGATCTGATAGTTCATAGATCTGCAGGGATTGCTGATACGTACTATATAGTTGCTTTAAAGATATCAGCATTTTGGAGCTGTTGGGCTATACATCTGCATTGCTGCATTCTGTCTATGAGTTCCCATTAGGGCAGTTTCCAGTATTTTCAAAGCTTCATCTCTAGTAAAATTGCTGGTCCTTGGGGAAGAAGGTGCAGAGGAGAATTATTTCTTATGTGTTTATACAGTATCTACCACCATAGGACTCCAATCCTCACTGAAGTCATTGGGTACTACCACACTATAAATAATAAATCTTCCAAATGTTGCTGTATAAAAGCTGTTTAGGAGATTGTGCAGAGTGTCAGAGTCCTACTGTGGTAATTCGCTGGGGCAAGGGAATCTACTGTTGATTATTTGGTAGGATAGGTGTTTGGCTCCTAATAAGAGCTGGGCATTCAGTGGCGTTAAGTTGTAATTATTCTCTTGAAGTCCTTAGACTGGACCAGAGGTGCAAAACCTGGACACAGGCCTGGACTTCCCCCAGCTCTAAGTCTGTATTGGGCTGTGTGACCTCGTTGGGTCCTCAGATGTCATTTGAAATGTAACCTGCTGGTCTGAGCATCTTCTTGGGTTCAGCAGGAGAAGAGGGTTGGGGTAGCTCAGGACCTCATTCACAGGCAGGTTTATCAATGCATTTTAATGCTTTTGGTTCAGTATGCAGGGTGTTTGTTCCTTGAAGAAGAAAAAATTCTGTCTGAGAGACAGGATTTGTAATTACTGTTTGTAATTTGGATAAAATTGGCACCTTTGACTCGAATGACCCTCTATGCAAAGATTCTTTCACACCCTGAACAGCATGATTTCCCATCAGTTCCCAGAAAAAGCACTGCTCAATCAAGGCACCTCTACCTGTATGGGAGAACAGTGCTGTAGCAGTGGTACTTCCCATGGTCAGTAAGCTGGGTTTATTGTGTACATTTGATATTCCAGCCATAGTTTCATTTAAAAAAAAAAAAAACATGGATTTTCCCAGCAAGAAGTTCTGCCCTACCACAGATCTGCTGTGCAGCTGCCTCTGTCCTCCAGCTCGGCTCTCAGTCCCAGCAAGTGCCTCAGAAAATGTAATACTTAGAACGGTTGTATGTGCATCAATCCATAGTGATTATATTTACAAGCTGCCACTACTCTGGGCATGTACGAGGATAGGCATGGCACTGAAAAATGAAAGGAAATGCCACAGAGGCTTTTATGCTTGCAAACACCTTGAGTGTGATTTAGATATTGGGAAATGCGCTTCATAGGGCAGTGTGCGATCTCTCTGCACTGGCACCCAATTGCATGATTGGTCTCTTCTGTATTCATGAAGAGCTCTCTCATTATGGCTACTTCTCACATTTATTTTATTTCTAATTATACTGATTTATGGTTGGGTTTTAATTAACTTCTCGTGTCTGGAGCCTACCTATATACTTAATAGATCCTTACAGTCTAGGCCTAACACATTCACACTGGTGGAAGTAGTGCATGGAAATACCCTTGCAGTCACAAGCTTTAATTAATAAAGGATTAGATCCTCTAACAGAGCCGTTGGTGAGGAAGATCTCAGCTTTTGTGTTACAGAGGAGGTGAATGACTTGTTCAAGGTCTCTTCCGAGCCCTGGTCTCCCAATACCACACCAGTGCTGTGGTCCTCAGACTCCCATTCCCATGGGCTGGGTACACCGTGCTTGTGGATATATCCTGCTGTCCAGGCAGGCTGGCTTTGTGGCTGCTGTTTTCCATCTCCGTGACACTCGGCAGCTCTAGTGAGGCCTCAGATCTGACTTGACTTTGGAGGATGCTGGGACTCCACAGCAGACAGAGGAGAATGGAAAACTGCCGACAGTGTCGGACTGCTGATTCCCTGCGAGGCCACCATGCATTTCAGTCTGAGAGAGTTGACTTGCACTGCAGTCCTGGCTGCAGAGATATATAACAGTGCTATAAGTTAACTTTGATGTGACATGAGACTTTTAGTTTAGTATGACAGTCCCTCAATTTTCTAATAAATTTGGGTCAGCGCTGGTCTTTTGTGGGATAATTAAGGTTGATCCATTCTGCAGGGCAAGCAGGAAGAAAATTCATTACTGTGTGGTGAGGTCAAAGAGGGCCAAGGTGGAGAAATATCCGTGTCCTGAGCACTGCTGTTTAGTGCTGCATCCTAATTGATCAGTGAACTATGTAAATGCTGAACAGGTCAGGCTCTGCATTTTATAAAGTGTCAGAACTGATGAGGCTTTCTTTGAAAAGTTACCTTGCTGTGCTGCATGCTGCTGAGAGAATAGGAAAATGAGATTTTTAAGCATTGTTCATTTTTAATTCATGGCAAATTCTTTTTATGATCTTTATGCAGCACCCAGTCTGCTGAGCATAGTGATTGCCTCTGTAAACAAAATGCTTGCAACACAAATAAGACAACAAACAGTCTCCAACTCTTCATACCCTCTTCACCCCCCATAGTGCTAGGTGCTGTACAAAGCAATCACAGAGCAGAGAAGTGACGGTTTCTTATGACTGCAAACAACATAGCTGCTTTGTAATAGGATTTATTAGCTTGGGCTTAGGGTCAGGCAAGTTCGACTTCTCGTTCTGGAGCTAAAATCAAAGGCCATAGAGGCCACTGTTTCACACTCCCTTGGGTATGAACTTCCTCTCCTTGTTTTTTAAGGAGAGAAACCTGATCCAAAGCACAGTGTCCATCTTCTTCCTTCCACCTAGGCTCCATGATTCTGGGTAGAGCGTTGCCATGAACACTACTGCCCTGCACAGGAATAGAAAATAGGGGCATCTTGTAGCTGAGTTGGGTCCTTGTATGGCACTTGCAAGCTGAAATCCTAACAACATCGGGAGGAGGAGATCTGCTATAAATACAGGGCTTTGTTTGTAGAGCTTTGACTCGCAGGATCGTGCTCAAGTCCCATAGCCTGAGCACTCTGCTAGAACAAATTGCTCTGAGAGATCTCGGTGTTTTTCATTTTACTATGATTGGAGGAATGCCAAGTTTTTTTCATTCACTTGTAGCAAAAAACTTATCTGACCTCAGGGATTTACAAAGCACAATGAGTTAGAATCATCCAAGAATGAGACCTTCCTATGAAGCAAGCTACATATTCATTTGTACAAGTGATGTGGGGACAGAATGCCTACTTGTGGCATTAATCATTTTTGTGATAGGCCCTTCACCACTAATTCCCATCAATGCTAAAGCTGGGAAACACTGTGTTTCACAATGAGAGAGGCAAGAAGTGGATCTCTAATTATGAGCACTATTAGGGAGCAGAAGCAAAGCACCCAGGGTTGTTTTAAGTATCAAACAATGGAAATCACTCAGGCTCAGACAACACGCATCTGTTACTGATATTAGAGTTGTTAATGTAAACATGTCATAGTTTTCCTTTGTGATAACACTGAAAATAAAAATAAAAATCATTTCAGATGATGCTTGACATTCTGGTTCCTCCAGGCAGAATTCTTCTGGTGACCCCTCGTCTGCCTCTCGGACACTGGTTGAAAGAGCGGAGCAGCAGACTGCCATCCCAGGCTGGGAGAGGTATGCTATGGCTGATGGCCTTGCTATGAAGAACAAGGGGTGTCTGATCCTAAGATAGGAGATTGAGGCTCTCATAGGAGAAACAGCTTGGCTTGTACTGCTTCATGAAATGAAAGCTAAGGAGAGAATGTGATTATTGGCTATAAATACAAGAGGAATAGATAGCAGGAAGGAGAAGAGCTCTGTAGTTGGCCTGTGCATCTGTAAGCTTGCCCAGTGCTTTCCCATAGTATAAATTGATTTAATGAAAGATATTACCTCTCCCTGCAGACTTCGCTTTTCTTCTCGTATTAGACCATAACAGCTATGGTACTTCTATGCTTGGCACTAGAGTGGAACACTTACAGTCTAGTTGAGAATAAATTTAGTTTGAGTGCAGGAGGTTTCCAAGTATATGAGAGCTGCAGGGATCTGGAAAAGGCTCACAATAAATATAATGTAGACGAGGCACCTGAAATAGCCATAAATTGGCATTTGATTAGTATCTGAAGGATTGCATGATGTGGGAGCATGTGATAGCAGAATTGTTGTGATGGCTCAAGAGATCCTCTGCAGTCCTAAGGGAACGTGAGCTGAAATAGAGACTGCGTAACACCAGTGAAGTGGGAAAAATCTGCATGAGGAACATCAGCAGATTTACTACCCAATGTTTTCTATCTAATTATTGATAGTAATCCAAGTACTGCTTACTGCATCTTGTACTATTTTACAGTGTTTTCCTGTGTGTATTGAATGTCTGATTTACTAAGAAACTATATGCCTTGGAGTTGTGTAAGAACAATGAATGTATTCACCAGCTTTCATATAAAGCAGCCGTAAGATCTCACTGAGGAGGGCTTCTGCAAAGAGTTAAGCTGGGGGATGAAGGGGAATGTAATAGAACTATACATAAGATTGGCACATCCATCTAATGTACTACATAGG
The DNA here is from genome assembly GCA_009819775.1 of Phoenicopterus ruber ruber. Classification (NCBI taxonomy): domain Eukaryota; kingdom Metazoa; phylum Chordata; class Aves; order Phoenicopteriformes; family Phoenicopteridae; genus Phoenicopterus; species Phoenicopterus ruber. Next base: position 6,010,173 of record CM020228.1, on the reverse strand, counting down.
CTGTGTCATAAGGTTGGTTGTTTTGTTCTCTCTCTTTGCATGCCTAGAACTTACAAAAGAATTTCAGAAATTCAATGTCCATACCTAGGGTAAGATTTTGGCTCCCACTTAGGCACTGTCCAAAGGAGCCAGGGTCTCGAATGGAGTGCTGTGCTCAGCACTTTCTCCTTAGGTCTGCCACGGAGAAAAGCCATTCGTCGCAGTCAGCCAAGAGGAACGGAGCATGGATGAGGGCTGTGGCCTTCCTAGCTCCCTGATGCCTGCAGTGGGAGGGTGCCTGGCTGCAGGCATTTTGGGTAGTTACAGTACTCAGGGACTGCAGTGTTTTGAACTCTACAGCAGTTTCTTCAATAGGACTGGATGTGGGATGGCATGATGCAGGGCAATTTCGTATGAAAAAATTTATCTGAGTGAGTTGCAAAACTTTTGCCCAGGATAAACAACCAGAGAACGTTAGAATATTTCTGTAAGTTAACCTCTGCCAGTGGCATCACTGGAATTACCAGGAAAAACCCTCATCCTTCCTCTGCACTGCACTGCATCCTTGCTCTATATTGGTAAGTGGGAGATTTCTTGTCTTAGGAAATACTCCAGAGTCACAATATATCTGTTTCATTGTGATACAAAATACTTCATGCACATATTATAAAATTGCAGATCTAAATTCTTCCTTGAAATCTCATCTGAAGGGGCAGGCCATGATGGAGGGGCTGATAAAATAGAAGCTAATAAAGGATGGAAGACCTCACTACCTGAGCCTCCCTGGAGGAGTATGTGTACTCAGAACAACAAGCAAATAAACCCTTTCCAATGTACTGCATGGGCCTGAACTCTGAACTTGGGCTGCTCTTTTTGATAGCTTGAATGGGCTTTGGATCAACCTGTGTGAATGTGAACGTATTGCCAGTAATTATACAGCAATAATCTTGTGAGCTACTGCTTACCAGTAGCAGTTAGGAAGCCATTGCGAACAACTGGATGAACACAGAATGTTTTACACTGTCCTCAGTTATCATTCTTCTCTTGTTGTAAATGCATCTGAAGGGCGTGATTTCCATTTAGAGTACATTGTAGAACCAGGTCAAACATGAGGAATTCATTTTTTACCTGCCTGGTAACCTGACAGATCATGTAGTTTGATCCTTGTGAAATTATCTGACTAGACGCAGTGCTCTTCAAAAGCAGAGGATTAGGAACTATTTAGACAAAGAAGCAGACAGGTGTATTAAAACACAGTGATAAGAACAGTTGCTTACTCTCTAGCCTTACAGAGAAAAATGAAATTAATGGGGAAAGTGTTACTTATTTGACTGTGAATGTGGGCATAAGTAATAATTGCAAGAGTAATTCCTTGATAATGATGCTGTAATGATTCTTTCTATTACAAGTGGTAATGCTGCCATTACTACATTACTCAAACTCAAATCCATGGGGAAGCTCTGTAGGGTGAGCAGTGATTGAAAGTTCCACATTAAAATAATTACCCTCGATCTTAAATTTAGAATGTGTGTGATATATATCTAATGTTCGCTAGATTTCTTAAGGCTCCTCTTCCACAAAGATATTTCTCTTATCCGCACTGGGCTCTGGTTATTTTGTTCTTTTTACACTAGTTAATTGTTCAGGACATGTTTAAGGATGATATTCAGAAATAAGAGTTTTAGCATTGTTAGAATGATGACAACCGATAAATGAGCAGCTTGTTTCTTATCTATAATGTTGTGTAGGGAAAAACGTATCATTCCTTATCCAGAGCTTTCCCATTCCTGCTGCCTCTTTGAGATAGGATTTCAGCATCTTTGCTGAAACACACAGTGGCAACGTGAGACGTATGACATAGGCAGGTGCAACAAATGCTAATCCAGGTGTCATTTTGATTCTGAAAGCCCTGGTGAGAGGGCAGGGGATGTGAAGGACTGTGAGAGCCCTTCTGGTTACAGCGTGGAAGGGAGAGCTGTGGAGGTGGGCTTCCACACAGGTTTCCCCTCTGCTTTTGCGCCTGTCTCGCTAACTCCATGGCACTTCCAGAACTTCCTAAAGAGGATAGGGCAAGCCCTTCCCCTGGGAAATACTGTTAATTCAATTCTTGCAGAGGTGAGGAGCCTGCATGAATCCGGTATTTTAACTAGTATCTTCTGTACTACTTAAGAGTCAGTTCTTTGACAGCCAGAATGAGGCACGTGGTTGTCATGTACAGATATGCCTCGGTGTAGCAGAGACCAGGGAACATCACTGAAATGCAGCGAGAAAATAAGGTGCTCTCCTCTCCTTGCTCTCTCTTTCTCTGTGGTGTTCCTGGTAGCAACTGGGAACTGTGCCACTGCTATGCCCTGCCCTTGGCTTGTCCTTCAATGGAAGACTCTGCTGACATAAGTGTTAAATGCTCATGGTCAAGGATTGCTATTAACTTGTAGGAACAATTCTGAAGGAGGGTTTTATTCTGGCTTTTCTGTACCAAATGAAGGGGAAGAAGCCCCCAGAATAATTTTTGGTTAAGCTAACTGGATGTAAATTAGGTTGCCATAGAGAAACACAACTCTCCAACTCGGAGATGAAGGAGCAGTGGGAGCTGGACCATCTCCTGCTTTGGAAGCACTTGCAAAGCTTCTGAACGCTGGTTCTTCATGAGGTCCTGAACAGGGGCTGCTGGCTGGGACCACTGAGGGGGGCCTGGGTCCCACGTGAGGGTGATGGCTGGCCCAGCTGTGGGCCCTAAGGACTTCTTCCTGCTCTCTCCCTGCTCTTAACCTCAGTGACAGTCCTACCTCCTTACTGAGCTTGTCCGGTTAACCGCAGTTGAGGGCTTGTCAGGATTTTCCTCTGGCAAAGAATTTTAGTCTTTGTTCTTCATAGATATTCTCCTTTGTAGAAGAGTACAGAATCTGTTTTCTTTTTAAGTATAATTTTGAACATATTAATGATATTGGCAATTACTCAAAGAAAAACATGTAATCGATGCTTGTTAGTCTGTGAGGTGATAAATTTTAAAAATACAGTCTGTGCTCGCCTGGAATTTATTGCTTCAGGCAAGGTGATAGCTTCAGCAGTGCCATTTCCAAAGACTGCGCTGTGCATTTATTTTCTCATTAGCATCTAGTTTCTATTGTATATTTTGAACAAAGGTAACCTTGGAGTAGGAACACATTCCTTTCTGTCAGGAAGAACTTGTGATGCTGTTTCAAAGGTGCATGCATGATTGAGCAGCAATACATCACAAGAAGCTCTGCAAAGAAGATAATTCTCTGTGGGCTGTAGCAGAAGAAAAGAAAAAGCCATTTTTTTAGATTACTGTACTTTGTGTGTGGGGGAGGGTTAATTTATGTGTGTTGTGACAAGCTCTCTCAGATGGTGAGTAGACTGTTTGTCAACTCATAACTATCATTCTCCAAAATAGCAAAGATTCAACGATTTGCATTTTAGTAGGTTTTGATAAAAAATTATATTCCTTTTCAAATGAGAGGGGCTGTTGTCAGTGCAAATTCTTTAAAAAACAAAAATCCAGACTGATTTTAATAGTTCAAGAGAGGAATTTGAAACAGTGACTCTTAACTGTCTACCGCAGCATCCGTTGTATAGTGTAAAACCCTTGGTATATTGCTGGCATTTAAAAGATGCTTAGGATGCATACAGTCCACACAGAGCTGGAAGCTCATAGTAGCCATGTTTCTGAGGATGGAGGAGAAGACGTGCTGGGGAAGCAAGGGAGGGCAGTCTTGTAGCAAAGCACTGAGCTGGGCCCTGGAGGAAGAGGAGGCCCATGGCAGAGGGAGAAGGCTGTGTGACCAAGAACATCAATAAATATCAGTGGGAGGCCTGGAAATGGCCTCTCAGGTCCTCCTGTTTTGAAAGCATCTGCAGTCCAGCAGCATCCCGGAACATTAGGCTCAGCCCAAGAAGGTACTTGGGAGTGGTCCTTTCTGTAGCTTGGACCAGAGCTCGGATAATAACCACTACCCAGCAGAGGAAAGACCCATTCACATCCCCAGAAACCACAGGGCGTAGTTAGAACAGGTAAGAGGAAAAACACTGGTGGCAGAGCCAGGTATCGACCAGGACCAGGATACTAATCCCAGTATTCTCATTTTACAAAACATGAGCCGAGATCTTTAACAACTCTGCTTAACCTCAGACCCGTCTGCTCCAGCAGAACCGTGTCCCCACATCTGAGGTGAGCCCTGACTCAGAGGAGTGGCTTCTGCTAACAGCCCACTGCTACCTGTAAAACCTCTCATGTTTGGAAAGTTCATCACTTCAGGGGCAGCTGTCTCTAATGCTGCCAGGATTTTAACTTCATGTGCTATCGCTGCAGCTAACGCTGCCGTCCGCACTACCGCTCTGAGTGCATCCCAGTGGCCTCCTGTAGACCAGCTGAGCTGTCCCAGGAAAACTGAAGCACAGATGAACAACTGTGGAAAAAAAAATAGTATTTCTTCAGTTTGCTGTTCTTGATGGATTTTAATCACAGCTGAGACGGTGCTCTCCATGCTGAGGACACTGTGTGCTGAGTGTTAGGCTGAGTACAAACAAGCTGCTCAGGCTCATCCCGCTGCAAAGCGAGAGCAGCGCCTGGGGAATTCCAGAGATATTAAAGGGCTGCACCAGCCAAAGCAGCTGGATTGTGGCTTTCAGCTCTCAATTGCGAGCGAGCTGTGGTGTTGGCCCTTGCTATTGTGTTTTTATGATGATGGAGATAGAACAGGGAACTGACACCCTGGAGTTTCTTGCTTTCGGGATTTTTCTGTGATAGCAAGTTTAAATCCTCAGCCTTCCTAGGGCACAAGAGTCACAAGAACTTACTTCAGTCAAAAATGGGGCTGTTCAGTCCTGTACCAGGTCGATCCCAAAGGGTAAACCTCTATCAGAGGAGTTACTGGTTTAAGCATAAACTTCTGATGTGAGGCACTGTATAATCACAACACAGAAAGATGGCTCTTGGCTTGAAGAGCATTAGCTCTGTAGTCAGCTACAGCTGCTCTGGCTCGAAAGATCATATTAAATGCAATGTCTGTTTCTATTCATAAAACTTGATGGTTTTTTGAACAATACAAACTTTAATGTGTATGAAAGTGCCTTAAATTGGTAATAATGAAGAAATGCAAAGAATCATCCAAAATTTTTCTATTTACTTCTATAATATAAACAGCTTTATTCAGTAGTTCCTGCATGGGGTATTCAAGATTTTTAACTGACAACAGAAATCCACATATGGCTCAGAAAAGTGTTGGCATGCTCTTGTGTGAAGTTTGTTAAAACTGTATGATAGACATTTTGTTATTTAAAAAATCCTTTTCCTTTTAAACAAATTTATTCTGTGGTTTAAAAGCTGAGTTTTAAAAGCTAATTGGACAAGGCCGAGGATATAATTAGACTTATACTTATGCAGAATAGTCTTCTAGGACTATTCGTAAAAGAACTCTCTGAAATTGAAGTTTGTCAGAATATCATAATTAAAAAAAAAAAAAAAATTGCCATCCGCTCTAAGTGACAATTCCAGTTGTACCAGGAGGTTCTCAGTATCTATGGCAGAGATGATCTGGTGCCACTATTTACCATCCACCTTGCCAAACCTTCTTCTTCCCTCCTCTCCTGGGGGGTGATGCTGACCGCCAAAATCATCAGACCTGCTGGTGGTGGTTGTAGGATTAAGAAGGTTAAACCAACCTTTGGTCAGTCACCGAAGGCTGATGATTCATAGCTGTTAACAAGTGCATTCAGTACTCATATTCTTTCTGACCATCAAATCAATCACATCTTTAAGAGGAGCAGAAAATAATTCATTTAGGAAATAAGAATCTTCACAAGCAGCCTAAACATTTTTTTTGTTTTTTAGGGAATTTAAATTCTCTCCTTCCCTTCCATAGAACAGTTTCAAAGGAACATCTTCCAATCTTTTTGCCCTTGCTTCCTTGTAAAAAGTCAAAGATGAACAAAACCTTGCTGAAGGCATCCTACAAAAGTAAAACCAGTCAAATCAGGCCAAGTTGGTGTTTTTGGCTTTCTGTTAGAAGCGTAACAACACTGTGATTTCTACATAGTAGCTTATTTTTGCCATTCAAACGTGCAGCATGCGCAAACATGACTCCCCTGAACAATCTTACTGTGCTTATTTAAGCCTTGTTTTAAAAATCCAACAAGGATTTTTTTTTTTCCTTAAAGAACAATAAATGTGAAATGAAGAGCAGAAAACTGACTTTGTTTATTCAGTGACTTCATTTCTTTCAGAAATCTTTGTGCTATAGGCCTGTAAGTGGAAAACATGAAATGATAGAATCGTTTAGGTTGGAAGAGACCTTTAAGATCATCGAGTCCAACCATTAACCCAGCACTGCCAAGTCCACCACTGAACCATGTCCCTAAGTGCCACATCTACACGTCTTTTCAATCCCTCCAGGGATGGTGCCCCCACTACTTCCCTGGGCAGCCTGTTCCAGTGCTCGACAGCCCTTTCAGTGAAGAAATGTTTTGGAATATCCAATCTAAACCTCCCCTGGTGCAACTTGAGGCCATTTCCTCTTGTCCTATCACCTGTTACTTGGGAGGAGAGACCGACCCCCGCCTCGCTCCAGCCTCCTTTCAGGGAGTTGTAGATGTATGAACATTACACGTTGAAGTATCCCAGACTTCAAATATGGGTAACCAGGCAGAAATGTTCCCTTCCTCAAAGCTTACTAAAGATTATTCAAATGGTATCTTACAGCTTCAGTAGCAGGAATTGTTTCTTGTCTTTGCTAATTCCTGAGCAGGGCAAAGATATATGACATTAAGGAGAGAGAGAAGATGGGCTGCACAGGACTGCTTGAAACCTCCAAAGTTCAGACGTGATCTGCAATGTTGATGATGGTTTGGCTCAGCCTGTGTGTTTTCTGTGGCCATTTCCAAAAAGAAACTGCCTCCAAAATCTAAGTGGCTTACCAGATCTCTGCCATTAGGGAGAAAGCTTAATGTGATGGAAATATAATAAATCTATAACAAATACATTGCTCACATCCAGTTTGCTCCTGCTATTGCAAACGTTAGTGGAACTGAAAACAAACTGGTGTCTTGAGGTCTACAGAGTCTGGTCACTAATGAGTTACATCTGTCTAAATGTGGTCCCACCACCTTGGCATCAAGGAGCTGCTATCCTAAAGGCTATAGTTCTGTGCGCATGAAGTGGGGGTTTTTTGCCTGCAGTTCAACCACCTCCTCCTGATCCCCCCCACCAACCGCAGCTGTGTATCAGTTCTCAGGTCATTCATCTTACGTCCAAGTTCATTAACTGTCCACAGGTTTCTGGATCTTGTGCTTTTCTGCCTTTGCCTGGATCATTTCATGTCTGAGATATGTCTGGCCTCTCCTAGAAAAGCACAAATGTTACTTCATTCAACTTACCCTGGACTTGTAACTGCCTTTCCCACCTATGCTATAACTTGTTAGCCCTCCCTTATGCTCTTACCTGCCTCACTGTTATCACACATCAAAGATACGTGCCGGGTCCTGACTAAATGCAAGGCATGCTCCGGCGTATTTCTCTGTAAAGTGCCAGGGGCCAAGTTCTCCCCTCGGCCTCCGTGCGTGGCTCCGCTTTGATCCGGCAGGAGCTGTGTGCACAGGCGCCTGGAGGAGCAGATCCGCTTACCTGTGGTTTGCCTCCTCTCCCTCCCAATTACTGCAGGAAGCAGCAGCTTTTACAGTGTAAATGAGACATTTGAAAGCGGCTGTTGTCAAAAGGCTCCTCCAAATTCCGTAACGCAAATCTTGCATATTAACGAATTTGTGCCTTGTTAGGCACACGCTATCGTTTAGCACGTGGAGGTATCAACCAATGGCAGTATCCCCCGTTGCTAATATCTGTACGTTTGGGTAATTAGAGCTCATCTCTATCCTGAAGAACTTATAGTTGGAGCTTGTCCACAAGACTCATAGGGAACTTCTTGAACAGGAATTTTCCAGTTGTCAAATCTGAGTGGTTTTGTGGAAATGACCTGACTTCCCAGACTCCTAACAGAGCGTGTGCATGTCTGAACGGCCACCATTTCCTACTTACCTAGAAGCCCCAGCCTTTCCAAAATCCCGTACAAATTGAATAAATAGTGTAGGGTTTCAATTCCATGAAAAAGCTGCAGGTCTTGGCCAAAAATGATCCTGGAAATTCTGCTTGCTGAAACCAAAGTCTGGTTTCCTATTAAGCTCTATTTATTGTCTAATAGAAAAGATGGAGGAAATATGCCTTTGAGAGCAAATGGACTAAATGACTTCCCTGGGGTCCCACATGTACTCCAGGGCAAAGACTGAATTGAACTTACAGCTCCTGAATATTAGTCGGGCCTTAACCACAGAATGATCTTTGTCTCATTATGTTAACGTAATCTTAGTTAAATGCTGGCTGACTTAAACTGAAAATAAAAGCTCTAACTCAAAAATGAAATAAAATGCTGGAATCACTTCAGTGCTAGTGAATTATTAACCATTTAAAGAAAAATGTCACTGTTTTAGAGGAATAGCTTTTTAAAAGTGTTTTCAAAGGACAAATGTTTATATTCATGTGGATTTTTTTTCCTTGGCTATTCAATAACCAGACTGCAGGGAATCATCTCTGAGAAAGCTGCTTTGACTCTTACTCTGAATCATTTACCTATAATTTTCTAATGAATTTCAGCTTAAGTGCAGTTAAAATGTAAGAGTGTGACTAGGGAATGGATTGAAAATAATAATTTTCCTTCTTCCTGTTCGCTTTCTAGGCACTTGTTAAGAAATGTTTGAACGCACTGAAGTGTTAAGAGACTGAGAGCTTGTTAAAAAAGCAGAGGGGCTGCTGTTTGAGGGGAGGCAAAAGAAAGTAAGGAAGGAATCTGAAGAAACTTCCTTCCCAAGGATGATTAAAAGCGTTTCAATTTGAGGAAAAGTAAATGTCCTTTCAGATCTTCCTGATGCACACTTTAAAATCAAATGAGCTAGAAAATTTGTTTGGCTGCTTCTATGAGCATCGGTCTTTTATATCTGCATCGGGACACTGGACCTGGTGTGCATGTGCCCAGGCGAATTGCGCTGGTAATGGTCTCACTGCAGCAACTGGATCCAAAATTCGATGGATATTTAGGAATAATGGATGCATTCATAGGGACAGGGTTGGCTAAACCCAGGATAAAGTCTTCAAATATCTAGTTTGCAGTTGGTGATTCATCCAATGTTGATAAGGACATTTTGCATGAAAATGGCTTTTCTTTCCTCAGTAATTCATCAACTTCTCTATTTATTGCTCAATAGCTGTTGCTCGGCTCTGGTTAGGCATCTTCAGGGCTGGCTTCTCCTAGTGCTTCTGGTTTTTAATACCACACATCCCCTGCAATCTTCTCAAATGCTGTAACCTATGGGATCAAATCAACTTTAAATAAGAAGGGCAAAGTCAGCCAGCAGCCAGCTCTAAAGCAAGAGCAGTATTTTTGTCACGGTGCTCGCTGGCTGGGGTAGAGGGTGAGTTCATGCCACATCTATCTGTAGGAGCACACAGCCAGGCTCCACAGGGCACGGCCCCGGGATGAAGCAGTGCACAGGAATGGAGCCTGCAGTTGGCATATCACAGTAACTGTAGGGGTGAGGACAGACATCAGCTGCAAGTTTTCACTGCTGGTCATCTCAAATGAGAAGCAGTTTATGGTTGTCTACCAAGACTAATGCAAGGGCAAGTGACTGTGGCGTCCCTGTGTGTGTGTTTGCCACGTATGAACGGACTGGGGCAGGTTCTCCATGGGTCCGACCCACTGGTGCCAAATAGGAAAGGACTGCTTGGCCTGTCCCCTGTTACCTTCTGCTTTCTCTACCCATGTTATGTTGGATCTGATGCTTCTTGGGCCCTGCATGGGACTGAATCCATTTGTTAATCCAGCAGAAAATTAACCTCCCAAAACCAAAAGGAGTATTTTGCTGAATTGCCACACTGAGTTGGCTCAGCACGGGGTCCGATGAACGTCAGAGCTGAAGCAAGGCAGAGAGCAGGACTCCTGACTTGGTGCTGGCATCTCAGCTGTGTCGTGTAACTCCACCCATAGCAGTTGTTGCCTGTCCCGGGAAGCAGAGTTAACAAGGAAGATTTGGTTACTGTGAAGTGTCTTAGTTTTTGTGAGATTATTACAGGTTAACAGGATGATCTGTGGAGCAGATATCCTGCGCTGGGAGCAGATCTGACCTGACTCTCTGGAAGGGTGGTAATATGCCTCTTATTTTTGCAAAACTGGGCTAATGTGTGTGTAATGTTAGTTTGTTTCATGATTTACAGATATGGAGGTTGAAAGCATTCAATTAGATTACACGTGATTAAAGACACTTTTGCTGTTAATCAGTGTGGATTAGGAGGATACGTTTAAGAGTTTAACACTGAAGGGGTCTTAAAAATATTTGTGAAGTACAGACTTAGCCATTCATTCAGCTGTAAGCCTTTGGGATCCCGAGAAGCCCATGTTTCATTTCACAACAGCATACAGATGGGGAGTCTGTTCACAGATGCGTCATGTTCTGTGGAAGAGACGTGGAATGTTTGCCTTGGACTTTTAGTATTATTCAGATATAGTTCCGGTTTAGCTTGGATTTTAAGCAAGAAATTTGCCCCAATTCTACTCGTGTTTGAAATTCAAGGTTTACTTGTACAAGTGCTAATAGAAATTGAGCTAATGTCACTGAAGTCCTGCACAGAATGTGAGGATGCAGCAGGCACAGGGACCGAGCTGAGCTCCTGTCCCATCCCAGCCGGGTGAACATACCACGTATGGATGCACCGGACTGCGCTGGGGTGGCCCGTTGCTATGACCCTGTCACACCCAGCTAGTCAAAGGGACAGTTTTGTAACGGCTCTGAATCCAGGCCCTCAAAGATACCCTGAGCTCTTAACAGAACTCTGCAAACCCCTGATTGCTTGGTTGATGTGCACCTTGATAGGCAGATTTCCAGAAATCCAGGGAATTAAATAATAGCCTGGTATGGATTAGTGTTGCTGACTTTGAAAATCATTGTTGTATATTTTAAGGACTGAATTAAGCCATTTAAATCATCCACCCTGACTTGTATAACATGATACAGTTTTCCTGCCTTACATTCTAATTGAGATAAAATATATCTTTTGGATATAAGGACCAATCTGTCACATCCCCCGAACAGGCTGTTCACCTACAAATTGTCTTTAGTCTTAAAGTGTATGTAATGGCGCTGATGACTCTAAATCACATTGGCAAGTTTCAATAATCTCCTCCATAAAATCGGCTTTGATGTTCAGCCTCATGTGCTAAATTGAGCCTGGACACTGAGAAGCTGGATTGCCCAAGTAGGCCATATAGGTGCCCTGGCTTGAAACTTGGGGTTCTTCACCTAAAAAAAAAAAAACAAGCCCCCAAAACCAAAACCCACAAAAACCCCAAACAACCATATTGCCAGCTTGTTTACACATCATCTCAGGTAGTCTCGATACAGTTGCTATAGTGTTGGTAAAACAAGCATGTGGATTAGGAGTAGGAATTTTCTGCTACTACTTTTCCGGTTGAGCAATAAAATAATCCATGTTGGTGTGCGAGCAAGTACTTTTTAGCAGACAACTGAAAATGCCTTTATCAAAATTCTCAATTAAAACAAACCCAATCCTAGCCTTCAATTTGAAAGCCTATTCATTGGCAAAACTCGTTAGCGTGTCAGTTTGTTAAATATTCCCAGGACTAAACTCACATCCCCAGAAAGGACAATGCAAAATGCAGAGTTTTAACAAAGCCGTAAGAGCGGTGGAAGTCCTCCTTTCTCTTGCTAATGTATTTCCAGCACTGTTTTGCATCTTTATGACTCTGGGGAACATAGTCTGCAAAGTACATGATTAAGCATTATCATCATGATTTCACAAGCCATTCTGTTACACCAAGTAATAATTCATTTTCCACCATTGCGCACACCGATATTACCGTCTGAGATATGAGGTAGACCCTGGCACTTGCACAACAGGGGAAGAGAAGCCATAAACTAACCATTGCGTATACTTTTTTCCACTCGTGACTTTTATACTTACTAAAGCCAAACAGGCCATGGACTAGAATTACAATCCTGCCATAGCCTTGGCAGTCTGGCCAAAATAAGGCTGTTCTGTTACGCTAAGGCGTTTTGGTTTATGGTTATAGTTTTCTGCGGGTTTGTAAGACAGTCTTACGTTTTCCTGGAGGCATCATTTTAATTTTGAGGGCAAACCATGACTGATGTTGGATTCGTCTATTTAATGAGATTGCTCCAGGTAGAAGTTGTTCTCTGTTAATTAAAACATTCACTTGGACTCAAACTTGAAGCACCATTTGGAAGCAGGAGAGCAGCAGCCCCTGGGTATGGATGTGAGAGGGAGGCTGAGGTTAGCAGAAAGGTGGAGTTTTGGGGCAGAAAGAGGTGCATGGACCTTTACTCTTTTAATCCCTACTTTTTCAGTCTCCTTGTACAGCCACCTCGTGTGCAATGAAATGATGGCTGTGATGTCAACTGATAGAGTATTACAAGGGGCTCTCGCTGCTCATAATCCCCAGACACAACACTGGAGCCTTAGTCCCCATTTCCCAAACAGGGAGGAATGTTTTCATTACTATGTTAATTCAATCTCTCCTATAATAGTGATACTTTAATTGCTCCTCTCTTTTCCTCAGACATAATCCAATTCCCTTTGGCCTCCTAGTTTATCCACACATTAATTGGGTTATTGCCTTGTAAAACAGAAGGGCAAATATATCACTTAAATTTTATCACAGACAATTAATAAGCATGACTGAGATTTTTAAAGTGCCCTAATGCAATTAGGTGCCAGGCTCCCAGGAATTTCAGTGGGATCTGGGTGCCTTCCTGCGTCACACCTACTTGGAAATCCCCATCCCAGACACATAAGGAAAACTATATTTCTTTACTGTACACTGAGCACTTCAGAGTTTCTCCTTTTCAACCTGAATTCCTGATTCTACAGTCTTTAATCTTGTAAATCTGCTTTTGTAAAATTCCTTTTGATTTCCTTGGTTAAGGAAAAGCCTTTGAAGTACAGCTGAAAGCTTCAAAGTAGAAAAAAGGCAGAGACAGGACTTGGGGGATTGGTAATGGGACGCCCAACTCCTCACGTTCAGGACTGCAGTCCCTGTCAAAAGTGACTCCACACTTCCTCAAGCTTGTGGCTGCGGGACTGGTGTCCATACCCCAAAATCTGATGAGGCTGCTGAGTAATAGCCTTGTTCAGCAAACTCAGAAAGCTCTGACACTTTCTCATCTCCCCACACCAGCTTGTTGTGGAAAGGAGCTTATGCTGGCATGGCCAGGTCTGTGCTAGTTATCCGACAAGCAGACACCTCTGAGCCCCTCCTGTTTCATGGGCACTTTTTTCCTGTGAATTTTTATTATCTGTGTTAAGGAACACTGGACCAGGATAGCAGCACTGGAAATTGTTAGAAAAAAAACAAGTGGAGCATCAGGAACAGCCCTAATTCATTTTCCTTTGAGCGGTGCAGGGAAACAGCAGGACTAAGCACGCTGGGGAGATCTTAGCCCCTTCGTGGCTGTTTCAAGCACCAGTCATAGCAGTGTGGTCAGAAATACCCTTCATTCATAATCGGAACCATGCACCCTGCAACTCCTTTAGCTGGCCTTTCTTGGAGGCAACACGTTGCAACAGAAAGGGAGATGGCTGCTACACCGTCCCAAAAGTTTCTAGCGACACGGGTATTGGGTAACAATGAACAAACAGCCACCATTGCTACAAAGCCTTCGTAAAGGAAACACGTGCTGAACTAAGCCCTCTTTATTGCTGCTTATTTGGGGTGTGAATCAGCCAGCATAAAAGCCAACAGTGCATGATCAAAGGGTGAATACTAGTGATAAGAATATTATGTTAAGTCATGGGACAGCTCTTCCATACCAGCAAAGGTATTACAACCACGCCCTACCCACGTCGCGTCTGTGTAGTGGCAACAATCAATTTTCTTCAAGCTAGCAAGGGGGAAATAAGAATTGCCAAAGCAACACACACTTCGTACTCTCTCTTCCTATAAAACACGGAGTGAATAAAACTGGCAGGGATCATTTTGCTTTGAGTGGTTTTCAGATAAAAACACTTTCCACCCGACCTTACATAGCATAGGTATTATAATGGCCAGGGAGAAGTATACATTTTGTAGACCATTGCAGGAGTTGCTAAAATTGAAACCAGAAGTAAGTTACAAGTGGTGTGAGAGTGCTGCAGACAGGTCTTCCTCCAGTGTAGCTCAAGCAGGGACTGAAGACCCAGGATTGAGCTTAGCTGGAAACTGTGGGCCCGTGGGCATGGCCCCAGCGAATGCAAGGCTAAGACGTGTATAAATGCAGTGCTAGATTATTGTCATAGTTTGTCTTGACCTGTAACATGTTGTACGTGGTAAACCTTCATGCGTTAGGGAAGAAACAAGTCGCTTATACTAAAGGCTAAGGGACGTGCCAGGAAGGTGTACTGCCATGCATCTGTCTCATGGAGAGACTTTAGATCTCCTCTCAAAGAGGCTGATGTTGACTGCCATAGGATGTTGATTTGCTTAAACCATGAAAACCAAAACCAACGAGAGAGAATTGGTTTTGGTCCAATTTTTTTTTTTTTTTTTATTGGAAGCTTTCTCATTTCAAGTAGTTCATGGATTTAGAATCAGTAACTTTCGCTGAGATGCGAATTTGGGCTTTTCAGGAAGTACCATACTCCAAACTTCAATGGACAGAGGGATAATGAGCATACGGGTCCACTTCGGTGCTTGATGGAGCTAGGCAAAGTGTTCGCTTTGGCTTCTGACTCTTCCATGAGGAAAACCAGCCCTACTGTTGGCTGGGCTTCCACATGTCTGTTGAGCAAAAATTACTTATATCTGGGAAGTTTCTCATGTGAGAATGTAGAGATATGCTATTCCAGATGGGCTGATCAGAGTCTCTGGAGGGGCTGAATTCTCCATCAGTTACAGACAAATCTACAGTATCTCAAAGGTCCAGTTGTCCAAACAAGCTGAGAGCTTTATGCGGAGTGTCTCTAACGTGTTAAACTAAGTTGGCTATGCCTGTCATAAGTATCATCTTAAAATCTACAGACAAATCTTGTGTTGTATCTGCAGTTCTTCCATTTCCAGGAAACACCTTTAATTTAAATAGAAAAAGTCTGAGTAATAAAAGCAATCAAAATGCTGTAGTGAGGAATGCGCCATCCAGCTGCGATTGTGCAAAGTACCAATGTTTCCTTTTGCCCCTCCGAAGAAATTAAAGGAGTTACAGTCTTGTTTCAATTCAGCTAGGGTTCCCAAAGCTCGCTTTACCCATTTACCACCGTTACTGCTGCCGGCTGTAGGCGTTCAGCTGTATGCATATATAGAGGGAAGCGTTCAGCTGCCTGGGTTGTATTCATGGGCGACAGCTTGGGAGCACCTGAACTAGCCTGGCCTCAGCACAGTACCCGACCGAGCGGAGTTGTGCCAGTGCGTCTGGGAGCACAGGCCGAGCCTTTCAAAGGCATTGCTATTCCTGCTGGAGTCTTCACAGTGGTTTTGCCGTTACTCAGCTGCGTGCTGAACCAGCCAGCTTGTAGGACTGAGCAGTGAGTTTTCCCTTGGGGAAACTTCCCTGCCATTTCATTTGGAAAATAATAAAAATGAAACATGGAGATTTTCTCTGTAGCGGTGGATTTAGAAAAGAGGGAAACGACTGCAGTAGTGCTCTGTTAAATGCTCACTGCCACAGGGGAAGGGATGCTGCTGCTGCTAAATTTGGGGTGGATTAAAACTCCCTTGTAGTATAGGGCAGAGAATTTTCATTTGGAGCTTGGAGTCAATCCAAAACAGAAATGCAGAAATATAGATCAAGCTGAGATTCTGACAACTGCTCAATTCGGTCCTCCCATCCCCTCTCCCTGTACAAAAAAACAACGCAAATTTTGGTCTCAAGCCTTTGGTCTTGCTTTTCTTTTTGGCTGAGCACTCATTTCAGGTAAATGCTGTCAGACAAGCTTGTTCTATTTCTTGAAAACTTAAAAGTCCAGGGATTCATTTTATGAGATTTTTTTCTTCATTGCAGGCATCAGAGTTTAGACAAAGGGCCAGGAAATACCTGTTGGGTTTTTTAGTTACAAAAATATCTTAAATAAGGTCTTTTATACCCTCATAATCTTTATTTGTTGTTGGGCTTTTTTAATACCTTTCAGGATTTATTAGCTGTGTATACGGATAACACCCTAAAATCTGATAATCTGCAATATCTTTACTCAGGCTGTTGAGTTGATTGCACTTTACAAGAGTTTGTGACATCTTAAGTACTTCGTTGAAGCTACAGCTATAATAAGATTATTGTGAGGTTATTGGCATTAAATATAATAGTAGCCATACTGTTTTAAAATTATTGCGTATATTAGAAATGGGATAAAATGGATCATTGATTATGCTGGAATTTATTCACAGTTCTTTAAGACAGCACTGTGCCCAGATGAACTGGGAAAACCCCGATCTTCTTGCTGATAAGAAGCTGAGCTCCCATGAGTTTTGCACCACCAGAATCAGGCTCACAGAAATAGCCTGAGATAGGGAAATCAAAATATCGTTTAGGTTCGTAGCTGATCTGCCTCTCTCATGTAAGTGGGAGGTGGGCTCCAAATTCAAAGAAGCAGAGGGAAATACAGCAGTGATTTCCTCAAACTGTTTCCCAAATGACCACAGAGTCATGGGGGATTGGGCATTTTCCCCCAGTGATTTTCCTGGTCTGCTCTTCGAGATACGTTAGCTTGGCCTTGTTCGGCGTAGAAGAGCAATCTGGATTGAATGGTCTAAAACCTTTAAGATCAGCAAGAAATGAGCAAGCACAGATGGGAAATTGAGTCTGTCCTGTCACTAACTTTGAACAGGCAGTGTAAGATCTCAGAGATAAATGAGAAGGCTTAAGGGAAATGTGATGCTTAAAGGACTTTATTACTTACATTCTGTAGCACTGATTTTGATTAATAGCTCTCTAATGCTAGAAGCACCATATCCAGATCAGAAGGAGCTCCACACGCTGGAGCTATACGGGGCCCCGAGAGCTCAGTCTACGGGGCACAATCATAAGATAATTTGTGTGGTTGTGAAAAATGGGACGGCAGAAATGGGAAAGAGGGCAAAGGTGTTAAAAATGCGGGTATCTATTATCTGTTAGATCTGTCTCAGTTAGGATCAGCCATGGTGCATGCTGTGTGTTCAGAGGTGTTATTCTGGGTTGTTACCCTGGTGCGTCTGATTGGAGTTGAGTCTGGGGTGCTGAAGATTGTGCGTGTGATGTGATGCAGATTGAGCCGCTCCTTTGTGTGCCATGGCACAATCTCCCTAGCCCAGAAGGACCATCTGAGGCTGAGAGGTTATTTGACTCCTAGGGATGTACAGACTGTAACTTTGCCATCTACACTTGCTCTGTCACTCTGAAAAATCAGCCGTTTGGCTGGCAGGAGACATGAATTTCCCATTCATACCAGCTGGTGTAATGCAAGTTTCAGGACTATTTTAATTGGAGAGATCTGTGAAGGTGGCAATAGCAGTTGAAGCTTTATCAGTTTTTTCAGACTTCTAGGTAAATGAATTGTAGGATCTGTTTATGACCTTGACCTGAAGATGACCACTCTCTTTACAGCCTCAGCATAAGTCTTACCGGGACCTCGTGAGAAAAGCGTTATCCCCTTTCGGAGCAGAGCAAGCCGAGGGTTGTGACCCTGAGGTGTCACGCAAGCCAAATCCAGCTCTGCTCTCCCTGGCCACAGCCAGCCCAACTCCTGTGAGATTAACGAGCCAAATCCTGATCTCAGTTATATTTGTGGAGTTGTCCCATACTTGTCCTGAATAAATCCATCTCACCCTGTTCAGGAGAGCCAGCTAGGTTTTGGTCCCAATTAAGTCAATGGGACTGTTGCCATTGGCTGCAGTGGGTTTGAGTTTCATTTGCAGTTGAGAGCTTTCAGTTTAATTTAACTATTTCCTACTGGAGAATGCAGTACTGTTCCAAACCTGAAATAAAGATTTGGCATCTTCTAAACCAGGCAGCTCTCATCTAAAGGTGCATTGCATTTCCCATAAAGACTGCTGCAATATTTGGTTGGCCTGGATGCTTCCCTTTCATGCTGAATCAACGGCTCTAATGAAGCATGATGACAAAATATGAGGACTTCTATGTAATTATGGCAACGGCACCACCTGCCTCTAGTTAAGCTGCCAAAACATTTGGTCTAAAATGGTGCAATGAATAAGAAAAAAAAAATTATATCCAATATTTTGGCAACGCAACAAGAGGCTGGCTTTCCTCACATAATTAGCTTTAACAAAGTGTTGTTAATCTGATTTCTGATTAATAGACTATTTAATCTCATAGCAGTCTGACAAGACTCTGAGGTGCCTCTGGTTTAAGTTTCTACAAAAAAAACTAAGATTTCTAACAGTTTTAAGGGATACAATTATATGAGAAACATTAGATTTTCTTGTTACTTTCATTGTTCTTCATGAGAGCCCCAAAGGTTACATTCTCCGAATTCACTGAACTTTTAAGCCTTTCATTAAACTGGAAGCCAGAGGAAAAGCTAATTTTTTTCCTCTTCTTAATTCCTCCTACAGAGAAGTCACTGGTACGACTAACTGGGGGGAGGAGGGGTGCCCAGAAACCTTACAAGCTCTGCACATTCTAGAGCTGCTGGTCAGCTGGCAGAAAGCTCAGCTTTGTGGGCTGCTGTGATGCCCTGGGGTGTTTGGTGGCTAATGGTCTCCCCCTGGAAGTGCTTCTCGGGTTGGATTTAGTGACAATGAGGATGGGAATATAATGTGTAACAACAGCAAAGCAGCCCAACCGCTTTTTCAGGACTTGTGTAGCCATTTGGGTTTCAGAGCTGTTAATGTAACCTGGCATGTTAAATCAGACATGATCAACACTGTAAAAGAGCCAAGCATACCAACAGTACAGATGGGTGGCAGATAATGAAAGCAGCCGTGGCTGAGCAGTGTAAAACTGCTGATCAAACCACATCAATATATGGGACTTACATTTCTGAAAATCAGCATTTGAATATACCAGGATGAAAACAGGTAACTCTGTTTTCACTGTAGGTGCCAAACCTTTAAAAACAAGTTTTCAGCAGCTTTCTTGGGTCCTGCTCTGGCTCCCTTACATTTTCTCTGGGCATGATTTTTGCACTGCCTTGTGCCCCCTGTAAAAACGGGTGACTCCATGAAGTTGGGTGTACATAGTTTCTGCCAGCCACGGTGTTTTATGTCTGTTCTCATGCCCTGTTGGGTCTCTTTCCTGTAGCAGTGTCTGGGCTGGATTATCTACTCCCACTCCAGCTGCAACGTCTTGACTAGCTTTAAAATTCAGAGGAGTTTCAAAAAAGTCCAAGAACTTGGCAGCTCTCAGCTATTTGTAAAGATGACTGTTAATTCAAAAGATTTGTTTCAATTCTCTCAGCCTGAAGTAATGATAATGGCAGTGTTCTTGTATCTGGTATATTGCTGGGACAGCGGTGAGATTTTAGCATTTGAAAAAAGGCTTCCTGGTGCAGTTCCCTGCTCTGACAGCCCAGATTCGATGGCACGAATGATACTCCCTTTGTAGGTTAGACAACCTTTATATCTGTGTGCTCACACGCCCTTCAGAGTTGGGTGCAGAAGTCCAGTTGTTATCTCTGGGCTCCCTTTGTGCAAGCAGTAAGTTGGTTATGTAGTAAACCTTAACAGATTTGCTAAATAAAAATTTAGTTGAGTTGTACCATGACCCGCCAGGCGAGAGGCAGCAGTGTAAAACCACCTCCACATTCCACCTACTAACAGCACTTGAGATGTGGAGCATCCTCAATAAGTGCTTTCTGTACAGCTGCATGATAAGAAGAAAAGACGAGGGTCAGAGGTCTCATTTCATGCTGATAGAGTGCATGGATCAAAACCCCGATGTGGTGAGTATCCCACACGATCTGCTGAAGCAGCGGGAATACCCGGTTACTCACCACGCGCTGGGACTCCAGCCGACAATAAAAGCCAAGATCTCTATTAATTCTGAAATCTTGTCAATACGCCGCCCTGCTACTCCAAAACAACAGCAACAACCCTTAGGTGACCTCACGTCTCTTACACATTGGACTGGCAGATGAAATGCTTATGACTTTTTTTTCCTCCACTCTCTACCTTATTTATCAAATGTGTTTTCAGATGCAGATTTGGGAATACCCTGTGTTTACTTTTAAGTGCACTTGGTAAGATTTGTTTTCTTAAGAGCTGATCCAAGAACTGAACAAATGAGCTCCTGAGCCGGTCTGTAGAAGGAGATGGCTAGGGTCAGTTTAATGTTTTCCATGATTAAAGTACACACTGCTGAGTAAATACAGGGAGGAATTATGTATTATTTGACTAGCTGCTAATTACGGTAAGCTCTTCCTGACACTGCACTTTCTTTATAAAAGATGAAAGTCAGATCCCTCAAAATTCTCATATTTAGTTCCTTTGGAGAAAATGGTCTGGTAAATAAAACAAGTATTACTGCTCTAGTTTGTATCATGCTGCTTTTGCATGCTAATCCGCAGTTCCCCTGAGATAATTTGACAAGAAGGCTATTAATGCAAATTTAAGCGTGACCTAGAAAGGATTTATTTTTCATGTACCACATTGATTCTCTGCTATTGTTATTTGTTTTCCTTTGTTTTAAACTGCTTAGTGTTTCGGGGTTGCCTTCCCTTCTTTTTCTTTCCTCCTTTTTTTTTTTTAAAATCTCATGACCATAGTAGCATAATTCACCTCAAAGGAAATATGTCACTTTCAAATAAAATGCTCAAGTAAGATATGAATATGTTGCATGTAAAGAATGGAGTTTATCCGGCAAACACTAGGTATAGTTTGGAAAAACTGTCTTTGTAGGCAATTAAGACAAGTTGACTTTAATTCCTTTTATTTTACTGGAGAATTTGTGTGCAAATTTGCATTACAGATACCTGAGCTTTCCCAACAGATGTGGTCTCAAAGCCCTCCGTTGTCCAACCGTGCCAACTGGCCAGCAGAATTAAATAAATGCTAACCAACCCCAAACTATTGCAGATAGCGGGATTACACATTCTTTTTCCACTTGCTCAATTTTGTTTCTGTAATTTCTAGGCATAACATGATTTTGAGGCACTCTAGTTCTGACATTCACGTGAGAGATCTAATGTAGAAACAAGCAAGGAACAAAACCAAACACTTGAGAATCTCAACACTTCTGGGTTTGGTTATACATTGTAAAGACTAAAAAGGTCCCAGTTATCTGCCTCCTTTTAGCCGTTTTCAGGTCACTTGAGGGCTCTTACTATTTTTGTAATATAATATATATGGAAATAAAGTATGCAGCCTTTCCCAAAGGGATCTCAAAGCTCTGTGACATCTTCTTTCACTAAGCCCTTGAAAAATACGCCATTGCTCATAGTCAAGAGAAATAAATCTAGCTGGTTTCCAGCTAAGATGTGGCCTGTTAGTATGTGTCGGTACAAACCTCTGTGTGAGCCTGTGAGGTTTTTCCCCCTTGGACTGGTAATGGTAGAAGAAAAACGGTTACTTTCCTTTTAGCTCCTGAGTGGGCTGGAGGTTATTGCTGATGGTGGCACTGAGAATGCACACAAGGGCACACACACAATTCGCTTCTGGGTTAGTTAATATTTTTCTCTTTTAGGTCGATACATCTGCCTTATATTCGGCTGAAGAGAATGCAAAATACTTCCTCATGTGGTGCAATGGGGACAGTGAGCAGTCCTGAGGCGGAGGGAAGTTAAATGACTTGAGGATACCGAGTAATTGAAGCAAAGGCAGATCGAGGTGCGAGCTCCACCGGAGCCAGGGCTTCGCCGCCAGCGCTCCCGCTCCTGCCCTGCCCGGGGAGCCGCGCCAGGAGCGGGGCCGCCCGGCAGCAAGCTCTTGCTGACACCGCGCCAGCTTCTGCTGCCGGAAAACGCATCCAGCGTCCAGCCCGCTTGACCCCCTGTCTGAGCAACTTGTTTTGCCATTTGTCACTGCCAAATGTTTCTTTATTCTGCCTCAGTCACTTGGTTTGCCACTCATTTGACTCCCTGCATAATTAACTTTGCCAGCCAATTGACTCGCTGTGTAATTATCTTCGCCAGTCACTTTGGTCTCTGCATATTAATCACGGTGTCTAACGGGCCTCGGGGCAGGCTGCAGCTCGGAGGGGCCGGCAGCAGGTGCCGGCCAGCGCTCACACCCACCGGGCACTGCCCGGCGCGGGGGGAGAGCCCGAGGGCCGCCGGCGCAGACGAGACCTCGCTGGGCTGGGACCGCAGCACGGCCAGGACAGCTGCAGAGACACGCTGCCACTTGCTGCTTCTCTTCCCTGACCTGAATTTAACTCCGCTTCCCAGCAGTGCCCCCCTCCAGCCCTCCCCCTCCTTATTTAATTGCTCTCATTTCATATCACGTCTGTCCGTCTTTGTTGGCTTCGCTGACACGCTTCCCCGTGTGCTTTACCACACTCTGGTTGTGCAGACTAGCCCTCCACTCCCCAAATGACCTGCAAGGCATCCACAAATTCTTTGTTCAGCTTCAAGTGGGGGGCTGTTTTTGCAAGATGCCTTGGAAAAATTATCTGACTTAGAGTGACAAGTGTGAAGAGCAGTTGCAGACAGTTTATACATCCTCCTCATGGAAAATAAACCTGTTAGTGTATGCCATATGCTACAAAGAAGTGGCTCTCGGCCACGCAGCTGAAACACTAGAGCCTTTCCTTGACTCTTTGTCTGCTCGTCTATTTGTCTTCAAAGCAGGAGCCCCTTACAGCTGACGCTTCTCCTTCTGTCCTGTTTGCCAAATAGCTGTGGACTTTGTAAATAATGTAGACAAAAGTTTTGGATGTTGTTGGGAATAAATAATGTAATGCTTAGATTTATCATCTAATCACAGAATAATGTACTTTGGAAAATGATCTTGCCTGCCTGCCTACCATTCAGAGATGTTTGGTTTTCTCCATTGGTGCACTTTGCCTTTAAAATCTCTCTAGCCTGTGCTTTGCTCTTCCCCTTCTGCCCAACTTCAGTCTAGCCCCTGTATTGCTTAATCAAATTCTGTACAACTTCATTCCCCGTCGGATATGCTTCACCTCTAAAAACACAGTCTGGTACCAAAACCAAACAGACTTCCAATCTAATTTTCCCTGATGGTGTTTTCTAGTTTGTCCGGACAGATAAAATCTATTACTAGGATTTTGGCCTTTCTGTATCCTTTTATATTGACTGGTTATTTCATAGTCCAGTTATTCTCCTTGCTTAGAGGATGTATAACAAATTCTTGTAAAGAGCTTTTTAAAATTTTCTCCCATTGCTCGATATTTTACATTTGTACGTAACCAACAATGTCTCGCAGAGCTTATTTTTCTGCAGTATCAAGGAAGATAAATCCCCAAATGCATTTCTGAGATACAAAGGCACAAGTCTATACTGTGCAATCAAGTGTGATGTTGTTATCTCACCTCATTTTGGTTGAGGGGGCTCCACAAACAGGAGCTCTCCAGCTCCTGCAGTTAGTATGGCACTAACGTGAGGTGCTTTTGCACAGCCGGGGCTGTGCTCAGTGCAGGCTTGCTCGGGGCTCGCCATGGACCTCGGCACGGTGCACCATTGGGTATTACTGACGTGAGTATTTTGGTCATGTCAAGGGGAGGCAAGTATTCCCCCTCCTCCCAACTTGTCTTTCAGTCTCCAGCTTTTACATTCCCTGACATGTTCCTTGGAGAGCCTGGATTATTGTTGGTAGTGGTTTTGTTTTGCAAGAGTATGAGTTCGTTGGCTGACTAACGCACAGACAAATCATCTGTCCTGGCTTGGTCTTCCTGTAACTTCCTTGTAACAAAAGGAAAAGGAATGATCACATCTCAGCTGTCCTGCACTCTCACGCCTGCGTTTCAGTCTGGGGCAAGATAAGGGCACTCTGCTGGGAAGAGATCTGAAGTTCACAATCTGGAATTTTTCTTCTGAGGTTTAATAATTTTTTTCTTCTTCAGAAAAAATGAGTTAATGTGTGAAGTATGACTGCTGTTTATTTTTTTTTTTTCCCCTGAAGCGTCTCTGCTCTGCCTCTCCCGACAGCTTTGAGCTGCAATAAACCCACTCAGAAATGCACCAAGAGCTAGTTGGGACTGGTGCGGACAGTGCGGCTGCTGAAATTCGATTTCGGCACAGGAAGTGACATGACTGGAGCAAATTCCTCAGCTTGACATTTAAGAGTAAATATAACATCATTGGTGGCTTGGCTGGGGCTGTTGTTGTTTTGGACTAGGCTTGGGTCAGTGTGAAACACAGCAACAGAGGGGATGTACTAATGCAGCCTCATGTTGTCTGCTCAGCTGGAGAGAATTCGGGGGACAACTTTGCATTTTCCCCTGGTCAGTCCCTACCTTTGTGGATGTACAAACCCGAGGCTCCATGCACAGGGAACTCCAACAGAAAGGAGGAAAGAAACAGTCCTTGCAACGAGCTCTAGCTAAAGATTAACTTTGCTGACTAATTGAATGCTGGGAATGAAAAATGTTAAAACAAATATACTAAAGAATTGGGCTGTATTTTTCCTCTCCATCTGCTGCTGGTGGGCTGTGTTGCCACCTGTCTGGGCCAGCATCTTTGGATATTAAATAAACCCGGTCTCCTTCTGTGATACAGCACAGAGAAGTTAATTCAGCTTTATTAGAAAAGTCTACAGCATAAAGCAAGCCAATAATAGCATTGAGAGTGTGTCCTTCAAGTTATATTTCACACCCACCTAGTACATGGAGATAACAATGTTTACTATCACTTTGTAAGTATAACTCTCTGGATGACTAAATCAGAAAGTAATGAAATGCAGCTGCCTGCTGTATTTCTGTTTTCTCTTTTATTTATCCATCTTTCTGTAAAAGAGCCTAGGGGCCGCGATGCCCTCCCATGGGAAAAGCAGGAGTAGGTTCCCCTCTGGGGAAAGCCTACCCTGTGGGTCTGGCTGCCCTGCTGCAGCTGGGGAGATGTGGGGGCACGGACTGCTGCTGCCAGGGGATTTCAGCTTCAGTGATGGAGTAGGTTTGGTTTGGGACCTCTAGTTTAGCCTCTTCACTGTTGTCTGAACTTCTGGAACATCATTCCAGGAAAAAAAGTTACTGGAATCGTCTCATAGTGAGGATGTGAAGCAGCAAAGAGGTGGTTAGGAGCAGCTCACACCTGCTGTGTTGGGTTCCCGTCGTGCAGCCAGAAGCGCCGGCAGCAGAGCCTGCATCAGAGCGCAGGTACCCGGAGGAGAGACTGGGGAACGCAGCGACTGCTCTTGTGGGCAGTCCTGGGGTGGTGATGAGGTGCTCTGCGGAGGTGTGTCAGGAACTAACTTTACATTCAAGACCAAATGTTACCACTAATCCACATGGCGTTACAGACGGTGCTGGTGGGATGCCAGTTCAGAACAGAGCTTGCCGGGAAGGGACCCTTTGGCTGCAGGACACGTTGCCACAAGGGGTCAAAGTGATATCAAACCCTGACACCCTCCAACTCAGTGCAAGCTCTCTCTCTTTGCCAAAGCTGACCTGCAGTGATGACTGATTGTCAGAAGCAAGGGAGAAAAAAAAGAGACAACAGTGGAGGAAGGGGGACAGGGATGCTGTTAGAAATCATTGGCCTTTTAAGACCTCCTTTAAAGTCTCTCTATTATTGCGGAGATGAGCTTGCTATAAACTCCTGAATGGACAGACAGAGCCTGAGATGCAAGAGAATGGGTCTAAGACAGTTTTCTATTATCTGGGAGATTTCTGTCTTAATAGAAGCTTTCAGAGCCAGCATGAGAGTTGAGCTCTAAAATTATGCCCCCGCAGGAACAGAGTGTGTTCTGATGGAAAAGGCAAATAAATTGTGTTTTGCGATATGATACTGGACACACACAGTATTATTCTGCTGGTTCTTAAGTCACACAGACTCCATCACAGACAGCGAGCCTAAATGTCTTCTGTGGCAAAAATAAAAATCACTTTCTGTTCTCACTAAGAAAATACTTTGCTCCTACACTGTAATACCTGGTCAAGGTGGCTGCTCTGTTCATCTTGCAGAGCTCTGCAGAGAGTTTTCCTCTCCTCTGTGTTGCTGAGCCTTTTCTACTCTTGTGCACACATTTTTCTTTTAATTTTTCTTTTGACAGTATCTATTATCTCAACCTGTAGGTGTGAAATTAACGTTTACATTATTTGAACCAGTTAAAACTAATTAAAGTAAACTGTCACCTTGGAGGCTGGGCTAAAATGGAGAAAAGTCCATGCCCCAGTACACACACACGTACAGCCACCTGCCTGTCACGCAGGAGGATCAAATGGCAACGAATCATTACGTCAGGTTAGCCCAAGTTCTGCTACCCTGGTGCTCCTATGTCCTGCAATTTCAGTCATCGGAACAGAACTCTCTCCACATTCAAACCTGTGGTTTGCAAAATAGGTTTTGTACTTTCAGTCTAGCCACTACTTTGTTTACTTTACTACTTTCTTTAGTCACCGCTTCTGGGTGGTGTCTCCTTCGGGGACGCTAGCCACAGCTTCCATTATTGGCTGCACCATTTATCGTAATTCCACATTATTTCCTTTTCTGCCAATGGTAATCACGCAAGAGCAATGGATTATTTACCTCCTTTCAGGTTAAATATGATCTATATATTTCAGCCCAGCTTGATAGCTCTTACATTAACAGTGCATTTCTGTTTGAAGATTTTAATTGGATGTATGTTCCAATAATTCCTACAACAATATTTATTTTTCTGCCAAAACCCAGGATTCAATAAAGAGCCTGCCTTTGTGTTTTACAGGTTTTTAAAGAGAAAGAATCTAAGTAACAATTTTTGGTGTTACGCTTTTTTTTTTTTTTTTAAATCTGCAATTAAGGCAATGTAATTACTTTTCACCTTGTCTTCTGTTTGCTTTTTGCATTCCACTTCTGTGCTTGGGGTATGAATCATGTTTTATTTCATGACTGGAGAGCAGGCATGGGTGTGCTGCTGATTCTGTGTCTGGTCTATATTTTTGGTAGAGACACTCAGCTGCTACAAATCAACAAAGGAGTCAATGAAGCCAGGTTGGTTTAGATGAGCAAAGGATGTAACCTTTGATCTTCTGCAAAAGAAAGCCCTTGACCCTACCCCTTTGAAAAATCTAATTTAAAACAAAAAGTACATGACTGTCAATCAAACACTTTCTGTTCTTCTCCTGGTGAGGGTTTGCTCTTACAGGCTTTTTTCCGCCTCCTAGGAATGCAGCTGATAGAATTCAGATAAAAACCTGATACCTAAGAAAGACCCTTCAGCAAAATGTTTGTCCAGCAGTGTTAGAACTTGCCCCTGGATAATGAGTTAGATCCACCTTTATCATTCTCTTCCAACTCTCACGCAATTAAGCAGCTGATTCCAGCGTTCACTGAAACTTACTGATGATTATCAGCCTGTATCTGCTCCTGCTGACAATTTTACACTGGTGGAGCAGCGTGGGCTTAGGCCCATCTCTTGCGGGTTACCTGCCTGCGTTGAGTACTTCCCTTCAAACCTCGTGCTGTATCACTGATGCAATAACTTTGTAGGCTCAGCTGAGCTTTCCCTCAGACCTGCTCTCTAATTAACCACTGCTTTAAGTTCTTATCAGCAGATTAACTTACTGCAGAAACATTCTGCATTTCCATAACTTCCAAGGCACATAGGAACATGGCTTCTGTCATCGTGCCACAACCTTGGCATTACTCAACATGCCAGCTGAAGTCTTAGAAGTTTTCCAGACCTTTTAATCTTTACTCCTCGCTTAATATTGTTCCCTTCAAATAGATGTCATTCCACCCACAGACACTTTGCCCCATGGGGATCTAAAGCAGCTGGGTTGAGTAAAGACCCATTTCACACATGGAGGAAAACACAAGAAAGAGAAGGACTCTAAATATAAGCCTCCATTTAGGAGGACAATAAAGCCCATGCTTAAATCCATTCCAGTTGTAATTATTGGTGTTATGAGAGCTATAGAAACTATAGCATTATTTGTACTTGGTGTTGTACAAATATATAACGAGGAGGAAGTGTTGTGTCCTGAAAGACTGCCTAGCAATGTAAGAATAAAGTCAACAGGGAGATCCAAGCAACAGACGGAAGTATGGGAAACTTGACAAAACCTTTATCTACAGAGGGATTCACTGGCCAAAACAAATTACCTGTTGAACAGCGCTGTGATTTCTGTGGGTATTGTGGCATATCCTCAGCCCAAAGCACATATTTAAGTCTAATTGAAGAAATTAAAGTTTAGCACGTGCTTCAGTGCTTTGCTGAATCAGGGCCCTAATGCTGCCACCAGCCATTTTAACGCCAGACGGAGATGAGCTAAAGAATGTGTCAGATATCAGTGAAATTCCTTAGTGGCTCCAAAATTGGGTACGTTGTGTCCAGCCAGAAGAACTGAAGCCCCTTTCTGTACTGTGATTTTCAACTCTGATTAAACCATCTCAACATACATTCCCGAGGCCACTGATGTAATAGATTCCTTCCAGAGAAAACAGCATAAAGCAACGCTGCCAGGAAATGGGAGCCCTCACACTCGGTGCCTGTATTTATTGTAAATATCCTGACTGAAGTCTTTTGTGCGGTAGTTTGAGAAGAAGCTTGTTGTTGTCACCCTCCTCAACTGCACCATTGTCCAAGTGTGGAAAGAAATTGGGATCTCATCTGTGGTGAAAAAAATCCATCTTAGAAAAAGAGACAAAATACATTAAGGGCAAAAATAGCCTGAAAACGAGTTTGCAGTGAGAAAGTAAGTTTCCTGGAGGTCTTGTCAGAATAATCTTCATCAACAAAGGGCTCCTAAATGCTATGGGATTTTAGCTTTTTTTTTTTTTTCCCCTGTAATAATAGCTTCAGTACATCAATGCTCATTTCCCAAAAGTGATGCTCTCCCTGACCGTATGGTCGCAACATGACCTTCAGCTCCTTGCTTCAAAGAAATTCAGCAGCTTTGCAGCTTTCTGTGGAAGGAGCCAGCTCACCTCACTCTTAGGCATTTCCCAGAAGCCGCAAAATTCAAGAGGAGTTTTGCAACTGAGCAGGATAAAACTCCCTGAGTGTCTGTGCTAGGCACTCTACCATGACTGTACCACAGGCTCAAGAGCTCTTCTGCTGGAATCGACAAGCCCCTTGTCTCAGTACTCCACATGTGCAAAGCTCCTTTATGAATTATTAAGCAACTAAAATACACACAAAAGAAGCAGCCAGTTTGTTGGCATACTAATAGTATTAAGTGTCATTATACTGTTAAGCGTCAAAGATACCGAGCTTGGACCAGAGTTCTGCCCAGCTGAAACCAGTCAGTGACTGCAGGCTAAGGCATCTGGGCAGGCCAGCACTGACCAGAGGTGCACATCTGCTCTCTGTGCCTGGCTGTGAGCATACAGCCGTACCTCTGTGTAAGAGAGCATCCACAGCTACTTTCAAGCTACTACTGAAACTTGTGGGTCTTCCTATAGACCTGACCGCTTGCCAAATTCTCATTAAGATGTCAGAGCTGAAGACAGAGATTGTCATGTAAAATGAGGGGCAAGGATGGGGCTTAGACCCGCCACGAGGGGCTCCAGCCATTGTCCCTGCGGGCAACTGGAGATGCTGCTCCTGGGATGGTAACTCCTGTCGTGGCTGTGGACCAGCGGCACCTGCCCTGTGACTGCTGACAGGCCTCGCTTGGTAAAAATTATCACAACGCTAACAAAAGAGCACAGCTATTTAGCGAAATTGAGAGTGGAATATCTGAGTGAAATCACATGGCTTACTGGGTGTGCCTTTCAATTTTTGATAAATCCCTCAGTGAAAATATAGGCAATGTGTCACCATAGGTACCTTTCTAATTAAACTGAGAACTATACCACATCTATTCCTCAACGTCCAGTGCTCTTTCTCCTGGGTGCAATTCGCAGTGCTGGGTTTGATCTATGAGCTCCGTGTGCGGCTTGGTTAACAGCTGCCTCAGAGCACGCTCCTTTCTCCTCCAGCCATTACAGCAGCAGAGACGGAGGGGACGCTGTGTCAATGACTTCCTGAAGCCAAACTGCCGACAGAGATTTGGGCAGTTCTGTCTTACTGGAATTAACTCCCCTGTTGAGCCAATAAAACGTGTATGTTGAAGTTAGCAGAGAGTATAACACTAAGCAGCGTGAGTGAGAATCAAGAGGCTGCAAGGAACTAAGGACTAAGGAAATGAAGCTGGAGACTGTCAGAGGACACCTTTCCTTTCACAAAAAAGTACGGAGTGAGTCAGCTGCTGCTGAAGGAAATATACCTCTTTGCCACCGTTTTTTTCTTTCTATCTGAGTATCACATCTACATGTCAAGTGATGATGAGCGACAACCCTACCCTTCCTTCTACAGCCTGCTGGCAACATAGGCGTTGTGGCTTGGTTGCCTAGAGAGACAGAAGTGATGAGGATGTGGAATGTCTGAGGACCGGAGGCCTCTTCTCTCTGGATTCCTTCCATGGCGTTTTACAGACTCTACCATCATCTTCCCTTGCCCATGGGAGATGAGTTATGATGTGGCAGAGAACGATGCTGTCACACAGCTGGGTGAAGCTCAAGGGTTGCACCCTTGTGTGCAAATACCAAAAAGTCTTTTTTCAGGAAGGCAGAAATAAGGAGGGACTGGGAAACCAACTCAAAATATTCCTGGGTTTTTGTGGTTTTGTGATGTTTCTTCATTGTCCCAGGTGTCTCATTAAAAATGAATTAAAATGAGACAATTAGCTGCTACTGAGAATTTACAATGCTGCTGCATCGAAGTACTTTGGAGTACTTACTAAATAACAGCTGAGTAATTGGTACCTATCTCTACTGTCTGTCACGAAGACAATGGACATGGCGAGGGTCCTGGAGAGATATAATCTTTATTGAAGAAAGGAAATGAATGTTTAAACAGGCTAATTATAAACAACATATATAAATTAATATGATTAGCAGTAGCTTGACTGGGTTTTTTTCATTGCTTTTTTTTTTCCTGCTTCCTTCCACATAGTTTTCTTCTGGTTGGCTGTAGAATGGGTTCCTTGGTGATCAAATAAGAAAAGGCAGAAATAATATTCCTTTCACAAAACCACGGTCAAAAGGCCCTTGTGCTTCTTAAAGATGGAAAATGTGGATACATGTCATCTGCACGCCACTGCCTGACAGTGGTTGCAGGACAGCTGCAGCTTCTTCCATACGTCCCCTCTAACCTTGCTGCTTCTCCTGTTACTTCTCGAGCAGAATTCAGGTCTTGACTACTGTCAGGACCAAAATTACGAAGTCCAACATTTCCCACGTCAAAGCTACCGCGCGTGCACAGCCAGCCCTTGTGTGTGGTGCACCCACATGCTGCCGGGGTCCCCGCGGGCACACGCCTGTTTGATCCCTGCCGGCAGAGCCGCCAGCCCGGACTGCAGGGCGTCTGCCAGCTCTCTGCTTCGGGTGGTGATTTACTGCCTTCCATGTGGGCAGCATGGTACGGCTGCTTCGGCCTCCCCAGCTCTCTGCTTCGGGGCGGTGGGATTTCACCCCAGGGAAAGGAGGAAAGAAGCAAGAAAAGCAGAAAGGCAGGAGAGTGGCAGGAGAGAAATTCCGATTAACTCTTTTTCACAGACTACGTTTTTATTTGAGACTACACGAATTCCAGTTTTCATAACAATGCATTTTTCCTTTGACAAGTGCTTATTTCATTTCGTATAGTTGTCTAAATAGTTATCACACTGCTAATGTTTCCAGCCAGAAATTACTCCCCAATGTGCCAGATCCAGACCTTCCAGTAATTTGTGTATGTAAATTCAGATTATGATTATGTTCACATGTAATACTACAGGTAACAAAATGAAAGGGCAGATACAAACTATCTGCATAAAAATTTGCATAAAATATTCACATATAGAAACCTAATTTTTCTTGTTTGGATAAATGTCTGAACATGTAAGATCTATCAGTCAATCTCACTTGTACCCATACAGCTCAGAAGCGTGTCAAATTTATTGAGTGAGTCCTAACATCATCTTCCAGTAGTTCATAAAATATGATCACTGCTAGGAGCTGATCAGAATTCAGAACTGTATGATCATTTGGTTGCTACTCTGGGTCTAAAATGGCTTTTTTTTTTCCTTCTTATGAATTTTTCTCATTTAACAGTCAACTAAACTATAGTGATCTGGGAATTAGCAGCTGAGGACTGTTCAGCACTGCAGGATGCTTAATGCAATTAGCAAAGTTAATAAAACGTTGGACAGGTGCCTTATACCGGGGTAAAAAAGGCGTTGTTCTTATTTGCTCAGTATCAAACAGTTACGTTACCTTGTTTCTTTTAAGAAAACATTTATTCTTAAAATGGAATGAAATAAAGAACAAAATCAATGATGGACCTGTTATTGGTTGAATTCTGTAGTAAGCTTCCTTGTTTTGTACTTCCAGGAGAACAGCTTCAGGAAACAACACGTACCTACCTGCAGAGGGGCACAGAAACAAAAGGTACACTGAAATGGGCAAAGCCTGAAGAAGATTACCCTGGAATATCCAAGGAACAAGTTGAAGCCAGCTCTGAACCATCTACCTTTAATAACGGGTGGAGGACGGGAAATATAACAGAGGTCAGGGAGAAGTAAGTATACCGTTTCTCCTCTTTTTGACAAAGCTGATCCTTGGAAATCACACGCTTACCAGCTTAACACCTGGAAAGATGGCAGAAAAATGGAGTCAATGAGAGACAGCTGAAAACTACTGATCTGTAGAACTGGGGGGAGAAGACTCCTGCTGAAAGGTCCATGAAGCATAAGAAAAACAAGGATGTTGCCAATAAGGTAAGTGTGCGAGTTTACTTGTATCTTCACTCAAGAGCTCACAAACTGGAGGACTCCCCCATTTAGGGTGAATGTTTTCCTGCATCTGTCCTTGAGGGAAAACTAAACTAGGTAATTCTCTGAAGTTATTTCTGTGTTGGTTTTAGAGGAAGATTGGGAAGTCTGAGTGAGAGCCTGTAATTATGATGGGTCTTTAAAATAAAAAAAACCTTAACATTTAGAGAAAAGACCTTAAGAGAGAAATTACGGAGTCAGTCTGTCAGGCTGCCTGTCCTCTGGTTCAAGCCATGTTGTTCCAGGTTGTGTTGATTTTGTGTTTCATTCACCTCTTCTATATTTATATCCTTCTAAGAAAAGATTCTACCGTGGCTGAAGTGAAACTGGAGGAAAGGATAGTCTCAGCTCCTTCATCCCTGTCCTGCCTCCTAAGCCATCTGCTGCTGCAGCAGCATCTGTGCTCAAGGAATGCGCACAGCTGCCTCTGACATTACACCTTCCCCTGCCTTCTCTCCCTGGGGATCCCAACTGAATCAAGAACAGAAAGCAGGCACATGAAAAATAGTGTCTGGAAGACACAGCATCACTTATCTCTCTGTGATCATGTGGCTTCCCTGTCTTCTGAGCAACCATCAGGGTATTAGAGGGTGAGCAAAACCCCAAAGGGGCCCAGTCCAAGGCAAACGAAGGACGCCCCGTGCCATGCGCAGCTTGTGAACCCCCCGTCTCCTTGTGTCCCTCAGAAATCTGCAGAGCACAGTTGCAAAACCAAGGAGCTGAGGAAAAGGCTGAGGAAAAGGTTGCTGCTGAGGAAAAGGCAGAGATCCTTGTGCGGAGGGCTGGTGTCTGTGTACGCAGTCCAGCGTGTCTCTAGCTGTCTTTAAGCTGGGCCTGCAGAGCCACCCTCTTGGAGCTGAGCTTGCCTGGCTGGAGGGCTAGCTTGTTCCAGAGGAAAAACCTGCACGGGGACAGGCTTGGAGCATGGCTTGAGGCCAGAATTAATGCTGATGTAGCCTCAGTCTCTGGGTCAAGCTATCCCTTTACCCTTTGCATAGGTACGAAATGATTCTCAGCCCACAGGGGTCATCTTGGTACCACTGGTAAATATAAAATGGGAGCGTGACTTATCATTGTGGGCTTGGGCTGAGAAGTTGGTCATTGCTTGAAAGGACTGTAGTCGCTGGCCTTCACTTAAAACAAAAAGAAGTTAACAGAAGGTGGGGGCTGAGATCCTGGCCTGTGCAAGAGGAGCGGGCAGGACATGCTCTCTTTTGGGCATGGGGGAGCTCACTTCCAACCTGCATTTTGTGTTAACACGCAGGAATGCCCAACCCCTTAGACACTGCCCAGGCTGACGTATGGAGAGAGGTACCGATGTGCAGGCTGTCTGCTGCTTCCCTCTGTAACCCTGGGCTAGGAGAATTCCCTAGTCCTGCTTATCTGAAGTATTTACACTCCTCATAGTGCCCAAGTGTCAGCAGGCATGGCACAGCCACATTTCAGCTTTGAGTCATCGGGTGAAAGAAGTCTGGTCTGGGGCCTGTAGTGACTAGAAATCATTACCTTGCGTTGGCTGCTTGTCCTCTGCAAGATGAATTTGTGGGCTTGATCCATTTTCCCCACATACATGCATAAAACGCCCACACATCTGGCTTGTATTAGCGTGTCCTCATTGGCAATTTCTCTGGAGATGAACCAAGCTGGGGAGAACTGGAGTGTTTTAACCAGCTGCAGCTCACCTGGCGCGTTGAGAGCACAGGTATAGCGAAGGAGCAGCAGAGGAGGGGTGCTGGTCCTGCTCATCGGGCAGGACATCCTCTGTTGCCTTCCTCAAGCGGTGCTGTGCTCCTGGTCACTAAGGTGGTCCTTCCCCAACATTTGCGATAACCTTTCATTTGTATAACAGGGATGTTTTTTTCTCCCTTCCCACAAGTGGCCCAGTCATTTTGCTTTCTAAGGACAAGCACTTTAAGAAATAAGTAAATAAACGTCGCCCCTTATTTTCACCTGCTGTGAGCCAAAAGCTTCCACTGAGATCAGAGGTCTCTAAACGCAGGGCTCACAGCACCGGGGGGCCCGGGCATGCGGGGGCCCCTCCCGCAGGCTGCGGGCCCTTAGGGCGGGATCCGGCCGCGGTCGCAGCGGGAGGCCCCGGGTCTCCGCCGCCGCGGAGCGAGGGGGAGGGGCCGCACGGCAGCCGCACGGGGGGATTTCGATCAGCACGACTGCCAAAGCCAATTATCAGGAAGAGGACGATATAATTATATTAGGGAACATCTGTACTTCATTAAAAGCCCTCGCGGGGCGGATTCACGCCCGGCCACGTTATGCACAGGCGCTTCCAGCCGCGCCTCGCCCCCCCCTTACCGCGCACGGCTGCGGGCGCCGCCGCTCCGGGCGCAGCCGGCCCCGCTCCGGCAGCTGCACCGCCCCGGGGCCGCGCCCGGCTCCGGGCCGCGCCGCGCCGCCCCCCGGGCGGCTGCACCTGCCCCCGCGGCCGGGCCGCCCCTCCCGCCGCAGCCGGTTCCATCCCGGGCGCGGCGGGCAGGCGGCGCTCTGCGGCCGGGCTGCGCCGGGGCTCCGGGGCGGCGCGGCGCGGTCTCCTCTTCCTCCTCCTCCTCCTCCTCCTCCTCCGCGGCGGCAGCAGCGGGCAGATGCGGCGGATCCTGGGGCGGCTCTCGCCCGCAGCGGGCTCCCGTCCCCCCGCCGCCCCCATGGACGGCAGCGGGGGCAGCAGGCGCGCGTAGCTCGGTGAGTCCCGCCGGGCCGGTCCCGGTCCCGTCCCCTCCCCCAGCACCCTGCCCGCCGGCAGCCCGCACCGCGCTGCCGCAGCCGGGGATGCTGCCTCCCTCTGCCGCGCTCCTCCGTCTCCTTCCCTCCGCGGACAAATCTCCCCTCCCCGGCGCCCCACGCGTGTTGGCGGCGGGAGCCCGGCTGGCGGCGGCGCTGGGCTGCGGGGACCGGCTCGCCGCCCGGCTCTGCCACCTGCTCCCTGCGGCGCCGGCTGCCTTCGGGGGCTGCGGGAGCGTCGCCGCTGCGGGCTGGTCGCTCCTGCCGGGATGGGGTTTGGGGCAGCGCTCCCTGGTCCTGTCGCGGCGAGCGTCCTGCTTTCCTCCCCGTTAGGAGTCCTGGGCTGCGGGGGGTGCGGCTGGACTCCCAAACATTTGTTTTGGGGTAGGACTTCAGCAATATCAATCTTGGAGTTGTTTTCTTTCAGCTAAATTTAATTTAAACTGACTCAGCAGTTGTAAGAAGCTCAGGGAAAAATGTCAGTTTAAGGATTGTTTTCTTTACCTTGGGTTTAAAGATCTCTCTCTGTATATCCCGTAATGATTTCTTGTTGTAAAATAATTTTGTTGTGCTTTATTTACTCCTGGAATTTAACAGCCCTCCCAGACAGACAGCCTTGTTAGAGGCTGAAATAATCAGCTCCAAGGCACAGGCAGTGCCCTTGGTTGTAACAGGTGCAATGTGCATATTCTTATGAACAATGAAATGGTTTCAGCATTCAGGTTTATTTGTATGCTCTGCATTTCTGTGACTCTGAAGAAATTGTCATGCTATGTTATGTCAAAGATGTGCTTACAGCGTGAGTGTGTCCATAGTACCTAATTAACAGGACATGGGAGCAGCTGCACAGACCCCGTCCGTCAGTGATGGCTTTAATACCCAGGGTATTCCTGGGTGACACCGCATAGCTTGGGGTGTTTTGGTGTCTTGTGTGAGGACCTGCACTGGTCCCTCAGCGATGCTGTGGCACAGCATGAAACACTGGGAGATGAAGGGGAAAAGAGGAGTGCAGAGGAGGAACCATTTGTGCTTGGATTGTATTCTCTAGACTTGATGGTCCTTTAATACAGTTCCCTGCCTCTGTGTTTTCTGAGTAGAGTGGTGGTGGCACATCTTGTGTTGTTACTGAAACCTAAAATACTGACACTTACATTCCACAGAAGAAGTTTTCTGGGCAGGTATTTCATAGATAAAAAGATTGTCATTGTTTTAGTAGCTTCATGGGCTCCTTATTTAAGGCAAAAATCCAGAGTGACACCACATTGGTAATTCAGGAGTCATTCAGGAGTTAGAGCTGTAGATCAGAAGGAAATTAGACTGGAATTTAATTCTTACTCTCAAGCCAATATAGCACAAAAGGTGTATTCTGGCAGTCCTTACCCAGGTTCAGCTCCTGCTGAGGGATACCTGTGCTCTGTGGTGCAGCCAGTGGCACCTCCTGCCTGGAGGTGTCTCTGCCCTCCTCGCCACTGAAAGGTGCACTTTGCTGGCGCTCTGCTTTCCAGGACTCTTTAAATCTCACTTATTTTGTTAGGGATGGGAGGAGGGTGTAGGATGGGGAAGGGTGACTGGGTAAGGCAGTGAGGATGGGGAGTGCATTCATTTGTTACCCTCCGGCTCTTTACAGACTACAACAAAGAAATGGTAGAGCAAAGGAGGAGTCAAGGCTCTAGCTAAGGGAAGGTGCCTGGCAAGGAAGTATGTTAGAGCTGTCCACCTGGCTGATAGTAGTGGAGGCACCGAACAAAGCAAAGGCACCAGAGATGTCTAAGAGGTCTTAGCTTATTGCCAGCGATGCTCTGAGACTGCACAGGCTTGGAGTTACGCCTTGTAGCTTACCCCGTCATGAGACACAGTGCTTCTTCCTCCAGGAAGATGGTGAGAAAGAAAGTCATGGTGGTGTCTTCTCAGGCATTCAGCCATCTCCAGAGGGTTTCCCCAGTGGTGGGGTCTGCCAGCTCATGCTAATGAGTTGCAATAGCGATGAACTTTGTATTGTGTAGTACCTCCAAACCGTGGGACAGCGAAGTGTCTTGCCAAGGAGGTGGAGAAACAAAACCAGCATTTCTACTGCTCTGTTAACTTCCCTTGGACTTCTTACAGCTTCACCCAGCGATGTAATTCCATCCCTCATGGTTCTTGGTTTACGGCAGGTGAAGGTAGGAATACGGTTCTGCCTCCTCTGAGGCACGGCATTTTGTATAGCTCTAATTCAGCCAACCAAGGAAGGTAATTACCATGTTAACCCTTCGTAAGGCGTGACTGATACAGCTCCCTCTGGTTTATTAAGTTAAAAGTGGTGTGTACTGTTAGAATACAGCACACTTCTCAAAAAGCCATTAGTTGAGGAGAAAACATTTCTATTATACCATCAAGTCAACTTCACCTAATGATGTTCAGTTGAAAAGATTTAAAGTGTTACTTAATCAAATTTGGGGACAATAATCTTAAAGGATTCTTTAAAAATCCTTAGAAATAATTAACAGCCTTATTTAGCATCTTGGGCAATTTACGGTGGTGAGAGTGATTTGTCCTTTTTCACATCGCTGGCGAAGCGTGATGTTGCTGTGAGTAAGCTGGATAATGTTTACAGATCTGCTAAAGCGATGAGGCTCTGGATAGTGGTGCTTTAATTGCCTGAGGCTTTTCTTGCTATACATGCTTGTTTAAGAGTTTTGAAAATCATCTCTGGAAGCCAGTTACTTGTTTACGCTGCAGATGCTGATCTGGTCAGGGATATGTCCACGCTGCAGTCATGGATGTAGCTTGAAGTGCCCGGCTCTGCAGGAGTGTGTCTGTGACCACGTGGAGCTCAGTGCACCCTAATGCTGCAGGTACCTGCTCGTGCCGTGCTGAGCTCACCTGTGCAAAAGGAAGGAGCACTGTGTCCTCGCTCCGCTGACTTGATGCACCTGCAGGAAACGAGTCAAGGTGGGGTTGATGCAAGAGCAGAGGCTTCTGGACAACCTGCCCAGTGAGCATGGGAGACTTGTTGCCCCAAGCCATTATGGCTAGGCCAGGAGTTTAGCAGGATGTGAACAGATGTTTCAGATAGTTAAGATGAGGGAGAGCAGCGTGTGCTCAAAATGAACAAGGCTTTAAGGGGGATCCAATGCCTTTTACTTCGTATTGTTGCTCTCTTGGTACAGAGTCAGAAGATGCTTTCTGGGGGCTGCTGATGGCACGTGGTGTTTGTGAGGACTGGGTGGCAGTGCCTGTCCTCTGAGGGAGACCTCTCACAGTAGGCTGTTAATAAATGAGGAAATTAATAGTAGCAAGTGAATTCATCATCATAAGTTTAAATCTGTGTGGCGAGTTCCTTAGTAAACTTCATTTTTTCTTTTTTCTCTCGTTTCCTTCCTCAAGGACTGCTCTGCCTGTGGAATAGTAGTTCAAATGCTCTGGGGTTCTTCTTTCAAATAGCATCGCATTGGTGATGTTAGAAATGTTTTGTCTAACCAAACTCACTCCGGACACTTTTCCCACCTGCAGGTTTCTTCAGGGATGCAGAAGCTTAGCAGGTGTGTAGCGAAGGCCTTGCCTTTCCTGGTCAAATGTTTGCTCATGTTCTAAATATAACTTCCGGGAATTTGTGTTTGTTTTGGAGCTGGGGAACACTTTTCTCTTTTACCCTCTTTATACATTCAGAGGATTTAAGCATATGATTAACACTAAACATGTGAATATTCTCCCCGGACTGATTTTTTTGGATCAAAGGCAGAGTGCTTAGTCTGTTGAGAGGATGGAGCCCACAACCACTAAATGCAGGGAGCTGATCTGCTGCTATGCTTGTCTAAAAAGCGTTTATGGTATGAGTACTTTGGATTTATGTCTGTCTGTGCCCCCAATCCCTCTGCTAACTGCTGTCTTGATGTTCCTTATCTACAAAGTGCTTACAAGCATTAACAAACCTTTGTGATGCTGCTGAGGCATGTTGTTATCCCCATTTTCCAGAAGGAGATGCCGAGAGAGTTTGGTGATCTGCTGAGACCACTGTGGGTTATGGACAAAGCTGGGCACTGAACTTGCAGCTTTTCATTCCCAGCGCCGTAAGGCAGGGGCAGCAGCACAGCTCCCTGGCAGTACTGGGCTAAACAGTGCCATCTTTCACAGGATCAGAGCGCTCCCCAGACTTCCATCCCAACACAAAGGCTTCTCACATCATCTACCGGATCAGACTCCAATCCAAAATACAGCCTGTCTGCAGGAGCGAGCAGTGCCCTGTTAAGGGAAAGAATCTTGGAGAACATTTTGTGTCCGTCCTGGCTCTCAGTCTTGCTGGATGTTGCAAGGAGAGCTGCTGTGTCAAGACTCCTGTAACCTGAATGGTTGGAGCTTAGAGAAAGGGGGATTTTTCCATCTCCTCTCCTGTAGGTGCAGTGATTTTGCTCATTTAAAAATACTCAGAATGCCTCTACGGAGCAGGGAGCCCGAGTTCACCCATATAAATATAGACACGCTAGGTGTGTATGCCTATGAGCTGGCAATGAATCAGTTTCCAAATCTGAAGTTTGCATCATGTCACTTTTGGCTCTGAGTTGTTTGTTTTTTTTTCTTCCTGGTTTTATTGCGCTTCACTTCCTTGTGTGAGAAGAATTTCTCAGAACGGGCAAACTTCAAACATGGAGGAATGTGCTTTGCACCGATCTTGCATGGCTGCGCTCGTGCAGGGCAGCGTGAAGGTGTCAAGACGACGCTCCCGGACCGCTGTGGGATGCTGGGAGGCTGTGGTGAGCAGGCAGGCTTGTGCTGGATCCAATAACCATGGCAAAGGCAAGCTTCCATGTGTTTTGAAGTTTTCCTTTAGGAAATGCGATTGATCAAAATGCAGTGTTTTGTAATACAAGGCAAGTGACAAATTGGCAACAATTCTCGTGTTTCCCACAGGATAGCCATCTGGTGTACCTGCGCGCACAGATACGCGTGAGGGATGGACTGGCCTAATTGGGAGTTTACTACCTTTACGTGCGTCGTGAATGAGCCGCAACCATCCTGAGCTTTTGCGTGTATCTGATGGCATCTTTCCCTCTTTCCTTTTATCCTCCGTAGGGAACCTGTGTTCTTCTGAACATACTTTCCCTTCCATAAATGACCCAATCAGCCTTCATCACTGCTCGTTAGATCAGAAACTTCATTAGTTAATAGCAGTGCTGTTCTTCCTTTTTGTCCCTACTACAGCTAAGCTCATGGCATTTACAGGCAGACTTGTTAGTCATTAATATTCTTTGTATTCTTCATCGTTGGCTTCAGAAAAGAAGGCCTTTCATCTTTTGCCTTGCTTTGTTTTTTAGAAGAAGCCAAGTTTGACTGGAGGAAAAAAGAAACCAAAAAACCACTTCTCTCCAAGCAATCTCCCCTGCTGACTTTGTACTTTCACAGTAGACAAACATTGACTTTGTTTTCATGGAATATAGCTGGTTTATTTTTTTTCTTGGTTTACCTTTTTGGTTATGCCTCAGCGGCTTGACAGGACAGGATTAATTAGCAGCGACTGTCTATTTTACTGAAATTCTCTAAACTTAGAAAAATTGTGAAGGGTTTCACTGGTTTGGACCCTAGCAGATTACTGTGATCGGTCTGTTGATTCTTGCTCTTTTCTTTAAAAGGAATCAAAATGCTGATACCCAGGAATGTGTTTTAACTCTGCCTACCTGTGGTGAAATGTGCATGGGCAAGTGCAATAACAAACCGTGTTTCTCAGTTGGGGAAGGCTTTCTTTTCACCGCTAAATGCTCACTACTTGTAAGTGGTCAAAGCCTTTGCTAATTTGCGGTGCTAACTAAACGGAAGATACGGAGGCACAGCATTTGATCCATGTGATCATATGGAATCTAACAGCTCATTTCTGAAGAGCAGCACCAAAAGCAAAAAACTTCCAGCCTGGGCTATGTGTTTTGTTCTTGAGGTTCGTTAAATGCTTTTTTTGAATGTGCAAGTAGTTCATATCCATTCTGCTCAGGTTTCCTCACTCCTAGCTCTGATGCAGTGCGTATCGCAGTGTGATCATTAAGTGTGATTACCACATTTTTGACCTATTTAAAAGTCTCAGGCTGTGAAATTCCAAAGATTCTAATTTAAGCTATAAAACAGATTATTAATGTGCCATCGCTTACACATTTCATGGCTCATTTCCTGATTACAGCAATTTTGAACATGTACATATAGTCTGTTCCAATGCATGTGTATAAACATCATATACCATGTATGGCCTGGTCATCTGGGCTTGGGGCTCACGTTCCAGGTATCTTCCACAAATTAAAGCAGATCGAAGAGAAAGCCACAAGTGCACGAAGCTGCAACGTTCCACATTGGTGCTGGCAAAAGGCCTGATGCTTTCTGCGGGGCTGGAGCTCGGGAGAGGGTGTAGGAATGAGGATCACACAGGGGTATAGAAGTCGGGTGAGAGAACAGGCTTCAGGAACATCTTGCACAGTCCCTTGCTCTGCCTGTGGACTGGAGAAGGTGCCCTCTGAAAGCATCGGGGCTTGGTGGCCGGCTCTGGATTGCTGCCAGGGGACTTTAGCTGTGCCGAAGCTGGAACACAGGCAAGATGCTACGTGTACTCAGTGGGTCTGCAGAGACCAAAGGTAGCTGTTGAGATCTTCCAGTCTTTTCCATCACTTCATTCAAATGTCGTCTTGTTGGTGGAACTGGAACTCTGCGGAGCTTCCTTGTCCGCGTGCACAGACAGGAGTTTGGGGTTACGGTTACGTGGGTTGCTTATGATTCAGCCATTAGGATGACACAGTATGAAACAATTCACCAAGGTTACAGGTGCAACTGCAAACAGTGGATCCAATAGAGAAATTCACTTTGCAAGATCAAGAGCATGTGAAAGTGTTGTATAAATTATTCTGTGACCCAGTCACTGTGCGAGGCCTGAATCAGCGAGGCACTTCTGCGCACACTTCCATTGAGTCTCCTCCTGGTGAGGACGTAAAGAAAAGCCTACGTCTCACGAGGTTTCATAGGATTAGTTATGTGCTTAAGACTGCATCTACAGATTTCTTCCTGAGCTGGGAGCATGCTTAAAGCTAAGTGTGTGGCTGGCTGAGTTTGGTGCTGTGTTCCAGAGGGGCTGACCCTGCAGTCCCTGTGTCCGGGGTTCTGGCTTTCACATCTTTCGGAAAGCATCATCCCTTGGATTTGGGTATGAAGCCTTCAAACCTTTGTGTTGACTCTCCTCTTACAGACTGGGTGGGCTTTTTACTTGAGCAGCAGCTTGTTCCCGTTCCCTTCCTGCAATCTAGCAGCTGGAGCTGCTGCAAATCCACTGGTTTTTAATAGTTGGAGATGTTTGGGGGTCTCTAATACGACCCCTGCTGTCACCTGGTCATAGACACAGTGGGGTCCTCTGTGTTTTTCTCAAAGGTCGAGGTAAGGTACAATACCTATTGGCAGAAAAAGGAGGAAAAAAGAGAGGCAAAGTGAAAGGCAGGTGAAGGAGTTAATTTAGCTTATTGACTTACCCTTTTGGGTCATGGCACATGATCAGAGTCCTGACCTGACAGAATCAAGTAGTTCTGTGCTGAAGTTGGTTTTGTTTGGGGTGGGGTTTTTTTTTTTTTGGTTGGTTGGTTTTTTAAAGTCAGTCTGTCGTTTTAATAATGGTTACTGCGTCAATCACATCCAACACAACCAAGTCAAAAAGCAAGCAAGGCTTGGAAGATCAGGGCTTGAACTCTCTTTACTTTGCTCTCTTCAAAATACATTGTCATGACAAATTGACGTGTATATTAAACCTGTAATCTTGCAGATATTTTAAATGGTTGAATAATTTGGGGCATGTGAGCAGTTCTTCAGAAGTCAGTAGGGACAGTATCTGAGCCTGGGCATTTGCAGGTTAAGGCTCCAGGCT
This sequence comes from Phoenicopterus ruber ruber, assembly GCA_009819775.1. Taxonomy (NCBI): domain Eukaryota; kingdom Metazoa; phylum Chordata; class Aves; order Phoenicopteriformes; family Phoenicopteridae; genus Phoenicopterus; species Phoenicopterus ruber. Next base: position 5,966,714 of record CM020228.1, on the reverse strand, counting down.
GTTAGCTGTTTAGCTGTTTTCTTATTGCCATGTTGAGTACTTTGCTCTTTGGTCCTATGTGAGCTGTCAGATACGGATGTCTGCCTCCGTGTGAGATTAGCAGTGATTTTATACAAGTTTGGGATGCAGGATGAAAGCAAGGTCTGGAGTAGAGCAAGGTGAGATGGGACCCTTCTCTTTCAGGATCTGAGGGCAAACTTTGGCATAGCTGAACCACTTGTGCCTCGTACACGCAACATGCGAGAGGGGAGAACCAGGCAACAGGCTGTGGTATTTGTCCCTGGTAAGGAGCAGTGTCCCTTGGCGTTTTCTGTCCTGCTCCAAGGAGAGGAGGTGGAGGGAGAGGTGCTATTAGTGCTCCCCATCTCCGAGCACTGCTGGGGGACAAGGTTAGCAGCCTCTCTCGTGGCTGCTGCTGTGCCAAGACCCAGAGGAGAGATTTCTGTTCCTCTCAGCCTCCGTGGAGACTGCCAGCGCAAGCCTTGTATGCTCGCTCTGCGCACCAGGGACAGGATTTGTGCTTTTGTTCCTGGCACGCGTGTGTGTTAAACAGCATTTCGGATGTTCAGTGTGTATTGCTTTAAAACACCAGCAATACAAACTTTGTGAAGGCAGAGCTGCTGCCGTTTGTTACTCAGTTGCTGGAGATGATTTGGCTCCTTCTGTCTGTCTCCCAAGTGAGAAGCTGGTTGCGAGGCTGGCTAAGCCCTGGTAGAAGATATCATTATATGGTGTACACAGCTGGGAGAGCATCAGTCTGTCGTTTGCAGTTGTCTTATTTCTTAATGTGGTGTAGTAAATTATAAATGTACACAAACACCTACGGAGCATTTCATTCATAAGCTGCCAGACTGCAATGTGCGTTTTGAAATTGCTGGTTTGGGGTTTGTTTTTGTTTTCTAGGATAACTTCATTATCTGATAATAGGCATTTCTTAAAATTAAATAGATCACATGAGAACCATGTGTCCATTAGTGATTCTGCTAATAAAAAATTTGGTCTTTTTTTCATTCCATGAAAGACCTTCTGTGCAACAACCTTTTTGTTCTTTATGGCACAGTTATTAGCTGTTATTAGGTCATTTCAGGAAGGTCATTATTTGCGAATTGGTGTGCAGCGGGGCTTGGAAGCATGTGCTACAGCATCATGTAGGCCAACAGAGGTATTTGAGAGTATAGATTGTTAGGAAAATGTGCAAGAGGTTTGTATAAATAGGGATGGTTACGACTAAGTCCCTCTCGTGGCATTGCTCATATGCCTCTCTTCTGGGATATAGCAGTGCTAACAGCTATCCAGTTTGTGTATTAAAGCAAGTATCTTCCGAAGTGGAACCACAAATGACAGCAGAATTATGATTAAAGGGCAGTCAGTACTGATGGCAAGCCCAACATAAAATACAAGTCTGGCTGTGGTCAGGAGAATGTGCCCAGCTAACAAGCAGCTTAACTTGGCGTATTACTGTGAAATAGGAAGAAGCATGAAATATGTGATGTGAATAGTAGGCTGGATTTCCCTGTCACTTCGCATTTGTGTTCCTGGAGCTGCCCTGGCTTTGCTGGGGTTACTTCTGACTTACACCCAAGTGAATGAGAGGTGGATGTCCACTTCTCAACACTTTTTTTTTTTTAAAGAAAATTTGGAAACAGCAGCACAATTTCTCTGTTGTAGCCCTAGGTTTGAAGTTTTCATATCAGATAAAATGCAGCCAGTAAGAGTAATTGGTCCAAATGTCTTATTTTTCCTGATCAGATGCTAACTGCTACAACTTCATTCAACTCCATTAATGAAAATAGGTGGTGTTCCTTTCTCATTAATGGGAGTTGGATTGGACCATTAAAGGCCAATTTCAGCAGAGGTATTAGCAAATACTAAGGCTTGATCCACAGCATTTTGCAGTCAATAAATCAGCAATTGCTATCTACAGAATAGCAGGTCTAGTAGGGGTTTGAGTGTCTTTGAGATTGAGAGCGCTTGTCTTGAGTATCGCTTCTTTAGGTTTTCTGAGATCAGTTAAATTGAGATAAATCCAGTCACTTGTTCATGTCTATTGGAGTTGCTCAAAATTTATGTTCTTCACTGAGAATAGACTGTGGCCTGCTGTGCTTGGATAGGGGAAATTGGGAGCTTTTCCCCTTGGACTATAAATAGCCTGCCAAATGTGTGTACTCTAAAGGAGGTGTTCAGCCAACCACTGAAACAGTATTTCCAAACTTCTGTAAATTGCTTCCTAATTGTTTCTGTTACGGATAGCCAGGTTTTGCTTTTTGTAGGCTTTTACGTACATGAAGTTTCCTTTTCAGATTGTTGTGTCTGTCTCGCCTCCCCTCCCGGCAGGATTCTTCTCCTTTACAAGCCACGTCCAAATATCTCAGTGGTATGTTGTGGAAAGAAAAGCCTATTGTATAAGGCTGGGTGTATGAGTCTTTCAGCAAGTAGCACAAGAAATCTGAGGTTCTGTCTTGCACACCTTCTATCTTGATGTTTTGACAAGCCCCATTTACAAACTCTTATGGCAAGTGATTTTTACAAGCACATGTGGAGAGGAATGCGTAAAGTGCTTGAGATGGTAGGGACTAGGAAGACGCATGACAACTGCTTTGTGTAAGATGATCTGTGTTCTGAGGAACAAATGGTGCATTGAGATGACAAATGGAGCAGCGGAGGTGCAGCTGGGCTGCAAGGGCTGTTCGATAGCGGAGGTACTGCCGAGCGGCTCGATGAAAGGATTTCGTATGCTGGTCAATATAAACAATTTCCTGTTAGGTTTGAGCTTTCTTATAAATTAATGATATAATTCTCATTGATTTAATTAAATCAGGTTCCAGGGTCTTGATTTGCAGAGTTTTCTGGTAGTGGTTTTATCGCTAGAAGATTTTTAGGCAAATAAATGGTCTTTATTTGCTCACTTGCCGGGTGGGGTGTCTGGTGATAATTAGTGCATTTATCAAGGCGTCCTTCCATGTTAGAGACAGGCCGTTATCCGCTTTTGATAGACGGAAACAGAGGGACAGTGAGATTATGGGACTCGTCTAGAGGCCGCTGTGTGATGTAGCAGAGCACGAGAGTTAAGTGCTGGCACCCTAAAAGCCAGACTGGTCCCTTGAGTCGCGCATCGCTCTTCCTTTGGGCTATACTGTCCCTTTGCGCTTCCTCAGGGAGGCAAACAAATTCTGCACAAATCTGGCACTGTTCCCTGCACCAGGCTCCCAAAGGCGGGCAGGGAAGGGAGGGTGCTAACCTGTCCCATCAGTGCCCCGGGGTGCTTCGTGATCTGGGGAACAGATGCTATTCAGTCGCACAGGGAAAAAGAGATCAGCTCCCCATCTTTCATCTTGGTGACTGCAGAAGCTCTCCCTCAGTGCAGACCTTCCTCTGGAGCTTGAAGACAAATCTTAGGTCTCTGTTGCAAAGGCTTGGGAAGGCCAATGAGCATGAATGTGCGAATGGTTTTCCAGCATCTGAATAAAGAGCACAGTAAGGAACTCGGTGTTCGTTCCCATTGAGGTGCGGTTTGCACGCTGCCTGGGGACCCGGGGAGCTTGCACTGATGTCACTTGGAAAAGTGCACCAGGGCTGATGGCAGGAGCCAGCCAGGGGCATCCCAGAAGGATGGATAGGGGAACCAAAACAAAACTTGTAGGGAAAGTAGTGAAAACTGGCAGTTTCAAATTAGCAAGTGTTGCTCTTCACCTTTCCCCTGGGAGGCAGTTTTTTGGGAGAGCATCACTGGGGTCTTTCACATGGCTCTGGCTGAAGTCTCCATGGTGATTTGGAGCTGAGAAGGGGAATGGGATTGCCCAATTTCTTTCCCAGTTACTCCAGACAGTTCCTGGTTTCCACAGCGCCAGAGCCATGAATATGGACCCTGCACCTGCCTGGCTGATTCAATGAGAAAACAGCCGCTGCCCGAGCTCCGGGCCAAAGCCCTGGTCAGCAGAGCTGGGCTGGGCTGGAGCAGTTGTCCTGCACATGCGATGGCCTCTTCCCTTTCCGCACCTGCAAAGCGAATGCCGTGGGTCCAAGGCCCAGCTCAGCCCGCAGTTCCCCGTATTGGTTTGTGACAGCAGGGAGCGAGGCCAAGGTCCTCCTTTATCAATAGGCCAGCTTTAAAAAACAGAACCAAAACCCATCGGCTTTTACCTTGGCTTATCTCCCTGCTGTGAGCAAGCACTATTTGATTCGCAAGAGACTGTGTGTAGGTCCTTCTGCATTCTGTGAGTGCTTAAAATATTGAAAAGTTTGTTCCTAGTAGAGTAGGAGAGGGCTGGGTTCATTACTAACAATGGAAGAGATCTTTTTGCAAAGATATGAGCTAATATGAAATATCAGTAGAAATGCAAGCAGTCTTTAGTCTGGAATATTATAAAGCAAAGGCAGAATACCAGAAAACATAAGAAAAGAGAGGAAAAAAAAAAAAAAAGTAGTTTGAAGAAGAGTCACTTTGGCATGGCCTTCAAAGGGCGTTATTGCTGTCAGCAAGCAAAGCAGAAGTACAAAGACTTGAGGTTTTGGTACCTTACCAGCTTGGGCCGGGAGCGCTGAAGTGATCCCCGCTGTTGGCACTGCGGGGAGCCAGTGCTGGTTTCTTGGCTTTCCACGTGGTGAGACAACACGTGCTAAGATCGCATCGTTCTGATTCCTTTTGGTTTCTCTCACTTGAGTTTGAATGTGTGTTGGCTTTCCTCGGTAGATCAAGAAGGAATTAATGCTGCATTCTACTTAATTGTTCGTCAACAGCTAAAATCATGACAGAACTGCTCCACCCCAATTAGTAAAACAACAATTAAGAAGACTTAATTAGACATCTGAAATCTTACTGCTTCCTGGGCTGGGGAATGCTGCAGCAGACCAGCGCGTGCAGCTAGCTAACTCTGCTTAGTGCTGGCCCTGCACTGATGAGCAGAATCACTCGTTTCCTCATTTAGAAGTATTCCACCTTAAGATACGAAAGCATATCGGGGAGGTGACTTTTAAATCATGGAAACTTGTGTTTCAAGACTCATTTAGCCAGTATCTGGGTTTTATTTATATGTATCTTCTTATTTCTACTAATTACTGTGTCAAGTAACTAGTTTAGCACGACCAGCTTATCAGATGAACGACAGTAAAACCTTGGGAAGAAGAGAATGGTGTTTTCCTACAACAGGACCAGAGGAATTTGTACCCATGAATTAGACTTGCAAAGCCTCTGACCCTCTCCCATTGTTATTTTTTTTTCCTAAAAACAAAGAAGCTGTCAGCATAAGTCACCATTTCCTCAAAAGGGTCGTTTACCTTTCATAAAAAATAATAAAGACCTGTATAAATATCCTCCATATGCTGCTGCTGGATTGTATTAGTGAAATATGTCAGTGTTTGTGGCGTGTGCAGCCCCACGTTTTATGACACCACTTGAAAAATGCAAGACATTCATATGAGTTATTTGAAAGATGGTGACAAGACTATTTGACATAGCTGTGCCTTAAAGAGAGCATTTTCAAGCTTGCAATGGAGAGAGAGAAACACGCATGACCAAGCGTTGCCAGTGCTGGGGTAGCAGACTTCAGCCCATGTGCTACTAGAAGGATGGCTATGGGGCTTTCCAGTTTGCTGGATTTGTTTTTCCAGTGTGACCTGTGGGACCGAGTGCTTACAAGGACCAAGCAAATGGCTGTGAAGATCTTTTCTGCATGGCTTCCAGAGACTTGAAAGCAGGGGTTTTTTGACAGCTTATGTAGAATTGGGTCTCTACCATTCCTAGGTATTTCCCATCCACGGCTTTACTGAGCTGCTCGGATCATCTGCGTGTTGCCAAGACTTACTGCGGAGCTTAGTGGTAGAAATGTAGACACGTAAGAATCTAAGACAGGTTGTCTTTGACCTCTTAAGCAACTTAGACTTTCACCTGACAGTGTTGGCTAGAGCAGATTGAACCCTTGGCTGCATTCAGGTGTGTGAGGCACCAGATGCACATTTGCATTGGTGACCAGAGCTGGGTTTTTCTAAGCCAGAACAAGGGTGATCAGGGGCAAGCTGGGCTTGGATTTGGGTCATGAGAGTATGCCATGGGCAGCTGAGGAGAAGGTTACCCCAGTCTCCCTTTCCTCTGAGGCAGTTGTGCTATGCCTTCCCCATCCCGTACAACAAGGGCGATGATTGATAGTACAGAGCGAGGAAGAAGCAGCTTCTGCCTGCATGTTTTTATGATTCTATCTAGTCCCTGAGCCTTCACTGTGTTATCTCCTCAAATCTGTGCGCCTGACAATTTTGCTTTAGCACAGTTGAATGTATTACTGTTCTGGGTTGCAAAAGAAAGCGTGCACTTGCAAGCCTGCTGTAGACTCCTTGAGAAGATTTGGAGTGAATCTCCCAACGTGCAACTGCCCGCTTCAGTTCTCCCTTTTCACGTAGCATTTTTTCGAAGCGTGAACTATTGCGAGGGTAAGTTGCTGTATGCAAATTTGAGATTAAACCTTTTGTCTTTCCAGCATTTTCTATTTGCATTGCTCAAAAAGCGGTTGCAGTTTCCCAGCTTTGGGCTTCGGTTATGAAGACGCCCCGGCTGAGGGCCAGGAGTGTTGATGCATTGCGTGGTGTCTCTAGGTACAGTGTTCACGAAACAGCGGGTGACGGGATTGACAAAACCCGTGGGCAGATGATTTGTACTGCAGGCAGCAGCACAAAGTGGGGGCTCTTTTGGTTAATGAATATTGAACTTCTGTCTAACAGCAAGTTGTATCTTGCTTGGCAAATGAGCATCTTTGTGAGAGGCTGAGCTGCAGGCAGGGGCACTGCTTGCGAATTCATTAATTCGTGTCTGGGTGACGAGTGTGCTCCAAACAGGGCTCTGCTGGTCACCCAACAGTTGGTGTCATGCAATATGACTATTTCTTTTAGTTGTTCAGTTCTAATTATTTTCCTCTTGGAAGTTAAGAGTCTTTACTCAGTGCTGGATGCCTTTCTCTAGCTGCCTACTTTGCATTTTGTACGTGACAATATCCTCCTTTGGAAAGAATTATTGTAATACATTTGTCCACGCAGCAGTCCCTAAATTCAGCTCTATTTGTGGCAGGAGTTCCAAAGGGCACATATGTCTCGGAAACGTTGTGACTGTTGCATGAAATGGTAATTTTAATGCACAGAAGATCAGCTTCTGATTTATTTTTATTAGTGCAGATGAAAATTACTATGATGTTTCAAGTAGGGCGTAAAATAAATATCTCTAATCTCATTCTGTGAGGAATATTAACTTCAAATTTTCTATTTCTTTTCTTTCCCAAACCACTGTAAAATGCTTAGTATGCCACTTGAGTGTTCTGTCATGTTTACGTAGGAAGGTTTCTCTTTTTCTTTTTTCATGCTCATAATAGGAAAAGTGTATTTTCATTTCTGTACTGTTTTGTGCAACATAGAAGTTCCAGTTCCTTTGATCGGGGGAAAAAGTCTCAGTTTTTAACCAGAGCACAGAAATGTACATTTATCCGAATGGACAAAAGCGCATTAGGAAATGCTTTCCAAACAGGACACTGCAGGTGATTTCAATTTAAAAACCACCAAGACTGAGAAATCAAAGATTTCTTACCAGCAAGAATACACGGGCAGACAGGACTTGTGGAAGGGACTCATTCTACTCTTGTTTTCCTTTTACGACCTACAGGTGAGGACCAATATGGTCCTGAAGACTTCATAGGTATACAAGTAGCTTCTTGGAAGGCTGACTGTAAATGGAGGTTCTGGGAAACACTCAGGTGCTTGAGTGTCCGCTTGTTTCCCCAGCTATTTTGGCACAAGCTGCGGGGAGGATAAGCCCTTTGTAGACTTCCAGCCGTATCCTGTCTGTGACAGGTTAATCTGCTGCCCACGTCCACACCTCGGGGCGGTTGACAGCATGAAACCAGGCCTGGAAGTGGAAAGTAGTGCTCCTCCCTGCTGCCATTTCAGGGGTGGCATGTTACAGGAGATCAGGGCTGTGATGCGTCCCAGCTGCTGTAGCATCCCTGTCTGCTGTCCTGCTGCTGTACAGTCCCAGTCATTCTCTTAGCGTGCAGAATCTGCGTTAACTGGGAGCACTGGCCTTGCCAAACAGATCACTGAAGAAAAGGTGATGATTCTCATAGCATGGCTCAGCACTCCTGCTCTGAGCTACCAAACTAGATGTGGGTAAGTGGAGTTGTGAATAACTAATGTCAAGTGTGTTTTCATCCCTAGATAAGTTAGCAAAAACATGGTTATAGGTGAGCCGGGACTTCACCCTGCCAAGAAGATGACGACTGCATGGTTCTGTGACATGGTCCTGTCTCTGGCCACTGTTGTGAGAGCACTGGGCAACAGTGGTGTTTCGGTGCGGTTAATTGGCAGCCTGAAAAGCGTTGTGGGAAAATAGTAAAAGGCCTTGAAGAGAATCTTAAAGGATTCAAGTATCGCTTAAAGTATTAACAGAAGATGCACACGTAGGTGTGTGCGTGCATGTGTGTAATTGGCAATGCAGAGCCTTTGAATTGGAAATCACTGGTACAGAAATACAGTTAAGGTTTAGAATGGATTTAGTTCAAACAGCCACAGGAAAAAGTCAGGGTATTAAAGCAGTAAAAAGATGTACTGCAAGGCATTCACTTCTGTGGCAATATATTGATTATACTGAAGGTGGAGCGTGTGTGTATTCCTACCCTTCTGGTAGGAAAGGGAAATTTATTTTGGGGAATGGGAAAAATCACTGAAAGTGCTGTAAGAAATTAATATTAATGCTCCTTTCTGAGGGTCTAGAGATGGTTCTTGTGAATTTTGTTCTGTGTTCCAGTAAGTTGGGGACTGTCCTCTGTGTGGGAACAGCTATGCACAGTTTAAAGGTGAAGAAACCAGTGTGGTCTAAGACTCTGCAGGTACAAGAGAAGGAAAGTTGTGATTTGAAAATATTTATAATGGCAAAGAATTTTACACTACTAAAGTGACACTTCTGCTGTGAATAATTTATCATAATGAAAGTCAAGAGTTTGGCATCCTGGTGAGTTGACTTTGGCTGTTCGCAGTGAGAGAGCTCAGAGGGATGTTCCTGAGGAGGTAAGGTTGATGCTTATTATTCCAGAGAATAACTTGAATAGTCTTTCTGTGTCGGTAGCATATAGTCTACTAAGGATTATCAACTGCTGGCCTAGGGAATGGATACTTGGAGTGCGTGGTCAAGATCTGTCTATCCCAAATGACTTACCTCCTAGGAGCCCACTGTCTGAATCGCTGGTGAGCATCCCTTCATCTGGGCTGAGAGCCCTGCTGGTGTAAAGCTTTTTGTAGGCAGGGTTTTGGGAGGGATTTGGAGGAGGTGGCTTTGGGAGTGTTACAGGTTGAGCTGGGGAGAGTCCTTATAAGCCACATTGGTCTTGTGACTGGTCTCTCTTCTGTCAACTTCGTTAGCGGCACTCCTGCCATCTCTCTGGGGGCTTAAGGTGTTGGGGACTGCGATGGAAAGCTGTCGCATCTGTGTCCTCTAGCGTGAAGTGGAAGCACGTATCCCATTTGTGGTCTCCACGGCTATCTTGCACTCAAGCTGTGTACTCGCCCGCTTGATGGTAATGCCCAGGTCCACCATGGCCTTCTGCATAGCGCTAAGGATGCTCCCCTGTCCTGTCCGTACCCCGCAATGCGGCATGGTGCCCGGATGCTTAAGCTAACTCCAGACAACCAGCGCACGCCGTAGTTCGCTGTTTAGATGAAAGTACGCTGTGGTCCCTGGGTACTGAGACAGGCTGAGAGATGTGATGTGTGGTATAGTGCAGGGTACAGAGCCAGTTCGTGACTTTATACTACAGAGCATACACGTGCCCTGAGGGTCTTATATTCACAAGAGGCAGCTCATCCCTCTGTCTCCTGAGCTTTTGTGTAAACCAATAGACCCAGCTACTGTGTTTTCTTTGGCTACTAGAAGCTTAATCTTTGACTGTACTAATTCCTTTAGGAGATATTGGTATATTTAAGAGTTGCTTGGTCTCCACTTGCAAGAACACTGCTTGTGTTCCTGGATGAAGATATTCTTGGAATACTTATTTTAGTGTGAACCCTCCAGTGGGCAATCTTTTATTCCAGAATAATGGGCCTTTGTCCAATTTAACATAATGTACTTTGGAAGTGGAAGTCTGTAGTTTGTTGCGCAGGAAATACACTCATTTACCAAATCTCATTAATTAACTGGCACCTATTTAAGGGAAGTGTCTTCTCTCTTGTGGTGTTTAAAACATCATCTGTCACGAAAAGTAGCTCTTTAGTTTTTTAGAATTGATTTTTGATTTTACAAGCAATTCCTTCTGCATATTAAAAGTAATATTTCTGCTACTTCTTGTTATGAAAAAGGGACCTCAGTTTTGAGAATTACAGTTTAAGCTGCTCAGAATTGTGTGGCAGCTCTGTGCTTGCTGCCAGGAAGCTGTTACTGTGCTCAGGACAGTGCGTCTCTGCCGTTTGATGTAATATTCTACGTGATGAAAAACTAAAGTAGCTTTTTTTTCTTCCGAGTGTAGCCCCCACCACTTCTGGGCGGCGCAAGATTAATCTTCTGGCTGCCAATCTACAGAGCTTTTGCCCAAATCGGAGACACCTAGCAACGCCTGCACTGCACCAACTGTATCAGACAAAACTCATCGCCTTTCCTCGGCGGGCTTTATCGATATAACCATGCAAACGTTTCTCCTCAGCCGCCTCATCTTTGCTCCTTGCCTTGCTTCACTTTGTCATTTCCAGGTCACTTCCCTTGCCTTTGTCAGCATGTTTAGCGTTGCTTCGTGTAGGCGCTGCCCTCGGGAGCACCGTCATGCATACTAAGTGCACGTCTGGGACCACGGCATGAAGTGGCCCATCCACTCAGGAGCAAGATACAGCCATAGGGAAGAGCAGATGAGCCGCAGACCTTCTGGAGGTCAGTTCTCTGCAGCTGCACGAGCACCTTCTACTGTCCTCCTGGAGTCGGGGTGCTCGGGTGGCCCTCGTACAGGCGGGTGCACTGCTGCTGCCATCCCTGGCTGCTCTGACTTGCCTTCAGTGGTGCCTGAGCCAGCCTATTTTAGTAATGTAATTATTCACATTGAGCCTAATCAGTGAGCCACAGAGCAATCTACCGGTGGCTCCAATCAGTGGAATTACTCGGAAGGATCAAAATGAGCTGCTTTTTCTGAAAATGAGGTTGTCATTCACACAAACAAGTTCAAGGAAACCCCATTCTTTATGCAGGATATTCTGTGACTCTGAGTATGTCTTCACATAAGTCCTTGTCTTGCCATAATGTAGGAGTAGGGGTCTGTGTATGTTTGGGAAGATGTGGGTCCCGAAGGTGTTTGCCTGCAGAAGAGTAATAACCTTACCAGAGAGAATATGAATAAAGGGCTGCAGAAATTACTGCAGCTTGCTTTCTCTCTGCTGGCAGTACCAGTGCAATGAGTAAAAGATTGTTTCAGTTGGGTTTAGCTGAGTGTCTCTCTAGGACAATGTGGACACAGCTCAGACTGTGACAGCCACCCGAGGAAGGCGGTGGAAGCTTGTGCAATTGTCCCGCAGGGAGCTGCTGGCGTGAGCCTGCTGCCCACATGCAAATGGGCCACGTACCTTCAGCACCTAACCACGAACGCACACTGCGTAGGTGAGTCCTCTTGCCTCTCACATGTGCTCTTCCTTCCAAATTACAAAAATACATGGAGGATTTTGGGGAGGGAGGAGGGATTTGGTATGAAAAATGGCACTCCTGTGTGCTTGGCAGGACTTCGGCCAAGCTTACAGCTGTACGGAGGGGAGGCCAAATGTGTGCCCTCCATTGGAGTGTGCCTCTTGCACAGCTGTGGGAAAGTGTCACACAGATTGCCAGCTGCGTGCTGTGATTTTTATGTGCACATCTCTGCGTGCACTGGTTATGTATGTTTCTGCAAACCTGCCTCTGTCTGCTGGCTAGCCCTAAAAAACCACAACTGTGTCTCCTCCCCCTTGTGCTGGATGCCACTTGCTCACCAAGAGCGTGGCTTGTAGGTTTTACCCTACCGTGAACTGAAGCCAAGAGGGACAGTCTCTTTCCTCGTTTGCAGTTGTGCATCTCCTCCCTCTCCCTTGCCTCAGGTTTGCAGGTTGTGGGGCTGACGGGAGCAGACTCCCTGGGCTCATCCTGTGGGCAGTGTTCAGTTTTGATAAGGGGCAGAGCAGTCCTTGGAGGGTTTTTTACCTCTTGGTGTGTTAATTTTCTGCTAGATCAGCAGATTGAACAGACTCACCCTGCTTGTCTGCCAACTGCTGTCTCTGTTGCAAGGGAAGCAACAGGCAGCGGTGGGAGAGCAGGATCTTTCCTTCATGCTGTGTGTGGTCGCACCAGATTGTGTTTAACATCCAACTGCTGTCTTACCTACTTACTGCTTACCTTGGATGTGCCTGCAAGTGGAAACTGCTGAGGTTTTTATATGATTATTGATGGGTTCGGAGTTTCAAAATGCAGCCACAAATAGCTGTTTGGCTTTAAAAAGCTAAAATGTTGTGTGCATGCAGTCATTAATTTATTGTCAGATTCTTATGCTGATCTGGGTAAGCAAGAATCAGATGATGGGATCCAAATACTTCCACGCTTTCGGAAACCTCAGATCCCAAGTCAGAGATTAGGTCCAAATGTTCATGGTGATTCTTCCCAAAATGCCTCATCCCAAAGGACGTAACAGCCCCCTGCCCATCTTTGGGCACTCAAGTTCCTGAGTGTAGTTCCTGTCCCCGAGCGTCCTGTGCTGCCCTGCAGAGGTGAGGGGAGCCAAAGCTGAAGGTATTTTGAATGGCCAAAGCCCTCTGTATTTTATGTATTTGAAATCCAGCTGGGGAGGAAGATTTGTTCTACTCCATGTTACTGTGATTTTACGATACTGGTTTTGGAGTTTAGAGGGTCGTCTTGCTTTATTTTTAGTCCTCACAATAGCTATGTGATACAGAAAACCTAGTCCAGGACTCCTGCTGCTCAGAATAAGTAACGGGATATTTGAAAAATGTTCCGTTGGGTCCATTTTTTCAACTTAGTTCAGATCCCTGATTTGTGAGCCCAAAATACGTATGAGAAACCCAAGGTGCACAAGTAACCGATGTCTCTGAGACACCGGTATGTCTTGGAGCATGTCTCTGACGTTGCCTTTTGTCTTTTTTCCTAAGAATAAGCTTGGTAACACTATGGTAGTTGTTGGCAAAATCTAACTTCCTTATGGCAGCCTCTCTGCAGGTTTTAGGCACCAGTTCAGCAAAACAGAGAACTATGTGAGCAACCCCATCTCTACTGGATGGGATATTTATGTTTACTTAATTCTGAGCACATGAGTAGCCTTATTGGCTGTTGCATATTGAAGCGCATGTTTAAATGATTTACTGACCTGGGGCCTGCATGCAGATGTGAATATTAAAAATGAAAATTTAGGCATCCAATCCAGATTGTGAAGCTGAAATACTTCCTTTTCAAGGCAGTCTTGGGGATTTAAACAAACATTTTTCATTAAGATTAATGTAAGATACATGCCTTGATTCCTGTAGACTGCTTTGAAAAACATCGATCAAGTGTTATAGTATGAAGTCCTAAATGCTTGACGTCTTCACATTGCAGTCTGCGTTCTTAGCTCTGCGGGCTTTATAACATCTCCTGGTCGCTGTTTTGCGTCAGGACCGTAACTGTCCTTACTGCACTGTGTTGCCAGCTTCTGCAATTTTATCTTTAGTTTCATGGTACTTAGTTTTATCTTAAAATCACAATTCCTAGTCCTGATTCACAACGGTACAGTCTCAGTTTCTATTCTTATTTCTACTTAGTGTGTGCTGCAGCGGGAGATGGACATTTACAGCCTTTAAATTCGGGAAAGAAGCACTTGAAACACTTGACAGCATTAACTATAAGCACTCGGAATCCCAGAGGGAATATAAAGTTGATAGACTTGTGCATGTGTTTTTAAATCTCGAGGTCTTAACATGAGTCCCCTGATCAGTGGGAAGCCTGTTTCATTGCTGTGGAGCATCCGATGCCGGCGACCCAGCACACGCAGCCTTACAGCCTCCCGCATGTGCATCAACCTGACACACGTGTTGTGAGACTGGATCAATCCTGCTGCGTTTTGGCATGTACCATGGTTAAACAACTCTCCTCCCTGCCTTTCTGGAAAGTACTTACCATTGTTCCCAGCTCCACACTTTTCTTGATGCTCTACCTTCGCCTTAGTGGTGCTCCAGGGATCCCAGAGAGGTGTAGCAAGTGTGATTTCCATGTGCTATCTGTAGAACTGCTCTGGTTTTTTTGGAGGTAAAACCGTGTTTTCCTTCAACTCTGCCTTTTGTTCATAGGCATCAGTGCTTGAGGCAGAGCATTTCATTAAAGATTTATGTAAAGCAGGGGCTGGTCTCTGAGGCAGGAGGATAAAGCTGTGCTCCAGAATGTTAATGCGAAGCTGGAGCAGTTTGAGATGTGCATAATGCAGCACCAGTTGGCACGACCTAAGGTTTCATCCAGGAGAGGGGAACTTGCACCATCTTTGCCACCCTGTAGCTTTGAGGTTCGTTCGCATTTCGGTTTACAGCGAGGCAACAGAAACACGCTGCAGGCAGGCCTTGCCGGGCGCCCTGAGCGTGCCCGGGCTGGGGGGAGCGAAGGGGGCCGGCTCCCGGAGCTGGGTGGCAGTCAGCAGCCCCGCGGGGAGCCTGCCAGGATGCCGGGCTGAAGCTGTTGGGAGAAAACTGCAACCATCTGATTTTGTTCTCCCTGCCCTATCCTTCCTCTTCCAGCCGGCATGAGCAGGATGTGGAGGTGAAGCTCAGCTTATGTTTCCTCCACTGAAATCTCTGATACCTTTCAGCCACTGCAGAAGTTGTGGAGAATGGGCCTGTTCTCTGTCTCTGGGTCTCCAGTGCTGTCCTGGTAGGATGACTGGGAATCCAGAGAGCCTGTCATTCATGGGGACGCTTGTGAAAATCCACAACTAAGTCCGAGAGCATTGGTGTGGGTAGCTTCGCTGCGTACCTGGCGGTCAGTGCAGCTGCAGTGCTGCTGGAAATCTGGCTTGTGGAAGAGCGATTGGGTTCAAACAGAGCTGTGAGCAGGGATTGTCCCGGCTCCATCCACAGCAGCTTGTGCAGAGCCCAGCCAACCTCCGTCTGACAGCGCTAAGTAGAAATCTAACAGCATATGGAGCTTCCCCTGGGCACCACAGCTGCACACAGGAGCCCACACATACTTTTTCAAAACAGTGTTGTTTACTGTTCACGGCAGGTGCAGCTCCTGTTCCCCCCTTTGTGGGCAAAGCTCCTTCCTGGAAGGATGCCCCCGAAGCTCCGAGGGACTTGCTGTCCTTCAGACATGCATTTATGTATTGCTGAGCTGTTTATTTGAATGTAAAGGCACGACAGGAAATGGGGTTTGTATTCATGGAAATGTAATTATGTATGTTGTGTAAACTAACTAGTAAAAGTAATTCTGGAACTCAAAACAGGACAGGATTTGAATACTTATTAAGCAAAACAATGGTGGTTGCTGTGTACCTTGGAATAAACACCTCTCTGTCCTATAGGAGAGGCTATAAGTATCGTCCCGTCCTCTCTCTTAGCTCTGGCAGCTGGAAATGACCATCCTGCAGACCCAGCGTAGGAGGCTTTGGCAAACGTGGTCTTGCATTCTCTGTGCTGTGTGAAGATCCTGCAAGTTACAGGATAAACGACTGGAACAAGCTTGCCTACGCAGGCAGTACACTTGAGCTAATCTCCCGAAGATAGGATCTGTGTGTTCTTTTGAAGTCATTCATGGAGAGCCACGATAACGTGGAAATCTCTTGGACTGTCTCCCTCTGCCCAGCAGCTCCAGCTGGGATCAGAGGCCAAACTGCTGCATTGAATGTGTGAGAGGGAAATGCTGCTGTAGGGCTCTGGGCATGCAGAGGGTGGTGGGTGGCAAATGGCCTTGTCAAGGGATGAACAGGGTAGCGTTTGATTTTGCAAGCTGAAATATCAGCCAGAGCAGCGTAACAGCATGAGTGTGAAATAGCTTTCTGAGTCGGAGAACCCAAAGATAGGTGTGCGTTGCAAATGATTCTTGTGCTGTGAGCTCCCAGCTTGCATCAGCTGTACAAAGCAATTGCACTGCTTGTCACTAAGGCGTCAGATCCCAGGATTGAATTGGTTTCACTGATTTCACCATGTACCTGAACTAATAGAGCAGACCGTGACTGTCTAATTTGCAGTTTGTTTTGAGGTAAGGCTCTCCACAAATTGGAAAGTCCAAGTCCTAGTCCTCCTAACATCAGTCATCTGCACGGAGGATGTCAGCCACATGAGTGTATTTTAATAAGCACACGCCTGGAGAAGCACCCTCAGCTGATTTTTGCTCTGTGTTTGCCAGAGGCAGGTAATACCAAGCTGGTGGCTTTTATAAGAGAAAGTTCTGAAAAACTTTAAATATTCTGGTGCAAGTTGACTGGGTTGCTATGTGAGTAGAGCTATAGAAAAACATTGGCCAATGTTGTTATCCTAAGCAAGGAATAATTCACTAGTTCTCCTAAACTGTGGAATACGAATTGAAAAAATCCAAATCTATTTCTGCATTTTTGTGGTCTCTGCTTTTGGCAGTGCAAGTGACGTAGGACAGCTAAACGTCACTCAGCTATCTGCTGCGTCTTCAGCAATGAGTGCAGGCACCCATCAGCTTCCAGTCACTTCCAGCAGCTCTGCAGACAAGCACTGGGAATGGCTTCGCTGATGCTGCAGACAATGTAGGGTCTAGAAATAACAGGTTGGCAGTGATAAGTTGTTGTTTCCCAGCAGCTTTGGAGGACAGGGTATACTTGAAATAAATCTATCGGGTAGGGTTTCAAATTGGCCAGGGCTGTAAGCAACAGTTTATTGAGCTTATTTATGATGTTGCACCTAGGAAATGAAATGGAGAAATGTCAAGTGCTTTCAACACCAGCCAGCACGATTTAATGCCCCCTCCCCCTTGCTTGGAAGCTCTGTCTTGGCTTCATGCCGGAGGCATATTATTGTAATAAAACACATTTGCATTCTAGGTGGTAAATGGAATTTACCCGATAATTAAAACTACAAATAAAATAAATTCATTCATCATCTTCATTCCCAGCGTAGCTTACATTCTTAGCACTATATATGGTATAAAAATGTGCACCTTGGGCTTTTTGAGCTGTTCATGGCGTAATGACCAAATCCATCTGTGAGAGTCTTGGGAATCTAAGCTGAAGCAAAACCACACAAAAGCTAGATTGGAGCAGTTCCCTTCAGTGATGTTTCCACAGTCTCTTCTCCTGTATCTGGACTTTGGCCTGGTCTGAAGCTAATCTTCTTTCCAGACTGCTCCTTGTTACAGTTATGCGAAGACAGAACAGCCTCAAGTTCCTCAGCTGAGTAACCATCTGTCTGCCCTCCCACATGGACACCTGAAAATGAGTTAATGTTGAAAAGAAAACATAATTTTAATAGTTTTAAAGCCTCAAATGCATCTTTCTACAATCTTGAGAGTTTCCAGTGTGTTTTTTCATGTATTACTGGGATAGATACGTTCTTGGGGTAAAGTTTGCTTGTTACATTAAAATTATGGCATTCGGTTTGGTAGAGTTGCTTCATAACTGTGCAAAGGGTATTCTTGATGCCTGTGTTATAACACATGCACTGAACCTGGCACGTTGAACACGGGTCACTTGGGCACGCGTAAATGAATATTAGTTGGATTCTGTCCTGAGGGCCAGCAGCCCTTCTGCAAACCCGGGGCCAGGGAAGAGCAACACGAGATCTGCAGTCTGTTTTGCAAATCGTGTCTCTTTGTGCAGTTTTACTGAGTAAAGCCTTAGTAAGCAGTCACCTAATCCAGTACAAGTAGCACAATTGAGCACAGCAGTTTCTTTTCAGAGGAGTGCTTCCTAATATTAGGATAAACTTACACAAAATAGAAAAATTAAAGACAACTTTGAAATAAATCCTGAAATGCAGCTAGAGGGATCTTGGATTAAAAACCTCTTACGTGCTGCTTTATGAACAAATAACTTCATCCGTGATAGATTGTGTGCCCCGAGCGTACATAACAAGGCAATTAAGAGAAAGCACAGTCAATGGAATAAGATTGTATTATCTTTTTGTTTCACATAAGTCCTGTATCTCCTTTCCACTGCCAGTTTGCTGTAAATTGCACCTTGTCATTAATAGGATTATTGATAACTCTGCCAAACATGGCTTCTGCAGAATTTACTGTTTGCTAAAATACCTCCTTCATCATTAAGAAGTGTTACTAATATGCTTTAAACATAAATCTTGTACAGTGTTAATGCTCTAGGTTACAGCCAGCAGCAAGCAGAGCTCTGCAGATTGCTAAAGCTGGAAGACAGGGACACATGCCTGCTTTGGGCTGCAGTGGCTCAAGCTGTTTGAATTTTTTTTTCAAGTATGTAAACTATTAAAAGCGAATTTACCCTTCCCCACGGGGCAAATTCAGGCATGAGTTCCACCCTGGATAAATCAGCTTGTGCCATGATTTAATGTTCAGCAGACAACTCATTTTTCTTGCTTTCGCCCTCTCGCCCTGCTTGTTTGGAGGCAGCAGCTGCGGTGCAGGTGGCCCCAGGTTGTGCTGCTGGTCTTGGCTCTCTGGGGCCCTGCACCTTGGGAGGTGGCACCGTGGGTGGTTTGCGCCGGCCGTGGCCGTAGGGATGTGGTGATACGCAGGTTCAAGGTCTGATGGCCTCTGGGAAGTCAGCTGAAGGACATGGGTTCATGTCCAGCAACAAAAAGCCGTTCATTGCCTGCCAGCAAGGCCGTCAGCAATGTGGCTAGCACGTCACACGCTGTCCCTCAGCCCGGACCCAGGATGGATGACTGCAGGGCACAGGCTTGTTTTGGGCTAAAAGACAGCATTGAGCCTGGAACTTTCTCCAAACCACTTTTCTTTGCTGAGTAGCATCACGTCTCGGAAGTTTGGGTTCAGTGTCAGCCAGCTGCTTCCTGGCCCTTCGTCATCCTCCCCTGTGCAGTGCATCATCTTGGTGCCTGCAGTACGGCTGTGTGGAGCAAAGGGCAGGCGGCACCGTGTCTTCTCTGCCCTTTGACAGCTTCTCAAATCCTCCCCGCGTGTCCCTTCATGTTGTGGTTCAGGAGGTGCTGAGTGGGATTCCAGAGCGGGATTGATAGTGGAGGTGCCGTTGCCTATCGCTCCGGTTTATGTGGAAGAGCTATGTCGCAGGGTTATCCTGGACTACTTTGCTCCTGCCAGGCAGTGGTTTATTGTTGACAGGTCTGAAAGCTGCAGAGGGGTTTGGAGGAATGAAAATAGATGATTCTGCTATTTCTGGTGAGACCTGGAGATCATCAGTCACTGCTTTTTCAGTCCCACCTCCAGCTTGAATGCGGGTTCTTGTAGAGAGCATCAGACGCGTTTAAGTGATCACTGCTGTTCCTTGTGTGCCCAAGCTTTGTGTAATGTTCTCTCATGCTCAGTCTAGCTCAGACTTAAATAACGCAAAGGGATTTAATCATATCTGGGAGACATGATTTATTGCTATTTGATGGTGGCGTGTGGTATCAATCTGGAGTTGGAACAGGGCATGAGCAGACTTGATTCGGTACCATCCTGATGTTTCAGCATGGTAACCAAATTTAGGCTGAGCAAGGACGATGCAGCGCAATTCCCTGGGATTTTCATTAGCAATGTGGTGATGTTCAGATGTCTTTGAAGTCTGGGGCCTGCACGGAGTTAGAGCAGTGACCGCTACGCATTCTTGCGGCCCCTTCTCTAGCTCATGTAAAGCAGCGATTTGAGACAGCCTGCCCAGTCATTTAGAAGATGATCGTTCTCTCAAAGCAGCAGTTTGTCAGACTGTAATTTTAAAATTACATTGTGTTTTGCTAGGACTTGGCAGAACTTCTCCTAGGCTTAGACTTTTAAAATAGCAGCCCAAAAAAGCTCATTCCTGGTGCAATTAAAAACAAAAACAAAAGGAAGAGCGATTTGAAATGAACTGTGTGTTTGGGAGGTGTTTTTTTTTTTTTTTTAAGAGAACGCCGTCTGAAACTCTTGCTTTTGAAGATGTATTCCCACGCTGAGTCACATCCAAGGTTCATACAGAAGAGCCTGGCTGGCGTTTTAGAGGTCGATATTTGTTGACTGCTTTAGAGACGTTGCCAGTGCACAGCAGTGGCGTCTCGCAGAGGAGGGCTACAGGCATGCCCTGAGATAAATGGACTCCAAAGGTAGGCACTACCTCTTTGCTGCTTTAATTTTCTTCCCCCTGGGTTTGCTGTGCTGGTGTGATTGCCGCACTCGCTGGGCTGGGGTTGCCATCTTTCGCTGGGTGACAAGGACAAAGATTTCTGCCTTCAGAGAGACTGAAGGTTTCTCCATTGTGTGTCACTGCTGTCTAGGGAGCACGTAACTTCATGTCACCTATGACAAACACAGCATTAGAAATAAGCCTGCTGTGGGTTAAGAGCCTCTGTCTCGAGGTTATGTGGCTGTTATGCTACTAAATGTCATTTTAACTTACAGAGTCTCACTCCAACCTTATTTCTCAGTGCTTCAGTTGGTGAGTGCGCAGTTTTGTTACTGCTACTCATGGAGCGCATAACTCGGCGTGAGTAAAGACACCCATCTGAAATCATAATATACGACATTAAGCCTCATTAGTTAAGAGTTGGACCGGTTACAAACGAGGGTAAAATGCACACTGCATTATTGCATCTGTCTCTTCTCTCTGTGTGTTTAATTTTCTGAACAAAGGGTGGGGAAATTAAGAGACACCTCTTTGATACGTTTGCTGCCGTTTTGAGCCAGCCCAGATCTGGGAGAGCAATTGTATTTTAATCAGCTCTGTGAGTCATCACAAAAAACGCCAGCTCAGGTTTGATTGCCGAGTTTGTGTTGTTGCTGATGTGCAAGACACGAAGTAGAAAGAACACAACATGGTATTTAGCTGCAAGACTGAGCTCAAGATGCTGACAATTTGAAAAAGCTCGGTTTTGACTTTGCATGCCAAACGAATTTACTGTAGGAAGAACACGTTTGCCACACAATGATGTCATTTTCATAGAGTCACTTTACAGATAGTGCCCACAGCTAGGCAGAAGGCTTGGTCTGAATACAAAGACCTCTTCAGGATTCTTCTAAGTCTCCTGGTTGGAAGAAAGCCAGTACTTGATGTGATAGCGAAATGCATGCAGATAGCGAAACTACTCATCCGGTAAAATTCCTGCCTGGACTCACTTGCAAATCAAAAGTGTCATTGAACTGCCTAGAGAAGGTGAAAATTATCAAAGATTTGCGGATGTGTGAGAAAAATAATCACAGGATTCTAGAGAGGATGGAGACATGGTGCTGGACCAAAACCTTTCCTTGTGGGAGGGTTATTTGGAAATTGGAAGCTCCTGGAGGCTTTTGTAGAAATGAGCATTGAGTAACGATGGACTGACCTCCAGAATAACCTCTTGACTCCGGCTCCTCATGATGTGTGGTGTGGCAGTGAAGCGGAATGAAGAGCTGATGTAACATGAAAAGACATGCTTTAAAAGTGGAGGATTTGGGAATTTCGGAATTGAGTTCCCACTGAGAAATGACTTGGCTGGTAAAATGGACTGCAGTCCTGGAAAATATTGGTGAATTGTACCATATATAAGATGAAACTTTTTTCTCCCCAGGTAATTATATGGTAGCCATCTAAATACTCACTATGATAATAAAAATTATAAACAAGAAAGCAATTATGTATTTATGAATGACAGGCACACACTTAAAAAGGCCGTGGACAATAAAGAAGAATATTGGTCATTAGTATGGTAAAAGAGACATAATGGACTAAATAACTTAATTTCCCACACATTTCTGGATTTGGCCAACACAAAAGCTTTCACTGAAATGATCACAAAACAGACTGAGATAATCTTGGCCAATATCCTCCTTTTTGACGAAACAGCTTCCAATAATAAAATCCCGCGTTTGATCGCTTAGCCCAATGAAAGGTTTTTAGTAGTCCTTCCTTTTCAGCCTGTTTTATAGGCTGTGGCGATGTTGCCAGGCAGTGCAGAGCGGGAGGGGAAGGAGAGGTCTGTGCTGGCCCTGGCAGGAAGGTCGGGGCGCAGATCTGGCTGAAGCGTGCTGGCACTCGCAGGGACCAGCGGGGGGATCGTTAAATGTGCAGAATGGGAGTGAGTGGGAGTATTGGTGTGAAGGGGGGGACCTTCATGGGTATCTCTATTTAGAAGATAATACTTGAACAAAATCCTTATTAAAGTATGGGAGGAATTCAGATGTGGGTGAACTCCCCGTGTTTCCCAAAAGGGCTCCCGTGGCAGTACTGACGGAGGGTGCGGGAGGTCTCCGGGCGAGGTGACGTGGCTGTAGGCACAGCTGTGCTGTTGGGCACTGCAGCTTCCCTCTAGTTTAATCTGCTGAAACTCTTTGCAGAACTTAAATACCCGGAGCTCTGTCTAAAGCTGAGTTACATCTTGTCCTGTTCTTGTAGCGTAATGTGGTGTTTTTGAGCAATCTCTGAGTTGTTTTTTTTCTTCACTGACCATTAAAAAGCACCCAGTTCCACCATGCTGTTTTAAACCTTGAGTATTTAATTTTTGTGGATATTTTAAGCAGGGATCCTTGAAATCCCTAAAAAACCAGCTTGTTTCTCCCGAGTCCCAGGCATGTCTGCCGAAAACACTGTAAATGTCATAAGAAGTGATTTCACTGTACAGGCTGCCCAAACCAGACATATTGATGTTATTTAGCCTTCACTTGCCAAGTTAAGCGTTAGGATTGTGTTTTCACATGCGCCAAAGCTATCGGCTTTACAGATAGCCATATTTTCATAAGCTGCATTTGGCTGTCACACCTTCTCCTGTAGTCTCTTGATATGCAAACAAGTCTCAGTTATATATACTCCTGGCCTATAAACTGATATCCCTGAAGAGTTCCTGATTATCCTTCCATTAACTTTTACTCTCCCCTGTCTCCCTCAGGGAGGTAACAAGTAGTCTTTCCTTCATCATGGGTTTCCAGCTGGTTACCTCACCGGTTCCCTCCTAAATGGATTCTCTCAGTAGTTGTGTGTGTCACTAAGGAAATACCGACTGTGAAATTTCAGCGCCATCTAAAAGTACAGCAGGGACTGCTGAAATGGGGGTTTGAAAATTTGAAATGCCAGGAAAGGATCCTGGATCTTAAAGTGCCATCCCAAAGAACAGAACAACCATACACCATGTCTAAAGCGCAGTGTCATTGTGCGCCAGGAGAAGGAGCATCACTGTTTCTATACAGCATTTCAGCTTCTCAGCTGTGCTGCTGAAACCTTTGCTGAAGGCTTGTGTGACTCTCTGCCATTCTTATATTTTCTGGTCTAATTAGTATTGTTTACAAACCAATGTTCAAACCCACGTCTTGGTTGCAATGAATGCTGCACACTTCATTATGTTCCTTGTTTCCACAATCTCTTTTCTTCATGGAGTTCAGATCGTTCCTTAATCAGATTCTCATATCCTGTGACCATTGTGGCTGGAGTTGAGGACATCCCAGCAAAGCATTTAGCAAAGAAATCATCATCTGTCCTGTGTCCATCTTTCTGCAAACTCTGCGACAGCAAATGGTTGTGTGAGTGCACCCTGAGTCAGATTCCCAAAGACTGGGTCCATGCGGGGTGTTTTGCACTGGGAACAGAAAAGACCTATCCATGCAAATTTTGGACACACTGCTGATGTCTTGACTACTAATCTATACTTAAATTCTAAGTAAAATAGCCTTTGAGGCTTCTCTTTCTCCTATCATGTACGCCTATGTGTTTTATATCCATTTGACAATGTGCTGTACGTTTCTTCTAGTTATTGCCTTAAATTGAGCATAAACCAGTGTTTGCTCGTTCCCGTCAATATTCTTTGTTTGAAACAGGCTGCTGGCTCAGCTCCTTTAGAATTATTCAAACCAAAATGATTATTTAGCTGAATAAATGTTTCAAACCAAGTTGCACGTTTCTGGTTTTGGTATTAGCACTCCTAGAAAATTTGCAAGTACCAGAGACTCAGTTTTTAAATGTGATGTGTAACCTTATTGCTGTAAATATTTACGTGAGCAAGTGGTTGTATCTGGGGAGCAGAGGTGACTCCCCTTATCCGCATGAAGCAGAAGCATACTGTTTGAATAGTCACACTGATTTCAAGGGCTTGTTGGGTTTGTGGCCATTGAACAGAAATAAGATAGTTAGAATTTGGCCCCAGCTATGTGGTGATGCCAGACCTAATTTGAGCATGCGATTCATCCCATTTCCCATGCGGAGTGGAAAGTTAAGGGTTTTCTTCAATTGCATGTATAAATCTACGGGTTTGAGAGATTACAGGTGACATTAGACTCTTCCTTTTGCAAATCCTACATATTTGCATATCTGTACATGCATAATTTTACCAGAAATTCCCCTACAGTGTTTAAAGTCCTGTTGTGTATGTCTCTGTCTGTGCAGGTCTGGAGTCTTAGAAGATTAAGTAAGGGTGAGACATTTAGCCACAGGGTAACAACTCTGGTGTACAGTCAAATTTTGCATCAGGTAGTTTGTTGTATTATTAAACTAGTACTCTTTCGTAACAATGGTAGTTGCTGCTTTAAAAACCTCACTGTTGCTCAAGCAATATGCAAAAGGAATGAATGAATATAGCTTTTCACGCTGGGCCCTGTCCATAGGCAAAATTTGGGATTTTCACTGTGTCCCCATATAGAATGTTCTGCTTCAAACACTACAGAGGGGAGTGTGTATGTCCCCATCCAGGCTGCCTATATGCTGAGCAAGCTGCTACCCTGCAGCCTCGGAGCAGGGGGGAAAGAAAAACCATGGGTGTTGTTTGTGGCTTCTCAGAGCACCAGAATAATGAGTTAAAAAAGCTCTGTGCTTTCTGACAGGTCACATATCTTTCTCATCTATAGGATTTGCACCCTTGACACCATCTTTTGAGGAGCACTTCCAAAAAGTATG
Source organism: Phoenicopterus ruber ruber (assembly GCA_009819775.1). Taxonomy (NCBI): domain Eukaryota; kingdom Metazoa; phylum Chordata; class Aves; order Phoenicopteriformes; family Phoenicopteridae; genus Phoenicopterus; species Phoenicopterus ruber. Next base: position 5,941,776 of record CM020228.1, on the reverse strand, counting down.
GAATGAATGTAGATTATGTGGGAAATATCTCAGTAGTGTGCTCACACAGCTCAAGTCAGCACAGTCTCCCACTGTTAACTGAACGTGTCCTTTATGGAAATTGGCTTTGTAACCCACATTTCAACTGCTGAAGAGTTATGAGGTCAGCAAGTGCAGTTCAGAATTTAGCTCATTTTGTGTATATCTTGGACCATATTCACCCCTGGTTTTAATACTACAAAAATCAGTGGAATCATGCCAAGAAAAAATTCATCTCCTAATATTTAAAGTCGGATCCTCAAACACACGGGTATTTCACTGAGCTCCCTGCCATAGCTCTAGGAAGGCTTCTGCATGCTGATTCCTGAAGTTTATCGTTTTATATGGGCACTGAGAATAACTAACAATAGCAGGGTGTGGATGGGTATTAAATCTTGTGCTTCGGCGTGTGAACTAGTCTCTAACTACTAGAGAGCAGAAAGAGGCTGCTGTAGCGAGCAAACCATTGCATTTCTGCCCTCCACGGCACTCTTGCCCCTTTCTATGATGTTGGTGACCTTTAAAGGTCCCTTCCAACCCAAACTATTCTATGATTCTACGATGTATCCGACGGTGGCCAGCGTGAGAGGCGGGCGGGTGAGCTGGATGGACCGCGGGCAGCTCGGCACAGGTGATCCCCGTGTTTCTCCCAGAGCAGATTGGTGATCGCAAAGCCAGAGCATCACATAGCTGGTGCTTGGATAGAAAGCAAAGAACTAATGTCTGCAGTCCCTTTTCATGACAGACTTTTAGCAGTGATCACAGAAGTGTCTTGCAGAGTTAATTTTGGCTAATGAGCAATTAGTCAGCTCAGCAGGGACTCCCCCCTGCCCTTTGCCTGCTGGGGAAGAGGTGGTCGGGGCTGAGCATGGTGCTTCCCTTGGGTGCAGGAGCCCTGGCAGGACCCGCATGGGCCCAGCACCCTCACCTGCGGTGCCTTGGAGAAGAGACGGCAGCAGAACTTGAGCTGCAGCTGAAATTTCCTCTTTCTGAAGTTGAGGGATTTATTTTCCAGCTACAGACTTGCTGTGTTATCCTAAATGTCAGCAGAGTCTCTTCTTTTTCCTTTTTTTTTTTTTTTAAATACTCAATGCAGACAGAGAAAATCTGTCAGCAGAAGACTCCTTGCCTGCCCAAACGAAGGCTGAACTTGCGTGGGCTGAGCATATTCCAGCGTGAATGTGTTTAAATCTGGGGACAGCTCCAGATGACGTTGCTGCTTTGTCGCCTCGTGCGGGAAGCGCGGGGCTGGCGAGCGCCCGAGCGTCGGTGCGTGCCCGGCTGCCGCGGGCCACGCCGCAGTAGCGGGTGGCGGGACCAGGAGCAGGCGCAGATGGTGCTCCAGAAGGGGAAATCCAGAAGCTGGCGAGCTCGTTTCTTTTAGGGAGACGCGTCCATATGCCATCCGTAGAGCACAAGAGCCTGCTCGTCAGTCTGGAGCCCTCTGGGGATGCTAGGATGAAATAACCCATATCTATAGCTAAGACTGGAGCTGGATGCTGGCTGCACTGGTGTAGCCCCCGTGCTCTGTCCATCTTCCCTGGCAGGGAGGGAAGTCACAGAATCACAGAACGGTAGGGGTTGGAAGGGACCTCTGGAGATCATCTAGTCCAGCCCCCCTGCTAGAGCAGGTCCTGTGTTCGCATGTCGCCATCAGTGCCTCTCCAGCCCAGGGCTGAGGGGATATGTGGGAGGACTCAGCTAGGGAGCCTGCACGGCTGGATCCATCACCTGGGGGCTCAGCTCTGACCTCTCAGTTTTCCTGTCCACAATCCCGTGCACAGCTCTTGAAGGCGAGTTGAGGATAGGGGATGTGAGCACCGTAAATCGGGTGCTTGGTTGTCTGTCCCCTTGGCTGGGCACTGCACGCCAAAGCACGGAGGTGCTCGCCACAAAGGATGCCTTGCAGTTGGACCTAAATCTCAGGGATGCCTGCAGACCTTGGCAATTAGGAGCAAAAATCTGAGACATTTGTGCTAATCTGGTAACTGATCATTGCTCAAATACAGTGTAATTAACAGTGGTGATAAATTGACATTGGTGACAGTCAGAGCTTATGCTGCTCTTCAGAAGGCATCGATGTTTTCTGAGACAAAGATTAGACCCTCTTCCATTTAATATTTTAGCAAATTTGGGAAGAAAAAAAGGTCAAATGAAATGTCCTACCCAAACTGGAGCAGTGATAAGCAAGTTACTTCAACTGCTGTATTTACATATTGGGGAGGGGGTGTGTGCTGATATAAAAATGTATGTGCCTCTATATAACTGCATATCTATATGTAATGCCCCAAATACATCATTATGCATTCATATGCACGTGTGGAGTCTGTCTGAGGATGTATGTATACATATAAAAATATGATTTATAGGTTTTTAAACCTCCCTGACAGACTCCAGGAGACCAATTTCTAAATGTATGCCAAGATTTTTGACTAAGAGACAGGTAGCAGTAGGTGCTAATAAATGAAAGAGCTGCAAGTGAAATGTTGTGACATGCACCTCTCTGAACAACCTGCGGAGCACTGGCAGAATCATCAAACCAAGCTGAGAGTAATCAGCAGGGACTGATAAAGCTGCTCTTGTAATTATTTGTTTGATATACAGCTTTCCTTCTTCCTTCTGCATAAATAGCAGAATTGCTTTGCTTAGTGTGGGAGGTTTTTTATTCCTGTCAGGGCTTGTTCTCACCGAGATGTCATGAGAGGAGGACTGAGGTCTGCATTTTTATTTTATTTACAGGCTTTCCATTGTAATTCTGACAGCATGCGGTGGAGACAGCATTCATTTAGATGGGGAGAGGCGTCCTTGCTCATGCAAAGCCGTCGGTGTTGTAGGGGCCAGACTCTGCCATGATGCTTTTAAGCCGCTCTGATTCCTCCAGGTTTGGCCTGGAAGAAGCTGTTCCTGAGAGGAGGCAGCCGCTGAGGTCTGAAGGCAGTCGCGATGTCATGCTCTTGTATTTAGATATTAAATAAAATTCCCACAGCAGCTTTCTCGTTTGTGAGTGTGATGATGCCGCAGCCCAGACTGCCCTACAAAACCGCACAGCCCTTCAGATTGACAACTGTTAGTTATCCTTAAATAACTTCCTCTCCTCACCTCTTCTACTGCCTGAGCAAGAAAATCCAAGCATTGACTGATTTCCAGGCAGTCACGGTGGTGGCCCGTCAGCGACGACTGAACTGAGCCAAAAGGCTCCTGTTGATGTCAGTGGTTTCTGGGAACGCTGCCTGCATGGTTTTGTTCCGGGATTTCCCTCTCCCTCCATGCCTGGTTGAGCTCTGACTTCACTCGGGGCAAATTTTGCAATTCTGTGTTTAACAAAAGGTACAGTAATTCACTCCCACTCTAAGCACTCTCATTTTCCTTGTTCCATTTATGTTTTGTTTATCCTTTTTCTTTCCTTAAGGAAAAGGAAATCCTTCTTTTCCTTAAGGAAAGAAAAAAAGATACATTTTTCTTTAAAAAAAAAAAAGGAAAAAAAAAATCCTATACACCAGAATAGTTTTTATATTGTCTAAGGGTTTTACCAGGAACTCAGGAGGAAGGGGGAGGCGTAAGAGGACAGAGGCACATCAGAGCAGAAAATAGATTTCCTAGCCTAAAGTGAGAGAAATGCAGGCTGCTGCCTTTAGCATACATTTGAATACTGTCAAGGGCATCTGGAATATACTGGTAGACATTCTCCTTCTAATAGTACTAAAAATCTGATAACGATGGGGCACAGATATGCCACCGGCCCTGTGCTTCACATGCACACACAATATTGGGAAAGCGTCTGCGACATCAGGGGCTTCAGTCTCATCCGAGGTCAATGCCAGCTCACTCTTACTCAGGAGAAATACTTCAGACTTGAACCAGGTTAATGAAAAGAGAAATTGTTCTGAGACTAAGAAACACCCCTTGCAGTTTTATGGGGGGTTGTTCCTGAGCGATTACGGTGCGTCCTTTCAATGCTTTCTGATTCCAGGCAATGATGGCATTTTAAGATAAATAACGCTTTTGCGGCTCTGCTTGTTATTGAAAGGCTTTTATTATTGCTGATGTTACATGAAAAAGAAAGTTATTAAAAAAATGTGGCACTAACGAATTGAAGCCCCCAGGGAACTGTTGCCTGAATGGGATTTTGATTGGAGTTCAATTTAATTGGCCATAAATCTTCTCGTTTCTGATTTCCATTCTACTTCAGACCAGTCCACCAAATTCATGATAATTAGGTTTTCATTTTTCTCTATCGAACAAAATACTCCGACATGAGCATAAACAGAAATATTCCTTCAGCAAGGTGACCTTGTTCTTGCTTGCATCGTGCTGGTAATTGATTTAATGCCTCCTTACCTATAAATTGGGCCTCTTTCTGAGGCATGTCCATCAGATTTCGAGGTAATTGGTTAGCGTAGTTGGTTTTTCACTGTAGTATTTTGACTGCAAGGTATTTCTCATAAACCTCCAGCACAAGAGTAGCTGTGATCATTCCTACTGACATGATGGAAAAAATTCAGCTGGTAGACGTACGCATGCCTCTCCCGTTGGCTGGCTCTGAATGCAGTTACGTGTGTATCTCGGAGAATAAAAGCTCTTGTTCTAGCCCGGAGTAAATATGTGAGATGCAAAGCCCAGTAATTTCTGTGGGGTTTGAGTTGAATCTTTTTCCTGTCACACTGCAATGTCTTTAGGGGAATGAAGTTACGCTGCAGGCACGGCTCGCACTGGGCACTTCAGTTTGGGCCAAACCAGGTGTGTAGTGGAATTTCATCACCCTCAAAAGAAATTTTACACAGGAAAAGGTTTTCCAGGCACCCTGAGGCTCCTGGCCCGCATCCCTCCCCTGCTCTGGGGCACTGTGTGCCACGACACGTTGTAGAGCTGTGCTCTTGCTCTCTGCTGCTCTGAGCTCCTTTCCCTTACTTTACCCGAGGTGGCTTTTTACGGTTGCTGGTTTAGGTCTGTCAGGAGTTTTCCTCCCTCTCCTGATCTGCAACACCCAAAGGAGGCTCCATGCGAGAGGACTGTGGGGGAGAATTCTTTAGGGAAGGGATTTGGGAAGGGACATGAGTAAGAGATGAGAACCAGGTGGGATCAAAGAAAACAGAATTGTCATCTAATTCTGATTAGATACCCAAACCCCTTAAATTCACTTGCTGCTCTTGCAATCTTGTTGGTGTGAATCTCAGTAAAGTGCCTCAGCTGCTGCAAGGAATGCGTAGGAAAGGGGAGGGAGCCAGCCTGCATCGAGATGCAATCATTGTTACTGAGTTGGGAGAATATTGCAGTTAAGTGGTTTTCCCCGCCTTCCCCGTCCCGCGGTTCTTTTCCCCTGTGATTCTCTTGTGTTTCTAAGTTGTGTAGCTTCATTATATTGCTCATTTAACCATTTCCAACAGTATTGGGATTGACAGGTTGAGTTTTCTGCAATCTCACAACTTCATGGACTGTAAATTGAATGTTTTATGGCCTGTTGAAAAGGTGCAAAGAAAGTTACATCTGCTACCAGTTTCCTAATTACATCAGCATCAAATACATTATGAGTTTGTTAATGCCAGGTACTCTTGCTGAAAAAAATGTTTATAACCATGGCCTTGACAAGTGGAAGCAATTACTTTGCAGTGGTTTTCCTTTTGTTTTCTGAAACATTAGAATTCTTTCTCTCCTCTTTCCTCTGCTTCCCTCCCTACAAAAGAAATAGAGAAAAATCTGAATTTTAACTCATTATGATTATCTTCTGAAGTTATTTTTCTCTGCAAAGATGAATAGCTGGAAAATTACTGAAAGTAATGTAAAGAAAAATGAGCATCTGTTACTGAAGTTTCTGCTGAGCCCACCGGTATTTAGGGCTTGTGTGACAGCGGTGGGCAGGTACCACGGCAGATGAGACCCGACTGTGTCTCGTGCTGTCCTGGCTGAAAGCACAGACCAGGGTTTGCTCCTCAGGGGACGTGGCAGAAAGCAAGTGCTTTATGGGGAGCGGCTGAAGGACTCATGCCGTATCCTGACCTGCAGGGATCGTGTGGCAGAGATGAGAAGCGTCACTGATAAAAGTGTCTTCATGCCAAATAATGCATCTACAAACAGCTAAATCCTTGTGGCTCTAGTTTGTGTGTTCAGGCTGTCTGTGAGGTTGTCAGTGGGGAGGGTTCGAAACTCGCCTTCACTGTGCAGCCTGTTCCACAGCACAATTGTTTCTGCTCCTTCAGTCATTACCTCCTTGAGGTTCAGTTTAGAAGTCAAGGTCTTTTCCAAGCTACCTGGACAGTAACTCCGGTTATAGCTTGGACCCCAGAGCCCAGTGAACAGGACTGGGAGTTGGTTCTTCTCCCGCCTGTGGCATTAAGTAGATCCCCTTTGGCTCCAGTTTCCTATCCTGCTGTTTGTCCATCACAGTAGTGACTTTTGTTTGGGGCAGGATTCACCTGTATGTGAATTAGAACAAACAGGGCCTTGGTTTTGGTGGTGTTGCAACTAAACATCGAAGGAGAAGAGATCTGTATGGCTGCTCTGAGCTGCAGCCCTGTGCAGTCCATTAGATCGTTTGGGCCAACATCCATCTAGAGAAGATGCTGGTTGCTTGTGATTCTTTCTCTTTTCCTGCTATTCCATCCCTTAGTTCCTGATGCTTTTGGAGCAGAGCAAATCCTTCAGCAAAGCTCTTCCAATGAGAGGTTAGTGATGGCTGGATAATAGGTTTGGTTACTAAAGCTGGCCAAGAATTCTCCAAGATGTTTTTCTGAAATGTTTTAATGTGAACCATCTTCACTTCCTTGAACTCGGATTTTGGTGCAAGTTTGATCAATAAAGACTTTTGCAGGATTGGGATGGGATGGGATGGGAGACGTCTTCCACCTTGTTCCCATATGGGCGTAAGAACCAGTCCAACTCACTCTGGAATAGGCATATTTGTTAAAGTCTGTGCCTTGCCAAATTATGCTTGACCTTGAGTCTCCCATACCCTTGATTTATCCCTTGCTTGTGCCCACTGAGCACTAACTTGCACGTCCTGAGGTCTTGTAAGGAGGAGCCCACTGTCACCGTCAGGATAGTGAGTGAAACTGGAGCCTCCCTCCTGGCACGGATGGACACCCCAGCCTCCACACCTTCCCTCACCATCCTCTCTAGCTCCTGTAATTCTGGGGGGAGATTGTCAAAAGCTTGTGCCTTTCATCCCTGAAGTGGGAAGGGTTTTATTTATTTTGTTAATCTGAAAGTGGGTGGGAAGATAAGTCTGCAGCCCCGTTCCATTCGTCACATGGTACCAGCTCGCGTTTCCCCTTGAGAGAGGCAGAGCAGATGGAAGGCAGAGATGAAATGAACATCAAAAGTAAACAGCGTGATTAAGTTTTTGATAAAGGCTAAAACACTTATCACATCAAAGCCGCTGAAAAACACATTAAATGTTTCCTGAACATTTCACATCCACGTAAGCATTAACTGTACTTGCCATGGGGACGTTTGTAACAGCAGGCGGTGGAGCTGGGGAATGCTGGTGGGGTATTTACCCTCCTGGCTCTGCTGCAGGTCACCTGGCTGGCAGAGGGAGGCAGAGCTGGCAGCCTGGTACCCGTCCTCTAGCACATGGAACCTCTCTTGCTGCAGGCCCATGTTACGTGCATGGTTAGGCAGTCCTTTCTTTAAGCCATGCCCTGCTCAGTTTTCCAGGTTTGGGCACTGGTTTTCCAGAGGTTTTAAGGCACTTGCAGATGTAGATTGGTGCAGAGTTTGTGGGTGGCTTTTCTCCCAAGCATTGGTGATCCTTTGGTTCCATGCTTTGGCTCAGTGAATCAAGTCCTTAAGTATTTTTGGGTAAGCACCGTAACTTGTAGTGAGAAGTGTCTATGGATTGCCTGTTTCATCACTGTGTTGGAATACTGAGCTTTCCTGGCCAGTGGAGAAAGATTAAAAAGCAGTATATTGCCATTATTTTTTAATTCCTTTTCCAATCTTATGAACATATCAAATGTATTAAAAGAATGTAAAGAAAAGGCACTTTGTAATAGCCAATAAAAACCAAGAATGATGAATGATGAAACAGAAGAACAGCAAAAAGAGTAGAGGTAGAAATAAATACAGGAGAAGATTCCCTGTTCCAGTTATTACCATAACACCCCAGCAGTGCATTTCCTCTGCAGTGGCAATGAGCTCGCTTCCAGCAAATCCGACTTTAGCATCCAAAAAAGCCACAGCTGAACAAGCTGTTGCTTGAGCTGTTGCATTTCCCAATCAGAGAATCCTTGGCTGAACGCACAACCCCAAGATCTGGGAGAACGTTGAGGAGCCCACTATGATCCGGTGTGACACCATTGTCCTCCTCATTCTTGGGGATAGAGGGTCACGAGGACACCTTACTGCAAAGTGCCCAGCAAGTGCGGAGGGACCTTTCTTGTGTCTTTTTGCTCAGCATCACCTGCACGGAGCTGGGATTATTGTCCACTGCTGGTGGACATAACGTTTTGGTAAAATTAATGCAAAATGCTACCGTACCAGCTCAGTAGCATTTTATGTTGCCTTTGTGCAGATGTCAGTGCTGAGTCCAATCTGCTTTTTTTTCCATTTTATAACCTTGGTTTTCTGTAGGCACGGAAGGAGCCACGTGCCCTGCCTTCTCCCACATGGGACGTCCTGTGTAACGGAGACCAGTCCCAGAAACTGTCAGCCCTTGAATTTTCTTTTTTCTTTTTTTAGCCAGTGCTGAGACATTTTCACATCTCCAGGTCTTAGTCCTTTAGAGCACAGAGATAGTTTAAATGCTGTATGTGTGCAGGCAGCTGTATCATCAGTCATTTTGCATGGTGGGGTGTGGAAATCTATCCTTCACTAAGATCCCCTCACCAGCAGCGCTCCCTCCAGAGCACCGTTTATCAAAGCGGTCCTTCCAGGCACACATTGTATTTTACCCTTGTCACTGCCACCAGAGCCTGGGCGCTGTTAGCAAAGCATCCCTGTCTAGTTGAGTTTTGAAAATCTCCCAGGATGGAAATTGAACATCCTTTCCAGGTCCCTCTTCCAATTTCACGCAGTGCTCAGGGGAGGATTTTCTCTTACGTTCAACTGGAATTTCCCTTCTGCAGCCTGGGCGTGTTGCCTCTCATCCCGTAACTGTGCTCTTCTGAGAAGGGTCTGGCTCTGTCTACACCGCCTACCTTTTCCATCATCCAAACCACCGACGGTACAATAAGACAAATCTCCTTGAGGTTGTTTGCTTGTTTGTTTTCCTCTCCCAGTGCTTCCCTCGTTGTTTCTGTATTCTGCGAGTGATTGGCAGCATAACCTCGTCTTCTGCCCACTGCAGGCAATCGCATATTTGAGCTCTTTCAAAGCAAGATCTTGTTGCTATTTAGTACTTTTGAAAAGAGTACTTCAGAAACTGCATGAACAGAAGAAGAAGTTAGGTTTTGTGAGCAGAGAAGTCCCTGTCCTAAATTCCTGTCTGCCGAATACTGATGTTAGTTATTATCAAGCTTAGTAGTGCAAGAGGTTTTTAGTCTCTGTACAGTTGGCCTTCGTCCTGCTGCGAACGTAACTATCAGTTAACAGGGAGCAAAAAGGCATGAAGCTAAAACCTTCACGTCTTCTTCGGTGGCAAGTAAGGTGGCAACCAGGCACCAGCTCAGATATGACACAGGCCTTGCCCAAAAACTTAAGATTAGACCAGGAACTTCATAATAAAAAGTCAAATTTAATTTCTTAACAATACCCATGACAGATGTCTCAGTGACAGTTGTACAGCTGTTTTATTAAGTTTGAAAAAAAGGTAACTTTTTCTTAAGAAACATTACTATGCATTTCAGCAAGATTTCTCATGTAATGAGATGCAAAAGTTCAGGCAATATCCTGTTTAGATACATTTCTATTTGATAATAAAAATGGCATTGACAGTGAGGGGTTGCACTGAATAAATTACTACTTTGAGTTCTGTTTATGCTGAAGCCAGGATGTGTCCTGTAAGTTCACAGCTGTTTCAACTTTTTCCTTTCCTCATCTAGACAGCTATATGTCCATGAGATTTATTTCTTGATCTATGTGGACATGCAATCCTTCTTGGGATTATTGCCGTAGAAGCAAGACGTAACACAGAGCGTGTTAGAAGTAACAAATGGGATTTGGCACTCTCTCCCATTTACTACACAGAGTCTGAGCTGTGTACAAAAAGCAGCAATTACTTGCTCTCGGCGCCTTATTAACAGGCACATCTGCACATTCATTAAAACTAGATACTTCAACTTCCATTCTGGCTGGGATGACATTCCGATATTCTGGTCTTTAAAGTAAAATACCTGACATCTATTTTGGTTTTCAGTCAAGGCAGGAATTTGTTGGTTTTGACATTTTGGTTCCCTTTTGCTTGATTGCAAATCCCGGAGGCAGCCCGCGCTCCCAGCCCGTGTGAGCCTCCCAGAAGGAGATAAGACGCAGTAACCAAACCGCTGGCTCCCGGGGCACGGTCCCTCCTTTGAAGGATGAAGTCACCCAAGTTTTGCTCGTAAAGCCTGATCTCCCACGGCGCTGGGACCCAGCCTCCAGCCTCTCCCAGGGCTTCACGCCCTGCCCGGCTTCCAGGCACGCTGCCCTTCTCATCCTCGGCGGCCCGAGGTTGCTCCGAGTTGGCAAGTTGCAGCAGCCTGAGCTTGGGGGAGTAGAGGGGTTGTGCCAGGCAGAGAGGTGCTTTTGCAGGAGTAAATACAACATACTGTAGGTGTAACTAAAGCTGAGCTGACTGTCTGGGTCACGCCACATCTACCGATACACGTGAGGGAGAAATGCAAACTCAAATTTTTAAGCCAAAGCCATGGGGCGGCTTTTGAAGTTGTATGGGATGGTGAAGAGGCAGAAAAGCAGAGGGAAGAGGATACAGAAAAGGGCAGAGAAACGTATTAACAAATAAGGCATAGCTGCTGACTGCTCGTGGAGAGCACCAGCCGGCCGAGGCTGGCGGCAGGCAGGCGGTGTCAGCCTGCGGCCCCGTGCCTTCCCACGTGGGAGGCCGGTGCCGGCTCAGCAGGCTGCGGGGTGCGGATCTTGCTCTTCCAGCAGACGGAAGGTATGCTCAGGAGGGAGAGCTGCAGTCCTGGGAGAAGTTCTCCAGCTGCTCGAGGGAGTAGAGGTTGGCTCTAGGACTCTTCCGTCATCTCTTTCCCATCCTCCCTCACACCAAGTGAAATCAAATTTAGAAGCAAATAGTCAGATCGCAGAAGGGTCACTTGCTCTGGATGATGCGTTTGCTGACCTGGGAGTGAGCATGCACTGTCCTTCTCCCAGTCCACATCCTATAACGCTGCCTCTAGGTGAGAGCAGAGCAGCTTTTAGGGGGGATTTCAGAAGCAGCTGGAGATGCTTGAAAACTCTCAGGGCAAAATGTGTCATCCCCCTGCACCAATTCAGGAACAAAACAACATTGCTCAGCAGAAGAAACATTTAAAGCTAATTGTAAGACACAAAATCGAGATGGAGCCTAGAATGCAACCTGAAGAACCCAGAGAACTGAAATACAGGGAGCTTGAAACTGGGCTACGTGTTCCAAGTTTGCCTGGCCTCCTTTTCAAAGATGCTGAGGACTCTGCATCTCTAGTGAAGTCGATGAGTGCTCAGGATCTTTTTTGAAACATTTATTTGGTACCTAAGTATAGATCTAGGACTGACTAACTTCAGGCTCCAAAAATAGTGCAGGTGTCTGCCTTCTCCCTCTTCCTCATTTCTCTTTCCCTTGCTCTTTAATCTCTTCTTCAGTTCCCATGTTCTCTGTTCCCTCCAACTCCCTTCATTTTTCCAGCCTCCTCCAGTTGACTTCTGCTCCTGCTTCTACCCCCTCGCTCACTCTGGCGCTTCTCCTGTCCCGTGGGAGCCACAGAGCATTTCTCAAGGTCTGTCCTGAGCAAGCCTTAGGTGGCACCCCTTTCCTCTCCCCCTCTCACCCTAAATTCTCCCTGCCTCATTCTCAGGGGGACGGAGGGTCAAACACAGCTCTGTTCTGCTCAGGAACCTGCTGAATTCAAGTCCCAAGTATCTTGCCTCTCCTACGTGGGACTGACCAGGGACAGCGGCAAAAAGGGAATCATCACAGACACTCTTGATTGGGGTGGAAGCCAGAAGTAGCTACGATCACTTTCTGGCTCAAAAGCATAAATCACAATGTCCCATTTTCCTGTGTATTTCCCATCGCAGACATGATCTGCCAATGACAACAATAAAAGGGGCTGTAATGAAGGGATCATGTTAATTTTGTGAACAGGAAGCTCTCATTAGTGGCTTGTGTTTTTCACATCAACCAGAAGACAGATGTGGCTGTGAATCTGATGGATCTTGTCCCTGACATGAGTTTTTCTCTGTTGTAGGAAGGCATGCCCCAAACGCTGAGTTCTACCAGTATGTTTACCCCATGTGGCTTCAGCCCTCATCTACATACTTCGAAAGAAGATGAACAAGGAGGACTGATCTTCCAGGATGGAAACCTTACCTCAGCATCTCTGGATGCTCTAATCCAGCATCTGATACCTACCACTGATTACTACCCTGAAGTAAGCAATTCACAGTATAATAAACAGTTTAATTTTCATGAATTGGGGCAGCACTTTATGCAAAAGTGCAAATGTGTTAAATTTTGAATTAAGAGGGCTAATTTAAAAGCTGCATACAATTAAAGCTTGGTAAATTGATGCATTGCTTTAAATGCTGTTTCACTGCTCTATAATTGTTCCCATGAAAAAGCAGATCCCAAAGTTGACACTGCCTTAAAATAAGAGAACAGGGTGAGGGGGGGGGGGAAGCTGTGGTGGTGATGAATTAGTGATACAGCAGTCAGAGCACTTCAAAAATAGCAGTGCATGCCAGAGAGGTTTAGAAGACAACTGAAACAAAAAAACTTCAAGTCTGAACTGGCATTAAATTAGCTGAATTTCAGTAGCTGTTGAAGTCATCCAGGTTTGTCTGTATGTACAAAGCATTCCCTCAGTGACAACAGAGACGCTCCTTCTGATGGGTTCATAATTTACCTGGGGTTATATTCACACCAACTTTGCAGTCACTGGACAGCACAGTCTGGATCCTAATCCCTGCTCCATCAGTGAATATTCAGTGTTTCTTCACCAACAGTGTGAGGATCTAAACTGGAAGCAGGTTTATGGTCCTGCAAGCCATGACTTCACTGGGTTTTGCACATCCTCAGTGGCATTCAGGATGGAGTTTGTCTGGAAGACTTTTAAGCGCTAATATATCTCTATGGAAAGGCTTGTATTTCAAAGCACAGAGTAGCATTGACTTCTGGGCAGTTTAGAAGACTACGAAAGTTATCAATGCAGAGCAGACAGCATGTTTTAAATTACTCGCAGCTCAGTTTCTGATCAGCTAAAAATAAGTAATAAAGCAGCATATCAATTAAAAAAAAGAACAGAAAGGCAATAAAAATAGGTAACGGACAGATTAGGCTGTGAGATTTTCATTAAGCAACGTGTGATATGTAATGTTATACCTGCTGCTCAGGAGCGTGGCTAGGTCTGGGGGAAAGAAGATAATTCAGATGCCGGGAGGGGTCAGGATGCAAACAACTGAGGATTCATGCATATATTTTAACTTCACTGCTGGAACACTTTAAATAATCCAAGGATTTATCCAACAGGCCTGCTTCCCACAGCTTCACAGATGATATGGCTTGGCTGATAGAAATGAGTTTTGGGAAGTTAGTAGAATAAATGAAATATTCCTTAAAACAGGCTGGGTGAGACCTGCAGGGCAGTAGCAAGATGTGACTTATCTGAGGGCATCTGCAGCTCACAACCCAGTGCAACACAGAGATGCCTGAGTGTCTACACGTTCAGCTTTCACTGGCCTCCGTGCATCCCTGGTTGTGCTGTCTCCTCTACCTGGGCTCGCTCCTGTAGAGTGACCTACACACTGTCTTCGCTGGATGTTTGCACAGGGTTTAGGCAACCAAAGGCTGGAAGTGGGTGCTGTGGAAGAAGGAGAATGCCGCTGCCTCCTGCGCCCACTGTAACTAGTTCCATTTTCAGGGTCAGGAATCCTTATGTCTTTTAGACTTAAAGGTCTGTCCCAGTGGAAATGCAAAAACCGTGGAGTTCAGGGCTTTTATGGCTAATATTACCCACTGTGTGGCTGCTCATAGCCCGTCTGCTTGTCTTTCTCCTGCAGAAAGCCTATATCTTTACATTCCTGCTGAGTTCCAGACTCTTCATCGAACCCCATGAGCTTTTGTCCCGAGTTTGTCACAAGTGCATTGAGCAGCAGCGGCTGGACGACCCTGTGCTGGACAAGGTTAGTTTATCTTTACAGCAGAAAAATGTGAGGTATTTTCAATGGGCAGAGATTTCTGGGGCTCTGGTGTGCGTCCTTTGCCTCCCTTTGGATTGAATGAAACTTTCTCGTAAAGGACGATGGTTGCCGCTGAGATCCTGACATTGAGGCATCTTAGTATCCATGTCCAAGAGCAGTGCTCCAGGCACCGTCACTTCAAATCATCTTCTAATTTTCCCTTTCCCCCTGTCCCAGTCTTCCCAGGTGACTTTCCTTCTTAACTTCTTTAAGGCTCTGATGAAGCCTGCGGGATGCAAGGAGGTAGGACGTAAACCTCACACACTGTCAGTTGCAGATGTTGACACACCGCTCTCCCATTTTTACTTAATGCGTCTGCCCTTTTGCTTTCTTGCTTCTGGTACAGTAATATCTCCTCTTGACCTTACCTGTCACTTTGAACGCTACGTAACAGCATGCAGCTACCCACTAACCTCCCGTTGCCGGCACTGACAGATCGTCCGCACAGCCGTGCTGCAGAGCGGCGCTGTCTGGCACACCAGGAATGAGTTGAAGCAGTAGTGAGGCTGTGACAAGCTAACAGAATGAGAAATCCCAAGCTGTTACTGCGTCGGTGCTCCTCCTGTTTTGCCCTAGGGACTGTGCAGACTGATACAGTGTGTAACACCACATGTGCATCCTCTGGCAGTCCCACAGACAGTGCAGTGGAGATGGATCCCACTGGATCCTATTCAGTGCTGGATTCCACCCGAGCTCGCCTTGGTGCATTGATGAAGACCTACCCAGTACATGACCTGGAGCAGGAGATGCACCTTCAGTGCAGTGGAGGGGAGAAGAACATGCATGAGTTGCAACTTTCCAAAAACCCCAGAATTCTGAAATGATTCTCAAGATCAGCCTTTCCAGCTTTGAAACGGTGTTTCTGGAATCAGATACTGAATCACCAACATCTGAACGCGTGTGCTTGTTTTTGCCCAGGCAACTGGTTGCATGAGTAACGGGAGCTCTGCCTTCACTATGAGAGCAATCAGCAAGACTACTTAGAAATCTGATACTTGAGTTGCCCATATGGTCGGTGTGAATAGAAATATCTGTATGAGGTGCACCACACAAAACAATTTTTCTAAGGCGTGATGAGTTCTGTTCTCCGATGCTATGACAGACGCAAGCTTAGGAGGATTAAAATGCGAGCGTTGCAAAGTTTTGCTGCTCGTTAAACTTTGGCAGAAGTGAGAAACACTGTCTTTTTACGAAGATCTCTCTATCTGCCTGAAGTGAATCTGCATTTTGGACTGGCCTGTAGTAACGCAGAGTTTGTGGGACACAGCTGATCTTATGTTCCTGAGAGCGGGGCTGACTTTGAAACTTTGCACACAAGCGACCTCCCATCCCTTGTGTCCTGTGACTTGCACAAAGTCCTCTCCTTCCATTCCTAATAGCAGTTTACACAGCTGGAGCAAATGTCTCCCCAGACCTTTGTAGTTTCCAATAAAGCGTTCCCTTTAGCAGCCACCTGCTGGTCTTTGAGCGTGAGCTTAATGCTAGCTGACAGCAGTTATTTTTAGAGATGTGGTTCATTGAAACCTGTTGTTGGTGGAAAGCTGAAATATGCATTTTAACCACCTTGGTTGAAAAGCAGAGAGCTGTGGAGCTCAAGAGTATAATTTTTCCTGATTACAGGGTACACTTTAGCTACAGTACTTAGGATGCAGAAGAAGGCTGTTTGTTTTGGTCTGTGTTTTCTGTAAATAAAAATGCAGTTTGTTGTTTAACGCAATTTCCTTTTCACATGTTCTTGGATAACGGAGGATGAAAGCTTTGGAAGCAGCCGCACTGGCTGTCTTTTGAGATAACACTAATGCACCAGTTGTGCCGTTCCCCACATTTCCCTCCTTGCCCCATATCTTCCTGACTATTCCCACTGCTGCGTCCTCAGATAAATCTACACCAAAAGTAAAGTGGGCATCAGCTGTGTGTTACGTGAGTGGGCGCCCTTGTCCTATCATGACCTTGAGCTCATGTGGGAAGAGAGCAACATTATCAGTAGCCCAGGTAAAGTTACTGAAGTGCTGGTGTTTTGTTCATCTTCTCTTCCTCATGTTACATCTGCCACTGGTCACTAAGCAGTTTTTTCATACAGCCAGAAAGCAAAGAAGCAAAAAATGCCTCTTTGTTGGTCAAGAAATACATTCCAATCAATTTTTCAGGGAAGGATGAAAATGCAGGAGGGTTGTAAGTACAAAAGGGAAGAACATATGGTTCAAATCAGCAAAAAGGCCAGATGTTTTTAAAAAAGGTATAAAGGTTGCACCGACAAAATGGCCATCCAACCATAAACCGGCCAATTGCATGTGCAGAATACTTAAATCTGCATGTAAAACAGACAGTTGTGCATGCATCTAAGTTCTGGTATATTTTGCATGCCAAAAGGCATCATTTGTGCACCACGCTATTTGTTTGCATGTGTGCAGATTTTGCAGGTGCAACCTTAAGTGCCTTCTTTGAAACTCTGGCCCCGCGTTCAGTGACATATTTGCTGGGAGGCTTTAATGAGTAAACATGTTTCAATCCCTGTCCGTCATTCTGGTTTCCATTTCAGGCTCGGATCAGAAAATTCGGACCCAAAATCTTACAGTTGCTGACAGAGTGGACAGAGACATTCCCGTATGACTTTCAGGAAGAGCGGATGATTGGCCATCTAAAAGACATGATTCACAGGATAGCCCCGTGTGATGAGGTGAGGATGTCTGACCTGGGATGTTGTGTGGAGATGTTAAGTTCATTTTCCCACTTGGTTCCTCCTTTTCCTCCTTTTTCCACGTTCTGTTCTATGCCTCTTCCTGGGAACTCTCACAGCTTTGTTCTCCTCTGATGGTTAAAACCTGTAGTAGCTTCCCTGAAAGCCACACCTCTCAGTTTAGGTAACCTGTGGCAGTGACTTGGGGACACGTTGGAGTGATCAGTGGAATTTATCTACTACACATCAAATTGCAAGAGAATAACATGCCCATTTCACAGACAAAAGATCTGAGGAATAGCTTAGACTGAATGTGGCGGTCATGATTCAAATAGCAACAGAGCTGTGATCTCTCAAGTTACAGTCTATCAGAGGAGTGAAGTATCGTGACCTGAGACCAACCATCCTGGCCAAGCAGTGGCGCAGGGAGCGCTCCGGGATGCTTAGTTTAGTGAATGGGGAGTGAAGCAAGCAGCCAGTCATCAAGTGATTGCATTGGGGAGCTAAAAAAGATCATCAGTTGCCTGAAGGTACCTGATGAAGGCTTCCTTTCTCTAAGAAAATGAGTGGAACCACCAAGGGGCATTTATAGTCCTTTTTTGTCTCGCCTTCTCCATTTGCTTATGTCCTTGATCACCTGTGCTGGAATCTAATTTTTTGCATTCCTTACTTTACATGTCTTCAGTCTGGTAGGTTTTTTTAAAACAGTCTTTGCATTTTGTCATCTTTTTCCTTAGTGAATCTAACAAGGGTTTGGCTTACACCTTCCTGTCCTGTGTAAAAGAGTTCACAGGCCCTGTGCTTGAGCTGGTTGCTACTGTAAAGCAGAGACCCAGACAGGAGGCGAGCAGGCACAGAGCAGCAGACCCTGATCACAGTTTGACTAATGCCACTGGAATCCCCATCAAAGTTCACAGGATCTATGGGCCAAGAGAGAGCTCCTGTTGAACCCAGCCTGTTTGGCTGATATGGTGACATAGCAAGGGGCAGTCCTTACATTTAAAGAAAATGCAAATATCTATGGACATGTAGCTTCTCTGGGAGCATGAAAGCGGCAGAAGACAGCAGTGTTTGACCTGCTGGGCAGAAACTCAGTCTAGATGGCTGTATGGTCTTGGTGTTCAAATGCATGAGCCATGGGTGTGGCAGAGTAGGACAGAGTGAATGGAGTCTCTGAGAGACCTGCTTAAAAATTCAGGTTGGTGAAGCCCCATAAATTAATTCAGAAACATTAAAAATACCACAAAGTCCATGAAAATAATAAGGATAAGAGCAAATAGTACATAGAGAATCTGTAATTACTTCTAGGTTAACCGTGGGATGTGGAAGAATTCAGTTCCATTGGCTACATCAAGGCCTGGCTTCAGGCCACAGATGGGTGCAATTCAGTAGAACAAAAAGCGCATACCCATGAGTCCAAGAAAGACAGGGGTGGAGAGAAGGAATTAGCAGGGTTGCAGCGCAATGGAGATGAAATTGGACCCTCCTACCCACATGAAACAGGAGAGAAATGGAAACAGCTGCTCTTGGGCTGGGCTGGCATCATGGCTGGCATGGATCAGCTGGCTGGGCTGGCCAGCCCGTGGGAGAGAAGGGATGGGAAGGGGAAGCTGCATGACACTTCGATGGAGGTGAAGGGAACACAAAGGACTTCCAGGAAGAGCCAAGGTGGCCTCAATTCCATTGACCAGAGCAGTAAAACTTTTCCCTCAAGGGGAAGAGGCAATGAACTTGCTCCTGCCAGCCACCGAGAAAGGTGCCTTGCAGCCCTTCAGCATCTGAAATGAGAGAACCCAAAATCATGTCCACTGGAAAGAGGGAACCAGCCAAAAGGGCAGAGAACAGGGATGCTCTTTAAAAGCAGTAGCTGTCCTGGTGAAGAGCCGTAAGTGCTAAAAATCAACTTTTTACTTACACAGCAATAGTTTATTTGCTTAACCTGAGCAAGTGCTGCACACCTTTGCTCTGGAGCGTGCGTAGCTGTGTACCAAGGCTTATGGGTGCCCTGGGGGGCCTCAGACTAGATTAGGTTCAAATCATTGTTTTTCAAATATTACTAGGCAGTGTAATTGCGAGTAATTATGCCTGAGCAAAATCAATAATTAAATTTAAGAAACAGCTCATATCCTACAAATGCAAATTTCCTTTTTTTAAGGGACAGCCCAAAAGAGTGGTGGTGCCCATTAGTTGTTTGGAAGAAATTTGTTCCCTTTGTGAATCATAGAAATTAAAGATTGAAAGATTTGTGAGGTCATCTAGTCCATGTAGGTTAATGCAGGATTTTCCCCTGCAGTGTATGCTCCTGTCCTTTGTAGAGTCCACTTTCCAAAGGCTCTGTGATGTGCTTATAAAGGTGTCCATGCTGAGAAGCATTTCTTAGTAAGTGCTGTGATTTGCATTTAGAGTTCGAAATTTTAATTAAAATTTGAGCTCCTAAGTCACCTGCTGAGGCCTGCTGTCTTCAGAGGAACTTTCCCAGTTAAGAACAAGCCATTTTCTTTAAATATTAAACATCAGTGTGCTTCTTTTGACTGTTAATGTGGCAATGAAGTGAAATCGGTTGATAGAGTCCAGCATGTAGCCTCTCTACAATGGGGGGTCACTTTGTGGCAAGATAATTACCAGCATGTTGAAGGTAATGAACAACGTTGTTTTCACTTAGTGAACATAGTTTAAAGAAGGCAGGAAATGCTTTTCAGAGGGCAAAAAGCGGGATTTTTTTATTTCTCCCCCAACACGTACAGAAAAGCTTTCTAGGCAAGGGTGCACCCGACTGATTTTCAGTGAGTCTCTTCAAGAGCTCTAATTTCTGAATATATTTTGTGTGTCCATTAAGTGTCTCTCTTATTTCATTCTTTATTAGGTGGTTGGCTTACCCAAGTCTTTGTTTAGTGTTGTCTATATCTCTATTTTTATGCCGTATTCCCTACAAAACTAGGTGAAATTAGATCTCTTGATAAGGATTTACTGAAAGACTGGCAAATATGCATGTCTTTCAAGCAATTTTATGCTGCTTTTTGGCTTTTCATCCAAACAGTGAAGAATTTGATACTGCACAGACATGGCTGGTCCAAGATTTCTCATCCAAACTCCTTTTTGAAAGAGAACTGGGTTTTCAGCTAAAAGCTTTTAGCCAAATGTTTTATGTTCAATAGAGAATTTGGATTTCAGTGCCGCACCTGTGCCCATCCCCCTCCCCCAATTAATTCCCCTATTTACAAAATGTGTTCACAAAATACCAAATATGTTGCTATTTGAGTTTCCACTAAAATATAACATTCTATTCATAAGAGCTTCATAAGCTATGCTGAGATTTGCAAACACACCTGGATGTAAACCAGAGAAATATTTAGATGGTAGTCAGTAGTTTGGACGTAGACGGGACAGTCTTTGTAAATCAAAAGGGTGACCATCTGTTTGAATGAGGATTTACATGAAGAAGGCCAGTAGTCTCTCTTCCTTGGAGGTAGTATACGTCAGGAACTGATAAAAACTGAAAGAATGTGGGTTTTATTTTCTAAAAATTATTTCAATTATTTATTTTTACATCTTCCTCACTCAATTTTCACTCCTCCTGTGTGATTTGCTTCCAAATAGAACGTGTGTTGTCATTCTCCAAGACAAGTCCCTCCTGCCTTCTAAGTACTTGCTTCATTTCACACTTAACAGCTCTATTTTGCAAAAAAGCCTGACTACATCCTGCTTATCTGGCCCATGTTCCAGCCCAGCTCAAGAGAGTATCTTCCTTGAGTGAAATGGGAGGTTCCTCAGCAATGCGAAACCTTCGCTAGAAAAGCTGTATGAAAGTTACAAAGTGTTGCAGCAAAAGTTGAAGCACTTGGGATGTTTGCAAGGTTTCCAGCCTCAGAGTGTAATGGAAACAGGGTAGATGTAAGCATGTTATTCTTCACTGTGAAGCAGTAGGAGATGCTATTTCCAGTGTGCAGATGGGATCCTGTGTAGGCGAGAAGAGCACTGACTCTGGCTTCTGGTACCTTGAACCCCTAAAACATGAGCGCTGTCAATGCCCAACACTGAAGACTATCCACAGTCTACAAAAGTGAAGAAGACGAAGGCTGGATCTAAACCATGGGATTCAGGAGTACTTCCCAAGACTTCACTTGGGCTGCGTCCAGCTTGGGATGCGACACAGGTGTGTGTTGGTCTTCGTGGGAAGGCGCAATCCAGCCAAGTCCCCGTTGCGATGATGAGGACTGCGTGGAGGGTGCCAGGGTACACATCTGCTGCGCAGTACAGATGTAACAGAAGAGGGCTCCTTGCCAGCTCTGGTTCCACACTGACAGATTACAAACTGATGTTACTGGCAACTTGACGTTACTAAATTCTGTTTGCATGGGGAGTGAGGAGTTATTCCACTTGTGAGCAGCCAGAGGATCTCTCCGTGTGTGTCTTTGTGCTGGAAGAGGAGCCAGCCTGCAAACTGTTTTCCCAGGTGATTGTGCTCTTTGGAATTGAGTAAGCACCCGTTCCACCCATGCCTGATGCTCCTTTCTCTGGCTGGGAAAGCCCATGAGGCCGTGTTCCTCAGCAGGGTACACCTTATGCTCCAGGCGAGGCTTTTGCCCAAGGACATTTCCAATTAGTCCTTGTCTTTAGAGCCCATTCACCAGTTCTCTCAGTTATCTCAGTTTTATGATGTCTGCATCTGTCAGTCGTGAAGAGTTGAAGGCACTTCTTTCTGCCCATCCTCCATGGCCAGCGGCTCCACTCATTGTCTGTAAAGAGCTGCTCCAGCTCTGAGAACAACCTAAGCAACTTAGTAATGATCATCCTGCTGAGCACATGGCTGTGCTTGGAATACAATATGAGCTTCCTTCAGTAGCAATTAACATTTTGGATATTAAATGCTCAAAGCCACACAATGCTCAGACCACTCCAACTGGGTAGCAAGTAGCAGCATGCTTCTACTGCTTTCAGCTCAAAAGGATGGAGAGAATAGTGTTAGAAACGTTTCTTATTCCTCATAAATAAGAGTAGACTAGGCACCACTAACAGGTAGAGTTGTCAGCCAACACGTAGCTGACATAACGGATAGGTACTGAATGCTGCTGTGCTCCAGGAAGCTGCAGTAACTCATGTTGTACCATTACCTCTCCTCTGATCCTGATGTTGGCAGGAGTATGTGAGTACCAGTGCCAGCCCAACCCACCAGTCCTGCCTGCCTCTTCTCTTGACTGCAGTCTGTTTCTGTGGTCCAGAGCACAGAACTGTAATTAAGCCAACTGGTTATTCTGAAATAGGCTTGTTGAAAATAAAATGGTAACCTGTTGCTGGCTTAGGAGTGTTTTGCAGAAGGGAAAATTCAGCATAAAAACACTCCTTTGTCAAGTTTTGCGGGTGGTTTATGTTTCTTTCTCTCCCCGTCTCTTCAGGCCTACTGGAAGAAGATGAATCAGCTTTTGCAAACCCTGAATCAGAAGCTTGCAACCCTCAGCCATGGGCAAGAAGGGATTGTCAAGATCAGTGCTGCTGTCTCTGATAAGCTGGTTGCCTTTAAAAGTAAACCTCCATCAATTCAGAGAGAAATCCTGAGTGTCTGCAGTGACCCTTACACTCTGGCTCAGCAGCTGACACACGTGGAGCTGGTAAGTGGGAATGGTTCCCAACTTCTGCAGTCAGAGATATTATTTTAAGCCATCAGCTGCTAAGTATTCCAGACATAACCAAAAAATGTCTGCACTGCTGCAGCACATCCCGTGCTGTATCAGCACTGCAGCAGGAGGCTGGGTTGACAGGTTAAGAGATGCTTGGGAAGCAAGCTATATATCAGAGTGTTCCTGTACGTCCTGGGGCGGGTCGCTTTAGTTTTTCAGCTTGTTTATTTGTGAAATGCGAGTCATAGTCCCAGGAAGGTCAAGGCGTTCTCACTTCTGTCAGGTACTCAGAGCCCCACAGCCTGAAGGTGCTTGAAGCCATTGAAATGGCTGTTCCTTAGCTCTTTTATTAATTTGGAAGAAATTTTAACAGTTCAAATCCGTTCCTACAGATACACAAAGCATCTGAGTTGTCTGATGTGTTTTTCATTCTTCCCTTTGGGACTTTGTGCATGGACATACAAGGGTGAGCAGATACCACCCACCCAAAGTCCTGCTGTTTCCCATGTTGGACTGCAGTCCGCTCTCAAACAGGCTTTTGATGGCAATCGCTCCAATTGCAGTACCAAGATGTTGGACAGGCTGTTGTGTTGCACACCCTTCTCCCAGGTTCAGGTCCTCCGTGTAGACCTCCTGGATGTTCACAGAAGAACATAAAACATTGCTGCCATCTGCAGACCTCTTGATGCTGTAATGATGCCCTGCTGCCTGTCCTCCTGTAGACAGTGTTTGTCCTTAAGAGGAAGGCTGGAAAAACAAACCATGAAATGGACTGTGGGTTGGAGTGAATATCATGGAATTAGCCTTGGGAATTCTGAAGGTAGTTGATATTCTGTTTGTGAAGAAGTGGAATAGCTCAAAAACCCCAAATTTAGGATCATCTTCTCACGTTGGTTAGTTTTCAGAGCATGCAACTTTGGTTCTCTTTGCTTTATATAGCTTAAGCCGGAGAGTAGAAGTCCTTTTGCCTGGAGTTTTTCTCTTGCTTTTCTGTTCCTCCATGGTACAACTGTCTTCCAAGGGGAAATTCCCTGTAACCGGGGCACTGCTGCACTTTGAAAACTGATGCAGCCAGAGGTTTTCATTCCACTTTTCTGTCATCAGTGGTCTCTACCTTCTCTCACGTACTACATCCAGTACACCAACTACTCTGCACTAAAACTGTCTGATGCTTATTTGTTAGTGAGAATTATTTGCTACTTATTTAATAACAGTTATTTGTTAGTAAGAGTCCTGTACAGTTATCAGTGGTAAGGTGAGAAGCCGAGAGAAATAGCATGGGAGTAGCCATAAAATTTTCACCGTAGCAACGCTACCATTGATTTTATTGTTACTTGAGTGTCCTAAGCTTGGGCTGTAGGAATTCCAAAATACCTCCTCTGAAATACCTTTGTGACCTTACAACCTACTGAAAATATTTTTTTCTAATAAACATGTTTGAGGGAATTGAAAGGCCTATTAAGAAGGCCAGTGGTGTGGCTGGAACTGCCAGGTTTGTTCAGGAGCTGGTGGAGATGGTCTGTCTTTTACTAAGAGAGATCTGGATGCTTTATTTACTCTTGTTTTGGTTAATGCCTGGGACACTCTACAGTGTAAGCAATGCCTTTAATGTAAGCACATGCATCTTCAATGCCTGCCTTCCCCAGTGGCACAGAGCCACCACCCCGGGGCATCACCTGAGCTTCACTGGGTAGGGAGGAAGGGTCAGAGCACTCTGTGTGCAGATGAGCAACAGATTGCTGTGGTTATCAGATCACAGCATTGCTGCCATTTTAACAGCTGGGAAACAAGGCTATTGAGTAATGCTGGACCACAGCAGGTCTGTGGCAGCGCCAAGCACAGAACTGAGGTCTGCTGGCTCCCAGATGGGGCCCTGTGCATCCAGCACCTTTCTCTCTGTGCAATGGAGAGGGCTCTTACTGTGGCTTGTCAGTAATGAGACATATTTATTCTCATTTTCTTCTTTCTGCTGAAATAACTCTAATTGTTCTTATGAATTTTAATGTCTGGTGCTAGTTGGCTGTCTACCAGTTCAGTAACACCATTCAGAGCTGACAGATAATGGGGATGTCTTACCAAGAGAAACAGAAGAGATTCTGGGGTGCTTTCTTATTTCTTCCTCTCTCTCTTTTTCCCCCCCTTTAATAGGAAAGGCTAAGTCACATTGGACCTGAGGAGTTTGTGCAGGCATTTGTACATAAAGACCCTCTGGATGGCACCAAGGTATGATTTATCCGCATGCAAAGTGTTTCCTGCAATCACTATTTGTTCTGGATGAACTGATGTGATGAGATCCATAAGAGCAGGGCCTGGGGCACGTGTTGACCAGGGCCAGGCCAACTGACGACCTGTATTCTTGCGGCAAGGATGGGACCTGTTGGTAGAGCTCGCACTGGCAGGTCATTGTCATTCCTTCCTGATGAGAGTATGTCCCAGCCTGACACTGGCCAGCACCCTGATGTTCTGCTTTCTAGCTTGTTCCTCCTGACCTGCTTTGACCAGGGCAGATGGCTTGCGGCTGTACACAACCAGGGAATGTCTGTTCCTAGCACTGAAGGCGTAAAGACTCTGGACGTGATGTAATGCCCATAGTGTGTGCCCAGACACCACAGTAATGAGTCAGTGCGTCATGAATCAACATACTCTTCTCTCTCTACACAATAGCATTTAACCCAACGCACCGCAGGGAATGGAGTGCCTGATCAAGGCTTCATCCAAAGTCTGTGGAAGCCAGTTGGAGTCTTTCCACTGATTCCAGTGGGGTTTGAAGCAGCATTTCAGGAGGAAATAAGGAAAGAGATTTCCTGGCTGGAGAGGGAGAGTCAGAGATTCCACATACTGCCAGAAAAGAAAGAGGGTGGAAAATTCTTCCCTAGAACTGCATATGGGCTCCCACTGAGACCGTACATCAATGAGAGAATTTCATCATTGGATGCTGAACATAACAGGAAGACCTTTGTTTATAGTGCTGCCCAAAGAGCCCCAGAATAGCCTGTAATGGTGAAATATGGATGGATGGATGGATGGATGGATGAATAAAAAGTGAAACATTGGTCTCTTTCCTTCTCTTATTGGAGTTATGGAGATTCTGCAGTCGGTTTGAGGGAGCGGGGAGTGAGCAGAGCTGGTGTTTCAAGTATTCTGAGCATTGGTCACATCCTTTAGGAAGGAATCCCAAGACAGCAAAGCTGCGTCAGAAACATGAAATACCAAATGAGCCACAGTGAAATTTCAGCAATGTGCTGCAAACATGAGGGACAAGACTGAAATGAACAATTGTCATATCTGTTGCAAAGTAAGATGAAAGCGATCAAATGAGGGCACTAAATTTGAGTGAATTTTGGAAAAGCGGGAGGGAGGCAGCAGTGAGTGAAATCAAATTGCATAAAGCCATAGAGGGGAAGGGATGCCAAGAAGAAGAAGGAAATGTTCAGTAATAAACTAATGTATGCACAACGGTTGTAGCTGTGTCTGGAATTTCAAATGCAGGGCCAGCACAGAATACCACCAAGATGTGAACAGAAATTGAGGTTACCAAGTAAACGTAAGGAAACATCAGCTAAGGTGGACGGCAAGGATTAGAATGAGAGGCAGAGAGCCTGAGAATAATGGTGGGATGGGAAATCCAAGCAAATCATCTTGATAGACTATGACAAATGATTTGACAGTTATGCATGTTCTTCAAATGCAAATCTGAATACTGAGGTGCTGCCCAGTAGCAGTTCTGTGACTTCAATGAAGTGCATAATAACAGAGAAAACAGGCGCAAAGCAGGGATGCATCACTGCATTGCCTTTTAAGTTGAAGGCAATGCCTTACCCCCAGGAGGATCTACTTAGTAAAGCAAAAACTGCCATAACATTTTCACACAAGACATGGCACTAACGAATTAATGGGCTTCAAGTCAGCAAGGCTGATGAAAGCAGAGGTGGTCTGGAACTTTTCTCCACCCTTTCCCTGGGCTGACCAGGGGTCCCAGCAATGACTCAGAAGAGCCTGCGCACCAGGGTAAGGTAGAGCCAAGGGATCACGTGGGACCTGGCACAGCGTTGTGTATAGCGGCACAAACCTTGCGTGGGGTGACATGTCATTCCCTGACCCATGGAGAGCACCCGTTAACCACAGGGAATTGGTTCTGGTCTGACTCCCCTCCAGCTGGAGATCATATTAAACATCTTTCTTGCATGAGGGCTTCAAAAGGCTTCACTTATGAATGTTAATCAAGCACTTTGAGTTGCAGATGGAAGATGCTAGGGAGGTGCTAAATATTGTTGCCATTTATAAAGTTTAACCTTTAAAAAGCAGTCTGTTTCAACTTTAACTGTTGCACATTTTTCACAAGTTTTGTGGTATTAGCTGTGGTTCTTATGCCCTGGCACAGGACAGCAGTGCTGAGATGGAAATACTATATTCAGAGCAAAAGCTAGGTTTCGTGTACTTTTTTGCTATAACAAAGAACAATACCACAGAGCGCAAGAGAAGTAATTGCAATGGATAGACCGGGGCTGCTTTGGGTTTCCTTTGTTTTGTTTGATATTTGTGTGCTGCTTGCTGACATTTACCTTTGAGATGCTTTTAAAATACATATTTTTTATTGTATATGTAGTCTACTCATAAAGTGGCTAGGAATTTCAGGCTTGTTAAGATTTGCTCCGTAGCATGGTACTGTGATTTCTGTTTCTAAACATGCCTGTATACAGAATCACAGGTGAATATTTTCTTTAATTTACCTTGGGAATCATACTAAGCCCCATTTGTTAAGGGGTTTTAGTCACTTGTTTAACTTACATAATATGGGTAATCCCGTTGACATTAATGGATCTGTGTTTATGCATCGTGATTTTCTCTTAGTGGCATGTATTTCTGGTAGCTCTGGGAAATGATCATCTTAATAAAACAAAAAATCAGTATTCTCTGATACCCTCTAGTGGATGTTAATGAATGTTCAAATAAATCACATGAACTCTAGAGAGCAGTGTGTCCTAGATGGACAGTCTAAGAATTTAGGGCTGGGGAAAGGACTTGAATTCTTATAATCCCAAGCAACGTCTTCAGGCTGTGTGAACTGCCCTGTTACTCTGCTAAAGTCAAATTATCTGTGGATGTCAAAGGAACTGGAAAAGTTCAGCCAAGTATCTGCTCCCACAGCCTGTATCAGTTATGGGAATTTATGTTGTTTCATATAAAAATGTGAAAAATGTGCTTCTTGTAATGGCTCTTATCAATGAAGTATCTCTGGCATGTACGTGACCTGTTCAAGAGCTGCCATCAAGACAGAGCTGGTCACTAGAGAGCCTATTATCCTGAAAACTCAATAAAGGAAATATTTTTTTCATAAAGAAGCAACTAGAACTGTGTTTTCTTTTGCTTATCTCCTGTTCACTTCACTAAATTACGGTCTCTCCCCTCCAGAAAAGGGCTGTGGGTGATTGCATTTACTACAGTGAAGGAAGTCCTGGAATCAAAGGCACAAACTGAGCGGGCTGTGAAAGACTCTGCTTGTCTTACTTTTTGTGCATATTGTTGTTGCCGTCTGAATCCTGGAATGCCCTGGCTGGTAATATCCCAGTGAACAAGGGTCAGTGCAGACTGTGTCGGTGAACACTTGCTGCAGGCAAAACGGGGCTGTTTTCTCTACGCTAGTGTGAATTGTGCAGCGTGACACCCTCAGCTAGACCCTGTGCCAGCCACCCTACGAGCCACCCACCCACCTATGACTTTTTGAAAGGGGCCCTTCATGCACAGTCTTCCATGTGCACGAGAGAGATGCGGCCAGTAATTACCTTTGTGTAGCATTTATCTTAGTGATCAGGCAGCTAACTGAAACACACTTAGATGTCTTCTGTGCTTTTTTCTCCCCAGACTTGTTTCAGTGAACAGAAGAAGACGAGTAACCTTGAGGCCTATGTGAAATGGTTCAATAGACTCTGCTATCTTGTGGCAACAGAAATTTGCATGGTAAGTGAAATGTATGTGGCATGTTTTACCACGTGCCTGAAGTACCAGTCTGAGATTGTACATTAATAAGCAAACCTGGGGATTTATTTCTTATGACCTAGCTAAGCATCTGACGGTAAGTTTTAGTAATACTGCGCTCGCAGAAGCGACCTGATAAATGACAAACATATTGCAAAACAGAGCTGGCGACACACGGGGGATGCACTGTTCTCTTGATGTAGTAGGAGCACAGTGTGGCATAATGAACCCTGCAGGGAAAAAGAGAGGAAAAAATACCTTGAATTACCCTGTGAGATTTCTGCTGGAAAAGATTCTAGTAGAGCAGTATTTGTTATCTGTCATCCTAAAGCTCTCTTGTGCTTGTGAATTCCCATTGCACGGCTCTTTGTCCTGCTGCCCATTACTGTGGCTGTGACTAGTGGTTTTTTAACTTGGTAGTGGTTTTATTTTGTTTAACTTGGCCCCATCAAAATGAAATTAATGTTTTCTCCTTTGAAAAGGGTGTGGAAGGGAGGAATAGTAATGGCATAAACAGCCTAGATAGCCCGTGACTCAAAAGCATTACCATTTGAAGATCATCTTTGGAAAAGGTGAGGTGATTGCAATCCAGTTAAAACGTGTATTTAAAATGTGAGCTACCGTTCGCCCTGGCCATATTGCTGAAAGGCCAGAAGAGGGGAAAGGGCTCAGTACAGTGAAACAAAGTCTTTCTGGGACAAAGATGCTGCTGTTACATGGGTGTGAAATCCTGCCCTTAGGAAAGTCTGTGCTGATGTGCCCACTGACTTGAGAGAGGCCAGCAGGGAGCTGAGCTGCTTCAGGGCTGTTTGGGCTGCCTGTTCCAGCGCTAAGACGTTAACTGAGGCAAGCCTGGGAATTGCTGTGCATTTCTTCTGTGTCACTGCAATGAAAGCTTTGATTTTAGAGACTGCCTGTCACCAGCATCCACTGGATTGCTGGAACAGAATTAGGGCCAGTGACTGATAGCAGATGGCCCAAGCTGTGTATGGACCCCTGCTGGATATGGAACAAATACCTAAGATGCCCTCCAATTCTGCATATCCTTATTACAGATATTCATTTATTTTAATTTGCAGCCTGCAAAAAAGAAACAGCGAGCACAAGTCATCGAATTCTTCATTGATGTTGCCCGAGAGTGCTTTAACATAGGGAATTTTAATTCGCTGATGGCAATCATTTGTAAGTACAGCTTCTAACCAGGTCTCTCCATCAGCTGTCACGGAGGAAAAAGGAAACCTGACTCTCATCCATGGCTCTCTTTTTTCTTCTTTCTCACTTATAGCTGGAATGAACATGAGTCCAGTTTCCAGGCTAAAGAAGACTTGGTCAAAAGTGAAAACAGCCAAATTTTTCATTCTTGAGGTAAAAAAAAAAAAAGGTGCTGATACACTGCTTGAATTATATTCTGGATTTTTTTGTTTGTGACTTTTCACACTGTTATCCAGGTCTATGCAGACGTGTTTCACAGGCAGGGAGCCAAATTCTGGCTGAAGTTTCCCAGGTGTAGTGAGGAAGCTGCTGATATGTAGAGGGGAATCAGAGAACTCAAATAAATAGGATGAGGAAAAAAGACAAAAATATGAGCCTATATGCAAGCCATAGTGCTTCCACTGATGCCAGTTTTGCTTGGCCACGGACACAATCCTGAGTGTAAAGCTCCCAAGCTATACCTTGTACATGGAGTGAACAAGGCCCAAGGTTGTTTTTTGTATTGAGGATTCCAGGAGTTGGCATATATAAAATGTGCTGTTCTTATTCTTCACATAAAAGCTCAGTAAGCTGTTCCGAGAAAAATCAAAGGTACAAACAGCCATGATCTGTAGATCTCTCATTGTATCGTTGGTACAGGGGGTTTTGTGTGTATGTGGATTTTTGAAGACGTAGGCTAGGCTCTGTTGAGGGTTTGCTACAACTGAGGGTAAAGTTGTCTTCAGAGGACCCAGGTCACTTTCTAACCAATGTGTCTTCTTTTGGGTTTGTAGCACCAGATGGACCCTACTGGTAACTTCTATAACTACAGAACAGCGTTGCGGGGGGCCGCTCACAGATCCCTCACCGCGCACAGCAATAGGGAAAAGGTAGGTGCGATCACACCTCATTTAACTCCAAATGGATGGTGTGCATTGCTGCTGAGAGTCAGTGGCTCAAAGACTTGATGCAAATGCTCTCCTCCCTTCCATGGGTCACCAGTGCAAGGCTCGGGCACTGCTAAACGCAATTGGAAATGTAAATCTGTGGCTGAAAGGAGCCTGAAATGGATCACGGGGCTTTTGTGGACTTGCTGTCAGACATTGGGGAGCTAGAGAGGGCAGGACGCACAGCATAGAGGACTGTTGCAAGTATCTCTGTATCCCTTGAAAATTCACATTGATTGAAAAACCTGATGAAACAGGTATTCCAGACTAAAATGACTTTTATTTTGGTGTGGAGCATCAGCCTGGCAGGCCCAGGTGGAACTGCGCTTTGTTACCGCTGTGCCAGCCAGGCCTCTGCAGACCAGCCCCTGTCGTGTAGCGTGTGATTCCAGAGAGAGAGCAAAGGGCACAGCGCTCAGAGATGAGGTGGCTCTCCATTTACATTAGGGAACGGTGACTTACCACAAGTCCCGCAAAGAAGTCTACTCTGAATCCGTTGCAGCAAATTTGGCGTGAAATTCTGTCCTCGTGAATTTTCATTTCATTTGGTTGTTGCTGCTGTCTTGGTGAGCAAGAATTGAAGTGTTTTGTCGGTGTTCGTGGCAGACACGTAGCTTTCTGAGCTGTCACTGATGCTGCAAAAATGAGGTTGACGAGATGTTAGTGCAGGATCCTCCTGTTTTGTGCCCCAGTGTGTTTCTTGTTAATTTTCTTATTTTTCCATTCAATTCTCTTTTTTTTTTGTTTTATGAAAGAGGGTTTGTTTTTAACTGCACATAGTCATAAATGGGTAATCTCTGCGCAGGGCATGGCTAAGGTAAAGTAGATACTGCATGAACAAGCCTAATATGGAATTTAGTATTCATTCACTAGAGGAGCCAGGCCAGATGCTAATCTCACATCCCTGTAAATTCGATGTAAATCTGCTGAAGCTAATGGAATCTCACAGCATTTACAGCGAAATGAGATCAGCACCTGGTCGCGGGCTGACTCAGCTGCGATGGGAGTACGCTGAGTTGTTCTGAAAAGCCCTTCTCTGTGCAAAGAAGAGACGATGGCTTTGGGTGTTTGTGACTGGCAGAGAAATGCTTTTAACTCTCACACACTGCAGCGAGGACCTGTTAGTCTGAGATGCTTATGCAGTTCAGTTCTTCTGCGACCATCACATATATTCAAACCAGTTGCTTTATTGTTTGACTTAATTTCCTGTGGAAGTTAGCAATCTCTGCCATATCTCTACCCCTAGCTGGTTAAGACTGAGGGCGGAGAGGTTATTAGATTGAAAGGAATCTATTTTACATAAGAAAAAAAAACATATTGTTTCCCTTGTGTAGACACCATTAGTTCAAGAAAATGTTCAAGCATATAATTTGGTAGCTACTCACGCTGGGTATTTTACAGTGTCAGATAGAGCAGATCATGTAATTCTTGCTGCAGGAATTAAGGAATTTTGTTTCTTTCTATAAGAAAAATTATCCATTATTTATTTTAATGAGTTTGAATAAAATTGAAAGAACATGATCACTTTTTTGATTGAAAATATTATGTTGTTTCTTGCCAAACTTGTAGCAGAGCTCACTCTGAAGAAAATTTTTGTCTTCAAATTGAATTGTGCTTACAAGAGTTCGGGATCCCAATTCCCTCTGCCCCTCTTCTCGACCAGTGGCCGCCCCAGAAGCACAGATGGAGGCTCCAGGCCTCAGTCCATCCGCTTGAGACGGAGGGTGCTCTGGAGGGAGCGCGCTTGTCGCAGACCAACAGACTAAGCAGCGGGTTATGTCTCGCAGGAAGAACTGCCTGTAGGCTCAGGGGAGCTAATATTTAACTGGCAGCCTCGCCAGAAACGCTACTTTCTTCTCTCCTCAGGGCTGGTGTCTCGGCTGCTGAGTTTCGCACAGCACTTGGACAGAAGCGCAGCTCAGGGGCTAAATGATATCCTCAGAGGGGGAGAGGGTGAGCCAGCGACCTGGGGCTCTCCCCCTCCTCCTACTCTGTGCACACATCTCGCCCTCAGTCCTCACTGTCCCGATCCAGCCCTTCTCTCAGTGTGTAAACAGCGTGGTTACAACTGCTCGTTACGTGTTCAGGAGCAGGCTTGTGAAAAGGCACGGCAAGACAGCTCTCAAAGCCGAGAGAGATGCAATACAGCGGCAGAAATAAACCTGCCAAAGTGCAGGGTGAGAGAACTGGTAATGAAGAAGGGCTGACGTTTCATGCAGAATTCAGAGGGATGTACTTGTTAGGAGCTAAGTCTGGTTTTATCTGTGCAGTCAGCTGACCTATGCCATCTCCAAAATTAAGTCGTTCCACTGGGAAACCCTGCATTGTGCTAATGACATTTCTCTGGCTTTGAAATGTTGGGAGTATGTACAGTGCGGTACTGTGTGTTGTTGCCGCCTGACACTGTGGAGGAAGAACATGTCTGATCTCATTAGCTTTCGTCTTTCTGCAGGAGGCAATTGTCCTTCAGCATGTGGGTTGGTTGGATGGCACAGGGGGGGAATCAAAAGGGAGTGAAATATGAGTTTCTGGCACTAACCCAGATTTTATGCTAGCAAAGGGCCTGGATTGAAGCCAACATTAGAGTGTAGCTATATCCACTTCTGTTGCTTTTACTACAGAAATTTGGAAAACAAAACATACAGGGTAACATATTTTTATTGGGGAAATAAATGGTGACCCAAAGACAGAAATCCCCTGGAAATATGTAGAGAATTGGTATCCTAGGGTATGTCTGCGAGGCCTTTTGGATGCAGATGAGAACAAGCTCTACCCACGCTCTGAGCTGACTGGTGGCTTTGTAGCTGTATTAGCATGGCATTGAGCCCACATTCACATACCTTCCCTCTCAGCAAGGCTCTCAGTTTATGTTTAGTACCACTAATGATGGTGACCTAGCTCCCAGGCAGTGTGGAGCAGGGCAGAACAAGCTCGCATCTGCCTGCAAACAATACGTAGCGAGAACCTGGCAGTAATTTCTAGCTGGGGATCAGTGTCTGGCTGCAGCTCTCTATCTTTCCACCTTATAAGACCACACTGGTTACAGAGTTATCATCATTTTTGGTAGAAAGCAAACCACATAGGCTGAATTGTGTTCTTTACTTCAGGTTGATTGATCTAGTTTGGATGATATAAAAATAAATCCCGAGACACACTTAGCTCGGTTTGATTAGAAATTGCTCCACCTCACCCTGATAGGAGGGCTCAGCATTTTGGGGGGCTTAGGCTGTGCTTTGTTTCCATTCCTATAGTATATCAGTGGGATTTATGAGGATAATGCCAGTGGCTCTTGGAGTGTCAGTCCAGGCTTTTTTATAGCTATTGCACTGACATCACAGAGTTTATCTATGGCTGTCCCATAAAAAAGCCAGCAGAGATGCAGATCTTTAGCAGTTTACTGCATGTGGTATTTTAGCTGACACAGAAATTGGCTTCCATTTTCACAGCAAGAGGTGGTAGTGGCTTGTAGGCTCCTTGCCTCAGTAAGTGTTTTTGCATCTATGACTTGCTTGCACTCACTGTTGCATCGTGAAGGCTGTAGACTGGAAAATAACAGCTGCCGTCCTGTTCTTGGTCCATTTCATATCCTGTTACAGCTGATGTACA
The DNA here is from genome assembly GCA_009819775.1 of Phoenicopterus ruber ruber. Lineage (NCBI taxonomy): Eukaryota > Metazoa > Chordata > Aves > Phoenicopteriformes > Phoenicopteridae > Phoenicopterus > Phoenicopterus ruber. The sequence goes on along the minus strand of CM020228.1, from coordinate 5,907,433 downwards.
GCATGAGATGGAATAACAGTACGACATTAAATACTTAACTAAAGGATTGCTTTGTTGTCACCAGCTCCCTTGGCTGGTCTTGCATGCCATGAAGGCACTTTAGCTTTGGTGCACACTTAACAAGCTACAGTGCAGTTAATTTACAGATAAGCCAGTGGAAACATTTGGACGCTCAACCATGCGATGTGCTTTCCTTTAGGTTCATGGTGATTAAGTTTATACTTAGTGGCTTAAAAGACGGGTGTTGCTGCCACAGGAAGATGCTCACAGAGGTGGCTTCTGACCTTATCGCTCAAACCCTCCAAGTGGCCTTTTTCTATCACAGTGCCACGGCTGGAGAGGTGGGTAGACTCAGGTTTGAATATTGAATCCCAGAGCCCTGCAGGTCAGCTTTGTCATGGCCTGGTCCTTTGTGTTATCTTTCTTTTCCCTTTGAGTTGTGACACAAGAGGACCCAGAGGGAGGCTGCTGCACTCTGGGTCTCTGCTGAAGTGCTGGGGATGCACTTCAGGAGCGCTGTTACTGCTTTCTGCTGTAGAACGTCTGGCATCAAATTTATCCCTGCTGTAATTCCATTAATTTCAAGAGTCTTACCTAGAAGTAGACTTTTTCTATAGCAAATTATGACCTGACTCTGATGGCTTAGAGAGAAGATCACTGCTATATGCCACTTTGCCCTTCAGGGCCTTGTGTGGCCAGCAGGTCGAGGGAGGTTCTCCTCCCCCTCTACGCTGCCCTAGTGAGGCCCCATCTGGAGTCCTGCGTCCAGTTCTGGGCTCCCCAGTTCAAGAGAGACGAGGAACTACTGGGGAGAGCCCAGCGGAGGGTACAGAGATGATGAGGGGACTGGAGCATCTCTCCCGTGGGGAAAGGCTGAGGGAGCTGGGGCTGTTCAGCCTGAGGAAGAGGAGACTGAGAGGGGACCTCATCAACGCTTATCAATATCTCAAGGGTGGGTGTCAAGAGGACGGGGCCAGACTCTTCTCAGTGGTGCCCAGCGACAGGACAAGGGGCAACGGGCACAAACTGGAACACGGGAAGTTCCACCTGAACATGAGGAAAAATGTCTTCGCTGTGAGGTGCCCGAGCCCTGGCACAGGCTGCCCAGGGAGGGTGTGGAGTCTCCTTCTCCGGAGAGATCCAAACCCGCCTGGACGCGGCCCTGTGCAGCCTGCGCTGGGTGACCCTGCTCTGGCAGGGGCTGGGCTGGAGGGTCTCCAGAGGTCCCTGCCAACCCCCACCGTTCTGTGACTCTGTGATTCTGTGATGATGCCAGGGGCTTATTCTGAGCGCTACAATGATCTTTCTGGCTCCTGCTGGCAGTTTTCTGTCAACTAACTTAATATTTTCAGTCCTACTGTCTGCAGGTTAATATGGAGAAGCAGGTTATACTAATCAGGCACCGGGAAGGAAATTACATGCCTCAAGAGGCAGCCATGCATAGAGCTGTTGAAAATGAAACAGCTCCTGATTAACTGTTTGTAGACAAGTCCTTGGTCATCAAATTTTATTCTGTCTTCCCTTGTTCAGGGACAATATGAGTTCTTTGGTTCCCAGCTGTCTTTAAATTGCTCGATTTGTGTATTCAACATCTTTGCCTATAAAGACCCAACAGAGAAAGGAAGAGATCTGCAATTTTATTTTGCTCTTTGCTGTCTGATCTTGTCATCAGACAGTGATGCTGTTGATAATAAACTGGGTTATTAGCATTTTCTTAGTCATGTTATTCTGCTCAGTGAACATTGTGTTCAGTTCATATTCATGTCAGCGTACATTCTCTATACCCCACTGCCCTTTTGCTTGCCTGTCACTGTACTGCTTTTTAAGTGCACAGCACACAGAAAAGTTAATATTTCTTTTTTCTCCTCTCTCCTGATTGAGTTCTTCTTTCATGCAGAGAAAATACTGAACTGGAAAGATAATAGTTATGTCATTTCTCTTCACAGATTGTGATCCCCTTCTTCAGCCTATTGATCAAAGACATTTATTTTTTGAATGAAGGATGTGCTAATCGCCTTCCAAATGGACATGTCAACTTTGAAGTAAGATCTGAAAAATGTTTTTATCTGTCCCATTCCGATAGCACTATCTGAGACCGTTTGCCTGCAATTTCAGTGCAGACCAACAGAAACTGAATATGCCAAAAGGGACGATCTCAAGTGACTCCGTGAAGGTTAAACCAATCCCAGAATGTTTTTTAAAAGGATTAATATGTATATTTTATATAAACATTACAAGCAGAGCATTCTAACTGGCTTGATGTCTGTTGGCTGCTAGAAATATAGTGTCAGCAGTATAAATTACTATACTTATGGCTTGGAGGGGAAGATGACTTTTTCAGAAAACATGGAAAACTATTTTTCTTACACACACAGAGAAACAAGTCAGTATAAAGTGCTTTATTTTATCTGCCTTTTTAGCCCTTTCTCATTTTTAATAAAGAGGTTTGGCAAAGTAAGACAAATTACTTGTGGTCATTGAAGAAAAATTAGAATACAAGCAGAATTCCGTATAGAGTACAGAGTCACTGTGTCCATGAGGCAAATGTCATGCCGCTGATCTAAGGATTCGAATGTGTTATCTCCTGCCTGTAGGTTTTACACAGAAGAATTTCTATTAAATGCAGCAGAAGGACTTACATTCCCCCTCAGCCCTGGCACCACGCAGTACTAGTCACATATCCTGAGTAACCCCAGTTCTGTGCCGGAGCGGGTGGTGTTACACTAGTACAACTCGTTGCTAGTGGCAGCGTGCAGGCACTCGGATGTTCTGCACGGTGCTGTGCACTGCGCTGGCTGCGTTCCTGTATCCTGGCGGAGGGGCAGAGATGAGGTGCTTCTGAAAGAACTGCCCAGGGTCGAGGAGAAAATAGTTCTTCAGCTCTCAAATTCTTTGTAAATAATTTCTTCAGCATCACTTTGGTTTGTTGCGTTAAATTTCTCCTTCAGTTATTGGTGTTGTGAGATAGTGAGAAATGCATAAAATACCTGGCATCCCTTTAAATTATATCAGAACATTTTTGCCATGTATGTTTACTGTTAGGCATAAAGAGTTGTGAGGCATTGGAGTTACTCCACTTTGTAATTTATATCTAATTCTGCTCCATCAAAGTTTATGTCCTCTGTTCTTAAGCACGTATGTGTAACCCATACCTTTGTTCATGGATGTATTTTGATTTAAGTACAAACTGAGACGGCTTGTAAGAAGGAACATAGCGCACCCTTTCTTCCCTCTTTCCACTGTAAATGAACTGTGAAAATGTACCCATTTAAAACATACAAGGCTTTTTTCTCCTAATGTCCTTGTGGTTGGCACGAGGGATCCTGGATCCCGGTCTTCTGCTTGGATGTGGTTGTTTTACTGAGATAATCTTACTGTATCTGAGTGGAATGGTTTTATGTTTACAGAAATTTCTGGAACTGGCTAAGCAAGTAGGAGAATTTATAACGTGGAAGCAAGTGGAATGTCCCTTTGAACAAGACCCTAACATCATCCACTACTTGCACACTGCTCCCATTTTTACTGAAGATGGTAAGACTGTGCAATCTCTAATCACTGAAAATAGGTCTCTTCATCACTACTAATTAACACCCTGATCCATGCTTTTGTGATCTCTTTCACTGACCAGTCCCGGTTCTTTCCTAGCTTTCCTGTCATGCAGCTTGTTTATCCCCAGTCTATCAACGTGTTTTTGCAAATATAACCTTCTGGCTCATGAAGCTGCTGCCCGACTGCTTTTCTTTTGCCCACAACTTCTCTATAAGGCACTGTCTAGGAAGTTGCCATTGTGGCCCTATTTTTGTAACCAAGAAAAGAGGCCACACAACCATGTTGTGCACTGCTGTGAATGTCAGCTGTCCCTTAGCCTCTCATTCTGTGATTGACGGAGCCAGAACTAATCTCTTCCGCAAACCAACACTGTCATCTCTTCAGTGAACACAGCCTAGGGCGATGGTAGTCCAGCTGACCTCCTCCGCTACAGCAAAGAAATACGTTATCCACAGAAAAGAATTTTTAAGAAAAACCTTTTCTAGTAATTAATTTAAGCTGTAGCTATGAAAGCCCTGTTCTGAAATTATTTCTCTGATTGTTTTTTTATACTTATCTGTCCTCTTCAATTTGGTATCCTGCATGTCAGACTGTGTCATTTCATATTGGTTCGCGTCAGTTGCCTCTTGGTACATTGTCACGCACAGAATTGTCTATAGCTATGTTCCCATAAGCTATACTGGTGTGGGGTTTATTTTTTCTTGATTCTATAGGCAGTTTTCTGTACTAATCCAAGTTAATCAGACCAGACAGTTTTTATTTCACAGACTACTTCAGAACACAAAATACTGCTTCAAAAATCCTGCCTAAATCCTAAGAAGAATGGCTGCCAAAATAGAATAATTAATGTGATTAAAGTGATACGTATCGAAAGGAGATAGCATGGAGGCATTTGTTCTGGTTTTAGGCTCTAAAGGGACAGAAAGTGAAAGTCGGGTAAAAGTACAGTTTTCAGGCTGCTGAACCAAAAAAGGGTGACCTCAACCCACTAATTGTTTGCAGATTTTCTCTCTCGTGCCCTCCCCTATATTCATACTGCTTTCATGAGATGCCCTTTGCAGAAGCCACAGCAGGCCTCCCCTGTTACCCAGGGGAAGCGCAGAGCAGAAAGACCTGCCTTGTGTAAAAGGTGAGAGAATGTATTAGAGAGATGCAGCAGTGGTACGTGAAATGCAGCTGTACCGTGCTTGTCACAGTGTGGAGGAATAGTGGGCCAACACTTGAATATTAAAATGCAATTGAATTGTAGCACAGACTTGAATACTGAGATGGTTCCAGCATTAAAGAATAAAGCATCCCTGAACAGTCAAATGAGGAAATGTGTGTGAACGCAAATCACAGCCTACTTAAAAAAAAATCTGTGAAGACAGTGAGATATTAATGCATTGCCAGCTTTTGCAGAGGAGACTCTACAGCCTAGACACATTTTGGTATCATAAAATGTATCCTGCAGTGCAAAGTTTTGCAGAAAAAAAAGACCTGTTTATTATCTTCTACTGTGTTCTTTCTCTGGTTTCTGTAACTCTTTCTTACCTTGAGGGTGTTTTGTGTCCATTTCAGATACCATGTCTCCATAAGCTTTAAAAAGATTGAGGAAGATAAAGTTGTGTTAAATGATGGGAACATCCTTAATTTTATAAAGCTTATTTGTTTAGCTGCCAGCTCGCTCAATCTTTTTTAATGTTCATATAACACTTTGGTAGCAGTGCTGTGATGGAGTAAATAGGTTGAGATGTCTATGTGCAAAACCAGAGACCATTTAACTGTTTCATATTGTTAGAAGAAGGTCATAATAACATATTTTAACTCTGGGCTCCTTTACTGTTCCATCAAAATTAACCTAATGGCCTTCCAAAGGCAGACATGTGAGCTGAACATCAGTGTCTACTGATTACCAGCTACCTGGTGGACCATGAAGTTTTAAAAGTCTCTTGCTGTGTGGTACAATATAGGACATAGAAGTATGCAGAGAGATAGGGGGTTACTGTTGCTGTTGGAATAACACATATTTACCTTTTCCAGGTTTGTATCTGGCTTCCTATGAAAGTGAGAGTCCAGAAAACCAGACAGAAAAAGACAGGTGGAAATCCTTAAGGTAACCACTCATTTTATCAGCTCATTTCTAAGTACCTCCAAAATGCTGCACTGATAGTCAAAGCTTGTAAAGTGCTGGCATTTCAAATGTCACCTCTGATGGAGGTCTTTTCCATTTAAGACTAATCTACAGATCTGAGGCTGCACTGATAAAAGCTAATCATAATCTCAAATTATCCACCATTTAAAGAACACCCTCCGCTTGTGCATTTATACAGTGCTGTACCCATGCAAGAGAGGCCTGGTGTAGATGAGAAATGTCCTAGGTTAACTGGATCTTCCTACAGTTTACACCTCTTGTAAGAGATGTGTAATGGTTTGGTGTAAGTGAGAATCTGAAGAGAGTTGATTTAAACAAAAAACAACCCACCTTTATACTTGCTTTTTGTTTCATTGTTCTTATGTTTTAAATTTACAGATCCACTATTTTAGGAAAGACTTGAAGATTGAGAGATTATTGCAGTAGGTCAAGGAAAAGAAATCCGCAAACATTTTGCACTACTGATTCCAAAGATGCCTGTTTGGGATTTAGACAATTTCTTTTGTTTGAGTTTTTTGTTGGGTTTTTTGACTGCCTAACGTGATGGATGAACTGGATTCATCCACTGAAATCAACAGAACTGTGTGCACAACAACGCTTTTCTAACTATGAGACATAGAGAGGAAGGACAAACAGACTATTTGTGGCTGTGCCCAAACTGCGTCAGGATCACTGTAACTGTTGCGTCTGAAGGAAAATATGAGAAAATCAGGAGCATGGAGAACCATGGTACTGCAAGGGAGAATGGAAAAATATAAAAAAAGGAAAGCAAAAAATACACATGAATATTTCAGAAGCAGGTGCTTCGGACAGCAGCTCTTTAAACCCTCTGAGGATTGTAAAATTAAATCAAACACAGACAGAGCAGCAATCTGGTTAATTGCTGAATGAAGAAAGAAGAACTTAATCTTACATTAGCAGTCCCCCAGCCTTGTTGAACAAAGCACTGACTGCTACAGGTATAAGCTTCCAGCGGATGAAAACTGACATCGCTCGCTCATATGTATACATGTATGTCACATATAGACCACATCAGCATGGGACAGTCGTACAAACCCCATGAATTTTTACAGGGAACAACCTGAAGTATGACTATTGCTTAGTTATTCTTCCCACCACTGTTGTTGCTTTTCTTACTGTGAATCTCAGCAGATCTGAGGAGGGCACAGAGTGTAGACGGTAGCGCTTAAAGACACACACACACCCCCCCCCATCTAAAGTTGAACTGAAGAAGCAAATGACTCTGGACTCAACTCACCTCTATTTAATGTATGTAGTGTATTCCCTAATTTTGTTGATGCTGAGGTGCATCTTTTAGAGGGTTTTACCACACTTAAAGAAAAAAGATACTGCATTACTATTTGGAAAAAATCTATCAGGTTCCAATTAATACAGTACTGTTTATTTTGCAACATGATACTAAGAGGATAGGAAAGGGGAAGTAATTGCTCTGAATTTGGGAACTACATGGTATGCTTTAAAAAGACAAAGGGTTTCAGACTAGAATGGATGCACTAAAGAATTTGTCATTCATGAGCAGATAACCATTTTTCTCTTTTTATGTTCAGGATCTAAACCATGTTCACCATTCCCCTGCAAATAATATGAAGTAGGGACTATGTCTTGTGTTTAAAGTTGTACAATAATCAAGGTGCTACTGTAACACATATATGAAATGATAATTAACTATATGGATATTAGATTCAAAACTAAGCCCTAACAGTAGAGTAATTGTTCGTATGTGGAAGGAATGTTCCGTCCTGCCCCAGAAAAAAAAAAACCTCAAAAAGCTTAAATGAAACCTAAATGCCACATGATATCAAACTTTGCATTTTATTACTGACTCGATGCTGGCCATTTCAGATGTTCCAGTCTTTCTCTGTCTCCAACAGAAGGATGTAACCCTTTCTTTGAGATCAGTGACAGTTTTATTTCAATACAGAGTGATTCCAAGTGGCCATAGTGTTTTGAAAAATCAGGCTAATCACAAAACCTGGCTGCGTTGGCCTATGCATTTAACCAGAAAACTGGAACTGTTCCTGCCCTCTGCCAGGCCTCAGAAGGTACCCGTGCCTGAGTGAGTTGAAATGTGAGGCATTGGTGAGCTAGTGTTTGAGGGCAGCTCTGACAATTGAGCTGATCAGGAGTACAGCAGCCTGAGACATGCTCTATGTGATACACTAAAGGTTTGTAGTGTCTGCAGTGCAGTTCTTATGTTGGGTTTTGATCTGTGAAAACCTGTGCCCTCTGGATCATGGCCACCTGGAATCCACTGCTCTTGCAATTGCTGAGATGAGCAGGACAGCTTCTTTTAGATTTGCATCCGTAGGGGCTTGAGGCAGAACTTCAATTCTCCTTTTCGTATAGCTCTATCAGCGCGTGAATTCAAGCAGGGGAACATAAAAAATGTCATGTGTTTACTCAAGCTTTGTATGGAAGAACTAAGTGTAAGGATGGTACAACATCATTCCAGCCAGAGAATGATCACTATTCTGGTGATACTGTTAATATGCTGTTTGTTAATTTTTGTACATCAGCTGAGAGCTATACAGAAACGTACACACAAAGCCATTCCTTCAAGCAGAACCATTTCCAAAATGATGCCATTAAAATGCCTGTTTAAAGCCCGTTAAATTCCAACCAAATCCAGAGCAATAATTGTAAACATATCTACAACAATGCTAATGCTTAAGTGTGTTTGCTAAATGGTCATTTTTTTCTTAATGTCTGCATCTTTTTAACAGGCACAGTGTGACTTCATAGTGGAAATGCGTTTTTATTTATCTGAAACCCAATGTAGGTGGATGGGCCCTTTCTTAAAACCTCCTTTTTAAAATGCAAATCCTCACTCCTTTTCTAATGAGCCAATAGAGGCTGGTACAGCTGAGATTATAACACCCTGAAGATGAATCAAAATGTGATTTCTCATGATAATACTTTATATTCTTGGGCACCTTCCATGATTCAGGCAATTTTGTAAGTATGAGTTAAATTAGATCTCATAAAGTTTATCACTGTTGCAAACTAAACCACTTTCATAGTCCAAAACTTTCAAACCTCAGTGCTGAAAATGGAAGCATAAAGGTCAGATTTAGGTAGGTGTTAAGGGCTTAGTGGGACTGCCAGAAGCACTAAATTATCTTTAAGCCTTTATGTAGTCACACATTTAAAAGGTCTTTTTTTCAGAGGTGCTAAACTTCCTCATCTCTTGGTGAATACTGAGGCAATTATTGCTTTATAGAGGTTCGTGGCATATTGATCCGTAGTATTTATCTCCAGAGACGCTGGCTGTTTTTTGCAAACAACTTGGAGATGAGAATACAGAGCAACTTAAAATGAGAAGACAGCGCTTTTAAAAAACAGACTTAGGAATCATAGCTTGTCTTCACATAGTTTCGTAGCTGAAATCCTATTGATTTAAATAGAAACAATGTAAAGCCTTAAGTTACAGCTGTCAGTTGCATTCGTAATTCATATTTGGCCTAACTAGGGTGTACAGCTCCGGACAGGAGAGTGGTTAGAGCCGTGCTTCACCAACAGGTTTTACAAAGCGCGAGTACAACTGAAAACAAAGGGTGACAATTTGGGGAATAGATTTATTCCAAAAATGTATTAAGATTACTGAAAATGAGAAGAAGCACCTCCAATAATTAATGTTTTCTTGCTATAAACATGTAAAGAACTCCTACCATGCTGATAAGAAAGCAGTATCACTTAACACCAAGCACTAAGCCACTGTAAGGCATGTAGGCATTAGACTAACGTCTAGACAAGTTACTAGTAGTCATGTCATGGCTTTCCAATTCCACTTTTTTCAGTGGATTCGCCTGCCTGACAGCTGCTTGAACTAATGCTACACAGGGAACAGAGCCAAACTAGACCTATAGGTCTGTAGTCTTAGTATCAAAACCCTAAGCTAGTAAAATGTGAATATGTGATACAGCCTTTTAAGAAGCATTAACTTGGCTTCTGTGTATACAGCAATATTTTAAAAGACCTAAATACATGAAATCACTTCTGCAGCTCCTCTAGTGTAATCAGAGTGGTAGCAAAAGTCCTATTTTTTCATTTCTTGAGCGTGCCATTCTGCAACGCAGGGCTAGATAAAAAGTGCAGTGAAAAACAATGAGGGAATTGCGTGCCTTCAGCTTGCGTTGAAGTCAGTAGATGAACTTGCTCAATGCCTTGCAAAAGACACTTAATCATACAATCCTGCCCTCAATTTCACATCAGCATCAATCACATTGCCTAATTAAAGGTGGATGGATGTAGGTCTGCTGGGCACGACTGAATTTTGAGGGCAAAAAACTCTTTAAATGAGTCTAGCACACAGGAACCCTATGCACCAGAGTACACTGAGCTTAGCATATCGTGATTCCCTCTGTTAGGCAGTTAACACAGTCCTGTCGTACAGCTGGCTGGAAGCTCCCCATGCGGATAGAGGACATGCAGATCTGGAAGCAAACTGTGATCCCAGCCACTGCTGAGATGGCACTTTGACAAAATGGGCACAGAGCAGCTAAAGCACTTCAAATAAGAAACAATTTAAGCATAGAGATATTTCTCAGCTTGAAAATATTTTATGATGTGGTCAGTGGTGATAAGATAATCACTCACTTAAAATCAAGCCAGTCCCTTACTGATACCTTGGTTACTTCGTTGTGTTTTATTGCAATAGTTTACGCACCTTTTATTAAAGCACATGAGCACTGGTTTGTACATGACTGTAAATCCAGTTTAGAACAGAGCTCAGATTACTGAATATGTAACTGGAGTTATCAAAAAGAAGACATGTTAGTAGAAAAGATATTGTTATGCATATCGGTGTAAAAATGTTACACAGTTAAGAGTGTGTAACTAGTGGCCTAACAGTGACTGTGTTCTGTAGAATGAAAAGCGACATGCCAGAGTAAAAAACTCCAATTGATTTTGATGGGCTTTGGAGCAGTCCTGCAGTTATTGACTATAGTACAGTTGGAAGTTATTCATAGGGATTAAATTGCATTGGCAACTGGTATAGTCCCTGGCCTTTCTTTTGAGCCAAGTGCAACTCTCAGATGGGCAGGTTGCACTTAATAGGGTGAAAGTCCAGCCTTAGCAAAAGTTTTCTTTGACATTGTTGAAGTTTCAGCAGCAAATTCAAGGACTAAATGTGACCCAATGAATTAATTCACGTCTGAGAGGAAAATTTGACTTTCTGGCTTTAAGAACCTTTCTTTCTTTTTAGACTGGTAGAAATTAGCCTTACTGTCTCAGGTGTCTCTTTCATTGGAAATTAAACCCCCTTTTATTGTGAACTGATTATTTCCATTGTTGTAATTGCAGAATGGGATTAGGGAGTGACAAAGAAATAGGGAAAAGCCCCTTTGTCACTGCTCAGAGGCTCAACTGTGGGCCAAAGACTTTCTTTTGTCCTTTTTAACATTATCTGTTGAGTGAAATTACCTCAGTAGTTGGTGCAGGGCATTATTGAACTGTGGCTGGGGAACAGTGCACATATCTGGTGTCTGTATGGCAGCACATACACTAACGGGGGATGGAGAGGTGATTAGATGATCCTGTACAAAGCTGACATGCAAATTCATATCTGAGCCTGCACTCTTAGGTTTCTGATGCTGGGACACATCCCTTTTGAAAGGTAAGAAGTTCTTGGAAGTTCACTTGGGGCAAAGCCTACCTCCTTATCCATCCAACAGAATGATTACAAGAAAATTCTTTGAACTAAAAGAGGTTCCTCTAGAGGACTCGAAACAGTGAAGAATTTGTTACTTAGTTGACAAAGATTTTAAGATCTAAGCAACATGGAAAAATAAATACTTAAAAAAATTATGAGAAATACCTTGATGGTTGTTAACTTTCATATTTCACAGCACGGTAGCAGAGTGGAACAAGATATCTGTGCATATCTTCCTATTAATATCAATGGCAGCTGGGCAGGCTAAGGCAGGAGAGAATACAGTGAAATACGGATGCAGAAAGCTGTACCAATACTTTTGTTTTAAAGTTGGGTATGGTGGAAAGAAAGCACACTGCCTTAGAGTGTGTCCCTTTCCCTGCAACCACTGTTAGCTGCTCTGTGGAGCAGCTGAGCTCTGAGCCGAGTGAGGAGGCAGCAAACAAGTTGCCTTTTTTGATGGAACAGATCTGGAGACTAATCTGTTTTGTATTAATTTCTTTTACTATTCTTTTTGCATATTTTCAGATATGCAAAGCTATACGTTAAGCTAATGCTCATACAAGGCATCACATCCTGCATTTTTACATTATGCAAGATGTAGATAAGAAGCTAATAGCTTGTATGGGTGATATTTCATCACTCTGCACGGGTGCAAGACACTGAAACTCAGGCTATAACCTCAGCTACAGAAAAAAGCTAAGTATGAGTAACTCCTGTCTAGATCCCCTGCCTTGCACTGTGGCCAGACGCAGACTGTAATGCTGTAAATTCAGAGCGGCTTAGGCTGCTCACTCTTCCCTTGATGCCTTTCCCTCCACAGAAGCGGTATTTTGCACCATAAACAGCTCTTGCAAAATGCCATAGGAACATTTTTCTAGTTCTCTGCCATACAAGGGCTCTGTAATCATACTCCAGAGCTGTCATAATAGAATAGCAGTCCTTCTCCCTTCATGCCTGTGGCCCTAAACCTGCCAACCCAGACTAATACTGCAGTACAGCAATGTTCCCAGGCCTTCTTGATTGCAGAAGACTTAGAGTTCAGAGCTCATGAGTCCTGTAAGTTAAATATCTGTACAGGAAACTTCCTTCTAAAATGTGCACAGCCCATTTAACGGACTTGTGACCAGAAAATTCCATAGTCCAGCTATCTTCCAGAGAAATGGGACTTCCTCAATGAATTGTTACTGGTCAGTACTACATCACTGCTTTCACTATTTAATTATGCTCCTAAAATTCCAGTCTTTTTGAAACAACTAAACATATGATGGTTTCTTGATGCTTGGCTCATGGGTAAACAGAGTTGAGAAAATGAGGCCTGTAGTCTGGACAGTTGACATCATATGTATTTCCGTAACAGCCCAAGTGGGGTTATCACTTACAGTCTGTCCTCGCCTTGAACTAGAAGGAATTGTTCCAATAGAATCCTCCTAATTCTTAAAACTTAGTGAAAGATGCACACACAGAGCTATTAAATGCAAGTGTTTCAAGATACGATTCTTACATACAAGTACTTCCCTTAGGAGTCTGTCTGTAAAAAGACCATTGCCAGTACGCAACACAGATGGAAAATAAATTATCCTCCGGGTTTCAGAACTCTTAGCAAGTGTTCATCAGCTCATAACGGTGAGAAATCAGATTTTAAGGGGTTTTTCACTTTTAGTGACAGTGACAGTACCAGCTGTCTTAAACCTAAACTCCAAGAACATACTATTCTAAAACAGACCTAAAAGCACAGAGTAAAAACGGGTAAGCAGAACCGTCCTTATTTTCAGATTGACAAATTCAAAGGCTGAATGACATGTCCAGGGTCGCCTCGGAAGCGCGTCCTTTCAAAAAATTACCCCATAAAGATACCAAATTTTAGTTTTACATTTCTTCTGGTGTAAATCCTTTTTACAACTGTGCTTAGAAAAATGGGAACTAAATTATCATTTTAGTTTTTGGAAAGAATCAAGCTAGGAAATAATTATGGATTGAAAGACTGGTATATACTGATCATGTGAGCAATAGTAATTAGGAGCTGTGCTTTTCCTGTATCTTTTTCTTTAAATTAAGCAATTTCATGTTATGATTAGCATTTTCAGGTCAAATTGAAATCCTTCTACCATCCATAATACTCAAACCATGTAGCTTTGTTAGAAGTCCTCAGAACAAGTATCGACACTTTATTCATTGCACAGGCAGGAAACAGTAAGGTTACTTGAAAGTGGCTGTTATGATTTTGTGACTGTACATAGATCTTGCAAAACGTTAATGGTAATACGCATACTGTACCCCACATAAACACTGCAAGAATAGCATGGTCATTGTTACGCTTTATAGCTGTTGTGGAAAATGTCTTAACCTGCATTCATGATTATAGTGCCCATCCTATTCCCATGCCTTTTTATACAGTTGTGGTAAGATTGTTATGAAATCCTTTTGTCAGTCATGTTCGAGCTAACTTACCTATGTATAGAATTTATATATTAAGCCCCCCTAATTTATACTGTGTTTTAACAGTTTGCCTGAACTGTCTATGGTTTCTAAATTTTGTAATGTGAGTGTCAAATAAGAATAAGAATAAAAAAAGGCTCAGCTGTGTGGATTTTCAGTTTTATTTGTAGTAGAGATTTCAACAACTACAAATCTACAGAACAGGCTGTAAAGAAACTCGGATTGCTTTGAAACTCCAAAAATACAAAGATGTCCCTGACTCTGCACACAATTCATGAATATGAGTGTAGGCAGAAAAGTACCTGTGGTTTCTGCTCTTCCTCTTGTTTCCACTTTACTGCTTCTCTCTTCATCCTCACACATTCAGAACGTTGCACTGCAGGTACGCTGCAAGGACAAGAGACAAATTCTCTTAGTTCCTGTAATAAAAGTATTTTCCTAAATAGGAGTCATAGACTCGAAACTTCTTCATAACGAGAGGAAAAAGCTGAGACTGGGCCTGAGCATTTTATAGTCTGTTCCTATAAAACTCCGTGGTACAACTGATGATTAAATGTGTTCTTTTTTTATTTGCATTGCAGTAAACTGAGAGCTGCTACTGAGATGAGGGACCCATTTCAGTAATCATGTACAGTAAAAGACATCCCTGCTTCAAGTAGCTTAAAATTCTTTTAAATAAAGAAGAAAGAGGCTCAGAGGTGAAACTCATGTGTAGGCGTAAGTGGTGGAGTCTCCTTGATGTAACATTAGGCATCTGCGCCACATTGCTTCTGTGAGCGTGTTACTTCTATTCAGCACAGCCTGGTTCTGCCTGCTGTCACCAAGTGAGGACTTCTGGTCTATGTAAGTAGTGTCACTGACTCCAAAGCTTGCAGAAGTGTGATGTGCAACCCCCTTTCTCAGCACAGTGTTCTTACTCACGGTGTCGGAGCTCTTGCCAAAAGGGACTGTTAAGTCATCTGGCTGAATTTCCTGTAAACTGTAGCTTATTCAGGCTTCCCAGTGTCAAGCCCCCACATCTTTATTAGGCTAAAACATTTCAATCCTCAGAAGGCTCAATCTTCAGTTGTGCCACAAACAGAGAGTGAGAAAAGTTGACGTTTCAGTCGTCCCTGTGAGCCTTGCAATAAAAGGGAATGGATTGGGTCAGCTCAGCCCAAGGTGATCCCACCTAGACAATCACTGTTACCAAAGTGAAAACCAGTCTAAACATTGGAGAGAAAACACCTTGCCTGAGTGGCCATCTGCCAGCCGTTCAAGGCATGGTGTTTCTATTGCCCTTAATAGCTTAACACAATGTATGAACATGCTGAGGGTGGTGTATAGAATCATAGAATTGTTTAGGTTAGAAGAGACCTTTAAGATCATTGAGTCCAACCGTTAACCCAGCACTGCCAAGTCCACCACTAAACCATGTCCCCAAGTGCCGCATCTACACGTCTTTTAAATCCCTCCAGGGATGGTGACTCCACCACTGCCCTGGGCAGCCTGTTCCAATGCCTGACAGCCCTTTGGGTGAAGAAATGTTTCCAAATATCCAATCTAAACCTCCCCTGGCGCAATTTGAGGCTGTTTCCTCCTGTCCTATCGCCTGTTCCTTGGGAGAAGAGACCAACACCCATCTTGCTCCAACCTCCTTTCAGGGAGTTGTAGAGAGCAACAAGGTCTCCCCTCAGCCTCCTTTTCTCCAGGCCAAACCCCCCCAGGTCCCTCAGCCGCTCCTCACAGCACTTGTGCTCCAGACCCTTCCCCAGCTCCGTTGCCTGTCTCTGGACACGCTCCAGCCCTTCAGTGTCTGTCTTGGAGTGAGGGGCCCAGAGCTGAACCCAGCACTGGAGGTGCGGCCTCGCCAGGGCCGAGTACAGGGGGACGATCCCTGCCCTGGTCCTGCTGGCCACACTATTTCTGATACAGGCCAGGGTGCCGTTGGCCTTCTTGGCCACCTGGGCACACTGCTGGCTCGTCTTCACCCGCTGTCGACCAACCTGCCCGCAGGCCCTTTTCCGCCAGGCACTTTCCAGCCGCTCCCCCCCACGCCTGTAGCGCTGCCCGGGGCCGTTCCAGTCCGCCGCTGGTCACAGCTCAGAGAGAACCATCGTATTATTTGGCAACAACTTTACACCAAGGCATGTGTGAATGAACACAAGCACCCACGCCCTCACAAAGTTTCTGGGTCACTGCTTTCCTAAGAAAAATGCTAATAACTCATTAACAAGGAAAACATGTCCCTGAGCCATAACTGTATCTTGTTCTTTTTGACCTGGCTGAATATTTGCATTTTTCTATTCCACTGATTCCACTATTCCACTAATGTGTGAAAAAAATCTATTATAAAATTATCCTTTTCAAAAATAAACTCTCATGGAGTGGAAATACTAGTGTCAGTGGGTTCTTGCTTTGCCTTTCTGCTGATCCACCCATCCAAGCTCCTATTATCTCTTTGAATTTACATATGCCACAACAATCTAGGACACTGGCTCCCTTGATCAGCAGTTATAGTGATTTGTGAAATGAATAATATATTTTCCCTGATACATCTTGGAAATGCTCCTGGTGGTTTTTCCATCCCCACTCAGTTCAGTCCCTTATAAAGAGACAGTATTGTCATTACTCTGTCCCTGAGCTCCCAAGCAAAGCTACAGCTGGTACCACCCAGCCGAGGGGATCTATGACATTCTCTCCATCAGTATAAAAACCAAACCACGGAACTGCAGAAATCCATAAACAACTAAAGGCAAAGCATAGCTACTAATCAACCAGCCTCTGACGCTAACCAGAGGGAGGAAAAACAAAACCAATACATCTTTAATTAAGAGAAAGCAAGCACAGCACTGAAAGCCAGGAATTTTTGGCTCTGCTGCTGAGTCTTTCAGAGGCTTTGGGCAAGGCAGGCAGACAACCCCTGCTTTAAATTTTGTATCTGAACAATGAGAAAACTAAATGAGATTTACGCCTCCTGAATAGCTGCTGTGAGGATGGATCACCTACTGTTGTAAAGCATTCGAAAGAGGGACCATACAAAATTGCATTTTGAAGCAAATGTTTTGAATGTAACTTTTCATACATGCACAAATGTGTCCCACCAGGATAATGACACTGAATTGTAACGTATTTTGCTGTACAAAGCAATCTAAAACATGGTTGCATTGTGTGTTACTCTCCTCAAGTTGTGTATACATTTGGTGTTGTAAAGTCTAATTAAACAAGGAAATATCTCTCATAAACAACAGTAAATACCATAAGGGTTGACAGCAGAAGTAGCTATAACTACACTCAAACAAGTTTCTTTCCCAGTTTTGTAAAGACTAAATTTCTCTAATTTGATTCTTCACCATTAGATTATTCCTGTCTTAAAAATGGCCATTTCTAGAGGGGCTGTTGCTTTGTTTGCACTACATAACCCGGTCATGGCCAGTGAATTTCTCCTGACTTTATCCTTCTCCGAGATACCACTTAAATTCCAGCTGACGTCTCTCTGCTGCTGGGTCTCCACTGCCACCTCCTGAACAGGAAGGAAAATTAACTGCTTTCAATACCGCTTTTCTCCTGAATGTCTATAGTGGTATTTCTGAAAGCACTTTGTTCAGCACGAAGAGCAATAGCTGAAACCACTTTGCAATCTGTCTATAGAGGCTACTTTCTATAAAATCTGTTGCAAGGCTTTTGCTTTAGAGTGAAATTTCTTTAGTTTACGTTATGTATGTTTGACGTGAAGGTGGTAGAACCTTTATATACCACTTTTCTTCTTCAAAAAAGTTCAAAACAAAACTAATTATTCTTAACTTCTGATAGATTTGTTCCTCTTTCAATTGCCAGCTGAAGACCTCTGACTGAAAATGTTAAATTTTTACTAGCTCGCATTCATTGCATTTTCATAATGAACAATAGTTATTTTCACCCTTTCTATTCCAGGCTGAAGATCCTTCTTCCTGACAGAAGAGAACTGAAATACCCTAGAACCAAAATTTTCTTGCTTCCTGGTACAGTCAGTTCTGACAGTCTCTTCAGCATTAGCTTATTCTGTCCCATTAAATGGGACTTCCCCAAAATGTCGCCGAGTGCTACACCCTGTTGGAGTATCTGTTTATACGGGAAGACGAAAATAGCAACGGTAACACCTAGTAAAACCCTAGAAAAGGCAGTGAGGCAAGGAAGGCAGCCAACGTGATCCCTTCTCATCCCATCTTCCCTGCCCTGCCAGGGATACCAGCCACTGGTTTGCCACCAGCCTTTCAGCAAGAAACTTTCCATAAAATCCAGATACCCTTCCTAAAACATTCCTCTTGGAATAAGAAATCAGTGACAAACTGTAATTATCTGGTACAGTTGGCTAGTATCAGGTCAACGGATAATTTCTGCATGTTCACAACTCTTCTGCATACATGTTCATGTCTGCATGCTCGCTCTCTGTATATATAATTTTATTCCTCTATTTTTTTTCCTGCTGCTTGCGGTCTGAGAGTATTCCTCAGGCAGGGGCTATATCAGTGGATGTTGGGAAAACTCTTAACACTTTGCAGATGTTATTGCTAGCTTTATAAAGAATAACCAATCATTTACACACTAAATGAGAAATAGCAAACCGCTAGCACCAAAGCCATATTTGGCATTGACAGATGTGGTATGCGACAAGGACTATGAGGTAAAAAGGTTTTTTAAAAACCACGTGGCAAGCCATCAATGCTCCATATCTTAGTTTCTCTTCTTAAAAAAAAAAACAAGATAAGAAACAGGATTTTCACTCTAGTGCAAACTACATTTAAAAGCTTATCTCAAGTTCACTGGCAAACAAATTTCAATTAAAATTTTAAAACCATGAAACCAAATGTATGTCTTCATTTTAGTACTATTTGCTAATACTTTGGGGGACTGACATTAAAAAGACACCAACACTTGTTCAATAAAAAGTACACTACACCTTAGATATTCTGTTTTTTGCTTCAGCTGCAAAATCGTGCTGTAGCAGAGGTAAAAGTTGCTAAAATTATTCTAGGAAAGAGTCACTGAGTTCAGGAATTTTTCAATTTATCCACTAACCTTCAGAGATTTGTAATTTTCCCCCAGTAGAACACTGAGAGTTAATAGATTTGAAGCTTGCGTTTCAGTTCCACTTTCATCTCGTTTTGGGTTTGCTTTTCTTTACTTTAAAACAACCTCTTTGGGCTTATTAAATTCTCTGTCTGAATGACTGCTAGAGGAGTTGGTAATAGTATTTTTCCACTGTACAGAACTGCATTAATTCAGACCTGTGACACCAGGGTTTTGCTTTTCTCAGAGCAAGCAAGGATTTGTCTCTGCAGGACGCACATGACTAAGCTTGATTCACCATCGTGCATTTCTACGGGCGTGAATCAGGCCCGGCGCCATCAGCGCGACCCAGGGGCGGCCAGGCCCGGCACCCTGCCTTCCTCAGGCCCCAGCGCCATGGGGAGCACCGCTGGGCGTCTCCGGGGCCCGTCCCACGACAGGCGAACACCCATTTGCTTGCACTCAAGCACACACATACTCGTTTTTCAGCGGCCAGAGCAATAACTCATGGAAGAGGGGGCGGCTGTAACTTGCGAGCTTGGGCGGATAATCAATTTTATGGGGTTTTTACTGTACAGCCTGTCAGCGTCACGCAGGGAAGCCTCCCCTGGGACTCACCGGCGAGCCACTCGTAAACATGAAGTGTGAGCATGAAGCCAGGCCTAACAGTGGAATCAACCTGGACACCGAACTGCTTAAACGCAACGTTTGGCGAGTTCATTAGGAGGAATTAATTGGCGGTGTGACTTCTGGAGGAGGCGACGCTCAGCACCAGAGGAGGGCGGCCCTGCAGCTCGGTGGCAGCCTGTGAACCCGGGCTCGCTGCTTGAACCCCTGCATGAATTTGGGCCCCCAACCCACACGGCCTCATCTCCTTTGAGGTTTTCCCCCGAGAGGGGCGCGGGGAAAGCCCGGGCCCCGGCGTCTGGGCTGGGCTGGGCTGGGCTGGGCTGGGCTGGGCCGGGCCGGGGCGGGCGGACAGGCCCCCGCTCGCCTCAGCGCGGCCGCCGCCGCACCTCAGGGGCGGGGCCTCCCCTCCAGGGGCGGCTCGTCTCTTCCCCTCCCCCCACCTCCACTAGGGGGCGGCCTTTGTGCGCCCGCCCGTTGTGCGGTGCGTCTGACGTCACGCCGCGCAGAAGCCGCGAGAGAGGGAGAAGAGGAGGAAGCGGTTTCTCCGTGCTCGGTCGTGGCCGCCATTTTGTTTGTGTGCGCAGGGCGGACACGGGGCTCGCTCGCCTTTTTTTTTCAGCTGTAAGTGGTGGAGGTGGCCTTTCTCTTCGGGCTCTTTTCTTCTTCCCTTTTTCTCTCTCCCTTACGTTTCCAGGGGGGCGAAGCAGCGGGGAAGAAGAGGGGGTGCAGAGCGTTGGGGGGGGGGGGGGGGGCTGGTCGCGTCGGCTCTGCGGCCTGGGGAGCAGGATGAGCGTAGGCTCCTGCGTGAGGGGTTGGTTGAGGAGGTGTTAAAGTGGGAGGAGGGATCCTCGGTACGGGACCCCCCCCGGTAAGGGTCTCCTGTGGCGGAGAGGGCCTCTGCGGAGGCGCGTGTGGGGGCTGGGGCGGGCAGGGCTGGGGCCTCGTATGCGGTGGGTACTTTCGGGGTGGGGGCCGCGCAGATCGGCTGTTCAACCGGCCTACACGGGGGGTCTGGCGCCTGCCCAGATGGCATCGGAGGCGAGCCTTTCCTCCCTCACACGGCTCCTGAGGCCTCCCGAGGGAAGATCGGCGTGGAAGTGGATTTCGTGGCCGTGGGTTGAGGTAGTAGGTGTGTTCTGTAGGACCTGCTCCTGAGTGTCTGTACCCCAGACGCGCAGATTGGCCTGGCCCGGCGGACTTTGGTCATCTCAAAGGAATAAGCCTTTGACCTCTTCCGATTCGTACAGCCTGCCAAGTTTTTGAGGAGAGACATTTAAAAATTGCTGTGTAGGCAGCTTATGGCAGGACTTTTATGGCCTTCCTGAGGCGCTTTATATATGGATCTTTTACAAAATGTCCGTGGCTCCTATTTGAGAAACCTTATGGCAAAATGTGGGAGTGAAAACGGCCTGTGATATGGATTGGGACCACATGCTGTATAGGAATGCATATGTTCATGTCAGCTGTCAGTATTACATAAGTGAGTGCTTCGGTGCATAAATTTAGAGGGAGTGCACAGTAGTCAAAAAATCTTAAGGTGGCTCCTACTGTAAAAGGGATTGTGTCCCCTTTGGGCATTGCACAGACCGATTCTAACAATTTCCTCCTCATTTGCATTTACTTGGCTCCTTTAGGGACAGAATTTGCAACTTCCGTCTTAGTTCCAGTAATTCTGTGTGCACTTGAGTGTAGTTAAGCAGCAGTTAGTCTTCAACTAAACCTTTTCTCCAGTTTTCTGTGTCAAATGTCTTTCCTTTCGCCCCCAAAACCCCCTCTGCAGGACCCTTTAATGGTGATTTTATTTAGGTATTTGTCCATTATAAAGCCTTAGTGCAGCCTGGCTTCTGCCAAATGGGGAAGGAAAAAAAAAAAAGGCAATCATAAGTAAAATCCTCAGTTCACCTATAACTGAGTGTGTGTGGGGAGCTGTTCGCCTCAAAAGTAGAATAACTGAAACCTGAGTGTGTTTCATAATTTGAGTTATGTAGGTTGAAAATAGAGGAAAATGGCTTTGGAGCTGGGTAAGAAGAGAAGAAATTCAGGCATGTAAACGAAACACTAATTGATTTTGTCTTGATCCTTCAGGCGGTTTTGTTTGTCATTTGATACATTAGTATTTTTATTTCTTAAGAATGTATCATAAGTAGATTTTTGCGAGACCTAGATCATGACTGACTCGAAGAGTGTACCAGTCACTTATTTTTGCATAGTTAGTCACTCTGTTTGTATTGTATTTGTATTTTAAAAACAGATTTCTGTAAAAAACATTGGCGTAGGTGTCTGTTGTGGTCTTTTTTTGACCACTAGCCTGTCACAAATATTATGAAAGTATCAGAAAACCTCTTTTTCAGAACAGCTTTGCCATTGATGTTTTCTGTAACGTTTCCTCCTTAATGCCTCTAGTTGCTATAGAGGCAACCAATGTTCTGTGTAAATTTACACAATCATGATTTTTTTTTTTTTAATGCTATCTGTTTCTAAACTGCATTTCTTGCTGTCACTGCTTACTATGGAAGCTTTTTCTTGTGTTGTGTTTGTTCATTCTTCAGAATATACTGAAATACATATGTAAGCTTATTCTTATTTTCAAAAACTCCTGCCAAAGAAGAGTAAACAAATGATGGTGGGTTTTGTTATACTCTTAATTCTACAGCTGTGCTTTACTTTCCTTTTTTTCAGTTGTGCATGTACCTGTTTGAACACAGAATTCCTGCATATAACATCCAGCAACGGAAGCTGGTGGGTTTTGTCTTTGGTAAATCAGCTGAATTGTAAAATACCCGCATACTTGCATGCTAATAGGGTTCAAAAAGTGTGGCTTGGCTCATAGTACTACAGAGTTATGTGTTAATGTATTGGGGTTCACTGTGATTATTGCTAAAACTTTAAAAAGTGTCTGCTTAACAGTAATCTGTGAATAGATTTGTGAGAGAAGTTTTTAGACTCATTGTACATACTTGACTTCCATGTAGTAACTTGTGTACAATATAGTATGGAGAACTAAATCCAGGTTTTGTCGGAGAGGATGTTTGAAGATTACAGTCTCTCTCTGACAGATGACTCTCTAAGGAAATGATTCTGTTTTAAATAAACTCTCAAGTGACTAAACAGGCTTTAATGACATATTTGAAGCTATTAAGTGAAGATGAGTTGGCCTATTTAATCTTGATTTGTGTTTTGTAACAGTGTTACAGTGTTAGGATGAGAAAGCTATGTCTACTCGCCAAACCAAAATAATAATGTGGGGGAAGTTGAGGAAGAAGAATTATTTGAGGAAATGGTTCTTTCTAGTTCTGTCATATTTGATCAAACTACAGTAGTTGACATGCATCTACAAATACCAGTGTAATGCTTTTGTCTTTTATGTGTTTTTGTTGATTTGGTTTTTTTCAGTGGCAGATGCGGCATTCAAAACAATCCCATTGTCCTGAATGGGACGACAGAAAGAGCTGGGATCAAAGAAAGCACAGTAGCAGCCGTAAACGCAGGAAAAGGTCCCACAGCAGTGGACAAGAAAGCAAGCACTATAAGCCAAATCACATTTCAGAAAGGTATAAGACTCTGAACTGAGTAGCACTAATGTTTCTTATCATGTCTAAAATAAATACATTTTCAGGATAAGAGTTTTTGAGTGCCCAAACTTGTCAATTCCTTAAGGTTTGGCTCACCTAAGGCAAGCTTAAGAGGTAGTTGGTTTTGTTAACGCAGTACCTGAACCATTAAATAGAAATTCTTTAATAAAAACAAGTAAATGTTACTAGTTTGTTTCACTGTTGTCAATTAAGTATTGGTATCGAATACATTTAATATTAAATTTCAAGTAAAAAGTATGCCTTTTCGTTTACTTAATGTGAACAAAGGGAAGAGATGGTTTGTTTAATCATTTAATACAATGGTAAGTATGAGTTTCTCTTACTAATTTGGAGGTGGTTTGCCTTTTCTCACACTGCTTTCACTGGAAAGATGTGTTTTTCTGTTTTTTCCCTTGAGAAGAAGATCCCATGGAATTCTTTTAAGAGCTCATACTCATAAAATGCTGGAAGGGGTAGATGTACAGCAATATGGGGGCTCTTTGCCTCAGCAGCTTTCTTAAAGGTTTTCTTCTGTGCAGAAGATCCTTGATCCAGATACTCTCTGAGGGTTTTAATGTTTAATGCAGAGCACTAAGAGCAATGCTGCTTCTCTCAGTCTCCAGGATTTATGTTTCTTTTTTAACACTTTGAGCTTTGAAAACATAGAAGGGGATTATTGCTGTATCGAGAGTGTTTTATCGTGTGACTTTGGAGATTGTAATTGAGTTGCTCAGTATATTTTAGGAATTGTTTCTCCTTTATGAGTTCGAGTTTCTTATTTACTGTGCAAACTGTGGACGGATTATATATTGTTCATGTGGATGGCTGCTATGTATTTGAGACTGACAATGTTGTTAGATTCCTAATAAAGTAACATCAAAAGCTCCCCTATTTTTGGGGAGGGAGTCAGTTAGAAAACATTCTTGGTGTAAAGACAGATACTATGTAACTCAGCTCAAGTCACTTATCTTGTTGGAACCTCAAGTTTTTGAAGTGGAGAACATTCACTTAAAATATATTTTCAGTCATTATTTGGACGATAGAGCCATAAATGAAAGAGACCATCATGACCGGAGATATGTTGAGGAATACAGAAATGACTTCTGTGAAGTATATGACCACAGGCATTATCACAGAGACTATGAAAAGAGTCACCATCATCACTATAGCAAATCCTCTGGTCGGAGCAGGAAAAGTAGTCATAAAAGGAAGCATAAGAGACATCATTGCTCCAGTCACCAATCGCATTCGGTATGAGTAATTTTTAACTTTATTATTAATGAATTAGTGGTAATAGACTTCTTAAGTGAGTGCTAGAACTTCAATTCCTGGTCACAGTACTTTAAGAAATACTATTTTATTAAAAAAGGATTTATAGTTGAGTCCATTTGTGAGTGTATGAATATGTTCTTACTTGAGAATTTTGGATTAGTGTTGGGTGGGGGGTGGGATTATCATCAGTACTAGTTATATGATGGGAACATAGGTGGCCGGTAGTTAAAATCACTGGGATTAATCTGAAAAATGTTATCTTGAAATTGAAAACAGGTAACTATGCTATTTCAAAGTACAGTTGTCACTTTTTAGTTGTACAGCATAGCGAACTATGGTTTTTCAAGTAGACTGTGAGTTGTTATACATCCTATTACTAAAAGTAATTGAAGTGACATGCCTTTTTAATGTAAGCTTAATTGGAACTATGAAACATGCATGTCTGGTAAATTGCTAAGAATAAGCTCTACAGTTTTACACCTGATTACAGAAAACTTTGATAAGCCATGTGCCTGGCTAATGGCAGCTAATGTCTTACTGAAGATGGGATAAGTTTGCTGCTTGCCTTCTGTGAAGGCATGCTCTCTGAATTTCCCAGTATTGGCATGATGCCCACTGATACATCTTCAGCTCCAGGTGTTTTATGTCACATTTCTGCAATAGAAGACAGCAAGTTGTATTAGATTATACAATGCAAGTTAAGGACTTCGGAATAATTTTTAACACAAGGGAAGTAAAATTACTGGGTGTTTTTTTATGTTTAGATAATATAAAGTGTATATTTTAAAAATAGAAACATTTCACCTGACTGTAAGCTTAGATATGTAAATAAATACTGTTTTTGCTATTTGCTAGCAAAGTATTAGAAATAGTGATGTTGCATTCTTAATCTGTCTTCAGTTAAGCCACTGTTTGAGAGACAAAATTGTGTTGTTTTTTCTGTTGCTTTATCACTTTAAGTATTTATCTGAAAATCTGTTCCTTGCCATGTTTTTCTTCTGTAACATAAACTGTGCCCTGTGAATTTCTGGGGACTGAATTTGAAATTGCTCCTGCCAACTGTTCGTGGCCTGGTGTGTAACTGAATGCCTGAATATCTCCCCGCTGAATGAATTGCGTATTCTGCCCTGAATTCACTCTGATATATTGATTGGCTGGACGATCTTGGTGCCGTTTCCAGAAGAGTCACCGAAGGAAAAGATCCAGGAGTGTAGAGGATGATGAGGAGGGTCACCTGATCTGTGAAAGTGGAGACGTTCTAAGAGCAAGATGTATAGAACATTTTTCAACACTTTTTAAAAACTTTTCAGCAAAAAATCTGTTTAGAATAGTATGTCAGAGGAGGGGGGCTAAAGAAATCTTCATTGCTCTTTTTGTTCTGTTTTTTTTGTGCTTTTTTGTTTTTTTGCATATCTTCTTTTCTGTAGAATTTAAATACTGTGTTCAAAAAGTTCCAATTAGTAAATGAACTTGAATCTTGAGATTAGAACAAGAGATAGTTTTTTGGCTAACTGTTTTCATGACACCTGTCCAATAAAATAATGCATTCAGATGCTGAGATTTAAAGTAATTATGCTTTTGTAATGGCACATTTTTAAATCTACATTAATAATATTCATTCTTGTTTAAGTAGTTTTATAATTCTAACTTGTGTTTGTTCTTTTTAGATGAAATTGTTGCGACTTTAGGAGAAGGAGCTTTTGGAAAAGTAGTGGAGTGCATAGATCATGATATGTAAGTGTTGGTTATCTTTATAAGCGGATCTCCTGACAAAGGACACTACTTAGCTCAGAAATGAAAGCTCAGGGACATTTTCTTTAAAAGAAAGTCGCAGTTCAAATAACGTATTGCAGTATATTAAAGAAAGAAATTATACTGTTTTTGAGAGCTAGCTTGTAAGCTTATTTCTAGTTGAAAATGACTAAGGATTTTCAGGTGATACCACATCTGTCCCTGATTGTTATTAAGATTATTCAGTCATCTCTTCCAATACTATAAATGTTTTTTGTTTCTTCTCTTGCTCTGTGAAAGGCCCTTGGATGGTATTGACTTTATACAAGACGGTATATAGAGAAATACTTCAATTTTCCTCTAAGCTTTTGAGAATCTATCTTTAACAATAAACTTCCTTAACCACATTTGTCTCGGGAAACATCTGCCTAGAGAGGGTTTCCTTCAAAAGTAAACCTTTTAATAACTATAATTTTTTTTTTTTCCTATATAAGCTGTATGACCTCATGGTGCAAACTACTAATTACTAAGTTGATGTCATTGCCCTGTCATGCCCTTTTTAAAGAGGGAGAACTATGTTTTGCTTCATTATGTTTTTCTGTTGGTTCTACAAGTGCTGGAGAATTTTTGATTTGGGAGACTGACTTTTAGAAGATGATGCAGTAAGATGCTGAGACAGTAGTTTTGGTTCTTAGTGAAAGCAATTGCTTGAAATTTGTTGAGCTGTAAATTTCTTTCCTCAGTCTCCATAATCAGAATTATCCTTTGAAGTTTTTCTGAATGCACAGTACTCCAGTATCCAGTCCTTGTTTGATGGAATGGTTACTTCCGTGTGATGGCACCTTTGGTGGTGGAGAAGAAAATTACTGTATTTCCACTACTTCTGTATGTGCCAGGAGTTGTAAATAGTTAGTAAAACTCAGATTATTTTAACCATATGTTTTATATCTGCGGTTCTGTGACATGGTTCTAGTATTTTTTCCTGTGCCTTTGGTTTGTTTGTTCTGTCATTTCACAAGTTAAGTCTGTTCAGGAGCTTGACATCGTGTTGTGAGGGCAGACAGTATTCTTAAGTCATTAGAATCTAAATAGCTCTGCAGAGACAATTGAAAATTGTCTAAGAGTGAATGGGATAGAATGAACTATGTGTATCTGTGTTCCATTTAAGTAATAGCCTTCCAGTTTGAATGTTACACTGAGTGCAGGTCAGTTTTCACTAGTACAAAATACTCAGAATCTAAACTTCAGAAGTTATTCAATTCCCCTGATTCCATAGGAGCACTGGTAAAGAGCCAGAACAAGTTGCAGGAAGAAATGTCAAATTTTTGTAGTACTTTTCTCAAATTAGAACTTTGCTATTTTTTTTAATCATCTTCCGGGTGGATTCCTGGTGTTTACCTTAGCTGAGATAATAAGACTGGGAAGTAGTTAATGTAGCATATACTATGAGTATTTGACAAAGGAAAGATCGACACTACATTTTTTTTTTATAGAAACAGTTCTGGTTAAGTGCAATGTGTGTGAGTTAAATTCCCATAATCCAACTCATAATTCTTTATGACCTTTAATTTTCTTCTGTGTTTTTTATTAAAATCGAGCTGCTGTGCGGTTGTAGGTATTTAACAATAATTGATTCAGTTTGTGATGCTTTACTTTCTTTTAAAGGAGAGGAATGCATGTAGCAGTTAAAATTGTGAAAAATGTTGGTAGATACCGGGAAGCAGCCCGTTCAGAAATACAGGTTTTGGAACACTTAAACACCATGGATCCAAGCAGCACTTTGTAAGTATAAAATTGGAATAGTCAGCATACTAAGGATTTGCAGAAGATAATTATTCAATACATTGAGTTTTCATTTTTTTTGTTCTTTTTTAAGCCGCTGTGTCCAGATGCTTGAATGGTTTGATCATCATGGCCACGTTTGCATTGTTTTTGAGCTACTGGGACTTAGTACTTATGACTTTATCAAGGAAAACAGCTTTCTGCCGTTTCATATTAATGACATTAGAAATATGGCTTATCAAATTTGCCAGTCCATAAACTGTAAGTAAATCTCAATACTCTTATTAAATATGTTCTCTCTTCTCCCCCCCCCCCCCCCCCCCCCCCTTAGGAAATTAATGTATTAATTATGGAATACTGTTCTTTTTTTCCTTGTAGTTTTACACCATAACAAACTAACTCATACGGATTTAAAGCCCGAAAATATCTTGTTTGTGGAGTCTGATTACATAGTGAAGTACAATGCCAAAATGGTAAGTTTGTTCTTTGTTTCTCCCAACTTGAATTGGGCTACTTCTGTCTTTGAGCTTTTCGAGAAGTATGTATAGAAAGGTCAAGTTATAGTTATGTTTCCTAGAACTTTTGTTTGTACTCTGAGATGTACTAACTTTCTGCTAAGCAAGTAACTTTGCTCTGATTCAAACTAAACTCTTTCATCTGATCACTAGTTAAGTTCTTTGCTGTTTAATGAAGTTCTGGCATTCATAGGGAGCATTGTGTTAATGGCTTTGAATTTAGCCAGGTTTTTTCCTTCGTATTTCTTAAGCCATTTGAATCCCTTTCTTTAAAGCATCCCTGTGTTTTGAGAGGAATGTCAGATCTTGCTTTCTATCTGATTACCCTGGAGTTTGAAGTGCCTGTCAGGTTTGCAGTCCTGGGCTTAATAGCTAAGGTGAATTTTCTGTTTGTCATGAACATGTAACGTTGATCACTGGGCAGTGTTAGAACTGGCACGGGCCCTGAATGGGGCTATTCTTGACCAGTGTCTTCCTTTTAAATCTAAGAAAGCACTAAGACACAGCATTAGGGTAAGAACTTCTCTGCCCAAATCACTTCTAGCACTGGCAGAAATACAAGTTTCTTTTTATGTTGCTGTCCTTTTTTCAAAGTATAAAAACTTCTTCGAGACAGAAAAGCAGTATGGACTTCACTGCCTCTAGTTTATGCGTAAGGCTTGATTTTGTTTTTTTATTTTAGAGCTAAAATTACATAAATGTATGTATCAGCAATGGACAAGTAAAAACCAAGACAGAGATAACCTTCAAGTTAACTTCAGTTAGTTGTTAACAAAAGAGGAAAGGAGCTCTGTTACTGTGGGAAAGGTTTTTACTCAGCTGTTTTGAGTATTCAGATTAAATCACTGTTACCAGCTTCTCTTTCTTGGTGCTTGAGCTGAATAGGAATTGGTGTATTTGGAAGGAGTGTTTTGTTACATAGGTTTAATTTTTAGTGTTTTATGTTAACTAGTATTTTGAAGATAAATAATGTGGTGAATATCTTTTGCCTAAGCATACTTTTAAAAAATACTAACAAATAGCATTTTGATTTTCTTGCAGAAGCGAGATGAGCGTACTTTAAAAAACACAGACATCAAAGTTGTTGATTTTGGAAGTGCAACTTTTGATGATGAGCATCACAGCACATTAGTGTCTACAAGACATTATAGAGCTCCTGAGGTTATTTTAGGTCAGTAAAGACTTTTAAACCTTCTGACAGTTAATTACAGATCATTCAGATGTCTTTACTTCATAAACTGGAGTAGTTACTCATGGTTCTAATAATTCAGTCACCTCTCACAGATGGTGGTGTTAGAATTCTTGAGAGTAAAAGAAATACTCTAAAAACAGAAGTCTAAACATATTCCTTTCCCACTTTCTCCCACCAAGGTTTGGGGAGAGGTGTGAAGGGGGAAAATGGGCGTCAGTAAATGCATGGAAACTTTGTGGATTACAGGTTTTGAGAATATATTAACAAGTAAAACAAACTTTGCCTATTTTGCAGCACTGGGATGGTCTCAGCCTTGTGATGTCTGGAGTATTGGTTGTATTCTAATTGAGTATTACCTAGGATTTACAGTGTTTCAGGTATGTACGTAAAGTTAACTTGAACAGTTTTGTTACAGCCTACTGATGTTGATCTTTTGATGACATGTACTTAACTGTTGCTGTAAAAGGCATAACCTCACAGGCTTTTTAAGAATTATATAGATGAGATTGTAAAGACATCATGCATATATGAAAATGTGATGTCTTGGATATCTCCTTCAGACTATTTAAGATGATCTGTTCTGGGTTTTTGGATGGTGAAGCCTGTCTAGAGTCTGGAGATACTGCTGGAATTGAGTAAAGAAAACGTACGCATACAAAACTTGGTTTATGAACTCTGTTGTTCAGGGGCCATCTTAACTGTGGAAAGTGCTCTATAGCAAGCTGCATTGCATAATCCATTTCTAATAACTTAAGGTGATAATGTATAAAGATACTGTGACAGTACTCCGGCAAGCATTTTGTTTGTAGATGAGTGTTGTTACCAAGTGGCTGAGAGTAGAAAAATGTGATAAGTGCATTCATTACTTTTTCCACACAGACGCATGATAGTAAAGAACACTTGGCAATGATGGAAAGAATACTAGGGCCTCTGCCAGCTCACATGATCAAGAAATCCAGGTAAGTTCATTATAGAAGAAGTAACTTGCCTAATATTTTCCTATTATAAGAGAAATTTTAAAGTTTCTATTGTTAGCTCTGAGCTTCTCAAGATTAACAGAGACTTGCAGGCTTCTTGTTACCTATTAGTCTATTGCAAGAAGTTGTGTCAGATTTAGGTTAATTAAATACTTGACAGTAGTCCTCTTTGCTGGCAACTCAGACTAAAATCAGAAACCAAAATGCCAGCCTCTTGAACAGTAACTGAGTATGAAGGTTCTTAAGTCTTTAAAGTTAAGTTTGGTATGGTCACCAGAACAGTATTAGACACCCTTTTTTCTATAAACTCTGAGAATAAAGAACCTGCTGTCATGAGAAGATTTATATGGAGAGAAAAAAGAGGGTCCCATCTTGCCAGTACAGCTGCCAGCCTCTTCCACTGTCCCTTCATATCGCTCAGACACGTGCTTCAGTGATCTCCCTCTTCCTCGGAGAACTCCGTGCAGCAGGAGTTTCCCACTTCCATTGCAGGGAGAAGCAGCCAGCACAGGGTTCTCCCCTCACCCCCATATGTCCAAAATCCAGAACACGTGAGATTTGATGGTCCATTCTCTTTCTGAAATAAGTTGTCCTCTTGCCAGCTGACCTAGACAATCATGTAACTCCTGTTACAGTAGAAATCCAGTAATTCTGGGTTGGGTAATGTATTTAGTTTATTATGGTTGTGCAGCTGATTCATAATGCATTTTGAAAAATGAGAAAAAACTTAGAAAGCTGCAATTGGAATAGATTCAGGTAGTATTTTAAAAATGAAATGCTACTTACGTAGCAGTGTTAGTGTGATGCTGAGGTGTGGGTTTGTCAGAAGTTCATTTGCACTGGCAGTCTCGTGTATTTGCAGTACACTTTTTAAAGACATTCGGGAATATCTGATTTTGTTAAATAGTTGCTGCCGCTTAAACTCTGCAGATTTTATAGGAAATGGTTTTAGGAAGTTGATAGATTGACAAGCTGTCTTTTTGTTACTAGCAGATGAGACCAAGGTGTTCTCTTGGAACACCTGAAAGCGTCCATCTCTTTAAATGTCAGTCATGGAAAATATGTTTTCAGTGGCTTCTTTGTTGATTGCAATACTGAAGGAGCTGTTTTCTAAATATTGTGACAATGGTAGTATAAAAGCAACAGGTCTCTGTGAATAAATATTAGCTAAAAGAGATGTTGGCTCCCAAACGCGGAGGGATATGCAGGAACGTTTTTATGGTGTTTCAAAACTACTTAGAAAAGCATCTGCCCACTTCATGCACTGACACTATCTTAAAATTATTCTCCTTGTCATGCAGAAAGCATTATTTTCACCACGACCAACTGGACTGGGATGAACACAGTTCTGCAGGACGATATGTTAGGAGGCGCTGTAAGCCTTTAAAGGTAGGAGACAACATTTTTACTATTTTGTTAGATTTGCAGTTGTGAAAGATCTCTCTAAAATACTTCCTTTATTTTCTTTTTCTTTCAGGAATTCATGCATTGCCAAGACACAGATCATCAAAGTCTGTTTGACCTTGTTCGCAGGATGCTGGAATATGATCCAGCCAAAAGAATTACTCTTGATGAAGCCTTGCGGCATCCTTTTTTTGAACCAATAAATAAATAAATGAATTCAAAGATCTTTTATGCTTCTTCAAGGAGATTTCCTAGACTGTGTCAGTCAACAGAGGTTGCATGAAACTTTTGTAAACTTTAAATTATTTTGTACAGTTAAGTCTGTAAATATTTACATATGTTTTGTATAACTGTTACGTTTACCTTGTTGAACAGTTGTAGTCTTATGGGTATCAAAGTGAAAAATAAAAGTAATTTTCATTTTTGAAAATTGTTTTCTCTTTGAAACTGTGCCCCTCTCCTTTTGCAGATGGGGCTAGTTAAGCATCGGACTTCAGGTGAGGAGTCTGTGAGCTAGCTGAACGAGTTCTGAAAACAGTAAATGTTTTCAACTAGCTTCCTTTTATTAGTCGTGAAGAGAAGATTTGAAGGGCTAAGGCTACCTAATCGTGTCGTGTAATACTTCGTGATAGCATTCTGAAACGTGGTTGAGAACAGTGTGTATTCTGAGTAGGTGTCTCTTGTGGGTCGCTGTTTTCCCAGATTTTGTGTTAAACAGTGTGCACCGTGCCCTGCCTGGCTAATTGGTCTCTGGAAACTTGTCTGATGCTTTCAGTCTTAAGTACTTATAGGTAATTTTTTTATTAAGATCTGAAAAGTAACATTTCATATTTTCAATATTGTTTTGATTCACTGAAGATCAGCATTTTTATGATGAAGTTTTTAGAAGGATTGTACTGCCCCTGGAGAAAAACACAGAGAAATACTGCGTGCCACAGGATTGTGGCATACTTAAGCCCTTCTCTTGCAATAGTAACAAGGTCATTCTGAAGTCGTCAAATACATATTTCTGTGGAGCTTGATCTCTAATTGCTGATAAATCCAGTAACCTTGGCCACTGAGAAACCCTGTCGTCAGACTATAACAGAGGGAGGAGGAGGATGGGTTCTCAGTTGTGACTCCTGAACTCGGGCGCCGAGTTGAGAAGAAAAGGGTACTACTTTCCAAGCCCCATTAATGCACTTCTTGTGGTAGTTTTTGCTCTGCCATGTTTAAGTTGATGTTTTCTTGGTCTTGTTCAACGCTCTTAGTCTGACGCAGCGTGGCTGGCTTGCTGAGCAGGAGGAAGGGAAGCTTCCATGGCAGGGTTCGCCCAGGCTGGCTGGCAGTCGGCCGTTTGTTGCAGCCCTGGCTTTGCCATGCGAGCCTTTCTTAAGGAAGGAAACAGTGAATTGTTTCAGCTCCACAGGAGCCTGGCCGAGTAAGTCCTACCGCACAGTAAGATTCTAAACTGCTGTCCTTGTTCCACTGCTGCGGAGGAGGCTTAATTTGCAAGAGGCTCCAGACACGCATATCTCTGACTTGGGGGTAGAATATAGCTGGGACCGGCTTTGAAAGCTTATCTTCTGTCACCAGTGCCACCTCCTGTGCTTGATTCTATCTCCGAATAGGCACCCCCCTTCCTAGGATGCTGATGTTTCTTCTCTGCGTGACAGAAAACGTAACAGTCGGTGCCATCCAGGTCAGCTCGGTAGGACTGAGGAGGACGGGAGTGAATTCCTTCCCTTGTTCTTCCCACGGAACTTTCCATCCCACACCTTCAGAGGCAAAGCAAGGACTTGGCTGAGCGTATCAGTGAAGCAATGCAAATCAAAGGCAGATGGGGGAAAAAAGTTTATATGCTGTTATAACTATAAAACTGTTACTGTAAAACAGTTCTGTCAAAATTAGGAAGGGAAGGGTTGTGTACCCTTGCTTACAGAGTGCTTCTAGCCTTTGTTAATGCAGTTACTGCACTGCATTGCGCTTGCTAAAGGAGATACATGCTAGAAAAAAATACGTATTCTAAAAACCTGTTTAAATTCACTTTCCTTCTCCCAGTAAATTTGAAACCATGCACTCTCAGGATGAATACGGCATCTGCAGCGAGGTGCCGAGTGGTTTTGCAGGCCTTGCAGCACGTACAAACGCAGTTTTAGTTGGAGGGGCGCGTGCCCAGCATCCCGGGCTCCCCAGTGAAGCAGCACGGAGCTGTTGCCGCTGAGCAGGGGCCGGGGTCTCTTCAGCAGCTCTGATGTCTCTGCTCTCTGGGCTGCCCTCCGCGGTTTTGTCTTTTCTAGGGAAGAGATTTGTACGCACACACACCCCCTTGCCTTGTTAATACATGAATACGATCGGGGTAGTTTGTAATCTTTGCATGTTTGGATCAAGCAAATGATAACTGCCTGTGGCTGTTGGTAAATAATTGTAAGATCCACTCGCATCTTTCTCTGTGCTTCTGATTTTAGCTATAGTACCTTGAAGCCACGGCCTGTAAATCTGTGAATGGTTCAGTCAGGCAGACCAATGGGATGCATTTCCATAACGATCAGTTACATATTTTGCTAAACATGGGTGACAGGAAAAAATAAAGCTGTCTTTTAAGTGAACAGAGCGGGCTTTGTCTCTGAAGTGCAAACAGTGTGCGAGATCCAGAACTTCAGAAGCTGAGCAGGGCAGGGCAAGGGGGAGAGTTGAGCTGGGGGTTAAACTTCATAGGAATGGGGTTCAGAGTTGTGGGGCAGAGGGCTTTGCTGCCGCGGTAGCCATCCATCCTTCCTCTTGTTAGGGGTTCCGGGTATCTCTGGTGTAAGGAGGGCTCAGGGCCCGGGGGTGCGTTTTAGGACAAGATGCTTTGCAGCCTGGAAGCTCCCTCAGCGCGATGGTACTACGCACGTGCGATCAGTCTCACAGAGCTCGTAAGCAAAGTCTAAGCAGGCTCATGGAAAGGAGAGGGGGAGAGGAAGGTAGGGAAGAGATCGCTCACAAAAAAACGGAGTTTTCTTCTTTGTATCTTCAGGCACGTGAAGAAGAGCAGGAAATAGTTGTTAGCAAATGATGCAGATTTGCCTGGCTAACTGATTTGGACATAGTGGCTACGAAGAAGCAGTGTATGTGGCCAACAGGGCAGTCCCGCTCTATGCATGCGTGTGTTTTACTAACGCGGTTACTAGATACTGACACCACTCCTAGTAGGTTTTTCTGACTCTGTCCTCGGCTTCACCCATCTATTCTAGAAGTAAGAATCACTCCTAGATGGGCAGGGTCTGTGGCCAGGAGGCAGAGTACGTTTGGATTTGTACACTCTGTGCTTAGAGTCTAGAGAGGCATTAAGTTATCCGAGGATGTTTCACAGGTGAATTAAGAGCTGACGTGACGCAATCTGTCACAGCGAGGAAAAGGCAAGGATGTTTGGCAAAGTCTGGGGGTGCATAGTGATTGTATGTGAGTACAGTTTCTTTCATTCCAAGGCTCCCTAAAGCAGACGGGGCACTTGACTGTGATAAAACGAGTCTGTTACAATGGTGGAAGATGGGCTTCGCAGAGAAGGTCTCTGCCCTAAACCAGACCACGGTCCCAACAGGGGCTGTGGCACGGAAAGAACAAAAATCCCCCAACCCGGCACCTCTTACAGGTCGCACCCGTTAGGGGGGGGGAGGCCGTTTCCCAGCTCCGTGTCCCCCGGAGGCGCCGGCGGGTGCCCGCTGTCCCGGCGGGGGATCCCGCTCCGCCCGCCCCGGCCCCGCTGGAGGGCGCCCGCTCCGCGCCCGCTGCCGGCTGCCCTGCGCGGCTGGAGCGGGGCCGCCCGCGCCTCCGCGGAGCCCCCCGCACCCCGGAGCGGCTCTCGCCGTGCCCCGCACCGCCCGGCCGCGGGGCCGCCCGCAGGGCACCGCCGGGACCCCGGGGGGACGGCCGGCCGGGGCGGGGGGGAGCGGTCCCCGCGGGGGGCCGGGCAGCGGGGGTGGGATCTGCTCCGCGTAATCCCCCATGGGGGGCGGCGGGCCGCGCTCGGAGCATCCCCCCTTCCCCAGCGCGGGGGAGGCGGCGGGGGAGCCGCCACCCCCCGCTTCCTCCGTTTAAGACCCGGGCTGGCGGGGCGAGCGGAGGAGAGCGGCCGCTCCGCAGCTGCCGGCCCCACGTCCGCGGCGGGGCGCGCAGCGCACAGGGCGGGCGCTGGATGCGCCGCCGGCGGGAGGCGGGCGGCAGCCGAGCGGGACCCCGCGCAGCGGCGCGGAGCGCGGCGCGATGAGCGCGGGCAGCGGCG
Organism: Phoenicopterus ruber ruber; assembly: GCA_009819775.1. Taxonomy (NCBI): domain Eukaryota; kingdom Metazoa; phylum Chordata; class Aves; order Phoenicopteriformes; family Phoenicopteridae; genus Phoenicopterus; species Phoenicopterus ruber. The sequence goes on along the minus strand of CM020228.1, from coordinate 5,871,291 downwards.
CCGCCGCCGCGGCGGGCACCGCCACCTCCGCGCTCTGCCTGCTCCTCTCGCTCACCGCCGTGGCCGTCTGCCTGCTGCTGGGCGCCAAGACGGCGGAGCTGCAGGGCCGGCTGGCCGCCCTGGAGGAGCGCGGCGCCGCCGGCCCCGGGCCGCTGCTGGACGCGCTGCAGCCCCGCGTGGAGCAGCTCTTCCGCGAGGTGAGTGGCGGCGCGGCCCCGCAGCGCCCACGGGGCGGGCAGCGCCCACGGGCGGGCGCGCAGGACCGGCCGTACCGGGGCGGCCGGGCGAGAAACTTGGGGAGGGCGGTTCGGCCCCGCTCCGGCGCGGGGAGCCCGGGGCTCGCTGCCCGTGTCACCGGCTGCTCCTTCCCTTTGGAGACACTTTTTCCGTTGTACCAAACTTTTCCCCCTTTTACTGCCGTTTCCATTAATCAGGCTGTAGGGCGAGGCGCGGCAAAGCCCGGCCCTTCTGGTTTAGACGAGAAAATGCCCCAGGTGGAAAGGCGAGCAGCGTAATGTTTGAGAACATGCGACTTTCCCCCTCGTTCTATTCACTGGCAAAGGTAACCCGAGTACTTAAATACTTTTTGTCTTCGGATGTAATGGACTATAATTTCCTTGTTAGAAATTGATGAACATGATCCCTGTTATCTGGACTGTCTGTCACAGGGTCTCATGTGGTCCAGCAGTGCTGAACTGATTTACGGCGGGTAGAGAAGACTGGCAACTAGTTACTTCACTTTCAGTCCCAGGGTTTTCTGAAATTATTCAATAAAGATTTCCGTGCTGAAAGATTTCTCCTGCTCGGAGAACAATCATCCACACTGGTGCCCTTCTCCGTAACTAAACCAAATCTCTGGGAGAAGGTACACTTGATCCCAGGGTTGTATTTTTCCCCAGACTCCGGTGTTTAGGTTTGGGGCTTTTTACAGGCACGGGGGACGGGGAGGGCTCCCATCACTCATAGGAACCACTCGAAGAACCCACAGTTGGTTTGCTGGAGTTGTGTAAACAGTAGTTCATAAAGTGCAGCACGATTCAACACGGCTTACGGGGCTGCCGCGGGGCGCTCCCGAGTGATCGATTCTGACATCTGGGAAAGGTTTTACACTGGGATTTTATTAATGGCCTGACTGGAGTGCAAAACACAGCGCTGCATTAAAATCGTTACGGCCATGAAGCCTCAATCGTGCAAAAAAATGCATCTGCGTGCGGTGCCTTCCAGCTGCGAGCGGCCCTGGGGAGCGGAGCTGGTTCAGGCGTGCGCGGGGCGGGATGCGAGGGGGGACGGAGGCAGCGCCGGGGGCACGGGGAGGCAGTTCCTCCTGCTGCGTGTGTTACTGTTGGAGTTACGGCGAGGGCATTGCTGGCACCGCCGCGGCGTGGCCGTTCTCCTGGAGACTTGGTTGAGTCGATGTGCCTTGATAAAAGGGAAATGGTAAAAAATATTTTTGTGAAAACCCTGAATACCAGACCAGAGGGGTGCTTGGGAGGCGTAAGCACAAAATCTAGTTAACATCTTTTCTCCAGGCAGGAATTAGCCTGCCAGTCGTGGCAGTGGTTCTGTTCCAATTACTCCAATAAATGTGCTTAGCAATGGGAATGGTTTCTGTGGCACTGCCTAAGATCATGTGCAACCTCTTGCTGAGATTTAGTTAAGTGTGGAAAGCTTGTTTTGTACTGGGAACGCTCAGATGGAGATTGTACAGGGGAAAATAAAGCAAAACCACATAATTGGGTTTCTAATGCAAGAGTGAGCTTGTTGAAACATTTAGTATGACCAAACTTTTGTCAATACTGAAAGCAAACTTTGAAACGAGTAACAGATTCAAGGAATGCATGGTCGTGATCGTGCTATCTATTAATAGTAATTTTCAATGAACTTAGTCATTTATGTTAAAGTTTCCCAAAGTGTCTGTTTCTTGACCAAATTCCCCTCCATTGCATGAGACCGCTCGCTCGTCGGGCAACTTCTGTCCTTTCTGTGCTTGAGAGTTTCTGGAGAGCGAGAGAATATTTCCGTCATCATGAACATCAACTGGTGCCTGGGGTCAGTTTTTTTTGTTAAATTCTGTGCTTGTCCTCCTTTGAAGTTCACCACAATATTTCAGAAGTGAAACCAAAGCCCCATATGCTCTCTGTGCATGACCCGGCATACTTTGTTCTCTGTCACTACCCAAAAAGCATTACTCCGTATACCAATCTAGGGGTTTGCTGGCGTAATTTATGGCAGAGCTGCATATAAAGAGCAGCAAATACAACACCAACATGTTGGCTCTGTTCCTTTTAGTGTTGTTTAAATGTTTGGCAAGTAGAAGAGGATAGGAAACAATAAAGGAAGGGTGAGTGTGTAGTTAAGGCAATGAAAGCCGATTTGGACAAGTAGGATTTAGTTTCTGGCCCTGCGACAGGCATCTGTCTAACTTTGGAGACATTGCCGATTTTAATGTGGCGGGACCTTGCCCTTCCCTTGGCTGTTCCGTTAGCGGGACGCGCTGCAGGGTCCTGCCTGATGCCCTCCGAAACATTTCCAACAGCGTGGTCCGAGCGTGGCAGCATCTCCGCTTGCTCTACATCAAAAGCCCCGATTCGAAGCGTGTAGTTTTCATACTGGAGGGAAAATGTTAACGGGAGGATTAGAGAAGCATCCAGTTGTTGTAAACAAAGCTGGACCGTTTTGTTCACAAAGGATTTATTGTCCGCGGTAGGCAGAGAGTGTCCAGATTAATCAGTTTCATGACAAGAACAATTCAATGGGAAAACAGAGGACTCGCTCCAGGATTCAGGACCGGAGCAGATCTCCGCCACCGTTCCCAGTGATGCCTGCTGAACTGAAAGGACGGAAGAGCTTATTTTTGTTTCCTTGAGCATCTTCAGCATCCAAATTACTTTAAAAATAAACAGATAAAAATTGAGCGACCCTCTAACATTTAGACTGCAAGTGGCTGTCAGAAAAGTCTCTAAATACTTTCTTGCCACTTTTTCTCAAGGAAAGCGTGTGTGCTGCAGAAGGCATCTGGATCATTCTGCCGCTTACACTGCCCTTAGCACAACTCCTCTGTCGGGTGCTATGAAACCGTGTTGATACTTTCAGGACCTCTTAGCATCACATCCGAGCAGCTAGAAAGGAACGCATAGGATCTCAACAACAGATAAAACTACTTAATCCCCAGAATAAAAGGAAAAGAACCTAATTCACAGGTAGCCCAATTCCTGAATAGTCCACAGCGTTCAAATACTTGAACACAGACTGGGTCGTCAGCTGTGTAAAATTCAAGTCTGAATACCCTGGATTCAGTAAGTACTTTGAATTTTCTCTCTTTGAGATGTGGGGACTCCAGTTATCAGATTATTGGTTTCTCTCTCGGTAAATACTTTAGGTGAGACGAGGCATTCCTGGAGGACTGAGAGCAATGATTGCGGGTGAAGATGAGATGTTCCCACCCTTGCTGGGCTGCCCCCGCCACGAAGCGCTGTGCCTGAGCTAATACAACCTACCTGTCATCAGGGCTTATTAACTTGGGCTTGGCAGTGTCCTAAATGCAGGCACGAACATTTTGGTTGGCTTAGGGAGCAGGCAGAGTGCGCGCACATCTGTCTGCAATATGCCACGTAGACATTGCTTTAGTTTTGTGAATTTTTACGTGTTCTAGTAGTCCCACTGATGAGTTTTTCGCCTTGGAGATGGAAATACTGGGCTTTTGGGGGACCTAGGGGTGAGTGCGCACCCCGGTCTCGCTTGCAGCGCCCGCCCCGATGTCCTTTGTCTCCTCATCCCTCTCCTAAAGAAACCTGTAATACTCCACATATAGCACGAATTTTAAGTAAAAAAATCAGCCAAATCAGGTCACATCTGTTGTGCAAGTATCTCCCTGCTATGTAACCTCCAGGGTGTTTGGAAGCAGCTTCGTGGGCAGTTGCAGCGGGGCTTTCCCCGGGGCGTTTGCCTCGCCGTCGGGGTCGGCCGTGGCGGAGCGGAGGGGCTCTCTCCCCCCAGCGCCGTTCCTGCCACCAAACGCACCGAGACGATGCTGCTCTCCGAACGTGGGGCTTGTAATAGCTGCTCCGGCTGGATCCAGCCCACCGTGCTTGGCACAAGGGACTTCGGGGACGTGCGGAAGGAGCCCCTGCCTGCCCCGTGCCAGGGTTCTAGGCTGGCCGCTTGCTAAGAAACATTTAATATTTTGTGTGCTACTATAGCATGGAGTATTATCCAAAGAGGCTGAACGCAACAGAGTGAAACTATTACCTCTCTCTGGAAGGTTGTGCGTGTTGGACGGTTTGGCTGTTGGCACGCACACGCAGCCCGCAATTAGATATAATGCATTCTCTAAATGGCTGTTTTTATTCCTCCTCCAAACAGAAACTGGGTGAAGGACTAGCAAAGCTGCGGACGGCGAGAGAGGCTCCGTCAGACTGCATGTGCCCCCCAGGTAGGTGCAAGCGTGCGGCACGGCCAACGCCAGACTGCCCGGGAGCCGCCTGCTCGCTGGACCGACGCCACTGCTGAGCTCCTCCTCTCCTATTTTATATAATCCTCCATATCAAGGAAAATGTGCTAAGAAGTGTTTTATTCCAAGCTGAAGCACTCTCTTGTGCTTGAGACCGTTAACTTCTTCCATTGCCTTGCTTTGGCCTGTTTACAGATAAAGGAGTTTGAGGTTTGGACAAAAGCGACGCTTGGCTATAAGAATAAAAGAGCCAATAGCTTTACTCGGTTGTGAGCCCTGGGTGTTGGGCCAAACCAATTTAGAAGTAGTAACAAAATCACTGGGGCTTAATGCAAGTGTGATAATTAAAAGCTGCAGCCTCTCTGCCTCTTAGGAGGGTAGCGACTTCTCCGGCGCTGCCTTGCTGTATGAAAGCTGTCACTGATTGTTTGAATTTCCTCCCAGAGTTTAATGAACTTCTTAAACTGTCAGAACTTCCTGCTCTGCCGTGGAAGTGCACGCTCCTTGGGAACACGGAGCAGCTTAGATTAGTTTGTAAAGGAATCTCATTTATAGAAATGCTCCGTCAAGTGCTCTGCTGTCATACGGAACGGCATGAATGACTTTGGGCTGGGGCACTTGAAGCCTTTTCTTTTCTTTTTTTTTGCTTTTCACAGAAGTAGCGAAAGATGGGTGAAAGATGTGCAGGGCTTTGATGGGGGAGAATGCACAGGCGTGTTACAAAGCCTTGCAAGCAGCAGATAGTTCAATTCTGCTTTTAAAGAAAAAACAAACCTTAAATGCTACGTGTAGATGCATAATAGGCAAATGGGGAGTCTCGGATTTTCCTGCCATCCTGGATATGAATCCTACCAGAACACACAGCGATAGTCCATACTCGCAGGACAAAAAAGATGGACTTTTTCTCCATAAGATGATGTGTAATAGCCTGGGAAATATTTCAGTAATGATGCTCTTAAATGTGCTGTTGCAATTGTACTTGCTGGTTTTCTAGTGGAAGGGTCCTACGGGCGTCCTGTACGCCTCGCTGCCTTTTAACCAAACCCCGTCAGCTGAGACCCAAATCACGCTTATTTTCAGCTCTTCAGACACCGGTGGTCTAATTCGTTTTCTCCCTTCTGACGCGCAGACCCAACCACGTCCGTCAGCCTCGCGGGGCTCCGCGGGCTGCATCCCGCTCTGGTCTGCGCAACCGGGGCACTACTGATGCGCTGAAGTGGGCAAGCGGCTTTTCCTTTGCTCTGCAGAAAGCAATGGGGGTTCCTTGCCTTTGTGGCAAGGAAAGTCCCCATTTGGTTCTGGGTCACTGGATTTGCTGGTTGCTGCATTTGAAAGATGGGGGGAAGAGAGGAGGGGGAAGGTTTCCCCACGTGCTGCTGAAATACTCGTTACAGTCATTAGTAACGAATGTCACGGTAATTTGTGAGCCGAAGGAAGGAGAAGTGATTTCCTGGTGGGTAGGAAATGTTGTGGCATCGGTGGCTGCTCCTGGCTGCTGCCATTCGGGAGCCGAGCACTGTGCTACGGTGAGGATGTGCTGCCGAGCTGTCGTGAAGCCTTTCAGCTATTTTTGAGCAAATCAAAGGAATCTTTACATGTGTTTCGTGTTTTTGTTGTTTTTTTTTTTTCCCTCTTTCTCCTGAAGAAGGCTGAATTGCCTTCTGGTCTGTAGTTAAAGAGCTTGGTCTGGAAACATCCCGAGAGCTTGTGTCCCTTGCTGGCGTTTGCTGCAGACCTATGCCAGGTTGCAAACTAACAGCTAAGCTTCAATTCGTGTCCGTGCACCAAAAAAGCAGCCCGTGGGGCCAGAAAATCCTTCCGTGGAGGGGAGAGGGAGGTGGGGAGACGCTGCCAGCCCTGCGCACGGGCAGGGGGAGTTGGGGAGCACGGCCAGCGTCGGCAGCGCCGGCCGCAGCCCCACTCCCGCTTCCCAAGGGCGGCTGGAAGCTGGTGGGTGTCCTGAACGCCCGGGCTGGGGGGGGCTTTCCTCCTCCAGAAACCCTCCGAAGCTTAAGCCTTCCTTCTCGTCACTGGATTTAAAGCCAGCCCGCCGAAGAGCTGTCGACAGTGGTGCTCTCTGTGTCCCCACGCCGGCGCGGTCCCTCCCTCGGTGCCTCTTTGGGAAGAGGGGGACTCGCTCCCCGTGGACCCGCGGGCGGTGGCCGGAGCAAACTGCGCGCTCAGAGCCCTGCGAGCTGGGCTTGTTTTAAACAGGACCTGGTTTTCCTTGAAGGGAGTCAATTTGGGGTTTTGTTGGAAGTTTGGAGGGCGTGTGGGTTTTTGGGATCGCTTTGATAAAAGCAACCTGCTACGCATTAAAAGCAGTTTGGGACAAGATGACTGTGATCCATTTAAAAGTTAAGTAAGGCTCAAGTTATTTTGACTACAGCGAAGCCCTAAATCAGTGCTTGTAAAACAAACAAACAAAAAACCCCAAACAAAACAAACACACACCCCCCCCCCAAGCAACACCTCCCCAGAAGCCCCCAAACCGACCCGTTTTGTGCTTTGTGCTCTGCAGTAAGTCACCTATTTGGCTATAGGGCTCAACTGGGCTGTATAAAGCAGCGGGACCTCTAAAATGGGACGGGGGGCTGTCGGGGAAGGCAGGGCTGCGGGCGAGCCGCGGGGGCCGGTGGCCAGCAGAGGGGGCCCGGCCGTTTCGCCAGGGCCACGCAGGCATCCCGACCGCCACGAAAAACAATAATAGTGTTTTTTTTTAAAAAAAAAGCTGTAGAAATGACTACCCTGGCTCTGACGCTGGGCATGCTGCAAAAAGGTGTCTCCGTAGTTGCTCTCGGCATCTGTGTGCTGCTTCGAGTTGAGTTGTTTTGCTTTATTTATTCAGCCAAAGCGGGGAGGGGGGGAACGATGACAACAACTTCGTGGCACTTCGGCTCCCGCGTGGTTTGGGCGTTTCTGTGGCTGAGGGAGAGGAGGGTGTCCGGGGGGTTTGGGGCTGCTGGGCCAGGTGCGGGTCGGGCTCCGGAATGCCTTGACGGGGTGGGTTGGTGACCCCGCTCCGGTGAGGAGCGCGGCCTTTCGGCCCCCCGGCTATTTGGGACGGGGCCGCAGCGGTTGCGTGCTGCCGGCGCCGGGCAGGCCCAGGACAGGCTGTCCCCATATGTTGGCTCGCCGCGCAACAGCAGCTCAGTACTTTTATTATTGTCGTTCCCTGAGTCAGGCCTGTAACGCTTTGCGGAGAGGCCCCTCGGCCCCGTGCGTTCAGCCGCTTTCTCTGGTGGGATCCTCGCGCAGCCCGTGCTGCGAGATACAGCCCAGCGGGCGCCGGACCGCTCGTTTATGTGGCATTTCGCACAGCCTCCGGCTGACGAGCGCTTGGAGGTGGGTTGGAAGCAAGAATAAAACTTCACGCACGCGAGAATAAAACTTGGTGCTTGCAAGACTAAAACTTCATGTGTGTAAGACTAAAACTTCATGCGTGTAAGACCAAAACTTCGTGCTTGCAGACGCATCGTTTGCAGTTGTGTGGCCTCTGACTGCCTTTTAATTTTTTTTCTTAAGGAGTCTTTTTTATTTCCCCCCCTTGTATTTTTAAGCACACTCTTTTGAAACCTCAGATGCAAAAGGCTCTTGTTAAACACAGTATTTGCCGTGCCGAAAGCTTCAGGGTCTGTGATAAGGTCCCTCAAGAGCTCGAGGTGCTGGATGCGCCATGCTAGAGCTTGAGAGCAAACGTTTCCTCTTAAACCCAGCCAAAAAAAAGGCTTAAAGCAAGCCCCAGTCTGCAGAAGATGCCCTGCCCGGCAGCTGCTCCTTGCTGCGTTGCAGACTGAGGGTGTGAAAATCTCCAGCTCTTTCTTGTGCTGCGTATTTCAACGTACGTGTTGTGTTTCCATGTGCCGTTTTATTTAACAGCACCTCCGCGGGCTTTGCGCTCTGGAGCCTTAACTCCAAATTTCCTGGCTGCTGGGTGATGCATATCCCTGTCTTCATCTTGAATTCACGCTGAGACAGTGTCATATGCTTTTGAACGTATGTATATATTACAAAACGGTGTTAAATGTTCAGTGTAGTAATCTGATGTTCCAGTTAATATGTGACAAATATTTCCCAATAACGGCTTGGCAGCGGGAGGAGCGGAGTGGTACTCCAGCCTGCAGGACGGCGGATTGCTCCATTTCTCGGCAATTCAAACCATGTGTACTTGGGGAAGCCGATCATTTAAAATCCTCCCTACCTCTGCAGACTCAGCAACTCCAGAGCCTCTCTTGCTGCGCTTATGATTATTTATATAATTTGTATTATTATTATTTTAATTTTTACCCTAACTTTATACACAGGGATCAGCTTTCTCCGGCTCGCTGTGGAAGTTCGGCGCGGTACGTTTTGTGGTTCCCAGCGACTCGAAATATCTGCCTAATTTTTACTGGTGTAAATGTTGTCTTCAAGTGTCACTCGCTATCTGCCTTCTCCCCGCGTTGTCTCCCCAGGTAATTAGCACAACAGAATTTCCCTAATTGCTGGAGATCAAGGCGGAGAGGGCTCTGCTTGCTGTGTAGTCCTGACAAACGGCAGATGTTTTCCAGCAGGCCAAACGGGATGCGCTGAGCTCCGTTAACGCCGGCTCTTTGTTTCGCGCTCTTGCGTGATAGCAGCTCTCTATTATCGCTCTCTTTTTACATCTTCAGTATCTGGGTCTGCGTTTCTGAGTCATGAGTCCTTCAGGATTGTTAAATAGATACGGAAAAATATCAAATGAAAGCAAGTATTTCTTTTTTAAATTGGTGGTGATCTCTGCTTTTCTGAGTTGCTTTGTATCTCCTGAGCTTAAGCGTCTGAAGTATTCCTTACTGTCGCATCAAGAGATGCTTTTCTACCTACTGAAACCATTATTTTTCTGTAATTTTTACGATTTAGAACGAGACAAAGAGCTTTACAACATCTTCAAGTTTTAAAATGTTTCCTAAATCCTCCTTGCCTTGGTTTCGGCAAGAACCGTGTCCCTTCCCATGCCCTGCCAGTCACTTTGCTTCAGCAGGGTTTACTTTCTCGGTCTGACTGTGCCTGCAGGAGGCTAGGACATTATAATTACAGTATTAATGTAAACAGGATTTTTTTGCACTAAACTTACAAACACAATCACAATTCCCTCCTGCACAGAAAAACCTGTGCCAGGATTTTAAACAATAAGCCCGAAGCCAAGCGTGAAAGCACCTAAATAACGAAGAACAACTGGCTGGGAAGAACTTTTGACAAATGGTGCCGTTTAAATGCAGGCAGGCACTTTCTGTTTAACGTGTTTTCAGATCTTACCCCTTCAAAAATACAATCTGATCGCAGATCTTAGCAGCTTTTGGAAAAATGCTCTTTGAGCATAGAAATTACTGCTGGCTACCTTCCATCCGCTCCTTCCTGGCGACCGTTCCCCAGTCCCTTTTGGATATTTGTGGAAGGCCCCGAGGACATCTGGAGCCGTGTCTGCACGCCACATGTGCGGGAGCCGCCAGCCGCCTTCTCTCGGGAGCTACCTGGGATGGGCACGGATACCCTCCGTCTTCTTACAGAAGGTCCCAGAAAGCAGCCACCGGAGAGTGGTGGGCCCCCGTCTCATCCTTGGGAAGCTTAAAGCTCTGCTTCGAGACTTGTTTCGTGGCTTCGGGACTCTCCGTTGATGGAAACCTATGGGTTGGAGGGGTTGTTTTTTTGAGTGGTTACAAATAGACAGAAATAAATGGAGGAGAGGGAGTCTTGCTTGGTTTGGCATCTCCTCCCAGCCATACGACTCGTGCATGTGTTGTGTGCTGCTGGGTGCCAGCCGGCAAGGGGGAAGGAGCCCAAAGTCCCTCTTGAAAGTAGAGGAATGTTTTCCTCGTGGCCCTGGGGGTTGCTGTGTGTCCGGAGAGGGTCGCTGGCACGGCGGCAGCAGCCAGGTATGTCATGGCAGTGTCAGGGGGGGTTCTGCTCACGCTGGTTTGCTTTTCTCTATTGCAAAGACGCTTCTGGCACTGCTCCGCGCCGCTGTTGAGGAGCTCGTGGTGGTGGAGGGAGCGGCAGGCGACAGCCAGGTGTGCGGCAAAGGGGAGGTTTGAGTCTGGGAATTTGGGGACTGCTCTCAAACCGAGCTCCCCAGCGCGCGGGCGTCCAAGGGAAGGCACGTCCTCTGCTCAACACCCATCCAAACAACACCCCACCAGATCAGCTGCTGTGTCAGCCAGCAGTGACATTTAATGTCCTACCGAGGTGACATTAAACCCTGGATGTGGCCAGGACGTTCCGAGGCAGAAAATAGCGTGGTACCAGTGTTATTCCCAGAGCTGGCAGCGCCTCTGACACAGAGTCAGAGGCGTGAGCTAAAAGGCAGTCTGGCCTCAAAACCACTGGCGCAGGGAGATGGGCCGGAGCCATCTCCCAGTGAGACTGCGGCAGTGTTTATCCTGGTGGTGTTTGGTGCAGCTCCGGCATTTGAACATGGAGGCCCAGAGCAGTACACCAGGAACCGGCCCTTTCCCAGCAGCATTCGTCTTTAGACCACTTCAGCAAAAATTAATTAAAACTGGTGACATCAATGAGAGAAGGCTTTGAAAATTTATTTTTTCTAAGTCTGCCAAAGTTATTTTGAGTGTAATGAAAACTACAAAAATAAACCTGATGACCATATCCTCTGCGAGAGGCTCTGTGTAACTTTATCTTTGTCTCGACATATGAAGTCATTTATCTAGGCACAGATATTTTTTGCTGCCAGCCCCTTCAGCGCTGCCTTTCCAGAGAGGAGGCTCTGAAGCAGGTTGGGTCAATGCTCACGGACTGACTCACCTGGGAGTTTCCCATCAGCTTCCAGTTGGTTTCCTGCTCTTTCTTGTTCCAGTGGTGGATGAATGTTACCCACGTGAGCAGCGACTTGGCTTTGCTGAACTGATTATTGAAAATAGGCTGCGCTTGGTGTGGTACCTGCTGTATCTCCATGCCGTCTCATTGAGCCGGGAGTGCTGTCATCTCCTGTCCATCCTATATGTAACAGGATGGGAATGTGTTTCAAACCCAGTGTGCTTTAGGTTGATCTTATCGTTCGTGCAGCGTTGCTAGAAGCAGGTTTTAGCACAGAAATGATTTTTGGGAAGTCAGCTGCCGCTGATGTATTCCTGAAGCAAGAGCTGCCGTATTTCTCTGCCCCCGAGGAGCTCCAGGCTGATGTTTCATGGCTTGCGTTGCGCGGATACGCGCTGCATAGTAAGCACGATCGCCTGTGTGTGTGGCTGGGAGCGTGTAGGTAACAGCAGTCAAAATCAAACCGGAGCAGAGGGGCTGTATGACGGTTACGCCTCTGCTCTCGCTGCCCTGGGCGGGTGTTGCTTCGTTCCGTAACAGGTACTGTTAAATAACTGTCCCTCTGGCCTCTTTCAGGGAGCGCCAGCCCAGGGAAAGGCTGGACAAACAGCCCCGTCTGCCCCCCAACCTCTGCCCTTGGCTTCCCACTTGAGAAGTCCCGGACTATCCGTGAACCTGGCGTATCTCCTGTTTTGCCACTCGAAGGCCAGAACCGTGGCTCTTACCCTGGCGCTGCACGCTCGCTCCTGTTCTATTGCCCTAAGGCACCGTCGTTTGTTTTACTCTGTAGGGTTGCAGGGGCAGAAGGTGTAGCACACTTTAAAGAAACCAAACGTATCTCCATCACTTGTATCACTCCAGTAAAGGCTAGAATTGACCCCAAAGGGGCAAATCCATCAGTAGCTTTGGGGTTATTTTACAGGTTTCTGGGCAAGAGAGTCCCTTTCAGCTCTTGTTAAACAGAGTATTCCTCTGAACTCCAGCGCCTAAATAGCATGCCTTCACCTTGCCAAATATGCTCATCCTTTGACCATCGTATTTTCACGGGAGGGAGGAAGGTAAATTGGAGAGTGAGGCCCATAGTTGGCTGTATCTGAGAGTCCTAATAGGATTTCAACCAAGTAATTACATCGCAACAGTTGCTCACTGAGAAGTGTGGCTTGCCTGGCTATGAGGACCAGGGTGGGAATCCAAATACCAGCCCCAAGCGTGGATCACTCTGCTTCCCTCTTGCCCCTCTGCTACCAACCCAAAACATCATGCCAGCTGGGATCATACTTAAGGCTCCAGGTCTTACCTCAGACATAGAAGCAGAGAGAGATCAGGGAACTTTTGTCTCTTTTCTCAAAATATGTGTCACGGTTCACTGGGAAGATGCAAAGAGGCTGAAGGGGGAAACCTGTAAACGTGGTGAATAACTTCTGGGAACTGCTTGGAGTCACTGAAGGCAAAGCCCCAGGGTGGGTCAAAAGAGTTTGGGAAAAGACGTGTTTAGGTCATGAAATATTTGTATAACAGAACTTCTTGGGGAGTTGGCTTGAGTGAGCTGTTCAGTTAAGCTGGTGGTGGGGAGGACGGAGGCAGGATTTTCTTTTGTCAAAAGGTTTCTTAGCAGGAGCTGCAACAACCCGAGTGAGTGGGAATTTTACAGCATGAAAATCCTACTTTTGTCAGAGTCTTTAGTAGCTGCTGAGCTTGGTGCATCCCAGGCTTAATCCTGAGCATAGACCAGGGTTTACCCTTGTTGCAGCAGCTGGCTATCTAGATCAGCAGTGAAATTATTTAACTTACCACGTCTGGCACGCAGAGCACATGGACCTTGCTCTGTGGGATGGTGGTGTGACACCAGCAGGTTTGTCCCCCGATGTGTTAAGGGGGTGGCAGCTCTCCTGCAGCCTGTGTGACCGAGTACTCCTGCACCTTCGTTTTCCAAGAAGCAGGTCTGGCTGTAGGAAATCACTGAAAAGCTGTTCTAAAAGCAGCCAGTGTGGAGGATTTGGCTACAGGTTTGTCCATCTGTGGTTGCGAGGAGTTTGGAGAGAGCATTGCTGCAGTGGTGTCCCTGGGGTCCCTCGGCCCCGGGGTGCTGGGTGGGGTGGCAGAGCTGGGGTTGGTGCTGGATGAGCAGGAGCCGACCATTGAACTGACCTCGCCACGCGCGTGCGCAAGGTACGCCAGTCTCTGAGTGACGGGTCCTCGTGGTGACACGCTGCATGGAGAAGTAGCACAAGGAGACAGATTGAGTTGCCGATCTTTTTTTAATTGCACCTGTCCTGCCATGATAAACTAGACAGTAAAAAGGCTGGATTTCTTTCTGCTTTTCTAAATCGGACCCAAGAGGCAACAATTCTCGTCATTTCCCAGCTATGACCCCGTGGTAATCTCACCACTTGTATGCAGCATCCAGCCCTGGGGGGAGGTGGTCGTCTCTGCAGGCTGTGGCTTTCCACCCCGAGCACGAGTATGGTGGGCGCAAGCACTTGCGTTAACGCAGCCTTGCAGGTTGCGCTCACGTGGTTCAGTGACCTAATTAAACCTCCACCTGTTCTTCGTTTGTCACCATCAGTCTTTGTTTTATCATGTGGCAGAAGATAACACTGGTGCCAAGATACTCCTGAACACTCGGATTTGGCAGCCTGTGCAAATACAATGTGCTTCTTGGGTTTCATCCCTGCGGCAGATGGATTGAGCTCACGGCCTTTTGTGCGAGCGAGGCAAAGAGCTGCTGGAAATGCAGGGGATGGCAGGTCCTGAATGTCCCCCTGCCCACCCAGCACGTGCTCGTTTGCTTTTTTTAATGTGACCTAGTGGGGCAAGAAGGAGAAAAAACTGCACGTGCAGGATGAATTGAGGGTAGCCAGAGGACTCGCGGAGGGGGCTCCAGAGAGCCTCTCACTGGGTTAAATGCTAATTTGGTGCCAGAAGTCCACCTTTTTCTACAAATTGGAGTTGGGGGAGGTGTTCGTGAAAGACCTCACATTCATCTTGTAGGCCATACTGAATCTTGGTTGGGGTAGGGATTTGAGGCTGTGTTGGTTGCATTTGAAGCTGTCGTTCATGTTTCTGGCTCATGTTTAAATTTCGTCTATTTATTTATTCATGAAAGACATGAAGAGAGCTTGGCTTCTGCTGAACGGCAGCTGCCCTTTATGGTTTATTTATTTCAAAATGATTGCAATCATGACAAGACTTGAGGGCCAAGAAAAGCCAACCTTTACCTGGGGATGGCTGTGTAACACAAATGACTTTTTAACCCCCCTGAGTGACCCCATGGCAAGAGCTACTGACCCCTGAAGGCACGGGACTTCATTCTTCAGAAGGTCCCCTTTGTTGCAAGTTGACTGGGACCATTTATGTCAAGACGACTCCAGTGGTGGGCTTGGCTCCAGCCCACGTGTGATGTTTCCTACGCACTTGCAAGAAATTCCACATTTCTCCCTTTGCTTCTGGCTCTTTGTACTGACCGTGGTCGTTGGCTGTACAAGCAGCACGTGGAGGCCAGCGGCCCCTGCGTGGACCTCTTAAACTCAAGCTCTGTGCACCACATAAAAATGTTACCCCTCATGCCCTAGGCTCTTGGGTGGCTTCCCAGCCAGTATGACATGGAGAGGGAAGTATTTACAAAGAAGAATTAAATAGGTTCGATGGAGTTCCCATCCATCTGTATGCCTGCGGTCAGACTTCTAAAAAAAAATACTGGTAGAGATGAGGTCTATCAGTACCGTACATCTGGAAATGTTTCTTTCTGGCTCAAGTTTGGGTTTTCTCCCCGTTTTGTGCTGTCTCTGAGCAGTCCCTGTTTGTGCTACTCCAGTGCACGGCGCGCTTGGTGCAGGAGGATCGAGCAGGTTTGTGCTGCCTCACTGCTAAGAGAGATTCAAGAGCTTGGACAAGATGTTGAACAGATTTTTCTTTTTCTTTTTTTTTTTTTTTTTTTCCCCAGCAGATCTGTCTGGAAGATGAGAACAGTTGGTATTGATATGATCTGCTTCATATTTTGGGAAGCTTTGGCAGTAACTACTACCAAATAATGACGCTGCTGGGTCCCTATTG
Source organism: Phoenicopterus ruber ruber (assembly GCA_009819775.1). NCBI lineage: Eukaryota > Metazoa > Chordata > Aves > Phoenicopteriformes > Phoenicopteridae > Phoenicopterus > Phoenicopterus ruber. The sequence goes on along the minus strand of CM020228.1, from coordinate 5,855,999 downwards.
TGCAAACATTTAAATATGTTCAACCATGTTGCGCAGAGTCCTTGTCAAGAGGCTAACGCGCCGTCCCAGGGGGACTTGAGGACATGGCTGATTGCAAAAACGGGTCCTGATAGGGAACTGTAAGGAAAGTATGTTCCATTTCTTAAGAGAAAGCCTGGCTTTTTGGCTACTGGCAGCTGGTGTCAGCTTGTCTGAAGACAGCTGGTTATTTATTGGAGGGGGATTAGATGGAAAATGTGCTGGTGGTGGTGGGTTGCGTGCTGTTGGTGTGGGCGATGATGCTCGTCTGTGCCATGGGCGCAGGGACTTCTCATGTTCGTTTGCTTCTTTAAATGTTTTTCCTAAGCTTTGCATCCTGAAGCACAGCTTTTCCAGCTCAGTCTTGGAGGGCTGAATAAGGGGTCATCCTCGTTATTGGGGTGACTGCTGCGTGTGGGTCTGCCCCTGCCCTCGTCCTGGGCACGTGTTGATCCCACGCTGGAGCGCAGTGCGGAGGCAGAGATGCCCTGACCCTGGCCAGAAGCTGCACGTGCTTGTCTTTTCTGCTGCATTTTCTTTTTTTTAAATTTTTTTAATCTATCCATTTTGTAGATCAACACTGTATAAAAGTCTTATTTTAATTGCAAAGATATGGTTAAATTCCCCAAGAAAGGGTGTTCAACTCTGACTTGGGATTTTATGCAGAGCCCTTTGACTTTAAGGATAACAGCACCGGATTTTAGCTCCTTGCGGGTTGCTTTAATGTGAATTAAGCCAGACTTTAAGGAACTCTGTTTCATTTTCAGAGTGAAAAGATTCACAGTCTTTAAACTATTTCTTCATACAGACGTAAGGTCAGAGTGCATCAGTGCCTCGCAGCATCCCCGGGCGCTCGGTCGTGCCCCGGTGCCGGGGGCAGACGGCCGTGCGGGAGATGATCAGACACGTGAGGTCTGGAGTATCTGGAGGAGCAGCAGCACAATCACCCCCCTGGTTTGGTTCCCCTTGGTTATAGCGACACAAAGACACATTCAGGTCTTTGATAAAAGCCAGGCTTCTCCGCTTTTACACACACACAAACCAAAAAAAAAAAAAAAAAAAAGAAAAAGCAGAGAAGGGGAGGCTGTGTTTGTTGAAGCAGGGACTTGGGATTTAGCAAGAAAAAACCCCAAACCTCACTTTTTTGAACTGACAAGGGGATCTGAAGTTGGAAGCACCCCTTCTCCATCCCTCCCGCCCCATCAGGTCAGCGGACATTTCCAGCCTCCCCCACGCCGGGCACAGCCCCCCTCTTCTTCAGCCCCATGGCAGTGTTTATAAGCAAGAAGGCTTTTTATACGTGTATATGTCCCATCCCATATATAAGTATATATGTTCTTTAGTGCTTTTTAAGTGGCAAAGCAAAATGCAATGAAAACGGAGGAGCAGGGAGTGACAAACACATTCCTTCTCCTCGGTGAATAAATGCCCATCCTCTTTTACTGGGTTTTAGTCTGGGCTTTGCTTATTGCAGGTTTTAGCTCCTCTTTGCTTCCAGGTTGGCCCCGACCAACGGCTCAGTGCCGAGAGCTCGTTCCCGGGGGATTTCATTGCGGGGAACGGGTGAAATTGGGTGGTTCCATCCTGATTTGGTTTAACCTGTAATTATGCCTTGTTTGAACCCAACAGTTTGTTGAACTGTTTTGCTTTAAAATGGATTTGATACCTGATTTTGGAAGTTTTGCCTGCTGTAGCTGGGGATTCCCTACGGCTGTACCACTGCCACGAGTCTGTGTGCCATCACTACCCTGAATTTCAGCCACTTTACGCAGCGAGCTCAGCGCGCTGGCAGGAATCCCACGCACAGCCGCCGTAATGAAGCCGCGATGTCAAACCGGGCGCTGATACCCCAAGGAGTTTGGCCTTTGCCACCAAATGTTGAAAACGCTGACTTTTTCCTGGGTTTAAAACTGTACACTCTCAAGGGAGAGGAAACACACGCATGGAAGCTGTGTCATTTAAGACCCAAAATCCCATTTTGTAGTATCTTCACATGTAGGAGTGTTTTATTCTTTAGCTGCTGTCCTGATGGGTGACGTGCTGCAGCCCCCGCGGGGAGCCCTGGACCTCTAAACCCCTCGCAGCATCCTCAGGGCAGAAGAATAAAAAATACTTGGTAGACGTTAAAATGTATTTATATTGAAGCTCTTAATGCCATTAAAAAAATCCAAATGCATGTTTAAAAAAGTGACAAAATAAGCAACATTTCTTCTCTTAATTGTATAGTTCACAATCCTTTTTCTCGGTGAAAGGAAGAGCCGTGCCGACCACCAGCCCGGGAAGCAGTGGAGCTGTGCTGCTCCGGGGCTGTGACCCCGGAGGGACTGGGGCGAGGACCTCCCCACCTCGCCCGCGGCTCGAGAGGCACTGTCTGCAGGCTGAAAATCGTAACACTGAGCCAGTATTGCCAGATTCTTCTCTCATTCCTTTCTCGTGTCCACCCTGTCCCCAAGAATGACCTGAAAACTGGCTGCTGCTTCTCTTCCTGAGGAGCTGGGAGGGACATCAGGAGCATCTCTCCCTCCTCTGAGTATCTTAGGGAGGGGAACAGAAAAGGCAAGGGGGCTGCTCCCCCTCTTCTTGCAGAGGGGAGCATTGCTTGGTGCGTGCTCTCCCCCCCTGTGCACGCTGCCCGTCAAGAAGCCGTGCTGTCACCTGCTCGTGCTGGTAACTGCACCCAGCTGCTGCTCCTGATGCACCACCCTCATCCCAGGTGTGTCCACGGGGCTCCTCCTGCCCTTCCAGCAAAGCGTGGGCTTGGTGGGCTCCTGCGAGGTCTCGTGTGGATGTGCTGAGCCCTTGTGGGGTGTTTCAGCAGCGTGGATGGGGCTCCAGGCTGGTGGGATGCGGCTCTGTGCTCTCCATGGCTGAGGTGAGTCTTGTGGCATTTGCTGTTTCTCGGTTCTTGGGAAGGTGTTTCAAAGGGACGGTTTATAACTGCGTGCTTGCGCTGATGTTAGTTGGGGTTGCCTTTCGGCCTGGGAATGAGAGGTATGTATGGGTGTCTTTAAAATGTCTGAATCCTCCTGCCTTTTAAAATACAGAGGAGGGATTCAGATGTATTGGAGTGAAACTCCTTGCAAGCAGGCAGGAAAGCAGAGGTATATTTATGTATACGTGTGTGTGTGGAGGAGCTCGTGTAAGGTCTGGTCCGTGGGTAGCTGTTGAAGCAGCCTGGGTGCTGTCTTGAGAAGTCCTTTATGTTTTTGATGTTGGAGGTGTGAGGCTGTAGCAAGGCTCTCCGTGCCCTCTGTTGCAGGCGGTGGTGTGTTGCCCCCGTGGGGATTTTGGTCTGACTGGGGGCACAAATGTGTTATTCTGAAGTCTGCTTTTACTTATCGCCTCGGGAGCTGGACGTCTGCTTGCTGCAGACCGTGCTGTAATTGGTGAATGTGAGAAACGTCTAACAAATATGTACCTTAGGGAGAAATCCTTAGTAGAAGGGTTGAAGTGGTCCAACTTCAAGATGTTAAACCACAGGATGCTTCCGAGAGGTCTCCACCTACCTGGCTGGGGTTTTTTTAGCGCTTTACTTGTGTGAAGTATTGCTTTTACTCTGGAATAGCTGCAGAGCACACATGTATTCCCCCACCCTCCTGAGCAAGTGGTTTCACTGGAGACCCCTGCAAACCACTGCTGGTAACCTACCTGGTTTGTCTGTAAAAGAAGATGGATTTGAGTACTTGAGAGACCTCCCTGAGATGGCTGCTCCCTGCTGATGGGTGAATGCCAAGGTGAACCCTCCCTCCCAGATTTCCATTTCGTTCAGGGGAGAGGGGGGACTGAGCCTGGTCATCGGCCCTGGTGAACCAGCATCGTGGGGTTTGTGCAAGAATGGTGGATGAAGTAGGGGGTTGTTATCCCAAAAAGGTGACTCTTGGAGATGAAGAGGTTTTCCAGGCAGTGGGGGGAATGTTAGTAATAACCCTAATTGGCTTCTGTCTGTGGCAGCCTTTCTACAACTTGGTTATGTGACTGCACCATCGTCTTTGGAAATTTTTGTTGGGGTTTGGTTTTTTGTGGAGTGTCTGTATCGGGGCAGGGAGAGTCAGACAAACCTTTATGGATGAAGGAAACATTGTCTGGGGTGGGTGTTACAGAATGCAAAGGAGGGGGGGAGACCCCAAAACCCCCCAAACTCAAGCCCCAGTCTGGAAGGGCGTCTTGCCCTGTGACGAGCAGTGACTGCTAATCGCCGTTGTGCTGCTCGTCCGTGCTGAGGAAGCGCGAGCTCTTGGCTGTTGGTGGGGACGGTGGGTGCGGAGGTCGCTGCTGATGGGTGCCGGCTTTTGTGCGGTTGGTGCCAAACTCTTTGTTCTTAAACCTCAGTGCAATAGCCTGGCTTCATGTAAAATGGGGCCCTGGGTTTAAGCCATTAATCTCTTCTGTTTGGGATTGTACCCTTGCCAAGGAGTAACGAGCAGCCTAATGAACGGGGCCAGCTGAAATACGCTCTCAGCTGGGAGACTGATGGGGGACCCTCTGATCAAGGCCACTTACTGAAGCTGTTTCCACTCAAATTAGGACACCCTGACAAGGGCCTGTGGATGATACAGCTGTTAGCACCTGAGATGCTGAATAATAACGCCTGTTACAGGCAATTTGTTCTTATCGGATAGCTTGAAGTGCAAAAGCTGGAAGAAGGAAGATGAAGGGACGGAGGCTCAAGCCCAGGGCTGGAGGGTTTGATTTCCCTCTCCTGGCTGCCAGTGTTTTGACAGGGAGCCAGGAATGCTGTGGGCTGTGAAATGTTTTTGTTTCGCTTCATCGGGTTTGTGCAGCCAAGTCCTAATCGGTGCTGTCATTTCCAGGGAGGGGAAAATGGGAGGTCCGTATTTTGAACACCTCTGCGGGACTGTTGCAGGGAAAGGGTCCTTCCCGGTAGTTTTAAGAGAGCTAAATGTTGCTGGATGTTCCCTCCCACCCCCCAAAAAGCTTGCCTTTTTTTTTTTTTAAGCAGCACAAATTGATTTGCTGGTTAGAGCCATAAGTGGTACAAAATGGGGCTGAGCTGAAGCTTTCCAGTGCCAAGCATCGTACGCGGCTCTGATCAGCTGGAGAGCTGCTGCCATAATCTGCTTTTTCCAGCTCATCTAGGTAAAAACACATCGGAGATGAACATGTCACCCTGCCTGCCTGTGTCTTTTTTTAGGGATCAGCCTAGATGTACAAACATTGCTAATGTGTTATCGTTTAAGTCTCTAATTTCTGTTCACATGCGACTCTTCAGCTCTCATCTATAAATAATCCATCTTAAATTGTGAATAGCAAACTGAAGTTGTTTGTTTGCAGATATTTTTGGTTGGAGGAGCCCTCTTTGGTTTGCTTGTCTTCCTTACCAGTTTATGTATCTTGACATGTCATTTCCTTCATGGTCTTCCCACCCTCCCAAAATGGATTTACATATGAATAATTAAAAACAAAAGGAGGCAAATCTCTGTGATAAATGTCTTTCACATTGGATAACACACGACTTTGAGGGGGAAGACTGATGTAATTCAAATGTTGCAGACAAACTACCTGGGCATGGAAGGGAACCTGCTCTACAGCTCCAGCCTCTCCCCCATCTCATCTTCCCTTGCTAAGTGCTCTGCTGTACCTGCTGCCCTTTCTTGAGTCCCCTCTCAAAAGAGCAGGAGGGAACCATAGTGAATAAACTAGGCAGGAATATGTACTTTTGCAGCGAGTTGCTTAAGGACGTTGGTTTAGTCAGCAAGCCCATCCTCCTCCAACAGCCGTCCGTGCAGCCCACGCTCGCCAAGCCCTTGCCTTACCTCGTACTGTTGAGTGAATCCCGGGTCTCTCTGCTATACGCAACAAGTCAGTTGTAATCTTAACGTAGCTCATAATGGGAATATAAATTTAAACCATTGGGTTGCAGTCAGTCCTGGTTCTACCTTTTGTTGGTTGGTATTGGTCCTGGTTATTGTTAACAGATTTATTTATTCTTTATTAGGATTGAAAGGTTTTTATTAGGACATAGAGATTTTTTTTATTAGGCTTGTGGATGCATTGATTTGTCCAGTTGCTGCAGTGTCTCTTGTTGAACAGATCACCCAGAAGATGATCATATTTCCTGCGGGCGGTTTAACTGTATATTCTGTAGTGGTGTGGTACCGCTCCGTAAATAGATTGACCTTTCGGTTCCAGTTCTGCTCTCTTCTGCCAAAATAATTTCCTCCTTACTCTGGTTCACATTATCAAATCGCAAAGCCATTAGTTCTAGTTCTCGGTAAGGGCACTGCTATCCAAACCCGGGCTTCACTCAGGCTTAGCGAAACTCGTGATTATTTGTGCAGCCTGAGGCGAAGTACCGGGAAAAATGAGACGCAGGATTGAGTAGTCTCATTGATGAGAAATGAGTATATTTTTTAAATTATTTTGGTTTTGTTTGGATCACGGCAATGTGTGCTGGGGAGCTCGGGGTGCGGTGCCTGTGTGACAGGGACGAGGCAGGCTGCGAATCCTCTTTAGGAAAATGCAGCGGTGCTGGCTGGCGCTGGTCGCTCTCGTGGGGGGCTGGAGGCCCCACTAAATATCCGCTGCGTCCCTGTAGAGCTACATGGACAGCAGTGGTCTGTGACACCTCCTGCTTTGCCAGAGGGACTTCGGGAGGTAATGAATTGGTTGCATTTTGGTAGAAACTGGAGTGTGTGTAAATTTTTTTTTTTCCCCAGAATTATTGGGTAAAAATTCTATTTGAAAATACTGGAGTGTTATCTCAAACACTGACATAAGGAAACTTTTATTAGACTTGAATTCGTTGCTCCTCTACCCCTGCTGCGTACGAGCAGACAACCCAAATGAGCGAACGCTCCTGCAGGAACCTGGCTTGCTCTTGCTTGCTGGGTTCCTCTGAACTCGCAGGTCCCCGAGTCGCGCCGGAGCAGCGGGAGCAGCGCTGCTCCTGGTGTCCCAGCACCGCGGCTCGCACCGGCATAGGAGAGCTTGTGGAAACCATGAACCTGCTGGGATCTAAGGTGTCCCTGCGATTTATTAAAAAAAGCCCCAAACAACCCCCCAAATCCTACAGTTTTGAGTAATCACTTTCGTTGGCTTTGAGTGCGTTACTCCGATGTTGTTAGCCTGCCGTAAGCATCCCACTGCAGGTCTGCAGACTCCAGTGCAAATCTGCAAAAGGTGACCGGGAACCTGCTGTGCTCAAGGCTTTAACATGTTTCTTTTGCATGGCAATAGCTCAATTCTAAAACCATCATTGAGAGTTCAAGAAAGGGTCTTAGTGATCGAAGCCTGTTCGAATAACACAGATGCACTTTGCCATCCGATGTCAGACCCTCACAAACCAGACTTTTTGCAGATATTCAGCTACTGAGTCCTAGTTGCTAACCCAGCAGAGCAAAGGTGCGTGCTTGTTGTACTGAGGGATGCTTGGGCACTGCTGCTGGCAAGGCAGGAGGAAGAAATCTGGGGTGGGAAGGGAGCAAAGTGGCAAAATGAGTTTAAAAACTGGCTAAATCCTTCTAATAGTTGTAATAGTCAGTATATGAAATATTGGCTCACACTGAATGAGGAGATAGTCTTGGCATAATTCGGCAAAGTATATGACTCTTAAAAATGTGTGGCTTTTCTTTAGATTTCCTCTTAATACACTAAATAATCTCTGGCTTTGACATTTTAATTGTACAGCCCAGATGTGAAAACTTTCCACCAGATCCTGGCAGAAATCCCAGCAAACTGTTTCAAATAGAGAAGTTTAAAAGGGGAAAAAGAGGTGTTTCTTGCACTTGTAAACCCTATTGTTTCAGAATTTATCAGCTAATATTGAACTCTCCAGGCTTTATAAAAAGCAGGATAAGAGTGTTGCAAGCGATAGTGTGGAGGAGATGTGACGGAGGCACTCTTTCTTGAACATAAAGTAGTGTATTTGGTGCTGAAGAAATAGGAAGCTTTTGACATTTGGATTTTGTAAGGTCAGAGAGATCCAGTCATTGGTGCTCAAAACTGGCCTAGATGTTATAGTTTTAGCACCGCTGCTTTGGATTTTATTCAGTGGTACTTTCTTGCAGGGGACAGAGACTTTTTCCATCTGTTTAGCAAGTAATACTGGACTTGATTCCTTTTGTATCCAACTCTGCTGCCAGGAAAAATAGGAAATATGCGTAAAATCTACAGAATATGCATAAAATCAATTATGTAGAGTTTGGGAATTCTTTTGAGCCCATCTGCTCTAATGGACAAGCTCCTTGCGAGGAGCCAGCCCAGCCCCGGAGCTATCCTCCCCATGTCTGGAGCGCATTTAGGGAGGTGGAGGGAGCCCGCGTGGCTGTTTCTTCCCCAAAAAGCAGCGTCCTGGCTCTGTGTGTGCATGGCGGGGCTCTCCCTTGGTGGAGGCCTCTGCTTTGGGAGATGAAAATGGAGTTTTAATGCAATTCATGGGCTGGTTTTGCCAGCGCGTGCTTTGGACATTGAAGACTACGGGACGGTGGCTCCCTGACCCTGGTGGGACGAAGGGGCAGAGGAGGAGCCCTCCGCTTGCATCGTGCCTGGCGGCCAAGTGTTTCCCTGTAACAGCTTTGAGGTTGGTGGTCGATAACTTGGCGTGCAGAGCGTGTGAGGGCTCTAGTCACGGAGGGAGGCTGCTTTGTCAGCCTGGCATCCGTAACCAGCATCTCCCATCCTTCCTTCGCTCACGCGAGGTCAGGCGCAGCCGTGCCGCTCCGCACCTCTTGCGCCCAGGCACAGCGCCTGGGTGGTGGGATGGGAAGCATCCGCCGCTTCGGAGCCCGCCTCAGTTCCCAAATTGCCCATTAATATTGGGTCAATTACGATTAAAGAAGCGTGGTGATGGCCTTCCCCATCTCTTGGTGGGATGCTTATGTGAGGCTAAGCAAAGAAAGACTTCTGCGCTCTGCCAGATTGCCTGTAGCGTGGTGCCTTTTGAGCACAGTGTCAAATCGGTTCAATAGCTCCTGGGGGAATTGTAGGCAGCCACAGCCAGAGCCTTTGTTGTACGAGCATCTCCCCCTGTCCCAGTGGAGACTGGAAAACCAGTGAGGGAAGGTGGAGAACACGGCAAGTCCTTGTAATTGGGCTGGTAAATTCAGGAAATTCAAACGGGATTCAAACCTTACCCAGAAATCTTCCCCTTATCACCCAGAGTTTGAACTGATGAGTGAATTAAATCCACAGAAGAAGAATGGGTGAGTGTAGAGGGACCATAGAGGGGCTGTGAATGAAATTCCCGTGTGGGCACTTGAATGCTAGAATAAATCAGGAGGGAAGATTGGTGCATGGCATGGCCACTGCTGTAGGCGAGAGGGTCTGGAGCTCATGAGGGCTCAAGTACTGAAGCAAAGAAATGTTGCTGGGGAGAGAGAAGGGGATCAAACTGAGTTGGCAGACCTCCAGCGACATGGCTAGCCTGCTCGTGATGGTTCTCCGCTGTCATTCCAGCATATGGGAGCTCATCATATCCCCTTTGAGGGCACTTGGGCCAGCATCGCTATGTAGGGAGACAGAAGTACTAGCAACGCTATTTGGCTCGTCTGTCTCTGCTCTATACCGTGCAGTTTTCCTTTGGTGGTGGTTACATATTGATCAAAACAAATGGGGATGTTTTGCGGATGGCTGGGCATAAATTCTGTGAGGGCTTTTCCACGGAGCTCCGACATCTGAAATCGCAGCGAGGCATCGCTGGTGCTTTGCTGATGTCTTGGATTTCCATTAGCTTGGGATTGCTGTTAGCACACTAATTGTATTTTCCTCCACCCTTTTTTTTTTTGCCTACAGGAAAACGTATGGTTTTTGACAAACACTGTTTGTTATTTAGCTCTGGCTTCACAGAATGCCTGTGAAGATTGGTCTCCATGAGAATCACTTGCAGATAATTTTCATTGCAAACAGAATCCTGTAGTACATACATGTGCAGCTGGGTTGGCTTCTCCTCGGAGCATATGTAATGGTTTCTAGATGGAAAGGAAAGTCTGAGATGAAATAGATCATGACATGACATTTTCAAAGTTTATGAAACAATAAAACACAATAATCATGGTTAAAATTTGATAAATATGTGTTGGTGTTTTTCTAGCACAGAATACAGTTCTGCAATAAACCCTAATTAATACAGCCTGTGGTAAACAGATTAATTCCTTTTAAAATCAGAAACTTTCCATGCCCTGAACTGAGACAAACATGCATTTTAGCAGCCAGTGCCTAACCCAGGGAGCAAAAATCTTTCTGCCTTTTTTTTTTATTGTTATTATATTTTAGTGTATGCCTTGGGCAAGGACCAAAAAAAAAAAGCAGCTGAGAAACTGCCCTGGGTGGCATCGGGCTCTGGCTGTGCAGACACAAACCCCTTTCTCCCTTGCTATGAAACACGTATAGCTTAATGTCTGCCCACGTGGGATTGTGTGGGTTTATTTTTTCATGTAAGGAGTGATTTCTTGGCTATCTCTGATGCTTTTTTTTTTTCTTACCAGTGGACTCAATTTTACGCCCTCCCCTTTCCCCAGGCCGAAGCGTGGGGCTGCGGGAAGGGACACAAACGTCCTCGGGAAGTAGCGCCTCGAGGGGGGCGAGGTGCTGGGAATAGCTTGAACTGAACTTAATGTTGGCTTCAGCTGGAAAGACGTGTGCTTTTTTCTCTCCCCTCTGCAGAAATGTAGTTAGAAGTAATTAATTTGGCTACTCATCCTTTGGTAAATCAGGATTTGAAAAATCTAAGATGCGCAGGACATCAGTGTGAGGTGGTGCCGGTATCGAGGGACGTGTGTTTCGGGAGCAGGAGAGCATTCGTCTCCCCAGGTCTGAATTTCCAAGGCCCTTTGTGCATCAACACAATGTTTCCTGGGTGAATACATGTAAAATTGCTGTCGTATCAAGCCTTTCATTTCTTGAAAGCTGGAAGAGTGCCTAGGTTTTCTGCATTGCTGAAATGAACTTCATCCTTGCTATGTGTCCTAAATAGGATGTGCTCTGAAAAGGCACCTTTCCCCTCTGTCCAGCTGTGGGTTTCCTAATGTGTGTATCTGAAACAGACCTGACTGCCAAGGAAAACATCAACTCTTCCACCTACTGGGAAGAGAGGATTAAATTCTGCTTCCTGATGGGATGGTGGTTGGATTTCACACAGGTAGTTTAGACCTAATAAAATTCTGTTCTGGGGTTTGCGAAAAAGAGAGATTTTATATTGGGACTGACTTGTGGCTTGGAGAGCGTGTACTTTGGCTTCGGTCGCGCAGATTTTGTTTCACTGGAGCAGGGATGCCCAACCTCCTGTACCACCAGCAAAAGAAGCCCCTCATGCAGCTCCTGCTCTGGCCTCCTGAGAAGATGCTCTACTGTAAAATGCATCAGCAATATTATTTAAAAAAAAAAAAAGTTCACTGAGGTGAATGAAAACTTGACAGAATTTGGTGGAGGATGTATTTATCAAAGCTTTGTGCCAGTGCAGTTTGCACTGTGGCCATTGAAAGAAGCAACAGTGGTTGTGTTGCATCTTCCATTTGGCGGCAGTGCCTGGGGTGTGACTCTTGGGGAAAAAACCAGACAAAACAGTACAGTTGAGCACGATGGGGTCTTTTCCCCAATGCATCGAGCTTGGAGGAGTTTAATAATGTCCTGGTTAACTAGGAGCTGTGTGCACAGGAGCAGCAATTGGTTACCTACAGCCAGAAGCCCTAGCAGCCTGACGGGCAGTTGTTGCTCGTGATGGAAAGCCAAAGGCAAGATCCCCACTGGGAGCAGGGATTGGAAACAACAATTTGAGCAAATGTTCCTGTGAAGTTCAGCTTGCTGGTGTGTGAGCCTGTGGTCAGAGCTGGCTTTGGACTATCTCCACTCCGTAGATATAATTAAGAAATTGTCCCAAGAGCATGGGATTTGCTGCAGAGGTGGCTCTGGGTTTAGAGAGGAGAGTATGAATCTTTACGTGCAAAAATGTCTTTTTGTTAACATAGGATGTACGACTCAAAACCTGATAACGTGCCACCGAACGTTTCCTAAGTGAATATATCAGTGCCGCCTTTGTTTACTGAGCTAACTGGGTTTATCGTGTCCGCAATGTTTATGGCTGTCCCTGGAATCCTTCAGGCAGACATATTAATGTGTTTTCACATACCTAAAATTTTAAAAACCAATTGTTTATTGTGCACTTAACCATAAAGAATTGTGCCAGACCAAGTTTTCACACTGATGCTTATAGACACCATAAGCATTTCTGCTGTAAATACCTTCTCTGTTAGAGCACTCCTTAGCCTGGAGTGACTTCACTGCCTTTAAAATGCAGTGACTTCTCACAACCTCTTACACACGCCCCACTCCAACACAAGCCTATGTATAACACACGCGTGTGTGTGCATGCATATATATATGTACATAGCTGTATTAAAAAATAAAGAATACATGCTTTTCCCTCTAGAGTGTGGTGCTTGAGGCAGGCTGTTTAATGGAAGAGGACCGACTGCTGGGTGGGTGTATAAGAAGTGTATTTCAATAGTAACAAAAACTCGGCGAGAAGGTCTTGCTTCCTTGCTGCTCTCTTTTTTTCAAAGCACGCACCGTATCCGAGGAGAGATGTCATAACCTGTAGATGTGATGGGCAGGCATCCAGGTCTGCTATGTGTTGTTACGAAATAGTCCTGAATGCTTCAGACTGGACTGTGCTTTATGAACTTATATGTATTGGTATCTGTAGCTGGGGGGATAAGATCAAATGTTCTTAAATATCTGCATAATAAAGTCCCCGGCTGGGGGTGGGTTGTCCCCACGCTGGGCTTTGGGAGGGCACAGCAAGGTCTGCAACCAGGAGGAGTTTGTTGAGTTAGGATCTCTGTGCACATGATCATCTCCTGAACCACCAAGGCTGAAGGAAAAAGCAGTCCTCTGGCTTGTTAGGAGGACTGCAGAAATGCGCCGAGACATGCAAGTCTCAAGATGGTTTATAAGCACTTATCCCCAGGAAGCAACAGGTAGTGAGGAATGCAGTGAGTGAATAATTTTCTCTACTTAGAATGGTTTCCAGTTTTCTGTTTTCTTTTTCCTCCGCGCACCAAAAGGCCTTCAACTATTTCTGACCTGAGTTAAATGAATGCTTTAATTAATGTGTGTGTCTGTTGCTTAACTATGAGGAAAATCACTTGGAAAAAGGTTTGGGGTTGTTTGGAAAACTCTAAATGGCCTGAATAGTTTCAGCCTGAAAACATCCCTGTTTGCATTAACACAGCTCTTATTTCCCCAGCCCTCTGTTTTGTTTCTTTAGTAAGTGCGGTATTAGAGAGGGGATTTGGTAACTTGGACGTGAAATGGGTGACAATGCAGGTCCTTTACCCATTGGGATAAAACATAGCCTTGAATTTCTTGACGGAAGGGATGACGAGGTTGGGGCCGCACCAAAGGTCAGTCGTGCATCCGTCTGTCCCGGTACACTCGTGTGACCGGCGGCAGTGCGCGATGCCGCTTAGGAGTTGCGAGTCAGGTTGAAAACTGACATAACCCAGCAGAACTACTGTCAAGAAGTTAACACCTTGCTTCTAAAATCACTTCAGGAGGTTTCGCACGTTCAGCTGCAAAGCAGGTGGAGCCGTTTCAGATGCATGAAGGTGCCTTTGATCACCAGGAAGGTTTCACTGTGGCAAACGTTGCTTCCGTCCCTCAATGGTCAATTGTTGCAAATTTGCAAAGCGACTTATCTAGCCTTAAAATCCCTCGTCCTCCTCCTCAGAGCTGCTCCTGCAGGAGTTCCCTCTGAACGTTGGTGTCTGCTGTTTGTTGTGGCACTTGGGGTGACTTACTTGCGCATCGGGCTTTCTGCTGTAAACGCCTGCGCTCTGCCTGGCCCCCCGGGAAGGAGGTGCTGGGGCTGCTTTCGGGACGGCGAGTTGGGACCTCGCAGCCCTTGCGGCCTGGAGCCGGCGCTACGTGGGCACGGGTTGCTCTGGAGTACGAATGCAAGAAAAGTCTGGCTCTGGCAGGTCTACAGCTCTCCTGCAATGAGTGTGCCGGGCCTCGGTGAGCGGCCGCGGTCCTAAAGGAAATCTGGGGAGACGGACAAATCGTTGCGTTGTCCTAGGAAAAGTGAGTCGGTATAATTCTCCGACCACAGTCCTTTTTCTCCCCATGTTTCTACAATCAAGAGATGAAGAACAAAGTTATTTTATGCATGAGAAGGGACTACTCCTTTTGAGTAATTTTTCCTAAAGAGAAGATTGTTTAAGTAACTGTTTATAGTGATTAGTTATGAGTTTTCAGATTGAATCAATAGCAGATGTTACTTTTGAATGACCTTTGTGAAATGTGTGTGTGTTTTCATGCTAGGCTGACTCTTCAGGCTACCCTTGAGGTAAATCAGATGTCTTTAAAAACCCTAACTTGTGGTGTGCCAGACTGCCATGCGCTCGTGAAATCAATGACAGACAGCTCTGCCGGCCAGAGCAGCTTGGGGTCTACATAAGTGATTTTATACTCTTGTAGCCAACAAACATCAGGATGTGGTTTTCATACAGGTTTTCATGCTAATTGAGTTATACGTGGAAAAACTAACATGATACAGAATCAGCTTCGTTTTCGTAGAATGACTGCAGGAAAAAAATTGACCAGAGGTTATCTCTATGGTTCGTTTTAGGAACTGTTCATTTAGAAAATGGGAAGACTTTATTTCTAACATATTACTTCATGTAGCTGGCTGTCTGCTAATTAACAGGTTTATAGCTCTTTTTGGGCAGTGCAATTAACAGGCCTCCATGTGAATGGAAAGATCAGATTTTTATTTAGATTAAAATCTAAAAATCTGTCCCTTGTCAAAAGTATTCAACTCTGATTTATGTGGTTATTCTTCAGAGTTTTTTTAATGCCCCTGACAAGTGATGCCAATTTGGCTGCTGTGGAATCTGATATCGTCATTATCTACAGCAGAAATACAGAATTGCGATGCTCGAGTTGGGTTAACTTGCCTTGCAAAAACATGTTTGAATGCGGATAATCAGCATATAGGCATCTCAGATTTCTCCCCCTACTCCCTCTTGGTGCACGAACACCTTGTGTTTTGAGGACTAGGGTAAGACAAAGCACTTTGGGAGTCTTCATTTTGGTCGTGAGCAGCAGATACCACACTGGGGTCTTCATGAGTGATTGAGATCTCTCGATACGTTGCACTCAAACAGCAGGTAACCGAGCTGCTGGCAGGCTGCAGCGACTTTTTTCTGTCCCCCATGGAGTTCTGTCTCAAACCAGAGAAGAAATGGACGTTTCAAATTTCATCATGATTTTTCTGAATCAGTTGCTAGACTTTGTTTTGACTCGCTTGCAAAATTTACTTGCAGTTTCAGGTAATTCTTAATATGTTCTTTTGAATAATACAAAGATTTGAGTTGAGTCTTTGTTTGTGGCTTAACGCTTTTTCTCCCATCTCTATAATGTTGTTTAACAAAAAGCATTCAGAATCCTTAGCAGAGGGAGATGTTTCCTGATCAATATTTTTTTTTCCTCTTGGGAAAATATCCAGATCAACTGTAAAACACGGATGAAATCACAGGTCCATTTCCTCTGGAATGACCCACTTTGATGAACACTGATACCAACTGGATCCCATTTGCAGAGAGCATCCGTGCCTGTGCATGATTCACGTTCAGAAAAACTTTCCAGATGCACTGGTTTTTTTCCTTGGCTGTTGGATATGTTAGTGTGGGAGCGCTCAGTAGCACCTGGCCATGGCCTTGGTGAAGTTACAAAGCACAGGGGATATCCCAACGTCACACGTGAGGCACTTAAATCTCACCTGGGGTGGAGGGAAGGAGGAAAGGGAAAATCCAAGTCCCATGAGATGACTTCTCTGCGGACTTTTTGGTCTTATCTTGACGGACTCCACTGCTGTGTGTGAACGTGGAAATGCAGATACACTCAAAGCTCACCAGGATATTTCTGAACCTGAAGAAAAAGACAATAGAGTCATTTTAATTGTTACTAAAGCCTTTGGTGTGATCAGTAATTAAAGTGAATCATCTTCAAGCTCCGGAATTTGTATGCAGAGCGTGGGTGTGTGTGTTGGGAGAGGCAAGGTATGCATTGTTGTTTTTTCTTTCTTCTGTAGCAGCCTTGCACGTGTAGTGTTATACATAGCACCCAGAAACCTCAATTAAGGACCATTGTTACGCGCATCCTGGAAACGAAGTGACCCGAGGGCTTGTAATTCATGGGACTGTTACTGAGGCAGGTTAAAAAAAGCGTGAGTAATTAAGTGTTTCTGACTTTTTTTGGTATTTGGTTGTCTGATACAGCAATATAGAAAGTACTTGACATTCATTTTCAACATAAATTGCAGGAGGAGGATAACGAAATCTGTCAGACGCACGTGTGGATGCCTCACTTGTGGTTGTCCTGAGTGTGTGCGTTTTAGTTCACAGTGTAATTATGTTTAAGAGCAATATGCTTAATTGTACTTGTTCTTTGACAATCTGGCCCATCCTCTTGGGCTCGCAAGTAGTACGGGGAGGAAATCCGTCTGGGTCTCATTTGGAAGGTGTGTGCTGCAGCACCTCTCCCCATCGCAGCCTGCCTGGCATCTCCTGCTGCCCCGTGCCGCCTCCTGGCTGCCTCGCTTTTGCTTTGTCCCTCACTGTGCACATCAGGTTTGGAATATCAAAATCTACTTTTAAAAGCTCAGTTTTAGCCCAATGTCTAGGAAGAAATAACGGTGCCACAAGTGGGACTAAATGGAAAATGGATTTTCAAAGCACAGTGAATTCTGGTGTTATTTCAGTCTTGGTCCCTCTCTGTCCTAGTTGTGAGAAGTTGTGAACCATGGAGAAAGTTGTGAATGCAAGATTTGGAAGTCAATGGGAGATGCACAAAATACTGTCTCTGTTGCTTACAAATTTTTATATTCTATTGTATGTATAGCTTGGAAAAAGGTATTTCTTACGTCACACTTTGAGTAAGCATAGCAATGACTTTCATATTTACTTGGGGTGACTTAAGCAACCTGTGCCTCATGATGCAAGACCTGCTTCATGCAATTTAAAGTGGACACAGGTGTGTTCCAGTAATTTGAATTTCTTAAAGAAGAATTTTCTTAAGAATGGATGAAATGAGTAAAGTGAGCATCTTTTTTTCAGACCCAAGGTGAAAATTGTATCGTTATGAAATGGCCATTGTAAGCTATGACAGAGCCCTCTGCTTCGATGGTGGTGTGGATTAACGTGTCGGCTGTTTTTAACTCAGAAGATTCCTGGGGAACTAAACCGAAACTTCACGAATCGGCAATGTGCTTGATGATGCAAAATTCAGCACTTGAAACGCGATTCCTCTGTAGCTGTAGACGTAGCCGGCTTGCTCTGCAACCTGTTGGGTTATTAATATTAAGTACCCTGCTATGACATGTTTTATGTCTTGAACTAAGTCTCGTGCCTGCAAAGTCTTTGTAATGATTGTCTGATGTGGGGAAAGAGGCTGTGTGTTTCTGTCTCTCCGTTGGCAAAGAGATCTTCTAAGTCAGCTTCTCAAATGATGATGTCCCAAGGTTGTCATCGCCCTTGCGTCGGTCCAGTGCACCCTCATTTCTTGCAGGAATGAGGCAGATGATGCAATCGCACGGGGATTGCTCTCTGCCAGATGGTTGCTTGCTTTAATGTTGGGATTATCTAACCACTACTTCGGGTTTTTTTGATCTTAAAGTGGACTTCTTGATGTCAGCTGGTGACCTAGGTACCGCAAGTCTGTGGTTTAATTGCATATAAACAGTAAAAGTAATTTAATAGAAGGTCCAAGGTGTCGGTGTCTCTTCTGTCCTTGCCTGTGGTTCAGGCTGGGTCTCGGGGATCCTTGGCTCAGGAGGATGCTGTCGCGTGTCGTCCATGTGCAGCATAGGAGAAAGCCAACCGGAGGGGGTGGCTGCCCCTGGGGCTGAGCCCCTTCCTCCCTCCTTCCCCTCAGAGGTGCTGCCGGGATAACTGTTGCATCTAGTTTTGCCTAGTACTTGGCACTCTGTGCTTTTTTTAAATATAGTGTTTCCCTTCTGTGTTTTACTGCCTAAATGTATAATATTACTCTAGCTCTTGCTTAGCAAGTTTTAAAGGCTGTAAACATTTCATAAATATTAAAACTCGGGGCTGTGTTGAAGCTCAGCGTGAGAATAGCACCTTCCTTTTTAGCAGATGTGTATTTCAAATCCTCTTGGTAGGGGTTTTATTTCTCCTAATGCTGTGGTGTCAGTTTGGCAAAGAAGGAAGAAGCTGGACTTTTTTTGTTCTTTTTGGGCTCGTGTACCATTAGCAGGGTTTTCCCTTCCTGTGGGAAGGACCTAGCTTGGCTTCCAGACCTTGGGGTGATCTTGGGGGACTCAGAGCTGGATCACTTTTCTTTCTTGGTATCTGTGACTGTGACACTGAGTCAGGACCCCCAGGTAAGCCTTTACGTAGCTGCTCTTCACGCACTTTAAAACTGAGGGATAATGGAGAAACTCTTCAAGCCTTGGTGACACGAACAACTCATTTGGTCTAGCCCTAAGCAAGAGATACAGGCATAGAAATCATCATATTCTGGCTCGGTAAGGTCAACGTGTAGAAGAACGTCTCCAAAACGAGCAACGCGAGGCGATCCTGAGTGGGATTACAGCAGGACAACTGATGGAGTAACAGTTGTACCAGCCAGAGTTTCTCACTTGGGCAGAGCGATGGGCATCCCAAAAGCGCTGTTAGATGTCCTTTTATTGGTTTGGTTAAAACTCTTGTAGCTGTAATAGAGTGGCAAAAACACTTCAAAAGTGAGCAATTGCTTTACGTCAATAAAATCTCTGAGCCGGCCTGTCCCTTTGCAAGGGCATAGGCTGCATGCTTGCTAAAGGGCAGGCGCCTTTGAGGCACATTAAATTAGTCTGTTAAGAAAAGACTGCAAAATAGTTTGTTACCCCAGCAAAAAACTTTGAGCTGTTATTGTTTCCTCCTAAGAGAACCTTGAATCGCAGAAACATCGGTGGGAAGGGGTTGCTGGAGGGCTCTTGTCCTGCCTCCTGTGCAGAAGGGTTTGATCAACATCCCCCTTGATTTGGGGGGCCCAAAGCTGGATCCGCTGCCCACGTGGTGCTATTGAGTGGCACAAACCAATAAATCCACAGTGGACAATGGTGTTCTCCTCTAGCCAGCCCCACCCCGTGTCACGATATTAGTTTGTAAGGCTAAGCCTTGCTGTCGAAGGATGTGAGATTTAAGTCTGCGTTGTAAAATCCATCATCTGTGTTTGGACATCCTGAAATGCCAGCAGGAGAATACAAGGTCACCCGTTAGGCTCACACTTGTGCTTGCACGTCTGGCTGTGCAGCTCTCCGTGCTGGAGGGGCTTTTTTTTTTTCCCCCTCCTTTTTGCATATCACAAACTGTCACAGCTCTGTGGACCCCCCCAGAGCTACTGGCTTTTATATTGTGATAAGCCACAGGAGTTTAATTCTCTTGTGAAAAGCATTGTTTAAGAGTGTTTAGGCTGAAGGAGCATTTATAACTGTTTGATGTGGTCCGATTATGAATATCATGTGTTGAAAACATAGACTACTCTTTTTCTTTTAAACACACAACACATGGTGTGGAAGGTGGAAAGCTTTTTTCTTCTTTGGTCCCACCCCAGCGTATAGGGGAAAAACTTAGTCTGATGCTTGTCGTGACTCTGGAGGTTCACTTTAGGTAGCTGTTCGGAGATTTCCTTCTCACTGGCTTATTTTTAAAAGAGCCTTCAGGGAAAAACCGGATGCTGCTTCGTGAAACTGCATGCATGAACCATCAAAACAAAACAAACGGGAAATGGAAGCACCCGTCATCCCACTAAATTTGAGCTTTGAAGTGGATACTTGCTGTATACAAGTCTCTGCTTTTTGTCAAACCAAATGTTCTGTGTATCTGCCCGTTTTCCTCATAGCATCCATCTCGGTTTGCTGGTCCGCTGGCACAGAGAAAGCAACACCTTGTGTAGGGCAATGTGTAATGGTAACCACTTTCTACATATTATGAAACTTGTCCGAAAGTATGCATTTTTGCAAGAGATGAGGATGAGAGGATAAGCCGAGAGGGATGTATGTCTCGAGGTACTCAGCTTGTGAAAAGATGTAGCTGATGGGGATGGGCTGGAGCACGTTGGCAGAGGCGGGACAGGGCATTGACCCCGCAGGCCACTGTGGTTTGGCTTTGACGCGATATTGCTGCCACTTACAGAAGAGTAAATCCAACACGACTCCTTCAAGACCCGTGAATTTGTGCGGGTGGAATTGCTAGCAGAGTTGAATCCGCTCTGCGAATCTGTAATATCTACCTGAAGAACAGGAAAATCGTCCTGTGAAGCTTTGGTACTGCTACGATAGTTCCATGGTTTGGTATGAACTTAGTGTATTTTATCACTTATAGAAAAATCAGGTTTTTTCCCCTAAGGAGGAGAGATCTCTGCAAAAGCCAACGTATCAGTAGGTTCTGTGGGAAAGCTGATAGGTAATTCAAAGCACTGGCAATGCTTGTGGTTGCTGGAGCTGGTTTAATTGTATAAAAACATTTTGATGAACGCAATCTCTAATCTTCAGAGAGTTTTGAAAGGGAGCGGGCTTCTGTGGGGAGTGAGCTCTCCTGTGCTGCCTGGGTAGACCGAAGGACAGGAGAAATGGTGATTCCCTGGAAAAAGACTCTTGTGATTCACTCAAAGTCTGTAAACTAATGTGTTCAGGGTTTATTCTCACTAAAATCCAGAGTGGTAACACCTGGTTTTAGTTTTTAAAGGAGCTTGTTGCCTACACTACTCTATCAGTAGAGCATGACATTTTCCATTACTTCAGGCAAGAGTTTTAAGATGTTTGTTTAACAGATGTACTACTGTGGATTTTTTCCAGTTTCTAAAAATACAAACATTACGTTTTCTAGTAGGAGGGGATGTGTTTCCAGGCACAAACTGATAACACTCTACATACTGCTTATAGTTCAATAGAGTGTATATATTCTTTTTCCAAGGAAAACCCAGAGCTTAAAATTAGTAGGGAAAGAGTCCCAAGTACAAATTGCTGCTGCTCCATTGGATATTCCCCCCCGCACACATGGACGGATTTATGCCCACTCTTGTAATTATGATCTGGTCCCTAAAATCTGGCTTAACCTATGCATTGCACTTAATTGTACCCTTTTTTTTTTTTGCCTATAAACATCTGAAATAAGTCACCGTTAGACTTTGCACACGATTTGAGAGAACTCTACAAACACTGAGACTCAATGCTGACAGCAGGAATCAATTATGAAACCTAATATGAGATTAAAAGGTTCCTGAGCATATTTGTAATTGAATTGTACAAAATGCCTGATTTGTGCACTGGACAGTGCACAAGAGACCGCAAGCCTAAATGAAGCAAATTATAATTCAATTATATAAATGCTTCCAGAGCAGTTCAAATCCCATCTTTAAGACAGCTTAACGCAGAGAAAATGCTTTTGCTTTTTTCTTTTAAGATATAAAAATAAGCCCTTTATCCGGAGCGTACCCCCCGGTACCACTTCTGGCAGCAAAGCGAAGTGCAGTATATGACCACGCCAGCTCCGGTGATGATGGTGGCCTCCAAAAGAAAAAGAAAATGGATGGTTTGTAGAGAAATGAGAGAAAGTTATGACCATTCATTGTGGTGAAAAACAGTCCGCTGTGGAGCTATCTTGCAAGCTCGGCTCAAATTTTGCCATTTTCATGAGGCATTTATGAATTCAGTTCCCTCACAGAGGTTGTCACCAGCTAAGTCCGGGCTGACTTAAATTTAATTCAATCCAACTTGCGCTTAGCTTGAGATTTCTGTTTGTTTTCTCTCTTATAATCTTTTGTATTTTTTTTAACTTGTAAAATAAAAATAAATCAATGTATGCTTGGGAGTTTATCATGAGTGTTGTAATGTTTAATTAACCCTCTCAGCTGCTTTGTCTTGTGGCATGAGGAATTTAGTCCTCACTAGGAATGCATGTCTAAGCCTTACAATAGCAAAAGACATTGCTAATTTTGAACCTAAATAAGAGCCCAAAATGTCAGAAGATTTGTGAAACATGAAGGTTTCAAGTCACTTCGAAGTGTGGGGTTTTTTTGTTGTGTGTTTTGTGTGTTGTTTTTTTTTTTTTTTTTTTCCTTTCACCCCTGGAAGGTGATATTGGAGTCAAATATTACCACCCCCAGCAAACCAGCAAGGGTATAGCTATATCCAGAGAGTTGCAGAGAAGTGATGGATAATGTGTGAAATAAATTAGGCTGGTGACTTGCAGGAGTCCTGGAAGCTTAGACAGGATTGGGGTGCTTGGAAATCGCAGGAGAAATCAGGAGAAATAGGAGTTTGCTTGACATAGGTCTGACACTAATTCTCACTGTTTTCTAGCAGGTTACTTTAAGAGTTAAAAAAACAACAAAAAAAAAACCCAAACAAACAAACCACAAAAAAACCCACCAAACCCCAAACCAAACCCTATTAAATATATTTTTTTTTTCCCTTGGTGGGATAGATGAGCATAAGGTGGCATTAGACTCCCGCAGAGCCAGCAGCAGAAATAACTGGCGACAGAGTCGGGTTGTGCTTTCTTGGCCAGACTTCTCAGCTGTTTGGGCATCCCTGTTAGTCCCTAAAAACCCCATTAAAATTAAAAAAAAAAAAAAAAAAAAAAATTAGATACCTTGAAAAACTTTGGGGCTGGGAGGGCACGGCTGTCGGGCGTGCTGGCAGGCTGTAGCCGCTCAGTAAATACCACAGGAAATTGCTTAATGAGAGCAGATATAAGAATATCTCTGCCTCTAAAAAATTTTTTGGCTTGGCTGCTCCCGGATAATGTGAATTAGGCTGTGTGCCTCGTGAGGCCCAGAGGGCAAAATTGGCATGACTTCGCTGCCTGTATTAGGAAATAATTACTGCCTAGATAAGGAAGGGCAAGGTTGCCTATTAATTTTAGCTGTAAGCAGTGAATGGGCTGGCTGGTTGCTTCAGCGTATCCTATGGAAAAGCCACTGTTCCTCCATCAGTGGTAATGTAAAAACAGATTCTTGTATGGTTTGTCCCATCTCATCCTGCCCGGAGGAGCTCTGGCTTGGGATGCTCCTGATGCCCTCCTGGTCCAGGGGACGCCTTGTCTGGGATGACCAGGATTGACCCAGATGAAGAACACTGATATGAAAAGCTATTTCTATAGCTATTTCTGTACGTCAAATTGCTGTGTAAACAAATCAGCTTCAGAAATAAGCCATATGTTTAGCTATTTAGCACAAATCTTCAGTGTTATCCAACAGAGTAGTGACGAACGCAGCACTTGCGTTAACTCTTGCACAAGTCTTGCATAGGTATGATTTACCCAACAGGCTTTAAATGGCTGTCACCTGCGGTCTATAAATATTTTAATTAAAAACCCTCTTCCGTATAATTAAGTTGAGTTTTTGGTGCGATAACATAAATAGTATTTCGCGGATGTGTTCAGAACAGCATGCCAGACTTGCTTGTCTCAAAGTCAGGAGAGTTGCGCCAGAGATGAGTTGAACGTGGTGCATTTAAGGCAAATATCCTTATGTCTGATACTTCTGGTGTTTGTGGTAGGCATTTCTCAATGTTAAACATCTTGCTCATTTTAGTTTCTTCTTTGAGAATTCTGAAGTCTGAAAGACCGTGTGATGAATTGCCAAAGTTCACATTTTAAATTACATTCCTTCTGGGCTATATAAGAAATAAATGAGCATCATGCTGCTTGTGTATTTCTTGTTCACTTTATTATGTTCTGGTTTCAAAAGAAGTGAATTATTTTTTAAACTTGTGAAATGAAATATGCTCTTTTGCCAAAATAATGCCTGTTCAGATTTAGCGGAGAGCGAATGCTCACGGACGACGCGTGTATATTGTGCAGCTCTGGGTTTCCAGTACAACCATTTGGACAGGCTAATGGAGGTGTTAAAACCCAGTGACTCATCATTCCCTGACTTGAGTTCAAGATACCATCCATGGAAGCTATTTTAAAGAGTGAATTAAGACCCGCCCATATGCCCCTGTAATTATCTTTTCTCTTAAATTCTTTATGGCTTGATTTTGTTCCTTCCGCACAAGCAGTTTCTTCAGCCTGTGCCTCCAGCTCCGTGCTTGTCTTCTCCCTGGGAACAGCTGCACGAATTGCAGTGGCTCTCGTGAAGCTTTTTGGCTCTCTTCTGGCTCGCCATGGCCCATCCTCCTTTCTCTTGCTCCCCAAGGTGAAATGCAGCAGGGCAGATGCCCCCAGGTCTCTGACCATGGGGAATTGCTTTCCCTTCTCCCTTTCCTGCACATTGAGCGGGTGGGAAGTGGGGCTTTGGCTCAGTGGCCGTGACGTCCCCGTGGAGCTCTGCTTCCCGCCCTGAGTGCCTCTGCCTCTGGCTGTGCTGCTGCTTCCTGCAGGTGTCCCCTTAATCCCAACTGCGTGGGCTGGGCACTTTGCCTTCAGCAGAGCTTTTTTGGGCGTGAGGTTCTTGGTTTCACCAGTGCAGAGCCCGGCCTCTCCTCTTCCTCATGTGCCAGCCAGCACGTGAAGTAGGGTATGTTTTGGAGGGAATGAGAGAAGGGATAAGTTTTAGTAGACCAACTTTGTCTGTAAGCCTTGGCCAAGTTGACAGTGGCTCATGCACAGTGTGGTTGCTCAGACCTCAGGTTGTCTTGACCATGATTATTCTCGGTTCAAATTCTTTCCCTGGGCCAGATGATGAGTATTGTTCCTCTGACCTCAGTCCATGGCTGCTGGCTTTTCTACACCTACTGAGAGTGTCTTTCTTGTCTCAAAAACCCCTGCTCTGAAATGAGTCTGCTGTCTCTTTTCTCCAGACACAGACAGGCCACGTGGCTGAGTTCCTGCAGGTCTATTGGCTTTGTTGGCAGCGTGGCCATTAGTAGCAACTGGATTTTCTGCCAATATATTTGAGGCCAACTGAGCAGTTAATGGTTATGCGACTTGATGGCATCTTGCCTGCCTTCCCTGCAACCTTGCAGATGTGATGTATTAAGTGTGATTTTTTAATGTGCTTGCAAGTCATTTGTGCCAAAGCTGGATGGTTGGGAGGTTGCTTGTCACAACAACAGTCCCAAGGGAGATGGGAAGCATTGCTGCGCCAGAAGTCATGAGCATTTGTTTCAGTGCAGGGAAGGGGACGAATCCCACTGGTAATAGAGGGCAAAGACCCTGCCCCAGGGCATGGCTGGCAGGGAGAGCCTGCGAGCTGCTGGTCCCCAGCCTTGTGTTTCCTCCTGACGTATGCTTGTAGGTGGGCGGTGGGAAGACCAGTGGGATCTGAGTTTGTTATTGCATCCCACACCAATACGGAAAGCACCAGTGTGTTTAAAGTGACCTAAAGGTACGTTTACTAGATGTGTTAATTTTTGTGGTAGGCTGAAGGAGTTGCTTTGTTGTTCTCGAGTGTATTTTAACACCAAATCCCCCCAGTTTGTTGTTTCTACCAGCAGCACATCTGCAGACCACAGGAGCTGCTCTGTGCAATGGGGTCTCTAAAACGCCGGCGGTTTGCTGCAAAACTTCCCTTTAGGAGCGTGTTAAGATCTGCCACGAGCTGAGAGCTCAACCCTGCGCTCCACATAAACGTTTCATGGTACGGCAGGGAAAACTATAAGCTCCTTCTGGTCTCAAAAAACTTACTTCCAAACTGTTCTTCTATTACTCTTGGCCTAGTCTTCCACACAAATACCCAATAATAAAAACAAGATCTTTATTTCATAGACCTCAGTTTCTTTCTGATTTCCTGAAGTCCTCGTCTTCTGCTTGCGATATGCTCTAACCAGGCAACAGACTGAATAAATCCAGTAGGAATCAAGACGTTTTCTTGTTTCCTATCCTTTTAAAAACTCTTCTCCCTCCCCTTTCTACGCTTATTCCTACCTCAGTTAAACTATTTATGAGGATAAGTGCAAATTCATAGGTTTTGTTTGCTCAGCTTGAATCTGTTCTCTTTTATGAACAATGTTATATGTTTCCTCAGCCCTGCTGAACTGAACATCATCTTTAACCATCCGTAAAGCTCCCAGCGCAGTACACCATGAATGCCTCTTTTTAACTTCTTGCTATAGGAACTCAATTTATTGCTTACTTTTTAGCCTAAAATTAAGGTTTTTGCTAGCTCCCTTTCTCAAATGGTTAATTAAAAAAAAAAAAAAAAAGGCAAAACAAAAACCCCAAACCAAAAGAAATAATACAACTATGAATGAGTTAATTTAGGAAATGGCCCTAAAATACCTTTTGGCAAACTTTTCCAGGAATGGGCAGCTTGCCATAACATGTCTTTGGAGGCGCAGGAAGCGTAATCCTCTAGAGCTGATCAAATTTGCAAAGCTTTGGGCTTTTAGTGGCTTGGTTTTGTGGTAAATAACTGGGTTGAAACAACCTGTGTCACCTTGGTCCTTCTTGGGGTAAAAGGGGGAAAACTTTGAGCAATCTGGTCAAGCGGAAGGTGTCCCTGCCCATGGCAGGGGGTTGGAACTAGATGATCTTTAAGGTCCCTTCCAACCCAAACCATTCTACGATTCTATGAACGCAGAACAAGCGCTGCTGTTCTTGGCTGCCCCAGCTCTATGTTGTAGGGGATTTCTTTTCACCTATTTCTTGAAATTTAACTTATAATGTGCAAAGATGGTCTGGTTTAGCATAACGTAGCAGGTAGCGGAGATTAAGCTGAGGGACGGCGGGTGCAATGGAGAGGTGGAGGCACAGGGCACCCTCCCGCACGGGCGTAGATGCGCAGTGCGTCGGGGTCAGCCCTGCTGCGAGGAGGGACTTGAGGCTTTGGAAGGAGGGTGGTGATGGTGGGTGGGTTTGGGTTTTTTTTCTCCCAAAAAACCTGCACTGTGCTTTTGTACGGAGCTGGGTGTTTCGGGGAGGTGAGGGCTCAGATAAGGAGTCAAGGTTGAGCGCAGTGCAGCACAGTGGGGCTTGCTGCAGATTAGCTTTCATTTAAAATAAATAAGTAAATAAATAAAAAGCAGTGAGTGCTTGAATATACATACATAGGACTATAGAAACATAGCAGATTGCCTGTTCCCGGTGCTGGCTGTCTGAAATCTTTCCCGTTGCATCTTCTGTCATTCTGGGGCAGAAAAGACTAAGTGCACTATTGCGCCTTTTCCTTAGAGCAAGTGAGGAAGGCAGAAGAATCATCACCCGCGCTTCTAAGTGGGAAAGCCACTTTTTTTTTATTCCCTTCAGCGAAAAGCAAGCTATAAAAGATGATGCTGTTGGATGCTGACTTCAGCTACGAAATCTTTTGAAAATTTAATTCATTCTATTTTTACACAAAACTACCTTTTATTTTTTTTTAAGTGAGCAATAGCTCCTCCCGGAGCCCTGTCTGTAGCAGGGAAAGAGGATGTGTAAGGAAAATGAAGTAAACCAGACCCTGACCTGCTGCTTTTTATCTGGTTGCCGTCAACTCAACTGATCTTGGTTGTCGACTTCTGCGTTCCTGCAGTTTACTTGTTTATCTGAGCGCAGGCCAAATCAAACAGCCGCAGAATGTGCCTTTAATCTCCAGCGATAAAGAATACCTTGGAGAGGAAATTACATTGTAATGTTGGGAGAAGAGGAATAGCTGGAGAGAAATGCATGTGAAAGCATTGCTCTGCTCTGCTTAGAAACTTTTTTCCCATCATGTTTTTCTCGGAGTTTCCCTGAAAGGGGCTGGCTGAGGGGAAGGGGAGCTGCGGGGAACGCGGGTTCCTGCTTGCCATTTTGGAAGGAAATTGCAAAATATTAATTAGGAAGATAAAATTTGAGAGGGGGAATTAAGGGTTGTTATCTTGAAACATTAGTTTCTTTCCTAAATGCTTTGTTGACTTTGCTGGGATACTACCTTTCTTAGTAAGAATTTTTACCTTTGGCTTTACTTGATGCAGTCTGCATTAATTATCTTAAAGTTTTCTTTTGGCTTTCCCCATATTTCAAAATATGGGCTAGTGGTGAATTATTCTGAGTTTTTTCTGGCCTATTTGAGTCTCTGGACTTAGCCCTTGGATGGTCAGGGCTTTGAGGATGGGATCGTGTTTCATTATGTGTAGACTATCTAGCCCAGAGGTTTCCCCTCTCCCGGTTGGAAATGCTGATGCCCATATGTTCAGAAATATTCTGCTTTTTAAGTAAAAATAATTGTGAATAAATCTTCCCATGAGTTTATTTTTTTCCTCCTTCAACCAGTGGGTTGTCTAAAACATGGTTTGTGTTTTCTTATTTTCTTGCGCTTGTAACTCCAACTTCACGTTGCTTAAAGTTTTACAAGGAAAACTGCCTTCGGGCTCAGACGATGCATGGAAAACTTTAGTGCTTTATTAAACAAATTTTGCAAAGCTATTTGCAACTGAAAAAGGGGATTAAGTTGGAAATGCCATACAGTCCTAATGCTCTCTGCCGTAACCTGTGCCCGCACACATACAATAGCTCATATCTTTACCATAACCTCTTGCCTTACCGAGTGGCTTATCTCGGTGTGAAATTCCTGCTTAAATATTTTCAGTGAACAAGTTTAAATAAACTGGTGGATAATTGCTTTCCCTAGCTGCTTATAGCATTTGGCGCTTCCAGACTTCACAGAGTTTTTATGAGGCATTTTAGTCCCATGCTTTAAATTGGTAACCTGAGAAGAAAGCTGGTATATGCTTTATTTAAGTGAAATCAGAGCGTTTTAATTAAGCCAGTTCTTTGGCTGTGATGGGGCCTGGCAGCGATGCAGAACATGGCGGAGGACGGATGCCCCATTGAGCCATGTGGATCTGCCTCTGCAGAGGCATCTCTGAGGCGTTGCTGAGCCCCTGGCTGCTGAGTTGGCCTGGGGCTTTGCACTTCTGGAGAGGATGGAGAAACAGGAGGCATCTTGCTTGGCATCAAGAGCCATTGACGTCCTCCAGGAAAGGGTTTCTCTGGGTTGGGTAATGCTAGTCATGCAATTCTGTCTTTTGCCAGTGTCCCCTCCTGCTGCTGGCATCTGCCCGATGCTGGTGCTGGCAGTGAGAGTCCCAATTTTGACTTGTTGTTCTCTATAGTTGCCACTTTTAGTTTCTGTATTTTTTTCAGTGTGTTTTGGTTTCAATCTTGAACAAGCCAATTGACGTGTTAACCCGATCTTTCAGGTTCATAAACAGCCTGGAAATCTGAGGAAAGTAGCTGTTCCCTAAAGAAAACCCTCACGTTATATTTCCATGTGTGCTCTGAACCAAAGCTGGTCTTGGAAACGTACCATAAAGCACAGCTCTGGTGACTCTAATCCCTGGTTTAGGATGGGATGGAAACTGGTTTCCTGTGCTGAACTGGGCAGTGCTTTCACTGGGGAGCTTATTTGATGGCTAGGAACATAATTTGGTATTTTAAACCTATCCAGCTGATTTTGGTTGTGATATTTTGCTCTCCCTGGGAGTTCAGGGCATGGAGCCGGAGCTGCGTATCACAGCCCCAATCTTCTGTGGGGGTCTGAGAGGAAAATGTTGTCCTCCCCTTGTTGCTTTTGAGTAATAAATTCCCATAGTGACTTATGCATTTCATCTCCTCTGACTCCCCAAACAGAATGAGTTACATGTTTAGTAGTATTTTGTAGCCAAGAAAGGGAAGAAAATGCACAGGTTCCCTAATTTGTTGCCATTGATATATTTTTTTGTTGAGTTTTTGGAGGGCTGGAAAAGAATATGCGATTGTCCTCTCTAATCTAGATCTTGTGACACATTGCAGATTAAATACCATGGCTCAAAGCTTAATGTTGCCTGAACATGACAGTTTCAGCCATAAGAAATCAATCATCTTGCAATATAGCCTTGCAGCACATAAAATGCCCCAGCAATTACATTCACATGCATCGCTTGGACTCGTATACTTTAAAATGTTGCTATTTCTGTGCTCTGTTGGAAATGGAGACATCGGAAAGGAGGAACTGGTTGCACTGAATACTTTGCTGTTAACCCAGAAAACGTATTAATACTCGCTTAAGTACAAAGTCCCTCACGTCTGGCTTTGGGATCTGCGTTTGGCTGCTGAGTAGATGATCACTTTTTGAACCTGAAACAGGGAGTGGAACAAGTAGCCAAAAGTAGGAAGGGGTACAACTAAACTATTTTCATGGAAATAGTTAAAAAGATAAAAAACCTTGGAAAATAGAAGAAGTTTTCTTCTTACACAAGAGTAGTTGCAGATTATGAGGACAAAGCCACATGCAAAGCTGTTCTCTCAGTCTTTTAACTTTTTTTGGCAGTAATAAGACCACAACTATGCTACTGATAACTCGGGGTGAACATAGAAGCAGCACATGCTGAGCAGGTAACTTCATTCACCTTTCATCTCTGAACTGGCACCATCAGTGAAGTCGCCACGATGTCTCTGAGGCAGATGGAGGATTGCAATTAAAACCTGGGGCTGGGCTCTCATTTAACATGCTGAGAAAGAGGAATCTTGTTCACAAATACCGAATACCGAGGAGCTGCTTGTGTTCTGGTTCATGAACTAATACTGGATTGAGTTAGTACTCTAAGATCTGTTTGAATTCATGTCTCTTGCCCTGTTGGTTTAAAAGGCAATTTAAAAGTATATGAGTTCAGATGGCGTTATTCCTGCGTTGCTGCTGTGTCTTCATAAAGAAATTTCTCTTGGTGAGGAACTTCAATTTTAATAGCTCAAGGAAGCAGAAAGTTTTGAACTGGACAGTTGTGTGTGTGTGTGTGTGTGTCCAAAATTGCAATGATGGGTTAGAATTTGGTAAGCACAAGGCTGCTGAGCTGAAATCACTGTGTCCCTCGACAGCCTTTTTCTGCTAATGTCACTTCGACCCAACCTTTTCTTCTATTTTGGGAATTAGTCATTTCTTCTGTTTTTAATCAACTGAATTTATAAAAAAGAAAATTAAAGAAAAGCTGAGGCTCGTGCCATTCGATTTGTTGATCACAACTTTGACGTAGATACTGGCTGTTGTTGCTGGTTGTCTCTGCAGAAGTGCTTTTGATGTTAAAATATGCCAGAGTTTTTCTATTTGATTGCAAGCACTTCCCGAGCCAACCAAAAAACAGCGTTGCACCCCAGCTCCTCTGCCTGGTGGTGACCAGAGCTGAATCGGGCTTTTGTGGCAGGCAGAAACGCTGTGATTTGGCAGAACTTAAAAGGGGGACGAACGTCCAGCTCATCGGTGGTGTGTGGAGACCTGTGCTGTAATCAGGATCATAAAACAGTTTTCTTACTCGCTTAGCTGGATGTTTGCCATATAAATATTTTGGTGTAACACATGCTGAATTCTGAGACGTGGGCAATGACGTTGGTGCCATCGGTACGGAGGCGCTGGGTTGCTTGGGAGCCACAAGCAGTGGGCTCTGGCCTCATTTCCGTGTCTTTCCTCAGGGTCAAAGCTGTAAAATCAGTTTGAGTGACCATAAGAGCTCAGGTTCTCAAGAGGGTCCCTGAGGGGTCTCTACCTGGCCAGCTTGGTCAGCTTAAATACATTGCACTTTCTGTTCGTTGTTACCAAGACAGCCTAATTACTGCATTCGTGTCGGCTAAAGTCTGCTGAAGAAAACAGCAGATACCAAACCCATCCTGAGCTGCTGGGCTGAGCGTGGCTCGCTCACCCTCACCAGAGGGACTCTGCCAGAGGAGAGAAAACCATGTGGATAAAACCCTATAGGTTTGTGTTTAGAGACCACGATGTCAGAGTCCAGCTAGTACCTTGACAGCACCGATCAGGGCTTTTTAACAAGAGATTACTTCCACAGAGTTAATCAGCGCTATGCTTGGACAGGCTTCATTGAGTGGAGAATTTCTTGCCCCGTGCTCATGGGGAGCAACGTGGGCTCCGTGCGATCCATGAGTTAGACTTGTTCCATCGTGTACCAGTAAGGTGTTACGCAGGTTTATGTTTTGCAGGGGAGAGGAAATATCTTTGCATTACTCCAGCAGATACGCTTACGAAAGACAGATGTGGTTTTGAGCACGAGTGCTTCAGTCCCGCAGCAACCTCACCTCGCAGACGGGCTCGGGTAGTCACCCCCGCGGCCGTGCTGCCGCTTGTACGACCAGCTCTTGAGCGGCTGAATATCCCGAGCCCTAAGTGATTTTTCTTTGCGACTTTAATGTTTTCGGTGTTGAACAGTCAGCGTAATGTTGAATGATCAGCGCTCTGGGTGGCCGCAAAGTGCTGTTTCTCTTCTGTCAGAGCAGCGCAGCAACACGTCCTGTAAAGCGCCGCGTGGAAGGTGTGAGGCTCATTGGGAACGCGGCTCTGCCAGCTGTAATGCTGAGGGAAAGAGCCGGAGTGGTGGTTTTGGATTCAGGTTAGCAACTAGCTGTCAAGCCAGTAGAGCCGCTGCCTTTTTAGTGCTGGAAACTCCCCTGGCATGTCATCGAATTGCTGAAAAAGGTATCGGGGATGAGCAGATTTCCCAGGTGATGTGGGGGTGTAGCGAGGAAATTCTTGAAGAGAAGGAAGCTATTGGGGAGGGTGATTATGCAATAATTTTTTGTTTCTTTTTTAAAGAAGATGATAAAGCATGGGTTTCAAAGACATTACTCAGCATCTCTGGCCAGTGTGATGTTTTGAGCCAGGATAAAACTCTGTGCTGCCATAGTAGACGTAGTTTCAAGCAAAGGGATTCCTCTACCGCAAACAGCAAAAGCTGAGTACTGGTGCGTGTTGACTGGGAGGGCTGCTGAACTCTGCGGAGCGGCGTGAGATGGAGAGAGGAGAACAAATGGCTACGGGGGAAGAATAAACTGCAGTTGTTTACAGCTTGCATCTGAGTCAGCCACAAGCTGAAAGGTCAGCTTTCCTTGGAGGAAGATGATGCTTGTTGCTGGCATCCCATTTCAGGCCTGAGGACAAGTCAGACGGCCGACGAGATGTTTTTTTACTATTCTTATTTTTAACTGGGTGTAGGTGGGTAACAGGAGGCAGTTGGTGGCCCCGGTATTGCTGCCCTCATATGACACTTGACTTCCAACTGCACAGTTCAGGACAGCTGCAAGCAGACTCTGTGATTTAGAGTAAACCATCCAAGAAATTAAAGGATAAATCTGATGGCACACAATGTTCCCAAAGGGCGTAACTTAAGACACTTCTGAAGAGAGTAGCTCTCACTCTAAACTTTGGACAACAAGAGCTCTGTTGGAGCGTGGAGGGTTCATAAATGTCAGGAAAACGTCTGTATTTCCAGGACCTTGGAAACGCATTCCTGATAAAAACTTGGCTTTGTGCTGCTTGGTCTCTGTGTGGAAGCTCCTCTTGTATTTGACAGATTCCTAACGATAGTGTCATGCACGGTGGCTTTGCTGTTGTTTAAAATATGATAATTGGAACCATTGAAGATAGAGTGCACTGTCTCATTTCCAAATTCACTATCAGTGGGCTGGGACAAGCGTGGGGCTACCAGTCTTGCAGGGGAAGCTGTCCCAGTGTCTCATTTCCACTTTCTACAGAAGAAATGAGAAGTATTATTTAAATAACTGAAGAACTTGAAAGTATTTTGATAAAAAGAGTAAATAGCACTGTCTGTAATGGAGTTCACATTTTAAATTCCCTCTGGCCTTCTGTGAACACCTACCACCCGTGCTGGGGACGTGGTTTCATGTTTATGCAGGCTGATGTGACAGTTGGGTGCAGCTCAAAGGAGAGCATGGATTTACCTTTTTCCTTATGCTTGACTGCGGTGAGTCGCTGGGTCAGCCCAAGACATTCTCAGCCCCTTCTGCAGGTGCTCTTGGGCTTTGGTGCAGCTTGGTGCCCTGAGCAGCAGGGAGACGTGGGGGAGAAGTTTGTGGTTCCTATGTCGTGGGAGAGCAAAATGGGGTTGGGAAAAGTTTTCCAATCACTCTGAGTGCACAAGGGAAAATTACCTCCAAGTAACAGGAGTCCTTAAATGATCCATTCTTGCCCTTGGATATTGTTCCTAAAAGGTGTGGAGAAAAGATGAGCAGATGCTAAGCAACTGAGCAAGGAGGACTAAGGTGTGGGTGCAGTTGTTTACTATTTATTGTCTTTTCCTTGGCAGCTGCTGGTTCTTCAGGCTTTTTTACAGCCATGCGTGAGACTTGGTTTGCTAGTGCTTTTAATTATGAGATACTTCTGAGCTGAATTGCCTCATTTAGTTTACAGGGGGATTTCAGAAGTCTGTCCAGTCGTTTGTCAACTTTATTTATGTAAATGAAAATGTCCCTGCTCTGAAATACCACATGAAACACTCAGGCTTTCCTGGAAGTTTGCAACTCTCATTGATAAATTTTGCAGTCCTTTTCACCATGGAACTTTGAAGTAAGTAGAGCATATACTAGTCTTAATGCTTGTTCAAGCTGGGGACATACCAGATGCCTTGGCAAATGCTGAGTCCCTGGCTTGGGCAGGCGCAGCCCTGACAGCGCAGGGCTCAGGCAGGGTTGAGCTGCCGGCTTCTAGGCGTGCACCAGTGGTGGTGGCTGTTTATGGAGCATCTGTCCTCATCTTGGCTGCATTTCAAAAATGCTGTATTTTAAAGCAAACCTGGAGGCTTATCCTAGATCTCTGCATGTTCCAGGTCATTATGGGGAGGAAAGATAAGGTGGAGCATCCTGCTCAGATGTTGGTGTGAAAGTAGTCTTCCAAGGAGACCAACTCTGAGGCATCTGCCAGATTCCAGCTTTGTATATTTATTTTTCTGCAGATGTGTTTACACATGCGAATGCGTGTGGACAGATGTACGGTGTTGTGCATGAAGGGGCCACGGCCATGAGTATAAGAGAGAGCCTCCAGTCTGGATTCACACTGCAGCAAATTGATGAACAACGAGCTGCCACCAAAAGGTGCAGCTGTCCCTGGCGGTGTGCTTGGTGTCGAGGCAGTCTTTGCATCAAGCCCTGCCCAGGTCCCGTGGCAGGGAGATAGGGCAGCTCTTGGGGAAATCCTGCTCTTAGATTCACTTAGACACAACATGACACCTCTCCGTAACGCACATTTTCCCAGGTAACGTGAACCTCATCGACTCATGTTGCCACCAAAAGAGCTTCTTCCACCCTGGGCTGGCTCTTGTCACTATACCATCTCTTCCCCTTTGTTGGCATAAACTTCTAGGGATTCAACCCAACCTTGTTCTCTCCATTTGTCCCCAGTAATCTCTATTCTGGTTCACCCTGCAGTTGCGCCGGCAATGGGCCAGCACGGGGTTGGATGGGGCTGGAGTTGGGAGCGAGCAGCAGAGCCTCTTCCAGGGGCAGCGCTGGATTAAACCCCTCCCGCAACGGCAGCGGTAGGTTAAACAATGCGTTGAAACATCCGCGGGGGAAAAAACTGAAACTACTGAGATTCTGAGCTGTTGTGCCTGGTACTCAGCGCCGTTCCTGATGAGCTGTACGCAGGTTTTTTTTTTTTGTTCGTGTTTTGTTACTCCGGAAATTGTAAATATTTATAACCTACGACTTGGGAAAGCATGTTTGCCAGCACAATGTGCAACTTAAAACTTGATTAATCTGATTAGGATGGGTTTAATCCAAAGCACTGTTACTGGGGCTTTTTCTCCTCGAGTTTGTGTACATTAGCCTAAAATTCTGGGAAACCGGCCTCTGTGCACGGCGAGGGTGACAGGATGCTAGAAAAATACTGGCAAGTCACATCTGCTTGTGACCTGGTCCCCCGCCTGTCGATTTGGTGGAAGATCTCCCAATTACTTGTAAAGCTTATCTCCTTAAGTTGCTTTTCCTCTGCTCTTTAAATGTTTGGGTCTCTGCCAAACCCAGCTAGGGCAAGCACAGGACACATCCCGCTTTTCCCATCTCTATTACCAGTGAAGGATGTTGTGTGCATTGAGGCTACAGGAGCCGCTGCACAGACCCAAAGACCTCAGCCCTTTCTGGGGGACCCCTGCGCTGGGCGCCCACTTGTCCCTTCTCTGTCCTGCTGGGAACGTGCCTTCTCTTGTCCTTATTGATTTGCCTGCAAAACAAGAGTCGTTTCCTTTTTCGAGGCTGGGGGAGTGGGAGTGTAACTAGTGCTTTTGGAGGGGGGAGCAGCAGGGATGAGGTGGGTGGTTCCCCCCAATTCTGCCAAATCCAAGTGCTTGACTACTGGGCTGTGCTATGGCTTGGTGGACCTCGAGCCTTCCCACCGGTGCTTGTGTAGGGGAGGGTGGCTCAGCCATGGTCCGGGAGAGCAGCAGTGCCGCAAGGCTGCAGGGTGCTGGTCTCCCCAGGCAGGTATTGGTGGTTCCCCATCCAGCCCTTCCTCCACAACAGTTTTTCGAGTGTGAAATGTGGAGAAGTGATGGCACTGGCAGACAGGTGGGACTGCGGGGTGATGTGATCGGAGCCAAACAAACTGGGTTGTGTCCTGTGGACAGGGGCTGTTGTGCTATCGCCCCGTGTTTCTGGCTGGAGGGGGCTGGTGCTTCCTTGCAGCTTCGCTCTGGGTCATCAGGGCCTTGGAGCTTTTCTGTTTAGTTCTTTTTTCCCCCTTCTACAGTTGTATAAGGATCAGTCTGTCTTATTCATATTCTGATGAAAACAAACGGGAGAATTTCCATATGCTAAATACACTTTTGGCCACCTCTGGCTTATCTGAGGAAGCCTGTGCTTGGGCAAAGTTTTGCAGAGGCAAGCAACTGCTTTGTTGTATGAAATCTGCATTTAAAGAGTACATGTGCCATTTGGTCACCAGCTGACTTAGCTTGAAAACCAAAGGCCCTCTTTGACTTCATAAGCTTTCAACTCATGTGTGGCACCTACAGAGACTGATTTAGCAAAGAGAAGTTTTCCAGTAATAATAATTTCATTATAAGGATAAAAATAAGTGTATGAGTCACATAGTAGGATTAAACACATGGGGAGAATGTCGGCTTTTCGACTACATGGATTATTTGGAAGCTGATGGATGGTTTTTCATAACACGTTCATATTCTCTTGTGGGTTAAAGAAGTGGAAAGCTATTGCCCTGTTGATTAAAATACCAGGCATCTACTGTATTGAACTTGAAATTAATTCATTTTGTTTTAATTGCCCTTCCTTTAAAATGTCAGTGAGCAACTTACGCAAAACATATATATTCAGAAAAGATGGTGGGTCCTCGCTAGAGATCCAAAGTCAGAATGAGGTATGAGCAATTAAAAGAAAAAATGCAGATTATATCTGCAAGGGATGAATCTCCTGGGTTTGTATTTTGGGTTGCCATTCCTTGTTTAAATCCAACTTGCAATTCTCACAAAGTTTTGCAAAACAAATTATCCCTGGGACAGCATTATCATAACTGTGAATTCTCTTTTGCCAAATCCAGGCTGGAAGAGCCAGTGCCCTTCGAGCGGGCTGCGGTTACTCATAACGTGGTAGTTACGGAGAAGTAAAGCAACATCTGCCTGCCCCGTACAGTAGTTGTGTCCGGGGGAGGTGTGAGCGCTCGGGGCTCTGGTTTCTGTTTGCTGAACACTGATACCTGTTGTTCATGTGAACGAATTCCTACCTTCCAGTTGATATTTTTTAATGCTTGTTTCTTATGGTTTTTTGTCAACTGGGAGACATCAAAGCTGCTCTACCCAGGAAAAACAAGAGAGATAGGGAATAGCAATTGTTTCAAATTAGATCTTAATGGGGTGCAGATGTTGAGCTGTGCTTGCTAGAATTTCTTTGAAACTGCAGATGGTCTGGTAGTTCAGGGGTAAGAAAGGGGCTGGGAGGGTTTTTTTGGTTTCATTTTCCCTCCTGTGCTATTTGCATGACATGTTAGATTAGGGCTGAATGTAAATGAAGAGGTAATACCCTGCTCGGGTCTCTGGTCTTGCAAAAGCAGTGCACGTGTAGTTGTGTTACTGGAGCAGATTTTGTTAAGCAGCTTGGACTTATGTACAATACATCTCCATGCTTTCCCTTTGCATTTATTATTGCTTTGGGTTGGAGGTGAACGGAGGAGAGCAGAGGGGCTGTGAACTATGTAGAGGTATCCCAGCCGGCTAGAAATGCTTTGGACTTTTTCTGCTCAAAAATATATGATTGCATTTTAACAGAGCTAGCACAAATTGTCATATTTAAAATGCATATGGCTTTCTTTGCTCTGTTAAACTTGGTAGGATGTAAAATCTGCCTTCTCCCACTAGTTCATACATTTTACTGCTCTCTGGGGTGAATCTCAATAAATAACTGGGAACAAGATCAAAGGCCTATCTTTAAAAGACTGACTGTTCATAAATGCTCGTGTTCTCTAGAAGAGATGATTGTGCACATTGGAGGGCAGGGTTTGGTCTGAACGCAACGTGCGTGATACATGTAAGGGCTGCTTTAAAATACATAATGTTTTGGTGGCTTTTCTTCTTATCCCAAAGGTGCTGAACCTCAGAGCTTGGCTGAACTCAACGGGGGTTTGGGGCCCTTAGCACATTTGCAAACCATGCTATCTGCTCTTATCGGGATAAGTGGGAAGCCCTGAGAAGTGTTTTTAAGCTACTTCAACACCTTGGTGACTAGAGGGATGCAGTGGCTGGTGCCTGTATCCTGCCCCGCTGGGTGCTCCCGGCGGATTTGGCTCCTCTGGTCACACGGAGCCCCAAAGCTCCCATCGCCTGCAGTGACAGAGGGATTTCCCACAGAGAAAGGGGAACGGCAGCAGTGTTGGTGCCACAACACCTTGTGCAGCCCCCTATCTCTGCAGTGCATTTCTTTGGTGCTGTTTGCACACTCGGCGTTAGCCCTCCTGGTAATGAATGTGAAACGAAGCCCCTACGGTTCCTTTGATGTGGTCTTCTGCCTTTCTTCCTCCTCCATGTAGTGTTAAGCCTTTTAAATTGAGATAGATAAATACGCTATCTAAGGCCGTGAAAGCACTAACACAATTAAACCTTCTGTAATAAGGTTACACTTTGTTAGCTCAAAATCAGAGTTACGCTGAAATAACAGGGCAAGCGGGTTTCAGCATCTCAAAGCCTTTTTCCTGCTTAGTAGGGCTCGAGGAAGGCGTGACTCGGTCCGTCTGCTATCCAGTGCCGCCCCACGACGTGAGGAGGAATGTGCGATGGGGACGGTTCTGATAACAGGTCAAGGTTGTTGGACCTGGGCTGGCCATGGGTGCGATTGCGTGGACAGAATGGTTGGGGAAAACAAATGGGGTTTTGTACTGGTGTAGAGGTGGAGACATCAAAAGTGTCCCGTGTCGTGCCCCTCTAGGAAACAGAGTTATCAGAGTATGGATAGTATTGGCGAGTTTTATATGACAGGATAAAATGTTTATAAGACCTACAAAAAATGGTAAATTATGGGGGGGAGGTGTAATTTGGAAATGCATGTAACGAAAAGTATTGGCTCTTTTAATTAAGACTGAGCACGTCAAGCTATTTTAATGAAACATTAACTCAAAGTGAAGCTTTTATTTTGTGATGACATCCAGTTTACAACACTGTTATGACAGCAGTTTGCATCAAAGTGTCAATCTGTAGTTAAATGTTTCATTTCAAATGAGTATTCGGATGAGCAGATTTAGTCCACAAATTGGAAGAAGATCTTTAACCAGTTAAGGGGAGAAGTTCCGCAACAGCTTGCGGGCTTTGCTGAGTTTGGTTGGCTCCGAGAGGAGCTTTACGATTCAGTTGCACCATTTGTGTTGGTGCAGTGGTGACTTTAGGGAACTACTAGTCCAAGCAGTAATGTGTGTGCTTGATTTTTAATCTGTTTTTATCTGGCATTAGTCGTTCTTCACTAAATAAAGCTAGTGTGAGCTGCAGTCTTGCATAGCTCCTCTTTTGAGGAAAAATAATAGGGAATAATGTCTGATCTCTCAAAACATGGTGTCGTCTTCAAATAAAGGGCAACGTGTCCTTGGGATGTTGGGTAGGCGTGCACGTTGTGCAGAGGAAGAGGCGGGTGTAAGGATTCCTGACGCCCCAGTGGGTGCTCGGGGCTAGAGCTGTTGGTCCCTTTGAAGCCACCTGAGGCACTTGGGCACACGGTGCAGATGTGCGATGACTGCTTAGTTGAGGTTTGTCTGGATTTTGGAAGAAAAGAGGTTGAAATGCACTGTAGTTTGCAGTGGCCATCTGTTGATCAGCAAGTCAGTAGTTATTAAATGTTTTATATTTATCCTCTCTTTTTTCTTTGAGATAAGTCTTGTGAGATTTTATGTAGGTTTATGTGATTGCGTAGGAGCAACAGAGTTGTAATCTCAGCTCTGGGTAACAGATGCCTGACACCCCCCAGATTACAGATTAGATTTTTTAAAGCCAGAAAGAATTATTAGGGCTGTTAAGTCTGTGTTTGATACCCCCCACTGCAGGATTTCTTCCAGAAACCAGATTAAAACCTCTCATTTTAGAGAGGTATCTAATCTCCTCTGTAAGACTCCAAGCAGTGGCAAGTCATCCATCACGGACTGCGCTAGTCAAACAGCGATGGGCCAGCAGCAGAGATTTCAGATTTGGGTTTGGAGCAGCACCCAGACTTCACATTCTTGCTCAGAGCTTATCTGGCAAACTCAGACCGCTGGAGCCTGGTGGATTGAGCATGAGAGCTAACGTGAACAGGCTTCTTCCTTGCATGGCTGCACAGAAGCCGCTTTGCTATTTTTCACGTGTATTTGGGCACTGAGTAGAGCAATATACCTGGGCTTTTGGGAAAGATTGAGTGCAGGTGCTGGTGTTTTACACCAGGTGTCGAAGCTCTGCTTGATCCATCCCTTTCCCATGCGTGTCCTGTACGGACCCAAATAACTGCAAAAGTTTTTGGCCAGGAACAAAACGTGCCCGAAAGCATCAACGTGTCCATTCCTTTTTAATTTAATCTATTCCAGAGGCATGTGGGTTTGTTTTCTCACTTTCCTCATTAATTTGCTTGGTCTTCTATCCAAAAAAACATTTTCTTGAGGGGATGTGTTGGAGAAGCGGCTCGTACTGAACCGAGGGAGCGTACAAGCGTCCCAGTTCTCGTGTCAGCAGCTGCTTTTGAATTTCGTGAGAGAAAAGTGAGAACTGCAGTGACATAACAACCTGTCACCGCTGCTGAATGTCGCGGTGCCTACGGGAGAGGAGTGTGGCAAGGGAGGAAGATTTAAAATGAGAAAGCACAAAGTCGCTGAAGAACATGAAGTCAACTTTGTTGAAAGTTCGATCTACCCTTGGAGAAAGTAGAGCAGTTCAAAGGGGAAAGGCTGTATTACTTATTTATTGACAGATAAACTGCATCTGTGTTATCTGCTATTTTTTAAATATGAGATGTTTTATAGGGATTTGAAACATATCTGGTCATAAATGATAAATTTCAGTCTTAAGTGGGATATAAGTGGCTGTTAATTGAAGGCGGGGGGGGGGCGTGGGCCTTACATGGTCTTGAGCTATATTTGAAAGCTGGGGATATTGACAGACAGGTTATATAGTCAGTGCTGTGGTCGAAGTTGCAATGTCTACTGACAAGGCTGGGTAAGCTTAAAAAAAATCAGGTGGTGGTAAAATACAACCATTATGTAGACATTAACTGTTAATGAGGTGTTTTCTGACTGGTGAAAAGCTGGAGAAAGAGGTTTAGTGACACAGGAATCTTTCTTCTCTGCTCTTTGCACAAAGAACTTTTCTTTATAGGAATTTCTGTCTTTAGGAGCTGACTTCGGGTTGAGCGTTTCTTTTGTGTAAAGTTCTCTGAACCTTTTGTAAGTGACGACTAATGATTTTTTTCTTTTTGGTTTGCTTTTGTTTCAAATAAGCCTTTGCTGCAGTGGTCTTTAGAGGCTTTTCTTGGCCCTACTGGCTGACAGCAGCCCTGTGTCTCAGCGCCTTGTTTAGGTTTCCGCTTACTTCGTTCCAGGCATTGGCATGTTGGCGTGGAAAGTGGTCGAATTTTCAAAAACGCTAAAATCGTGACTATCTAGTATTGTGGTGAGAGAAAGAGATTAAAGACACGAGCGGCTTCTTCATGCCCTTGCCATCATGGGAAAGAGAGTGTTGCTCCAGAAAGGAGGGCCCGAGATGCAAGTCATGCTTTGGGATTCGGAGAGATCGGCTCTCGGATGGGAGCCTTGGTGGCGTGAGCCCGGGCAGCCTATTGTGAAACAGCATCACTCTCGTCGCGTCCCGTCGCTGGTGGGGCCGTGTCTGAGCCTCCTGGCGCAGATTGCATCGCCGGGCTGGGGACTGCCTCGGTTTTGCGTTTGCTTTTAACTGCAATGCAATTTGGAAGGATTGTGCTTGCTGCCCACAGACATTCCTGGAGCAGGAGTGCCAACCGGACCCACAGCATTGTTTTTTCTCCGTAACTGCTCAGCTTTAGTCTGAGAAGAATCCGTGTTCTGGACTTTGGCAGAAACCAGTTGTGTTTGATTCACTACTGATGATCTGACCTTGTATGTAGCCTAGGCTTGAAGTTACACAAAGAGGTAGGCTGCGGTGTTCTCAAAACACAGCAAGTAATGATTCTGTGCAGAAATTGTGCTTACAGGAGGGTTTCTTAGTGAGTCACTGTACAGCACTGGGATGGCATGAATTTGTCCGGATGCGTCAGTGACACAGGCGAGTGGCAGCAAACTCGGTAAAACTCAGACGAGCCCCACGTAAGGTAAAGATCTCTCGGTGTTATCAGCTCTGGTGGATTCGCAAACTCTTCCTTGTTGACCCTTGTTGTCCTAAAGGGCTAATCACAAAATCAACTACAGAGTAAAAACAAGCAGTTAAGTTGGGGAGGATTAGACAAGATGAATTCCCACCGAGTGTCAGAACTGGAAGAGCCTCTTGTCACGTCATCAGCATCAGCGAGGCAATGTTTCTTGGCTGGTCACTGCTTATTAAGCTGACTGCAACCTACAGAGTAGCTGGTTAGCAGCCTGGGGTTTGCGTGACACCCTCTGGGGTCACGCAATTTCTAGCAATTCAAATAATTAACACTTTATTACAAAACAAACCAACCAACCCCTAAACCTTGATGCTAGGAGTTGTAAGGTTTGGGTTTGTGGTTTGGTGTGTTTTTTTTTTTTTTTTTAGACTTACATGCTAGAAACTTAAGCAGGTTGGAGCTCTACCCTTGTTTGGCCCATTGAACATAACCCATTTGCCGCTTCTTCCTAAACTAAGGAATTCCAAGCTGCGGTGAGGGGAAGTTATAAGCTTGAAATGAAAGAAATGTCTTGTCAGGGCTAGGATAAAGTAGTGGCAAGAAGCTTATGG
The DNA here is from genome assembly GCA_009819775.1 of Phoenicopterus ruber ruber. Taxonomy (NCBI): domain Eukaryota; kingdom Metazoa; phylum Chordata; class Aves; order Phoenicopteriformes; family Phoenicopteridae; genus Phoenicopterus; species Phoenicopterus ruber. The sequence continues at coordinate 5,812,939 of CM020228.1, read as the reverse complement.
GGCTTAATGCACCCGTGTGTCGTCTGGAGTGAGCTGGGAGGCTGCAGTCATGGCAGGGGTCTGGCTCTGCAGCTGGAAGAAGCTCTGTGTCCCCACGGGTGGCACCGTCCGCGCGTGTAGCACCATACGGTTGTCCCGCAGGGCTTTTTGCCCTCCTCCTCCGTCGTGGTTCCTTTCCACATCGTGGCTGTCTTTCCTCCCTGTCGTGCCGGAGGAAGCCATCCCTCGTCTCCCCGGCGAAGGGCGCATCCCTGCGGTCACCGGCGCTTCCCCCCTCGGGCTCTGCCCTCCTTTGAAGGCTCGCCAGGCGTCAGGCAAGCGGGGCCTCCGCGCAGGGGGTTCGGGGCAGGTCGGGTGCCGCGGGGCAGAGAAACAGCATAAACTGTTCTTGTCCTGGTTTTAATCTCTGTGCCAGGGATGGCAGAATTGTTTTTCCTTTTGCCTTCAGGTCAGATTCCTGTCTCTTCCTAAACTAGGGTGAGTTTGGAGGTTGTATGGCATTTCCTGTCCTCGCCTGTGTTTTGGGTTCAAAGATGGAAAATTCTGTGTTATAATTTTGATGTGGCCTATGTAAAAAAAATTAAAAAAAAATGGTTTGATCTGTGCAGTGTACACGAATGCTCCGCTGCAAAGGAAGCTCTTTATAGCCCTTAGTGGGGACTGTCCGTCTCGATCTGGAGGAGGCTGGTGGTTTATGGCACGTATATGAAGTTGGGTGTTCAGGCTCTGGCTCCCAAAGGGAATCGTTAAGCTTAATCTTATTGCCCCAGTGGTTTCGCTCCATTGTTTGGAGGCAGCGCTGGATGAAGTGATGCACCGACAGTATCCTGCATTTTGTAGTGCTGCAGCGCTAAGGAAATGTGGTCTGTGTTTCCTGAAGAAAAGGCTTAAAGGAAAAGAAAAAAAATTCAATTTTCCAGCCAAATAAAAGGCAGGGAAATGATGAAATGGGTGGTATATTCCTAGTGCTTCCTATTTAACTGAGAAACTTGATCAGGACCTCCCTTTCTGCTCTCCTGTGACACTTTCCCACCTTACCCCTTTCCCCGGCACCCAGAGAGCGACAGTCAGGGCCATTCACCTCCCCTGCGTCACCGGCTCCGCTCAGCCCAGTGCCCTGAATCCCGCAGCCCGGGGAGCTGCAAAGCTCCTTCCACCGCGGTGGCATCCAGCCAGGTGCCCGTGATGGCACGGCCCCCCGAAACCAGCCCCTCGCCCAGCTCCTGGAGGTTTGCTGAAGGACCATCTACTCCAGCCTTGGAGATGACCAAGGGCTTTCTCTTCAGAGGAGCACGAATGGCATTGGAGCGACCCTCGAACTCTGCCTCCCGGGACCCTGCCCTGAGCAGCCGTTTCTTTTATGTTGTTTTATTAGTCGTTGACTTCTTGTACTTTTTTCCAGAAGAAAAAGGAGCATCAGGAAAAGCCCTGGAGAACTTAGCTTTGTCCCGATGACTGTTTTATATTACTGCTTTAAATTATAGGAAGAAAATACTGTGCTGTGTATCAAAACTTCTCACTACGCTTGTTCCAGTATTTTTTGCTTCTTGTTGTGTTGCTGTATATAAATTCCATCTTCTGGTGGTTTGTAGACTTTTAGTGCTAATAGGGTCATAACGTTCGTTTATTTGGTTTTTCAGATTCATTAGAAATTGCTGGCTCCCTGAAGGGCTTTTTCCCCTAAGTAGATAGGGCTGCAAGAGAAATTTGAACCATGTAGACACTGAGAACTCTGGTTGAGGCGCGTCCCCCCTCGCTGCCCAGCTCTCCTGGGCACCCACCGGCACAGGCGTGGGCTGGGGGTTCGTTCCTCCTGCGCCAGCTCGTGCTGGTCCTGCTGTTTCAGCTTGGTTTTGGCTGGGACACGCTGCACAAGGGTTGCAGAACGAAATCGGTATTTGTTATTTATGAAATAGGCACTTGTATGCTTTTAATTGTTTTTAGCTTGTCAAAGAAGGACCGTGATTTTTAACAATGACATTGATAATTGTAAAAAAAATCTTTAAAAAAACCCAAAAACCACAAACTTAAAATTATGGCCTTTCATCATAGTTCAAGCGTATCTTTGAAACAGTTTCAAGTTGTTCAGTCCCCCGTTGCATTCAGGTCCTCCTTTTCCCAGCTTTGTTGTTCGCCTGTGGGGACAGGAATCTTCTCTGATGGACAGTGGAATTTTTATGCAATACCCAGCTTCCAGAAATTCCTGTTTTGGGGGGAAAATGCCCGTTCTAGCATAAGATTTGGAAAACAATAGCGATTGCTAATGCTGATAAAACTAAAACACTGTCAGCGTTTGACTGGACCGCACAGCTGCTTGCTAGTGGTAACGCCTTTGAGCTGGTCCCCTGGTGCTGCTAACGCTGACCCGAGAAGATGTCGGTGGTGGGGGGGCATCGGATGGGACGAGCACATGGGATGACTTTCCCCGTGCCTTGTGCTTGTGGAAAAACATAGAAAAAACTTTATAGCGCGCTTCTACGGTGTGTAAAGAACTGGGGCCGAGCTAGCTGGGATGCCTTGTAGCACTGCGAGTAGTGGAGATAATAGGGATGTGGGTTTTCTTTTCTTAACCATAACATGCCTGTGCCTTTCCCTGTGCGCAGGAGTCCTGCTCGGTAAAACTGGCTCTTGTGTTTACAGGATTTTCATTTGTGGTGGTGCGTTAGCTGGCACAGAAGGCATTTGAGTGGCTCCTAATGATAGAAGGATTTGCACAGCCATCCCATACCCTTTTTGAAGGGGAGAGGGAGTGGTACGAGGGCTTTACGCAGCGCTACGCCTCCGTGGTTAGCGCCTGGCCCTCCTTTGGGGAGGTGAGCTGCTCGCGCTCTGCCAGCCCCCAGCTGATGCTGCCTCCGGGGGTTTTGCTGTTGCCCCGTTCAGTTTTGGGCAAGAACTGACAGACACCAGCTCAAAGACCCTCAGCGCTTTTTTTCTTTCTTTTTCCTGTATGAAGCTGAGCCTGAGCCACGCGGTGGGGGTTCCCAGGGAGCACGGAGAGGGAGGCACAGCTTTGGGAATCTCACCCCCCCCCCCCGTCCTGCTGCTTTCTCCCGCCGGCTGTCTCTGAAGCCAGGGCAGGAAACGAAGGGCTGAGGGGTCAGGGGTGCCTGGGGAGCGCTGAGGACCAGCCTGCCGAAACCGCGCGGTGCCTCTCCAGGCTCGTGCGCGAAAGCAGAAGACTTCGGATATGTTTAGAAGGGTTTCTGGTTTGGTTTTGCTCCTAGCGAAGCCGAAAAATAAAAGCCCTTCCAAAAGGGGAATATAACTTTGTGTTGAACTGGATGCTGTAGTTGGAGCGTGGTGGTGTTTGTATTTTGGGTAGGAGCAGTACGGATGCTGCAGGAAATACAATGAATTACTCATTAAAAGTCTGTAGGGGTTACCTTTGTAGCTGTGTCCTTGTTGCTGTCTGAATTAGTTTGCCCATCAGCTATCATCAAAAACAGCAAGATGCTGTCCGGAACTTGAGTCTCAAACTAGAAGTGTCCTCTTGTAGTTTCCTGGTGGTATTCAGTGTATGAGAGGATATTTTTAAACACTTTCCCAAAACTTTCCATATAAATTTTCCGGAGTTGAGCAACACAGCTTTAGAGCATCACTAGAGAGGGCTTCTGAGCAGCTTCTCAAAGGATTCCCAGTTCATCAGGGCGTGACTGAAGGAAATGGAAGAGGCTTTCCTCAGTCTGAGCCTCAGTTTAAACTAAGCCTTGTTTGGACACTGTGCTGTGCAGTGTGTGATGTCCTGTCCAAGTGAACGCCAGTTAAATGGGGTGGTGGGAAAAGGAAATGGGAAAGATGCGCGGTGCCTGTGGCCAGGACTGGGTGTGTGGTTGGGAACGGGGAATTGAAGAACAGGAATAGCTGTGTTTAGCAGCCCCCTGCTCCTGGCCAGCCCCATCTAACGGATCTGTCCATCTGCATCCTCCTCTGTCGCACGTAGTATTTGCAGCCATGTCCTGCGGGTGTTTGTCCTCTCCAGGCGTGCCCAACCCCTTTCGGGTTAGCAAAAGAGCCTTCCCGGGTTAAACGCGTGTGCCGTTGTAGATGACTGGCTGTTACTTGGCTATTTGGCATCTGTACGTGTTCAGTTTAAGGATGGACTGAGAAAAGTGCTGAGCTTGTGGCATGGCCAGAGATGACCTTGCTGATGTGCTGCAGCTGTTTTGCTCCCAAGAGGTAGCTGGGGCTGCTCAGCCATCCTCACCTTGCGGGGTAAAGTTTAAAAAAGTGCTCCAAGGAATGGTGTTCAGGGCTCTGGCTTTTTTAAGTAAAAGTAATGGCAAATAGTAATTGTTTGTTTATTTTGCGCCCCTGCTCCCAAGTCGTGGTGTGTGGAGGGTGCCACTTGCCCTGCGGGTGCTGACAGATTGAAGCCTGGAGTGTTTTACCTTGTGAGGATGTTTTTCCCTGAGTGATAATGAAGCTTTGTTACCGTATGCTTGATGCTCTTGTGAGAACTCTGGTGAACTACCAGAAAAAACATTTGGAAAGTAAGATTTCATTCCTTTTTTGCATTGTCTCCCCGTGAGTTTAAATAATAGGGAAGTAAATTCTTGGGCTTTTTAATTAGAATTTTGTTTAGTACTCCTTTATGAATAATGGATTGGATATCTGCTGTGCAGGTGTCTCTCTTGGCTTGACTGATTTAACTTAATTCCAATCCTTTTTTGCCTCAAACAAAGTTTGTTCCTTTCTCTTTCTTTCTATTATGATTTTTGTACTGTGTGCCCTTAAAAAAAAAAAAAAAAAAGCTGCATATATGTAGTGTGCTTTTTTGGGCATTGCTAATAAACAGACATTTGTAAACCATTAGTTTAAGAATTAATAAGAACAGTTTTGGCGATTCCGTCAAATTGGATGTTCCTTTATCTTAGAGGAAGACTTTCCAAGTCATAAGTGGACCAAGTCCCACTGGCTTTTTGGAAGAGTAAGATGCATTTCTGCCTTAATGGGATGCAACTTTTTGACCTCCTAAGTTTATGTAAGATACAACTACAGTTGTATGGGATTTTTATTATTTAATTATGAAGTTCTGAAGGGGCGGTTAAAAATTCCTGGTATTCCTCCAATATTCCTGAAGATAAGTTCTCCTGCGGCCTTGTACTGAATGCTTTTTAAAGTAGATTATGTGTGTGAACTGCTTGTATGGCCTTAAAAGGAGTAGGAAAGGTGTCCGCTTCCATCTGTATGGGGATATCTATAGTTCACGGAAAAAACCCAGATGGGCTGCTTATGGTGGCTTCATTTCTTCCTGTATTTTCTCAGCTCACCTCACAGTTCTTACTGCTTTTTGCCCCTGTTAGTTGGTGTTTGGGTTTGAACCCGCTCTGAGGTTTTCTTGGCTCTTCCTTTCCTCTTGCTGCAGTCGGAAATGTCCCGTTGCAGGAGCTGCAGGTTGCTCCCGTCGCGCGCCGAGAAGCTCGTGCCTTTGGGGCAGGAGGAGGTGGAGGTGCTGTGGCCATCCCTGCCAAAAGGCTGGTGCCTCCTTGGGGCCGCTGTCCTGGCGTGGCCTTGGCAATTGGTGCCGGGAGCCTGGTGTGGGACCTCTCCTTGTGCTGGTGCCTTTCTGCCCTTGATCGCTGGAAGAGCGTGCTCATGCCTGAAGTAGCAGAGCAGACTTAGCGTGGGTTTATAGTGGTTCTTCCCTTGAATCACGAGGCTTGCTGCACGCTGGGAGCTTGATCGATACTCTGTGCACTGCACATGCAGCCCGTGAGCCATGTTGGACATCAGCAACTTGCACCAGTTACCATCACGAGCTGCGTTTTCTTGGACATGAGAGGTGCCCTGGTCTCTTGCTGCTTAAATTTGATATTAGGGAGTCGCTTTCTTTGCCAGGCTGACTTACGTCCAGCTTTTGCATGTGTACTTGCCAAAGTTGTGACTGTGGAGCCTTTTAATGCTGACATCACTTTTTTTGGTCCTATAGGTCTCTTGAACACAGATTCACACTTTAGGTTATAATTGAGTGTCAACATTTTGCAAAAGTTTATTTCTGTTTGTGTTTAAAAAGAAATATATGCTCAGTTTTCAGACAGAGTTGTACAATCATCTCGCAGAGCAAACGCGTTCTGCATTACCTCAGTTAGTGTTGCAACTTTGTAGAAAAACAAATGATCTTCATCAAAAATAACACGGAGCTGGTGCCAGCTCTTCTATTGCTCAATTCTCACATTTTTCAAACAAGCACCTTCATGCTTGAGAGGAGCTGCACGTAGGCATCTGCAAAGCCATCTCGTCATTCCCATCCTCATTCCCGCTCATAAATCTCTCTGTAGCTATCAAGATTTAAAAAAAAAAATAAATAAAAAAAAATAAAAGAAAAAGTCTTGGCTGCTGGGACATTGATACTACATTGATCATGAGGGGGTTTTGTGTTCCCGTCTTGGTTTGGTTGGGCTGTTACCTTATGAATTGAAGACTTTTTGGGTAAGGGCTTACCTTTGCACTGTGTTTGTGCAGTACTTGCCATGGTTCTTGTGCATGGCTGGGGTGGGATAACACAGTAATGCCAAAAAATACAAGTGCTGCTAATTAAGGGTAAAATTTGCCTGGCAGGACTATAAGCTCCTTGGTTTCCAAAGAGAGGAATGAATTTTCCTTATGGATGGCACTTGCACGCTTACTTCCCAAAGCTGTTGAATTGCTTTTTTTCTCTGAAAATATTGTTTTGTACTGGAAAAGCAACCAAGGCAGATCTGTGCTTTTCTCCTCCCTCTTTGTGGCTGGGTTTGGAGGACGGCTAACACGGAGCCAGGTGTTCACCTGCAGAGAAAGCCATTGGCATGACTGTGTGATGGCCGTCCTTGGTGGTGCCAGGGCAGATCTGCAGACGTCCCCGTTGCTGAAGCTGCTCTCTCCTGAGGACGCTCATAGCTGAGGAGGGAGCGGTCGTTCCTGAAGGGTCAGAGAGGAAACGGTTTGTCTTCTCCAAGTCCAGTGATACTTCCTTATCATTAATTGATCTCCCAGTGCTGGACATTAGAATGATGGTTTAAGAATGAAACAAGCAGTCACGACTCTACTTTAGAAGATATTTTAAGTGTTTGTAATATAATCTGTGTGGTTCGTGGTCTCAGTAGTAGTTTGCCAGAGTAGCTAAGAGTCAACGGAGGGGTCAATTACACATGTATGGAGAGGAGGAGTTGGAGAAGAGGAGTTGGGAGAATAAACATAGCAGAAAAATATTGAATGTTGCAGTAAAAATAAGCAAAGTCCTTGTCATGGGCTCTTGGACTCTGGGCTGGGTTTGACAGGCAGCACAAGGTTTGCAGCTGTCATCCTCTAGCCTCTTGTCGCGACAGCTTCATAACCTGGGAGGTCTTTAAATACAAGCAGCAGATCAAAAGCAAAAGGAGGAATTCAAGCTCTGGGCTTGATGCTTGCTCATTAGGTTATGTTACTTGTTTTAATCTATCTTTTTTCCTTTTTTTTTTTTTTCTCTTTTTCTGGAAGCACACAAGGGAATGGTGTGCTGCTAGCACCGCGACTTTTTCTGTGGTTTGCAGATGTAAATGCAACGCTCAGTGCTAACAACTCTAACTAAAAGACTCTCACTTTGATTTATGGCTGGTACGCATGGCAATGAAATAGTATCCCCAGCGTGAGCACGCTGGTATGAGTGCCATGCGGGATGTGTCTGCCCAAGAAACAGGTGGTCACGTATTATTTGGGGGCTCCAAATCTCCTGCGTTGTATGTTTTGTATAGGGTGAAACTTAATGTTCAGCTGTTGGCCGCCTTTGATGGCCGTGCTTGTTTGCACGGGAAAAGTGCCTGGCGCTGCAAAAGCAGGATAACTCTGCTCCTGCAGCTGTATCGGCAAATTTCTTTTCTGTGGTCCAAACAAATTTTATTTTGGTGCAAGTTGTCAGTAGTAGCTAGAGGCATGGGTGACTACACTCTAATGGTTATCCTTAGGTTTGCACACAGTCCCCTTGTCTAAAAGGGGTTAATGAATTTGGTTACCAACGTGCAGTAGAAATCGTATTTGACTAGTACCATCAAACACCGAAACATTTCTATTCTGCAGCAAACTTCAAAGGGGTAGAGGCAGAAAGAACAAGACTAGAAAGAAGATAAAAATAAACATGCTGACTATCCAGGATGCTGTAAAGCCTTTATTGCTTTTGCTTGGGAAGACCTTCATAATTCTACCAGACCTGAACTCAAGGCAATAAAATGTTTAAAGGAATCTGTACCGTATATGTTCTCTCTATACTTGAATTTCATAAGCAGTGTAAACATGGAATTTTACCAGGCTCTAGTCCCGGAGGGAGTCTCTTACATACACAAATAAGAGCAAGGATATTAGTGCTTTTCCCATTTTTTTTTTTCCTCCTTGCATGTTGTTTACCATTTAGATTTCATGGACTCGTATATTTCCCTGATTATTATCCAAAGCGAAACCACAGTAATTAGGGATGTTTTGGTATAGACTAGCATCTCGGTATGTCCCATAAAAGAGAAAACGATGATGATATGACTTGGGGCCTTGGGGTCAAATAATGTTGTAAACCTCTGTCTGACAGTCCCTGCCTTGGAGCTGCGCTCTTCATGGCAGTACCAAAGTAGCACACTGGGATGCTGTTGTGGGGAAGCTCTCGGACTTGTGTCTCCGTGATGGATATCGCCAGGATGACAAGGTGCTGTTAGTTATCCGAAGGCTAGGGAGCCTAAGAAATTATTTTTTAAAAGGAGGAAAAAAAAAAAGTAGAAACACTTTTAGATCTATGTTTGTTTTCTTAGGACTCTGTTTTGAATTGAGAACATGATTCAACTATACGATTTAAAGTCTTCTGCAAATGTTCCTGTGTTAGGTTTTTGTGGCAGGAATATCGTTGCTCTGAAGTGCACTTTCATGTCCACATTGAGAGACGAGGTCTGTGGACTCATGCGGAAACCGAGCTGCTTTCGGTTCTTGTTATGATAAACTGTGGAAAGCGGAGGTTCGAGATCCCTGTTTGGCATAAACCACTGCAATCCTGTGGTGTAAAGTGGAGAAACTGTGTGGTATGGGTGAAAGATGAGTGTGCTTCTCTTGGAAATAAGAAGGGAAAAGAGACTAAGAATTCTTGGAGGATGTATTGGTTGGGCGTAATCCAGTTGTGGACTTTGAAGAAAGTGAGATGTGCGAGGAACTTGGTGTGTTGTAAAATTACTGCTCGCTATCTAATTATTTGCTCTGTTCTTCAGTTGGAATGTTCTGGGTTTTAACATATATAAATGCACGTTTTTTGATAGATGCAGCAGTGATCTGGCCAGGACCACATACAAATTCTTGTGATGTTTATGCATCCAGGAGGTAACTTTTGTGGAGACTTTTAACAGCACTCCCAAATGATGATGTCTCTTATTTGTGCTTTTTAAAAAGTATCTCTCTGAAATGCATGGTTCTGATCAATCTTTGTCCCTCCTTTGTCTCTTCCTAACCAGCCTCCCTCAAACTTCTAAAGATACAGCTGACATAGTAGCTTGAAAGGTGTGGTGGGATGTTTGATTAAGCGGTTTCTATAAAAGCAGGACAAGCCTGCGGGACACATCTGTTACGAGCTCTCCAGGGAGCTTTCCTTGAGGCCCAAGCTGAACGTGTGTTGTGAAGAACTTGGGTGTGGCTGGCTTGGGGTTTTGCTCCACTACACGGGGTTTTAGGGGTTGTTTTCTAATGACAAGATACGTGTGTGGTGTGTCCATGTTGTAATTTCTCGACAGCTGCTTGAGTACCGGGCGATAAAATGACAGCCGAAATGTGGTGCAGATAAATAGTCGTGCATGTGGGAGAGGAGTGAGTAATTATTGGCAAAGACGGGAGAAATTTAGGCCTCACCTACATCTTGAAACAGTATGTGTGTCTTCTCCCTTCTCCAAAAGGAGATAGAAGACCTCCAAAGTGTGCAGAGGGGGATGAAAAGGATGATGAAAGTTATGGGACAGCAATGAACGGTTAAATAGACAGTTCTTGCATGTTTTCAGGTATCTGCCCAAGAGCAAGGAGAGGCCCCTGGCTGTTTTGCTGGGCAGCGTTTGGGTTTTTAGCCAGGAAAGAGTGCAAACACAGTCCCCCGTGAGCACGGATCTGGCAGTTGTTTCCTGCCCCCAGGAAAATTGCAGGAGTTGGGAACGTGCACAGCGCAAGAGTGATCCACAGCCTGGGAAAAACATCCTCCCGATCCCCACCATTGGACACGGGTTAATAATACGGAGAAGAGTCATCCCACACGTGTTCATGTTTCAACTTCTTACTAATGTTGTCATGTTCATCAGCAGAACCGTGTAACGCTTTCTTCCCCCAGCGCGGCTGTACTCCCTCGTGCAGTGCAGTTGGAAGTCTTGTTCCCAGTGATTTGATCCCCCCCCTTCAGTCTGAATCCTGTTCAGACTCATGGCATGCAATCCTAACCCACCGTAGAGAAAATTGGATTTGTGGGTTTGGCAGACCAGTTGATGTGATGCCATGTGAGCACCAAAACCCAGGAAAATCCTTGCACAGTTGTGCAGCAAACTTTTGAGATTGTTGTTTTGGGTATTCACTGGGTCTTCTCTTTTCATTAAAAATAATCCAGTAGTGGTTTTCTGATTAGAATTAGGCTCACGCTATTTCTGAAACATGTCCATAGGCTGAGTTCTGTTGAAGCTATTTTTTGGGCGGTTGTGCAACCCAAACCAACCAAATGTTAAAGTTCTCCTGTTGATTTCCCTAGAGCTCCAGTTGGGTCTGAAGTTACACAGGAGCTTTTTTGGTAGGTTGATTTTTTTTGTTTTGGTTTGGTTTGTTGTTGTTGTGGAGTAAAAAGGCATCATCTCTCCAATTCAAGCAGCTGCAGGTGAGATTTCCTGGTCTTAATAAAGCATCATGTAGCTGGACAAATGGTTCTCTCATGTGACACAGGAACTGGTCTGTCTTGTCTGTTTGTGAATGTGCGTCTTGTCATATCAAAATAACGGAAGAACCTCCAAATGTTACAACCACTGGTGTAAGATACCTGGAGACACTTAAGAGTCTTTGGACTCCTGAAAACTCATATGAATATTGGAAGAAAAAAGACCTGTTTATAAGTTGCCGTATGTCAATGATAGGCTCAGAATAATTTACCATGCATGGTTTTACTAGCGGTGTTCGTTAGCAAGAAAATGCCTTTGGTCCTTTTATGTGCTACATTAAGCTTGCTAGTTAACGTTATGGAATTAAACAGGCCAGAGACGGGCAGACGCTCAGCTGAATTCATCTGCCTAAATGTGTGCACCGTTGAATGCCAAAATATACCCATTGTCTGGGTCTGAGTCCACCAGATAGACCCAGTTAAAAGTCGGTGATGGGAAGCCGGCTCTTCCAGGGACAGCGGACCTCTCCGGAGGCTGGCGTTGAGGAATCAAGTTGTAACTAATGCTTTTCTTTGACTGTAAAGGCATCTGGATGACCGGCTCTAATGGAAAACTCTACCTCGAAGGCAAGTTAAGGCAGGTGAGAGAAATCCCACTCTCAAATGCTTATCAAACATGCTGGAATAATTTTGCTTTGGTTTGAGGCTTTCTTTCATAATATAGTGCCAAGAATAGTGAACTATCTTCAATTTACTCAAGAATTTAGTTTTTATAACTTCTTTCAGATAGAAACATGCGAACACGTTTCATAATTTCCTTTACAATTGTGTGCATCCATCTATGCAAATATACAGGCTGTTTGAATTATTTAATGTTGAAGTGCTTTGAAAATGTAATGTGCTGTGTAAATGCAAAGTATCAACGATATAGTCCTACGATTAATAAGGCCTTTTATTAAATAAATGCCGGTCCTTGCCAAAATTCCAGAGAGACTTGTGGTAGAGCATGTGTACTTAACAGGTCAGAATGTGAAAGTAATAACACACATTCTCAAATAGAAAACACATGTATTTGTTTTTAAACTTGGATATATTATTTTAAATTCTTAATACCCTCACCCTTCTTTGATTAAAGGGCCATAGACTAAGTGGGGTTTTGTAAGAGATTTTCTAACAGATGTTCACCGCTGAGAACATTTCAAACTGAAGACAGAACAGATGAAAATCTGTAGAGGAAAATATAATATTGATCCTTAAACCTGGAAGGCTGTGGGAAATAACGAGCATAGCTTTCCTTCTTTTAGCAGTTGGTGCTGCGTACTGACTGGGAGGTTGCAGAACTCCACGTACGGCAGTAGCAAGGGGAGGCAATTAAATGACAAAAATGGGAAGACTGAAATCAGTCTTCTTTAATACTCCGATCGTACAGAGAAACTAGGCTGGTTGGGCTAATCCCGATGCATGCCACTTAAGTGAGCAGGTATAAAAAGTTATACTAAGGCTTAGGTCTCTGACCTATCTCAACTGCGTCGTCTTAAGCGGGAACGTTGCTCAGATTGATGGAGGTCTTGTTATCAAGCTCTCCTTTATTAGTATTAGGCTCAGTTCTTGTTTCTGTTCAATTTATCAGTTCTTACTGCAAACAGATTAGAAGCAATAGAAGCTTTATCTCAGCAAAAATTGAGCTGAAAGCCTCAAGATTTGATCCTGAATAATACTGTTTCCTTACGAAGACCACTGGAAAAAATGAACTAATGAATGAAATAAATTGCATGGACGCTTACAAGCTTGGGCTTTTGGAAGGAGATTACCTTTGCTATTGAACAGCATGTATTGCAGTGAGTTACTTTGTAGTAGTTTTGGGATAGGAAAGGGGAGGGTGGTGAGCTTCGGATCCAGGGCTTTAGCGTCCTAAAATTATTTGTCAAGTTTAAAAGCATGATGCAAAAGCACCAGGCAGACTCCCTGGTTGCTTGCGTCAAAGTAGGTGCTTTGACAATTGCCGAGGAATCTGAGATCCAAATCTATTGTAGCGCAACTATAGGTAACATCAGTAAACAAACAGAATAACATTTAAAAAAAAAATTTTAAAAAACCCAAACCACAAACCAAAACACCCCCCACCCCACCCCCCCCAAACCCAAAAAGAAACCCAACCAAACTAGAGGACGTGTGGGCATCAGGGCTCCATGCTCTCCTCCCTCTCTTTCTCAAAAAAAAAAAAGGGGGGGGCGGGGGGGGGGGGGGGGAAGAAGAAAAATCTCTCGGATGGAGTGAGAACTTGCTGTGTTTCACTGGTTTGGTACTGTGGGAGTCCAGCTTCAATCCGCATCTTGCCCCTTGTCCGGGAGGCGCAGCGACCACCGGGACGGGGCTGGCACCGCCTGGGCACCCAGCTGCGGCTCCCGAGGGACACTGCCGGCAGCACCCGCGTGCAAACGCAGGCCGGAGCGGCGTGTCCGTTTGGAAATCCACTGCAGTGACTGGTTAGGGGACACACGGCCACCCCCACTGATGTGATACGTCCTGCCTGTTTTGATGGATGCGAGAGAATACGTTTTCCCCATCTTGACCTCTCGGTTTCTGCCCGGCTGTGTGAGAGCGTGCGGGGAGCAGCTGGCAGCGTCATCGGGGTTTGGTTTTTTTTTTTTTGTTTTTTTTTTTTTTTTTGACTGTCATAGAGCACAAGGGCACCGATACTGATCTGTGGCGGCAGCTCTCACAAGCAAGTTCATTTTTCATATTAAACTGCTGAGTAGTTGCTAAAAATGGTTAGCACAGAATGTGGTCGTTCTCACTGGTATAATGTATCTGTTAATGAGTTTCTACCCGTTTAAGCGGCTTTTATTCTGGCTTTTGTTTATCTCTGAATTTAAATAGTGAACCAAGCAGGTTCAAATAGTTTGATGTCTACTGTCAACCTCCTATAATTTTCCAGTTGTCTTTAGACTTAAATTTGACTTTACAGCATATTGCAAATATAAAACGGGTTTCTGATTCTGCAAAACTTTTGGCATATCTTCTTTAAAAAAATTTCTGCTCTGCTTATTATCTTCATGCTGTGATGTGTCTATATCCAATGTGTCTCTGTTCTTTGTCCTTTTTTTTTTTTGCTATTAAATATTAATAGACAATATGTTTTGGGGGCAGCTTTTTTTCTGCGTTGAATTTAATTTTGTATTAGCGATGCTGGAGGTCTGTTGGTGTGTGTGTCAGGACCCAGCGCCTCTGCCCATTTTGATATGGGGAGACTCTGGCCCTGGTTTCTATATGAGAATCTGTTAAAAGCAGGAGAACCGTCTTTCGCTTCACGTACGAAGGAGGGAAGCACGTTTCACAGCAAACCACGTCTGGAAATAGAAGAATGTCATTTGGGGAGAAGGAAAATTATCAGGGTTGGGATAGCAAGGGCTTTCTGCTTGGGGGAGACAGTGGCCCCACTGCTGAAAAATGGTGACATCTATCAATCCATCAAAGGGCAGAGCAGTAAGGTAAACAACGGCCGTAAACAGGAACATCTGGCTCCCATAAATTAATTGGCCATTTACACAGTGAGGGCTGTTTGCATGTAAAAGAAGGCTTTCCTGCTAACGCTGTCATACGCTTTTGATTCTCCTGGTTCATCCGTGAATTAGGTCGGCTTGTTTTAGTCAGCTGGGTTTAATTTATTTTACTTTGTCACTCTTGAAATGAAGAGGAACTGGGCGGTCATGAATCATCTGACACTGGCACTTTGTCTTTTGATCCTCTGGGGTCTTGCTTATATTTGCTCTTATTATAAGAAACCCAAGAAAAGGGGATGATGAGCCTGTCTGCACGAACATGAGTTCAGACTCCTCTTCCCCTGAGAAATCTCTTTTTCTCCCGGCGCTGCCAGTGCTGTTGGTGTAATTGATGGTGCCATGGGCTGCAGAGGTTTCCTCCTTGCTAAAAACGTTCTGAGAAGTCCCGGCATGTGAGAGCGGTCCAGGTTCCCTGAACCGACGGTGGCGATGCCTCATGAGTTACTAACTGGGCGTGACAAGCTCCGAAGCCTGGGCTTTTCTCTGGAGCAATCAAGACGTTGTAGCTGACCAGACTTCTGAACCATGCGAGGGCAGATGGAGGGGTGCGGAAACGCTGCCGTTGGGATGGACAGGGCTTTGGACTGCGTCCAGTGGAAAGACTGAAGCAAACTCAATCCAGTGTACGGAATAGATTTATGTTCCTGGGCCCGAGGCCAGGACATGCTGAATGCATCCCAGAAGTGTTGTACTGCTTAGTTCACATGCCTTTTGCAGGGTTAAGAGAAGTTTGCCCTTCAGGGTTGCCCTCCTTGATTCATCCATTAAGTAGTGTTGCGGGGGGGGGAAGCTACTAGCATGTTGTTTTAGCTTGAATGAAGTAACCCCTGCTGCCATATGTGGCGCTGAGGATTGTCATCCAAACTTTTGAGTCTCTTAAATAATTGAGGCTTCCTCTCTTCTTCACCCTGAGGTGAACAACACATGGTCTTGCTTTTCCAGGAGTGTAGTTGAACTGTGTGAGGGTATTTTTTTGAGGGTGGTTTTTTTTGTTGTTGGTTGTTTCTTTTTCCTGGCATCTGTCAGCGATGCTGTGGGGTGGGCGGCTGGCAGGGGACAGCCTGTACCCTGTGATGCTCCTTTGCTTCCCCGTTGCACCCGTTCCTGGGCACCAACCGACCCACTGGGGAACAGGAGCGGAGCTTTGCTGGAAAACGACATGTTCAGCATTTCTGCAGTGATGGTTTTGTGAATGGTACCAAAATATTTTTTAAGTTCTCAAGGAGAAGATTATTGATTTTAATTGTTCCAGACATAATTGCTGGAGAGTATCATCTAGGAGGGGAACAAAAAATCAAAAAGACATTTTAAACTGTTTGTTTTCATGTTTATATTCCTGTTCATGTTTTAATGGTAATTATCCCTGGCTTCTGTCAGTATGCCCTTACACGCATCTCCCAAGCCACCACTATGCTGCACTGTTAGATGTCTTCCACCACCCGTTTCCCTCGCCCTGCTCCTCCGTGACTGCAGCCATACCACGGCAGATCAGCCTTGCAGGGGCTGGGACCTCCTGAGGGGTTCTCCTGCAGCAACAGGCTTTCTGTCAGCCCAGGGAGCTCAAAACACCTCCATGAATTGCAGCAATATAGGGGCAAAAGTTATTTCTCATGCATAAAGTACTAGATTAATTATGGCTTTGCAGGTTAAAGTGATGTCCCTATAAGCCAGGTGTCTCTGTCAGACTTATCTATGTATTCACGTTTGAGTTTCTTCTTGAATTTGCTGCTCAGCAGATGTATTTGAGGGCATAAAAGAATCAGTCCTGCTACATGAAGGGAATAACTAAATACACACTGGCGGGGAAGAAGCACTGCTGGCTTATGAGACAAGATGCTCGCTCTAGAACTGATGGGTCTGAGAACATGTGTTTTGCTGCCGCTCTTTTCTTTTGAGACTATGCAAAGATTTATTTTTTTGTTTCCCCTCTACTTGGCAATCTCTGCCCCAAGGTATTGGGATTTTACTCTGCCAAACAGCCCCTCAACCACATTGTGGCTTGGCTGGGTGGATGGACCCTCTGCAAACCCGCGGGTCTGTCTGGTAGATGCGGGTTTCAGGATCAGGACCATCTGGAGTGCAATGAAAAGAAATTTGCCATTGCATCCAACCAGGGAATCCAGCTTTTCTTGAAAAAGCGCTATGGAATTTTTTTTTTTTTGAGTCAGTCTGTAAGCCACTTGAGAGAATACGAAGTAAATATGTACAGTTGGATCAGGCAGGCTTTGTAGTAAAGAGGGAATTTATTAGAAAGTATTCAGAGAATAATAAACATCACTGAGAATTCATGGGTTCCTGCCCACGGATTTATGAGTTCGTGCTTTAGCTGGATAAATCTCCCTGCCTTAGTTTCCCCTTCAGGATGGAGTGTCATCTCCAGTCCTCTTTCCCTGCTCTTATCTTGAAACTGGAAAATGCTATAACCAAAAAGATATGTTAATCGTTCCTGTAAGCCTTCCATCATACATCGCTCTGTGGGCTTGTCTGACTCATGTTGAAAGCTTTGGTGATTGCTAAGTGGCTGTTGCTGTCAGGGTAGAGATTTAGGGAGATCCCTGCAGGGCCCAGGGTCTTGGTGGGTTGTTGTTCCCTACGCAGTAACTCCTTTGCCTTCTGTTTGGATGCGTTTCCCTGAGCTGTAAGTCTCTGTGGCTGCTTCTGAGCACCTCCAGTCCTGAGAACAGAGAAGGCGTATTTTCAAGGTGAGCGCATAAAAGTGAGTTTGAAAGCAGGTGCACCATTTGAATGATGAAAGAGAGATGAAAGCCTGCTCTGCAGCTTTGTGAGTTACCGTTGTTTTAAATGCTGGTACTGGCACCTTGCTCGTAAAAACTGCTGATTTTTATTATGACTGAGGTCTGCCCTGGGGAGGGGGAACGCAGCACCGACCTTGGCTACCTCCCAGGAGCACCTCGTCTCCACCGAGGGTGCCTTGCAAGAATGGAAACCCACCAACCCTTTTGTACCAAATACAAGCCTTTTCAAGATATGTTTTCTAAGAAGAAATGTTCCTTATGCTGTCAAATATGAGACCCAACGCAGCTGAAGAGGAGGTTGTAGTTTCCTGTGCAGTGACAACTTGAGGTATGGGGACCTGCTAATCTTGGGAAAGTAAGAGCTGTCTCGGAGCACTTCAGAAGGTGAGACTTGCAGGGAGATAAAAAAATGCACGATGGGAGCATTGTTGGTTTTGTTGTATGTGTGTGGTTTGGGGTTTTTTAACTGAAGATAAAGTCCTCTCCCCACTTGAGCAGAGAAGTTTATTGTTATCAGAGCCCACCAGACTTCCCACTGTGCCGATGTTTCCCCGGCCAGTGGTGGTGGGATGGCTTTTGGTAGAGGAAGGCAAATGATGTCAGTGGTGAGTTCTCTGCTCTTGTCACCTGGTTCAGGTAAAGTCTTCCATGGTGCAAAGTCTTCAGAGGTCCAGCCCTCTGCATCTCCCCTTCCTCCCTCTCCAGCCGCACGCTGCCGCGTTTCCGAGGTTGGTTGTTTTGCCAAAGCCTCTTGTTGCCAGACCACCGTGCTGGTAAAGGGAGCAGCGTGTGGCTGGGGGAGTGGTGTTGAAAGAGGCCTTCCTCTTGCTCCTTTCTCAAGGGGGTCTAGGTCTAATCTGCCTATCGCCTTTCCTGTGGATTATCGGGAACTTGTTTGCGTGCTCCCAAGCCCTGTCTCTTGGGCTTCATCTGCTTTCCTTAAAATGTAGCAGGCTTTCGGAAGCTGTGAGGCGTCGATGGCAAAGCGCAGGAGCTGTATGTGGGGTTTGATGGTAAAGATACAAGCGGCAGGGTGGGTTTTTTGTATTTGGGTTACTTCGGAAGCTCGGAGCAGTGAAGAGTTTTCATTTGTGCTTCCAAAAGTTATGTCCAGAAGGAACAATGTAGATCTTTGTGTGGCTACATATTAATTCCCTTAGCGTGTTTCTACTCATATTTCATCAATAAAAGAAACATATTCTCATAAATGTTTTTCTAGTGACATTCAATAATGCATTCTCTTATGAACAAGTTGAAATATATCCATAAATTTTAAGCAGACTCTTTGTTAGTCAGGGTTGGCTTGAATATTTGAATCCCTGTCCAGTGCTGTAAAACGTAACAAGCATTTTGGATAAGTAGTCTGGGGCTATTTTTTACTTCAGTGTGGATGTTTTTTCTAGGACCTCTAATTTAAATAATCAATTGATACTGCTTGCGTTTCCTAAGCAGAGAAATAGTTTTGATGGATGACATGCTTTGATCGGAAGAGATTAAAGTAGCAAATGCTTACTTTAATGATGTAGTGAGATACAGTTTGCAGATATTCCTTATAATTTAAGATTTGATAAAAGTCTTTCTAGGTTTATAGTGCATTCTTTTAGTCTCATTTCCCATTATCTTGTTGTGGTATAGGGACTATAACTTACTAAATGAGGAGCTGGAGTTTAATTTATTATGGGTAACTCTCTCTTAAAAATCTACTTTCATGTACAGATGGACTTGTAGCACTTTTAAGTGACCGGTGGACAGAATGATCTATTTATTTTTGTTACTACTTGATAGAAAAGAATTTTTCCCCAGGGATATAGTACTGCACAACTGACCCATTGCACTAAATAAATTCTCTGCTTTCCTTTGGAGTAAGCAAGCCAGTCTATTCCCAGAGCAATTACGGATGCGTGCCCCTTCCCCTTGCTGATTCATACCACATTGGTACAAAGTCTGTAAATAAACAGAGCTGAATTTTTACCTAACTGTTTTATATGGGAATGATGCGCGTTCTGGCTGAGGATGATTTGAACTATTGCAACCGTGCCTGAGAATTGCTTTGACACATTGGCCTCGTGGAAAAGGCTTGGAGATGGGGCTGGAGAGATGGTTGCAGCCTTGAGTGGTTATAAAGAAATAAAGCAGTAACGTTGGCACGATGGCTTTGAGCTTCAAGGAAAAGTGCAGTGCAGCACCCAGTGTTGAGCTATCATCAGCGGGCAGCTCAGGACACAAATATAATCCTGTCCCATCTCGACCCCGGTGCTGGCAGCCCGGGCTGCGGTGCTGAGCTGCCTACAGGACCATGGCAGCACGGGAATGGGCAAACACCGTGCGGCGTTTGCTCTGTAGCCGAGATGATTAAAGCAGCTCTAATGCTAATTCTCAGCCCTGTTCCAAATTTCCTTTCTAGATTTTACAAACTGCTGTTTGTGGGAGAGCCCAGTTTATCTTGATATCATCTGAGCGCTTGACATGAGCACAGATGTTGTCGACAGAAACTCCCAAAGAATTGGCACCAGATCTGCTGCTTTGCCTCCCTTTATTATGCCTCTATTCCCCTAACGAGCAGGCGCGCTCCGGGGCTGAGAGGAGCGGTCTGGCCTTCTGTCTTCAGCACACCTGACACATCTGCTGGCTTGTTTCTTTACGGATGGCTTTCCCCAAACATGACTTTGTTCTCATCGCTGGAGTCTTTCTTTGCTTTAATTCCCTCTGACTTCCCACCTTCTGATAAGCATTTAAAGCACAGAATTATGCAATAGAGACATGAACAACCTAAGCTCTGTTCCCAACGTGGTTTAATGAACAACAGAAAATGAGAAGGAAGTAACGCTACTGCCAAACCCTAATGTATGACATAAGTTCCAGAAAACATCACAAACTCATACATGTAGTCTGAGTCCTAGCAGTCAGGCTTGGGGTTTTATGGGAAATCCTACCTCTGCAGCAGCTTTCTTAACAAGTGATGTCAGACAGGGATCTAAAATAGCCAAGAAATTGTCCTCATTTTGCTTCAGATGGTGACAAACTTACTCTTAAAGTGAGAACCTGTTAAACTTGGATCTGAAGTTGGATAGAGTTACCTTTAATGCACGCATCCAGCCTGTTAAGCCTTGCCTCCGGTCATGGGGACTATATAGGAAAAACTCTGAACGGTAGATTATTTATTCCTTGGTTTTGATTGCAAAATAACCCCGTCGTCTTATGGCTTCAGGTCTGGCTTATACTGCATAGTAGTTACGCTTCATAACTACTTTATAATATACAAAATTGACTTGGTCTAAGTACTTTGCTTATAAAAGGAATACTTTAGCCTGCAAGTGCTGGTGTTCCTGAGACTCGGGGATATTAGTTAATCCAAAGCATGAAATGATTTCTGTCACTCAAAGTTTTAAACTTACGTACAGAAAGCAAACCTCTCCTAAACGTCTGTTCTGTGAAATGGGAGTGCTGCTCCTCGTTACCAAAAGGGATCCTCTGAAAATGTTGTTGTATGCAGGTGCCTCTGGTAGTTGCTTTTTGAAGGCAAGTGTCAGGGCAATCTTCCACAAAGCATTGCGGTTATGAAGTTGAAGATCACAAAAAAAAAGCAGTGTTGCGTTTTATTTGATGGGTCACTACTGTAGACAAATTTAAAGCCTTCAATGAAATGCAACCGCACGTTCCCCAGCAGCCTTAGTATTGTAGGGTGTCTTATTAGCTGCTGTTAATGTGGAGTTTTTGTTTTTGAAAAAGTAGGCTTTGATTCTGAAATAGATACCCCGCTCTCCTGTCCCATGTAGGCCAGTAGAAATCCCATCAGACTCGCACTAAGCTGCATCTAAGACTTCTTGACTTTCCCTGCTGAGTCCAGCTGTAGTGTCTGGTTTCACGAGCAGAAATGCAGGATAACGTGTGGGCTTTAAATGATAAACAGCTGTCAATCCAGGCTGTGTGCTTTTACTGGTTTTATCTATTTTTTTCTGTCTCAAAGCCTGGTATTGTGTTTGAGTGCTTCAGTTTTCGTTCTGTGCGAACACAAGTCCCGTGTCTTTGGAGTATGAGAAGGACGTGGAGTCATTTGTTGTGATTATTTTCAAAATAATTATTTACTGTTTTTATATTAAAACACGACAGCTTGAAAGAAACTTGTGCCTTGTCCAGGGATAGCTGGGTCTTCCTCAGTTACACGTACAGCCTCGAGCTTTTGTGCGATTACTGAAAGCAGCTAATAGGACATCTGAGGAATAAATTAACTCCA
Source organism: Phoenicopterus ruber ruber (assembly GCA_009819775.1). Classification (NCBI taxonomy): domain Eukaryota; kingdom Metazoa; phylum Chordata; class Aves; order Phoenicopteriformes; family Phoenicopteridae; genus Phoenicopterus; species Phoenicopterus ruber. Next base: position 5,791,564 of record CM020228.1, on the reverse strand, counting down.
TCCCTTATGTCTGTGTCCTTTCATTATTAGCAGCAGCATTTGATTAAGAACCACAGAGCCTGAGATACTAACCCAAACTGTAGGAAGGTATGCCTTGTCCTGAACAAATGGATATTTAAACAAATGAAGAACACTTCTAAGAGGCGTAGGCGCAGAAAGAAATGACTTGCTGAAGGCTACAGCATCGTAACCTTGAGCAAGTTGCTACTGAAGGGCAGCAGCGAGTAAACCCAGGCCTCCTGGGCCATGGTCAGGTCTTCTGGCCCATGGATCAGACTCTTCTGAACTTTCTTCTTTATCCCAAGTCACCTTGGCACTCCTGCTAGGAGTCACTGTAGGGATTTTCCATTTATTGCCCCTTTCCGATGGCTTCTTGGAACATGCTGCCGATGTAGTCTTGTCTCTGGCTCCGCGGGTGCTGCCCACCTCTCTCCCGAGGATGCCCTGCACAGCATCTCTGGCTGCAGCTGAGTCTTGGGGAGCTGGGGCTGTTGCCAGCACTAGAGTCTCGTAGCTGAAGGAGCTGCTTCTGTCGAGTGGTTGCTCTTCGTTTCGGACCTCTGATAGCTTCCTTTTCTTCCTTCTCTCTGGAGTTCTGATTTTACTGAGTTTCTCTTCATGTATGTTGTTTTAAGCTGATAACTGTGCCCTGTTGGGGCATTTTTAAACTGGGCAGGAACTGATTAATCTGAGCGCTGGAGTGATGCCATTGATAAAATATGTGCGCACGTTCCTGTGTTTTGATCAGTATAGAAAGACTCGTAGTTGTTTATTGTTGGTTTTTTCCAATAAAGATTTTATTTTAAGAGATGTCAAATACCTCTTGGAGCCAAGGAGACGTTTGTTCTGAGTCAACTGAAAAATAAGATCCTAAATACCAGTAGGAGATTTTTCTAATCAGATTTGTTGATCATATGTGAGTGTAGCATGCTAAAATGGAGCTCTTTGAAACACATGCCATTTCTTGGATTATGGTAATTACAGAGCAGAGCAAAACTTAAGCTAGTGGAAAAATAAATTTGTACTTGACAATTTACATACTGACATCCAGAAACAATAAGATGTACTTGATGTGCAAATAAACAGATTCTCCTCTCTGATGAATTTGAGTGGCTTAGCTCCAAGCACAATAGGTTTCCAAAGAGGACATTTTCAGGAAAAAAGCATAGGTTTACTACTTGTTTTCCTTTTCATCCATAGAGAACGTACAATTTGGGGAATTACAAGGGTCTTGCTAGAAACCGTGCCAACAAATGGACCTTGGTGGTGTTGTCTTTGGCAGCCAACCAGGGAGTAATTCTGAATTAGTTTTGAAGGTCCTGTTTCTGAGAAGTCCTAGAAGACCAAGGTCAGGGTTGAAATGACCCAGTAAGGCAGGATACAAAGACCATTTTGTATCTTAAACTATGCCTGTTTTAGCATGCTAATCTTACTCTGTGTGTCGAGCTCTGCTAACTGTGCCCAGGCACCTGCGTGAGCAAGATAGCACCTGCGTGGGCTGGTGGACAAGGACGCAGCAGAAGTCCTTGACACAACTACCTTTAAGGAAGAAAGTGATAGTGCACGTGGTATTGTTGGAAGATTGCTGGGGGACACTAAATGTTGATTTTTGTGACTTGAATGTCTTTGATAAAATATTCTGATTTAAAGAAGAAATGGTCTGGTTGAAGAATTAATCAACAGGAAGGGTTGGTTGGTGCAAATAGTATTTATTTCCTCTTTGGCCATGCAACTCATGGGCACAAAGCTGCACTGGGAATGCACTGCTCCTGACCCTCCAGCAAGGGGAGGGGAGCTGGGCCAGCAGCCTTGGCCGCTCAGCAGTGGCAGGGTACCCTGAGGGACAGGGATGGATGCCTGGAGGTTTAGCACCTCCTTTTTATCCGTCTGGTTGTTCAAGGTCTAATCCTGCAAACGCTAATGGGGAGTGAGGAGCAGGATGCTGTGGAAGGGAAGGAGCCCTGTAGTGAGCTTTTGGGGGTCACCAAGGAAGAGCTCCTGGTGGGAGATCACCCAAGCTTCGAGCTCCCCATCACTGGGGGTTGGTGGAGGTGATTTTCTTCTCCTTGCTTCCATGAAAGGGAAGGAAGGAATAATACAGTCTGAAGCTTTGAATTCATGGGTGAAGAATTGAGTTACCATCTTTGTCAGCCTAAAGTCAGTTGAAAAGGTTTTCGGTTCACTACCACCCCCATCCCCCCTGAGTAGATCTGCATGATACAGTATATTGCAAAGCTGGTGGGATATCACTGCAAAGTGTTTCTCTTGCATATACATATGTGTCTTTTTATATATATAATGGATGCAATTTATCTGTGTATGTGTGTGCAGATGAGTTGCATCTATATATATATTTAAAAAAAAAAATACACAGACGTTGTAACAAACACCTCTCCAGAAACTAAAAATGTGAATTTCCTGCCTTTTTGCCCCTTATTTAGTGCAAAACATCCGAGAAGGGTGGAATGTAGGGGCGTGCTGGCCACAGCCCCAGCTCCGCGTGCTCCGTCATGCGAGGAAACCCCGCTGTCCTCATGAACCTCGCTGCAGCTGGTGATGCTCTGTGCACATACTTGGTCTGCGGATCCGCTTGCGTGATTGCAGCCCATGTTTCATGTTTGGGATGACTGTAAATTCTGTAATATGACAAACATTTAAAAAAAACCCCTCTTCCATGGAATATTGTGCTGCTTAAACGCTGAAGTCATTTTGATTTACTACATAATAAAGTTATACGTGGCTTTGAAATACTATGTGCGTAGTTTACCAAGAGGTCCTTCCAAACTTTTTTTTAATCTTACCACAAAGTATCACGACTGCAGAATGGCTTGTATTTGGTCTGTGGTTTTGCAAATAGACTCTGAGACTGGAGTTTAAAAGACAACAACGACGAAAACCTCAGAACTCTGAAACATATCCTTAGCTCTATTTTAGGATCCAGAGCTACAAAGGAGCTGCAAGAAGCGGGAGCCAAGGTCTGCTCTTGGTTACCCTACTGAAGTAGGGAGTTATTTCAAGCTGTCGTCCGACCAATGCTTCTTGCAGCAGCAATGCCAGCATAAGTAGCGTCTGCTGCTCTGCGTGGTGAAACAGGCTGAGAACGGACTCGGTTACTGAAAATAATTCGTGGAAATGGCTCTTCTGAGTCTGGGCCAGGTCCTGATCGGGTACCAGTCGGTGCTGCCACCCGAGGAAACGTTTCTCGCATTGCACGCTCGGGTAATTGCTGCATGGTGTAACCAAGGCTGTATGCGGCCAGCTGCTCGTTTTCTAGACAAAAACCATCTGAAAACCTCAAACCTGCTGCTGTGAAAAAACAGCAAGGGGGATGCATTTGAAAGGTAGAGAGAGCCATAGGTGAGAAAGGGCTTGTTGGGGTGGACTCTTTGTCCAGCCCTGCTCACGTGCTGGGGTGGTGCCTAGCTGTGCCGGAGTGACTGAGGTTCTTGTGCTGGATTTACCCAGGAGAGATCAGCTGCGAAGCAGCACCTCGTGTTCAGCTTGCTTTTACCGAGATTTTCAACTGGGTTGACAAAGGCGCAGGGAAGCCCGCAGCAACCTGCCCTGGGCCATGTGGTGAATCAATGGCTTATTTTAGTTATAAAATGATCAAAAGACCTTCTAGGTTGTGCTCCTGGTAGCTGTTGCTGGAGCTGTATTAACTTTATTAAAATACACGGATGTCCTTCACCTTAATAAGCCATTAATCCCCATATTGTTTGGAAATGCAGAGAGATGAATCCCACTGAATTTCAATGTTGCTGGAATATTGCATTTATAATTACTAAATTTGATCTCCTTAAAGCACAATGTGTTCATGTTTCACGTAGAATGTGAAATATTACCTGGACTGTGAAACCCAAAGAGCCAAGAGATGAACTGTTCTTTACCTGCTGTATCTGAAGCCAGCTTGTCTCGGAAATACAACCTGAATGCGGAGCTGACTCTTGCACAGGCAATTTGGGAGCTGCTCACTTTTTTTAATTGCTAAAAGCTTATTGTTAGCACTGGGGTATCCTGTGCTAAGAGGCATTCCTTTTGTGGTTTTCCTTTTGGAAATGCTCCCTCGTTGCCTGAAAGCCCAGACGCGCTGCTGTCTAGTTGAGCCTCTCCAACTCGCGGAGCAGGAGGCTGTGTTGTGGTGCTGCTGGCTTTCTTGCTGCGGCTCTGGAAAAGGACCCAAAGACCCAAGACGTACAAATACCTTTGCTTTAGTGTGACATGGCAAGCAGAGGTGTCTGGTCTCCGTCAGTCTTATGGGGAAAAGGAGTTTTGCCAAGGAGAGCTGCGTCTCTGCCCCCCCCAGCTGGACTGGGGCCCTTGGCTCACCGAAGGGTGCCGTCAGGGATGGGAAGCACATCTCAAAAGCAAAGTCCAGAAATGGAGTGAGCAGTAGCAGGGGGGGGAAAAAAAAAGGCAAGCATTAGTGTGTTACGCTTTTCTGTAGCACCTGGCAGTTTGGAGTCTTGCGGGTGCAGCTACGTGCCCATCTCTGGTGCAGGCTGTGCGTGCTGCTGTGTGCCAAAGCCGGAGCTGAGCCGTGCTGTGAATCTCCCCTGACCTTACATAATTCAGATCAGCTACACATGGGTGTTTAGGTTGCTCTGCAGCTGGTTTATTGCATTCACATGCTGCTTTCATTATACCTTACAGCCTTATCCCTTTTTTTTTTTTTTGGTTTTAGGGGAGGGAATAAAAAGAGGAACAAATCCAAAACTAAAATTAGTCATTTGAGAGTCCCAGTTTGTTTTTCATTTGTTTGCAGTTAGGATGGGTTTGGGTTGGAGGAGGTTTGTTGAGGGGAGGGGACCGCAAAGATGAGTTGTGGGGCTGAGGCGTTGGTGTCTCTTCTCCCTCGGTGTCTGCACAGTCCTTTTGCAGTCACACCTATGGTCACGTTACACTGAGGTCTTGATGTTTTATTAGGGTTTTCCCCCTGGCTCTTCTCACTTGTGGCGTTTATGTGGTGGAGACAAGTTATGGCTGAGCCACCCTCATCAGCACTCACAAGCACCTCGATGCTCGGTGCTGGGGTGGTCGATCTTCTCCTCGTGGGGCTCCTGCTGCCCCATCGTTGCCTCGTGCTGGAGTGACTGGTGGGACAGGCTCCAAGTGAAAAAATTAGGACAGGTCAGATGTGATCTAGGTGTCATCCCCCATTGCCTTCCTGATGCTGGTGTGTTTTGGTGGGTATTTCTGATATTTAGTCAATGGCATGTCTATGCTGCCGTTGTGTTCGGTTAGTGCTCAGAAATCATGATGTGTTCTCCAGTGTCTCAGGTCTGGCTTGGAAATGGTGCTGGTCTCGGGTGAGACAGTGATGGTGTGGTGTGTGCCAGGGGAATTCCTGTGTGCTCCAGCTTGAGCCGCAGCCCTGGTCTTGACGGGGTCTCACTCCCAGGCACCCTTCCCTGCCACCACCGTGCCACCAACCCTCATCCTGACTCAAAACCAGCACCTTTTATACATCTGCACCAATTTGTCAACAAAAGTCTCAAGCAAGGAGCTTCGTTAGCTGGGGTTGCATGCTCTCATCAAATTGCAGCTTTTGGGATGCTCGGCATAAGGGGCTTTTTTTTTTTTTTCTCCTTGTCCCGAAGTTTTTCTCTGCAATTATAAGTCTGGCTTTTCCCCATTGCCTGGCTGCTCCTACGGCTTGCAACACCGCTGGGAGAGTTGGCCGTACTGATCGACAGCTCCTCCCTGGCAGCGGGCTCGAGGCCAGGCCCTCATTAACACGTACTTAGATCCCTGTTGAATAGTAAAAAAATATAGTTGTTTCCAACATGTGCTGGCCTCCTACCAATCACCTGGAGGTAAAACGCATGGTGCCTATTGCAGTTCCTTAATTCCTCGCCTTCCCCGCTGCTCCTCTCGCCGTCCCCGTGTAGGGACAGGCTCCATCCGGCGTCCCTGCGCGGTGCTGGGCTGCGCAGGGGAGGCGGCAGGGCAGCCTGCCCGCGCTGCCCGCGCTTCCTGCTGGGGATAGCTCGGCTTGAGAAGTTTCAGAAAGTTGGGTTGTGGTCCTGCCATGGCGTTAGCAAACCTGCTGGTGGGGTATAGCAAAGCCAAAACAAGATAAATCTCCTTGATCACCCTCTTTCTGCCTCTCTTCTGGCTTCTCCTGTGCAGGATTGTGCCCTCCCACAAAGCCGTTTCAGTGTTTTTAAGAGTAGCAAGAAACTGCTTTTCTACCTCTCCCCCTGGGAGCTTACGCCATGAGCTCATACATCTTCCTGATGGGATGTTTCTCCTGGCTGCCAACCTAAACTGTATCTCTTCCATTTTCCTTGGGGTCAGGTAGCAGCATGCATGAGATCGTGCCTGTCCTCTCCACATTTATGCTACCTCTGCTTGGCCAATTCACTACAAGGCCCTTTTCAGGTTTCCTTTAGCCGCCTTGTTGTCTTTCTTACCGCCCGTACGCAGGTAATATTGTGGTTGCAGGAGAACTGAAGAGTGACCCGTTGCCACCCTGGTCTCTGGCGGGAGCACAGCACAAATGAGAAAACTTTCCTCATTGTTTGCAGCTTCGTTACGCTGCAACCTATTGTCTAGTATATAGATCTCTTTATTCACGTTTTCCTTGTGGAATTACTGCTTCTCAGATTTCTTCCTTCCTTTGAAGACGTTGCTAGGAATGATGGCACTGACCTTACCCGGCAATAACCGTAGCGTAAGGCTACAATGCGTTAACTTGCATCCTGGTGATGATAAAAACACATCCTGGTGCACTTGTACAGTGCATCAATTCAAGCATCAGCTATGTTCGTGTTTTCTTTTAAACGTTGATAAATCCCCTAGCATAAAATCTAATTTGAGATTTATAAGGAGAGATTTGAAACAGGAAAAACATCTGAGTAGAAACTGAACAAAAATCCTATTAATGATGTGTTACTGAATTTGACGTCAGTCAAACGGTTGTAAAACATGTTACAGTAAAAGTACGCTGAGAACAAAATTGCTCACTACCTTTCGAGTCTGATTTAGTTCTTCAATGTGAACATAACTTTGTAATATTGGTTTTGTACATATTTTTAAAGATTTCTTTTTTAAATACGTGCTGTAGAGCATCTTATAAGATCCCTACCGATCACTTTTAACCCCTTCAATAACATTTCTAATAGAAATTTCAGGAGAACAGGCTGTTGGATTTGCTGTAAGTTGTTTCTGATGATGTTTTGTTGAGACGTAGAACATATGTCTAAGAGCTGCACGAGTGCCCTTTGGGTGGAAACAGGCTCTACTGTGAGTTTACAAAAATTGATCGTGCCTGGGCAGAGAGAGGAGGGAGAAAACGCACTACATATCCTCCTTCCTCCCACCCCCTTTTCCTCTTTGGCATCAAATAAAACGATGTCTCATATGGTAGAGTACGCGGTTCCTGATGAGCTTACTGTCTCCATACCACCCAGGATGGGTCTGGTTCTTATTGTGCATACTTGCACGCACAGTGTGGAAAACCAGACTCCTTTGCCGAAAAACAAAGGTTTCAGAGCACAGTTAATTGACAATTATACACCTTTTACTGTAGGGGAGAAGCCTGCAGGATGGATGTAATTTTCTTCAAGTGGAATTTGTGCAGCTTGGGAGGAAAAAGGAGATGGTGAACTTTTTCCTTCTGCAATGAACTGTCCAGCTTTGATCTCGGTTTTCGTGTGCTCTCCACATCTCTCCTGCCCTTGCTATTTCATGCACAGGAGTAACCTGTGGGTTTAGCTTTTGCTGCTCATGTCCTACTGTTAGTAATAAATATAAACACAAATGCTGGCAGAGCTGAGTTACCCAATAGAGAACGGGAGGGTGCTGTGGTAAGGGGATGACAACTGGAGGAGCTTGAGAGCACTTGGGTTTGGTTTCCACCTCAAGCACAGTGTGAACGAAGCTTGACAAATTGTTGTCACTTTGTCTTCTATCTATAAAGTGCAGAAATTATTTCACAGCCTCAGGATAATTCCTGAAATGCGTGGCGGTCGTTCATGGCTCTAGTCTGACTCCAGTACGTGGCCTCACCAAAAGCAGGGGAAGGACCTTTGGACGAAGTGTCTTTATAGAGAGAGAAATTACTTCATCCTCAGCCCGGCTGGTTCTAGGTGAGTGGCAAAGCCAAGGTAGAGAAGTCAGGCGTTTTACCTCTAGCAAGTTGGAAACTCTGTTATTTTGTTAGTGTTTCCTCCAGGCTCAGAAGCCCAGCAATAACAGCTCGAGGTTGGCTTGGGTTCAGCCTGAAAGCGCTGGCCAAGTTATGACAGCACGTCGCTTCCCCAAAGGCAAGGAGGATAGATGTGCGTGGAAAATGTCCCAGCTGTGGGCTCAGCATAATTCACCTGAAATCACCTAAAGTAAATTCTGTATTTAAAAAAAAAAAAGTAGTAAACTTCTCTTCTTTTCCACCCATTTCTGGATGACAGTTTTATGACTCAAGAGATGCAGAACAGATCTGTGATGGACTGGACAGCTTGTTTAGAGCTTTTATCTACCTTTGAATCCAAAATGTTGTAACATTGAAGAGTCAAAGCATGCTGTAAATGATTGGGATGAGGGAACCAGCAGAAATTGGAGCTTTTTTTTTTTGAAGAAACTTTAGAGCAGTTCAAGTAGGAATATGATCGTGTCTGTGCTAGGTATTGCAACAGTGTCGTATACTTTCAGTGAATATGGGGTCCAGAAATTCTACTCCAGGGAATGTTAAAATTGTCTTGGAGGTGCTGTATGTATGCAGTAAGCTGTATGTATCTATGGAATTCACTGTTGGACTTGGTTGTGAGAATGTGAATCACGTCGGGTGTTTGTGGTTTTTACAGGGATCTCTTACAGTGCGCTCTAGTGAGGGGTTTATTACTGGTTCTAGATATGGGCTTGGCACCATGCTGGCACCAAAGTGTTGGGAGAGTCTCACCATGAGTCTTGCGAGGTTTGTATAAAACACTAAGCCCACGTGGTGTGGTTTTTCCAGATAAATTTAAGATTGTTGTGGCATTCTTGCAAAAGATGGGAGCACCTCTCCATCCTGTTTTCGCATGGGGAGGCCCCCACACGACATGCCCTGATCTCCAAGGCTCAACACGAGCCCTTGCGAAGCGCATAATAACTGCTCTGTCTGCCCACGCCGCCGTGGAGAGCCAGCGCTGGCACCGCTCGCGTGCTCCGGGAAGCACAACTATGCAGAACAAAACAGCTTAACAGCCCACAAAAATCTTGTAGACGCCAATATACTTCATCAGCCAATGTTTTCATGAGGATTAGGTTAGGTCGTTTGATAAAATGCACTGGGTGCATACAAGAACCATTGTGTGTTATCGTCTGGTACGCCGGGGCAGGTTCGCGTTAGCGCTGATGTGCTAACATGCAATGAAAGGCAGCCGCAATGGCTCTTCAGATGTCCGAGGAGGCTGATGACAAGTGTGCTCACTCAGACCCCTTCAATAAAGTCACTCGTGGGCTGCGGTATTCCCTCTGTGGGCAGCGCGGTCGGATAGGGCCGCGGCTGGCAGACGGACCGGCCGCAGCCGATGGGAAACGATGAGGGCTCCAGCGTGGAGCTAAGAAGAAATTAGAGACATGGGCAGAAACAGTTAGATAAACAGAGATTACGCTTAAGATATTTTTCTTTCATTTTGATTTATGACAGCTGTGCAGCCAAATCTAAATAACTTAATCTTGCCTAATACAAACACGGAGTCATTTATCCCGCAAGAGAAGGCGGTGCTGGGGGAGGGATGGGACACGACAGTCATGGGCACTCCGGGCTGGGAATTTTCCTTGGTTTTCATGAACTTGCTCTTTTCATTGGGGTGTTTGCTCCACTGTTGGAGACAGTGTTGTAAAAAGTTGGCCGTTCGAATCACGGGAGCCATGTCCTAGATAGGTAGCGCTGTCTCGGAAAGGAGGGAGGAAAGGGCTTGATGTTGGAGGAAGGGGCTGCAGTTTGTTGTGTTGGGTGCACCTCAAGGGGGTTATTGGCTGTTCATATTGGCCTGGAGACACCTTTCACGTGGGTCTTAACGACAATTCCTGACCAGATACAGGGATTTTCAGGCATGTCCCAAAAGGAAAAATAGAATTTATTTTCCCCTCTTGCAGATGAAACCAAAAAAGTTTTGATTTGGGGTTTGGTCAGAGCAGAATCGGAGCTTCAGCAGTGTGTTTCTCTTTAATGTGAAATGCTGAGCTCCCTCCTCTGAGGCTGGGCAGAGTAAATCCAGACTGACATCTACAAGCAGGTCTCTCAGGGTTGTCTGTTCTCAGCCAGGTGTTTTCGGTGTAGCGGAAATGAGGAGCTGGAGTGTTGGGAAGCAGCTGTAGGAATTAGCTCTCCGAAGCAGTAAATCCACAGCCCTGCAGCTCACAAGTACCGCGGGGGGGGATTTTCACTCTGCTTTTGAGCCACTGTAGTTTTGCTAGGGAGGGAAATAAAGCTTAGCAGCTCCCCTCAGCTGTGGTTTGAACTCTAAAAAGAAAGAATAGTTTGTTTTTAAAACTGAGTTTTAATACTGCTCTTAATATACCCTTTCCAAAAGCTAAAATTTGCCTTCTTTGAAAATGACACTGGGGTATTGCATCTGCTGCACAAACACATTAATAAATTCCATAGTTCAGTCTCTGCCATAAAACCCTGGGCTCTTGTGTTTTCTTCTTTCCCGTGTTTCAAATATCTATGCGCTCCACCGTGGTGTGTCTAGTCCCACTTAAAAGCTATAATGATGTCTCTGGGAGAAATGTGGAATGGTTTTTGCTTTGTAATGAGGCTTAAACCCATACACTCAAATTATTTAGTGTTAAATACTGAAGGGGACGATAATACTTCTTAACAAAGAGCAACCAAATTTCATGTTAGAGGGGAAAAAGGAAGGTGTTACTGGTTAAAAAAAGAAACGGTTAATCTTTGATCTTAGCAAACAGTTCCTGATGGTGCAAGTCATCAGTACTACTAAAATACGCGCACGCATTCCCTAACCCCAAGTTATTAAAAGCGCGATGGCCGCTATGCGCAGGCAGCTGGGCGGCACAGCGTGTGAAATGAGACACGAGTTTTGAAAAGCATCTATAGGCTTGAAAAATCAGGCAGGTGAAACCGGACCTCCAGCAGTGGTGCGCAGAGGCCGTGGGGGTCTGGGCAACGCGGCTCATGCAACTTCTTGGCTCTGTGCTAAACACCAAAGAGCAACCTCTGAAAGGAAAATGCTCAAGGGATGCCCGTATTGATTTTTAAAGTATTAGTCACTATGAGAAAGGGAGCAACTTCCCGTCTGCACGGCAGAAGTTTATCGCAATCTGGAAGTACTGTGCTGACAGCAAATAAAATTATCTCTTCAGATTACTTTCTAGCTGACCCTTCTGATCACTTCAGTGCTCTTTCTAAAGCAAGCAGAGAATGTTACAAATCCCAAATTATTGTTCTTTTATAGGATTCTTCACTCTAATGTGCCGTTTCCTTGGGCTTGGAAAGTTTTTCCTCTTTAAACTCAGTAGTAGGAGGCAATAAGAGTTTCTGAGAAGAAAGGACTGCGTTGGATCCCCTGATAATAAGGGTTTGCTGCCAGTAACTTGCTGCTTCTGAACTCTCTTGACTCGGGACAGAAGTTCAGTTACGGTCTGGCTGGGGAGCCGGGCAGGTCGCTCCCTCACGTGTGCGCTCCGACGGCTTTTCGGGCCCCATCTCTCTCATTGACACGACCAACAAGGAATTTCCTGTGTTTCCTTTTAACAGTAATTAGCCAACCTCCCGTTCCTTTGGAAATGGATTTGGGGAGGTGCGTGGCAGCGCGGTGAGGCTGGGGGCAATGGCAGGCTCCTGCGGCTGGGGCACGGAGCTGGGAATTTGAAGAGCTGGCTTTGGGTCTCGCTGCGTGTCATGCACGTCAGTGTGGATTATAATACCTCTCTGCGAATGCGTTGCTGTCTGAGGGTGAAAATCGCATAAATGCTGCATTGTGAGGCTTCCAGTTCCACAAACCCATGTGAAAGTCCTGGCTTGTGTTACAAATGGTAATTAGCGCTTAAATTCACCACTCACCCGTAGTTGCAATGCCTACTATAATATTGCGAGTTTTCCCTGCTTTTGAGCAATATGTGCCATAAAGTCTAAAGCGGAATACACCAAAGTAGACATAATTCACAATCTGTTTTTAATCCTAACCTAGGGCAAGACAACCTCTGCTGGAAATGAGTCTTCAAGCGATTGTGACAGTTTGGCAAAAGAGGGGAGAGCGTGTTAAATCTCGCGTTACGCGACCTACCATCCTTATTGAATCATCTACTGCTTTGGTCACTTCTTGGAAGGGAGGCTTTTATTTTTCTTCTGCTAGGTGCTTAGTAGAGGTTCAAATACTACTAATATTATGGAAAAAAAAATTCCTGTGTGTCTCCTGGTACTTCGCAAGCAGCACCAGTTCACTCACGAGCCTACTCTTATTAGGGTTGGTACCTTGGATAACGATGAATGTTTTGGGTTACTTGGGTAGTAACTGGACGTTAGTGCAGTTACACGACCAAATTCCTTATTTGCTTTTATGTAGAAACGGTTGAAACTGTTAAACTTTGCTGGTCCCAAAGTAAAGAAACAAGCGCTAGTAACTGAGTTAAGTAAAACATCTTGTAAAGGCAGTTTGTCTTTATGGTGTCACTTGACCTTTACAAACGTATTTTCTTTTTGGACCAAAAGACTCTTCAAAGCTGACAGTTGAAAACCCAAAGGAAAACATAATGCTACTGTGATTTATTCTCATCAGGGTATTTGAATATTTAGTGTCTGACGTATACAGTCTATTTTCATTAAAGACAACTGGGTATCAACCACAATCAATGTGTAACGCTGGAAGGGTGGTAAAAGGCTGATGGATTAGTGCTTTCCTTCCCCTTTTGAAGCTTTAGATATTGGAATATTGCTGTAAAGGCACAGAAAATAGTCTCTTGTAAGACAGGGTTGGGAGTCAAAGTCTTTCTAGGGATGAAAGGTCAAAAGCTGGTGTTCAGAGGCAGGACATGACAGTAAGTGTCATACAGACATTTTTAAGAAGCCTCCGCAACTTCAAAGCCCAGACAACTGGGTGTTTGTGCCAGAGGGTCACTTCCTCTCTGAATTGCTAAGATGCACTAAGAAACCCTTTAGAGAAATCCATGGCTTTAGAAATTCATGGTACAGTGCCAAAAGTTTAATACTCGTAAGGTCATCTTTGTTGTTTGGGGGTTTTTTTCCTCCTTATAAAAATATTTTGGGAAGAGAAATACTGCTTTTCAGGATCTTATTTTCACTTGAGTTTTTTTGCAACCCCTGGTAGTACCTTGCAAGTCTTTATTCTTTCATGCAGAGATAATGTTAGGTTTGTTTATTTTATTGTCACATCGCATTGAAATATTTTATTCCCTATTTATTTCTTAGCTCATTGGTGTGTCTGCATAGGCATGTGTGGTTGGGAACAGCAGACTGGGAGGAGAGAAGGGCAGGCACAGTTGCCAGGGTAGTTGCTTCTCTATCAGCTTCTGCGATGGTCCTGGAGGCAGCTGGGAAAGGGGTCTGGGGAGACTCTCCCCTTGGATGAGCCAATATCACAGACCTCTGGCTTGGATCGAAGACTAGAAATCGGTATTTCGCCCTGCACCTTTCACCAGCTTTGCCTTGTGCTTTCTGGGCTGGGGACAGTCCAGCCGCTGTTGCTACAGAAGATATTCCCTGTTTTATCGTCATTTGAACAGCAGCAGCTATTTGAATTCCCAGCTTAGCAGTGAAGAAAACAGAACCCGTTCTTACTGAGAAAACCGTGGGTGTTAGGAGCAATAAAACCAAGCCTGTTGTTTAAGGGCTTGACTTAGCACAACTGTTATTTATGACTGTACAGCAAGCAGGATCGCTTGTTGAGGGTGCTTATTTTAGACTAACATTTTTGCAGGGATAAATTGCCTTTGTCCTTTCTGCCCCCGCCCAGATGCTTGCTGATACTGCGATTTCAATAGCTGGGATGCCATGGTACGGCTTGCGAGCATGAGCAGCACTACACAAGGGCATGAGCTTCTACTGCAGTGGTTTGGGCAGCTGTATGGAAAGCGCCCACGCTTCCCTTTCCCGTGGTACCTGTGCTTCAGACGTGTACAAAAGCACCTTGAAATAAACTGTCACCGGGGGGAAGAATGGGATGGAGGAATTGGGCTAATCTTGAAAGTTTCCTGGCTTTTCCAGCTGCTGGGCTTGTTTTCTGAGCAGTATGTAAATCTGTTGGAATTCCTTTCAGAAATCTCACTTTGCACTGCACTTGTGCAGCTTTCCAAGAACTGTCATGTTGGCAGACTCTCCTCTGAGAGTCATTCAGATTCAAGCTAGACCATGCCTCACAGCAGGATGGTTTTTCCTTCAAGACCTGTGCAAGCAAGTTTGGAATTAGTTTTTTAAAAAAAAAAAAAGTCCTACCTGTTCCTGGAAAGGGGAGGAATGTAAACCCCTTTGCCAGTAGCCTCCTTATTTGGTGTTTTGTGCTTCCCTGCAGCCCAATTTGGACCAGCAAATACTTTCTTTATGGGGCAAACAGATCCTGATGTGATTTTGGTTAAGCGTCTTGCAGCTCGGCAGGGGCAGCCACTGAAAACACATCAAAGAGCAGCAGTGAGTTAGTGGGAGAGGGAAAACTGTCATCTCCTTCCCCCGTTCCCGTGGGTTGATGGGACCTGCTGCATGGGGTCCATCAGCAGTGGTCCTTCTGACCACCAGAAGTAGGGTCACTTCTCTGGCCTTTTCCTTCAAAGGGCGGTGGGATTGCTGTAGCCCTGATTACCTCAACGTTTGCTTTCTGTCCTCTGCATGAGTCTATCCAGAGACTATTGCAGTCCTGCTCAGGTCTGTGTAAGATCAGAACATCAGTTCCCTGTGTGGCCTGAGGTTGGTTGCCATGCAGTCTGTGAGACAATCTGCTGCATGTTGCTTGCTTTAACCCAAAACGTAGTTGTATGTGGGTTTTTTTGAACTTCTTTCTCAATTTAAGAACGACTCTAGAGCATGCAGTGTTTCAGTAGCTGTATGAGAGAGAAATCAAGTTTTTGGCAAATAAGGCAAAACCTTTTGTGTGTGGTGTGGGTTCTGTTCTATCCTAAATGGGCCATTTTAAGTCATGTTGGTGTGACAGCAATCATTTCAAGATTGACGGTAAATCTTGCTCCTGCAGTGAGTATCAGAAGCAGCTAGCATTTTGCATACAGTGTAAACAAAAGGGTGATCACCAGCCATAATGAGATTTTTATGGGTTTGTAAGCTGACTCATGCCCCCTGGAACTTTTGCACAGCGAGCTAAAGACATGCCAAGGTTTAGAAAAGCGTGATTGCTCTTTGGCTTGTAAAAATATCAAGTTTGGATGTACAGCTGTTGTGTGTTCCCTAATAATAATAAAAATAATAAGACAAAAATGTTGTAACCTTTACTCATCCCTTCTTCCAGCAAACTTTCCATGGGATTGAGTAAGAGCTTCAGGATGTAGTTTGTGGACACTGGCTGTTAATGTTAGATTGCAAAGCCAGCAGCAAAAATAGCCAAACTCTGATGTTTCTTCAATTTTGGGGGATGCCAAAGATAGCAGGCTTCTGATGGGCAGCAAATCTCAGTCCAGGCTTTGAAGTGCTGAAAAATATCAACCATAACAGCAAGTCTTGGCCTTTTGGAAGACCTGAAACCATGTGGTACATTGGTTGAGGAGCAAGACATTGTGTAGGGCGCTCCTGAAGATCTTGAAACAGCTGTAGAGAAGTTCTCTCTGAAACTCAACAGGTGACTAACTCCTGAGCATGTCATGCAAGTCTGTCTTGCACCCAAAAGGCTTTTACAGCTTCTCACAACCATCTGTTGACGCAGAGCATACTGGAGTAGATGATTCTTCTTTTGATCTCTAAATCTGTTGACATTAACTTCTACTTTCGAAACCGTTCACAAAAAATATTTTCTCGAAGTGCGGCTGGCCACTGCAGCGGTCCCTGAGGCAATCGGCTGTCACCACAGCTCTTCTGGCTCATTTGAGATCAGAAGCTCAGTCTGGCACCTGAAGGTCTCTGGGTTGAATGTGCTGGGTAGGATTCAGGGACGGTAACGGTGTCCCTTCTCCCTGTGCAGCCTGTGGTCGTCTGCCATCTCTCTTCCTCCGTCACCACGGCTGTGCCTGGGTAAGGCGTGTGCTTGATCCTGGACTCTGACCAGATTGCATATGTAAGAGACAGGAAAGTTCTCTTCCAGGTTGACAAAATAATTGCATAATTTATCTGAAGAAAACCAGAAAATGTATAAATATGGAAGTACTGTCCCTCAAAATTACTGTTCCCTCTGGGTTTTTTTTAGCATATGGAGGAGGTTTCCTTCATGGTTTTGGGATACTGAGATGGTTTAAATGAAGGTACACGTGTCCTGAAAGGACCGAGCACATGGATATGTGGAAATAAGCAGACTAGTTTCTCCGTGCTGACCTCCCTGTGACAAGGTGCAGAGGCTGCAAAGCACGGAGTCACTTCTACAGCTCTGGTAAAACACATGAACTGGCCGAAGATGATGATGATGTACCGGGGTCTGTTTAGACTGAAATCATATAGCTGCATTGGGATAGATGCTGCTCACTTAAAAGAAGGGGGTTGCTTTGCCACTGTGTTAAAGCATAACGATGATACAGTAGCATAAGGCGCATAGCTTTTTTTGTGTAACCCTATTGATAGCGCTTGTAACTTTAAACTGGGCAAAGCACCTGTTAAGAGAGTGTGGGCAGGAAACGGTTATAGAATCATAGAATGGTTTGGGTTGGAAGGCACCTTAAAGATCATCTAGTTCCAACCCCCCTGCCATGGGCAGGGACACCTTCCACTAGACCGGGTTGCTCAAAGCCCTGTCCAGCCTGGCCTTGAACACTTCCAGGGATGGGGCAGTCACAGCTTCTCTGGGCGACCTGTTCCAGTACCTCACCACCCTCATGGGGAAGAATTTCATCCTAATATCTAATCTAAATCTCCCCTCTTTCAGTTTAAAGCCATTGCCCCTTGTCCTGTCACTACAGGCCTTATCGCTACATGTCCCTCTCCAGCTTTCTTGTAGGCCCCCTTTAGGTACTGGAAGGCTGCTAGAAGGTCTCCCCGGAGCCTTCTCTTCTCCAGACTGAACAAGTCCAACTTTCTCAGCCTGTCCTCATAGGAGAGGTGGTCCAGCCCTCTAATCATCTTTGTGGCCCTCCTCTGCCCTCGCTCCAGCAGGTCCATGTCCTTCTTGTGTTGGGGGCCTCAGAGCTGGATGCAGTACTCCAGGTGGGGTCTCACCAGAGTGGAGTAGAGGGGCAGAATCACCTCCCTTAACCTGCTGGTCATGCTGCTTTTGATGCAGCCCAGGATATGGTTGGCTTTCTGGGCTGCAAGCGCACATTGCCAGGTCATGTTGAGCTTCTCATCTACCAACACCCCCTAGTCCTTCTGAGGGCTGCTCTCAATCCATTCTCTGCCCAGCCTGTATTTGTGCTTGGGATTGCCCTGGCCGATGTGCAGGACGTTGCACTTGCCTTGTTGAACTTCATGAGGTTAGCACAGGCCCACCTCTCAAGTCTATCAAGGTCCCTCTGGATGGCATCCCTTCTATCCCGCGTATTGACTGCACCACACAGCTTGGTGTCATCAGCAAACTTGCTGAAAGCGCACTCAAATCCCACTGTCCACATCGCCAACAAAGATGTTAAACACCACTGTCCCAATACCAGCTCTTGAGGAACGCCACTCGTCACTGGTCTCCACTTGGACATCGAGCCATTGACCGCAACTCTTTGAGTGCGACCGTCCAGCCAATTCCTTATCCACCGAATGGTCTATCTGTCAAATCCATGTATTTCCAATTTAGACGCAAGGATGTTGTATGGGACAGTGTCAAATCCTTTGCACAAGTCCAGGTAGATGACATCAGTTGCTCGTCCCTTATCCACCAACGCTGTAACCCTTTTGTAGAAGGCCACCAAATTTGTCAGGCATGATTTGCCTTTAGTGAAGCCATATTGGTTGTCACCGATCACCTTCTTATTCTCCATGTGCCTTAGCATAGTTTCCAGGCGGATCTGCTCCATGATCTTGGCGGGCACAGTGATGGGACTGACTGGCCTGTAGTTCCCCGGGTCTTCCTTTTTTCCCTTTTTAAAAATGGGGGTTATGTTTGTCCTGGGTCATTTGGGAAAAAAATGGACAGAGAATTGGCTAGCATTTGTACACTTGTCAAATGTGTCATTCTGGAAACGCCCTAATCAAACCCAGGAGCTTTGAGCTGTACGGGGTCTGAATTCTCAGTCGCTTACTTGTCCTTCCTCGCCCCCTTGCCCGGTCGCTGCTGGGCAATGCTGAAGGTTGGTAGCCAGGTGACTGAGAGGGGCTAGTGGCTGTTTGCAAGTCTGCTTTTGACTTCAGGAGTGGCTCCTGTGCTACCTCTATGGGAATGGAGATGCTGCTTTTTTTTTTTTTTAGCATCTGTTGTACATTTGTCTATGGCAAGAATTACAATCCCCGAAGGAATTGTTGGCTGATGTATAGATGATGCCAGATGAGAAAAAGCACCGTTTGGCACATTCCAAATTAAGCAGCTCTCGGCGTATGACACTGTCATTTGGAGATGATTTACACAGCCGCTTTTGCCATCAGGATGTCATCTGCCCTCTCTGCGCTGTTGAGCTTTAAGGCTTGGATGCAGCCTGACTACTTAAACACACTGCCGTGATTGGAAACACACCGAGGAAAACAAATGCATGCGCTTGCCTTTTGTTGCAAACTGTTTTATTTCAATGGAAAGCAGAAGTAGTGGAGACATTTTTCCCCCCTCTGATGTTGATGTCAGGATTTCAAGCCTGACTGCCTGAATGACGAGAGCCGTGGTATTTCCATAGGACAGAGCCGTTGTCAGGTTTCAATGTGTTCCCATTAATGTGGAGGCACAAAACTTCAGTCTCCTTCTCATCTTGGCCAGATGTTTCCATGCATTAGCATCAGTATTGTGCATGTTCTTCCAGCTGCATTTTGTCCTTAGGAGATTATTTTGTTTTCCATCTTTTCCTCTCCATTTTGCACAACGTAAAAATAACCGTGGGCAAGTTGTGATGATTAGCACTTCTCTCCAGACAAGGTCCAGATCCTGTGCTGGTGTAGATCAGCATAGCTCTGTTGACTTCTACAAGATGACCGAGTCTCATCTCTTCACTGGTTTTTGCCCGTGTGCGTTGTTGTAGAGGGGGGTTGTCTCCATCCCCCATTGCGGGTGGCTGTGGCGATGGCTGGGCCAGCAGCTCCTCTTCTCTCTGGCCCTCAGCTGAGCTGCTCACAGAGCTGTTACCCAGTTTCAGTGAAAATGGGCTTTATCAGTTTAGTAGCAGCAAAATCCCTGATGTTAACGTTGTTGAAACAACACAAGAAGATCCAAAAGATCTTATCCCCTGTCTTCCCCCCCTGCCCCAACTTGGGGTAGAAGGAAGCCTGTATCTTGATGTAACCATCCCAATTGTAGGAGTTGACTTGTACCACTGAGATCTGCCTGCGGGCAGTTCTTTGCTTTCAGCTGTATATTTAGTGCGTTAAAACTTGTACGCGTCCAGAAGACAAATATTTCATTCTGTACGTAACTCTAATGGTCTTTCTGAGACCGTGAAGTTACTTAATCAGTAATCCTTGCCCACAAATGCTGTCTTTCCCCAAGAAAAGCTTCCAACTTGAGATAGATCCAGTTCTGCAAATTTTTCAATAAAGTCCCAGTTTTCCCAGCACATGTCTGCCCTTTCTGGCTTAATGAGGTATTTGCTGGAGTAAAGCCTGTGGCTCTGAGAAGATGATGGTGGTGACTTCTCCCCTGTGTGCGACAAGGAAACGCAGGCAAATGTAAGTCAAGCTTAAAACCAGAGTTTTCTTCCTCTCTTAGGTAGCGTACTGATTTTAAGCTGAATTTAGGACAGCTTAGACGATGGGTTTACTTCCTGGGTTTGGTCTGTGGAAGCTAAATTTTGATTTTTTTCAAATGAATAAAGCAAAAATGACTTTCTGTTCTGCTCTTGGCACTGTATCAACGTTTATGTAGCAACGTGAAAGTTTTCAACTGTGAAAGAAATAATCGCCTGCCCTAATCAACATTTTAGGGGGAAGGCTTATTAAAGCACTGATACATTATCTTAAACTTTTGAGTGCTGTTCCTTCCATTTACAAGAACTTGAACTTTCCATAGCTGCTTTGATAAACTTTTCAACGGGGTTCAAAAAAACTAACAAACGATCCCATTACACCATACGTTAAAAATCTATTCATCTTATACTAATGAGTTAGTGGACATGCATAAAATAAAAATATCTGTTCCTTTTACATTGTTTAAATTGCTACTGTCAGGTACTTCAGCTCCAAATGATGCGTGTTTAAAAAAAAAAACAAATACATTAATGTTTCGTGTTATTTTAAAATGTCTATGTTGTTTTTTTCAAATGATTTATATTGTGTTTGTGATCCAAGCCTGAAAGTATGCTAAGAGGCCTGGGGAGAAGAAAATTGCTTTAAAAGCAGAGTATTTCCCATACTATTACGCCTAACCAGTGAATTAATGAAATATGATAAAGAAATTGGAACAGATTGCTGTTTTTATCTTTAGCGAGTTTATTTAAAATACAATATTTTATAAAATGACAAATCAATTTAGTGAAGAGCCCTATAATATGGAACGCCTGAGTAATCCTTCTGTATTACACTTCATTTGCTTCCCCTTGTGGTTTGTTTTCAAGACGTGCAACTGTAATATCTTGGAAAAATCAGTCATGTACTATTGTAAGCAGCTCTTTATGGTGGCTAGTCTTCTGGTTTGGTATGCATCTCTGACGTTAAATTATAATGCAGAAAGAACACTGACCTTTAAGAAACTCTTCATGGGCGTGTGCACTAAATGGAAAGGGCTGGAGGTACAGAAAGCCCCGTTTGGCTTAATCTGTAGGAGAGAGAACAAGAAGCTCCTATGGAGGGATATCTCTATAGTGAGAAAAAAAATACACGTTGAGTAGTATCTCTGCCATGCAGCTTCTGCTTTACCCGTCTCATGCTGTGAAGACACGCCGTCGGCATCCTCCTCCCGGCGCAGTAGCTATGTGTTGATGTATTCTGGTTGCCTTCAGCGGTCTGATGCAAGTAGGTTTGCAGAGCGCTCGAATAGTCGACATCGGCTAACATTTAAATAAGATATCCAGCGAAAGCCGTCATTGATCAGACAGCCAGTTCCTGTGCTGAAACAGTAACACATGTGAAGTGTAATTACCAAGAGGAGTCGGGGGGTTTAGAGCTGCTGATGCGGCTCCGCTCTGGAGACTCTGGGCTATCAAGTTTGTCCCAACAGACTCCCTACAGGGAACTTCTCTGTGTCATGTAGAGATGCTCCGGGAAGGTGGATACAGCACAGGGATGATCCATCTCCTGAAAGGACTTCCCAGCAAGTCATCACATTTGTTTAATCCTAGTTTTAAATCGGTGAAGCTCTGTCTTAAAACCACTTTTTTTGTCTGTGCTCATCTGTCCAAAAACTATTCCAGATCTTGTTGGTCACAAAACTCCTAATTTTTAACATCAGTTTATTCACGGTCAGTTTATTATTCTTATGCCAACACTGTCCTATAGTTTAAACAGCTTTTTGAAAACAAAACTGGGTGTATCTCCCTTTTGTTGTGTTTGTAGGTGGCAATCGGTCCCATCTGTCTTTGTTTTTCTAGGCTAAGCATGGCGGGCTCCTCTGGTCCCTTGGCCAAGGCTGGACCTCCGGTGTCCTGCTCCTCTTTGGCTCCCACTGGTTAAGGCATAAAAGTAGGAATAAATGTTTCAGCTAAAAGCCACCTTCAGAAGGCAACACTGAGCCAGGCTTCTCTCTGGAGCTTAATTGTTTTAGTTTTATTATATTTAAAACACGCGTGAGAAGTGTGAGAAGGCTGTTGCGGATCCAACGGGCTCTCCTTTGAAACGAAGCGGGTGCGCGTTCGCCGTGTCCGGGCACCGGCGTGAAGATGCCATAGTGGTGGTGTATTTCCATGTCCCTAAGGCAGTGATTGTGCCGACATTAATGCATAGGGAACAAAAGTAAAATCGGGTGTGAGTTTATTACTTTAGCTCTTTGCATTTTCAGTGTTATCTTGCATTTGGAAAACTCAGTAATTTTGAGTTATTTTAGTACCTTCACACTTAGCAAGTCTTACTGATTTTTTTTAAAAGGAATAATTTTTTTGAAATTTGGTTGGTTTCTTGGGGAGGATGTGCAAAAATAATTTGAAGCAACCTGTAAACATGTTCTTTCCAGAAAGCATTTACAAACATTAGATTGATGATATTGTCATGTCCTTCTGGAGGCTCACCTGGGTCTGAAACGGGACTAGCAAAGGAAAGTCACGTACGGCCCATGCAGTGCTTTCACCGGGCTGATTTCTGTCCCAGCAGTGGAAACGCTGCTTAGGGATTAAGACTATTTTGTGAACTGTGTGGCTGAAAAACAGCCGATCTTAAAAGCACTGTCCTGAAAAACCAGCTGTGTAAATATTTCAGTACATTTTTCCCTCCTGATTTGTTATTCTTCCCCCACCCCCAGCCCCCTCTGCGATAGCAGATAATTCACTTTTCCTTCGGAATAGGATCTTTGCAGTTTGAAGTTTCCCGGCATGAAACTCCGGGGGGGACCTTCGCTCTCCTTTGCAGCAGCGTGTCAAGCCCTCGCCGTCCCATCGGTCAGAATTAAAACTAAATGATCCCTGGTATTTCCTTGCCAGATGACCAGATATCACACACAGCGACAAGGACACAGCGGGCGAGTCCAGCACCTGACTGCCCAGATCTCCGGCTGCATCATCCCCATTTTCGGTGTTGAACATGGGAATTTTACTGTAAATCTTGCAGATGGAGTTGTCTGACCTGGGGTTTTTAGTCTCTATTTTGTTATTAGCTGTATTGTTATCTATTTTTCAATCTGCTGGGATAATTTGCAGGAAATCAGTGTGACTTTCTCTAAAGCAAGATAAGCAGAAAGACTTTGCTTTCCTGTTTTCACAAGGGCTTTAGTTCTGCAGGTTGAAAAATCCAGTGGGTTTTTTTAAGCTTTTAATAAACTCTAGTCAGTAAATATTTATTCCACTTCAGTTACCATCTTAACGGGCACAGAGAGAAGTGTTCATCTGAAAGTGTGCTCCAGAAATGGAGCTGCTCTTCCAGAACTGACCAAGTTATCCAGGCAGACTTGGTTCACTGCTGCAGCCGTGGCCTGTGACTGATGCTCATTGCTCTGGAGACAAGTCTGGTCCCCAGCAGGGGGTTTACTGATGTCCTTCAAAAGGATGAAGTTTTGGGGGGGTTTAGTTGGTTTTGGTGGGTGTTGGGGTTTGGTTTTGTTTTTTAATACGGACCAGTCTGGACTGGCTGACCTTCTTATATTCACGTGTAATCTGAGGAGGAGGAGGAAGCGCTGCTCCACAGGGCACTGAGCTTTCCCGACTCCCGCTTTGCCGTGGGACCTCCACAGACCAGCGCAGGACCCATCCGGGCGCCGAACGGGGCTCCGGGCGCTCGGCGGGACCGGGCAGGAGGCAGCGCCTGCGGCTGCCGGCACCCTGCGCCTCCGCCCCTCCCGCAGCCCGAGCAGCGCCTGCTCCCGTCTGCTTGCCGAGTACCGGGAGAGCCGGGAGGGTGGCGGGGCTGTAACCGGTGGGGCTGTTCGGTGTGAACTGGCAATCGATCCTCGGCTGGCGAGCAGCCCTCCTCCCTTGCTGGCGCTGGGACCTCCGTTCTCGTCGTTGTTACAAACTCCAGCTCGGATTTTTGTCTTGATTGACACCTGATACATGCCAACGAGCTGCTTTGTGGCGTGTAGTTTTCTATTGCAATATTGTATTTGAGTTGCTGTCCAGGGATGCCCCCAGAGCTGTGTAAATGATGGACCATGCGGATTATGTGGTTTGCTCTCAACTTCGGTTACACTGGGAATTACGAAGCCTGCAAGAGCTGGACACCAAGAGCCTTATAACAGGCTGGTTTCATATAACTATATCCTAAATGGATAAATCCGTACCCAAACAGCCTCTTCATATGCAGTACCCTAAAGAATGCATAGTCTCTCCGATGCATCGGTTAGTTTTCTGAAATTAGACACAGAAATCTTTGTAGAAGACGGACAAAAGCATTGTATTCGTATCTCCCTGCAAGCACCACCTACTCGATTTAGATGTCAGATTTTAAAAGCAGAATCTTTGGTGGGAAACACCGATGCCAGGCTGGGCGAACGCCGGCTGTGTGCATCTGACTCGGGATATTGGTGAGCAAACCGGGCAGCTACGGCTCAGAAACCACCCGGGCGCAAGGAGAAAGTGAGAGTCTCATGTGAGTTGTAGATGCTCTTGTTCAATGTGTGCTTTTTTTAAACCTCAGTCCGTGGATGAATTTGAGAACGGGGATCTGTGGAGTCAGGAAAGCCTGGGAAGGTTATAGACAATAACGCGCTCCCTGTAGCACTGCTCTCCGTCCTAATGCACTTCGCAGGCTGCGAACGAGCAGTATGAAAGTCTTTGGTTTGCTACTGAAATGCAACTTGGGACTTTTTACGTCTGTGTTGACTTAGAATAGAAGATAAACGTATAAACGGTGTCCAGCTGAGGTTGCAGGGGACTCTTTAAATGGGCTGAAGGAAATTCCTCTGGCCAGAATTTAGAGCAGCTATTCCCGGCCACACCTGCGGGTTTTCCCATCTGCTGCTCGCGGGAGACGCACCATCCCATGTATCGCTTGCACGTTCATTATTCTACTCAAGATAGCCACTAAAAAACCTTTTTAAAAAGAATTAAAAAAAAAAAAAAAAAAAATCAAGTTACTGTGGGGGGGAAATGGGACCGAGCCCCGTGGCGTGGCATCGGCTTGCTGAAGGCTGGAGATGAGCAGAGCTGGATTGGGGCAAATTGTATCCAGCGGGATCACTCGGAGATGTGCTAGTGAAGGGTTTGGCGTCCCCGTATTTTAAATTCTACTTTTTCCTTCCCTTCCACTAGCTTTTCATATCCATCACGAAGACAGGAGGGAAATGAACCTGCGGGCTTTTGTCCAAAGGCAGGATTTGTGTGCCGTACACGCTGCTCCGGAGGAGACTCGGGATGTCTTTGCGCCCCTTATTGCAAAGGAGCCGGGTAACCTGGCCCGTGCCGAGCTCCTCGCGCCTGCGCGTTTGCAGGGTCTGAGTTACCACGCGTACGTCTGCCTGCGTGGTACAAACTGCTGCGGGTGGTGTGTCTGCCAGCCAAGCAAAAAGGTGTTATTTGGGATGAGGCTGATGTTCTTTCATCAGTCGTGGTCTGGGACACTACTGCTGCATCGCTACACTTGCATCTTTTTTTTTAAAATTTATTTTAGTGATCATTAGGTGTCTTAGGAGCTTTTCCTCAGTAGCTGGAACTGAAGAAGATGGTAGCCAAAAAATATTCACATATTTTTCAGGTTCTGCCTACAAGTAAGGACTGAATATGTTAACACTTGACAAAAACCAAAAACCCTTCTGGTTTAGAGAGAGATGTCAAGCCTGCATTTAAACTGGCACTCTGCGTGCTGTGTCCCCCATTGAGGGACAGTACTCCCTCTGATGTTTTTTTTTTTTTTAAGTAGTAATTTAATAGAGTAGAATTTAATTAAGTGGAAACTTTTTCAGAAAGGCACTGACTTGTCTAATCGCAAATGAAAAATAGGCTGTAACCACCGTCATTCCCTAAGCATAATTTGCAAAAAATACTTACATCGACTAAGTAAATGTGATCTGAATCAGAAAATTATTCTGAAAGACTGTTTTAGCTTAGCTTCAACCAAATTAATGTCAGTCTGGTTAGTGGCTTGATAATAAACATGCTTCTGCTTTCTGAAGCCACTACTGTATAATCTGATTACAGCTGATGTGGCTGGCAGCGAGCCAGCCCCGGCTCTCGCAGCGGCCTCCTTCCCCGCTGGAATGTTCCAATAAAAAAAAAAACACCACAAAATTCGCTTTGAAAGCGATCGGCCGAGGCTGGCGCGTTAGTCGCGCGGGATCGCGGCCCCACCGGCGGCTCCGCGCTCTCAAGGTGACTTCTCGGCTTTAATGTCTTGTTCTAGCTGCAAGGGGAGAAGCAGCTGGGGTGGCGGCGGCGCGGGGCACCTCTCCGGACGCGCGTCGCCCAAGGCTGGCTCGTGCCGAGCGTGCTCCGGTTGGAGGGTAGGCTTTCAGAGGTGGTGGCTCTCTTGGAGCCGGTGCTATGGAAAAATAGTGAACGCGAGGGTTCCTTGCAAGGTTTTATCAGATAAAGTGCTGCTTCCACCGCTTACGTTCACCTCCCGATCAGCCACCCTGGTGTGAGCGTCCAACACTCTTCAGAATTGGGAGGCTTTGCCCCCAAACCCTGCTGTTAATGGAACTTTTTTTCCCGGATCAAGTTGTATCGCCTGATAGAGCTTATTTGCAGTTTTGCTGATGGCCTTTGTGACGACACAATTTTCTAGTCGTGCGGTGAGGGCTGTTGTGTTGCCGTCTGCAGCAGAGGGTGGAGTTAACGCAGGGGAGAAACCTGCGGTGGTGAAGAGCTGCGATTTTGTGCAGGGTTACTGGAACGGGAATTTTTCTTGTGATACACGCTTATTGAAGTGGGGGGTTTTTTTTTTTTTCTTTTAAAAATTAAAAAAAACCTTGGAAAACTTTGGTTTTTTACTCTTTTTCTCTGCTTTATTGGGGGAGGTTCTGCAAAGTGGGTTGGATACCACGAGAGTGGTTTCCTGGGCAAGTCAAATACAAAGGATCATCTCTTCCAGATAAGAATTATTTCATTTCTTGGCAGCTGGGTTGCTGTTAGTGCCTAAACATCTTCAAAGACTATAAAAATGGAGACTTGTTACTGTTATTTCAATGACTTTGTCCAAGATGTTGCTCCCCGGATGCTATATATATACAGAGGGTCTGTTTCTTATATTTCCAAAGTTGCTGGCATGAAGGCTAATGTAGGAAATCAGAAACAACGTCTTCTGAAGTGGGAAAAAAACCTAGAAATACCTTCACCTGAAAGTAGCCAATGATGAGTAAAGGAGTTTAAAAGAAAAAAAATATTAGTGAACTCTTTCCATATTGCTAGTAAAATCAGCAAGCTATTTTGGTGCTTTTGTGACTGAGCTTTTCCTCCACTGATGACTTCTTCAACCCTCATGAGGTGCAGGATTGGCCAAGCTCAGGGGCAGTGAAATACTCCTGGGACATGTCCCGAGAGCGAGAGCGAGACTTCAGAAACGGCAGCTTGTGTGTTTTGGTGGGGTTTTTTTAAATAATACGGCCACAGATGCTCGCTGTTGGTCCAGGCTCTAAATTCTTTGAAGGCGGTTATCAAGGTCTTAACTGCAAAGCAAGCAGACCTTTGAAAGATAGTGGTGATGGTCAAGGCTGGCTCTGCAGAAGCGCTTGTTGGATTAGAGGTGGGATGTGTTTGGCCGTTTACCTTGAAGTCTGCTTAGATACCAGGGATGAATAAATGCTAGTTCCTGCTAGGAGGAGTCGATGCCTGTGGTGGGCGTTGCGGTGGGACACGTACGCTGGGGTGAGCAGCGTGGGGTGGTTTCATGCCGGGTGAGTTGGTGGCATGGGGAAGGTGCACGGTGGAACAACGTGGCTATCAAAACATGGTGCAGAGTTGGGGGGGCGGTGCCTCTCTGCACCCACAACCTCAGCCCCAGGAGCAGGAGGGGGTGAGCTGCTTGGGGTGGAAATGGGTGTCCCTCGGGTTTCTAAAGCTTTTAGACCAAAGCGGAGCCACCTTTGGGTGCCAAAAGAGCCTGTTGCTCTGCGTCATTCATCCTGCACGTTGTAAAAGTGGCACCTCCTTCAACCCGTACGCTCGTTCATATGTGTGTGTAGGGGGGTGACCTGTCTCGCTATTATAAAGTACAATGTCAGCTAATAGAAAACAGAACTGTGCTCCGTTTGCTTACAGTCATTACACTAAAATAGATTAAATCTTTATATTCCAGCTGAAAAGAATTAGACATAGATGATTGACGTGCAAAATAGGAGAAGATTGGGATGAAAAAGGAAAATTATGTTATCTTTTTAAAGAACTAACTCTGCAATTACATTTAATGTTGTTTAATGGATTGCTAAGAAAAGCACCTGAAACAATAATTTCACATAAACTGCAGATCATTAGTGGGTTTTCAATAATGGAGACAGAACAGGAACCTGAAAGAATTTCAGGAAAGAGAAATCAACTTGTAAATGGGATATAAAATAAGGTACCTCATTTCCTAACGAGATTCATCTCTAAATTTCCCAAATGTTTTAAGCGTTCTCTAAAGTGCTGCAGATACTGAAATCCGAGGAGTGTGCTGGTATTCTGGTAAGTTGAAACAAAATAAGGAGTCTTGCTGCAGCTTCAGAGAGGCATTTTAAGTTTATATTTGTGTAATATAGACTACAGTCTGCACCAAAGAGGTCTGGCTTGTGGAGATATTAACTAGTTCTTTGCCAAGATGAGGAAATCTGCCACAAAATTAGGGGAAAGTATCTGTTTTGCCATTCTCTTCTCTGCTTCTCATAAGACACGAGCAGTAAAAACTTATGCCCTAGGCTTTTCAGTTTGCAAAGCAATTTGTTCGGGTTTCCAGTACCCGACTGCTGAGCGGAGGAGATACATAAACCCTTGAAAAATATGGGCTTTTGTGTAGCTTGCATTTATTTTTGCAAGAGAACATCTAACATTTCAGTAAATTGTTTCAGTAGAAATGTTTGCATAGCTAAGAGGAAAATGGGACATTAGAAAGGTTTTCCCACTTCATTGTCTTGCTTTTTTTTTTACATGTTTCTGCAAAGGTTTTACAGATTTTAACTGGAACCTTTATTGGGATCATAAATCACTGAGTTTCATTGGGTTTCTTCCTTTTTTGTTTTTGTTTCTATAAATACATGTTGGTGCCAAAGCAGACAAACAGCTTCAAGGTTAATAAAGGCAGAGGAGATGCAGGTTCTTCCAGAGCCATGAATGTTTTTAGTTTATTTGTTGCTATTGAATTTGAACTTACTTTTCAATAAAACTGGAAAGGAAATGCTATTATTTTCCCACAAAATTGTGCCAGGAAATGAATTTGCTGTGATTGGGTTTCATTTTGGAAGCGATGGCTGGAGATCTTATTGAAAGTTCTCCATTATTACAGCCGTGGTCATCCTGCACGTGGCTCCAAATGGGGAATCTGGGTCCTTGAGGGTTCCTTGGAGCTTGGAGGTAGGACTCCGAGTCTAAAAAACGTGCTGTGGTCCTGCTCATCATCTGTGCCCCGGGGCGTCACATCAGCCTGCGCTTTCCTGCTCTGCCTAAGGGAGGTGCTGGGGCTCATTTATTGCTCATGGGATTTTGTGGCATGGGTGGCTATAGGAAAAGACAGGAACCGGCACATCTACATAGGCTATAACTCTTTTTTTCCTACGTGTGATGTGTAAAGCTATATGTGTGCAGGTGTGTGGGCACCACTTCTGTGTGCAAGTGTCTGCATCAGATCTGCACTACATGAGATCTGCAGAACCACGAGGATTTTAGTATGTGGTGGGACTCTGCTCGTTATCTAGGCAGCGTTGTGCCCCTGAAGTAAGTACTGTGTGCCTCATGGGTTGAAAACCCTGTTTGAAACAGTGATTTGGAAGTCTTAGTCCTGCAGACTAAACTGTTATAGCTACAAACTCTGACTGGAATCAAGTATGTAACTTCTTGCAACAAAATATGTGCATCTGTGTGGTGTGTTTGTATATGTAACTTTTTTCTCTCTCTTTTTTTTTTTTTTTTTTTTAAATAAAAGCACGATCTGTTTTTTCTGGTTTTCTTTCATTTCCTTCCCAGCACGCCAGGTCTCTGCAGCGCTCCTGCCTGCACCTCAGCTGTGCTGGATCAATACAAGAGATGGTGGAGGAGGTATCAGACCTTTTCCTATGAAACCAGCACTGAAGGACACACTTGTAGTGCAACTGGAGACACGGGCTCCTGTTGCTTTTCTAAAATACATGTGGCAACTGCAAAGCTGGAGGATTTCCACATCAAAGCTGGGGGGGGGGGGGGGGGGGGGGGGTGTCCTTGTTGAGGAGGCACCAGCAATGCCCCAGCCTGCTCCCAAACCACCTCCTCCTCTGTTGGGGCATCTCCATGCACTTGCAAAAAGTGGAATTTCTGAATCAAGGGTGGGAAGTGATGAAAACAGCTTCATCAGCTTCTGGTCCTGGCCCGTAGCCTCTCTTTTCTCTGGTCTGCTCACTTTCTCCTTGCTCCTTAATGTAATGAAGTCACAGGCGGCATTTCTCTGCTGACTGGCCGTGTGTATGGGGAGGGATTTCTAAGCATAGGTATGGTGCAAAACCAAAGTGCTTGGCCCTGGCCGCCCTCCTGCTCCACCCCGGGGTGATTCAGCTCTTATTTTGCAAATACTTGGCTGTAATGATTTGAGAAATCACAGCAATTGAGTTAATGTTATCTACCCCGGTTTCACTGGCCTCTGACGCGGGGAAGAGGAGACCTCCCTGCTGCAGTTAATCCCTAGGGTGAGACCACCCTTTCTCTTTTGTTTAAAACCTTCGAGTTGGTAGACGAATGCGGTGGCATCTGCAGCTCCTCGCTTCCTGGGCAGGCTCCTCAGGGAGGCACAGCAGACGTTGGGACCTGCCGCAGTAACTGCGTCAGAAGTCATGGCCAAGGGAGGCTGCTGGAAAAGCTCTTCCCCGTAACAGGAGTCCCAGGGCACTGGCGGTTTCCTGCATAAATAATCCACTCTTGCTTGGTCCTAATGAGAATTTGGGTTTGCATGTCTGTAGAACAGAGGAGGAAGGGCTGCTCCCCGCTCTGTGCACAGGTCGCATGTGAAATGAGGAGCTGTAAGGCTTTTGGGGCAAAGAGTGTGTCTTCATTCTCGGTTCCTACAGCACCAGGTGTCCCAATGCTCAGAGCTGTAGCTGTTGCTCTTAAGATGCACCTACGAAAAAAAAAAAAGCCATCCCTGTGCACCTGGCGCTGAGAGATTTTGCAATTTTATGCTTCTTTCTGACGTTGAAGGTGGCCGTGGACATCCCTGTCCGCTGATGCCACACATAAATTGCACATCAGTGCACAGGGGTATTCAGCAGTGCTGGTGGTATTGACTGGAGGTTTTCCACCAGTATGATTTTCCTTTTTTTAAGCCAGCTGTTGCTGGGGGGGCTTTGCGTGCGTGTCTGCATGTTTTGGAATTGCAGAGGATTTGGAGTTCTGTTTTTTAGCAGACTCATAAAATTCTACCAGGGTCTTTAACGCGGTGTGTACTTCTAGCACTGCTGCTCTGCAGCTGTATCGTTATTGAAATGTTTTATTATTTCAATAACATTTTGAAAGGGATGTTTCCCTCCCAGCTCGAGGGAAGAAAATTGAATCCCCTTTCTGTTGTCTTATGGCCATGGGACTAAAACTGATGTGCTCGGACCTCATCTGAAAAGGGTTCATTGCCGGTGCCCGTGCCTAGTGGTATGGAAGAGGACAGGACACGTCTCTCTCAGCAGATAACTTTTGCAAAGACCAGTTTTATGAGTATATTTTGCTCAATGTGAGATGTTACTTGTGAATAGAAAGGCTTTCTTCCAAGAAATCTTAAGAGATTTCTGCTGCCTGGTTCTGTGCTAGTACACGCTCTAGCAAGGAGCAGCAGATAACGTATTTATACTACAAAATTCTGTTTCAGAATAGTTTTTCCCAGAGACTCACTAGCTTATGAAATTATAAATTAGAGATGAATTCATACCATCTCATGAAAAAAGCACTGAGCTTCTCTGATCCGTATTGATGACGGGCGTATGCACAAAATCCTCTCTTTTATTCTCGTTGTCAGCCCCTGGTGCTGCCAGCCTTGGCATGCCCATCCCGCACGATGCGTACCTGGCACCGCGTCCCGGCCAGGGCTTCCCAGCCTCCCTGCTCCCAGCCTGGGAAGCCTTCGAGCACTCAGATGGTGTCACTCGGGATTTTCTGAGTCATCACAACTTCGGTTGGGCTCTGCCTGTGTCGTGCAAGGAGAGTTTTACTTTGAAGTCGCTCCTGGCAGATGTTCTGTTGAGCAAACGTGTAGCAGGACCTTGTTTTGTTGCTGTCCTTCTGTGTTGGATTAGTTCATTCCTGGCATGGTGTGTCAGAGCGGTGGTTGACAGTTGACATTAAGACCAGGTTTTCCAGCGTGCAGTGTTCCCTGTTCAGATGGGAATGGGACTGTGATGTGAAAGCAAGGTCTGTTTTCAGTGGTTTATCCTTTTTGTTTGTTTGTTTTTGTTCTTTCTTCTGAAAGGAGGAATTCCTATGTATACAAGAAGAGCTTGTGCTCTGGAGAGTAGGTTGATAAGTTATTTAGATCCCACGCTAATTTAGGTGTTCTGCTTAAATGTGTTTCCAAAGGCAACGCGTCCTACTGGTTTAATACTTACTTAATGGTAAGGAGTAATGGGGCTGAGCCAGCGGCCAGAGCAAAACAGCTTCAGAGAGTCACCAAGCCTGGACCTGCGCTTTTCAGGTCTGTCCTCAGGGCTGGTAGTACCGCCTTAGTGGTCCTTTAAGGGTGCCAGAAGAAACCAGAAGTTAAATGCATTTGTTGAATTTTCTACTCTTTGTGGCTGGAAATTATTTAATTAGCTCAAAACGATAACAAAGAGGTGACTCCACCGTGCCGGCCTCCAGCGGGGCGAGCAGGGTGGGCTGGGCTGGTGGGTTCTGCTGGGGGGGGGATAGCTGTGCTGCTGGCCGGGATGGGAAGGCAAGGATGGGGTGTGCTTCAGAAGGATGGAGGGATCGAGAGTATTTGATTGTCAAGTTTAAATTAACTGAAGTATAAAACCTCAGGAGCAGCAGAGGGGTACCGTTTATGAAATCCTGCTGGGTGGGAAGTCTCCAGTGAGGGTGCCGGAGGCGGTGTGAGCCCCTGAGCCGCCTCGGTGCCCAGCTGGGAGCCACTCGGGGCTTCGGCTCCTGCCCAGCTCGGGTGCTGGGAGCGGAGCGCTCCCTTTCGCGAGGCTTGGTTGTATGGTGAGCACATGTACGCATTAATATATCTTACTACTGTTAATATGGCCGTTTCTGTTACCATTTAATATTAAGCAATTGTCATTTGCACTGCTTTCCTGCCTCCAAGCTTCAGCCAAGAGCTGGACCCCGTTTTGTACTTGGCTCAACAGAAGGAGCCGCCCGTGCGGCCAAGGAGACCCCAGCCCCGCTGCGAGTCGTGGCTGCCGCCCGCTCAGCATCGCCCGTGGCTGGCTTTGCACTGAGCCTTCCCAGACTACACCAAGGTGAACCCGTAGCGCAGGCAGGGCTGCGCAGCAGCATCAAAAGGCGCAGTTCTACGATTACGGAGAGCGGCTCGTGGGCTAAATTGTCTGAGATGGCTCCAGGAAATTTTCCTTGTCATTGAGTAGCAGATTACAGCTTCATTTTCTGAAATAGGTTCCAAGATGGTTGATTAAAGAAAGAGATGAATTTAAAAGCATATGTGTTACTCCGAAACACTGGGGGGGGGGGGGGGGGGAAGGGGAAGTGGGGAAAAGAGAAAAACAACCCTTATCAGGTCAATGACTAGGAAAGCACAGAGGGAAGGTGAGGCTGAAGACCTGCTTAGACTGACTTGTAGACCTCCCTTTGCTTGATTTCTTCCCTTACCCCCACCATCTCAGCAACACGTGCAAAAATAAGATGCCCAAGGTGTGGACCTGATGACAGAACGCGGGTCCTTTTGTTTGGTGCTAAGCACGGGGTTCTGTAAGCGAGCCAAAGGATTAATGAAATAAGTTCCTATCGTCACAATGAAAAATGACTTGATTGCCAAGAAACTGTCGTTCTAATGAACTCGGATAGTCTGTTTGTTGGAGACACCAGAAAATGGAAATGGGCTTGCATAGCTTTATTATATTCAAAAATAGACTTTAACTAGAACATTCTGTATTCTTTCCTGTTTGAGTAAAAACAGGGGCTGATAGAAGTTGAAAGCAGCAGATAAGCTGATGTGGAGACACATATGGCTTGAAGCTAGTGTTTAAAAAGCAAAGAAACCATAATCAGTTGAAGGTAAGAAGAAAAATGTTCGTAGTAAGGAGTCCTGTTCTCAAAGCATTGCTTCATGTTGGTATGAAGACAAGTTTCGATTAACTCCAGATAAATTCTTTTTTTTAATGTGCACCTTATGCAGAATGGATGTTTGTCACCGTCCATCTTCGTTACTAGGAGGAAAAAATGTGGAAGCATGTTGCTGCTCGAGCGTTTGGAGCCTTAATGCTAGAAATCAATTCAATGTGGCCATCTTATGAAAATGCTCTAAACAGCCCATGTGCTGCTCTGATTTTTAGTTGAAAAGGATAAATTTCCTTCGTAATCCGTACTGTAAGATGGGATACAGAACGTTCAGTTTTCTCTCTGAAGACTGCTTTTTCTAGGGGTGATTAATGGACCTGGGAAACGTTTTGGTAAAGTATTTAGGCTATTTACTTTTAAAGTCAAAATATTCACTGGCAAACACCCCCACTTTCTATCCGGTATCTGGGCCTTGACACTTTGGACAAGGCGATGGTGGTCTGGTCTCCGTTTCCTATGGCAGACGTGCAGCCTAAAACAACGCTGGCCTTTTATAGGTGCTCTGAATTTCAGCAGCAGCATCATGACACTGGCAAATCAGCAGGATGGTATGGAGTTATTTCACACAGACAGGAATGAAATCTAAAAAGACCACATGTTTTTTTCATAAGCTATTGCCCTTAGTTTTCAGCAATCAGATTAGAGTATAAAAAGCAAGGGTAGTTGCAGAAAATTGAACCGAAAGGAGAAATTTGCTTGCTTTCAAGATTTTTTTTGTATCTAGAATTCAATCGGAGGAGAATATGTAAGTGATTCTTGAAGTTAGCCAGCAACAGAGCGTGTCCACGGGCAAACACGGCAGTGCAAGCGCTCCAGCTGGTACCCACGATCAGTGTTGCCTTTTGAACTGGAAACCAGAAAACCTGACATTATTCCTG
Organism: Phoenicopterus ruber ruber; assembly: GCA_009819775.1. Classification (NCBI taxonomy): domain Eukaryota; kingdom Metazoa; phylum Chordata; class Aves; order Phoenicopteriformes; family Phoenicopteridae; genus Phoenicopterus; species Phoenicopterus ruber. The sequence continues at coordinate 5,756,561 of CM020228.1, read as the reverse complement.
GCCAGAACTGCTGTTATTGGGTAAACATCTTAAATGTTGAGGAGCTGTGTTCCCTGTCTGTAAAATATGAATAACAATATTGTAGAAATGTTCTTTGATCTCTTCCCATGAAAAGCTGTGTGGAAATTCCAAGAATTCAATCTTAAATGCTGGATTTAACCTTTGTTGAAAATTGAGACTATTAAGTTATTTATAAATATTTCTTTTTTTAAGTAAAATATTGATTTGGCACAGTTAATGCTTTTTACTGTAGTCAAATACAAGTGGCTAACAATAAAATAAGTTCTATAGTAGCAGCGATTAAACAGCAGTTTAACGTCTGCATCTACAGTATGTGTAGAGGCAGATTAAAAATGCCACGATGCGACGAGTAATGCAGTAATATGGGCTTTGTGAATTATCCGACGTAACTCTGAGGCAGGAATCGTGGCTGTGACCGTATAGTACTGGAAGAGATAGTTGTCCCAACATGTGAAAGGAGTTGAAATGGTACTTCAAGTCAAATGGGGAATTGACTGGTTATTGCTGGTTTAACAGGCATAAAATACAAGTCAAGGAGGATACTGCAATACAGGTTTTGACACCTAATCTTGTCTCATTTGAACTGATGTGGAATGGCTTCTTGATTCCCCGCCATCAGTCTTCTCCTTAGGAGCTGCAAGCTGAAGTTAACGGCTTTCATCATAACGGCAATGAAAATACCATTTACCTATTTAAAATGCTCAGCAGGGAAATGCTCGAGAATGATGCCTTGTGCTCCAGGCTATTCATCCAGTTTGATGAAATCTCAATTTTTCCTTATGGCTGCACGTACGCAGACACGCCATGAAGCTTTGAGCTCTCTATCCGTTTGTGAGCGTGATTAATTTGTGTCCACACCAGACAGCTTGTTGTACATTAAGCCCTGCCAGCCAACAGATAATTTTTCTAGCATTTAAACCAATTTACGATCTAGCTGACGTGCTCATTGTTTCACTAAACCTGGCCAGTCAGCGCCATCTCTGCCACAGAGCAGGAAATTAATCTTTGCAGATATTCGACTCCATCAGCCTTCCTACCTGCTGCATGCAATTGTGGAGGAATTTGGCAAACCTTCCGTAAGAGCTACGTCCTAAAATTGCGTTCACAATAGCTCCCAGTAATCCTCCCCTCCCTTTCCTGGACCGTGTTCTCCAGGACATCGTCTCTTCTCCCGTCCAGCTGGGTGGAACCAGAACACCCAAAGCCCAGGGGCTGTGTCATTTGTACAACCCAGGAGGGAGTATGGGAGGTTGCTGAGACTCGTCTCATGAGTAGGCAGTAAATACGTGACGGGGGTGATCTGAACGCTCGTCTTAAATCTTGTACTGTTGGCTTTAATAGCTTGGGGCTATTAAAGATAGGAAAGGCTTGGAGGGTACCCGCTTAGCTCCTTGGTTATGTCCCTGGTTTAAGATAATGGGCATGGATGCAATTAGGCTGAAACTTCAGCAGGGTCAAGAGAGAAATCGCAAAGGAGGCATTAGCCAAAAAGTGTATTTACCTGCGTGTTCGTGCAGATGCTTTACAAAAAGACGAATCTGAAGCTCGTGTGTCGATTGTGCTGTGCTGTTGCAGTTGTCGCTCTTAAGAGATGAAAAAGCAAATAGGAACTGGAAAGGAAACTCAGTTCAGACTTCCCGAATGAAGAGTGCAGTAAGACTGGCACAAAACCAGGTCTGTGCCCAAGCCCCGCTTAGGTAAAACCCCGCATTTGCGTGATGAAGGTGGAACCGAGCCTTGTGTGCAGCCCAGCGGGGTCGGGAGGTGCTGCTCTGCCAAAGCCTCGCTGGGACAACGAAATCTCTCGTCTCGATGTTCCCAGTATCCGCCTGTGTCCTTGCGCTGGAAGCAGTTCACCTTGCATCTCTGATACACGATCTGAGCTAGTGTTAGTTTTATGATGACTCTTTGCTTAAAATGAAAGCTTGTAAATTTGAGTTATTGGGCTCATAATTTGCGTGACTAGGAAAAGGCAGTTTGATTTGGTTTTTTGAATTTTCAAGGATTGTGGAGACAGAACTATCGTGTGGAGAGATTCACAGCAGATAATGGGATGCATCAAAAAGATGCAAGGAGATAAATTTTGAGCAATCTGAAATTAATTCGGAGATCCCAAGGAGATCCCATTAAGTGACCAGTGTTTTGCTGAAATGCCAGCATCTTTTTTCTTTCCAATTTTGTTTTCTCTTTGAGCCATATCTATTGCCTTTGAAGTAGCTACAGCTGAGGCCAAAATTTGTGAATGCTGGGAAACCAGCAGTTCTGAGCAAGGAAAAACCTTTGTAGTCTGTTCACAGACAGAGCAACAGAGTAGGCAAAGACTTTTTTTTTTTTTTTTTTTTTTTTTAAATTAATATTTTATTTCCAAGCCTCCGGTGTTTTGGCCCTCAGCTTCAGCCTGGTTGCATTAAAATGCGTGGTGCAATCTTAAAGGTCAGTCAGCCACCGAGCAAAGACCTTCCTGGTCAAGGCGACCTGATGGGGAGAGGCTTTCCCTCCACGCTCCCGTATTGCCAAATGGTTTAGGTTAAGGATAACAAGTCATGGGCTGAAACTTGACTGGCTTCGAGATGCAGCATGTTGCCTCTTCTGGGCAGTTGCATTGATTAATTAGGACTCTGGTTAACGTCTTGGTTAAAATGTGCACAGCGCTTCCACTGACTTGGAGTTCAAAAATTAGGAATTGTGAGCATTAAGGCTAAGCAATGAAATGGGTTCTCTCTGGTTGCGATTTGCGTGTTGTAGCTTGTTCCTGTTTGAGTTCTCAGCCTCAAGTCCACAACTGCTAAACTGGAAATACCTTTGGATGTAACGGACACAATTCCTGTTACCGTATGATTTCCAGTCCATGGCGTTGTAAGAACAAGCAAGTATTATGAGACATGTTGAAAAATAAAGATAAAGCCAATATTAAATCTCATAGCTAAGATGCTCACGCAGCTGAGCAACAGAAGTTGGTGTTGTGTAGCACAGATCCTGCCATGACAGCGCTGCCGTTGCAAGTGGAAGTTGAAACTAAAGCCATTTCTTCCAGGGATTTAAAGATCTTTATGTTTTCCTGTGATATTGTGTTCCTTTCAATTAATTTCAAAAGAAAAGACTACAAAAATTCAAATACGAAACAGTCTGGATGTCATCTGGAATTTATTTGACCTCTTACATTGGCTCTAAAAGAAATCATAAACAAATAAACAAATAAAACTTCTTTTCTAAGATAAAAAAAGACACTTCATTTAATAACTAGATTAAAAAACAATTTGAAACTTGGTGGGGGAGGTTGCGTGTGGCACAAGAAAGGAAGGAGCACATTTCTTTTTAACAGCGAGTGGAGATGCTGCCAGTTGATTTGGTGTGAACCCCTTGTCAGGGGTGTCCCGAGCACCCCGCGGCTGCAGCGACCTGTGCTCCCTCAAGTTAGTGAGGTTGGGATCTTCATATGGAGGGTTCGGATGTTTGAGGAAAAAAAAAAAAAAATTATTTTCTTTTGGAGGGAGTGAAATTTTAAGGCCAGTATTTGGAAAGGGCACCGTTCTTCACTAGGCAGCCCCAGTACTCCTCAGTTACTTTAAATCTATGTGATGATCACCAGTCTTTTTTTTGAAAATTAATAACTAGCTTTCTCCACCTTTAAAAAGCTAACTTTTATTTAGGCCCAAACGCGCAATTTGGGGCACAGAGAAGTCCCTGCTTTTTTTAGTGGGACATGGTCCCAGCTTTCTCCCCGTCTGCCCCAACGCCACTCCTCCCTCCCGTGAGGCGCCACTGTAGATCTCTTGGATAAAATGTGTTGCTAGACATAAAACAAGAAAAATATTTGTTTATTCTGCTGCGGACAGCTGTTTAGGATGCTGTGGAAGTCTAAGTCTTATAGTAGTTTTGCAGATGTTGTTTGTACGTGACTTTTTCTTGGAAGCCATCCTTGTTAGGAGGCACGGAGGGTTTCCTGTGCAAGCCTCAGTGAAAAGAGTCGAGCTCTTTTCCTTCAGCATCTTTGTCCAAGGAGTTTGAAGGAGGAGGGACAGAGGACTGTTACCAATATTTGGTCAAAATGAGGCCCCATTTGGCCTCGAGCTACCAAGAAGTGTTTTTCTGGGCATGAACTGGGAGGCTCGGTGTGTCCAAAGTCCAACTGGGCTGAAAAAAGCTTCCTTCCCTTCTAGAAAAATGTAGCGCAAGTTTCGAGTGACCTGTATGGAAGTGGTGGACCATGTCTAGAAACAGGTCTCTGGTTTTACGCAAGAAAACTGTTGTGGATGGTCTGTGCTTCCAGTCTGGTTAAAAAAGAGCTGGTTTGGTGGGATTAATCTGCACATCTCTGACGCACGGTGAGAAAAGGGGCTCCCTGGGGTGATGGCTGTAGGGCAAAGCAGGTTTCTCTCCGGAGGTGGGGATATATGTGCACTCGCATTCGAATACTTACGTATTTCTATTAAGATAATTCAGCCAACAAAGCATATAGCCAAGGGTGATAGAAATTGAGGAATGTGGATTCTTTCTTGGCAGCTCGAATCTGGCTTGGAAGCGTTTCAGGGGAGGATTAAATCTCGCTGCTCGGTGGGTCAGGGTTGGGGTAGTCGGCTGAGGTTGAGGATGGCTGAACCGGGGATTAGTGCGGCACAGCGGAGAGTCTGGGGCTGCTGTAAATGAGGATGCACATGAAAATATGTCAAGCGTCTTTCATCCTAGGCATTTCCAAACGGGCTGTGATATTTTCAGGTGCTTTGAGCCTGTGGAGCGGGGAGAGATGGCGAAGCTGCTGTCTGTGCTCAGCATGGGTTTCTGCCCGGGGTTAGGTGGGAAGGCGAGAGCGCTCCGGGCTTGTTTGATCCTGTTCTTGTTTGCTTTGGGGGGACTCAAATACCTTAAATCCCATGATGAACAACTGAGTTTGTGCCCTGATGTTGTTTGCTTTGTGAAATTATCCACTTTGTCATTAGTTTGCCTGATTTTATGCAATATGTGCATTGTATGCAAATTAACATGGTTAAAACAATGTCAAACAGGCTTACATTTGGAAAAAAGTTAATATTTCTCTTGGCAGTTCCTTTGTTCCTTATGTGCTGAATTAATTTCTTCTGCCAGCTCTAGCTCCGCGCACAAGGCAATAGTGTCCGAGTGACTTGCTGAAAGGGCTCTGCTTTTTCACCGAACAAGGTGCAAATTCCTCTGTTTTGCAAAGTGCGTATCTGAGATGTAACCGCTTCCGCACAGCTTCCAGAACAAGACAGCAGACCTACACCAAAAATTAAAATTAAACAGTTTTGTGGTATGAAGCTACCAGAAGCAAAACAAAGCTGGCCTTGTTTGGGTTTCTCTGGTTTGCGGGATGGACTGTGCCAGGAGGCTCGGTGCCGGGATGTGGGATGGATCCAGAGCGGTGGCTCGGTGCTCATGTCCTTCTTGCCATGATGTTGTACGTGCCAGTTCCAGGGTTTAAACCTAAACGCAGGGTGCAATCACCCAGGCTCCAAATGCAAACTGCGGTTTTTGGATGCATAGCTACAAATTTGGATCTCGTGGTGTTAATTGCCCTCGTTAACTGCTGAGCAGGAACCGCTGCGATGGTGCAGCAGCGCTTCGAGAATAAAGCGTTTCTCAGCCATTTCTCAGGTTGTCACAGTGGTTCTGCTTAAACATCCATTAGAGCAGATTCAGGCGTGAATGGACCCCTCGGTTTTGCGCAGGTTGGCTCGCCGTGGTACGCGCTGCAGGTCGTCGTGGCCCTGCAAAAGGTACAGTTTCCCCAGAGCCCTTGGTGCAGCCGCGTGGAAACGGCAAAGCGGCGCTGGTTTTGCAGTTGCTCGAAACTGAGACTTTTGTGGAGTTGGAAACGCTTATAACTTCCATAGTGTTGTCCAGGGGAGCAACAAACCTGCTACGGTGTCGCCCTGAGCTGCTTCTCCCTCTCCTGGGCTCCATCCCCGCTTCCTCTAACCAGCGGAAAAATGAGCAAATGCTTGAGACTTTGAGGTTTACGGTGGCTTAGATGAAGGCACTGACGTACGGCCCAGGCCACGACTGCGGTGGAGCCCGTCGGGCAGGACCAGGGAGGTGGTGCTGGAGGAGAAGGGATTGCTCGACATACGTGCAGGAAGGTTTTGGGCTGAACCCATCATTATTCTTGTGTTTATTTCTCATTCCATCAACTTAAGTTGTGTTTCTGGCAACTGTTTGTTTGCTTTGGGCAGTTATAGTTATATTAGTGTAAATATTTTCTAGCGATTGTCAAGTGTCCAGTTTACTTTAGTTTCTTGCAATTTCCTGCTGTATTAAAAAAATTAAAAAAAACCAAAAAAACCACACACCGCTCTTCCCATAAACATCAAACTGTGCTTTTTCAGGCAAAACTCATACCTCTGAAATTTCAAAGGCACTTTTTTGTGATTTGAGAGCTGAAAAAAAAGAGGTGACACTTACACGATTGCAGTGCATTCTCCTCCATGGCTGTAAAATGGTACAATAAAACCCGCGTGAGTCGCTGCTGGAGTTAAGTGACCATGGGAAATTTATGGTCATACCCTAGTTCTTGTTTATCCTCTTCTTTATCCCATCCGTTTCTTATTCAAACTCATTTCTGTTGTCATGTATGCGTATCGAATAGCAGCGTCTTTGGAACAGGAGTCCTGTATGCGTGTGCTTTGCAAAACATATAAAAGTCTTCTGGTTGCTGTAACAGTAATAGCACAATGAATGCTCAGAGTTGAACCATACTGAATATATGTAAGCTGGGACTTTTTTTTTTTTTTTTTTTTTCATTGTATAGGTACACTTTTTCCTAAATGCTTTCTCCAGTTTCCCGCTCAGATCCCGGGCAAGCGGGCACAGGCGTCGTGAGAGCCGGCTCGCGCGCTGGGCTGGCCCTGGGATGCCCTACTTTTGCAAAATTAATTTTTCTTGCAGCAATACGAGCGAGGGCTGGATCTTATTTATTTTACCAAAGTAATTTTTTCAATATGAGAACAATTAATAAATGATTATGGAAAAGAAATTCAGCATTTGTTCCCCAACCCCTATAAATAAGGTAATTACCTTCTCCAGAGGGAACGGAGCTGGCAGAAGTTTCACAGGGAACTGTTGAACCGCGGTATTTGTTTGACATGTTTTAAATGGTTTACTGAGCAAAATCAGACACAAAAGGAGAGGGGCTTGTCAATCAGCTGGCTTGCGTTGGGCTTTTAATGTCCCCCTGTCAATCAGGGCAATAGCAGCTTTCCTAGGTGGCTGCGGAGTTGCTGGAGGGAGGAGGGGAGCAGCTGCGATAATTTGGGGTTTTTTTAGATTTTCCCCTTTTATACAAGTGACACATAGTTTCTTGGAGGATCTGATTTATTATTATATGGATTCAGGCAGAGTGTTTGCAAGATTTACTCTACTTTATGGTATTACAGCAAATGTAAACACACATAATTCAACAGCGCCAGAAGAAGATGAAGGTGGAAAATGGCCTTTGTCAGCAGCAGGAGGGGTTGAGAGAGAGCTGTGAAAAGGAGAGAAGAAACAGAGTTGTGACCGATAGTGAGATTTTTTTTTTGTTTGGTTTTTTGTTTTTTTTTTTCATCTCCGAGAGGAAGATTATGGGTCACTTTTGAGGAAAATAGAGGTGAAGCGATGCCAAAGAGTCAGGGGAGGCTCATGCCAAATGGGATGGTGCCCAGCACCAGGCTGGACCTAGTGAAGATGCCGCGGTGGGTTTCCCTGCCCGGGACCCCGGGTGCGGGGGGGCCCGTCGGGGCTGACCCCCGTGGCAGCCAGCTCCTTCGCTCAGCTGGAACTTGTTTTAGCTCCAAACACAAGTAAAAAGATAAGAAACAGAAACATCAGCAAGAGAGAGGTTTGACAGCCAAGTTGTGCAGAAACCAGATGTCATTCTTCATATTTTCCTTTCGCCGGGGTAACGTGGGTTATTCCACACCTCTGCCTCTGGGTAAGGGAACACCTCCCTCTCAGCCCGAGGTCTGCTTTAGGACAAATTTTTAGCTGTGGTTGCAGTGGGCTTCCCGGTTACGGGTCCGTACAACCGCTCGTGAGCGTGCGGCAGTGATGTACAGACATCACCGGAGGCTCCCGCGAGGTTCCTCTGCGGGGGGAGATGCTCCCCAGGGACGTGGGGCTCCCCAGCAGTATCTCCCTGGGGACAAGACTTTCCGCTCCCCAGTTCAGTAAATCACAGGATGGTGGGGGTTGGAAGGGACCTCTGGAGACCCCCCAGCCCAAGCCCTGCCAGAGCAGGGTCACCCAGCGCAGGCTGCACAGGGCCGCGTCCAGGCGGGTTGGAATCTCTCCAGAGAAGGAGACTCCACACCCTCCCTGGGCAGCCTGTGCCAGGGCTCGGGCACCTCACAGCGAAGATGTTTTTCCTCATGTTCAGGCGGAACTTCCCGTGTTCCAGTTTGTGCCCGTTGCCCCTTGTCCTGGCGCTGGGCACCACTGAGAAGAGTCTGGCCCCGTCCTCTTGACACCCGCCCTGGAGATCTTGATAAGCGTTGGTGAGGTCCCCTCTCAGTCTCCTCTTCCTCAGGCTGAACAGCCCCAGCTCCCTCAGCCTTTCCCCACGGGAGAGATGCTCTAGTCCCTCAGCATCTTCGTAGCCCTCCAAGTGTCATTGCTCTGTATCAGATTAATTTAGGGTGGGTTTTTTTCAAGGGCAGAGAACTGCGTGGTGTGAAATACCTGCTCTCTGCTGCGTGGCAGCGTTGCCTTTGCTCCGGACGCAGGCAGCGGTACGTTTTGCAGGGGACGCGCAGCCGTGTGCGGAGCTGGCTGGCGTGTAGCGCTGAGACAGCGCGGAGACGATGTGGTTGCAAAGAGAAATATAGTTTGGGGATTTACTCTGGCTTTGTGGTCTTTCTAATTATCTGGAAAATCCAAACCCAGAACTGATCTTTACTGAATTCTGAGGCTGTTGGGAAATTTGGGGGGGGGGACACCACATTTTTTTGTTATTTTGTGTAAGTTCTTAGTTTAGTTCTACAGACCCATATTTAGTTTCTGTAAAACCCTGTTGGATCTATAGGTATTTCTGCTCTCGGGGTGCGGGGTTCTCTAAACATTTTCTAAAAGCTACAATGAGTGGAAATGTTGGGATTTGATTTTGGTTTCAGACTGGGCTTCACTGCTCAGTATTCCCTAAATCCCTCCAAGTCCCGTCCTGTACCACAGAAACTGGCTGGGCGTCACTCAGCTGCGGGTGCAGTAAATGCCGAAAGGCTGATTATGAATGTGGATTAATAATCAAAGGACACCAACCCAATTCTTGGAGGAATGTGTCAGATATGCTAGAAAATTTTCTTCCGTGAGGAGAAAAATGCCGGCTGATGCGGTGGGTTGGAAAGGTTATGGTCCAGTAGACCACTACCAGCATGCAGAACTTTTCCAGGGATACAGATGGACTTACCTGAAGACGTTGTGAATTCAGGTAATGAAACCCAGACCAGCTCACGACTGTTCATTGTGGCTTTGTGATCATGGTTTGGAGGGCGGTAGCCCAGAGAGGGAAACCGGAATATGGGTATATATTATTTTTTTCCTGCTTTCAGTGTTAATTTCCATCCATTACACGTTTATACGTAGGTAACTACCCTTCCAAAGGCTTCATTTATCTCCATTTCAGAATTAGGCAGCAATATATCTATATTCATGCAGGACTCTCAAGGTTTCTACTTGAAGTACTCCTAGATCCTCAGGTGAAATTACATCCAGTATATCGATAGTTTGAAAGTGTATCCTGGAATCCAGAAAGCAAAATTGAAAGCAGGATTCGGCTTATTGTGTTGCGTCTTAAATCCAGGCCTGATTTTAGTTAAAAACTTGGCGAGATGCGGCAGTAGGCATCGTATATTAATCAATGAAAGATGAAGGCCAGCCCCGCTGCCCCGCTTTGGGGAGAGACCTGCCTTTTTTTACTGTCTTTCAAGAGCAAGGTAGACTTGGAGAGTTAGCAAAAGTCTTCGTGCAGTACCTGGAGCATATGATTGGGAAAACAGTGGTCTGTGGACAAAATGGGTCATAAAATGGTTCAATCGAGCCTCAAACTGACATGTTAGGGAAGTGAAATCTCGCGTGTTCATCGTGTTTTGCAAATCTTTTGTCCCTTACTGTGGCACACGGACACACCATCTTGCTCGTACCCCTGTGTCTGCAGCTTCAGTCCACGCGGTCCCACCGCTGCACTTGTCCCTGACACCAAACCAGAAGAAATTCGGGTGCTTCGTGTGTTTCCCTCTTACTTCTCTGGCCTTGTTTCCTGCTTCCACCATATTTTGCACCATTTCTCTCAAACTTGGACACTTTAAAATACAAGTGGAAACTGATGGTAGTATCCAAACTTAGTAACATATTGGATAGCTTTGCTCGGAATAATTGCCTCGTTCTTTTCATCTTATCTCAATGTTTAAAGAACAACAATACCTCATCTCCGCTAAACCTTTGAACCTTTCCTGGATATCGTTTGGTAAGTTAAACTGGCAATCTAGCGTTTGTTTAGCTGATCTCTAAAATGCACAGATGATAGGAATTCAACTCTCTGGAGGTAAAAAGTTGCACCTTTGGGATTGTCAGAAATAATTTAAATTTCCTGTTTGATCTTTGAGATGCTTTTCAGTATTAAAAAAAAAATAAAAAATAAAAAAACACTGCATCTCCCACACTGCTGCCTTTTCTGTCATATTGATCCTGCTTTTTTTACTTTAAAATGGGGAAAGAGAATGTGTTTAGCTGTCACGTCAAAAGATTTATAGACCTATTGCTTTATAGACAACTGAAACTTTGGAGCTGCAAATGTTCTAAGTACCTCTGAAAGATGCATTTGGCTGTTTGGTAACGAATTAAGCATCTGGAAGAAGCAGCTGAGCAAAGTCAGTCACTTCATTATGGCTTTTTGAGCTGTTTGCAAGACTAGTGATCCTGAAGCAGCCAAATAAACTACTCGTCAAATAAGATGCATGGAGTAAGCAAATGAACATGGTTAAACAAATCACGGTGGTAATTTTGGTAATTCGTAGATTTACTGTGCGCTTGCAGAGCTCCGCAGTACACCTCGCGTCTTGGAAAGCGGCGGCTAAGCTGCGCGCTTGGAAGCAGCTTGGTGCAACACGTTGGCCCAGGAGAAGACTTTGGTCTAAAATGAAGTTGTTACTGAAACATTCCCCAGATATGCGAGCACTATATCATCCCCTCTTTGCACTTCAATAACAACAACCGTTGCCACTGAATTCTGGGCTAGAGCGGCCCAAAACATGGTAGAAAAAGGGCTATAACAGAGTTTGTCTTTGCAACTTTTGCGAGTATTGGCTGGTGCTGTTTCATTAACGGTGCTTGTTCCTCACCTTGTGCCAAGCACCGCCGAGGCCTGACACGTGCCAAAGAAGTGTCAGTGCGCTTTCTGGTATCTCAACTATGCTTTCATACATGCCAATATACCTCCCCCCCCCGGTCTTTCTACAGCTGTTTTACATTCAGTCTCATTGCTAACCGTATACTCGGCATCCACGTTCCCAGCCTGGAGCGAGCTCTCCTTCGCCGCGACGCTGATCTCCGCAGCCTGCTCATCTGGGGCTGGGCATGACCAAAGGGAGCTTTCGTGTCTCTGGGGCCAGGTGTTTTAGATGTGAGTTGTCTTGCCTTCTGACGGCGGTTGTCATTAATCTCTGGGGTGGCGTTTTATATTTCATAGGGTTGCCCAGACGCTTGTGCAATTGTTGCCTGCGTCCGGCCTGAAAGCGCTGGTGCTCTTTTGATTCTATTTTTTTATTTATTTTTTTATCAATGCCCTTGCGTTAGCCATCGTGCTCCTGCTTGTTGATTGGATTCAGACTTGACACGGATTAGCATTATGGCTGGAAGCCTAATTCTTTAAACAGAGACACAAATGCTGCTCTTAAGTTAGTCGTTAATTGCTTTTATTTATGAGAGCACTTAAGCGTGGCCGTTTAGACCTCAGCTAGCTATTTGAACCGCGACTGCCTCAGCGTGTTTCTGCTGGAAGCTATGCGACGCGGGTCAGCTACACGGCAGTAAAAAGGATTATACTGTTTTGATCATTCACACTTGCTACGGGAACCCCCATATTCTTTCTATGGAGTGAATATGACTGTAGCACGTGCTGGTTCTGTCTATATAATGGAGACTGTGTTTTCCATAAAAGTTCATATATTCCTTTGCTGGAAGGATCTCAGATGAGTGGGAAAGCAAACTGTTTACACGCAGCAAATCTGGTGTTTGCGCAGGGTTGTCAGGGAGAGAAGATGATTGTACCTTTAATTATATGCTCAGTTAAAATGAGCAGAAGCTTAGTGATTGAATCTTCCGCATGGTTGCAAACTCAAGGTCTAAATATTGCATTTCAACACACAACAAACCCAAAATCTTTAAAAAATAAATTCTTTTTTTTCCCCTCTGCATCTCTTCTGTAAAAATTTTTCATCACTGATTTCATTGCATTATCAGGACTAAAATGAAAAACACTGCTTACAAGCAAATATAGCATTTGAATACCGGCCAGGAATTCCTTTTACAGTGTAAGCGTTTGTGTGAAATAAAAGCCAAACAGCTGCTCACAACTTAAGCTTGAGTAAGTGATCTAATGCTATTGCTCTGGTCTCAAATTTGAGGCTAAACTGTTTCTTGCCAAAGACCCTGTGCCAACCTACCTGGTCCCAATTTGTGAGAACAAAGTACATTGTTTCTGCTGCTCTGGGAGTGAAATCATTTTATTTGACATTTTTTTCCATTATAATTTCAACCCTGACGTGGGCAGCCTCCACGAGGTTGAGACTCTACTCCTCACCTCCAGTCCTCCAGGATATATCTCAAGTAGGAAAATACCTCCTTGCAAGGCTAGTCCAGCGTGATGTATGGGGATATTGTAATATACCTGAAGACTTTTTGATTTTTTTGGCCATTAGTGTAATTGGCTTTTGATTTATTTTGTTCTTTTTTCCTCAGATCTTCTGTTCTCGTTCTTTTTCTCCTACTTCTCTTGCTGTGCCCTTCATCAGCTGCTCTCCAAGCTTTCCCCGGGATACCCTCCTGCGTGGGAAACCTCTTCCCAAGGGCTGACTGGGAAAGCACCCCAGCCTCAGCTGGAAACCCCCCTCCAGAGCTGAGCGTTGGTGGAGCATTAGCCGTGATTAAGCCTTTTGCCATCAAAGTTTCCCCAGTCCTCAGGGAAGAGCTTAATTTGGGACAAAGCAAATATCCCCAAATGACTTAAGTGAAGGTTTCTAAGGATTCTGGATGCTCCTAAATTCAGGAGAGAACCAGAAGCTAATGTACATGGGGCAGTTGATTTTCAGTTGTTCGATTTCTCTTCCATACAACCACACTTGTACATTACTGGGAGGATGGAGGGAATGTTTAAAATAAGTAAAAAACATTGTGGCCCAGTGGTGTTTAAACTTAGACCAATGATTTTCACACTTTAGGGAAAAAAAACCAAGCTCAAATTACCAAGAAGGGAACTTCCCGAGCTATGGAAAAGGCAGAATACTTCCTACAACCTGGTTAGGCGTGGGCTGTATCTCAAACACACTGTTACACACTCGCTCTCTCACAGAAGATTTTCATTTCCAACGAATCTGAGTTGTGCTGTAAGTGTACAGTTAGAGGTTAGGTTCCTGTAAGATTTATTGTGAACGTATTAGCAGAAGGGAGGAGAAAAACCTATTGGCCAAGAAATGTCACGTCCTCTCTGGTGATGGTGACTGCCTTAGCTGGTACCCAGAGAAATCTCGGCGCGACCCCAACCTTATTCATCGCAGGGCAAAACAGAGGATTTAGGAGCTTTTTCTAAATATCGTTTATTTTCATAGAAACTAAAAATGAGGACATGTGAAGCATGCGTGTGTTGTGTATTTAGAAGTTTACATTGTTATTGAGCTTTTTTTCTACCTAAAAAAATAACTATGGGTTTAATGAGTTTGGGTACATTGGTGTAATAAGCACAGTGTAAAAATTTGCTTGCAAAGAAAATGGGAAAAATTCTTGAAGTCACCTGCTCTGTCTCCTGAACGTGTTAAATCATCCACCCAATTCACATGGTGCTGTTACCTGTGTTTCTTCTGGTTGCTCTTCCATCCCACCGATGGCCAGGTAGACGACGTTTTCCTGGCAGCGAACAGCATCATTTTGCATCTGTTGCCACCGTCCTCAGACAAATCCCAATCTCTGCAAGGTCCCAATAACGTTGATAACAGCCCTTTCCCGTGTGCTGAGTGGCATTTTCACAGCGTTTCTCAGAGTACCTCTCCCAGCATTGTCCCACTGACACATTTACTGGGAGAGTGGAGCTCCTGATGGCTGAATCCCGTCTCCTTGAGATTACATTGTCAAAAAGATCATTTATCTTGTGCGTGTTATGACTGGCACAAACAGTAAATTGAGTAACACGCAGTCAGTAATAAGCAGCACGTACAAGTCTGTGCTGCAGCGTAGTTCAGCTTGCAAAATCCTCTCCCGAAACCATCGGCCGTAGTTGCCTGGCTTCAGAGAGAACTGCACACGCTCGTGCTTCTAGATCCCACGTGGTGCCGAGTGGTGGGCGAGACGCCGTGTCCTGAAGCCGTATGCCCCATCCCTGCTCAAGGAGCCCCTTAAACGGCTATGCCAAGAGAAGAGTCGCTCCGTATGCGAGAGAGGACTTTATTTTCTCTTTTTCTCTTGTGTCAGCAACTGGCTGCTTGCGGATGGTCTACTTTCTTAGATGGACTTCTTGTGGGATACTTCAGGGCAGTATGAATTCACACATGGATTTCATTTTGAGTGTTTGGGAGGAGGATCCATCTTCCATCCCTTAACTCTGTTGAAGGCAGTGTGGTAGTTTCACTGGCTATTTTATATCGGGTACAATTATTTTGAAACAGCCAAACTTGTTCATATCCATAGTATAGAGACATTTATTTGTGTGACACTGCTGTCATTGTGATAAAACGATATGATTAATTTTTTGTTTTGTATAGCCTTTACTTAAATTTCAGGCTCATGGCCTGATTGGCTTCCTGGAGACCGCAGGCTTTTTGGGGAGCTAAACCAACATAATACCATTAGTTTTTCAAAATCAGGCATTGTGGTTTGTTTATGCTGAACTTGGCCAGCAGCACACAAACACCAAATGGCTGCCGTAGTCGGTTCGGAGCAAAACTTAAGTCCTCAATGTTGTGTTCTCCAGTTTCCCTTGACCTGCGGCATTGGCCGGGACGTGCGTGTGCTGGTGGAAGCTTGCTGGTACCGTTGCGTAGAAGAAAATATCCCTAGCTGTGGCACGTTCTCCCCATATATATCCCCCGCGGAAGGGATTTTGCTATGTGGGTTTTGTTTCACTAAGATGTGCTTTTGCTCTGTCTTTCAAAGCATTGTGGAGCCGTGGTCCGGGGTTAATGCAGATAATGGGAATGAAACAGCTCCAGAAGCTGACTTCAGATTTGTTCGACAGGCTGTTCCTGATCATCTCTCTTTATAAAGATGCTGCTGCTTGTGGGGCAATGTGTAGAAAAGAAGGTAGCTCTTAAAGAGGTGGAGAAAATGCCTTCTGCATGCAGAAAACTTGGGAGGAGAGAATTAAACAGAAGAAAAATGTTTCTTTTGAAGACCACAGGAGGAAGAATTTAACAGCTTTTTTTTTTTTAAAGATGCTGAAATGGTGACATGTGATAGTACAGTATTGGATGAGTTGCGAAACGGGAACGCTTTGATTTTTGTGTTAAACTTGATTTGTAACATGGAAGCGAAATCTGTTGGTGGTACTAGCGTGATGGTTGTGGGCTTGCTCTTAGGATGGGCTTGGCCCCGTCCCTCGGATGCTTTATGGCATGTACACGGCAGCTTGTGCTCTCCTTTTTAGGAAGCTGAGAAACAATGAGGGTGGAAAATCCTGCCAAAACGGGCATTAACCATAGACTATGTCCACAAATGTGTTCATGCAAGAATAACATTTAAATACAAAGTATGTGATTGTTTGCTTAAAGTCTCCAATGTATACACTTCTCTATAGTTACGGAGTTACGATCTTTTCTGGATATACGAGAAATCGTATTATTTAGCTGCTCTTAAAGTCTTGACTTGCTGGTTTCTTTTCTCTTGCAATTTTTGTGTATTGAATATCGAAAATGACAAAGAATGTTTTTTTTGCTGTGGGATCCTGGCTCTGGAATGGCTAATTCTGAATGTAGATAATACACATTAGCTTTGAGTACTTCCATGCTCCAAAAATGCAATTCATCAAAACCCAAGTACTTTGTGTCAGATCTGAATGTTTCATGAGAGATTTTGTAATCCAACACGTCAAACTTGTTTAAATGTGAGATTGTAACTGAAAACCAAAGGAAGCAATAAGTGCTTCATTATCTTGCTTACCTTATAGAAGTGTCTTGCAGTTCTTGGAAAAAAGAGAATTATCTCATTTCTGCAAGAAATACACAATTATCTCGTGCTGTAGAGGTGCTCCCAACATGTGTAGATGTTCCTTGTGTTTGTAAACAGGCTGGTGCTTCATAGGGGCAAATTTAGTGACTCGAGCAGAGCAATGCTCATCTCCGTCTGCTGAATAACTCCGTTCCACTTGGTCGCTGGTGACTTCTTGCTTCTTCCCAGAGGCGGCTTTGTGTTAGCAATTATTTGAGCAGGAAAAAGCCTAATTACAAATGCTTTCTGAGAAAGCAGACCTTGAGGGTATCCGTTTGCCCGTCTGTTCCAGGCAGTGATGCTTGGAATGAGTTACCGAGCGCTGATGATACTATAAGGGTGACGAACTTCAGTCAAATGCTACCGGAGGACTCCCGTGTGAGTTTGCCATCACTTCTGTTCCCCGGCTCTATCACTACGTGGTTTTCTAGCTTGTATCCATAGCAGAAAGAGGGGTCTCTGTTCATTTTCCACATTCGCGTTGATGAAACTGTGCCTGACTTGCCTAACCAGTAAGTCTCTGAGAAGAAGAGACTGTGACTTGCTTATGGGTTTTTTTTTTTTTAACCTTTCTAGATATTTTGAGTGTATAGGAGCATATGGGTATGATGTGCAGAGATGGTCACTGGTCTCCTAAAGAAACGCGAAACCGGGTACGTGTGCGTGTTTGTGCATAGACACTGACTTTCTGAAAGAGCTTCAAAGTTAGCATCTCGCTCCAGGACTCGTTCTGAAGCAGCTGCCTCGGTGCAGATGTGGGAAACTGAAATCTGCCGTGAAAACCTTTCTACCTTGCATATAGCAGCCCCCGCAGCTGCCAAAATATGTATCCTCTTGTTTTAAAAATAGAGGGGGGTATACTGCGTACATCTGCTCCTGCCCTGCACCGTGCTGCAGCTGTGCCAGCGTATTATCTGGGAACGGCCTGAGTAAGACCAGCCATAACAAGAGGGGAAAAAATCCCATGTTTGATGTAAGTGCAATTGTGGCTTTATTCCAGTCACTTCTTAATTTATATCTCAAATTCAGTTTATCTTCGTGCCCTGGTGACTAAACAAAAGAGCTGTATGCACTTGACTGTTTGAAGAAACTGTCTCTGGGTGTGGGAAAAAAAAGAAAAAATGGTTTCAGGGTGGGGTGGGGGGGAATCTAGAGTACTGAGCGAGCGGCACCATCTCAGTAGTTGTAAATGGAGCATAATCAGCACTTTGAGTGGTTTCAGTATGTGTATATATCATTTCACACTCTGAATGAGCTTGAATTTTTTTTTTTTTTTACTTTTGCAACAAGCATCCACCCAAGGGAAGAGGGGCCTCCATTGGCTACAATTAAGAAAAACACTTAAACACCCCAAATTTTGCCTCTAGTCTTGGAGTGCCGCTTCGAGCTAATACACCTTGTGTGTGGGTTTCATCGATGCTGATGAGTGTTAGATTTGGGACTTGGATTTGCTCTGCCCCATCTTGTTGGGAGGGCTGAAGACTGTGCCCCCCACCTGTGCGCCCCATCCCATCCTCTCACTGGGCATCCCTCATTTTAGCTCAGCTGTAGGCGAAGGAGAGTTTGTGACTGTAAACCTGGGGTGCTACGGTCTTGCGGTGCTTTAGCCAAAACATACCTTAAATGTTGCCCCTTTATCGTTCCAATCACAATAGCAACGTTCCAGTTCGGTTCCTGGAGCAGGAGTTTCCTTCCCCAAGGTTGAGCACAGCTCCCCGCCACGTTGCGAGGAGGATGCTTGTGTGCCTCCTCTCTCAGAAAGGCTGCGTGGAGGTATAAGAAGGAAAACGATTCGTTGCTTGTTCTGCGTCTTGAAAGAAATTGGATCGCGTATCGAACTGCGAGGAGCTTTCCTCCGTTAGCAACCAGAGGTTGCTTTCTGGGTGGTTTTTCTGCTAACATAAAACATAGCCCAGGATTTCAGAGAGCTTTCGGGGCACTTGGGCCAAATTTGAAATGAATCTAGATTTTTTTTGTTTTGTTTTGTTTTATTTGGAGAACTTCTGTAGTCTGTAGGTGCTGCATGTTTCCAATCTGCATCTGGTATTTGCTTTGAATCTTTGAGTCTGTTGGAATCCAAAGCCAAAAAGGTTCACGCAAAGTGTTGTGACCCAAAACTGTTTAATTTTAGATCTGCGGTCTCGGAGCCCGCAGCCTGACTTGAATACCTGATGAGTATCAGCTGAGCAAGCATCGCAGAATCTGACTTCTGCCCATGAACCATAAACCTTTTCCCTAGGGAACAAGAAAGTAAATTGGCCTTTGTGCGGGAACAGCCAGCTAGAGCGGGGCCGCGGTTTCCTCGTCCTCCTTACCAGACCCCGCGGTACGCTGCTGCAAACTTCTCCGTCCTTCTAAGTGAAGCCATATGAAAAAAAAAACAGAAAAAAAAATCCACTTTTCTGAGAGTGGCTGAACCAACCAATTTGTTCAAGCTATTCTTCTGGTTGACTCATTTTTAACTGAAAAAACACTGATATATTGAAGGCAACTTGAAAAATGCCGAAAGGGAGGAAGGGGAAACAGAATTGAAACCATTTCAAGCTGACAAGAAAAAAACAAAATTAATCGCAAGCACGTGAGTGGGTGGGCCCTCCAAAATGATGTAAAACTCCCATGTTAGAGCATGATGAGTTAGATATGAGTTTATCTAGAAAATAAAGCCTTAAAAATAAGCTCAACATGCTTATGATAAGAGGTCACAATGTGATCAGCTCACCGTGTCATGCTTGCAAGGGAAAAAAATCCTCCCGTTTAAAGGTATCAGTGAGATGGATCTTCATTTCACTTGGCCAAGGTTTTTACCCGACTGTTGTTCCTAACTACTTCTTTGTATCAACATACCCCCAAAATAGTCCCCGAGAGCCCCAGCGGTACGTGGCTCAGCGACAGAGATGGGCACACACTGATGGTTCATATTTCTGTGTGTATGTTCTCAGTGGAAAACAGTGATGTGTAGGAGAAATGTAAGTGAAGAGAAGTTCATGGGTAAAAACATGCTTTACTGGTTTAACATTTAGAAAGCATCAGCTCTCTTTTCGCTTCAGTGAGGTTTTGTTGGGCTGTGGCTCTTGCTGGCATTTTAAACTCGCCTTATTCTTCATGAACATCCATTTACCTTATTATACCCAACAGTAGGCAGGCAGCGATGCGCCCATAAAGCTGAAGGGACAGGAGCCAGCGATATAGCCTCCCAAGCCCGGGAACGTGGGACAAGGACCAGATTTGATTTAATTACAAGGGGTAAAAAGACGTTAAGCACACGTAGTGCCATAGACCTGCTTTCCTGGTGTTGACGGATTACGGAGTTCATTGAGCAGCCTGGTTTGCAGTTATCTAATTTGCAATGGGAAATTAGTTCAAACGAGGGTGATTTACTGCACTGTGGACAATACTTGGGTTTGGCTCGTAACAATATTTTACATGAACTATAGCGTGTTGTTGATTTTTTTTTTTTAATATTTCATTTACTTGCCCACAGTAGATGACATAAGTGGCTGCTGCCCACAGACCAGCGAAGTCAATTGAGTCTATTTACTGTGAACTTTTTACCTGGTTTCTGAGTAGCTGTTCTTTAGATGCACCTATCAGCTCTTCCTCAGGATGTTTCCAAATAGCAATATATTTCATTCTCTGTCTTTGGGTTACTAAATCTATCATCTCGCTGGAAAACTTAGTGTTGTCAGAAATTGCATATTATGCCCTGGATTAAGGCTGTTTAGCTTGAACGTGACAAGTTGTTTAAAAATAGACTGGTTTATACTTTGTATTCATTCTCCTCTCCAAAACTGTCTTTCATAACAACATAAATAAAGAACTCCCAGAACTGATACAGCGGAGCTGGCACGGTTAGAAGAAAAGGCTCGGTTATTACCCAATTGACATTAATGCAACATAAATCTTAATTATATTGAACAAGCATCAAACCGCAAGGTCTTAGGAGCTGGAGTCATTAGGTAACAGTTTACAGTGAACATTTGTCTTCAAATTCCCAGGCCTCCTTAATTTCCTTTGTAGTCTCTTAAAGGGGTTGGAAACAAGACGTGTAATGTGGATTCATTTTATGCCCAGCTCTTTTAGCAGTATCCAAAGCTTGACCCCCCAGCATAGGCTAGAAGTTGCTAAAATAATAATTTCCAGTCGTGCAGACCACGGACTTAATCGCATCTGCACAGGATGAGGTTGCAGGCTGCGTTAGCAGCTCCTGGGTTACTCCTGCGTGCTGTCCTCTCGCTGCGGGGAGCCGGGAGGTCTCCGTCCTCCTGCGTCACAGGACTGCGACGCGCAAGTCTTGCCCAAACTGGGTACTGGGTGTGATGTTCTTCCTTTTAATCCCCACTAAAATTTTCTCTCCTCAGAGATATTTCCATACTCAGCTATTGAATGGCAGCAGGACTCTAGATGTTGTTTCCAAAATACTACTATTTTTTTTTTTTTTTGACCAAATTGCTTTCAGATAAAAACAGAAAGTAAAATAGATGAGAATGGATTTTTATCTTTTCTCTCTCAGCTTTGGTTTATCGCACAGTTGCCACAAGCTTACTATACTTGTAATTCCACGTGCTGTACCCATCTTACAGATTTCCTTGAAGACTGTAGGGAAAGAATTACAAGATCATAGAATAGTTTGGGTTGGAAGGGACCTTTCAAGGCCATCTAGTCCAACCCCCCTGCAGTGAATAGGGACATCCTCAACTAGATCAGGTTGCCCAGAGCCCTGTCCAGCCTGACCTGGAATGTTTCCAGGGATGGGGCATCTAACCTGTGCCAGTGTAGGCAATAGTCAATTTTTCCTTCTTGGCATTGAAGTATTAAGAAATCCCTTAAATTTAAAAAAAACAGTATTAAATTCCTTTCTATGCAGACGCTTTGGTTTCTCGCAGGTTTCTCACGTTCTCACTTGAAAGGCTCAAACCTGAGCTTTATGTGGGAGCTCCGTGCGTTTGCTCTTCAATATCAGCCCTCCTCTAAATTGCCTAAAAGCATCGCTACCAACTCATTAGTCGCTTGTTTAAAAACTTGCCCTCCCTCTCCTACACCTTCATTAGGACATTTCCTCCTCCCTAAGGAACCCCGTGCTTTCTCCCCGCCGCTAGCAGAAGAGGTAAAGCAAAATCGTTACGGAGTCGCTCTAGATTAAACACATCCAGGAGGAGTCTATCAAAAGACACCAGAGGATTAAGCAAGGCTGGTGTTTAAAGCGGCCCCCCGCATCCCGGGGAGCGGTGGGTGCGTGTGGAGGCTGCAGCCTGCCGAGGCTCGGGCTCTGCCTGGGGGTCAGCCCACCACAATTAGCCAAGAGGGTGGTACAGGTAGATTAGTTTTAATCGTTCGATCGCGTCTGGTCTCTAAGGTTGGAAAAAGAACTTCATCAGAGTTGTGGTTCTTCTCCAGAGCAGCTTGACTTCAGGCTGGAGGGAGTAAACGTTCCTCCTGGGTGTAATGTGGTATAATCTACCTGTTTTCAAGAATTAAGGAGGCTGAAAATACGCATTTTATTTTGGGTTTTTTTTCTCCCTCGTAGAAAATCGTGAGCAAGTTGCTTAAGGAGCTCCAATAGACATTTCCTACCAACCCCTCGCCATAGCGAGAGGAGGGCTCGGAGCTCCTGCTGCAGCCGCCCGCGAGGGCCGGGCGTCCGCTGGAGACGCGCGGATGGGCTGGGGAGAGGGAGCGCTGCACTGTTTATCCTGACTTGGAAAAGAAAAACTCCAGGCCGTGGCTGGAGACGCAATTACCCATTTGGGCACAGAGATGTTTATGCCGAAGGAAATCTTGATAGGAGTGCAGAAACATTTAATGTTTATCATCCTTTTCCCTTAAAGCTTAAAAAAAAGCAGCAGAAAGGAGAGGGAGCCGCGTAGTTTCACAGATAAAAAGTGAGCTCTTGCTTTTCATTGTTAACGTTGCTGTCACCCAGCAAATGCTCCCCCGGAGCTGGCTGACCCGCTGCAGAAGGCTACAAAAAGTGGCTTTTTGTCCCCGGCCGGCAACGCGTGTGTTGGGGGAGCGTGGATGCTGCCGGCTCCCGGGCAGGGAAGCCCTGCTCCGGCAGAGGGGCTGCAACACGGCAGCTGACAGCGCGAAGGACACGGTGGTACGGCTTTGTCAGGGACCTGGATGCTCAGCATGTGCTGGAGCAGTGTTCTGCATCCGTATTTATTGTTTAAGTGCCTTTTTTTTTTTCTTGATTAAGGGTATTTTGTCATTTGTAGTATTTTATCCACCACTTAGCCATTGCTACCCAGAAGGGTAGATGACCAGCAAGTATTTTATATCTGAAACCTGGGCCTGAAATTGCAGCTGTATGAGCAGATCTAGGCTGTTTTAGCAGTCCACGCGGGAACAGCTTCTCACTCGGGTAATGATTAATAGCAAAAGGTTTCTGTTCCTCATTTTAATACTTTAAATATTGTGATTTGCAAGACTGTAACAGCCATGTGCAGCGTGCATAGACTGCGCAGAACTGCCAGCTGCTCTGCAAAGTCTCTTCCAGAATTTTGGAGCGTTTAAGACCTGGTTTCCTCTACTACAGAGGCTACACCAGTCACTTGAAAACCTGCTTCCTAGCTTACCTGGGAGCCTAGCCTCGGCTTTCTCATGAAAACGATATATTTCGTGAAAAAAAGCAGTATTTAAGATGTTCAGCCTACTGTTTTCTCGGTAGCTGGGGAAGGGGGGAAGACACGAGGCAGCCTGGATCCGAAGGGAAGGACGTGTGGCGGGTCCCCTCCCGAGCGCTGCCCGCGGGGCATCACTAACCCTCTGCTCTCTGCTTTCCGCAGGCCCTCCGGGGAGGCGGGGGAAGCCCGGCCGGCGCGGAGAACCCGGTAAGCATCGCCTTTCCCCAGCGACGTCGCTGGGCGCCCCGCGGGTGTCCTTGGGCTGGATGGGACCCTTTCGATAATGGTGCTGGTTGTCTTCATCTAATGGGCTGTGGAACGGGGGCTTCCTGCATCCCTGCGTGCTGGATATGAAGGTTTTTATAAAAACAAAAAAACCCCCAAAACCCTAAAAAAAAAAAACCCCAACCCCAACAAAAAGAAAAAAAAAAAAAACCAAACCAAAAAACAAACCCAAAACCCACCCCACAAAAAACCAAACAAAATCCAACTCAGAACCCCCACTGATGTTGCATATTTTCGGTCCTTCATTACTCCCTTGTAGCACTCAGACCCGTTATTATCCCATCCAACAGTGAGGTGGGACTGTGAATTAGCACAAAAATCTAGAAACCCCACGGCCGTGGTAGATGGGAGGTGTGCACCAGCTTGTTCCCCGCACGTTGACGTGTCCATACATCGCCTGCCGGTCCCACGTGTGTGATGGATGGTGTCTGCATCTCAGAGTCGGGGATAACCAAACCTTGGCCACCAGCCTTGGGCACATCCCTGGAGCGCCCAGTGTGCCCTTGGACTGGGCGAAACCACGGTCCAGTCCCGCTGGGAATTTTTATTTGAGCTAACTGTTTGCTTTAATTATACACCTCTGTCATTTTGGTGTCTGGTGGAGGTTTGTCTTTCCTGTCTTGTGAAATGGGAGAGTACCGATCCCGTTTCAGCTGGGGAGAAGTGCTGTTTACATTCTGCTGTTAGGTCTGAAGTGCTGTCGGAGAGGGGAGAGACGCGGTTGGCATCGCTCTTCCTAAGGAAAACAGGCAGGAACGTACCTAGAAAGCCGCACAGTTTGCAGCTGCCTCTGCGTGTTGGAAAGCAGCAGATGAAATTTTACTCTCCTCGGCTCTTAGGTTCCTGAATGTTGAGTGAATGAATGGGGATGAGGTAGATTTTTATGTGGCGAGGAGGCTGTTCTCTGCTGCCTGTTGCTATAGCAAATACACAGCTGGGTTTTCAGAAAGGGCAGCATAACTTTCTGATCACCAGTATTTTAAACATTGTTTTTAATTCTGGGGAAAGGAAATTGGGGTTTTTGTGCTGCAGACCGTGGACCGATCTCCACAGAAGGCAGGCAGGCACTTCCCTTCTCCTTCCATTGATGGTATTTCATGGTGCGTCATGTGTTTTCTGAGATATTTTTGCTCCTGCAGCATCAGGGATTACTCGTGGCCAAGGGATGGGTACTGCACTCGGGGGGGGCTGTGATGGACCCCAGCCAGCTTCATTAAACCCCATTTTCCTAGCAGTTGGGCTGGAGGAATAGCCACCAGGTAGCTTTGATTCTTTTTTGTTTGTTTGTTGTTTTTTTAAATATCACTGTGCTCCTTAAAGCCCTTAGTGGAGTACAGCATTCCACCAAGGGCAGCTGGTGAGGTCAGCCCATGAATTTGTTTTCTATACGCAGATATTTGTGTAAACGTTGTCCAAGGTGGTCTCTAGCCCGTACAAAAATGTGGGAGGTAGTGCTGAGCTTGACCATGCCCTTGACCTTCACTCTCCTCCTCCCTGTCTCACACAAGAGCTTCTGAAAAGCGACGTTTGCCCTCGTGCTGCAGAACATCCACAAGTGCCACTTGAGCATCCCTCTGACAAAGCAGAAAGCTGCCAGGGAATCGATGCAGGACCGGCAGGAAAAGAAGCATTCCAAAATTAAAAAAAACAAAACAAAACAAAACAAAAACCCCACAACTTATGATCTTTTTTAAACTTTTCTGCAATTGTGGAGGAAAGTCGAGGAGAGCGCAGCAGACGCCCGCGTGCACACAGCCGCCCTGGATGGGGCACACCAGTCAATGCCTGTAACCCAGCGCAGCCCCCGTGGATCGCCCCGCTGCGCCGCAGATAGAAACGCGGAGAGCAGACGTCCCTCTGTATATTGGTTTTGGCCGAGCTGCCAGATGTTTGTTTTCATAGATAGCTTGAATATGTATTTCTATATTTGTTTGAGAACCTGACCACACATAAACCAACTCCTTGATCCTTCGCTACAGCTGATAAATGTGAGTAAAACTTTGTTTGCGTAGCGTGATACTGTCCGTCCCTGGGGACCCTGCGTGGTTATAGCTTTGCAGCCTCCAGACAAATGCTGTTGTAGAGCCAGAAGGCTCAGTGCTGGTCTCAGCCCTGCCGAGGGGAACGTTTTTTCTGGCAATGGTTGGAATGGTCATGTTGAAAAACTTTTTTTTATTTATATTGAGACTTTCAATATAGATCTCTTAGAAAGAAGCAGAGAAACTTTTAAGACATCATTCTGTCCCTTTCCAATTGCACCTTCTTGTTGATTTAAACCAAGACTGAATTTTACTTTTTTTCTTTTGCCATGGATTCATATAATTAAAAAAAAATAATTCAACAGCTCTGTTTCTCTAAACTAAGAGTTCATCATCCTGAAAGCATGCCGAGAGAACCACTCTCTACCATAGAAAGACACCATACCATAAAAGATTCATTTTAAACCATTTCTAGGAAAAAAAAATAACTATTTAGGCTGTTTCGAAGTGGGGCAAGCCTGCCTGCATGTGCTTCAAAAAGCACCTGCCAAAACGTGAGGGTGAACCATCGTTGCTGCCTCCCGATTCCCCTCCGGGGAGCTGCCGAGGGCAGGCGGTGGGTCCTGCCAGGGCCCAGCCTCTGGGCTTGGCTTAGTGTATTTTGTTGTAGAGCAGCATAAACGCAACAAGTTTGCCCCCCGGGGAGCCTGCGGGCAGGGGGGCTGCGCTGAACCCAGATCTTCCTTGTGCTTCGCATCTCTGGCGGCAGCTCAAGCTTCTCTTGGTGGCACGGTCGTCCCTGCTGTCGCCTCCTGCCTGACCTCAAACACGAAGACCAGGTACCTGGGGGAGCATTTCTGCTGCTGTCAACCCGGCTAAACAAACCAGGGAGTAATTGAGTTAAACGGCTCCATCCGACCCATTTTATTTATTCTCACTGTCATCTGGCCCCGCGGGAGTCGCCTCCGCGGCTGCAGCAGGGGAGCAGCACACGTGTCCTGGAGCTGGTCGCAGGGATGGAGTGACCGTCACCTGAGTGCTACCACAGAGGAAGAGGTTACTTTTAAAAACCAATTTATTCTGCTGTTGCTACCACAAGGCCAGGAGATTCACACCAGCAGCCTCCTTGGGGAGGTGTCACTCCGGAGCTGGCCCTTTGGCGCTCCGGTCCAGCGTGTCCCACGCTCCATCCCGTCCTGCCAGGACCAGCACACAGCTCCCATCATCCCTATTCCCACATGTGAGCATCAGCAGTTTCTTGTGCAGTGGGAAAGCAAGCACAGCCTTGAAGACCCACGTGCACCCACCCATGGAAACAGTCGGTGTATAAAAAGAAAAACACATTTTAATACAACCTTAGGTGGGATTTGCAGCCCTCTCTGAGCGTGAGGTGGAAGGGAAGTGTTGCAGCACGAGCTGTTGTAGTTGGTCCTGACAGCCAGCCTGCGCGTCTCAGATACAGCTCTCTTTCCATGCCAAAGGCAAAATCATGTTTAATGTCATGTTAGCTTATTTTTTTAACGTGATATGTCCCAGTGAGGATGCAGTTCAACTGTTGTAGTGAGCGTTTGTGAAATAACGTGGATTTTAGCAGGAGACCTGGGAGGTTTTGCTTCCCCTCTTGCTGCCAGCTGGTGCTGTGTGAGTGGGACGGGGTAAGGCCGCGCAGCCCTCCTGGGGCTTTACGTTTATTTTTGTAAAGACTGATCTGAACCGGGGTGTTCCTGAAGGATGGGTGAATTGGATCCAGGATTTGGGAATTTAGTCGGTTTAAGTATTGGTTCAAAGTCTGTGCACACCTAGATGGTGGGAGAAGACGCTAGCGTGTCTCATAAGGGCACGCTGCTCTCTTCCCCTGCCTTGGAGATTGATCCAAAGACTGATCTGAACTTCAGGAACAACGAGGGAGAAAATACACCTGGAATGTTAAGTCTGTGAAGTCTCTGAGTAAGCGTCTGCTGCCCTCACGTGAAGCAAGAGCCGATTCTGCACGTGAACGCCCAAAGCTGACCGCTGCGGCGTCGGGTAGCGCCTGTTTGCATCACCCACGCACAGCTTCAGCAGAAGGGAATAAACCTTGGTCATTTTAGGCACAAAATTGCCCTTACAGGTGGGCCTGGAAGGGTATTTTTTTTTTTTGATGAAGTGTTATTTCATTGGAAAATGTTGACTTGGCAAAATCGCTGTTTCTGGCAGTAAAAGTTTTGTTTACAAAATTTTTCCATTTCAAAAACACTTGTAGGGAAAATGTTTTGAAAGTGTTGAAATGGGATGAAACAGTCTCCTGCCCCACCCCCCATGACTTTTTGTTTCCAAATTTACATTATGCTACAACTGTTTCTTTAATTTGAACTTGTAACAAAGTTTTGATTCAAAGTATTTTTACTTTTTTTTTCCTTGCATGTTACATTTCTTGTTCTGTTTACAGAAATATCCTGATTTGGAATAGGGAAGAATCTAAAGCTCTTTTTACCAAACAAAAGCAAAGCACATTCTATGCAGAGAAACATTCTTTCTTTCCCAGCCCTTACACGTACTTAAACCCCATATTTTACCCATTAAGAGCCTTTCAAGCCCCTTGGCCGCATGATTGTGTGGACAAGTGTAGATACAGAGTTGTTGTTATTCACTAAGCACGTGTGCGTGTGGGTAAATCATGCAGAACTTTGTATTTATTTGGGGGGTTTCGGTAGTTCCTGTATTTCTTATGACGAGTTGCATATATATACCCTCATACCTGAGGATGACTCTGGCTTCTACTGAACTTTAGGAAAAATCTAATCTGTCCCCCATTTGCTCTCAACAATGAGCACCAGCGCCGAGGCACAGGTAGGAGTTACTGAGGTCAACAGGCGGTGACAGCTACTCTTTTTCAGACTGATGTAGAGCTGATCTCTGCGACTTCTAACTGTAGCAGTTGTCCTCCTTCCTTGCTGCCCATGACTTAGTTACTCCCCTTATAGCGTCCTGGATTAATAACTCTGTGTGTACGTATATACATGTGTGTATGTATCAATACACATATGTATGTTTTTATATAGATATTTATGTGTATATCATAGAATAGTTTGGGCTGGAAGGGACCTTTCAAGGCCATCTAGTCCAACCCCCCGGCCATGAGCAGGGACATCCTCAACTAGATGAAGTTGCCCAGAGCCCCGTCCAGCCTGACCGGGAATGTTTCCAGGGATGGGGCATCTCCCACCTCTCTGGGCAACCTGTGCCGGTGCTTCACCCCACTCATTGTGAAAAACTTCTTCCTTATGTCTAGTCTAAATCTCCCCTCCTTTAGTTTAAAACCATCACCCCTTGTCCTATCACAGCAGGCCCTGCTAAAAAGTTTTTCCCGATCTTTCTTATAGACCCCCTTTAAGTACTGAAAGGCTGCAGTAAGGTCTCCCTGGAGCCTTCTCTTCTCCAGGCTGAACAAGCCCAACTCTCCCAGCCTGCCTTTATAGGACATATATACATACGCTTTTTAAATTATCATTTTTTACGTCTTCAGGTGGCCACAGATGTGTGTGTGCTACCTTGGGGATGGGTCCTTTGCCCATTAAGGGCAGCAGCAAAGTCCCCTCTGACTCCTCCTGAGCTGTCGGGAAGGTCTGGCTGGTTTGGATTCCCCCGCCTGGCAGTGCTCTCTCCTGTCATGGCAGGAAAGCTTGGATGATAAATGATTTACAGATTAAACAGAAATGGTAGCTTATCCCAAAATTCCCAAGCTGTAAAAATACTTGGAAACAAATGACTATGACCCGTAATTTCCCATATGTTTTTGTCCTGGGGATGATACCACCGTAACCTGCTTGGTATTTGGATGTACGAAATAACATTAGTCGATCAGGAAATCTGGGTCATTTATTTTTAATGGGTTTCTATTTTCACTTCCCTCTAGCACAACTGTTCATACTCTTAAGGAATCTCTCAGCGTTCCCAAATATCTCCATGCCCTTGCAGGCCCAGGTACGAGGTGTTCACTCCCGGCAGTATAGCAGTAACGTATGCTGCAGGTCATGGAAAGGCACGCTTCCCTTCTTTCTAGCAAACCAATTGTAGGCCAAAACCTGTGCCTTTGCAGGTTATTTTGTTTTCCTCCTCTTCCTCCTTAAATAAGCTCCCAAGTTAATTTGTTGTGGAGTTTTAAATACACAAAGGCTGTTTCCAACTTCTATTTGTTATAATAAGAATTTCCACCTGGTTTCATTCTTCCTTTGGAGCTCTCAAACTGATTCTCTCTAGTCAAAGCTATTAGCAGTAAATTCTGGCAAATTTCTCTGAAAAAAGTGTGTGTCTTGTGCAATGTGCCCACGTCGAGGAGATGGCCAGGTGGGGGGCAGACCCTTGGCACACGATTAACTTCTTTCTTTATCGTTGGCTTGCAAAATATTTGACTTTCTTCCATAGGAAACAAGTGCCTCATGGCTAGGCTTTTAAAAAACACGTTCAGCGAGCCAGAAAGTTATGTTGTTCTTCAGAGGAGAAAAGATGGGTTCAATAGGTTTAACTTCATGCCTTAATGAAGGTTTATCTAGCCCCACTTGGCCACCAGCACAGGTAAAGATGAGCCTCACTGCACTGATGCGGATGGAGAGCATCCCGTGTTGCGTATGCAGACCTCCCCATCCGACTTCGTCTTCCTCTCAAATACAGGAATCATTTTAAAAGGTCACTTGCCTGCACGTGTCGGGAGAAAACAGTAGCTGAGAAAAGGAAAAAGGCAACGAATTCCAAGGAGATTATAATTGGGACATGATTGAAATCCCGTATTAAAATAATTTCCTGACCGCCGCTTATTCGAGGCTTAGTTTTGACTTTTCTACAAAAGGGGTTTTGTGGGTAGCTTGGCCTAAATAAGTTAATAAATCAGGTTTATGATTCTCAGTTAATAAATTGGCTTAGAGCCATTGACTTCTGTATTCATAAGAAATTAAACTAAGCAAGCGAGCTAAGAGCCTGTGTGAATTTTAGTGCTAAAGAAAATGGGCTTGTGGGCATGGCGGGCGATGTGGAGGTTGTGTCCTCCCCTCCACGCCGGCGGGCGCTTGGCCATGGTTGTGTGCGGAGCTGCCCACGTTACGCTGACGAACGCGGGTTAAGGGGCTAATTCTTGGCAGCAGGCGCTGCCTGTTGTTACTTGCTTTCAGTCCTCGTTCTTAAGCTTTTCTTGGGTTTTGTTATTCAACTTTTCAGCATTTAAATTTTTAAACGCATTTTTAAAACCTTGAAAATACATTAGCTTGAAATATGCTTCTAGTTTTATATCGTTGAATAATACACGATTAACAAAGCTGATATATTTTTTTTTTTTCTCTATTTTAATTTTTCCCACATTTTTTTCTTTTTTAATTGTGATTAGGTTCTGGTTTTGATCAGGCGGGAAATGGAGCGTGAAGAAGCCCCAAACAGAGAGCTATAGGCTGCCTCACGAACGGGAGTGAAATATGGATTGCATTAGATTAGGGGCTCAGCGTTCACCTCTGAGTAGCACCAGCCTGGGCGAGCGGTGGGAAAGCCGCAGAAATCGCTGCGGCAGGTGGTGAAGACCCCTGCACTGCAGGGGAATAAAGGGGCATTTTTTTTTTCTGCTGCCATTAATCACGGCTTCAGGCTGTGCCACCGGTACCCAAAGCCTATTGCAGGTGACGGGTTGTTGCCCTGGATCTAAGGCGCCGTGCGTCAGCCCACCGGCTGCCCCTGGGCACAGCAAAGCCCTCGAGCAGGGGCTGCGCGGAGGCGACGCGGGACCGCGGGGTTGTGTGA
Organism: Phoenicopterus ruber ruber; assembly: GCA_009819775.1. NCBI lineage: Eukaryota > Metazoa > Chordata > Aves > Phoenicopteriformes > Phoenicopteridae > Phoenicopterus > Phoenicopterus ruber. The sequence goes on along the minus strand of CM020228.1, from coordinate 5,725,498 downwards.
CGTGTTTTGAGGTCAGGGGGGTACGGGGACCAAATGACAGCGGCATTTGGGATCTGTGGCAGCTGTAGCAACGTCCTTGCCAGGTGCCCCCAGCACTGCACTGCTCCTTTGGCTTTTGCAAGCGTATCTCCAGCTCCTCTTGCATGACCTGAAGGAAAATGAGCTCCGTGGTGAAAACGCGCTTTTTGCTTGTAAAATTCCAGTTGTGTCTGTCTGCTTTTTGCTGGTGCCGCTCTGCGGCTGCACGTGATGCCCCAGGCCCTGAACGTGGGTGATGCCTTGTGATGTGCCCGGGGTCTCGTGGGGGGAGAGGGAATAGAGTCACACTAGGAAACGGTGGGACAAGGGTGGGTTGACACCCCTGGAAGCACAGCCGTGCCAGCTGCACGGGTGAGATGGTCCCACAACGGGAGGATGCGGATGGCGTTAAGTGTATCTGGGAAGTCATCACATTGGCATTGAACTGAAAAGTGCTGAATCGTTCTGATTTTGGGTCCTGCGATGTGCTGTTTTATCAGAGTATACTTTTTCTTTGTAATTAAGTGACTTTTTTTCTTTGTTTTTCTTTTGTTTTCCAGGACCTGCAGTAAGTATCCTGGATTTTACTGTTGGATCAACAAAGTTAAGGCTTCCCCTTCCCCGCTCCCCTGCCTTTCGGTGTCATTGCAAAAGCACAGCATTTTTGCGGTAGAGGTGTGTCTGGAAGTAAAATTGGTATCAGATGCTGCTGTATTTTATTTTTTCACAATTGTAGACAAATGGGGGGGGGGGGGGGGAAGTTTTAAAATGTTTAACTTGCTGCCCTAAGGGACTTCCAGTAATTTTAAACCCAGAAAATATTCGGTAAAGAAGAGTTTTCGCTTTAATGAGTTCTTTACTCCGCTTCCATTTAGCAGAAAGAGTGCTGTACTAATATTTTAATATGTTAGTGGGTTTATTGGCTCTAAAGCTCTGTCTTGCTTTTCTCATCTGTTGTGTTTCCATCATTTAATACGGGTTTGGTAGCCTCACAAGGGGAGCTAGAGGGAAAGCCGTAGCTTGCTTGCTTCTCTCTTTGAAGTCTTAGGGAGAATAACGAGCATTCCTACCAACGCAACCAGAAAATTTATGGGGAATTTGTGGTTTGAAGGGGTAATAGTTGAAAATGTGTCAACTCCTCCTTCCAAATGTTCAGACGTGCCTTTGGCTGTGCCACCACCACGTCCAAATCTGATGTTCTCCTGCTGGGTTTGGAGTGAGAAAACAGCATTTCATTTGTGCCCTCCAAGTTGCTGAGGGATTGTTAAAAAATAAATTATGGGCATTAGGTGCTTCTGGTTTTCTACCTTTCTTCCCTCCGAGGAGGAGGAGAGGCACAGGCTGTTTGCAGCCACGTGTTTCCTTCTCCGTCGCTGCGCAAACAGACACGTTTCTTCACCTCGTTCTCTTCCTATAGAGCATCACTGGGTTGAAAAGGGATCGTTTCAGGAAAAAGCAATTTGCTAACTGTTCCTGGGCTCATTAATTTCCGGTTCTGTAGATCTGTTTAAAAGCCACAAGGTGACGAGGAAACGGAGGTGAAGCGTGGGGGCTGTCACAGCGCCGTGGCTTTGGTTCCCCTGGGATCAGCAGAGCTGCCTGTGGGTTTCGTTAATGGCTTTCAGCCCTTTGAATTTTCGCTTCTATTTCAAGTTCATTTTTTCATGTAAAGACTTAAGAGAAGTTTGAGCAAAACTGTTATTTGGCCAGGTTTTGAAGGAGCAAATTGGGAAAATTTAAGACTTAATAGCTTCGGCTTAACCATCCTTACAGGAGATCTGAATGGATTTGCTTTAAAAGTTGTGCCCAGCATTAGCAATAAATCCAAGACTCTGGCTCGAGAAATGCAAACCAATGAATTTTTCGTGTTAATTTGTGTTCAGACATGTAGTCTGTCAATAAATTCATTTTCCTGTAAATATTCTGTAATTAAAAACTGCAGCGCAGCCTTTCCAGCCCACACAATAAAAGTGACTCCGTGGGTTTTTGAAGCATTGACTGCGGGAGCACGGTTGGGAGGTGAATTCCCACCCGCCTGGCCCGGAGCTCGGCACCTGCTTCCCCAAAACCTGCATCGCGGTCACATCCTCGGGCACGATCCCGAGGTCGTGGAGAGCGTCCGCTGAGGCTGGGGACCCTTTTGGGTGCTGGAGCTGGTCCCCGCAGGGCTTCTGCCTGGTGATTATTTTTTTTCCTCACTGCAATTCATGCAATTTGGCTTAATTATTAAAAAAATACAATAAAATTCTCGCTCCGTGGCAGGTTACAAATGAAGAGGAATACCGCCTATTTAAAACTCCATATGTATATCTTTTAAGGGACATTTTCCTCTCGATTAAAGTAGTTTGGCTTATTTAAAATGGATTTACTTAACCGTTTCGGCTCTGCTCCCGCTCAGAGGCTGTTATCAGCCCACACGCAGCCGGCTGCCTTACGCGTCCTCACGTGTGCTCTCTGTTCACTTTTATTGTATGCGAGTCGGCATAGGCAACATATGGTGCACTATTAATTTTTCTTTGTCTCTAGTTGGTTTCATTTCCTGGTTCCCACGGCACTATGGAATTGCAAACGGAGCACAGGGGAGATTTAACACAAACAAGACCTTTTTTTTTTCTTCTTCTTTTCCCTCTCCCCTTGCCCTTTTTTAAAAGACAACTCCTGGTGTAGTTCGGTTAAAAAAAAAAAAAAAAATATCCTGCATTTTTAGCATAAGCAGCTTTTACCAGAGACTTCTTTAAACATAATATATAATAAAAGTCCTAGAACCCACAGAACCACAATATTATTTTATTTCAACAGTACTGTATTTAACTCTATTAGTTTCTTCTGTTTCTTGATTTTGGCCATAAGGAACCGATTACATCTTACATGTACAGCATCGCACTCTGCTAAAACTGTATCCTCAATTCTGTTGTTCCCTAGTAGCAGTTGTTCTGGTATTTTATTTTTTGGCTGTCATAAGCTAGTTGTGTATATGAAATTATTAGAAATTGCGGTACAGGATTTGTGGCTGTTGGATGATGGATCGTCCTGTCTGTGAGTAAGGGGTATTCTGCTCAGATGTGCTATAAAACCTCTGTTTTGGAGGGTATTAAAATCACATGCTGGGTAGGAAATTTCTACAATTGAAGGACAGACTTACCACAGGCTGTAATTAAACATTTACAGTCCCAGATATTAACAAACGCTTTATGTATTAGCACGCTGGCTGGGGAACTCACCAGCGAGCGCGGGCTGGGAGTTACAAGTGTTTCCTATTTATCCGTGTGTGCTCCAGTGCCATACGTCTCCATAAAAATCTCACTGTACGCTTTATCCCAAGACCGTAACTTGTTAAATAGGTGGCTGTGGAAGTCGGTGGTGTTTCTGGATGACTCGATAGTGCTGCAGGGGCACTTAGTGAGACGGGAGAACCACCGTGCGTGGTATGGAGGGGGCTGCCAGAGCTATTTCATGCCGTAAGAGACGTGTGAATCTGACTGTAGATCCGCAGCATGCTGACATAACCTATGTTTATGGTAGCAGATGACATTGCTGTACCAGACACACGCTTTACTGCCTACTTGTGTACCAGCTAATACTTAACAGCTCCTTCCCGGGAATCTGCCTTACGTCTGGCTTGCAGCAGGCTCCTCTGCCGTTGCTCACGGCGTGTTTAACGGCAGCTCGAGCTGTAAACGCCTTTGGGAACCCCCCCGAGGAGAGCAGAAAGGTGAAATACCCTGAATGGGTTGTGGTTTATTCCGCTGATCTTACAGGTGTCACTAGCAACTTAAGTAAGGTCTTTCCCCGTAGCGTCAGCTCTTCTTTCCGCTTCATTGCAAACTAAAGCAAAGCTTGGAGGTGAGCTGGGAGAGCTGCGTCCTGCGAGGAAATTCATGGGTCTAAGAGGGGGAAACCTTCGTTGAATCTCGTGCTGGAATAGGAGTTTGAAGCTCGGCGACTGCTCCTGGGCAGACGGGCTGTCCCGGCTGCTGGCTCGGCAGCGCCGCAGCCTCCCCGGCCTCTCCCCAGCGCCCGGGTGTTCCCGTACCTCTCGGTACCCGCGTCCCAGGGCAGATTTACGGCCAGGTGTAGCATGTACCGTGCACATCCGTGGCTTCAGGGGCGGCAGGGACTGAGCACGGGCGGCAGGGATGGGTGTGAGTTGGCAAAAACCTTGGTAAGTAGCTAAAGGGAAGCACAAGATGAAAATCTGGGGAAAATACGCTGTAGGTGTGACCTTTCTGATAGGAAAATTGCCCCGAGAGGTTTCTCTGGAGAGAGTTTAGTCCCGGGGCCGGCTGGGGAGCGATGGCCCTGTCTCCTGCCTGCTGCTATGTGTTGCCTTGCTGCTACGGGTGCATTGACTGACTTGTTATCTCGCTTGTTCCCCCACCACAGGGGCAGTCAGGACGTGATGGTTACCCGGTAACTCTGCTATTCCTTGTATTTTTTATTCTCCTCTAATCTGCACTCCATGGTCCTCTCCGTCTTTTCCATGACACTTGATTTTTCTTTGCCTGTCTTGGTGTCTTTTTTTTTTTCCCCCTCCTTCCCTTCTTCTTCATCAGTGACAGCTTTTGAGGGATTTAGCCCTAAAACTCAGGAGCCTGTGCAATATTCTCCACTAACGTTTATAGGGGTGAAATACTTGAGCCCTTTCATGGTATTATTCACGCTCTTGCCTAAGAGTTCACTGTGGACTGTGAAGTTAGTGAAGGCTTTGGGGTCTGTCCCACTCACAGCTGTAAGTGGCCAAATTTGGGGACATTGGTGAAAGAGCTTCAGGTGTTGAGATAGGCCCTCATTCGCCTGCCTCCAAAAATGTTTCCCTGGGAGCAGAGGTGTCCTGCCGGGCCTGTTGGCAAGGAGAGATTTTGCAGAGGCGAGGAGGAGGAGGAGGAGGAAGGGTAATTTGGGAGCCGCTGCCCTTCCCGTGCCCGTGGGCACCACTGAAATGTCTCTGTGTTGGAGGGAGGTGTCTTCTGGGGGAGAAACAAAGCTGGTAACTTGGGGCTGTTAAAGGCTTCGAGCCGCTTTCTGCAGGAGAGAGACCTTGTTCTGGCCGGACCCCAAACTGCAGCCTCCCGGCTGGCCCCCGTAGTTCCCATTAATGCACTGGGATGGCCGTGGTGCTCCGGCTCGGAGGGGCTCGATGGCTCGTCAGGGAGCGACTCCCGTGCGTGCACTCAGTGTGGCAGGTCGGTAGAAACCACTGTGTGGATCCTCCGTGTTCACAGCACGTTTCCAGCTCTGCTCCTGCTTTTTGAATGGGTGCAGCAAGTCCTGCACCGCCTGATGCTCTGGAAGGGGCTTCTTGGCTATTTGTCCTGCTGTTCTATTTATAAGGTAAAGAAAAGTAGTTAGTCTTCTCCTTCTTGTGGTTGATGCCCTTTTTTCTTTTTCTTTTTTTTCCCCCAAAGGAGCGTGTTAGAAAAACTCACTTCTTGTCTCTGCCTCCCCATGCCCTGTCCTGGTTCCCCCTGAATGCCCACAAACCACAGAAACATCTCCGGAGTTTTCAGCGTGTGATGGACTTGGGAGCTCACGGGAGGAGGATTGGAAGGGAAATACAGAGCTGTTTTCAGTTTTCATTTCCCCTGGGCCCCTGTGAGCCTCCCTGGGGAAGGCAGCAGCGTTTCCCCAGCGGCACTGGCCCCAGAAGGGGAGAGGTGCGAGACGGCGTTAGTTTTGCAGAACGAGCCTGTGCTGCCGTTGCATCCGTAACACAAAAGTGTTTGGAGCTCCGCCAATTGATTTGAAGAAATTAAGCTTAGGATGAGGGAACGGTGGGGAAGCCTGCGAGCAAACGGGGCTGCTGGTTTCCAGGGGTTTGTCTCCCTCAGGCGGTACCTGCCCGCAGCGGCCCCGACCCGCCGGCACCCACCTGGCAGGGGCTGCGGTGCCCATGGGGTGCATGGCCGGGCCGGCCCCGGCAGAGGTGCTGGAGCCAGGAGGTTATGCAAATGCACAAGTGGTTTGTTGGAAATGAAGAGTTTAATTTATTAGAAATTAAGATGGATGACTTTGGTCTCATTGGGCTGTTTAATGGCAGTTTTAGGGTGGCTTTCTGCTCTTGTGGGATGTGGCTAACCGCTTCTGGATTAGCAGTGCCCGTGGCAGGTTTACCCCCTTCTCTGCGTCTGTCATATTCTGGCAAAGCTTGTGCGTGTGGTTTAGTTGCAGAGCTCGGAACACCAGAAACGCTGGGAGGCAATAGTGACTTTTCCCTTGGATGGAGCATCGCCCCCAGCCTGCCCTGGTGAGCAGCCCCGGCACCGGGCCCATCCCAGCTCCTGGTGCTGCTCCGGCTCTCCTGGATGGTGTCGGGGACTAGCAGTGACCTCCGGCTCTGCCACCGCATCCGCACTGGGAAAATGGCTTTAATGTACCCGAAAGGTTTTTCCTCCCCTCTCCTCCCTCCCAGGGACCTGCAGTCCTGGCCAGCCGCGCTGCTGGTCTTACTCCTGGCTTTGCAAAATTGTGTGAGTCAAACCCAGCAAACGCCGAATTACTGCATCTACGTGGCTGTGGCTACGCTAATTAGCTTTATCTGATAAGGAGGTGATGATAATTGCATTTCCAAAGCAATACGTATACCTGAAGAAGGAGGAAACTAAACATAAAGCCGGCCTGAGTGTCTTATTCAGCAGAAGCATATGGACAGGCTTTGTTACATCCAGTTGCGTGGTCAAATTGATTTAATTATTTAGTTCCCTTCAGGGTGATCAAATAAACTCCGAGCTGTTTCAAGAGGTAGATTTGGTGCAAATGCAGAAGTCGCAAGTCGATATTAAGCGGTGTTTAATAGAGATAGGTGTGATACCACGTGCGTCTCTGGCCTAGCAGTGCTTTGAGTTTATTTGTGAGCTGCTGGTATGTAACCAAGTTGCAAGCAATGGAAGCTTTAAAGCGATGAAGTGAACCAGAGCCCTGGAGACGGGGCCCGAAGAGAAAACAGCTTTTATAAGATGCTTTCAATATTTTTATAGTTAACATCTTAAGGGGAGGGGTTTGTGCCCTGCAATAAAACTTTACAGCAGAAACAGTTTCTTCTTTATGAAGTTCTATAGGTTCATTATTATTTTTTAAACTCCAGAGAGGATTTAGTTTCTATTTTTAGGAGTATGGCACACCCTGCTAACATTACCATAACAGCTATGAAGAATGTTGGGTTTTGTTGCTTTTCTGGTCTTGTTTGGCTTAGTTTTGACATCCCATTGACCGTGGATCACAGCATATACCTCAGCCTGAATTTCAGCATAGGTTCCCGTGGGCTAAGGGCTGCGTGGGTCTGTCGTCTCTCCTCTTTCCCCAGTGACTTTTGAACTTGGCCCATTTCAGCCAGATTTGACAGAAGGACAAAAGACTGTGCAGATAATTACTTTAATGTGAACTTTTGATATCAGGGGCAGGTTAAGGGAAAAAGAGCCTTTTTGATATTCATGGTGAGGCACGAGCTCACGCTGCCATACACGTACCTTTGCCGTATTGGCTGCTGTAGAGCTTGCCTGAAGATTGTCCTTTCTGAGATTTTCGGTTTGTATTTTAATTGCAGTGCTGGGGAGGCTTTTAATACGTTTTTGACCCCCGGGCCAATAATCTAATCCATTTCAGGGGTTTTCTAACAGATGAGGAAAGCTGATGTTGGAAGGGTGAAACTTGGGCTGCCGGATTTGTAACTGTATTTAACAAATAATAAAATTGTGGCGTAAAAACTCTCCTCTGCAGGTAATCCAGTTACGCGCAGTGGAAACTGCGTTCAGCCGGGGCTGGGCAGAGGCGGCTCCCGTGGGCTCGCCCAGACCCCAGGGACGGGCGAACAAGGCAGAAGCCCATGACTCGCTGGGCTTCTCGCTTTAGCTGCCGAGAGAACCGGCTCTTGGGGGGCAGAAGGGTCTCCGAGACCCAATTTAAGAGCCGTTATGTTGAATATCATTCAGTTCTGCAGGGGCTTGAATGTGGGTCGCGCGTGTGTGTGTGTGTGCTCGCTGGAGAGCTGAGGGCAGAGAACGGCAGATGATCTATTTAGTGGCCAAAATACCTGCATTTTTTTCATTTTTTTCCTCATCTTGTCTGTGTAATTTGCACACAGTAATGGTGGCGGTGCTCATCATAAGCTCAGGGGTTTTGGGGTGCAAATCTGCTTAGTCTGAGCGCCTGCCTTGCACCTCCCGAGCTTACAAGAATGCATATGAAGACACCAGGGAGCAGGGAGGCTTTTATTCTTTTTGATGCCAAAACACTAATCTTGGAAGTCCTTTTTAGAGAAAATTACCTAAAACAACTTCTGGGGGGAAAGCAGAGTGCTTTACCCCAAAGGTGGAGGAGAACTGGCAGGTCGCCTTTCCCATCTGACATCTGCGTGGTGGTTCTTGCAGGACACCATGACGTTCCTCTGGCTCTTTGTGCTGGTGGTGGTGGGCTGGAGTAATGTGCAGGTGTGTGGTGGATGGTGTCCTGGGGTGAACCGGCAGCGTCAGTGACTGAAAGCTACAAGATGAATGATTCCTTTATACAGAAATCCCAGAATAATTGGTTATTAGAGATTGGTTACAGGGCTCTGTTGATTCCTTAGAGATGCAGTGGTCTCTAAGGAAAAAAAAACAGTGATAAAAATGCTGCAAAATGGGCAGTTCAGGAGAGAAAATGATAGTTTTCTAGGCAAGGTCCCGAGCAACCTGATCTACCTTTGGTTAGCCCTGCCTGGCAGTATGGCTGTGTCGGCAACCCCGTGCTCAGGGACCTGCCCCGTGGCTGTGGGTACAGTGGCGGAGCCCCGGTCGTCCTCGCTCTGGGCTTCGCGCAGGCCCAAGCGTGTGCTGAGCTCTCCCCGCGGCCGTGGAGGGTGTTGCTGCAGCAGGGCCGCCAGCCACTGCTGGTTTAACTGCGTCGTTTAGCTCTGGTGCTTCCCATCACCAGCTTTCCTGAAGAGATGACAGCAGCCTTTAGACCAGATTGACGAGGAAAAATTGGATGACACCTTCAGCCTTTGCTAAAAGACCACCTGGCCCATCCCCAAACCGAAGCGCAGCCCTGAAGTTTGAGCTCGGGTTTGCACGAGGGCGCGCCGGAGCAGAGGAAAAGCAGATGTGCGGCCGCCGCGACGATGGAAATGTGTTTCTTGTTGGGCAGAACCAGGCGCTGGGACTGAGATCCCTCGGGACTCGTCCCGAGCCGCGCTCTCTGCGGCAAGGAACATCCGCGCCGCGGAGTGGATCCCCTCGAGTTGATGCGCTGTCAGTGCGTCAGCGTGTCGGGGGGCATTTGCCCTCGTGAAGCTGGGAGGGGGGCGGGGGGATTGGCTGGGCAGAGGGCTGATGCAGCAGGGCTTTCGGCTGCTTACGTTAGCAGGGCGGGCAGCTGCGTCTGGGCAGGAGGAGAAAAAAAATAGAGAAAATGAGGAGCAGATGGAAGAGCCGAACTGCGAGGAGGCTTTGCAGCTGACCTTTCAGTGCAGGCAGATCTTCCCACTCTGTAGCTGTTTAATGGAGTCAAATAACGTATGGAGGGGAGAAGCGCTGGTTGGGTGATGCTTTTAGTAGCCTTGCCCCATCCCTTCCCCTGCCCCACGCAGGGACGGTTTTATACTTGCCTTCAAACGACTCAGCTGTCCTCCTACATGGTATTTCTCCTCTTTTCCAATAAGATGCTGCATTTGTGGTTCACCAGAACCCATTCCCTTCCCTCTTCCCATCTACCGGAGAGGCCTTTTGAAGCCAAAGTTTCTGTTTCTCGAGAGTTTCATCTGCCTCTGCAACCCTAAAATCGGTCTCTGCTACGCCGCTGCGTGATGTCCCGAATGGAGGGTTGTCACTTCGAGTGGGAAGAAACCAAAAGAATGAAGTTGATTAATGAGGGGAATTACTTCATGTGCATGTCTTCATTAATAAAAAGCAGAGCAGGGAAGAGGCTTTGCAGAAAAAAAAGTATGATATGAAACAGAGTTGTCTCCTATTTTATAAATTTTTCCTTAGAATATTAGCATCTATTTTTAGTTGAGCAGAGTGTTATTCATTTCATTCCTCTGGCGTATAATGTTTGCCTTCTGAATTTTGTAAATCACTCGTGTTGCCTGAAAGAGCCCAGGCATCATCCTGCCTGTGTCTCTTAACGGTGGGAACTCTTTGGGAAGGTGGGGAGAAAAGGGCGTCAAGTTCTGCCTGCTTAGAAGTGATGCAGCTTGTTACTCAAAAGAATTCAATATTGAGTAGTAGCATCATTTTCTCATGACAGGTAACTACACCAATGTAATCAGTTAATGGACTTATGGTAAAGGAGAGACACAACACAGGCGTTGCTGAACACAGGCACACCTTTCGGGGAATAATTGCTCAGTCAAAATTGAAATACTCTTGTACAGGCCATTGTCACGTATTTAAAGTCCACCTCACGCTAAGGAGCTGTTGGAGCTAAGCAGCTCAGCATCTTCAGAAACTTTATTTTGGGAGCCCTGCACAGTGAGCTAATATCTTCCTTTGGCTACGGTGTTGTAAATCCAGAGTTACCCACTGAAGTCAGCTGTAATGCCTGTAGCCAGAAATCAGCTTGTAAGGATGATAAACTCTGCTTTTAATTAATTTTCAAGACATAAAGTGAAGCCAAATGTTTTTTCTGAGCTGATGTCTGGGAAGAGGGGTTGGAGGAGCGCATGCAGGAGGGAAGTTGGTTCCTTGACTTGCACGACCCCAGTGCGGTGGAGCAGCGTGACAGGGGCTCCGGTGGCAGCTCTCGGCCTTGGCCATACCCAACGGAGTCTGGAGTTTTCTCCCCTCCGTGATTAAGAGTTTCAATTAGCGTAGATAACTTAGCAAGGGAGAGTCCATGCAAGCTGTTTGTGTGCAACCCGTAAATGTATTATGAATGCAGACGGGCTGATGTGTGGGAAATGAGGAACACGTGCCCAAGCCCGTTCCTGCTGGCAGTTCCTCCGTCCCATTGTGGTCCCTCAGAGTTTACCAGAAAGCTCCAAGAGATGCGCTTAGCCAGGTGTTTTGGAAATGGCAACACCAGAAATCCAGATGTGACATTAATAATAAACTGCTTTTACAGGAGAACTGTAGAAGTAACGTGGAGTTGGACTGTGCCTGATGACTTGATGAGTTGCCTCCATCTATGCAATTATCTCCGAGTCCTGCTTGGGCACGCTCGGGGTGCAGCCTGGGAGAGTCACAGAAGTTGCTGTGCGTAGCTTGACATTGTTCCGTGCCCAAACCAGAGCAACAGGCAGTGGTTTAACTCTTCAGGAGGGCTGCCAGAAACCCCATGTGAGATATGGGAGACCACGCTATGTGGTCAGATCTCATGGGCTGTAGAGAAGAGCGTGTGGATGTCAGACTTTTACTGTTTTTTCGCAGTAAGCGGATGCTTTCCAGACCCTGGGTGGTAGCTCATGCACAGACACGGAGTGCCTGTACGTCGCATGGGTGTTTTGGTTGGTTGTGCATGCACAGAATTTAAAAAATTCATATTTAACATCTGGCATCGCTAGACTTAGATGTTTTCAAATACTGTGTCGTGATCGGTATCCATCCCCAAAATGAAGGCTTCTGTTGGTAAGCTGGATATTTAGCTTTCTTAGCTGGGTTCATCAAGGTCATAACTGTAATTTAGCATTTGGTCCTGTGTTTGTTCTCTTGAGTATCTTTACTCATAAATATTCAGACTTCAAGGAGCGTCTCCTGTGAATGAAGTCATTTACACACATACTTCTCCCAGTAAGAGCCCAAAAGACAGAAGTAACAAATATTCATTTTACAAGGCAAACTTTGTAGTTCTAGTCTTTTTCGTTTGATTTTAATATCAGTTTTGTGGCCAATTCACGTAATTATTTGCCTAGAGGGGAAAACCTCTTTAAGCAGGGAAAGCGGATCCAGCGTATTTTCCTGCTATGGCCGTTTACTGGCTCTCTGATGTGGAGACAACAATGATTTTGTAAAGACCAGCTCTTCGTAGCAGCAGTTTATTTTTCTTTTGATTTAGAGGTAATTCTTCCACAGGGAAAATAAAAAGTTGTCTTATATCCCACCCAGTAGAGGAATTGCAGATGCATTTGTTTATCTTCTGCCCTTCCAGTGTTTCTGGCCGGGGAGAGGGGAGGGCCTGGTGAAGGTGCTGATGAAAATGGCAAGGAGAACTTTTCTGCACGGGCAGATTTCTGATGCAGGACGTGCACGGCTTTTCGGGTGGTGACTTGGACCCAGCCGTCCGCCTTATCCCAAGCTGGCTCACGTAGGGGGAGACTTGGTGATGAGGACGGCTGCGAGGATGGATGGTGGAAAAGGTCCTTCACCACTCAATGCCCGGTTGAAGCAGGGCTTTGGTTTCTGGCTTCGCGTGCTGCTTTTCCTCTGGTTCCCCGCTTCGGGTGCGAGTGCAGCCGGTGCATCTGCGTCTCCGTTTCCAGTGCGTTTGGGCACAGCTGCATGGTACCGAGGCTTGGCTTGTAGGCAGAGGAAAACTGAGAAAAACCAAGAAGTTTGCTCATTAACCACAAAAGAGAGGTAATCCAAACAGCAGCTGTCAACCAGGGCTGGTACTGGTGGGGGAAGAATATAAAGGCAGTAAGAGGCTGAAGTGCTCGCTTGAAATGTTGCTGTTCCTCCAAAACAATTGCTTACCAACTTCAAAACTGCATCCCCACCGCAGAGGCAGTCTCCTCTCTCATAGTTGGACATTAAACAAAAAATATCCAAAACCCAATTGGGCACCAAATGCTTGAAACAAGCAGTTGCACAGAACACATGGAACTCATTTAAGCCTCAGAAATTTGGGGGAAGTCGGGGGATTCTTTTTTCCATAAAAGCACTTTGTTGTTTTGGAAGAAAACTGGTGCAATGTGATGCACAGATGAGTGAGCTCTTGCTTCTGAAATGATGCTGAGCAGCAGATAAGCTGATCTGACACGCTGGAGCGCTCCTTGCAGAGCGCTGCTGGCCCAGGAATCGAGGCAGTTGGCTGCAGTGACTCCTTCCCTTCCAGGAGGAGTGAACAAACTGGCTCTGTTGCGGCATTTCTTTGCGTTTTATCCGAGTAACTTTGCTTGCAAACCCCGGTGATGTTCTGTGTAGCTCCAGCCCGGCGTTTGCTTTCCGCCCCTTTGGACCAGTCAGTGTTAGATTTGCTTCCAGGCGTTTTTCTTGAGCATCTTTGAGAAGGCGTCCAGTAAAACAAGGAGGGAGCTCTGCAAACAGATGGAAGGAGGCACATCTTGTGTTTAAGGAAAAGGAGAAAAGGTGCGTTATCTCCACAACGAAGCCCTAATGAATATGGTTGGCATGTCTGGGAAGAGAGCTGGGAACCGAAGCGCTCCAGCGAGCCCGCGCTGGCGATGCAAAGGAGGGGCTGAACAGCGGGCAGGGCCCGGCGCTGCACCCAAAACATTCTCAGGATAGGGTTTGGGGGTGGTTTTTGTTTTGTTTTGTCCTTGTTTCCCGAGGATTTCAGAAACTCTTGCAATTATTCGTGCCCTGTGCTGGGCTCTTGTCGCAGAGGCTGGCTGTGCGCGGCCACCGGATGCCCTGCGTGGACCAGCCCAGCCTCCGAGGTGGCTGCTCCCTTGCAGAGCCCCGCAATCTGGTTTGCATTGTGGGTGAAGTTTTTAGCAAATTACTGCTCCTTTCTGCTCCGTTTCCATCAAAGAATGGGCAGAGGCCGCCCAGCAGTCTAAGGACAGATTTTTTTTTTTTTTTTTTTTTTTTTTTTTTGGAATAGAGCACAGATTTGTGGTTTTTTGGTTCGTTTGTTAACACACGCTTGGCCCTTATCAGGCTGCTGCTCGGCATCGTTTGCCTGACACCTCTGTTGGGGGATTTGTTGCTGTCAGCTCAGGCTGTGAGATGTAGTTCCACCCCAAGAAAGGTTTCAGAGGAGCTTTTGGGGGTTTGGTGATGCTGAGCCCCACCAGATGCTGTGGGCAGTGCCTGGGGTGCGCTCTTTTTGGAAAGAAATTTGGGAGAGGGGTGCGAGCTGCCACAGCTGGGGGGGCTCTGCAGGCAAGGGGGGATCAGCTCGCCCCACTGCCCGGAGCAGCCCCGTTGGGATCCCCCCAAGACTGGAGTCAGATGTTACGTGCAGGGCTGCAGTTTGCAGGGAGACGGATTTTGGGGAACCTCTAATTGCCCTCCCCTGTAAAACGAGATGGGGCTTTCTTGCCAAGCAAGGAGAGCCTGGCTCTGAGGCCATGCAGGACGGTGGCAGCAAGTGCAAGAGAGGAGGGAGAGAACCAACCCAGAAGATGGTTTCCCATTAAACCCTCAAAAACTCAGTGGCAGTGAGTTGTGCCCCCAAATTTTGTACCCCCAGCTGTCTCCAGACATGGGGTAAACCACATGTATAGGCAGAAGCAGCCGTGCCTGGGTTTGAGTCCTCTTGCATCTTGTGCTCTACCACGTGTAGGGTTTGGTCTATGGAGGGAAGTCGAATGAAAATGCCGTGCGGCATCTTTTGTTACGCAAGTGCCTCCTGCTGTGCTTTAAATCCAGAGCTGTCCCAAATGGGAGCTGCCACTGCAACGGTAATTTCTGCCTGCTGCTCTCCTAGTGGAGCCTGACATTTAAAGTAGTTTTTGATGCAGGAATACAACTTAATGGCTAAATAAATACCCGTACCTGGCTTATCTTTTACTTCTATGACATGGTGCTGCCTTCTTGGGGGAGACTATAAACCAGCTGGTACTTGCATGCCGAAAGCCGTGGTCTCAGCGCCTCGCTGTCGGCCTCGGTTGGGACGCAGGTTCCATCGCGGCTGATTTGGGGGGAGGTTAGAGCAGCCCCCGGGGTACCTGCCCTGCCGGAGGTGCTTGTGTTGGCAAAAGGGTATTAGCTAAATCACAGAGGTTGGATGTATTTAAAGCTCAACTCATGCAAAACTGGGACCTCAGTGAATGTCTGTGTAAGTGGTTTCCTTGTTAAATCTGGCAACGGGGTATTTATCAGGACTTGCTTTGGAGCTCTGCACTTTTTAGTGGTTTTGAAAATAAGAAAAAAAGAAAGGCATTTTCTTGATTTACCCAGAAAATATGTCTAAAAGACCTGTGTCCCTTGTGGGGCAGCCAAGCTAGTTAAGCTTCCCTCATTTCAAATATTCTTTGCTTCCATTTTTTAAACAAATATCCCAATGTGTGCAATAACAAGTGTAAATTATTTTCTGAATTAAAACAATTAGGTCTTACAAACATTAAAAAAATGCCTCATCAACGTCACTGGTTTGTGCTTATAAGAGAACTGCAGAAGGTGTTTGCTTTTAAAAAATGAAGAAAAAACTATCACCTAGTAATGAAAAAGTAGTTTTCAGGTTTGCATGCGGTCAGGGACCGAAGAGGAGTTTGTGTTGGACAATACTGAAATAGCTTTTTTTAAACAAAGAAACAGAGAACATTATTAGCAAAGGATTGTTAATAATCATGTTCATACTGAAAAATTTTTATTTATTTCTTTTTAAGTGCAGGGCTGTTCCCCTGCGCAGCAATCCCATCCCATTCCAGTGACACCATCCACGCTCTGTATAGTTAAACATGAAGCTATTGTGATTTTAATGATCTTAACGCTTAAATACGACTGCTCCTGGTAGGAATGTTTCCAACGCTGTGTCGTGCCACAGGCTGACACGATTTCGAGGTCTCACACCAGGGACCCCGGAGGTCAGGGCAGATGCAGGAGGAACCTCCCACCACAGACTTGTCCGGGCTCACAGCCGTTGCGGTCGGTGTGTGCGCAGGATAATTCCTCGCGTGACCGATTTCGTACGTAGAGTCTATCTCCTCACAGATATTTAAATGCTGTTATTTGGAAGGGCAAACGATTACTGTAGCAGAGGCGGTATTGGATGGAGTAGAAACTTGCTTTTTTCTAAGGGCTTGTGGTCCTTCTGCACTGAGGACTTTAGGGAAGAAGGAGGGGGTAGCAGTAACAGGGGACAAGGACAAGGTAGCATCCCAGAGCGCTTCTTGTGCTCGGTTCATTCGCAGTTAGCGCCAGTGGTTCTCAGCTGCTCGTTACAGGACTCGCGTTTCATTTCCCAGTCCCTCTTCTCCCCTTCTCCTCCAGCTGGGAAGCTCGGAGGAGCCACAGCAACCTGGCTGCCTTTCTCCACTTTCCTTGTGACGGCCCTGGCAGGGTGTGCTTGGCCACAGCTTTTGCCAGAGCTTTCTTCTCGTATGAAAAAATGTGCTGAGGAACCGCGTGGCCAGCAGCCGCTGTCCCGCTTGCGAAGATTTACAGCGTAGCCTATAGGAAAGGATGGTCCCTGCGCCCCGGCTGCGCTGCAAACCACGCCGCCCAATGACCCAGGGCCCTTCGCAGGCATACTAAAATATTGTTGTGCTCTTTTGTTCTGACACTTTCCTCCTTTTCAAATGTAAGATTTTACCATTTTTCGAAACCACAGAGACAGAGATTGAAGGCAGCCCTTTGAATCTGTTAAAATTTGACTGCAGGGTTCCTTCCGACCCCTGTGCTAATTTTTAGCAGAGCAGGAAACATTAAAAATAACCATGAGAGAAGATTTCCCAACTCAGAAGGATTGTCCTCTTAATAATCTCTGGCTTTGTTTTCACTAGATATTTTACCCCCTTAAAATTCCTGTAACGCTGCTAGAGCAAGTACATCCCTGCCAGCAGCAGTAGTGGCACCAGAGGAGGAAGGCAGAGAGCCAGTTAGCCAGGCTGGCACCTAGCTTTGCTCTGGGCAGGGGCAAGGGAGGTACAGGGGAAATGCTTATTATTTATTGGAAGAGCTTTTGCATGAGAATCGGAGCTTGCAAGCTCCGCGACTTCCCACTTCGGTGAACCTAAAACTGTTCCCAAGCCTTCAGCTGCTCTCAGCGTTGGGTGAATCTCAGTTTTGCAATGAGAGCTGGCATTTTGGTGCTACGCCTCAAGCCTTCTGAGCTTCTACTGTGAAACGAAACAAAACAATATTGAAATTTGTTTTAAAACATACCTGAATGTAGCCCCTTCCTCTGACGTTGAAATGTTGCGTGGCCAAACCAAGGCATGCAGCAAGAGTGCGTGACGTAGTAACAAGCTCTGCTCAAGCCCCAACGTCTTATCTGACTTGCATCTGCATTCTCAGCATCGTTGTATAAATATATATCATTAAATATATATTTTATGGTATACATTAATGATATATTATCATTAGATAAATAACATCCTCACCCAGGCGATGGCAGTGGGGATGCACCATGGTTTGAGCCATCACACCCGCAGGAACACCGTATACTTATGTTACTGTTTGTGAGGGGTAAAACCAAGGCGAGTAATTGCGATTACCGCTCAGCCCTGCTCCGTGTCGCCGGCTCCTCCCGCCCCGGCAACCTGAGGGCTCCAGCCAGATGTTCTGAATGTATTTTCTTTATCAAACTGACAGCAATGTTTGCTCTTTTCTCTTCAAACGTGGAGGATGCCCCGTAGAGCTGCGTTGGCCCAGCACCAAACACAGGCGGTACCTACTGGTACGTGGTCAGAAAATGAGATGTGAGTTGATGACAGCTAGGAGTGGGCTCTGGCATCCGCTGAACGGTGTCGGCTGGGACCACATCAGTGTCGTCTTCCTCGAGGCACCCGGGATCGATGGGTTTTGTCCCACTTGGCTGGTGCAGTGATGGTTTTGGTCAGAACCACGTTTTGGGGGAAGCTGATTGAATTTTGTCTCTACCTTGTCTTAAAGCATCAGGTTTGTCCTCGTCAGAAAGTTCATCCCCTCTCGATGTAGTGAGCATTTGATTATGTAAAGTGCAATCACTGTGTGTGTGATTTGGGGTGAAAGGCCTATAATCAAGAGTGGGCAAAGGCGTGAGGGAAATTTATCCCTGGGCAAAAAGCACAGCATGAAGCCGCTGCGATGCTTTCTCTTACTTGGGCCCTGTAATGGGGTGTCCAGAAAACTCACCTTTTTCTTACGCTTTGTGCTAGTCATTTAAGTGGAAGTAATTTTTGTCCCCCCCAAATGAAAACTTCTATAGAGGTGTTCTTTGACTGGGGGAATAAGGGATTACTCGTTGTTTTCCTGTTCCTTAGTTATCAGATAAACTAACAAGTCCTTTGTCTTTAATTAAAATGACATGGAGCAGAATTCAAATAACAGACAATAAGGATCTGAACACATGGCTGCTCCTGAAAGTTGCAGGCAATTGAGTAAGCAAGCCCAGATTTCGGATGCTCTCTCCTACTTTACACATGGCATCCCCTGGCCGCTCTCGGCAACCCTGCCCTGGCTCGCGCGGGCGTTTGGCTGGGCAGGTAGAGCAGAGTCAATTAAATCTCCAGCCCAGACTTACTTAACAAAGCATTTAAAAGTCTGAGTGAGTCTTGTCCATTCAGCTGGCCGAGAGCCCCTTTGAAAGCCCGATGGATATTGTTTCTCTCAAGCATTAAATACTTTCCCTCAAACAAACCTCCTTTGAATAGGCCATTGTTTTTCCTTCTGGATGTCCCTTTGTGGACTGATACAAGAATAGCTAAAAGCTGATGAATTGGTATTGTAAATTTAAAAAAAAAAAAAAAAAACAACACGCTGGGATTTCTACTCCTTTGAGAAGTTGAATGTGGTGCAAGTTCTCTGCTCGGATCCCAGGTCTCGTCCTCTGGAAGGCAGAGCACTGCATCGGGCGCTTCGGGTGAACCGTCTCAAACAATCGTAGTGTCAGGAAAGAAACTCCACGGGCCTGATGCCTTTCCCAGGTGTTCTAATGTCAGGAATCGAGGTGAGATAAAGTATGGAGGGGGTGTTAGGGGAAGAAGTAGTAGTTTGGTTGTGACCTGTAAGCCTTTGCATTAGCGGACACAACTGCATTCATTTATATTTTTCATCACTACTACTTAGCAGTTGTGTACTGGTAGTTCCTTAAGAGAAACAATACATGTCACGTGAACAGCATAACCTGTGTTTGATCACTTCAGAAATCTCGTGTGTAAAGAAATCCTCATTTATTTTCAGGTGAACGTCTCTTGTACAGGTCCCCTAGTCTTTATAACACAGGTACCAATGCCCTGCCCAGGATTCAGCCGCCTGGATTTACCCGTTTCCGAACAGAGCTGTGTCCCGCGGTTTCACGTTCCAAGCCCAGTCACCGCAGCCGCTGCGGAGTGATTTATTCCTTACCGATAGCCAGAGCTGTGAGCTGGAAGGATGCTATTTGTACTGCAGCCGTTGGGCTTCTCTTACACACCTTTCTCTCTTCTGCTCAATTTCACCATCACAGATTTAAGCTGAACCGAAAAAGGTTCACCCTAATCGGTTCCCTAAGAAACACAGAAAACTTGGATGCTTTATCGTTGCGTTATACAATAGCCCAAACTACATTCGCTTCGGTAGGTCCTCCAGGTTTACAGGGCTGTAACGCGGGAAGACGTTTCAGCCCAGCACGTCTGCAGAAGGAGCCAGGAGGACGCGCGTGTGCCGTGCTGGGCAGACGTAGGAGGGAGCGGGTGCTGATCCCAAGGTACTGTTTTGCAAGTGGAGCCCTTGAATTTGCAGTAAGGCAGTGACGAGAGCAAGGCTGGGTTGGGTTTGGGACCACGGGAGCAGCCAGCCGTGCCGCAGCGCTGGGTCAGGCTTTGCCGCGGGGACGGGGCAGGGAGGCAGTGCCTGCTGTTCGGCACAGCCCGCGGCTCCCTCCGGAGCTGATCCTTGCCCGGTGAAGCACAGGAGCATGTGTTGGAAATTGGGGATGAATCAGGTGTCTGAGGGCTTTGCTGAGTCGCATCTATTGTGCTGTGTTTCTTCAGGAGAGGTTTGCAGGGCTGAGCCTTCTTTGGGTTTAAATGAGGAAAGGCTTTAGGGTTTTGGGTGGCAGGTCGCGGATCGGTGGAAATGCTGTTCTGGCATTTACTGAAACTGTTGGGTTTTGAACTGCTTCCCTTCATCCCCAAGTGCCTGTGTGCCAGCTCCTGCTGACAGCAGGGGCAGCTTTGGCTTTGTCCGTGGGCCTTAGAGCATGTGCTTCCTCTCCCTACGTGGATCCTTCCTCAAAAGCAAGGTGTTCTACAGCCCAGTACGTTCAGTGGCTTCATGTTAATTAAGGGCTGCATGCTAGAAATGATGAGAAATACCTTTTATCGTGTTGATTTACCATGTGCTCCTGCAGCAACCCTAAGAAGGGGGAGGTCTGGGGAAGAACTGGGGTAACCAAGTGCTTGGTCCTGCAGATACAAGTGTGCTTTCAGCTTTGTATCCCTGCAGATGAGCAAAGCACATAGGTATCGGCCCACGGGGCGGATGCACCCTTCCTTCCTTCCTCTATAGCAAGACATCCCTTCCCATCAGTGAGATTTACCATTATGGACTGAGGGTAACGGCTGATCCCCGCATCTGGGGTAAAATGGTAGAGTTTCAGCAAGTCCTTTTGATAAAACAAACGGTTTGGGTCTGAGGTTGATGTGACTCCCTCCCGGGACCTGCTCAGTTTAACCAAACGAGGAGTGTTTTACTGCTGCTCTTTCAGCCTTTAAAAACCCCGGGGAGTCTGAGCGCTGTGCCAGAGCCGTGTCGCCCTGTCCCTGTCGCTACTCCTGTCGCTTCCTCTCACCCTCCTTTATACTCTGCAAATTGTTTGACGCCTCTTACTGTACTTCTGTGAAACCTTCCTGCTGGATTGCGTGGATGAAAGATTAGGTGTGTATATATATATATACACTTTATATATATCCTATATATATAAGTAACATAGCTAAAGATTGTACTATATGTAAGTAAAGCCTCTTTCAGAGCATGACTGATATTGCTATGTTTGTAAATTGATTTTTTTATTATTATTTCTTTTTTTACAATACTGTCTTTTCCTTCCCTTTTCAGGGGCCTCTTGGTTTGGATGGCAAACCAGTAAGTAGCACCGAGTGCCAAATGTAACGTGTGTTTATTCACACTGCTCTGCAAGAGATAGGCAGAATCTCAACTATTACTCATTTATTACTATATATATAACTGTTTAGGAGACAAAATTGTATTTAGGAAAATTATTCTGTGGTCTGTAACACATGCAAGCTTAAATTCTGAGCCAGGGCTGGCCGGCACAGCTAGAGGTGAGCTTTACTTTACCTGTCAGCTCATCTCGGCTGCTTCTCCCCCTCCTGCGCCAGCTCGGCTAGCAGAGACTTTGCAGATGGGCTGCAGGCCAAATCTGGGAGATAAACTCCAGTAGCACCTCGGAAGAAGCAAAGTCAGTGATCTTGGTTGCGTGCTCCTGGCACTACAGAGTATCATAAAAATAATTGTTCCCAAACTGGGTTCCTTGGCCTCCAAAGGAGCCCAAGTGGGAACTGCGTGAGAGTGCCCAGTGTCTACACCATACTTTGTGGAACAGCCCGGACTTTGTTTTATGCGCTGTTTTCTTGACTTCATTTTTGCTTGGAAGCCCTTTGGCCTAGGTGCTCCACTCTTTTCTTACTTATTTTACAGAAACAAAGACTTTTAGTTTTATGCTTACTGAACACTAGCCAGCTCCAGTTCCTTCTGCTGGACGGTTGCTGCAAGAGGTCGCGGCTGCCTCTGCATTCTGTGTCCAAATCCCACTCTCTTCCACCATGTTCACTAGAGGGCACCATCTGAAATCTTTTCAAGCCCTGGTCCTAAACCAACTGTGATTTTCAAAGTGGGCAGAAGTCATTCAGTCTTTGCAATCAAAACGTTATTCTAGATACTCATTTCTCACCAGTTAGGGAGTGTTCTGTTATAGCTGTACATTGCTGTGCTTGGGTTTTATCCTACCTCTGAAGACGACAAACGTGAATGAAAAGAAATCTAGAAAGAGCATTAGAAAAGAAAAAAATCCTAAGAAACTGGAAGGCCAGCTCATGCCACTGTGCTCAGGGCTTGGCTTTGGATTAGCAAAACCCCATGACAGAAGAGCAGTGCAAACCCCAGCAGCAGGCTCCTGCGCCCGCTGCCCTTGGCAGGCACGCACGTGGATGCGAACGGCTGGGAGTTGTGCGTGTGCACCTCTCTGGGCGAGAGGCAGGGAAAATCTCGACGAAAAAGCAAACTTATCAAAGGGCCAAACTCAAACCAGACTGTTCACGATCTCTTCCACGAGAGCAAGGGGCCAGCAGCCTTGCTTAGAGCCAAATTAACAGCAGAGGAGGGACGCTGCGCGGGGATGCAGATGCTGCTGGCCTCTCTGCTGACCTTCTCCCACTGCATCCCACCGGGTCCCACTTTGGCAAACACCGAATTGGGCTGAACCCCGAGATTCAGTATTTTTCTGTGCTGGAAGGAGGATGCAGAGCGGGCACATCAAAGCACGGCTCTGCGGCTTCTCTTTGGGGCTGCAGCATGTCTCTGCCTGCCTGTCTTACAGAAAGCTGCTTAGAGGGAAGATGACTTATGTCTTCAGCAAATAGGCCAAAGCAAGCAGCCCATCCTCCTTGTTTATTTCAAACAGATGTATAATTGTTGTAATGATATGCTGAGCATGTGTTTTTCTAGAAGTGATTTAATACTTCAAGAAATCTCTTGCATCTATTCAGAGTCACGTGCTTGCGAGCGGCTGTCACGCTGCCTGCCCTGCCCCGGTCCTTCTCCAGTCCTCCGTCCT
The DNA here is from genome assembly GCA_009819775.1 of Phoenicopterus ruber ruber. Lineage (NCBI taxonomy): Eukaryota > Metazoa > Chordata > Aves > Phoenicopteriformes > Phoenicopteridae > Phoenicopterus > Phoenicopterus ruber. The sequence continues at coordinate 5,702,965 of CM020228.1, read as the reverse complement.
GGCAAGAGCAGGCAGGACCTTGTTAGTGCTTTTCGGTAGCGCGCTGCTCGTGTGAAGCAGTGTATAACTTAAAATAATAGCATGTATAACTTAAAATAATAGCAAATGTGGCTCAGGTTTGTGAATTGGTGAATGCAATCTCCTTGGTTTTGATGTTGTGTGCATTGACGATTCTGCTGTTTCTGAACTCGGATTCTTCTTCTTTATTTCCAGGGACCTCCAGGACCAAAAGGGGAGAAGGTAAAGATTGCATTAACACATGGCTTTTGGGGAAGCACCTGTATGTCCTCCATCTGCTGTAATTCTTTCAGTTCAGGTTACCCCGATATGCCAGCACAGCATTACCACTGGGTTTCGTTGGGATGTGGAGCCGTGACAGCAGGTTCTCAGGTTGCTTTTGGGTGAGCCCTGGGAAAGGAAGGGCAAAGAGAATTTGCAAAGATTTAGGAGGAATAAGTATGACCTTAAAGCTCATCCATGCCATAGGGTTCCTGGTAACCCCTTAAGGGTTAGGAGAGCGGCATACGACTCTCTTCTTGCTTTCCTCCAAGAGCAAGGCTGTGGGTTCCATCGCTCTGTGTTTGCCTGACATCCTCCCACAAAATTAGAGCAGCCAAAGAAGGTCATTACTGTATTGAAAGTGATGTTAATCCTTGCATGTGTAGGACATAAGCAGTTGCTAGGGGGGAGCCTTAGAGTTGGAAACAATCCGCTATTTCTGATTTATTATCTGTTGCATTGCCTGCCAGGGCAGAATCATTCCCTATTGTGTTGTCTCAAGCCCTTCTCCTCCCTGGTTTTGAATACGTTAAGCAATAGGACCCTTGTCGCTTCCCTTGTCTGCCGTTCCCGCGTCCAGCTGACCCTACGCTCGGTCCTTCGTGGTTGAAATGTGAACTCTAATAGCTGACCCTTGCTGTTTTGCCTGGTGCGCAGGGTGAAGCAGGGGACGTCGGCCCGAGGGTAAGTAGTGACATGGCACGTTGGTTTATTCTAAAACTTGGTTGGGCTTGGTCACCGCACAAATCAAGGCTTTGTGCAGCTTTGTTGCTGCAAATGAAGGTATGGTAACAGTTCTGGAAACGTTTAATTTTGCCATTGGAGCTCTTTGCAGTAGTGGTTTTCCTAACATTGACCATTGGGAAACAAGAGTTGAAGACCTTCAGGTACCTCATGAAGGGTTTAGCTTTTACTGGACTTTCCTGTCCCTGATTCCCTCTTCCAGTGTCAGAGACAGACTCTGTGTTTCATTTGAAGCTGGGCTCCTTATTTGTTGACATTAGAGCACCAGTACGCAGTGGTAAGACGTGGTGTCCCGAGGAAAGGCCCAGCACGGTGCTGTACAGGATGGAAAGTTCCTCCTCTCTTGCTGAGCTGCCTGCCTGGGAGCATGGTGGCACACAGGCAACATCTAGGCTGCCTTTGAAAATAAAGGGCTTAAAGTAACTGTGTGATGAGGGAAAACTGTTTCGGCTGTAACATACAGAAATTAATGGAGTTTTGTGGAAACGGCTCTCATGGGGCTGCATGGAGTTGAGATTTACTGCAGTGCATCAGGATGGGTCCCCGCGGGGCACGAGGGGGACGTGGCTGTCCCATGGTCCCCGCTGCAATGCTGGCGATGGCAGGGGTAACATGAAGTCTCCCGTGTCGGGGATGAGACGGGAGGGCTTGCTGCGAGGTCTGCAGTATTGCCAAGGTTGTCTCCATCACGGTAACGGAGGTGCGGTTGGCCGTGGGTTACGGGCACCTACTGGAAACCCTGCGGCGGGAATGTGCTGGGATGCTGGCACACAGGCCCCGCACAGAGGCCGGATTCGGAGCTTGCACCCAAGAGTCAGCTGGTAGGTTTAGATGCGGTTGCTGGAAACGTAGCCAGGACCTCAGTAGTTAACGTTGGGCAGAGGTGCCTCAGAGTCATTTTTATTTTTTCCCCTAGAGGCTGTTAAATCAGTTTTTGAAGTTGGTGTCGTTTTCTGAAGCAGCTCCCAACCGCCTTGGGTGCATTTGGAAATGTCACCCTCAGGCTCTGACAGCCCCTAAAATTTCTCTGATAGATTTATGCCCTGTCTGGCTCCGGAGAGGCTCAGCGTAAGGTCTCAACCTTGTCTAAGCGCCCACCCACATACTCAGAAAAGGCTTTAAGAGGTGATTCAGCAGCACATGGGTGTGAGTTTTCACTCCTTGGCGAGGGCTGTGGATGACTTCGGGGCTGGTGACTCGGGCAATGCCGGAGGAGATGCTCGGGCTCCGAAGCCCCTGTGGTCTGTGCTGCCGAATAACGTGGGAACCCACCTCCTGCCGCGGCTCCTGTCTGTGCTGCAGGAGGTGCTGGGGGACGGGCTCTGTGTGGACTCACAGGGACAGGTGCCAGCTCCCAAGGTAACACCTGTCCTATGTTTTAATCTACTGATAAAAATATGTGCTTTTTTTTTTTTTCTCCTGATCTGCATTTGTCCAGATTTTGCTTTACGTTTAGATTTATTTATGTCTTTTTGCACAAGAGTAAGAAAAAGGCTCAGAAACAATCTGAGAGGAAAGGGGGAGAGACAAGCCTGGCAGAGCCATGCACGAGTAGGTCTAACAACTAGTGCCTGGCTTTGAAAATAGCTTCCTTTATGTCTCCAGACACTCAGGGTTCTGGATTGGATATGAAACTTCTTAATACCATCTGGCCTAGATTATTTTTTATTTCTTAATTTAATCTATCTTCTTCCTGAAGTTTCAGTGGTGGCTTTGTTTAGCTGATTTTGAAAGATGTGTCGCAGCAAGTCATCGCATCAACGGGAGGGTAAATAACTAGGAAAGTATCCAGTGCCGCCTCCCTCGTAAATGTGCGTGTCTATGGGAGGTGGAGTGGGGATAGTGTGTGTCAGCAAACGCAAAAATATTATCATTAGGAATGATAGATTAAAAGAGAATAATGCCTGGGGCGGCTTTGGAGGGACTGTCTGCAGTGGAAGTGAGATGAAGGCAGTTAGGGATTAGCTACTGAACGTGTTCGTGTCTGCGCTGCTGCTCTTTCTGTCTCTCATAAACACCTGCCGCCAGCGTGGACAAAAAAGAGATTATTGCACGTGTGAGTGGGCCTCATGCAGGTGTTGGGGGGAGATTTTGGAGAGCTGAGGAAGGCGTTCGCATCAGGTTGTCTTAGGCACTGAACGCTAGCGCTTGCGAACGGCATCAGGGAGGCTGTTGCACAGCCTCACCTAACCAGGACAGGGAATAAACGTACTCAAATATACTGACAAAATGCATGTAAGTGTATTTATTGGGTGAAACCAAGAGCAGATTCCCTCAGCTCTGGGGAGGAGAGGGAGTCGAAGCAGGGTGCTGCCAGGCTGGGACTGCTGTGCCCTGATATTCGTGCTTGTATTTCTCTTGTAAAATCAAACATAGAATCATAGAATAGTTTGGGTTGGAAGGGACCTTTTAAAGGCCATCTAGTCCAACCCCCCTGCAATGAGCAGGGACATCCTCAGCTAGATCAGGTTGCTCAGAGCCCCATATTGTTACACCTCTGAAAAGGAGTGTTTTTCTAAGCCAGACTCGCTCCCTGAGCCAGCACTGGGATGACCACTCTGGATTTAGGACCTTAGCTCGGGTGATCTTGTTCTTACTGACAATTTAGACAAATGATGGATTGATGAATATTCGCACATCTGAGCTAGCGGGTGCACAGCGCGTGTGGCAGCAGCGCTGGGTTTGCTCGCTCTCGAGAGCAAAAGGGCTTCGACTTGTGAGAGAAACGCTCCCGTCTCCAGTGGCCCGTGCGGCATGCTCCTGCTCGACGGCCAGCACCGATGGAGGTGGCACCAGTAACATCTGCACCTGTATCCCAAGCTGCTGGGGGTCTAAACGCTGGCTGGCCGCGCGGCTGGACCGGCTCTGTAGCTACAGCCTGGAGCTTAGGCTGCAGAGAGAAAAGTAGCTTTTATTCTCTCTTACTTTTTGGAAGAACATAAGTGCTTGCCAAGCTCACGTTGCGGATGGAAGCTCAGCACAGAAGGTGTCCTGCAGAGCTCACAGTCAACAGAGAGACGTGTGGATATTTTATTTCTTATTTTGGAACATTATGTTGAAATGGCTAAATCGAGTACTCTAAAGCTGGAAATTGCCGGTGTTCAAGGTTTCTGTGCTCTGAGACTCCGTTGCTCCCCAGGGTCAGACCCAAAGGCCAGGTAGCCCAGTGTCCCGTGACCAGTCGCATTGGGAGAGTGTAAACATGGAGCAGGAACATGTAACTCCAACACACTGAACTGCTCTCCTGGAGCCCGGACGTTTCGTGGGCCAGAGATGGGGTCTCTGTATTTAATAGCCCTCAGGGCCGTTCGCCTTTTACGGGCCCATCTGTAACAGGGATTGTTTGAAATGAAGCGTGCGATGGCTGGATTTCATGGGATATGGTGTGTTTGGCTTCAGAGCAAATGCAAATTGTCTTTTCACGTTAAAACAGATAGCGCTGGGCTTGGAAGGTGTGTACTTGGATGGTGCTCAGCAATCTGAGGGATAAGAAGAAAGTTTCAGTTCCTGTCTGGCTCCTTGGGCTTTTCTGAAAATCCCAGTTAACGCTCTTGTGTATCTTTATGCACATAAGAAGCCATAAAACTAGGTCCTTTGGGTCTACCACAAACCCCTTTGCTCCCACTAGAGCCTTTTTGGTGGTTTCTGTAGTATCTGGAGGGCCTAGCCAAGGGCGAGGGCTCTGTGTCCACATTAATTTCAATACGGCATCATCTCCGGTTTTTAAAATCTCAGGATTTCAGCATTGTTCCTCCCCAGAATGGCTGTATTTAAGTGAGGGCTGAGCTAAAGCCCCTCTCTACAGCTTGGAAAAATTGCTTGGGAGGGGCTGATTAGTTTTTTCTATTTAACTTTGCTTGTCCCCTGCCTTTCGGAGATGACTGTGTTAAAACATCCATGCTCGGTGTACCGGTGCATGCCTGCTGCTAAGCCTGTCCTAGGAGGCTGGGCAGGAGGTGGGCTTGCCTGTGCAATGCTTACCCCACAAATGGAGTTTTGAGGTTATCTGTTATTTGTGTGAAAGGTTTAAAAGCTCCCTGGACAATTTGGACAAGAGATTTATTCCTTAGAAAGCTTCCGAAATCCTCATGGAGGATGTGCTGTGCGTTCCTGTGAGGCTTCTCGTGGCTTTGCTCCATCCCTTTGGTCCTCCCATGGATGCACGCGGGGATGGATGGGAGAAAGGGAGATGCAAGCAGTGCCCTGAGAAAGGAAACGTCTTACTGCTGCTCCCTAGGTAGATAAGTGGAAAGGCTAAAACACAATAGCAACGACTACTGACGTCGTCTGAATACATTGTTTTTGCATCGTATAAATCTGAGAGATTTATCTGCATTTTGCAGGCTGGGGAATACATCAGTATTCATTTTAGCCTCTGGAAAAAAAATATAGTATTTGGTCTTGGGGGAAATGCTGGGATAGATCCCCTGTGGGGTTTGCTGGAATAATGCTCTTTATTCTGCAGAAAGCCCTGCAGTAGGGGAATCCTCTGTACCCCAGCTGCTTTGAATGTCCCATTGTGCAGTAAACTAATGAAAAGATACTTGTTTCCCTCTGTCTGTTTGCTGCTTACCAAGCTCCAGCGTATCCAGAACATTAAAACAACCACTGTCGGCTACCTAGATTGTTTCCTCCTCACGCATCAATTAATTATCAAAGAAAAATTGTTATATATTGTTACAGCCTTTAAAACTTGCTCTTCTGCTGTGCTTTCATCTTAAATTCTTGCTCTTTCCTCCTCTGCCTCCCACGTCACTTGCCTAGATGGTTTTTCCCCGCCTCAATCATGGATTTCTGGCTAACGATCAGCTTGCCTTTAGCCGGCGAGTGCTCAAGGTAGACGTGTCAGATCTGCTGCCGCTGGTTTGCTGTGATTCTTTGAGCTGCTTTTGTTTCGTCTTTCTGGCTGATGGTGCACTATCGCTATTTTAAATTGTCACTGCTGTGGCTACCTTCAGAGGTGCTTGTTGGGAGCACGCTTGAGTGAACCCCCATTGGAATTTACGGGGAGTTTTTTCAAAGGAGACATAAAAGTGATGGGGTTTAGGATTCGGCCACTTGTGGAAAGTGGGGATGAAGCAGCAAAGTCCTATAAACGTTCATATGAACAGTGCTGGTATTATAAAATAAAATGCATTAAAACTAGAGTTGTCTAAATCCTTGTACTCTAAATGTGACATTTTAATTCGGCAAAATTCAGCGCGAGGCTCTTGACTTAACGTAATTGGATGCAGCGTTCAGCATTTGCAATAGGATTTTTTTAAAAACTATGCAAGTGATTTAGGAGCACGGATCTTGTTGAAAGGCTGTGGGATTTGTGCTGCTAAGTCACTTAAGGACTTCTGAAAAATCCCACACTTGTCCCTGATTTGAGGGTGGACCACATATTAAATACAGCCCTCTTACTGCCTCGGCGGTGACCCTTCCAGATGTTGCTAAAAGATTTATGAGATGGCCTTTCCGTGAGGCTTTCCATTGTGCAGCTGCATGGATGTGCCCGGCCACGGCCCCGGGGCTGGGCGGCGGCGGCCGGCGGGGGGTCGGGAGCCGGTAACTGGGTGGCGAAGCCCCGCGGGGTGCTCCCCTCCGGAGCGAGCACCTACCGAACCTTCACAGTCACACGGAGGTACAGCTCCTGCTTTTTTCTTTGCATCCAAGCAATGCCGGGTGCGAGCTACGCTGGATGTTAATATATGACCTTGACTCTATTTAAAGGATACTACTAAGCGCTACTTTTTTTTTGGGGGGGGGGGGGGGTTTGGTGTGGTCCACTAAGCTATGGAAGTGTGTGCATGCTCTGTGCCAGCATGTTGTTGGGTCTGGGTTATTTCTGGGTACTGTCACGTTGGTGGTTTCCATGCAGACAGTCACTGGGTAAGGGCTTAATGGGATAAAACCTCGTTGGAAGGCATTGAGCAAAATCCTGGTTAAGGAACAAGACCCAAAGGGCGTGAAGCAGCCACGAGCTTCCCAGCCTTCCCAATTGGCAGCTGTAATTAAATTATTCCGGGACAGCGGAGGCCAGGGTGCTGATGGCCCAGGGATGCAGTGCATGTGTCACCGGCACCCCGCGGCCACCGCTTGCCAACGCCGCTTCATCTCACCATGTCTGTGTGAACTTCTTCCAGGGCGATCAAGGCCGAGATGGAGCCACTGGCCCCCCTGGTCCGCCAGGACCCCCAGGTGCCCGGGGGCCTCCTGGTGACACAGGAAAAGATGGCCCAAGAGGACCTTCAGGCCCCCCTGTAAGGACGGGAGATGCGCAGCGAGCACATGCCGGGCAGTTCCCACCCCAGCGAGGGAGAGGACGGTGAAGGGTGTCCCCTTCGCCAGTCCTGCCACCCCAGTCGCTGGGTCCCCCGTCTGAGCCAGCAGTTGGGCTCTGATGGCCGCTCATACAGCCAAGCTTTGGGGCATGGGGCCAAGGGAGCAGGAGGGGCCCTTCCCACCTTGAGTTTTGGAGCCAAGAGTTGGACCTGGAACATGTATTTGCGGGTGCTGATTGAAACTCGGAGAACCTGGAGGAGATCTCCTCTCTGATCCGTAGCCTTTGGACAACCTGTTGCAAATCTCCAGATCACTGGCAATTCATTTAATAAAAAAATAGGCTGAAATGCAATGCTACTGAACGCCCTAATTATCGCTGAGCGTTTTGGAGAACGAGGGATAACAGTTTCAATGTTGGCCTTTTTATTTTTGCAGGGTTTCAAAGGCGAGCCGGGAGAGGACGGCCTCATGGTTGGTATTGCCCAGCAGCATCCCTGCGTGCGTGTGTGCCCCTCACCCCCCCGCTTTGCATCGCCCTTTGGCTCTCTGCAGCAAGTGGGCTTGTGTCATTGCCAAAAAACACCCGTGGGAAATTATAGATGCCCTACAATGGATCCAGGGGTGCCTGTGCCAGCGGGGAGAAGAGAGGCCAGGCTTTGCCCTCTTGGCTCCTCCGGAGGGATGTGCTGCTCCTGTATCCCCGCTTCTCCTCCTCGGAAGCCTCCTGACATTGTAACTCCAAGTCACTGAGGTCTAGGTTGGATAAAAAGGTGCTTGTTATACAGAAAATACATAAGCCATAAAAAATATTTATTATTTACTGGGACCATAGAGAACTTACGGCTGTATTTGTAAGGGAAGATGAGAAATTGGCATCTGTGTCCTTTTTTTCATGGGAATTAAAATACTCTTGGAAATGTTTTTATCCTGTTACGCTCTATTGTCAAACAAGTATACCAACTACTTTTACATTCTGCAGGGTGCCAGGGGACCTCCGGGACCAAAGGTGGGTAATAAGTAATTTCTTATCTGTCTAATGTCAACATACATTCTTGAAATATTGCTGTGTAAGGGGGGTGAACACATTAAAGGGGGTTGCCCACATTAAAACCTTGAAATGGGGATGGAGGGAGCCACGGGGGCTGGAAGCTGGTGTGCTGTAGGATTGTGCTTACTTGCTTTTTTGGGGGGATACAGATGATCAACACAAGCCAAGTATTTTAACTTTACAATTAATTTCAAGTATCCATACAATTGGTCTTATTTTCTGTTATGTCCCTAAACTTCTTTCTCTTCCATGTTTGTTGAAGGGTGAGCCTGGCATCCAAGGGAAAAAGGTAAAATGGTGATTTTTTTTTTTTTTTTTTTTAAATTTTTTTTTTTTAATTTCCTTTGCTTGGTGCTCGACTGGGGAAACCGTTGCCAGAGACCGATGGAGAAGCCGTGGTCGTGGCTGTCCGTACCGAGCCATTCCTTGTGTTCCCGGGGGTTTCTCGCCCATGCGACCCCGAAGCACGGGCACGGCTGTGCCTGCAGCCTGGTTTTCATTACCACGAGCAAGCCAGAACTGCAATCGCATCTGCCCAATAGACAAAGAATAAAATAGCAAATGCCAAACAAAGCAGTAGGTCTTGAGCCCTTTCGCTCCAATGATTCAAGCTGAACTGGGAATTGCCTGGAGGCTGTTATCTGCCCAGCGCCCCCGGGATGGGTTTGAGGTCCCTGGGGTGGGCATCGCCACACAGCACCTTGGTCTCGTGGGGATTGCCCGCTCGCTTAAGGACGGGCACACGCTGCTTGGGTCAGGCGTTGAAGGCTGCGGGAGATTCACGTGTCCGAGCTCTCCACGTTTTCTTCTGGTGGTGCCACCAAGTAGTGGATAAATCACTGCCTTGAAGTGAAGCCAAAGTGCTGACAGGGCCCAGCCTTTCCCTCTTACTGCTTTGCCCCAAAACAGACGTGGCCGTGGTTGTTTTTCAGGCCAGAATTTGGCTTAAAAATTTCATAACTGGCCAGTAAAATTAACCTCTTCAGCACGTACAAAGTGGTTTTACTCCAGGAGAACAACGAAGCGTGACAAGTCAAACAAAAAATCTCCTGCTGGTGACTTGTGAAGCCCATGAAGATGGGTGGCAGCTTGTAGGAGGTCTTTGGGACCCAAAAAGCCTAAATGGATTAAATATCTAATTTCTATTAAAGGTGGGAGAGCACCTTCCCCAGGGCCTGCTGTAAGGAAATTCTGGGAGATGCCCGTCCACCTCCCCGGGGGCCGGGGAGGCAGAGGCAGGGCTGGGTGGGAGGAGCAGGGGACCGTGCTGGAGCCTCCTGGGCTCCTTGTCACAGCTTTCCCCCGGCCTCCTGCAAACCTGAGTGGGTCTCAGGTCTGTGCAACACTCCGTGGGGTCGAATGAAGCGTTGGATCCTAATGATACGTGCGTACAAGCTCGTCGTCTTTCACTTTTTATATTTTATTTCATCAGGGCGATGACGGGATCCCTGGGGAACCAGGACTTATGGGCCCTAAGGTATGTTCTGCTCTGTGTCTGTCCAATGTACGTGCTTGGCAGCATCTTTTGCTAACTGGTTTCTTGGCACAGTATCACAACCGGGGCAGGTTGAGAAGCACATTTCTCCCCTGACGTGGAAAAAGAACAAAAAAAAAATGAGAGAGAGAAGCATAACCCGCTTCTCTGCCACGGCAGCTCTGTCCAGAAGAAGTTTGCAAACGCAGCTTGTTGCCTAGGGCAGAGAACTGTCATTTTAGGGGCTCCTCTTGCAGAAGTAAACTGGGGAGTGTTGCTGGGGTGGCCCGGAGCTGGGGTTCGGGAGGTGGGTTTGCACTGCCCAGGCGTAGGGAGCAGCGGGCTCTCTGCGGGAGAATTCTGCGGCCCCCGCGGTGCCGGGGGTAACGTTGCAGCTGAACGTGCCACCCGCAGCCAAACTGTTAAGCCCGAAAGCTTCATTTTATCTTGAAAATTCCCCTTTTGCACCTAGGCAACGGGACATATTCCAGGCTAAAAGCGGAGCTTTGCTCACTCATGTATGTAAAAGTATAGATAAAGCGAGAAACTTCTAACCTGAAGAAATCTGCTCTCCATCCTACCCGTACAAATTGTCTCGTTTTCAGGGAGAAAAAGGAAGCGCAGGTCCCAAGGGAGAGAACGGCACAGATGGCTTGCCAGGACCCAAGGTAAATAAAAGTCCATTAGCCGTGAAGCTGGGCACCGCACTACGGAGGCAGAGGGTTTCAGCTTGAGTAGGTGTTTTAAGCCTTCGCCTTCTAAAAGGCTCGTAAAACGCCGAAACTGAAACAGAACAGGGGGATGTTAAGAAGTATTTTACCTTTTCCCGGTGATTTAATGAAAGCTGGATTTAAGCAGAGATCAGTACGAGAGTTTTTTAAATCGTCTCCTTGCATGTTTTTCATTGAATTGCTGCTTTTTGCCCGAGAGAGCTAAACCTCTGATCGCATTTTGATCCGATGTATTGATGGCTGCGGTATCGCTTCAAAGCCCGGAGCGCTTACGTGCCGTCCTGTTCCGCTGACCTTCGTGGCTGCCAAGAAACGCAGTGAGACAGTCTTGATCTGTTAAGCGCTGATGAGGAGACCCGGGCAGCATTCGTGGGCTGTTATTTCCCCCCCTCAGCTGCTTCTTATTTAGTAGGATCTGTATCCAGCCGTGTTTTCTGTATCGAACAGCCGTGGCTCCTCGTTGGGCAGGAAAATGTATGTGATGAAGAAACGTGGGCTCAGGTGACCCTTAGCCGTTTTTTTTCTAAACCCATGGTAGCAGTGCTGGTTTGTTCCCCTTGGGATCTGCTGAACTGAGTTTTCCTATGGGGTGTCTTTGCGCCAATACAATTTTTTACTTTTTGGAGGGCTTTAATTTGCAAATTAAAATTTGGATTTTCATGGGAATGGCAAAAGGTACATTTTTTTGGAATCCTGAACTGAATTTCAGGTCACTGCTGTGGGAGCGCTACGGCTTTCCAAAACTGCCCAACTTTCAAAAAAAGAAAAAGAAAAAAAAAAAAAGAAAAATTTGGCACGGCCCTTTTCCTTAAACTCGCCCTCAAAAACGGTTTAAATGTGTTGACTGAAACTTTCCACACGCAAAATTCAGCCTAAAGCGAAGAGAGCCATGAGAAACTTCAGCACAAAGAGCCGGAGCTCGGCACGCCCGGAGCAGACGGCGGAGCCGGGGAGCGGCACGGCACATCGGTGTTCCGGGGAGCTCAGCCCCGAGCGGGCCGCTCTGCTCCCTCTGCGATGAGAAGTTTTCTTACTGTCAGTTAGCTCCCACCAACGCTATTTTTTGCAAAATATATTTGCTCTGAAGTCAAATGTATCTTTTTGCTAGGAGAAGCAATTCCTTGTTAGTGCCATGCTTTTTCTTAATCTAAAACTCATCCTGGCATCTCACATAGCTACAATATTTTTAAGATAAATGTCCTATATTTTTTTGATGTCTCTGAACCAAAAATATGTGATTTTGATTTTCAGGGTGAACCTGGTGAGAAGGGAGGAGTCGGCTCCATCGGACCCCGGGTATGGATGTTCAGGGTTTTGCTTTTTCAGTTTGGAGTCGCGTATTTGCCTCAACCTGAGCTGTTCCCCACCACCTATTTCTGCTAGTACGTGGTTGAGTTGCTTCGGGATCAGCTCGGTGCTGAGATGGTGCAGATCTAAACAAATCACGGCGTAGGTACCGAGCGCTGCCATGGGAGATAGCGCTGGGAGATGCAGTCAAGTCCCATTTTCTTATCAGCGTGACCATCCTGTGACCCTTTTTTTGCAAGAGGGAAGCTGTGAATAGGGGTAATCAAGTGAGGATTTTGGTGCACTTCTCAGTTACGTGAATTTATGCCCTTCTGAGGTTCGGTTGGATGACGGTTACAGCTGTCAGACTAGGAATTGATTAAATCGATGGTGTTTGTAAGGTGATAATCCCCAAACCCCTGGGTGTCAGGTCTTTGCTTTCATACCACCTGCTTCTCAGATGCTGCAAAAACTAAACAGGATTCGTCCCCGGTTGCAGGGTCCCCCCGGCCTGAAAGGGGAACAGGGCGACACTGTAGTGATCGACTACGACGGCCGAATCCTGGATGCGCTCAAGGTAAGCCCCGCGCCGAGGCCTTGCCGATTCCTGCGGGTTAGTGGGAAAGGACTGAAAAACTGCTGAGCTCTGCCACGGTGACCTTGTGGCACCGGGTCTGTCCCCGTCCTGCTTCTCCTTCCCGAGATCTTGGTCTCAGCACAGAGCCAGCTGGGAGGGAAGAGCTTGCTGCATCTGGGGGCTGAGGATATTCAGGATGTACCAGCAAAAACAGTGGCAGAACTCGAGGCTGTGAACTCGGGCTGGGTCCCAGGCTCGTGGGATCCGGCTGTGGGATGTGAGTTAATATTCTGCAGGTAAAAGCAACCCGACGCTGCCTGTGACATATAAACAGCTGATACAACGGGTGTGAGTAGCCAAATTACAGCTTAAGCTGCCGGCTGTGGGACGTTATCCTCCCTTGCCGTGCCACGGCACAGCGCGGAGCCGCGGTTTTCACTGCGCACCCTCCGGAGCGGTTTTCTCTGCAAGCAGCGGTCGGGATGCGGGAGGAAGGGGAACGGTGCCCGAGCCCTAACCTGCCCGAGCGAGCAGCGCCCTGCCATTTTCATTAAGATGAAAGAAGCCAAATAGAATAAATACTTAATTACAGACACATTTGAGAACCATCCTAATTGCTTTATAACAGGCTGCAGGGATACACAAAGTGATGGTAATTACCGTTTGCCAGATGTGTGCACGGCATGCGGCTTTGTGAGTGGAGTTTGTGGAGTGCAGTGGTTGCAGAGGCTCCACCAAACATCTGGAGACTTCAGCTCCTGGGCCCAGACCCTCTCCCGTGTGCTGCATGTGGAGATTGCCGAGGGGCACGCCGCTGAACGTCGCTAACTTTGCTGTTTTCCTGCTTATTTGCTGTTTTCAGTGTTTGCGCGTTGACCTGTCTCACGGACAGAGCTTTGGAAAGGGGTGGCTTTACACAGCTTCCAGTGTGATTAAATGTAACGGTAGTTGAGTACGCAGTCGTGGAAAAAGGTGCTTGAGGATATAATACCGTTTGGGTTTTCAGCTGAGCGAGACCATGAGTTTTGCTGTTTGAGATAATTTGCAAGTTGCAAAATATTTGTTCATATTAAGGCTCCACACCTAGCTGTGCCCAGGAAAAATAGCTTGTTTAAGTGTGCAAGGTGTTCCTGCTGTTAGTGCTCACACAAACCCCTTCGTTTCCCCTCTCTAATTGCACCTCCCCGGCCGGTTGTCGCTGTTCTCAGCAGGATGCGTCTCCCCAGCCCAGCTGACTGGAGAAGGGACCATGCAAGGAGACCAGATTTGGGGCCGCACCTCTGGCTAAAGGCATCTTGCCTCTTAAACACACGTACTGCTGCACCTGTACACCCGGCTAGCTCCGGCTGCCTTTGCTTTTGCATGAATATCCCATCCCGGAGGGGCCCCTGGGTCGCTTCGTGTCAGCAGAGCTCAGCACGGCGTTTGGGCAGCCCTGGGTCACACGAGTGTCTGTTGTAGATCGCAGTCGGGAGCCGCTCCCGACTCATCCCTGGCAGCGTGGGGATAGCGTGCCATATCCATATCAGTCACGCTCATGCCCGGTTTGTTTGCTGTGTTTCAGGGTTCGCCGGGTCCCCCAGGGCCACCGGGCCCCCAAGGCGCTCCAGGTCCCAAGGTGAGCCCAACCTCTGCCTTGCAGACGGTGTTTCCTAGCGAGTGACGTGGTCGTTAGCAGCTCTCCGTGTAGCAAGTGTCTCCCTAACCCTTCCTCTGGCTGAAAAAGGAGGTTTTCATACAAAAGCCAAAGTTTTGTTGACCTGTCTCCGGTCTCCAGCCTCTTTCCAGAGGATGCTGTCCCAGAAACTAATCCACTCCCAATCCTGCACCTGACGGGTGAAATCCCGGCCCCTCTGAGGTTTCCTCATTGCCTGCGGCGGGAGGCAGAAGTAAATGGGAGAAGCAGTTGTGAGGAGGGGCTGGCGGTCCCAAAGGCTCTGCCCTCCATCCCACCTGCCCTCCATCCCACCCGCCCCATGTGCCGCTTACTATCCCGGCACCATGTCCGAGCGGGACAGTGCTGTCCTCCTGCTGCACAAGCAATAGCTGGTAACCTACAGTCAGCTGTAGTTTCTATAAGACAATTTAACCTACAGGCTCCCCTTTCTTTGTGTCGCCTCAGGGAGAGCTGGGCTTGCCGGGTCCGCCTGGACTGGATGGTGAAAAGGTGCGTTGGGGCATGGCTGGATCGAGCGAGACCTTGCAGGAGCCGAGTTAGAAGGAGTTTGCTTGTGTGTCCACGAGAGCTGCTGCTGTGAAAAGCAAATCTCAGGCTGGCAGGAGCAAGCTCTGCCCCATAACATTCAGCTGCATCGCCTTGAATTATAATCGCCCTTTGCCTACGGCCCCGCGCTCCGCCGTGAGCGCGCAGGTGCTGCTCGTGGCCGTGTCTGCCAGGTTAAAGGAGCTCCTTTTAAGAGCGGTTCATCAGATACTGTCTCAAATTTTGTCATAAACCTTCCCAACCCCAAATGGCTGCGATCCCTTCTACGGCTCAGCCAAATTCTGCTGCGCCTGCAAACTTGGCGTATGTAAGTTTTAACGTTAAAACATGTTTTTGTGAGCTCGTGCTGCGATATGGAGAGAAACGGCAGAAAGGCAGAAATGGCTGCTGGGGGTCGGGGCGGGGGGGGGGGGGGTAACAGTTTTCTCCTAAGCAAGTTGTTTTCTGTAAACTTCCAGGGTCCCAAAGGAGCGAAGGGTGACCAGGGCAGCGCGGGGATCACGGGACAGAAAGGAGAGACGGGAGAAATGGGCTTATCGGGTCCACCGGTACGTCCCTCTTTCTGTCCCTCTATGTCTGGTTCTTTAATGTATTGATTGCTGCAGATGCTCGGAATATGGCTGGGTTTGCCGATTCAAGCAATGGCCTGTCCACACCGCGGTACTGTGGAGCTGGAGGACGCGGGAGCTTTGAGTTTTCTTTGCTAATGATGACGATAATGGCTTGTTCAGAAGGGGATCTAAGCCGGTAGCAAAGAGGAAAAAATCTTTTCTCAAAGTCCCCTGGGGATGAACATGAGCTTTGCTTGATTCAAGGCTGGAGCTGAGGGGAAGACAAATGTATTTTTCTCTCTTATTTTTGCTTTTCTGGAAGACGCACCCCATCAGCGTTACATTTTTATCTTTTTAGGGAGCAGAGGGGCCAAAGGGAGACAAAGGAGAAAAAGGAGACACTGGGTCACCATGTTTGCAGAATAATCACGTAAGATCCTGGCAATGTAAAGCCTCTTCCGCGATGCGGGGTCAGGCGGAATTGGGGTGTGCAGGCTGGAGCCGCCGGTTCCGTATCCATCAGCGCAGCGGAGGGGAGCAAAACCCAACTGTGTTCCACAAGAACTTCCAGATGTGTCTTAATGGGGTTGATTCGTTAGGGAAGAACACTTTGCACGCTCGGCACCACGCAGTTACTTTAGATCTTGCATTGCTGGTTGAGATATTGGATGCTGCTGTTATTACATTTTGTTCTAAAAACATATTGGGCTCCTTGCAGTTTTATAGGATTTCTGCATCCTTTTTTCCTTATTCACGCCTTTTGCTTAAAAGAAGTGGCGGGTTTTGATAGTTTTTTATTAATGACATGAGCGCTCTAATTTTGTTCTGGTTTTTGGTTTGGTTTTTAATCAAAAAGGCCGATTTCCTCCGGTCTGTGCAGAAAATTGCATCATTTTCCATTACATGCATTTTGCGACTGGCAAATACACCGAGTAGTGTGGGTCGTGCCTCTCATTTCAGAGGCCAGCTTGATTCATGTGCTTATTAAAATTGATTTATTTATAAATCCTACAAGCAACTTTTTGATTAGCAGATATTTTGATTAAAGCCATTAAATCGTGATTCTGGGCCGTGTGAGGTTTCCATTCCCAAACTGTCTTCTCTCTGTGCCGCCGCTGTGCCCAGCCCTGTTAACATGCCGTTTAATTCCCTTCTGCAGATCATACCCGAGCCCGGACCGCCCGGATTGCCCGGCCCTATGGTAGGACTCTGGAAAGCAGCTCGTGCAATTAAGCATTGCTGCAGATTCGTTATGGCACGTGATTAGCTAAGGACGAGGATAGTTTGCTCTGTTTAATTGTTGTGAGCTGCTGTGAATGTAAAAAAATAAAACAAAGCATCAGGGAAGAGCTGCAGCGTTGGGCGCTGTCTTCGGAGAGGTGGAAGCACCTGATTTAGGAGAGAATATCAGCATTTGTGGCACGTTTTGCAAATATCTGAGTTGCTCCTTGGGGTGGGGAAAAGATAAAACCTTGTGAGATGGGAAAACCTGTTCCACCCGTGATGGTGTCCATATTCCCACAAATTTGCCCAAGCTGGGAAGTTTTTGCCATCAGCTGCAGTAGGAGAGGAAGCGGGCGGCGAAGAACACGCGGAGCATTTTTGATGCAGATATCCAAGGTGTTTGGTACCTACGATGCTCCAAAAGGCTGAGGAGCTGGCAAGGGCATCGGGAAGGCCAGGATGCCTCCGCTGTGTCCAAGATGCACCTCGAGAGACCCTGCTTCAAAACCAGGCGGCTTTCCAGGCGGCATTCGCAACCCGGGAAGCGCCCTGGCCCTGCCCGGGCTCGGAGGACCCTCCGCAGCTCGCTGTCACTTGCTTCAGCAAAGCTTTTGCGGGGCTCTCGCTCCCCAAAGCTCGTGCTGCAGAGCTTTATTGTCGCGCGTTACGCAAAGCAGTCCTTTTCAGTTCCTCTTCCCCCTGATTTGACGTCGGAGAACCAAATACGCTGCCACCTGTCTTGAAAAGAAATATTTGGCCATTGTCAGCCCATAATTTGAGCAAGAAATGATTTGGGAAGCAAACTTTGGGGTTTGTTTTTTAAATTCTGGTTTTCAAATGCACCATTGTCTTTCCCGCAGGGTCCTCCAGGAATCCAGGGGCCTAAAGTAAGTCAATAAATCAAATGTCGCCCACTGTTTCCAGGCTGCCAGTGCATTATTTACAGGCTCACAAAGGCCTGTCAGCTCTGGGGACTGATTTTTTTGTCACAATCTGTGACAACGCATCCCTTGGTTGTGCTGTTCAGCAGTCGGCGTTTTGGAAAACAAGTCATTTTTCCTTCCAAACACATTTACAATCTTAAATTCTCCTCCAGTGCGGAGTGTTGAGGGCCGGCGGCACACGAGAGTCAGGGTTTTCAAACCTGCAGGCTTAAACCTGTATAAACCTGATAGGACAAGGGGTAATGGTTTTAAACTAAAGGAGGGGAGATATAGGCTGGAAATCAGAAAGAAGTTTTTCACAATGCGGGTGGTGAAGCACTGGCACAGGTTGCCCAGAGAGGTGGGAGATGCCCCATCCCTGGAAACATTCCAGGTCAGGCTGGACGGGGCTCTGGGCAACCTGGTCTAGTGAGGTTGTCCCTGCTCACTGCAGGGGGGTTGGACTAGATGGCCTTTAAAGGTCCCTTCCAGCCCAAACTATTCTATGATTTTCGACTATTTTCTTATACGCTCCGGTGAAGAGGAAAGCATTAACGGCAGCGCGGGTATAAGCATCGCGGAGATGTGGTAGGAGGCAGCGGGTGCGCGGGGTGGCTGTCCCAGGCAGAGCTGCCAGGTCGTCTTGGTTGATGCCGTTTCATTTATGCAGGGCTTGGACGGTGCAAAGGGAGAAAAAGGTGACAGCGGTGAGAAGGGGGACCGCGGCGACGCTGGACCCGCTGTGAGTTGTTGTTTTCCCCTTTCTCATTTCTGGCTGTCGACAGAAACCTGCCTTACAGCAACTATCCCAATGCCGTGTTTCTTTTTTCTTTAAGGGTCTCCCGGGTGCTCCAGGGCTCATCGGTTTACCTGGTACCAAAGGAGAGAAGGTAATCCCTGGTGTGGGAAAGGAGCGGTGACGTTGTGGTGTAATCCTAAAATAGGGGCTGATAAAATCCCTGCGGCGGTGGGTCCAGCCAGAACCGCAGGGCTGGGCTTACCGGCACTGCCCCGGTGCGTGGCGAGGAGCTCCCCTCGAGTCCCGGCGGCTGTTGGGCGAGCCCGTGCTGTCACTACCGTAGTATTTCACCAAATTGGATGTAAATTTGCCTGCCACACCTAACTCAATAGGACATGTCTTAATTTTTATTTTTACAACTGCAGGGAAAGCCGGGGGAGCCAGGATTGGATGTGAGTATGGAAAACGTCAGTTGTGATATGTAGAAACATGAACAACATGCATGTAAAGGCCATCAAATTGCTTGATTGTTGGAAAAACATGTAGCTAGCACTGTATAGACTGTCTCCCTTAACCACCGTGCCTGCGGAATGATGTCTGGAGGAAAGGGCTTAATTCAGGCCAGTCGCTGGGCTACTTCCACGGCACAGCAGCGACTCACACCGTGTGTCCCTGCCCAGCGAAAGATGCCGCAGTGGTTTCCCTTTCCCGTTGAGAATATTTATATTGGATTCCATGAAAGGAGAATCTCTAATAGATATAATGTTACTATTAGTGCTGAGATACCAAGTGAACGAGGAAGAAAATGTCATATTCTGCACCATGGGAGGACGGGTTGATCACTGGAGACTGCTGATGTTGAACTGAGATGCTGAGACGTTCACATGCTGAACTTAAAACCCTCTTTTTTTCCACCTAAAAATTGTCATGATAGGGTTTCCCAGGACTCAGAGGAGAGAAAGGAGAGAGAAGTGAGAGAGGGGAGAAGGTGAGTGGGTTATGGCTGTGGAGATGCTCGGGGGGGTGAGCGGGGGGGCAGGACTGGCCGCTCTCTTCCGCCGGCAGCGATGCTTGCCCTGGTGCCGGTTCCCTCTCCAGCCTGGCAGCGCTTCTCGGGTCGGTGCTGTAAGGCCTTTTCAGTGGCACAAGTATTTGCGTGGTCCCAGTATAGGGCAGGACATGCACTTAATTCCTACCCACTTCAAAGTGCTTTCTGCAAGCCTGTACCCCCCCCCACGCCCCGGCACAACCATTGTGGGGAGCTGGAGCAGCCTGACAGCCCCAGGTTGTAAAGAATCGCTAGTTTTGGTTTATAGACCCAGAAAATGGATCCAAGTCAAAGGTTTTGTTACAGGGATCCTTAAATAAAAGGTTGCCCAGCCGGAGGCAGGAGCCCAGCTGAGCGCAGGGCAGCGGCTGGAAGCTGGTGCTCCCACTTACTGTGTCAGATACCAACCTGATTTCCTGCAGAAACCAGTTATTTAGTTGTTCTGTTATAAAATTATCTATTCAAATATCTCCACCCAGCTTTAACTGAAGATTTTCACAGGGATTTAATTACTCAGCTGAGGTTACGCTAGTGCAAATGTCCCTACTCTGGGTGAGGTGTGGGACTCTGCAAGTGCTGTGCGAGCTAAAGCCGAGGTGTCGCCCCTCCTGTTCCTGATATTTTCCTGTTGTGGCAACAGGGCGAGCGAGGAATACCGGGAAGAAAAGGAGCCAAAGGGCAGAAGGGGGAACCAGGCCCTCCCGGACTGGATCAGCCTTGTCCCGTGGTACGTCTTTTATTTCACTCGTCCTAAGCGCGCGTTGCCGGGACTGAAGGGGGACGCGGCTTTGCAGCCAGGGAAAGGGAGGGAGGATTTGGTAGTTCTTTATTTCACAGTAAATCAGAGCAGATGGTTATTGTTTTCTCACTTTTCTTAATGGTTTGTTTTATCTGCACTGCTGGAAGTTCACTGCTCGCTGTAAGGGCTCCTCTCTGGCCAGATGGGAGCAAGCCACAGCAGTAAAAATAAAGAATCTTTGTGTAAAGACCTTCTTATTGTAGTCGGGAACAATGGGCTTCAGTAACGCTCTTCGGGAGATAGCGTGCCCTGGTGAAGCTGCCGGCCTGGCTTTTGAGTGCGTTTGAAATCGGGGAGTAAGTCGATGCAGTGGCTGGGAGGCGATTTGAAAACAAGGTCAGCTCCATCCCTTCACCTCCGCAAACCGAGCGAGGGACGAGCCCGGCTCTAGCTCTCCCGCCTGGGGAAGCGGGTCAGAGCTGACAGCATCTCAGTATTCCAAAGATAAGCGATGCGTGAGTGGGAGCTCCCCAGGCTGCCAGCAAGAGCCTCTGGGAGAAGAGACCTCCCCGTGTTTCTCCGCCTGGGAGACCAGCTCGCGGCGCAGATCTGTCCCCTCTCGGACCCGTCCCGGGCCGCCGCCGTGCAGCGTGCACGGGGAGGCTTCCCAGGACACCTCCCGGGTGTCTGAGCCCGAGGAAGGTGCATCTCCCAAGTCCACTTCCAGAACCTCTCATTCCTTTGATAGGGCCCAGAAAAAAACCCCGAATCTATACTGGTTTATAAGAAGTTATTTGGCCTGGTAAAATTTACCTCCTTTTCATTACTGTTGTTCATATAATGACTAAAACCGGAGAGATCCTTTCCCTAAGTGCTTTGAGGCTGCAGAATGAAGGAGTGATTTGGATCCACTATTGAACTGAACCTACTTAAACGTAGCTGTTAGCCCCTAGTTCAGCTGCACCTAACTAGTAGTGCCGGGTACCCGCTCCAACATGCTCTATAAAACCCCGTTCTTTTCTAAATGTGACTTTTTCTCGCCCCGCCAGCACAGCTATGGCAATCAAAGCTGTCGTATAGCTCCACTACGCCAGCAAAAAGCTCCCTTAGTCAATATGCTTTATTTTGCTTGGAGACTGAATGTGAACTACGATTAATTGTTTCGTTTCTGATGGATCACCTTTCCTCCCTCAACATGCTGGATGATTTAACCCTCATCTTTTTCACTGCGCCGTTACAAACGTGAATCTCTGGTTTGTGTATAGAAGATATTTCCCAGATGACAGACTCTACGTGGCTGTGAATTCCCGGCCATAAAACAACTCTGCTGACTTGCTGTGTCATCAGAAATGGAGGTGCAAAGCTCTGGACCCGTCCTCCTCCTCCTCTCCTGAAACACGGGTGTCTGTCTGAGTAACTCCTGCGTCCTTTATCATTCTCAACAAGCAGTTATTTTTTCAAACAGGGAGATGGTAGTATTGCAGGCAGCAAAGGGGACCCAGGTTTGCCAGGCCTGGACGGGGCGAGCGAGCCCTGCCCTTTGGTACAGTATCTGCTCTCTCTTTCTCGCATGGCTTGTGTGTGTTTCTGCTGTGGCCGAGCCCCGTCCCGAGGAGTGCATCCCCCCAGGGAGAGGAGGGATGCACGGCAGCAGAGCTGGAACAAGATGTTTCACTCCGGCACTCGGGGAGGGATGCCGATGCGTTGTGCCTTCTTCCCGCAGTTAAAATGACTGTAGATAAGGAGCGCAAGCAACGGGAGATCACGCAGGGGATGCTTGCCCCTTTGTCATAACAGATGCTAAAAATTAGTTCTGGTTTCTCTCGGCACCTACGGCCCAGTTTGGTTCCGCTCCTGCCTGTGCTTCTGCAGCCCTGCCAGGCCGACCCCCAGCTGGGCTCCGAAAAGCGTTCCCCAGACGAGGGGCCAGTTCTGCGGAGCGGTGCGGAGGGCTCACCGGCACTCGGGGCACGGGAAGGGCCTTCGCTGTGCCAGCGCGTGGCTCTGCCCCGCAGAGCTCAGGTTCGAGTCCAGCGGTTACGCAGGAAGGTTCGTGCTCTGCTCCCCGACGGGGCACTGCACAACCAGCTAAAAAAGGTCATTGTTTTATTTTCATTTTTTTTAACCATAGAAAATGCTGCATGCTAGATGATTTGCAGTTGTCTTCAGAGAAACAAAAGGGCAGTAAGCTGTCTCTCTTTCAAAAAGTTAAATAACTTTCATATGTGTCAAAGAAACCAATTACTAGCAGCAGGCCCGCTTCAACCCTTCGTATTTACTCCCTAGAGATGTTATATTTACCAACTATTTCCCGTCTTAACTATATAGAAAACGCAAGACCTATGCGTATTGAAGGCATTGTAAACTGCAGTAGGTGATTTCTTCGATACGTAACTACTACATGACTAGTTAGTAAAGCACTTGCACATCTTCCTCCTTACGTGTGTGAGGGTTAGTTGCGTGTTGGCTGGGAGCGTTGTCTTCGTTCTCCGCCCCACCGCGCGGCGGAGGCTCGCTGCGTTCTCGGCGATGGCTTTCAGGCCAGGAGCGTGAGCCTTACGCGCAGGTTGCAAAGCTCTTTTTGAGTTGACAAGTCATTTTGGAATCACTCGAGTGAAACGTGGTAGAAAGGCGTGGAGTTTTATGATGGCTAAAATAAGTATTTTGAGTGCACGGGAAGGAGAAAAAGCCCAGGGCAGAAATCAACCCCGTGACCATCGGCGTCAGGATGCGCTTTAACAGCAGGTCAGGATCTTTCTAAAGAAGCTCTGCGCCTTGTCCCCTTTGCCCTTCACCCCCAGACAGCTCTGGCGAATGTACAAGTTGCACTTTTCTTTTTGTGAATAGTTATGGACCAAAATATTTACTGGTGTCAGCAGAAAAACATGTAGGCTTTCTAACTCACGGTGTAGGAAAGCATGTGAAAATAACTTGACCTGTTACACTACGAGTAGCTGGAGAGGGTAACCTTACTTCACTGCATCTGTTTTATTGGGCATAGGCTATTTTACATATAAAATCAATACAGAATACAAAAAAAGTGATGACTGACATTTACAGTAAAAAAATGTAAAAATGCATTTTGACCTGTATTTGCACTAGCCGTTACCTCCGCTGCGTACGCGTCCTCGTGGCTTCCCACCCCTAGTTAGTTTGGAGGTGGCTCTGAGGGAAGGGTCAGCGCGTGTGTGCTCTCTGCAGCTCTACATGCAGAAATTCATGCAACCAGAGATCCAAGAGCCTTAAAAAAATCCAGCATCCAAAAAGGCAGCTGAAGTCAGCTATTTCTTCTAAAGTATCTTGAAAGAGTTGGTCATCCATAGTCCATTCCTCTTGGAAGGGGCTCCTGCCTTTCCAGTGTTTTCCTCCTGGGAAGTAAGCTCTTCGGGCTTTCTGATTTCTGTATGTTTCTTGTTATCTCCACCAGAAAAAGACAAATAGTTTCACTCCCTTTGCATAGTCCACAACTCATCCTACCTCAATCAATTCAGCAACTCGAGATTTCTTAAAGAAACAGCAACTCGAGATTTCTTAAAGAAACTAAGTACTGCAGGAGTGAATTTAACACAATTGGGATATCATCGGGAAAAAACTAACTACATTGCCGCTCTCAAACTGAAAAGCGCATATTAACAAAAAATGCATTTCCACATCATGCTTTCCATATATATGTCTGATTGCAAAAAACGCTACCTTATAAAGCAGATTATAAAGTTAATTAACTGTGGTTCCAAATTTTTATATTTGTTCACATTTTCTTTTTTGTTTAAAGGAAAAAGAAAGTGTAGATTTATTTTATTTTTTTTTTACCCTGGGGTGTTTTCAGTTTTGTGTTGTGCGTGATGCACGGATTACATTGCCTGCCTATTTGTTTTTGTGCATATAGAGTAAATGGGTTTTGCATGGTAATTAACGGTGCTGCTAAACCTTTTGTTGTTGTGAGGACTGAGCTTCAGGTTTGGGGGTCTGACGCTTAAGTCACTGTCAGCAGAAATTAAACCTGTAAATTCAATTTTGCAGGGACCAGACGGACTGCCAGTAGCAGGATGTTGGCATAAGGTACAGTAATAATAATAATTGTACATCCTCGAGCAGGTCCCCAGTAATTCCGTTTGCTGCATGTGATGGTTTGTCCTGCTGCACTCCCTTTAAGCAGCAGGTTATGTGCCTGGCAGACGTAACGTCGTGCCTTGGAGAGCAGGATTCCATCTAGCTTCGTGTCTTGTTCCCTGCAGCTGTAGACCGGTGCTAGGAACACCCGCTCCAAAAACTTGCTAAGCGTGAAAAATCATTCTGGTTAGTATTGTCGGTAGCGGTGCCTTTTTTCCAGGCTTGCTCAGGCCAGGCTTGTGTTACGGCCCGGGCAGTTCAGGAGCCACTCATGCAAAGACCGCACGGCTCTGCAAAACGTGCCCGTGTGACTTAGACCGTACCCTCCAGCTGGGACTTCCACCTCTCTGTCGTGGAGTTACAAACCACGTCTTTCCAAACAAAGACTTCTCTGCCATTGTAATTATAATCCGCAACCACTCCGCCGCTTCAGTGCTCGAAATCAGTAAATCAGGGTGCCGGTGGTCAGGTACCTCGTACCGTCCCACGCACCCCGAACGGCCAGGGCTTGTAAGTGCTCCTGCCCAGGAGAAGGAGGAGAGACGCGTCCCCTGTAAGATGAGCGTTTGATCCGGACTTGTCGGAGGATGCTGTAACCTCGTTCTCCGACAAGGCCACGACACTGAAGCTGAGTGGAATTACTAACCCAGTTTGAAACGTGTGGTATGTGGACACAGTTCGAGTTAGTAGCAAGCATGTTACTAACTGGTTGCAAACCCTCGGTTAGAATGCGAGCACGCCCTTAGTGTATAAAAGTTTTTAATTCTGTGGTAAGTCGTTTGGATGTACTGTTAAAGGATTGGCATCCACATTTCTTTTAAGATGATTAACAAGCAGATTAGTAAATGTAAGGAATAGAGCATTTCTCTCTGATTAAAATGTTTGTCTGTGTGTTCTCTTTCAGTGATCTCTAAGCATGAAGCACAATGTGTAAATAATGTGATATATTTGGATCTTTTTAATTTTTGTATAAAAAAAGGAAAAAAAAACTTTCAACAGTAATATATTGACCTTTTTTTATACTGGATTCTGTCATTTATGGACTTTGAAAATATTGTAAAGCTCCCAAACCCGTAAGATACGCATGATAACATCAGGATTTGATAAAGGTACCAATGACAGTAGCTGGGAATGAACAGTATTCACTGCTAACGTTGCTGCGTGAACTAACAGTACTGCGACAGCGTGTTGCCTTGCGTGCCTTATCGCATGAAGGAGGGAGAAATCCCCATCCTAATTTGGCTCTCAACTCTGTATTTGCATTGCACATGCACATTAAAAGGGTGCAAAAACCTGGCTGAAACCCAAGAAGAAAAAACGGATGCAGCCCTAGAACTGACAGAAGCTGCTGTTACGCCATGTGGTCAAACAAGGGCAGGACTTGGGACGTGCAGAGGAAACAAAGCCAAGCTCCATTCCTTGCTACCTGCTGTTGATACACGATGGAAATAGCAATTCTTTGGCTAAACAGAACCGCCCTGTGACTACCTGTGGATATTTCCACTGCTATCAAGAAAAGCTTTTTTTTCTCAAGAGGAAGCGCCTCCGGGTCCCGTTCTGGGGTCTGTGGCTGAAGCCGTGCAACCGCTTCGTTACTGTGGAACCCAAATTCCCCAAGAAACCTCCACTGCAAAATTTCAAAACACAAAAACCTAGTAATACTTTCGGTGTAGACAGATGCAGGACGGGGAGGGCCCTGCTGAAGTCTTTTCTTAAACAACAGAGCACAGAATGTTGCTGTTGGGGTTCCCAAAACTTGGGAGTTTGGAGTATTTAATTGTCTTGGTTTGTAGGGTTCATTTGCGTTTGATTTTTCTTGGTTTACGTGGCTTTAATTGTAAACTCTGTAACTCTGCACACTCCTCTTGTCCTCCTCTTACTCTCCTCTTTTTTGGTCTGTTTCTTTAAATTATCTCATCTCGGGCACATTGCATGCAGAGCAAGGTAATGAATAAAAGGGGGATTACGATTTTGGTATCTGCATATGGCATTAAGTGAGATCAATTAAAAATCTGCACTGTTCACATTTTTAAAGATGTTGAAAAAAATAGAGATTGTGCAGTAAGGAGCCATAAAAAATTATTTCAGGGAGGAAGAAAATGGCTTACAGCCCAGTCTGTCCAGCTTACAATGAAGATCAAGAGGCAACCAGATTCCTTTACAGGGAGGAGATACTTTATATTAACAAGTTCTTAAACTGAACAGAGAAAGATGTACAAATATTCGTCCAATGGGTAGAAGCTGAAGCTACACAAAATCAAATAAAGTAAGCCATGGATTTTTAATGGTGAGACTGGTTAATCCTAACCAGGCCAATGATGTAATCCCCATCACTTTAATGCCTTTTTGATTTAACAGATCATTTCTGGAGGAAATACTTCAGCCCAGTACAAGTTGCTAGGCTCTGTGTAGGAGTCTTAGCTGAAATTAAGAGCCTCACCATGATATCAAACCAGATGATATCGGGGCTCTTTGTGGCCTTGATCTTAGAGAATACAGAAGGGAGCCATTTTTTGGTGTATTGAGTAGATCCGAACCCTCTGTTAGATCCTTGTTCCACTGCGTCTCTTACAGCAGCTACTGCCAGAGAGGACTTGAGGGATGCGACCGCAAGCTGCCCTGCACAAGCTGACCTACCGCTAAGGTAGTTCTTGCTCTGATATTGTGAAGAACAGTAGGAACGTGCTTAGTGCTCCAGGCAGGTAGGGTGATGTTGGACTGATGTCTGTGAGTTCTTATCTGTGGCTGGGTCCTAGTCGTCCTTGAGCTTATCCTTTTAGTCAGCTGGGAGCGTTTGTTATGTGCTGGTAAATGCCGAAATGGGCATCTAGCTTGGTAGGTGTGGACACACAAGACTTACGGCTGTAGGCAGTGAACTTTTGTTACCTGTCTTTGTTAGCTGCTTAGGGTCTACACCTACACGTTGCTTGCTGTGTGGCTATACTTTGCATCTTTACCAGCTACTGACCGTTTTCTTGGTCACCATATAGATTAAATCCATGTACATTCAGATCAACTAACAAATCAAGAAACAAGAATTATGTAACTCAAAACAGCAATGAAAATGCATTTTATTTACTTCCATTTCATGTTGTTAGCTATCACTTTTGGTATAGGGGTTTTTAAAGGCATAAGGAGCAGTTGAACAAGCTCCCGCTGGCTTTTAGTGCTTTTGAAAAACCCCTTTACTGTCCCAAATTAAAGCTAAAAATCTTCTTCTGTGGAAGGTTGAAGGCAAATCTCTCATTGATGTCACCGGGAAGATGATCTGTAATTGTTCCCTTAATGTACAGTTGCTCTTCCCATCTCCCCTAGTCATCTCCAAACTAAAAGCAATTCACTACTCCAAACCACACTGTGGGCTTCTACACTCAAAATCTTGCACGTGTCCTGTTCATGGAACCTCTATCGATATCAATGAGAGTTCAGTCCCCAAAATGACTGCAGAAAGCACAAGAATCTGGAAGTGTCCACAAACAATCTACAATGCAGATAGAAAAGTCTTGTTTTACATACGCTGGCAAAAACTAAACAGCTTTCTATCTAGCTCCTACTTGAAGAAGTTTGGTATCACTGAAGCTACAAGACAAGCTAACCTCCAAAGCTTATGAAATTATATTAAAATTTATATTTTCTCTGAGGAAATACCCCGAAGTCCTATTATCTTCAGGTAAACAAGTCAGTATTCCGTCTTCAACTTGTGGAATATCCAGTGCTTGTAGGCATCAACTGTGACCACTGCCAGGCCTGCAAAACATTGATACAGAATACCAGAATAGTGCTTTACCTATTGCTCTAATGGCTCTGCATGGCAGCCGTCCCCCTCCCAACACAGAGCCTCTGCTGCCACAGAACCCAAGACATTTGCTCGTAACGGAGGAAGAGAGCTCATTTTGAATCGACTAAACCTCTTAACCGGGGTTGTTCTTCCCCTTCCCCAGGCACAGCCTGACCACTCACGGCATTTCCATGCCAGCCAAGGAGGAAGGCTAGAATCATCTTCCTCGCACAGGACTGCAGCTGGTATCCGTACCCATCAGCGCTACTGCCTCAGCTGCCAAACCTTTTAGTGATCATCTTTGAAATTCCCAGGCAAATGCCCTCTCTGCATTGGTTTATTCTGCATCCTGAATATGGTGAGTCCAGCGCCTACGAAGCAGATCCATCTATGCACCTGCAGCAAGTCTGGTATGTCCAGGATGTCTGATTTACCGCACGTGTACAGATCGGTAGCCTGTGTGCAGCAGCTTCTCTGGACTTCTGCCGCTCTCATTTCCATTAGAAACGCTGGCAGGTATGGATCCTGCTGTATGCAGTACCTATTGCCACTTCAGCTACAAGGAACTAACCAGTAGATCTTCAAGGATCTGCTGGTGGTACATCTACTCTACCAACCCCTTCCATCACCAACGCAGCTGAGACCTGCGGAAAGCAGAGCTCCCAGGAATGCAGCGAGGTGCCGATCCCTGGGCAGGGGGGCTGCGGCCGTGAGCTGCACTTGAAGTCCTTCCCGGTCCTCAGCCGAGATCGGTGCCTTTGGCTTTTATATTCGGAACTCAGTGTTCCTTATCGATCGCACCGTGCAGATCGACAGACTATTAGAGGAACTGTTGATTTTTGTATCGATTGCACAGAGTCTAAGAGGAAATCTGTTTTAGACTTCCATGTGCTTTGCACACACACATATTGAGAAAAGTAAGTTGTTAAATGATGAATTGTTTCAGAGCAGTCATGATCTTATTGGGAAGAGTTAAAAAAAGATGTGCTTTGCTCAGCAAATTCATGCCAGATCAGTTGATGATTTTCTCCTTCCATATGAGAATGTTTATGTGGGTCTTTTTGAATACTTTGAGTTTGCAAATAGCTCACGAAGATAAATTTTACTTTTAGGTAGTACTGGCAGTCTCTCTCAAAACTCAGTAATTATCTCAGCCTCTCACAGAGCATGGTGCATTTTTTCTGCAGGAAACCTCCGCCCCCCCGGGTTTGAGAGAATGTAAGATTGTTTTACGGGAATTCAGAAATGCAGCTGAGAGTTACCACTAGATGTCAGTAGCAATAAAGATGATTGACAGGGAGGCTGCTAATGCTTTATGAAATGTAGGTCAGTCTGAGACTGAGCAATTGATTTATCTTGATCACTAAAATATTTAGTATGTTAGCTTCAGGGATTCATCAACAGACACTGTGAATAACACACTTCAGTTACTGATCTTGGGGGAAATCTGAAGCCCAGCCAAATTTATGTTTTATCTTTGTTTTCCAGTTTACAACCCAAAGTTCCTCAGTCTCATTTAGCTGACCATGAAAGCACGGTGACTTCCATTATGTTAAGATAACCACGTCTGCCTGCTGCCCGGGAGCAGAGGACAAGCAGCTTTCTTTAAGGCTTGTTCTATTTAAAATTGTAGCTAATGACTATCTTTCCAGTTACTACCGACATCCTCTCTCTAACATACTGTAGCCTCATCAATTTTGGAAGCAGAGTTCCCAAACTGAGTCCTAAAGGCACAAGAGAACTCACTAGAAACCCCTAAGCAGCCCTTCAGCCACAAAGCTCTGCAGGCAGGGCTGCCTTCCCACAAGACACAGCAAATGCAGATGCGGAGCCTTAGGGACGTGGTTTAGTGGTGGACTTGGCAGTGACAGGTCAATGGTTGGACTGGGTGATCTTAAAGGTCTCTTCCAACCTAAACGATTGTGTGATTCTAAAAGAATGGCGTGACTAACGCTGAGCTGCTGCTCGCTGTGGCGGTCCCGGCCCCTGGTGCTCCAGGAGCGGTGGTGCTGCAGCCGGCCGGGAGCATGGGGAGCACTCCGTGAAGCTCCTGGGGAAAACAAATTTGGGGGGGAAGGGAATGTGGCCAAATAACCCCCACGTCGGTACCTCCAGTTCAGTGCTGAAAGCGTGCTGGCAGCTCGAGAAGCCCCTTGCCAGAGCCTGAAGCCGACGATTTGGCCTGTGCTGTGATGGGGGCAGGTGAGATTAATTAGAGTTTTGCAGCTGAACTGTGGGCTTGGCCAGTGAGTTCAGGAGTATTTCTCTGGGTTATGAAACAGGTGGCAGAGAAAACCTGGTCTGACTCCAAACTGAAACTGTTTCCAGCCTTAATGCACTGGGATTTTAGGGGTTTTTTCCAAAAAAAAAAAAAAAAAAAAAAAAAAAAAAAAAGACATTGCCACATGCTTTGTTTTATTCTCATGGAGGGAGTTGCCTTTCTTGTATACACTGCTTCTAACACTTGCTGTATATATAATGGTGATGAATTTATTTCCATATGGATTTTTCTCCTGTGTATTTAAAAACAAGAATGTTTCTTCTAACAATAAGAGACCTTCTGATGCGTTTTCTTTTTAGGAAACCAATAGATGAAATATTTAGGTGAGCTTTTGTCTTCTGTAATTTCATAAATTCAGCATTTGAAATCCTTAAGCAAAACCAGCAAAACACGTGTGAGGTTTCAGCAGTTCAAGTCATCGTATGCAACGATGACAAGTAATCCATGGAGAGTGACACGGGTCATTCCCCGTGGTTTTAAGGTCATTATAGTAGCCCACTGCCCGGGAAACATGCTTGTGATGACCAAGGCTTTCACGCAGAAAGCCTGTGTTCTGGTTTGGCCTCTTTCTTCTCTCGCCCCCCCCCCCCCCCCCAACGTGTGAGCCCCCCGTCCCATTTCGGCTGCTGGAACTGAGCACAACCGCGTTGGCTGCACGAGGCTGAGCCAGATGACACCAGCCAACGTTTCAGTCTGCAGCGTTTACTATCTCGCCAGCCCACAGCTCAGAATGAATCTCTGAATTTTTATCCGTAGCACATGGTTTTATGATCAGCCAAATATAGCAGACTTGGGCCAGAATGAAAGAACTCACCCATTTGTAATGTATAGCTTAATTAAAATATTAAGATGCCAGAAATTTCTAGCTTTATTGTAATGGTAAATAACCATCCTTGGTCCATATAGCTGTGCCTTATTAGCCTAGAAATTCAGGAGTATTATAAAGGAGTATTAGCGCTTAGGTTTCCTGGCCATTGAATACTGATTTAATGCTGCCCTCTAGAGGAGATCTTTTTTTAATAGAAACAAATTTCATGCTAGGACAAATTTTATGCAAATTTCATGCCGTGACACTGTCCCTTAATGGACAGCACACATAGGGATGGGCACGCTTTTTGCATAACTATATGGCTTGAATAGGTATTTGTAAAACAGGAGCGCATAGATAGAAACTTTAATCTTTTTTCTAAATCTGGTATTTCTTTCTTGGGAAATACCATCATATTCTCACTTCTTTTGGTTTTTTTAAGTCCCATTTTGCCCCGACAATTTAAAGCATTATACAAATAAAATCTATCTGTAGTAGGTTACCTGTCAAGTTTCCATTTTTAAATTTTAGAGCACGGAAGCTTTGAATTATTTTCTTTACAGACAGCAGATTTCTATTTAAGATATGCAAAAATATTAATAACAACAAATGATAAAAATGTAAAAATTTAAATGTCCCCCAACCACTTATCCTGGACAAATACTGTAGGCATCTGGCTGAACTCAGATCAGTGAGTTTGGTTCCAGCTTGCACTAGCACAGCTAGGAGTGTCCTCAGTTGGGGTTCCATGGGTGGAGTAAATCCTCGGCACTGCTTTATTTCATTTAAAGCTCCTAAGTTTTACCTGTTAAGTATCTGCTGACGTGCTTAGTAGCACAGCCAGCCTTCCAGTTGTTTAACCAGAAGATTTTCAAGTGAGAGGTGAAGTATTTGGATAGATTTCAAGAGGCCTAAGACACTTCAGCTTGCTAAGGCAATCACTGTGGCATATACTGACCTTGGCAACCTTACAGGGCAGCATTAATGCAAGAATAGTTCTTGGACCCTTTTGCAATTGTGATTTAAAAAAAAAAAGGGGGGAGAAAACGTCTGGTCACTCTAGTTAGTCCAGTCTCACTGTCATTTACTGGAGTTACCTGCCTTTGAATTGTGTCCCTGGCACTGCGGTGAACCTGACCGTAATTAGTATAATTTGAAATACTTCACAGCTCCACTTTGGGGAATCTGTTGCAGACTGAAGCAAACCAGTGAGTAAAAAAAAATATTTCCTAAACTTTGTTTTCCTTGATTATCATTTACAGTTGTAAGCTAAAAATTACTTCTGGTATTTTCACGTCCCCAGGTGAACTACTGCAGCTTTTCCATATGCTTGTGTCCCATTAGATGGCACAACAAAGGGGATGTCTAACTATTGTGTAATCTGCAGCTAAGTAAGTGCCGAAAACCTGTCTCTTTTAGAAATGAAGGGAAGAAGGACTTAATAGATTGTATCACTCTATACTACTGTAGAGAGCCTGGGGGAAAACCACAGGAAAGCTGGGAAACATGAGTTTTCAATGCGTAAGAAGTGGCGTTATTGACAACAGAGTGGAATAAGAAATACATTATTAGCATTTGCGGTTTTCCTACATCTTAGGATAACAATCAATCCCTGTTCGCTAAGTTCTGGTAGAAGTTGCCTCATAGTTGCGCAGTTTCATGGAACAGTCAGCTCACTTCTGTGTCTATGTGTGGTTTCTTATATAATGTAGATATTGATGAACAGAAACTTAAAATGGAGATGTCCCGAGTATCTGTAAACGACACTAATGCCACCTGCTGCTTTTTTATATGCTGTTAAACACTGCCTTGTATGCTTATCTTTGAACAGTGCATTTTATGTGGTGTTATTAACTATAGGTGGGTGCGTATCAAACTTGCATTTCTACAATTACATAAAAAAAAATAGGACCTGGTTTTGCAAAGCAAAAGCACCCACGTTTGAATTTCCAAATAACGTAGAAGAGGTAGTAAATTGCCATCAGCTAGAATGAGAGTTGGAGTCCTGTTGTGTTTGGTTAGCTTCATAGGCGGAGTGCAGTTTTATAGACAATTTCATAACGTAGCAACTTTTTGTGCCACTATTTGGGGTTCTTTTTTCTGGTATCTTAAAAAAGAATCAAAAATATTCAATGTGATGAATGTTCAGCACAAAATACTACAGTCATAACTGAAAGTCACCTGCTCTGTTGCATTTAATTACTTTGGACATAGAAATATTTTAAAACTGGCATGTATGCTAGCATTTCTGAAACAACATAATTTGAGAAACTATACCTGCTGGTATTTAAAAATCTAAATGAAAATATCATGTTTGTATACCGTTTAGAAAAATACCTGCAATGTGTACTTTATCTGTCTGTATTTGTTGTGAAACTACGCTGATAGGGCTTTTAATCCTCTACCATGTTATGCAAGTGTCCCTTATTTATGTGAGTGGTTGCATCACTCCAGTAAGGCTGTTTGGAGGAGAAAGGGCTATTCGCGTGCGGGTGCAGTTTGGACACCTTGCGAAAAGTAGTTTTGTTTTGAATGTATTTACATGGTATTTTATACAAACTGACTAAGTCTCTGTGAACTGTATCACCTTTTAAAAAGAAATACATATACATATTAAAAATGCAAAAATGTACTTAACATCTCTACTTGCAAACTCTTTGTGATTTTTAATCATGTATGTGCCATGAAAAGTGTTCTATTTACTCATTTCTTTGGGGAACAACTGCTTTAAAAATGAAGGCATTAATAACAGTGTTTCTTATCCATTGTTTTAACATGTTAAAATGGTATTAATTAGTACTGCATCATGTATTTCTAGTTTAAAGCTGTAATGGACAGTACATTAGCTTGAGACCTCCGAAAATATATTTTCTTGTGCTTTCTGTAATAAAAGCAGAGACTAGATTTTTTAAAATGGTCTCTCTGTACAGATAGCTTTTATAATTGTGTGAATATGTATAATGAACTCTGCATTTGTAACCAAGAATAAACTTTCCAAATTGTAAATGTTCAGGTTGTTATTATAAATAGCTACTAAATATCTTAACCAGACAAGAGTTCAAATAAAGATTAACAGCCGTTATTAACTTTTCCTCCACTGTCTTTTGTTACTCAAAACCTGACTTTTATGCAACAACTGAGTTTGACTTCCGAAGTTCAATCTAAGTGCACAGCAATTTGGTTTTGCATTCTCCATATTACACAAAATTTAAATTGCTCCTGTGTTTATCAAACAACTGCAACTAGAGATAATTATTGGTGGCTAAATCTAGTCAGCAACAAAGTCTGCCAAGTGTCTGGTTTTAAAAGGGACTGCTTAGTTTTCTAAAGTCCTCTTAGTGGATGTTGTCAGTTTAAAACAAAAGAATGTGAACATGTACTTGGAAGCAAAAAAAAATCTGGCATCTTTTGGAAGGAAACTTGGTAAGTTTATGAACTCAGTTATGTGATACTGCAGTGGCAGAGGACTCAACCCACCCCAGAACATCCCTTCTGGTTCTTCCCATTTTTCTTTAAGTAATTCCAATCAAATGGGAACAGAGGAATGACCACTCTAAACCAACGATCGCATTTCTGCTTTTAGTCCTAACTATTGCCTATCCTAGGATTGGCTCTTAAGTAGTCAGTCAGGTCAACCTACCTGTCACTGACCAAACACAGGAGTACAACAATATAAATGGTTTGGGTTTACTTTTGCTTAAAGAGTGAAGTACGTGTTGAACAATTAATACAGTTGCAACACCTTGGCTACCACCTTGAATTATTTTCAACTGTAAAAGAAACTTCCTCAATGTGTAAGTATTTCAAAAGAGAGTGTTACGATACAGCTGTAATAATGATCCTGAAGAGCCCTCAAAAACGTGTTATTACCTCTGAGGTGCCTGGTAACGGCGTGGGATCTGGGGCCCTACGCCACCACCCCTGGTGTAACACCACGGGGGCACAGTCTGCACTCTGGTTCCACGTGAGCTGCCGAGGACCCCACAGAGGCAGCCTCTCCCCCATCTGTGCTACGGGACCTACGCTATGAAGTCAGCACTCCTGATGCCGTAAGCGAAGAGTCCAGCCTCGCAGCCCGAGGAGCCCAAAAGCACGGGTGAGTTACCGTTCGTGAAATCGGCGTGCCTAAAGCTCCGTGGGGTGCTGTGGGGAGCAGCTGGGAGGTTGGGGCTGGCTCTACGCTAAGGGAGGCGCGCAGGGAGGGTGCTGCTGGGGCAGACGCGCAGGCCGCACCTCCGTCCCGGGGCAGCTCCTGCCAGAGGCCACGGTGAGGAGCTTTTCCCGCAGCTGCGACCGCGGGAGCCTTCGTGCCCCCGGGACCCCGCC
This sequence comes from Phoenicopterus ruber ruber, assembly GCA_009819775.1. NCBI lineage: Eukaryota > Metazoa > Chordata > Aves > Phoenicopteriformes > Phoenicopteridae > Phoenicopterus > Phoenicopterus ruber. Next base: position 5,667,807 of record CM020228.1, on the reverse strand, counting down.
CGCTCCCCGGCAGCAGCGCGGCCGGCAGGGGGCGCCGTGGCGGCGGCGGGGCGGGCCCGGGCCGCCCTCCGAGGGAGGTGGCACCTCCCCGGCCCGGGCCCCTCCGAGGCGGCGGGAGCGGCCATGAGGCCGGCGCAGCGCTCCCGGCAGGAGACCCTGGCCCTGCGGCGGCAGCTCATCGGGTAAGTGCTGCGAGCGGGGAGGCGCCGGCGCCGCCCCTCGGGCCGGGAGAGCGCTACGGCCGGGCTGCCCGTCCCGCCGCGGGGCGCCTGACGTGGCTGCAGGGCCGCGTCCCCCCGGCCGCCACCGACCGCAGCCGGGCCGCGGCCTCAGGCTGGGAGCGGGCGCCGCGGGGCCCCGCTGCCCCGGCGGGCGGCCCTGCTCGCCGGCGGCTCTCGCCCCCCGGGGCAGCCAGCGCGGCCTCCCGCACGCGTCCCCCTGCACGTCGGCAGCGGCGAGTTCCGGCTGCCCGAGCCCGGCCCTCGGACACCGCGATCGCTCCCGGCGCTAAAGCAGCCGAGCTCCTGCCTCGCCAGCATTTGGGGTTTAAACCGACAACATCGCGGGGAAAGTCGGTGCTGTTAGCGTGCAAAGCCTGATTGTACTGGTGTAACTGGCAGTAATTAGCATTTCTTAAGGAGGGGGGTTATGAAAGTAAAGTATAAAACCTGTACGGTATCTGGCGTGCCTGCTGAAACTGCTTAGAAAGCGTTTCTGACAGCTCAGCTGAGCAGGACGCGGAGCTGAACTAACCCACCTGCAGAACTGCCGGAGGCTGGGCAGAGAGAGGTTCACCTCGCATTACAGCCCATCTTTCAGAAAACTATTTTTATTACACCAAAAATGTGCTAAAATTAACAACATACGTCTGCCCTGTTTGATAGAATTAAGTACGAGACTCGGTTCCAAACTTCCCATTACTTGTGTTGCTTCAACTGACCTAAAAAATCCTTAGTTCTGTGGACTGCTACCAGGAATAGCAGCGGAACCATTGTATTTAAATGTGGGAATGCTTTCGTATTGTACCTTATATGTATTCAAAAACAAGGCTACTTTAATTTTTATGTTTTATGAATCCAGAAGTTGGGTTGAAAGTAAATGCTGGACTTAGAATTGTGCTAATTACACAAACCTGAAGAATATCACTCCGTGTATTTAGTCTTTTTCTATCTGATTTGCCCTGCCACTGGGACCAAAGCCCCAGCGCTGTAAGTTCTTTCTTAGCATTTGTTGAACAGTCAGGATAAGCTTACAAAAAACCTGACTGTTTTATCATTCTACTGCCAGCTCACACAGAAAAGTATAGGATAAGTAGGGGAGAAACAGTGAAGCAGTTTCTCATTTTATCGTCTTTTGTCGTTCATTTGACAATGATTTTGTATTTACGGTCTTATTTTTGTATAAGCAATCTTACTAAATGAAGCATGAAAGTTTGGCATTGCCCTTCAGACTCAAATCTCTGCAACTCCTACTTAGGCAGACATATGTTTCAATTGTACTCATTTGGCAATTTACTTAAAAAGTGAAAACAAACAAATGCACTTAAGTAGACCCAGCTTTATAAAATCACTCAAAGTTTCAACTAAGGTTAGAAAAGCTCTATATGAACATAACAACCACCCGCACCATGCTATCCAGAAAGTCAGGATCTCAGCGAGAATAGCAAGAATATAATAAAAACGATCACAAGGTAAGAAAGAAAGGCACCAAAGAGGGTTTCGAGAACACGAAGGGCAGACAGTGTGGACAGTAAGGAAGTGTAGTTACAACGGGATGAAACTATAGATATTACATCTTGGCTGTGTGCTGTGGTTAGATTCCTAGTGAAGGATTTTCAGTTCTGGAGCGTGTTTTTTCCCTGCAAGTCTCACAAAATTTGATTTGGAGCACAAGGCCTGTTCTCTTCCCCATCCCAGGCTGTGTTTTAGGGGCCAGCAGTAGGATGACAGCACGTGACGGCAAACTGGGGAAATGTCTTTCTCTCGACTGAACTAAAAATATTACCAGCAGAATAAGCCATGCGACTTTTAGAATTCACTAAGATTTGTTTTGCTTTCTGATGCTTGCCATAGCTCTTCTTGCAAGCTGTTTTTTTCTGACGATCCGGTGAAGATCGTAAAGGCGAAAGGCCAGTATATGTACGATGAGCATGGAAGACGGTACCTTGACTGCATAAACAACGTTGCTCACGGTAAGTTAAAAGTCCTGTTATTTGATAGCGCGTTTTTCTAAGCAGAACAAGGAACAATCAGTACTTTTTACCACTGTTGCACTGTGTCGGGGGAAGGATTGTTTAATTGGAAAAGTGGAAGAAACCTCTCTTGAGCCTATAGTTTGGGAAATTATGGTTCATATTTGAATTTCTGTGTGCGTAAATGTGCTTTCCAGACTTGCTTCCTGTTCTGTCTTCCTAGAAACATACTTATTTAAAATTTACAGGTGTTTTTTTTTTTTCCTTCCATGAAAACTCAATTAAAACACCTTAACTGTAAGACCAACAAACGGCTTGACAGTTTGTTGTGTTTGTAAAAGTTACTGCTAAGGGTACAGTCGCAGGACCACTGCTCAGTGTGGTGCCTTATTTGTGTATTATGAAGTAGCTGCTGGTTTCTTACAGCGTTTGAAATCTCTCTAACCAGTCAGTGCTGTCACTATCACCCTAGCAGGGCTAGTAATTCTTTGATGGTAAAGCTTACCTGCGCATACCCAAGCCCCTACCTAAATTATTCAAATGTCTAAATCCAAATACTAAATTAGACAGTATTTGGTGTAGCATATCAATTTCTGGTATACTATAAAATACAGTATCAGGTGATTTCAAACTTTCTGAGCAAAAAAAAAAAGTTTTAAGTGAAAGTTTTCAAGGCGTACCGGCATTGTCTTCTGCTGACAATATCACTAATGCCTCACTGATGAAATATGATCACCAGTGACAGTAGCTCTGTACTAATAAATATAAGTGTTAAGTCAGTATGCATTTGTTAACGAACACCATGCGTAATATGGAAGAACTCTCAAACCACTCTCCGTGCTCTCTTCCAGTTGGACATTGTCACCCTGATATAGTAAAAGCAGCCCATGAACAAAATCAATTGTTAAATACAAATTCTCGTTATCTTCATGACAACTTGGTTGATTATGCAGAGAGACTTTCAAAAACACTACCTGAGAAGTTATGCATCTTTTATTTTTTGAATTCAGGGTAAGTGAGGTATATTAGAATAGATACTGTGTTTTCACTAGTTGTTATATACAGACAAGTAAAATACTTCATTATCAACAGCCAACTGCATGATCTGGTGTGGATGACTAGATACTGACAAAAAAATGTGGCTTGAGGTTTTTGTTTTTGAAGGAACTGTGGCCTTTTTTAGAATTTCAGTGACTCTGAAGTTCATGTTTAACAAGCTCTCTATCAGGAAAATGAACTAGCCCCTTCTTAAAAAAAGAAGGGTTTTATTCTGTTCATAAGGCCTTGGACTGCAAAACATTAATGTAAATACTTCCTGTATTAGTTTCTGGTCTGACTTGTCTTCTGAACTGGGAATTACTTCTATTATCAAAATTAAATGTAACTGCATATTTCTGCTTGGGGTGGGGGTTGTGTTCCCAAGCAAACTACAGCTAAAAACAAAAACAAAACCAAAAACAAAACAAAACAAAAAAACCCACAAAAAACCCAAAAAAAACCTGTTACCAAAGTAGTTTTTGTACTCCAGCTTTTTAAGATGGATTCTGTTCTGGTGAACAGTCCTACCTAATGCATACTGGTTACTAAGGGATCTGGGAGTAACATGCATCGAGTTCTGTCTGTTCTCTGCAGACACAAACAGCATTGCAAGGGAGATCAGTATTTCAAAACTCAGACATCCACAATGAAACACTTATGAAATTTTTCAATTGCAGATCTGAAGCTAACGATCTTGCCCTAAGATTGGCACGACAGTATACAAAACACGAAGATGTTATAGTTTTAGACCAGTAAGTATATTGGCAATTTTATCTACTATGGGGTACAAGGTTCAGGTCTGGTCTGTGGTCAGAGCATTTCTGAAAACCTGTTGTAAGAGAAAGGCTGTAACCAGGAAGTTGAGGGAAGTAATTTTTTTCCTTTGTTCAGTATTTGTGAGACCAGCCCAGAGAACCGTGTCCAGGGTGGGCTCTCCAGTACACAACAGGCATGAACATACTGGAAGGAGGCCAGCAGTGGCCTGCCTCGATGGGCAGGGAGCAGTAGGCTTCAGAGGTTAGGGAAACTGGATTGGTTCGGCAATAACAGATGGCTAGAGGGAGATCTTACTGCAACTACAACTGTCTAATGAGAAGGAGTAGAAAAGATGGAGCCAGGCCTGAAGATGTATGGTGACAGGAAAAAAGACAACAGACCTAAGTTGAAACCTGAGGAATTCTGATGAGCCATAGGGAAAAACTCTTTTACCATGAAGGTGGTCAAACATTAGAAGGGGATGCCCAGAGAGACTGGAAGCTCCATCTTTGGAGGTGATTCAGAAGTAGGCCAGACATGTCCCTTCCAGTTGTTCTGCAGTCTTGTAACACTGCTGTGATTCTAGTCACTGGTCCAGGCAAACCAGGGACAAGGAGTACTGTCCCTCGGCATCTCTTACGGTCAAGATGCACAAAAAAATTCCAAATACTACTAAGCTGATTGATAGAAATCGCAGAGCTGTTCTCAGCTTGAGTGACTGTATTCCCACCAGGTGGCAGAGCCTAGCTACTCTTCAGCTGTCAGTAATGCTAATCCTAAAGAACACTGTGATACTGAGGAAATTACTGTTTAGTTCTAATTGTGTTTTTTAAGTGCTTACCATGGACATCTGACATCTTTGATTGACATAAGCCCATATAAATTCAGAAATCTAGAAGGACAAAAGGAATGGGTCCACGTGGTATGTACTTCAGCCTATAACTATTGACTACTTGTAAATTTAAGGAAGTCTTATTAATGATATACTGAATATAGGATACTGTTCCTTTGCATAGGCTCCTGTTCCAGACACATACAGAGGACTTTATAGAGAAGACCATGAAGATTCAGTAACAGCCTATGCTAACGAAGTGAAAAATGTTATTGAGCAAGCACATAAGAGAGGCAGAAAGGTAAAAAGTGATTTCCTTAACTATTTGTCTGGCCTTAGAAATGAGCATGGCTGACTGTTAATGCCATTCAGGATTACTAAGCGGTATGGACTTGTCAAAAAGCAAAGAGCATATAATCAGGCAAGAACCATCTAAGGACAAAGAGCTTGCTCATTGTTAACACAGTTTCCACAACTTTCTATATCGAGTTCAAAACATTACATGTTACATATGTTTCAGATTGCTGCATTTTTTGTTGAATCTCTACCAAGCGTGGGTGGTCAAATCATTCCACCAGCAGGCTATTTTCAGAAGGTCACAAAGTAAGTGGTCATTCGTTATCTTAACTTTTTTAATTTAACGTACTTATTAAATACAGACGATAGAGAATTCCTCTGCCTGTAGTAGCGTATAGCTTGATAGGCAGGAAATGGCCTATGCCTTCATGTTAGAATGTAAACTTCGTATGGCAAAGACCTGCTTTTAAACACGATACAGAATATAGGCCTGTACAAGTTTTGTTTCCTGGAAGTTTGCAAAGTAATGCTTTCTGAATGTTCTTTACCAGTAAATATTATGTTCTGTTTCCTCTTAACAGACAATAAAATCTGTTATGTTACAGGCATGTGCACAAGGCAGGAGGCATATTTATTGCTGACGAAATTCAAGTTGGCTTTGGCAGGGTTGGCAAGCACTTTTGGGCATTCCAACTTCAGGGAGAAGATTTTATACCCGATATTGTCACTATGGGGAAACCAATAGGAAATGGGCACCCTATTGCCTGTGTAGCAACAACAAAAGAAATTGCAGAAGCATTTGCAGCCACAGGAGTAGAGTATTTTAATACAGTAAGTAAAAAAATGCCCAAACGCTCCTTCTCTACAGAGGTCAAAGTATTAAAATTAGATAATCACGCAGTGTGTCGATCTTTATCACTCACACAGTTACTGTCTGTCTTTCTAGTATGTAACTTTCTACTTACTAGTGCCATAAATGGCAGCATGCTCATTGTATCAGAGGCTACACTTTCAGTGACACGATTGCATCTTTCTCCCCTTTCCCTGGCTACTATGCATGTTCCTTTCCTGAGCTCAGTTTGGAGGAAACCCTGTTTCATGTGCGATTGGATTAGCTGTGTTAGATGTGATTGAGAAGGAACAGCTTCAGGCTCATGCCACAGAAGTAGGAAACTTCTTGATGAAGCTACTCAAGGAGCAGAAAATCAAGCATCCCATCATTGGTGATGTCAGGTATCGGTGCCTTATATACATTTTCAGCTGCTTTTTCTTTGATTCACTCATAAACAACTCAAACTGCTGTGGTTTTAAGAAATTCATCAAATCTTGTGTTTCAAAAATCAACAGCTTTCTGTACATTAGATTAAAACAAACTTGAGCTTATCAAAAGTCTGATACACTTTGCCACTCTAGGCCAGTACTGCTCTATTGATTTATTAGTTGCTAAAGGAATTCACTTTCCTGTTTGAACTCTTTCTTACTTCAAATGCACAAAGAACAGAATTAACAAGCTGGATAGAAAATGTTTAAAATATCATGTCCTATGCTGCCATTCTGAGCAGATAAAAGCCTGCACTGTATTACTACATTTCTTCAGAACAGCAATACCTTTTCTATCACTACCCAACAAACATCTGTAATTCTCATGCAGTAAAGGTTTGGTCTCACAAAAAGATTTCTCAGTTTTTTAGTTCACTTGCAGTTCCTCCTTCTGACACAGATTAACTATTTTTATTTCTTTTAAAGGGGTTCTGGCTTATTCATTGGAGTGGACTTAATCAAGGATCAAGCAGCAAGGACCCCCGCCACAGCAGAAGCAGAGTATCTAATAACAAGGTACAAGGGAGAGTCACATAGTTCCTCAATGTGGGAGGCAAGCGCACAATTACAAAGTAACCTGGGCACTCAACAGTTGTTAAAATATAGCCAACTGGCAGAAAAAGAAACCAGCCAGCGCAGAAAGGCATTGTCTGGACAGCCTGCATGCTGATGCTTGTAAGTTTTTGTCAACTACATGCAAAGGTAAACAATTCTTTGTTATTGCTCTTTCCAGACTTAAGGAAGAATATATTCTATTGAGTACAGATGGGCCAGGAAGAAATGTGCTTAAATTTAAGCCTCCAATGTGCTTCAGTATGGAGGATGCAAAATTTGTTGTGGACACAATTGACAAACTGCTAACAGGTAATACAGATCAAAACTGCTTTATAGAGGATTGCTGTTGGACTGCCTTAAAGTCAGTGCTGAGCCACTGAGCCTGCTTTTCAGAAGTACTAAAATAGAGCCAAAATGGTAGATGCTGAGCACATAGGAAAATTAGTCTTAGTCAACGCAAGTTTAGCCTTCACTTTTAAATTATTCTGTTTTAAAGTTCTCTAACAAAACTATTTATTCCACAGATGCATATGCAATAGCTTTGCTCTGGCAGAGGTTGAAGTGTTTATCTGAACAAGGGCAAGTGGTAAAAGCTGTCCAGATTTCATTCTTGAAAGCCATGATCTGTGTGCGTTTGCCACTTAGCTTTTTATACAACTTCTGCACGCTCAGTATTAACCAAGTTAGTCCAAAAACATGTCTCAAAGTCATGGGTTTGCTAAACTGTTACTTATTCTCTCTCCAGATATGGAAAAAGAATGCCTGAACCAACAGAAAACAGCCACTTGTTCTACCTGAGCAGGTATTTATCTATATTCACCCTTTACTATTTAAAAGCCAAAGTTCCTAAACGTAACTTCACAAGCATTGTCACTGGCAGTAGAGCAGGACCAAGATTCCTCAGAGATGCTTTTACTTGAAATTAGTTTGCAGGAATTTCTGGCAATTGAGAAGCATGGACCAGACTTGTGTACATCTGGCATTCACAGCTACCTGCTAGCAGAGCCTGACACTTCTACTAGCACTATGTATTCATTTGTTTGCAAGCTAGCTCCAGCACGTCCCAGAAATGCCTACCGCTAGAGGATGCTATGCTGGTCTGGGAAGCTTTAAGAGTGACTGGGTTTAACCGTTGGCATGCAAATAACATGCACATCAGTACAAGAAACAGCTATTATGCTAGCTGCTCAGTGCCTTAAATCTCCAGACAGAAGCTGCTGCAGCTGCATACAGTGTCTAGTTAGTCAGCTGCCTCACTACTCAGCAAGTCCCCCCTTAACTGCCCTTAAGGGCACGTTCTGCATGCCACAATTTGGGAACCTCATCTTATGCTAACCAACAGCTTTAGGAAGAGCTACAAACAGTACTTTTACTACTATAGCTCCTGTTTTACTTAACATTTGACTATGAAATAGTGTTGCCTTCTGTTCTCTTGAGTGTTTTTGACTACTTTGTAGGATCATTTCAGGTTCATGGCTGTTATCTCATGCTTAAGCATCATTTACCCCTGTACTCAGAAGTTTGCAGGCACCAGTAAGACTGAGTCCTGTTAAGTCTTCCAAGCCTTGCAAATCTTTGCATCTGTTGAGGTCCCTCTATAGCTTGCTTACAGAGAACACCTAGCTGCAACTCATTTTGCCAAATGCTCATGAGCAGCGTTGTACACTTACAGTTAACACCTCGGTAACAACACCCTTTGGTACACTTAGTACTTCTTCAACCTACTCTTACTAAAAGACAAAGGGTTTTTTAACCGAATGCCCAGTACCTGGATGGGAATGTACCTAATATAATCAATCATTGGTGGCCTCAACCACTGTACTAGATTCACAGTGCTGTGGCCCTGAGCTAAGGAGAAACAGGCTTTTAGTTCAGTGCAATATTATTATAGCAGGCACAAGAAAAATGTGTTAATATTTTATTTAGCAAGTTAATGGAAAAACATACAGCTGTTTGTACTACTTATTCTTGAGAACAGAAAGATTACTTAACAGTGCCAGTTTAACTTAGAGGCCTAATGACTTCATGAGCTTGTCTGCCATCTAAACTAAGCAAGAAAAATGCCTTTATTTTCTACAGGAAACCAAGAATGCAAAAAGCTTCTTACTAAGTACAGTACTAGTATGACACTTACATATAATGTAAGCGAAAATGAGGCAATAAAGTAGATTCCTTTTAATGATGCTTTTACAAAAAACCATAACATTATTTTCTTTCCATAGGTTTCAAACAATGCTCAAGATCTACTAATAAGAAACATTATTCTACTATAATAATGCACATTTAATCTTCATCCTACCATGTCTTAGACCAGATAAGTTACCTTTGATTTTTTTATTTTCAGTTATCTTGTTATTAGTAAAAGCTTTAGGAGAAATAAATTTTACAAGAGATTGTTTCAACTCTGGCAGAAGTGTGGAATTGGCTTTTATTTAAAACAGCATATCTAAAACTGATTATAAAGGAATATATTTCTAGTAGCTACTATAAACTACATTTTCTAAATTCATGCTCTTTCAAGTTATGACTTTTGAAAATTAAGATGAGCCAACGGGTTCTCTTATTTTTTTAAATCTGCTGCTACCTATGCAAACGCCATTCTAGCTGCCAGTACACCCAACCCAGTCCTTCCCAGGCTCCTTGGACCAGTTTCAGTAGCCAGTTTCGTAACAAGGTCCCTAGTAGCACTATATTCAACAAACGGTCTCAGTGACCAATTAAGTCAAAAACTTCAGTCCCAAACTCGTAACATCAAATGCATGAGGAACAGACAGCTGAGGGCCATGGCTCCCAAACCGGTTCTTACGAAATATTCTGTCCTCAAGAAACATCCAAGTAGGATTAGTAAATTAAGAGTACATTACAGCCATAAGCAACCACCTTACGTACAAGCCCTTGCTTTCACCAGGCAATTACATGTTTTGTATCACAAATTCTTCATGCAAAGAAAGGGAAAGTCAGCTCTGCATTTAAGTACCAGCATCCTCAATTTCTGCTTAAGGCCACGTCACCTGCCAAGGAAGCATTACCTGAGAACCTACTTCCAAAAAACACCAAAGTAACAGCCAGCTGACAAACTATTGCTAACACACTAGCCAGAAGTACTGCAGCAGGGTGGTCCTGATACTACGCGAATTCCCTGTTGGAGGGCAAACTGTTTGCTAGCAAAATATTCTGCTACCCCTTATTTCATAAGAAAACAAGTAAAAGTATGCAATAAAGCATTTCAATTTTGAATCTTGAGACAGTAATACTTTTAAATACTGTACTCATTTGTTTCAGTCATCTGCAATTTTTTTTATTTGCAAGTAAATTGGGCCTTAGGTTACATGCTCCAGCTGTAAAGCTGTCATGTGAACTATCAGATTTGAAATCTGATTCATTTTTTTTTATACTCAAGATTTCCACTTACACCCAGGAAAGTCTTACAGACTTTTATAACTTCATAGCAAGTTTTTCTTTTCAAGGGCAGCCAGCAGGGAGCAGCATATTATAGTCCCTGCAAGAATAGCTGCATCCCTTGTTAAAAACTGAAAAGGTCACTAGTAACATCTGTTTATGTCTTGTCTTAGTTACTTGGTTTGATTCCACTTCTCGTTCTCATTTGTTCAGATAGAATTTATTACAAGAAAAAAATTGTCAGATTTTAGCTTTAAAAGGAAAGTAAAAATCAAAATTGATTAGTGCAACAAAGATTAGAAGTTTACTTTGTGCAGCAGCACTCACTACGTACTTATAAATCTGAGATTGGGACTATTCTGCAGCAAGACAGGCAAATCACATGATAGTTATTGCCTTAAAATAGTAGTAAGCCAGTCAAAAAAAAGAGAGCATGTTTCTAGCTGGTCACTTATCTCTAGAGAAAGAGCTGCCTCTTTAGAGGCAGCCTTGTTGTTTTTCTTCCCACAACTTCAGTGGAAGTTCTTTAGCCTTTTTTTGATACACAAAAAGGCTGCAAAAATTCAGACTTTGCATTGGTAATTTAATGTCTGTCTAACCTGTCTTTCAAGAACTTGTAGAAAAGTCTGACTCAAGACAGCAAAACACGAAGGAAGCACAGCTCGCTTCTTGCACACCTCAGCTTCCTCCTGCCATGCTGTCTAGACTCCCAAGCCCTACCTGAAACCTATGCCTCTGGCTTCTCCTAGCAGAGCCCTACAACGCAGACACTAACACAGTTACACTCAGCCTCTGTGCTTGTCTAGAACATGAGCCGCTGGCACGCCAGCACAGCCTCCACAACAGCTGGGCCTTTCCACCCAAATTCTCTTCCATAACCTCCAGGCAGAAGTGACTGCAGTTTTTAGGCGCCACTTAACTGCAAGTGAGCACAACTACCAATACAGCCTTCTACTTTTACAATTAAAAACATTTAAGCACAACTCTTCATCTATCAAGGTACTGCCATGAACTAAGTTCTGGGAACAGTATACTGGCGTTTTACTAATACATAAGCTGAAGAATGGCACAAGACACTAGATTACGCCTTTTTTATTTCAAAAGCTAGGATAGCTTCAATATCCATGTCATGGTGAATCAGAACACATGTAAAATACCTTACAATACATTAGATTCCAAAAAGGTACCAAAAAGTACAGTAAAATTAACACTTCCATTACAGGAAATGTATGACACAAAAACAATACAAAATAAAAAGGTGGAAAGTGACACTGGTTCCCTAAGATGCATCTCATTCTGTACAACTGGAGTAATGCAGAGTCCATAGTTAACTCCAAGAGGCAGTCCCTAGATGCAGAGCTGCAGCTTTAAGCAGACCCTCAAAATCAGTTTCAGTTTAACCTATTAATAAAATCATTAATTAATATCTTCAGCAAGGCTGAAAATTACACACCACACTGTCTAGACAACTAGTTATCTGTAAGTATTAAACATGTAAAACATTTCCAGGGAGCTCTTCCAAGTAAGATGCACATTTAACAGGCCATAGAAATTTATTGTAAAGTTAAATTTGGTACAGAACTGAAATATCCATCTACAGCATTGTATACAAAACCTATGCAGTCATTTTCCAAAAGAGACCATGCCACTGCATACCTGAATAAGTTTGATCAATATGGCTTGTAGTTATTCTGATGACCACCACGTCTTGGTGTCTTCCCATAATTTGCACTGCCTTGACCTATGAACAAGAGAACAAATGCATTAAACTGCTAATTAGTTACGCTTGCTTATACCCAATACAGTTCTCTTTACTTACTGTAATCATAGCCTGGTCCATATCCATAATACCCATATCCTGAATAATCATAGCCTCCATAGCCACCATAACCTTGCTGATAGCCGTATCCTTGATTCCCATAACCCTGGTTCCAGTAATTGCCATAACCTTGATTCCAATTTTGACTTTGAGCTATAGAAGGGAAAACCATCCACAAAATCCCATTTTAGTACACACAACTTATTTAGAATGTGTCCATACTAAAGTAGTGTGTGTGGTACTTACCGCCGCCTCTTCCACCTCTGCCTCTTCCTCCATAGCTACCTCTTCCTCCACCACTACTGAACTGTTGCTGCTGGTATACTTCTTTTGGCTGTGCTACCTTAATCTCGCACTGAAAATAAAAAAAAGGAAGAGTGTGTATACTGTCTTATAGCAGCAGCACCCAACCTAACCACCTAGGAAAGCCAGAGGTTACTCTGGAGGCAAAGGAGGTATACATGCTGTGCTCCGCCATGCGACCAGGACTAATGCATATCCAGAAGCATCTGATTTATTGTGCCACCTGGGCAAAGGTAAGTCACTGTCGGCCATTCAAAGCAGGCCACTGCTTTCACAGTATTTTATGCTGCCTATTCCCTACCACCAGCCTCCCCACGGGAGAGAAAGGTTAGTCATTATTGGCCATTCGAAGCAGGCCACTGCTTTCAAGAGTATTTTAATACTGCCTATTCTCTACTATCAAGTCCCCCATGGAAGAGGTTCTAAGGCCACCTCAGCATAGCCACCGCTCCTGTAGGAGCCACGAGGCTGCCCTCTATCCTGGCACAACCTCTGAGACAAGGCTTTTGCTATTGGACTGCTTCACCCGAGCTGCACTGAATGAACAAAGCTGAGAAATGCACCAGAACAAGTTTTCGTGGCAGCCTTCGTACACCCTATATACGCTGACCATCCGTGTTGGACTGTAAAGTACACTTACCAACACTTGAAATCATCACTTATCAAATACTAAGAACAGCTAAAAACAATCATAATTGACATTTCCAAGACAGGTTCCCAAGCTGCAGCTCAAGCTGTCAGCCAGCTTCCTAGCTCCTGAACTTGTGCAGTCTGAGATGAAAAAGCTACTGCTGCTGGAAAGGAACAACTCTCCCTGTGACAGCAGCACCTGAGCAAGCCTGGCTTGGAATTCTTCGCACAGGAGCTTTAACGTAACCTGCTCTTTTTACTACCACTATGACAAAAAGCAAGCCATAGTTATGAGATACACAGATGATTTCTCAGCTCCCTTTGCACACAAGCATTCATCTCTCCTGAAAATAAACTTTAACTCCAGTGTCTTGACAACTACCAGTGCATTAGGTTTGCCAAAGTTTATTCTGTGCTGTCAAGATCGGTCAAACGATGTGCAATCTAAGTCACTGTGTCAGACAGTATGACCAGATCTAATAGGGCTTTGAAGTTAGCATAGGGTCAGCACTGGCCATGGAGCAAGGGAAGAGGGACACCTCTAGCCAGCACACATCATTTGCCTCCAGTCCTCTTCTCGTTAGCTTGACACAGACGCCTCTATTAGCTGTTCCCACAGATGAGCACTGCTGGCTGCCCAGAGCATCTCACACCACTTTTACAGTAGTTCCCATAACCAGCTGACCAGAAACAAATTGCCATAAGCAAACGTTTACTCTCTGGATCCTTGTATTAGGTTTACAAGCCAAGGTTTTGGTAGCAGGGGGAGCGGCAGGGTGGGCTTCTGAGAGAAGACACCAGAAGCTGCCCCCATGTCAGAGCCAGTTTCAGCCAGCTGCTTACAAAGTTAGTGTCTGTAAGCCTTCAATTTATACAAGTGCTCTATGCTGACAATAGGTACATATCTGTTGAAATGGCTTATATTGCTAGACCAATACATAAGCCAGTTTTTCCACATGTATTTAATGAATGCAATTAGATACTTCACATACAAAAGCCCCTAGAACATAGCAAGTATTAAAGCCACAAGTATTGGCAAAGAACCTTGGTAGCCTCTGCAACTGAGCTTACAGCAAAAAACAACCCCTGTGGTAAAGTGCAAGCTGTCCTTATTGTAATTTGGGTACCTTGAAATCAGAGATCTACAAAATCCTTTTCGGATTATAGATGTAGTGGTATTATACTTAAGAACTTGGACAAAAATTTACAAGTCAAAGTTTCTACCTTGCTTCCACTGACGTTGTGGAATTTCTTCTCCAAAACCTTCTTCACCGGATCCTCTTCCTTGAAAGTGATGAACACAAACCCCCTCCTTTTGTTGGTCTTTGGATCCATTGGAAGTTCAATTGCTTCAATCTGAAGACATGAAATACTATTTTCAGACTTGTACTTTAGCAGAACAGTCACATGCATGGTATTTGGGACAGTAAAACAACAAATTTCCTATCTATGCATATTATGCAACACCAAAGCTGCAATATTCTTACTATACTAACATTGGCTTTCGGACCAGAGGTTTCAATTTTACAACTCTTAAAAAGAATTTTAACATAAGATAAAATGGTTTGAGTTAAAGACAAGGGTATCTAACTAACAATGGAAGCATCTAGTGCAGTATGTGCCTTCCTTAAGATGGGAAACCTCTGGATCAGTTACAGAAAGCTCAATACATCTGAAGTTAATTTAATTTGCAACTTGCAAATTATTAGTAAACTAAACAGCAAGTGGAGACTGTATGTTACAGTGTTTACTAAGATAACATTACACACCTCTCCAAACTCTCCAAAGTATTCCCTGATTTTCTCTTCTGTGGCTTCTGGGTTAAGTCCACCAACAAATATTTTCTTCACTGGATCCTTTTTCATTGCCATGGCCTTCTTGGGGTCAATTAGTCGTCCATCTAGCCTGTGTTCTTTCTGTTCCAGAACCTGAAAGGTAGTTTGATCGGATTAACTCAAGCTGAAAAGTTTCCCCTAGAAGTTAAGAATCTGAACTACAAATCTTAAGCTTACCTTTTCAACACTCCCAGGTTCTTTGAAGAGAATAAATCCAAAGCCTCTGGATCTTCCTGTGTTAGGGTCCATCTTTATCGTACAGTCGGTTACCTCACCAAATTTGGTGAAGTAATCTTTCAAGTCTTTTTTGCTTGTATCCCAACTGAGGCCGCCAACAAACATCTTCCTGAAATTTCAAAGAGGTAAGAGCTATTTAGATTCAGGAAGTACTACAGAAAAGCACATGCACCAAGATGCTCACAGTGGTATACACCTCAGCAGCATTGTCAGAAACAGGACCAACTGTTGGAAATTAAACACTTCTGCACCTTCTCAAAAGCTAGCGATACTACAGGAGTGCACAAGGGTGGGTTCCCCCCTCCTCTTTTTGAGGGAATGACACAGTACAGCCTGAAGTTTATTACAGGCTATAAGAAATAGTAAAAATTGCTTAAAATGTTCTTCGCCAGTAACTTATGTTCTTTCAATAGTATTCTGTTATTTACAACAAAGCAGTATTAATTATCAAGTACTGCCAACTCAGTTTTTGGAAAGAACCTAGGATCATTCCCTACTGCTTTGAAAGCATTCAGGATAGAATAAGTCAAAAACAAAATACTTGAGCTCTTTTAGGATTTAGACAAACGGCTGTAAAAAGTTTAGTCCTAAGAACAATCTGCAGAGTTTAAACCAGGTATCTATGACCTCCGAGAACAGTCACATACAACAGATGGGACTTTGGACCTGCCTTAACTACTGTGTTGTGCACTCCTTCCTGCTTAGCTACTGCATCTAGTCCTATCTTCACCACTACTACAGGAGTATCTCCACTATTAGTCTTTACTTTCATGAAAGGCCAATGCAGTACTTCCCTGCCCACTTTCACACACAAAATATCCTCTGAAGCATCTCGAAGAACTAAGTACTAGTGAAGCCCAATACAGAAGTGAAGCTCACAAAAAAACTTAGGTCAGTCAATAAGGCACATTTCAAATGCCTCACTTCTTCAAACGAAAACATTAATAACATGGCTGTATTTTCTATTTTCAGAGTTTCCAAGGTAACAAACTAAGCTTTTAAAAGCATTCGAGCCTTTTTGTCTAACTATAGACTAAAGCAGTTTAAGTTGTCATTACTCTGTTTAGAGGCAACCTAGATTTGGCACTAGAAGCTAGCAGCACTTTAGAAACTACACTATGTTTAAATAAAATTGGCTTTTGGTGTTTATGTGTAACTTTGATTTGCTAAAACTAGCACCCATATAATGTTCAAAAAGCAACATGAGGAAAAAGAAACTGTAGGTGCTATGGTTTTTTTTTCCTTAAACTGGATGAAACCGTATCCTTTGTAGACTAAACCTTATTTTTTCAGAAGATCAAGCTGTGCACTCTTAACTGACAAGTGCAGCATCATACATAGTCCGAGTAAAGTCTGTGTGCTTCTTGCAACCATCACAATGGAGGCTTACAGAAAAAGCCTTACAAAGTTTACTAAGCCTTTCAATAACAGGTGAAAGAAAGGTAACTTGATGGATTCCTTCTCATCACAACAGCTTACTGACCAAGCATGACTGCTCTAATCTGTACAGACTGGCAGTGGTTTTCCATAGCCTACCCTGTCATCACTGACCACACTTACAGATGATCAAGACAAATTCAAGGGTTGGGGGATGACAGGAATTTGTCTGGAGGCAGCTTTAGCTGCTTTATACAATCGGGCTGTGGTAGACACACAGATACCGCTAAATTCACCTCTTACCACAGCAGTGGATGTTACACCTTGTAATTTACAATCTTTTGTTTTGTAATTGGAATGATCAATACCTACATGTATTTAAATAATACAATACAGAGCCTTGGAAATTGAGACCAAATTCCTAGTATTTGGCTTTGCCTTCAGAGGCCACACAAACTGGAAAATTGCACTCTTAACATGTAGTCTCTTTTTTCCTCCTGAGTGTATCAGTGCAGCTAAATCAAAGCATGTTTCAGCTCTTAACAAAATACACTAATGTCAGCATCCTGAACTCTGCCTTGGACAGCTCTTGTTTTAGCACAGCGCTAAATTTTGCACATAGGTCAATCCCTCTAAATAAGTGCTTTTCTTAGAAGTTTCATGTCACACAGATTTGGGGTTGAAACTTGTCACCTCCTATGCGAGAAAGGGAAAGAGTATCACCCACTTTTCAGGGCAGAATACTAAAAAAGTAAAAAAAAATTCGCACACAGCTATAAGGCCTGGTTCTCAATCCTAGTATCTGCAGAAGCTACATCCGGCCCTAGCTTATAGGAAACTTGTGCAAGTCTTACTCCTTCCCTTACAGCCCAAATCTATTATACTACTATGGCTTCAGCTCCCTTCAACCTGAGGGATCTGACCCTCTGGTTCAGGGCCCAGGGATAACAAAGGGAGTTCCAATTAAACACCAGGGGTAGCTTGAATAACAAAGACCCACTTGAGAAAAAGGCAGGTAATTTTCAAGTCAAGCACGTATATTCATAAACAGACCAACTATGATAGGAAAGAAATGACTCCTTCGTACACAAGGATGCCACTACCAAAATACAGCGAAACTACACTGACTCCTCCAGAAATCACTCGTAAGAGATAAGCTGTTTTCTGACAATGCTGCAAAGAAGTACACCAAAATCGCTCTTACTAGTTTAAACACACCGCACATCATCTCAATCGTGCTGTTTTTTCCTTTACTCCCTCCAAAAACACTTAGCTTACCCCGACTAGCTTCCAAAGCCCGGATTATTTTTTTATATGCGTTACACAAAACGCCTTCGCATTTACACCGACGCCGGTGGCGATCGGTCACGCAATCCCCAGAAAGTTTGAACCAGCCCACCCCCCGACAGAAAACAACTCCTTCCATCCGTTCCTTTCGTTAAAAAGGCAAAGGATGAGGAAAACGCGGGATGCGAAGCGAGCCGAGGTAAACCCCCTTCCATTTTACAGCGTGAGACGGCAACAAACCCGCTCCCCGCCCCTCCCCCAGCCACCACATGGCGCCAACAAAAGGCAGCTCCAGAACAAAGGAAGCGCTGGTGCTGCAGGCCCGCCGCCTCACCGCCCGCCCGATCCCTCCGCAGTGGGGCCGCCCGCCGCCCTCCCCCGCCGGGCGGAGCGGAGCCCGGGGCGGCGGAGCGCGCCAGCCGCCCGCTTCGCTTCCGCTCCCGCCGAAGGGCCGCGCCGGGGCCTAGCGGCCGCGCTCCGCCGCCGCACATGGCGCCCGGGGGTGGGGGGGGAGGCGCGGCCTGCTCCCGCCTCAGCGCGCCGAGGGAGGCGCGGCGCTTACCCCGCGTCCTCCTCGTTCTTGCTGGCGTTGATCTGGTCGCCTTCGGCTCCGTTCTGGCTGGCGGCCGCCCCCGCTGTTCCCGCCGCCGGTCCAGCTCCTGCCGCCGCCGTTCCCGCCGTCGCCGCCGCTGCTGCTGCTGAGCCCGCCGCCGCCGGAGCCCCGCCGGTTTCGGCCTGCTGCTCTCCGGCGCTCTCGGCCGCTTCGTGCCCGTTCTGGGTGGCGCCGGCCGCCAACTGCTGCTCCGCTTCGGACATGCTGCCCCGTCCGCAGAGGCGAAAGGGACGACAGGCGCCTGCAAGAGACGAGGGCGGCCCGCGGGTCAGCGAGGCGGCTCCCCCTGCCAGGCCGGTCTGATCCGGTCCGGTCCCGCCCCTCCCCCCTTTTCCGCCGTCGCCATCCCGCCGCCGCTCATACTCACTTTAAAACCCGCTCCCAATAAAATCCGGGCCGGCCGGAATCGGATTAAAATCCCCCACGCGCTGGAGCTGACACCCCTCCCCGCGGCGCTCGGCTGCTCCGCACCGGCCCCGCCGCCACCTTCTCCTCCCCCTGAGACACGTACTCTCCGGCCCGGAGCCTTAACGCGTGGCCGCCTTTATACCGCCGGAGCCTCAGCCACACAGCAATAAGGAGCTTTCTCATTGGCTGCCGCTGTCTGTCAGTCACGCCGTTCGGCGTTTCCTGTTGGCTGTGCCGCGGGGGGCGGGTGGGATGAGGCGAATGGCGGCTCGCGGGACCGGGCTGGGAGGGAAGGCGAGGCGCGCGGAGGCCTCGCGCCTCTCGCCTCAGTGCTGAGGGAGGCTCTACCCGCCGCGGGGCCGCCTCGGCCCGCCTGCGAGGGGGAGGCGGAGGCGGGCGGCCGTCGTGCCGTTACCGCCAGGGCAGCCCGGGAGGTGCGGGGCGCCCGGGGAGCACCGCCCTCCCTCGGGGCTGGCGCGTTGTCCCCGTGTGGCGAGCGGGGAAGGGCCCGCTCCGTCGGCCGCCCCATCGCCCCGGCGGACGTTACCGTCCCCGCCAGGCGCTTCAGGAAACTCACAAGCGTGACGGGGAGGAAACCCAACCCCTGAGGGTGCAGGGCCCGGGCGAGATAGTCAGAGGCAGCGCTCTCCTAACGCTCTTCCGTTGTTCAGTCGCGGCGGGACCCGAACCGCGGCGCTGCGAAGAGCTTGTCCCGCCGCTCCGGGCAGGCCGGCCCCGCCAGAGCCCCGCTGGGGTGGCCCAGGCCCTTGGGTCCCGCGCGGTAAAGTTATGGAAACGCCTGTGACTTCAGCGCAGTATTTACTTACAGTGTTGCACTGCTTTGACTTAAGGCGTGGTATGTACACTGAGTCAGTTACTCCCGTACGAGAGGTTTACTTAATGTTTCCAGCTCTGCTGGTTTTGCAACGGAGAGGGCCAGAATTCATTGTTTTTAATGGAAACTTAGATTTGGATATTACATAACTCTGGGAGCTGGAGCCCTGAGCATGTGCCTAGGCCTTAATTCCTTTTGCCTAAGGATATACCAACCTTGTTGACAAAGTTGTGTGTGACAATTGCTCCTTGTAATCATACTTCAAATTCTTGTACAGTATACCATTCCTAATATCCCATTTGTTCATGTCAAAGGGACAGAGTTTGGCTTTCGGATAGATGGCCAAAGCTTACTGCCACATTTAAAAAAAAAAAAAAAAAAAAGTTAGGCCCTTTGCTTGTGGGTAAAAAGTGACAATTATTACCTAACTTTCTGTACTAATTAATGCATACGTTATTACTTGCTTGCTCCACTCTCTGTCAAATATCTCCTCTGGCTGAACTTGCATGTTTTCATCTGCTATTATAACTCAGAAAGAGTGCACATAGCTACTTGTGAATAAAAATAAATAGTGATGATACATTTTGTTGTTAAGTAATCTGGTCTAGGATCCAGGCTGTCCTGCAGTGAACTGCTTTTAGAGCACTTTTTATCCTCCACAACATTTTTTTTCTGAAGTAGGAACTTGGTAAAACAGAGGGCATTAGGTTTGGTTTTGTAAGCTTTGTAGCAGTACAACAATAAGAGCGTTGAAGATCAACACAAAATAAAATCAACTTGGTATGTTCAGGGTAAGGGCCTGATCCGCCTTTTTTGGTTTTTGGTTTGGTTTTTTTTTTTTAAATAAAAGCATTCCATTGCTTCAGGCTGTAAGCCAGAGCTTTTTAAGAGGAAGAGGAAAAAAAAGGAAATTGTGTTTAGTGTTGGGAGATCGTATGAAAAATAGCCCCGCACCACAGCCAAGAATTTCAAGCCACTCTTCTGCTTTGGTGCTTGCGGCAGTTGCCACAAGCATCACTTTAACTGGTCCAAGCTGAGCTTTCTGCTTTGATACCTATGCACACGTGCAGCAAGACTGCATCGTAGTTGTTACTGGAGTTGCAACTGGTTTTCTTGTAATTTCTGGATTTTAAATCCTCAGCCACAGTGGCTATTTGCTTTTGTAAATCCCCACCACCACCACCATTTTTGCTGCCCACAAATGTAAAAGTTTTAAAGCAATCTAAAAATAAGTGCCCAACATGAGTAATTTCAAGAATACACAAGCACAGTGTAATACGTGTGATTTGTCCGCCAGGTGCTCTCTCCGTGAAGGATATTAATTTGTAAGTATTCCGCCACACTTTCAGCCCAAGCTACAATAGCTCAGAAGTTTATCTTTAGAGATGTTTATCTCAGCCTGGTCTGCTGACAGGGTAAGGGTATACTACAGACAAGCTCTACAACCAGCTCTTTGGGCTAAAGTTTGTGAAACAATGTTATGTGAAGTCAGGTCTGGTAAAGACAGTACCAAGGGTACCTAACCAGTACACTTGAAAATCGTAATGTCTGCAGGACAGGTTGTATGTGTTATCTGATAAAGATAGTCATCTTTATGAGAATAGATTTTTAAAATTGTTTTTCTTGTATTGAACTTTAAATAAAATGTTAGAAGCAAAGAAATTTTTCATAAGATAATCTTTATCCTAATTTATACCATCTCAGAGGAACTTACCCCACATCCAGCAAGCGAACTTCTTTCGATTTTTTTTTAGGCAGTTGGCTTAGATTGTAAACTATCCAGCAGGTCTGTACCAAAAAGGTATGGTTTGTGATTAAAAACAACTAAGCCACTGTCTGTCAGCTGACTGCATTCATTTCTACAGTGCTGTTAGCATGCTTCGATTGCAAAGTATCGTGCCTTTGCTTAAGGCACTACAGGGGACCAAGGGCAAACTGATATTCGTAGGTTGATCTCACTGGGGTGGCTGAAGCGGCAAATGCCGCCACCCCTGTGCCCTGTCCACCACCTTTTTGCAGGTTTTTATGTATGCAGCTGTGGCAGCTGACTGCAGAAATGCATCCACGCTGAAGTTACAAGTTTATAGACCAGCACTGAGAGTAAACTGAAATTGGCAGCAGTTTATATATCTGTCATGTAAGTGTAGGCTCAGCTGACGGATGTAACCTGAGTGCTTTTGATGATCTATGTATTACTTAATTTCCTTGCAAGATTCACTGCCCCAAACAGCTCCTTTGTATTTCATCAAGCCTTGCTAAGGACTTGAATGATTGTCATTTCATTTGGACTTCTCCATACGTTTCCCTTTTCTTTCTATTCTCTTTTTTCCCCAGTTCTCTTTCTTGCTTTGCTGACCCTGTCTCGTCTTTCCTTTCATAGCCCTTGCACTGGTACTTTGGCGCGTGTTATCCGTTTCCTGCTTAACAGCGCTTTCTTTAAAGCTGTACTCTTTTCCAGCTGCCCGTTTCTCCTGGTCAGGCCCATCTCCATCTCTCATCTTGGCAATTCCAAATAGCAGCTCCCAACTGCCAAGGCTACCTGTGATTCCCAGTTGCCCCATTTTAATAGCTGGGTGATGCCTTATGCGTCCCGTATCCAACAGCAGGATCACAATGTGGTTGTAGACTGGCTAAGCAGCCTGGTTTGAAAACCGACTGGCATGACGAACAAAGTCACTCTACATATCTAGACATCGAAGACCGAGAAACTTGAGAATATGGGTTGTTATGATTATTATTTGTCTCACCAGGCCCCATCATGCCACAGGTAATTTTAAAGAATTCCTCTGGGTTGTGACTTGGGTTTTGGTCTTGCATTTCACTCCCCACTCAAAGCCTATGGTTAACGAACGAAAAATACATACATACGTTCTCGGGTGGTAATCCTCCTTACAATGACACATTGACTGCTGAGAAAAAAACTATCATTCTGTTTGCCATTTTTTAAATCCTGTCATTACTATGATTATTCATGGTGTTGACTGAAATTCAATTGAATTCTACTTGTGTACAGAGTTTCTGATCTTGAGCCTAATTTTGCTGTTCTGTCAAACTTGCTGTTTACTCCAAGCCCTGCCCTTGCTGTCTGTTCATACCAGTTTTGTGCCGCCTTCTCTTTCTTCTTTATCCTATTTCCTCGTCATTTCCATTGCGTTGATTTTTCTAGTTCCCCTCTTCTAAAAAAAAAAAGAACCAACATATCATTCACTGCCTTGAAATTGTTGATGTAATTTATCCCTTTCCCACACCCTATGTCTGTCTTGTGTAAATTGATTGTAAGCATCTCAGGCCACAGACTGCCTGCTATATACAAAATACCACGCTATAGGAAGCTTCTGTCTGAGTTAGTCTTTATGCACAGTATAAATAAATAGATTTAGTAACTCTATGCATTGATAATATAACTTCAAAAAAGCATTATTTAACTGATTGCCTCTTGTAATTTGCCAAATAAAAGATTTTTATTGGTTTATTCATACATTTATTTATTCACTGTGAATAGTATCACACTGAATACTTATCTCTGAGCTTAGTGGCCTCAGGGATAATCCAAGCCAGTATTATGTTAAACATTATGTAGGACAATGAAAGAGCAAACGCGTGCAAGTGTTTCTGCTCCAAAATGTTAGGTTAAAGCCTAATATCTATATGCAGTATCTATACACAATGTCTATATACAGATGAGGAGGAGCTTTATAGAAAATAAGTTGTCCATGCCAACCTCTACAGGTGTTCAACAGGAGCTCACCATGGGATAAAGCAGGAAGGTCTTTATCGGAACGTGCAGTAGTGGAATTCGGTGGTACCTGCTGGCAGGAAATAGGAGATGTCCCTTCAGTGTCAAACAAAAGGTACGTAGGACCCGATCCGTGTGTGAATGGGCTTCCAATTGAAGCGATCAGTTTTGTGTGTGATAGAGAAGACTCTCTTTGGAAAGATGGGGAGAACTAACATAGTTAAACTGAAGAACTGAGAAAATGGTGGTGCAGAGCTTTCTGAATGGAAGTGAATCCTTTACTGTTGAGGCCAGAGAAAAAGAATAGCAACAATAACTGAGATGAGGAGAGCTTGAGCAAGATTCCCAGCCATGTCAATCAATAACAAAGATTGCCTCTCGGTTTACATCTCCACAGCAGTTTAGACCAATCTGAGCCCAAACGCCATGTTCCTGGCTGTAAGGTTCCACCCACTCCTTTGCACAGTTGGCTATAAAATAACTCAGCAGAAAAGTGGTTGGTTTTCAGGCAGATGGTTTGTCTAACACACGCTCATTACCAAGACTTTAAATTGCAATGGAGACACCTGAAGTTTGAAAGGAGACAGTAATGAGAGGCAACTGCATCCATATTTGCCCATTAGGATGTTGAGCTGTGAGCCAGAAGGGAAGGGAGGAGAGTGAAGAGCAGCGCTCACCACTGCTCTCGCAGAAAAGGGAAAGAAACAGAAAGTACGGTACTGAGAAGCCAAGCTGAAACAGTGACTGGAGCAGCAGCAATAGGTGAGAATAATGGCAAACGCTAAGATAGGACACTGCGGTAAACGTGACTGAAGGCCAAAGAAGAGATTGGTTTAAGATGGGTTGAGAAGCTTTCAGGTGACAAGAGGAAGCAAAACCAAGTTTGAAGGGGATTTAGGGTAGAACCAGCCAAGAGGTGCGATTGGAAGGCTTGGAAAAGTGAGATGACAAGAGGCACTTCTACCAAAGGCTTTTTTTTTTTTTAAATGTAAAAGAGACAAGCATATCTGTGTGGGTGCTGGGGGGTCAGGGCAGACCGAATGACTAAGGCTGTGAACAAATGAAAGAGTGGGTGTGAGGAAGATCAGGAAATGAAATAGGGTGAGGTTAATAGGGCAAGTGATGGAGTTACAGAAGATGTGTAGGTAAGGTTTTTGTTATTGCCGCTTACGGACTTGTAGAAAGGGGAAGCATCAAGAGAATATTTTGTTAATTTTATCTTTAAAGAAAATGGTGAGACTAGAGGGAAGCAGCAAGGAAGGCTTGACAAGGGTTAGCCAGCAGCAATGAAAAGCTAGCTAGGATTACAGGCGTGCAGATAAGCTGCAGAAGTAGAATTGTTTAGCTGTAAGAAGGCAGAAATGGAGGAGAGAGCAGGCTTGCAGGAGAGGAAGTTAGCTTGATCACAGGATTTCCGTCAGAGACACTTTGCACTGCAAAAGCAAGCATGGATGAAGCAAGTGCTGGAGGTAAGCCAGTACTGTGGGTAGGTATGACAGTTTATCATGAGAGACAGAAGGAAAAAAAGTCAGCGGTGGATGAAAGTTGTATGTGTGGTAAATGTATAGCTAGTAAATTACTGCTGAGGCAGATACCTTTTTCTGTGCTTAATGTCAAAATGCAAATAAAGCTAAAAGATGTGCAAGCTGCATTTTTAATCAATGCAACTAGTCGGTATTACTCCTTTAGCTTTTCTTCACTCTGTTATTTTGATCATTTTGTTTTTCTTTTCTTCTTTTTTTAACAGCCCACAAGACATTAGTTTCTCTACCTTCTTGCAGTATTAGAGTACAAGGCTCTGAAATAATATTTTCCCTTAAAAAGTTACTTATCTGTTGTTACTAGAATGCAAATGCACCTGCAGCCACAATCTTTCAGTGTTGTTATATTCCATGCCAGCTAAAAATAAGTGAGACAACTAAGGCTTGTTAAACCGCTTAACAGATAAGATACAGCAGCAAAGCTCTGCCCAGAGCAGTATTCAGAACTGTAACGGTTCATTACATTGTAATTGTAATTTTACTTTTTTATGTTTCTTTTCTTAAAACCACATCCCTGGCCTACGGAAGTTAGGGAAGATGCTTCAGACCAGCCTTTTAGTTATCAGAAATATTTTTTCAAGCACTGTAAAGATAATATGCATATGATTGATAATGATATTAACAGAGTTGTAAGGTCAGGTTTATGGAATCCAAGGCTTTAGAAGAAACCTCTGAGATTCTACTACTGTAAAAAGATATGTCTTTGTTAGGGAACACATAATGTTATTTTCTCTTAACATGTGGGGCCACTTTAAATTTGTAAGTCTGCATTATTAAACCATCGTGGGAAGCGTAGCAGGAGGAAACCCAGAGTAATTGGCTGCAGCTCCAGATGCAGCCGCCTGCTCATTGGAGAGCAGAGGATTCTCCGAGGTACTAAAATTAGACAATCTCCGCCCTCCAGAAATGCTTCTGGAAACAGCGAGGAGGAGAAATTCTGAGCCAGACTGAGGGGCCGTGGCGGGGAGTGAATTGCACAGAACCCTGCTCCTGGCAAAACTGCAGCGTATAAGGATGCACAGAAAGACTTTTTTTTTTTTTAAACTTGGTTAACTGAAAAAAAAATGCACACAATAAAGATTATTGCACACGAGATTAATGTTAGCAGTGTTTTACACGGATATTAAATTCACCATTTCTTATGTAATAATAGTTCTGAAGTATTCATCCAGGCTGAGGAAGCCTTTGAGCTGCTAAATCTAAGCTAGGGCTGTCACACTAGTGCTCATTGACTTTGAAAAGAAACAACTCTTGCCAAATTAACTCTGAACTAAACTAAAAAGCTGGTGAACTCTTTCTACCAGCTTTTTTTTAAAAAAAAAACCAAACATGTTTATCCATTATCTCTGTGTAGTTGCAGTGTTTACAATGTCTTCAAATTAAATACTGGATAAAGTATCTCTGTTAAAGAAACAAATGCCATATGCCTCTATTAGTGAAGCAAAGCCTGTATCTGACGTACTTGGTCTTGTGCACTTGGAACCTTTATTTTTAAAAGCATGTGAATAAAAAACAACTTCAGTCTTTCTTTGATTTTTAAACATATTTCAAACTGGCTGCAAGGAGATAATTGCATAGTTTTGTTTCTCATTTCTATTTTTACATTATTTACATTACTCATGAAAAAGATTAAGGCAAAGTGGATTTTTCTTACATTAGAAACAGCTTTTGCAGTAAATTTGCTATTTCCTCTGCTAACCAGGGAACACAGTGTCAGCATCTATGGCTCTTGAAGTGGGGGTTTTTTGCCTTTTCTCCTTTGCATCTACTTTCAGTCTGATTTCATTAAAAACCTGAAGCCTATATACCTGTGTTTTCTCTCTGTCCCTTTGTCAGTCTCACCTCAAGGGCTCAAATGCAATGGCCAGTTTCAGCTGAATTCACCACCAGGCCCGAGGTCTTAACAGCACCTCGGCTCCCACAATTTTTGAGAAATCGGCAATAAGAGGGGATGAGGCCCAAACGAGAGGAGGCACGGCTGCAGAGCGAGCCCCGTAGTTATCAGCGCCGCTGGCCGGTCCACACCCCGATAGTGCGGGGCCAGCTGGCAGGCGCTCAGCCCGGAGAGCCGGCCGCAGCACGCGCTGCCCTGCCCGGGGTAAACAGGGCGGACGGGGAGGTGATACCGGGGGCCTGAGGCCACGGCACCCGACGCTTGGCCTCTAGGTCGCGGGCCGGGCTACGGCACGGAAGGTCGTGTGGGATGGATGGTGGCGATGCTGTCATTGCTCCAAGCGGGAGCGGCCCTGGAGAGCTGGGGAAATAGGGAGTGTGCAGGGACCGGGGGTATTGGCACAACTGCGGTTAAAATCTGGTAAAAATCCCCGGGGAATGCCGCTTCCCCAGCTCTGCTGTTTATGGCCCACTTCATTCTGTTAACTCAGAAAACAGTGACTGTTTCTTGCTGATTACGTTTGTTTTTGTGAAAAAAGTTAAGTACCACTGGATAGACACTGTAATTCAATCAAAAATGCTGAAAAATAATATTAGAGAGCTGTAGATTCAGGTTAGTGTGTCTGGCATGCCGGAAGGCTGGGTACTGTAAGCTCCCGATCCCGCTGATGTTGATCAGGCATGTAAACAGGAAGCCTTGTGCGTGCTCCCACAATAAATACTGATATTTAAATAACCCTGAAGAAGGACTTGTGCGCTTATTCTTTTTTTTTCCCAATAAATAGCATTACCTCAGTTTATGAGCGTCTGCTGTGAGAGCATACGTCCCTCAGCAGTCCTGAGTGTGAGGTAAAACCGACATAAAGCTTTTATTGTCACAGAGAAGTGAGATTTTGATGGCTCCCCCCCAGATCACGCTGCTCCCTTCCTTATTCTCGTACCACAAGAGGTACCCATAAACAGGCAGATGTGGCCCTCAGTTATTTGCCCGGAGACCGCGGCTGTCCTGGGCTGCGGGCCGCGTTCCGAGGGCGGCGGCCTCCCTCTGCCAGCACACCGCCGCTCCCGGCGCTCCCCTGCCGCCATTTTTGCCCCCCCGCCGGGCCCCGCACAGCGCCGCGGGGCGCGGAGGCCATCTTGTGGCCGCTCCGCCCGGCGCCCGCCCGGGGAGCCGGCCCCGCTGTCGCCTAGCAACGGCGGCGAAGCAGGAGGGTGAGTGGCATGGCGCCGCCGGCGGGAACAGGCCCTGCGGCGGCGGGCCGGGCCGGGCTGGGCAGCGGGGCTGGGCTGGGCGGGGGGACCGGTCGCACCCGCTGTGGGGGCAGAGCAGGCGGAGATGGTGGCGTGGCGGCGGGTCCCTCAGGGTAGGCGAGGCTGAGCCCTTTCCTCCGAGTCGGGCGGCGGGGAGGGGTCTGCGGAGAAGGGGAGCCGCTTCCTCGGGTCCCTGCCGGTCCTGGGCCCCTCGGGCCGCCGGTGTCCGTGACACGGTGTTCCAGCTCCAGCCCGGCTGCTCCGAGCGCTCCGGAGGGGTGTGCTTTCAGCCTGGTCCCCAGGCAAAGGCAGCCCGGCGCTCCTGTGCTCAGCTCTCCGTCTTCCCTCCCCGCTGGAGGCCACAGCCTGTTCAACCAAATTTGAAAGCGAACGAGGAGTCTCAAAGGTACCGGTGCAGGAAAGACCATCCCAATCGAGAAGGCTGGTATAACTGAGCAATTATATATGATTTTTGCAGCAGTGAGCTGGCCAGCCAGCTGCGTACTCATGTCTTGTCCAGCACAGACGGAGAGAGACCTGTGGCTGTGAGCCTGGAGGCAGAGGGAAGAGGGGGAAGAGGAGGACAGTGGTTCCAAGTCTGTAGGAAACCCGTCTGCACCAGCTCCTCTATTCACAGAGCAATTTTGTATTCTGATAGCTTGCTAATGGCCTGATCCGATCAGTTAGAAAACTGGCACTGTGTCTTGAGTCCATAAATACAAGAATTAAATAACAATTGAGAAATACCCTGAGGCTTACAGGTGGAATAGATCCAGGTAGTAAGTCCCACACCACAATCCCCATGCATGAGTGTACAGACTTGGGGTTTGGTGGAACACACAGTTGGTGGCTGGAGGATGTGGGAGAACAGTGAGGCTGGCTCGCCCTGGCACCTGGCGAAGTGTGTGGTAACGCTTCTCTTTCTCTCATGCAGTGTCTGAGTTAATTAGTGAAATATTAGAATAGTTTACATTTTACGATTGGCTAACAACATTTACTTTTTGGCTTATTTTCCACAAAATGCTACCGCACTGAAAATGGGAGTGTGAACTACAGAGTGTCCAGAGAAAAATCTCAGGTGGATGTTGTGAAATGGGGGTGACGCTCTCTGTTCCTAGAGTACACGGTAAATGTCACCGCAGGTGACTGCGCAGGAGACAAACTCCAAATGTCGTGACCTGGTGTCATTGCAGTACGAAAGGAGCACGTGAATTCTAATTTAGAAGTCAAGATGCAGATGTTAATGCCCGAACCTCAGATTTTTGTGGAAAGAACTCTGGCCCTCATCAAACCAGATGTTGTTGATAAAGAAGAAGAAATAGAGGATATCATTCTCCGATCAGGATTCCTGATCGTTCAGGTAACAGGCTGTGTTCCAGAGAAAATAACTGCACTTTGTAAGCCAGACCAGTATTTATCTTAACTTTCAGCAGTCAAGCCAGTAACTAAAAGCTAGTGTGTCCAAAAATCAATTTGTATTTTTCATATGTCATCAACCGCAGCTGCCAGATTCTGTAAGGACACATTTTGTTGGCGCATGGGATGGAACAGAACAGACAGACTATTTCGCTGACCACAGGAAAACACAGACGTTGTTAATAAACTCGGATTTAACAAACATATGTAGCAGATAGGTGGACTCTCCAAAGTAACTCTTTGGAGAGCGTATTGTTCTGGTATCACAGGGTTTCGTACAGCATGCATTTGCCAAATGGATACTTAGAGAATTAACTGAATTAGTGGGCTGGCCAGTTGCGGTCTGATGTATTTTTTTGTTTCCACTGATTTTAATGTAAATGGACTTTATGGATATTTAAATGCATTACAAATGTTTCATTTAAATAGGCCTTACCGAGCTTGTCCTTTTCTGTTTTGGACCTGACATGGTGATCACGGGAACGCTGCCTTCAGCACCCATGCCGGACCCTGTGCAGCTGCTGGGAAAGGCTCTAGATCGTGATTTTCAGCAGGGCTTGCGTTAAGAGAAAATTTGCCATTAGCTGATAAAAAATGTGTTTTCTCAGTCATTCTCTGGGAAATAAAACAGGAGCGAGGGATACGTCAGGATCTTGGGCGAAGAGCCAGCGCTGCTGCTCCCTGCCCGGCAGGACGTTTTTCCTCCCTTTTAACCGTCGTTTACAGAGGGACCGTGCTGAGGCAGGACCCCTCCGCGGGCCTCCCCGGGTTCCCCGCGGGTCGGCGCCTCGTCGCGCCCCGGGCAGCCCGCGGCGGCGGGGCCGGGCGGGGCCGGGGGGCGGCCGCTGGGGGGCGCTGTGCCCTCGCGCGCCAGCGGCGGCGGGCGCGGCCGGGGCCTCCACCCCCGCCTCCGCCGCCGCCTCCTCCTCCTCCTCCTCATGCCGGCCCCGTGGCAGCGCCCTTGGCCGTGGTAGCCGGCTCCGTGGCACTGAGCGAGGGACGACTGCGCTTCTAGATATAATTTTAAGTGATTTTTTTTTTCCCTGTAAATGTAATAATTTTTCTTATTCTTGTAAATGCCTCTCTTTCACATTTGTTCTTTTTTAAATTTCCTCTCTTACCCTTCTAGTTGTTTTATTTATATGAAATGTATCAGAAGACAAGAGAAATGAGTTTTTTTTTTTTTTAATGACAAGTTTATAGCGCCTTCTGATGTCTCCAGTGACTTTTGGCACCAAAGTTATTAGGAATCTGAATTTGTAGTACTCTATTGCATAAGTTTGGGCTCAAAGAATGCACTTTAAAAAAAACCACTTTCTTGGCTTTTTGTGACTGCCCTATGCCTTCTGATAACCTCCCAAACTTGTCCTAATCCTGGCCACCTGCAGGTTAGGCAGCTATTGTGAGAATCATAAAGCATGAGTACTGAATGAAAAATAGAACAATTGCATAATTAACGATGTGGGCTGAAGAGAAAATTGTTTAACAGTAGAACATTACACTGGAGCAGCTGAATAATTAAATCCTGCCCTTGTAATGCTCTTCACTTTTTCTGTACTGTGCCCTGACTGTACTTGAAGTCATCCAGCAGTTTTAAAATGCTGTAGTTTGTGTAGGCTAAGATCACATCTTACTCCGATGGCCT
This sequence comes from Phoenicopterus ruber ruber, assembly GCA_009819775.1. Lineage (NCBI taxonomy): Eukaryota > Metazoa > Chordata > Aves > Phoenicopteriformes > Phoenicopteridae > Phoenicopterus > Phoenicopterus ruber. The sequence continues at coordinate 5,636,593 of CM020228.1, read as the reverse complement.
GTTTGTCTGCTTAATGACCTTGGAAAACTCTTTGTTGCTCTATCTCAAAGAGGATCAGGGAGAATGAGATTAGGCTGGGAAGTCACTCTGTGTCTGTTCTGCACTTGAAGGTATGTCTGTACCAGAGGGCTGTATCCTATCTGAGGTAGCAAGCTATCTTAATTTAGCAAGCTTTGTTTTATTCTTTTTTTCTTTTACACTTTCTAGAAACGGAAACTCCAATTAAGCCCAGAGCAATGTAGCAACTTTTATGCAGACCAATATGGAAAAGTGTTTTTTCCTAATTTAACAGCCTATATGAGTTCTGGACCTTTAGTTGCTATGGTTCTTGCCAGACATTGTGCAGTCTCGTACTGGAAGGAATTGCTTGGACCATCAAACAGCATGAGAGCTAGGAGAACTCACCCTCACAGGTAACTCGCTGATTGGCCTTGGTGAACTCAGTAGGATTTTGTCTTTCTCTTAATTAAGACCAGAATTTCTCTCCTTCCCCCCCCCCCCCCCCCTTTCCCCTTTCCCCTTTCCCCTTTCCCCTTTCCCCTTTCCCCTTTCCCCTTTCCCTACAGATACAGATTTGGAGTGGCCTGTTATCTCTTCAATTTTGGATAACATAGCTTTTCACCTTTGTTTTTTAGTATGTAAAGTTCACCCATTTTATGGAGAATGCTGAGTGCATGAACATAAATTTTAGGTAGCTATTTATTTTGTTTAAAAACAAAATCAAGCCAATGCCTTGTTGATTAGTCCATATATATTGGTTTTATATACTCTCAGACTGTAGAGGTTTGGAAGGGATTTGCAGTTGCCTACCAAGTAGTTATTTCTCTTGTTTTTAGCTTAAGAGCAATCTATGGGACTGATGATCTGAGGAATGCACTTCACGGCAGTTTCAGCATCTCCTCAGCAGAAAGAGAAATTCGATTCATGTTTCCAGAAGGTAAAATGGTGCAAATAATACATTGCCAGTCTTTGGGAGGATCGTGTCCTTCGCTGTTACTACTCGTCTCTGATCCAGACTCTAGATACAATTGGGTCTTCTAAACCCAATTCTAAACTGAACCTTAGAAGAGGTTCAGTTTGTTTGCTTTATGATAATGTGAGTCTCTTTATGTATAAGCTGATATTTTCTGCTCTGAAAGGCACACTAAAATCTATCTGAAGAGCCATTATAGTTACAGGGACTGCTTCTACTTTTCAAACTCTGTGGTCTGGGAATTGGAGCAGACAAAGCTGGTAAATGAGAGGAAATGGGAAGCTATTATACTCCAGAATGTCTTTCTGGCAGTGTCAGCCCGGGGACTCCTGTTGGCTCGAGAAGACGGACTCTCTTCTTGGGCTCAGGCTGAGCAGTTCCTGTTCAGCAGCAGCTGGATGCTCACATGATAGTGCAATTCCAAAGTTAAGTGCCAGAGAAATGGGCCATAGAACCTGGAAAGGCTGGGAGAGGATCTCTTGTTTGTAATGTAACAGTTGAAAGATGACTTTGCTCTTTGACAGAAAGATGTAAGGGAAACTCTGCTAGAAAAACTTGTCTGTTTTTGTCAACTGTATCAGTTAGTTTAATAAAAGACGTTGCACTTCCCTACAAACCTTACCCATTGTAAACCATGTCTCTTCTCCTCACGCTAACGATAGAGTTGGACTTAAGGTGAGATTTTTAGGGTCTTCGCAAAGGAGCTTCACACTGCAAGAAGGAAGTACTAAACATGGAATATATTGTTCCTCTCCTGTCCCCAATGCATCTTCAAGGATGTAGGTTTTCCCCAGATGGTATGATTTCCTCCCGTTTCATAATTGTCTATAATTAGTAAGATGACCTCAGGGACATTGTAAAGGGGTTCAGGTAGTTTCTTTGCAGTTTGTTGTGGGAGAAGCTATAAAAACCATTATGTATTATTAACTTATTAAGGAAAACAGCAGCGCATATATAAACAACATTTGAAAGAATGCCTTTTTTTAATCGCTCTACAAGCTGCTTTCCAACACCTGTGGTTACTCTTTACAGTGATCTTGGAGCCAATTCCAGCTGGACAAAGAGCTAGGGATTACTTGAACCTTTATGTAAAGCCTACGTTACTAGCTGGGCTCACGGCACTGTGTAAAGAGAAGCCAGCAGATCCAATGGTATGTACGGTATATCAGTATTGTATGCTTTGTGATACATTTACTTTGTATTCGTAAAGTCCCTGTATATAGGGAAGCTACTCTTTTGTTCCAGAGCTGTGCTGTTTCAGCTACCTGCTAATGAGCTAATCAAATAACATTTGCCTTTCAAGAAGTTGATTGGTTTGTTAACAGAAGAAATGAAGGCCAGAACTAAAGGAACTCAGCCGTGATGAAATGGCAGGGTGTTTAGATGACTTCTGTAAAACTCTAACACATAGTTGTTATAGATGGCTGGAAAGGTAAACAGGTGCTATCACATGATGTCAAATAAAAGTTTTTATTTTATTTACTCTTTTTGAGGTGAGTTTGAGATGAAGTAGCTTTCATAGAATAGATACTAAGTGAGATTAGATGCTAGTCACACTGGTAGTAGTTACACAGTTGAGTAAAATACTGTGGAGTTCTTAGCAAGGCTGCCTATGTTTTGTCATTATTATGTTTATTTAAAGTAATATTATCAATCCTTCTTTAGGATAAGCTATTATTTTGACTACACAGCATTGATTAGCATTTACTTGGGTTGCTCCACAGTTCACCAGGAAAATGAATTGTGATTCTTTTGAGTAAAACCTACCTTGAACAGTCAAACTGACCTACAGAAAATTCTTCTGCCTTCTTGTGACCCCTTTCTAGTTATCAAGCTGATGCATCTTGTCCTTCTCTCACATATTATTCCTTTTAACTATGGATGTTATTCAAATTACAGTTCTTAGTGGAAAGACTAGAGTTAATTTCCTGTTGGTTTTGTTGGTGGTGCTGGTGCTAGGTTTATTTTATTTTTCAGTCTCTAAACAAAATTAGCTTTCATCTGGAAAAATATGGTAAACGTTTTTTGTATTCTTAAAGTTCAAGTTGTTCACACTAGTACTTCTTTAAGAATGCAGATAATTCATCAGTGTGACGACTTGCTGGCAGTTGTGGTGGATTCTACATCATTATCAGGTTCTTAATCAACACTGCATTTTTCTAAAAGATATGTTTCAGAGAAAAAAAAGCCTGAAAAATAATTCAGGGGTGTTTCTATGAACTATGTGGTATACATGGGGTCAGATTAAATGTACTGTGATTGTTCCAGCTTTGTAACCTGTTCACTTTATCTGCATGTCTGGCACTGTTAGCATAGAAATCTAGAAAACAGAGATGAAGAAGTCTTTTCATCCATCCCTTTGCCCAAAGGCCAGACCAATTGTATCTAACCATTCCTCACAAATGTTTGTCTGGCCTGTTCTTTAGCACTCCAAATGACGGAGAATCTGCAGTGTCCCTAGGCAATCTGTTTCAGTGCTTAATGATACTTACTTGAAAAGCTTTCACTAAAAGTTAGCCTAAATCTCCTGTGCTCCAATTTTTAGCCAGTTTCTTTTTGTTTTTCCCTTTAGTATCCCCAGAGGACATTGGAGACAACATAGTATCTCCTTTTTTTTTTTTTTTTTTTTGGCAGCAACCTATTGCATATTTGAAGAGCATTACCATATTTTTTTCCCTTCAGTCATCTCTTCACTATATTAAAAACTGGTTTTTTTCCTCTTACCTTATAAGTCACATTTCTCCAACTCATTCTTTGGTTTTGCTTCCAATTCATCTCTGCATTCTGAGCACAATTTTCTAGCCAGTTATGTGGTAACTAATAGTAACTTCATTGAAACCATGCTTTCCTTCCTTCCTTGTAAGAATGCTGTAAAGCTATATGAAGCAGTGTCAATAGCTTTACTAAAATGAAAACATGGTATTTGCTCCTTCTTCCCTGTCCATAATGTCTGTGACCTTGTAACAGAAGGAAAATAATGTTCATTTGATACAACTTTTTTCCCAAAATACATGCTGGCTATTGCTTTTCAGTTTGTTATCTGCTAGGTGACTTACAGGGAGATGGATGGAATGTTTTCTTTTCCTACTATCCCTCCAGCAACTGAAGTACTGAAGTTGGGGTGATTTGGCTCTTCATTTTTTTTTTCTTTCTTTCTTTTTTTTTTTTTCCCCCTTTCTGAAGATGGCATCAGAAACTATCTGTCCACTCAGAAATACTTGCTAGCAGCACGGAGGTTGTCTCAACCAATTCCCTAAGTAACACAGCATAAATTTAATCAGGCTCAAATGATTTCAAAAATTCTCATTTTCCCAAGTAGTCTTTTTAAGGGCTTCTGGGCTTTTGTGTTTTGGGGTTTAGGTTGGTTGGTTTGTTTGTTTGTTTGTTTTCCATTTCTGTCTTGAGTTCTTACTGTTCTGCTGTTGCTGACTAACCTGTGAGCATTGTCATAGTGGTCTGCTTGTTGTCTCTTTGCAAACCGATCTTTTTGTACCTGGTCATAAAAGGAGAGTGTTGCTTACTTTACTAGTCTACTATTCTATCAATTGTTTCACTTCACAGTATGGTATGAAGTTTGTTGTACTTAGCATTCCAGAAACTAATCCGCAACAGCCTTGTGAAGTAAATAAGGATGTGTTAAAACCTTCTCTTTACAAGTGGAGAAATCGAGGCAAAGGGTTAATTTGCCTAAGGCCAGGCCGAGACATTGGCAGATGAAGTTAGGACTCCCGGTATTCCTAGCTCCCACATTCTTATTTAAGTACAATTTGCTGGAAAACTTACAAGATGAATTTCAAAAAGTAACCATGTTTTGGTTTTAAGTTTTAGGTACTCTAAGGTGATTTCAGTGCAGAAGACTGGCACTTTTAATGAATCATTACTAGATAAAATATCTGTAAGTGTTGTGAGGAGTAATATTTCATTAAGCAGTATCATGCATATTGTACAGCCTCATTCCAAAACAGTTGACCAGATTATTTGAAGTATGGTTCAAATGTTCTCATACATACACCAAGATAGACATTGCTAGGAAAAGTTGTCTTCTAAAGAACAGTGTGAATTGTTCCAACGCAATATAAGCCGTGAAGATTTAAAAGAACATTTAGAAAAAAACAGGTTATTTGTATGTCCTTTTTTTCTGAAAGATCTTCATTTTGCAGCGCAGTAGAGGGTGTCTGTATCAGAGGTTTCAAATAATGCTTTTAATATTCTCCTATACACTTAATAGAAAACAGCAGAAAGCTGAAAATGTTTGTGTTTTTTGTTCCACAGACTTGGCTTGCTGACTGGCTGATTGAACACAATCCTAATAAACCTAGGCTACAACATCAGATCACTGAAGAGGAGCACCAGGGGTGAGAGCTCAGTGGAAACCATCTCAAGCATTCCAAGTTACAGATAGATAGTATCATTTTCAGTGTATTCCTTGGCTGTGTAATCAATACTATCTGAAGTAAATGTTATTGTCATAACTACCTGCATCTTTGTGGGATAAATAAACTTACACTTAACCAGGATTTAATAGTTCTAGCAGCTTTTCTATTGACAAAGTGAATGTAGAATTACATGATAAATTTATGTGACTAGTAGAAGACAGAATTCCCATCAGGTGTGACTTAACTGCTATTTTCTCCATTTATCTTAGTTTGTCTGGAGAGAACCAAATTATTTACACCAGTGCAGATTCCCAAATGACAAACAGCTGGCTTGTGCTTTGGGAAACTCAGAATTGTGTTTCAGCATTTTTTTAGCAGACACAAATTCCATTACGAAGGGAGGTAGTTGGATGTAACTTAGAAAACAGTTACTGGAGGCATATTAGCAACTTTAGAATTTTAATTGCTGGTTACATCACTGAGCTAAGGTCGCTCTTGAAGATGATTCACTTGAGCCTGACGTATTTTGTCAGAATGTAATTGGAAGGGCTTATTTGAAGGTACGTTGAATGTACCTTTTCCATCGTGGTGGTGAAAGGCACAGTGACTGTAAATCAGTCTTTGGTTTCCATTAGAAGTCACAAGAAGGTGTATTTTAGTCAAGGACTAATGCTGTCTTCCAACCTTTGTTTGAAAGAAAGGTGCTTAATTGGAACAGCTCACCTTAAGGGTGTTTTCTGTGTTCTCCTGCTCCTAAAAGGTACGCTGATTTCTGTTCTTTTCCTTGTATTGTTGTTTACCCTTGAACTTTAATGTGTTCTGTTTGAGAATTTCAAGAGGATGGGTTAGGGGCCATGCTATTCAACAGGCAATGGGTTCATCCCCCACTATTACCTTTTCTAAAGTAACTGGACTGGTTTTTGGGGGGATGTGGGGCTTTTTAATTTTCTTAAGAGCTGTACTTGCACTGTTAAGCTTTGTATCTTATGGTTTGACTGGCTAGGATAGAGAAAACAATGTTGTTTTCACAACTCTGAAATATTAGTATGCTTGACTAATACTAAACAAACAAGCAATTTCGTAATTTGTTTCATGAAAAAACTTGCTCCCCCAACTTGAGTAATTACCAGAAACATAAGTAATTTGTCTGCAACATTAAACTTTAAGCTAATTGTTTATCTTCTCAGTGGAATAAACCACTATTGCCAGCCCAGAGAATAAACATTTAGGTGTTGGTACTGTAGGGACCAGTTTTCTAAAAATCTTGGGACTTTTAGGGGAAGAAAAAAAGAAAAGCAAGCCCAAATTCTCAAATATGAAGAAAAAAATATGAGGTGGTTAGAAATACATTAAACAGATCTGTTTACAACTAATTGCATTGGTTTTGCATGGCAAGGTTTTGGCAGCGGGGGGGCTACAGGGGCGGCTTCTGTGAGAAGCTGCTGGAAGCTTCCCCTATGTCCGACAGAGCCAATGCCAGCGGCTCCAAGACGGACCCGCCGCTGGCCAAGGCCGAGCCCATCAGCCACGGTGGCAGCGCCTCTGGGGTAACAGAGTTAAGAAGGGGGAAAGAAACCTGCTGGGGGAATAAAACAGCGGAAAGAGGAGTGAGATGTGAGGGCAACAGCCCTGCAGACCCCAAGGCCAGAGGAGAAGGAGCAGGAGGTGCTCCAGGCGCCGGAGCAGAGGTTCCCCGGCAGCCCGTGGTGCAGCCCATGGCGAGGCCGGCTGTGTCCCTGCCCCTACAGAGGCCCACGGGGGAGCAGATCCTCACTGCACCCGGGGAGGAGCCCACGCCGGGGCAGGGGGTGCCCGAAGGAGGCTGTGACCCCGTGGGAAGCCTGCGCTGGAGCAGGCTCCTGGCAGGACCTGTGGCCCCGTGGAGAGAGGAGCCCAGGCTGGAGCAGGTTTGCTGGCAGGACTTGTGACCCCACAGGGACCCACGCTGGAGCCGTCTGTTCCTGAGGGACTGCGCCCCGTGGGGGGACCCACGCTGGAGCAGTGCGTGAAGAACTGCAGCCCGTGGGAAGGACTCATGCTGGAGAAGTCCGAGGAGGACTGTCTCCCATGGGAGGGACCCCACGCTGGGGCAGGGGAGGAGTGTGAGGAGTCTCCCCCTGCGGAGGAAGGAGCGGCAGAGACGACAGGTGATGAACTGACCGCAGCCCCATTCCCCGTCCCCTTGCGCCGCTCGGGGGGAGCAGGGAGAGGAATCGGGGGTGAAGCTGAGCCCGGGAATAAGGGAGGGGTGGGGGGAAGGTGTTTTTAAGATTTAGTTTTATTTCTCATTGTCCTACTCTGATTTGACTGGTAATAAATTAAATTAATTTTTCCCCAAGTTGAGTCTGTTTTGCCCGTGACGGTAATTGCTGAGGGATCTCCCCTTCCTTATCTCGCCCCACAAACCTTTCATTATATTTTCTCTCCCCTGCCCAGCTGAGGAGGGGAGTGATAGAGCGGCTTTGGTGGGCACCAGGCGTCCAGCCAGGCTCAGCCCACCACACTAATTCATTTTGCCTATAATTATTGTCACCATACGTGTCTGATTGCTCCAATTACAGGACTGTTGTGCTTTGTGGTTTCCTGTCAGCCAAACCAAAATTTTCTTTTTTTGAAGATGCCAGAAACTAAAATCTGGTGAATTCACAAGTCGTTCTCCTGCGTTTTGTTAGTTACTATGGCATTTGCTTGCTTACTTTGATGTGATACTGCTTGACAATAAATATCTCCTTTATCTTACTGCTGGAGTTTTGTTTTGCTTTTGTGACAGACCTGTGTTATGTTGTACCTATAGAAGATCATAACTTCCATAGAGAGTATGTGGGTCCTTACCAGGAGGGGCAGGAGAAAGGGCAAAAGCAGCTGATGTTGCGAATGTTACCTTTATAAAGTTTGAGTCATTCAAGTGTGTGTCTATCATGGATTTAGTCTCTAGTATTAGAGCTAACACCTTCAGTTGCTGACTGGTGTTCGCTTCCATTTTTCTAAGGGAAGGGCAGAAAGGAGAAGATACCTTCATCCCTTGGGTGCCGCCCTGACTTGCTGTGTCTGTGCACTAGGACGAGTATTGATCCGGCAAATCTCACAGCCGAGTTCTTGAGGAACCTGCGTTAATCGGTAGGACGTGGGCAGAAGGTCAGTCCTGGGAATGTAAAATGGCCAACCAGCCTGGTCCCCTGGGGGAGCTGTGACACCACGGGAGAGGCTGTTGAAGGACGTGCTGCTTATGTTTCTTTCGGTCTTTAGTTTTTTATTTGGCCCAGGGTGGTAGAGGCTTGGCCAATGTTATAAATCCATATCACAGAAAATGTAGCTTTTGGAAAAAACAGATGAACTGAAAGATGTCTTATTATTTGGTGTCAGCAAGGTAAGCTCCTCTGTGGGAACGAGTGACCTGTCTTCTCCCTCTGTCAAGTCAAAATAATTACCTTGCCTATTGAGTTTTATTGGGTATTTTTAACTTTGAGGGAGTTCATTTTAGTTTTACTGCCTGAGTGCTGGAATAGAGCTATGTCCATAAAACGAGCAGTTCAGTCTGTTTCCCATAATTCTGTTTTTTTCAACAGACTTTCTCCTGGAACTTTGCTTCTCATATGCTTGCTATCACCTGCACTGGAAGTTATTCTTGGAACTACACAGATTGAGCCAGTCTGAAGTACAGGATTGTTCAGCCTTCCTGTCTCATATGGGATTTATTATCTCTAAGAGCAGTTAAACTGCCAGGAACCTTGAACATACTTTAAAGATGGCAGAATCCTCAATCAAAGCCAGTTCCCCATTGCCTACATAAGTCAGAGCATTCCAGCGTGCCGAGCTTCAGAAATGAGGCGCTGTTCAGAGCTTAGGACTTTGCTTCAGCAATTTTAAGCAAAAAAAATAGTGTTACATGGAGATTTGCAAACCCTCGTCTTTCTCACGTAGGAAAAGAAGAGAGCATTTGTCTGTCTTCCTCTAGTCAAGTTATTAATCCTGACCATCCTTTAAACAACAGTTGTCTAAGCAAAATTGGTACATTGGTCATAAACTGACGGACGTTTGTCTCATGGCACTATATGAAGGGAAGGAGTGACTCAAACTCTTACTTTTTTTGGTGCCATATTAGAATGACAGATTCTATTTAAAGACACAAGGGTCTTAGTTAATTTTAAATCGTTAAAGCGGAGCAGTCAGATCAAGATAATCCATGTTACTCTGGACAGTAAATGTTGGTTGCTTTTGGTCACTTTTGGTGCTACCCAACAACAGTGCATCCTCTGTGGTGAAAATACTGTGGCTTTTCAATTTCCTTTTTGAAAAATGCTTTCCTGTAGAAATCTGAAGAGTAATTATTTCTGTTTTGTTGGAAAGAGAGATTCTTTGCACATCATAAAAAGGTAACTGTTAGTGAAAGGGGAAAACCTGCTACCTTTTGGATGGTCCATCAGGAGCAGCTGCCTGTACCTTGGAATCTTCCGTAGTCTGGATGAGCTCCTCTGGGTGTGGAGTGTGTCAGCAGCGTGACTGATGTGTTGGGCCTCCTTGGGAGGATGCCTGTCAAATTATTGTGATGCTGCCTCCTGCCAAGTGATCATGGAGATGCTGCCATAAGCTCAGGGGAGAGCCCATTGTCGGTCTTCTGAGCCAGAAATGAGGCTTTGTTGTAAGACGAAGCAGTTGGTGGGAGAAGAAGGCAGCTTGCAGACAAGTGGGTGAATGATACTCTAATAATGATAACACTGAAGGATTAAGAATTCTCCTCAGTTTACTGCTTGTGAGTGTTTTACAGCTGAGGGAGGTGATGCTTTCATACAAAGTACTTCGTGTAGCGGCGTGCTGGGTGTGCTTACATTTGCCTTGTACGGCAGCATGTTTTGTCCCCTGAGAACACCTGGCTGACTCTCTCTTGCTTAGCTGCGGTGATACTATTCTGAAGCATGATTATTAAAAAAAAAAAGACACTGGTACCATATATGCAACTTTTTTACCATTGTATTTACTTTATTGAAAAGTCTTCTCACCTGGAATCTCTGAGTCAGCCTGGATGGATCTTCTGTATTACTAGAGAGAATTGCGAAAGGGAGCTGGGTGCAGTCTGCCAGCCCCAGACTGCTGGGTGAGCAATCGCATATGAACTCACCCTAAATTCCAGGGAATTTTTATGTGCAAGAACCTAATTTGGCTCTAAATACTCTTGGCTTTAGTAAACTACTCTGCAAACCACCCATGCTTCTTTATAATCTATTTATAGTCAACGCCTAAGCTCTCATTTCCTTGCAAGGGGACAGTTGGTTTATTGTTATGTTTCCAGAATCTGCACTGATTATCAGGTTAGGAAATTCTGCACTTCCAAAAGCAACGTCTTATTGCTATGCTGGCTATCGGTTCTTATCTCTTTTAGGTGTCGTAAAGTTTTTTCTTACTGGGTGGCATTCCTCTTGCAGTGTGAAAGATGGCAATGTTCTGTATGTATTTAGTTTTGTGTCGGGCCTCATCTCTCTATGTGAGAAAATTCCCAGGAGTATTTAACGTACGCGTGCGGATAAATCTCCTGCGTGCCCCATAAAGTACTTTACTATGGGCCAATATAAAGCAGTCATTACAGGGTGATGTTTAAACTTCTGAGATTAACACAGTCTCTCAATTGCACTTACTTATTTTTATAATGTGTAATTTAGCAACTGAACCGTGAAAAGTTATGGCATAGCAAGGTCTTCTTAAAAACAGTGGTTCCAACTGTGCTTTCAGTTTGCTTCATTGTAAATCCGGAGCAATTCCATTCACTTAGTTAAAAGAAAGAAGGAAAATCGGAGCATTTCTGGGAGCTGCTCAGCTGGTACCTTATACATACGTCTGAAATGTATTGTCAGATGTTGGCATGGCACATTCTCCGCTCCTGTTGAAAGCAAAGAGTTTGTGCCAGATTTCTCTGGAGCCAGACTTGGCCAATACTGTTTTCTGCATGCAGAACACTTTCTTTTGCCATTTTGCTAAGGGAGTTGTGCAATAGTATTTTTGCCTGGACGAGGAAAGTTTGATCAAGCCTCTGTTTGAAATCCAGATGCTTTTTTCTGTGGCCGCCACACATCTAGATTTCCGTGAGATCATTCCCTGCTACTTACCACTTCCAACTAAACTATCCCATAAGGCTATTTCAGAATGCTTTTTTTTCTTCAGAGGTCTTCCATGTAAATATACTGAATTGACCAGCAAAGTTTTGACCGTGACTGTCTTTGTTTTGCAAAGTTCTCTTGTAAACAGGCACCATGCTGGCTTTCCTGAATAGCACCATCAGTGCAACTGAATGGGAGCAACAAAGGCATAGGAAATGAAATGTCCCTTCAATTTCCTATTCATGTAAATGATAGTTTATCATACTGATTATTAGCTTCACGTAGTTAGGATCTGTGATGTTTCTTAAGCCTTTTATTGCTTTTTTTTCATGAACCGCAATAAAGCATTGTCTCACCTGAGCGCTGACTCAGTGTCGAGGGATTCTCCAAACTTAGTGTTATAATTGCTATTAATTCATCATTACAGATGGCAAAGAACGTCACCACGCTACAAAGGAGCCATGATGCATCTTTACCAGTTGCTCATTCTCTCTGCAAAATCTTCCTTTTTAAGACTACATGGGATTCTATGAGTCTATAATTCCCGGAATGAACAATTTTAAGTAATCCATAAATGTAGTTTTAATAATGATACCTAGTTTCTTTATAACATCTCTGCTCAGTAGATGAGGGAATGGTATACAAGGGAACTTGCAGTACACAAATGTACAACTGTGAAGGTCAGGGACAGAGGAGTGAAATGACTCTCCTCAGGTTGTCCTTTGGAGCAGCAACAGAATGAAGAATAAAATCCGTCTCTCTTGAGTTCCAGCTTTGTGTCATATCAGCTGAGCAGTATATCAGTGTATCTCTTCAATAAAAAAAAAGCCTGCTTGTAGTTAAGGAGGTTCAGCACCACATGTGGGATCTGTAGGCCAATTTAATGTCCTCTGAGTTAATGTGGAGGAAGTCTTTTCGCTGTCTTTTTTTGGAATGGAACACAAGTCCAGGCTCCTGGACTCTTAATTCAGGCTTATCCACCAGTCTTCGGTGTCCCTAACATCTCCATTTTCTCATCTGAACATGGGCAAATATTCACACGATCATCCAGCACCTCAAGGACTGCTAGGTTGGACAGTCCATTCCTTAGAGTGTTAGTGCTCCAGCACCTATTGCCTGCACTGGACTTTGGAGTGGAAATATGGGTAATTGCACAAGCAGACGGTTACTGCATACGCACTGCTGGGATCTGCACGTTTAAGTACCTACTCGTACGTGGGAATGGGGAGTTTCACACCTGTGTTGTCAAGGTTTGCCGGTTGTTTGGGGCTTGGATCATTTGGCATATCACGTTTTGAAATGTTTCTTTGGAAGCCGCGACTGTTACCTGAATGTGTGTAGAGAATTTCTCTGTGTGATATGATGTTTTAATGAAGAAAGCTGCTATCGCTGGAGTAATGCCTGTTACAAGTCTGTTAATGACTTCTGGACTTCCTAAATCAGTGATCAGGAATTAGTGGCCAGTTTTCTTTTAGTCCAGCCAAGGCTTATTTTTAAAAATAACACCTATTGCAGAATAACCTTAAAGAATCAGTTGGTCTAACATCTTATAAGAACGTCTTACAGTAAAGGAAAAGGTGGTATTTTAGCATCCCTTGCTAAGGCATTGCAGTAACAATGACGTGTAAACTCAGTTTAGTGGGAATAAATTGAAGCCAAAACAACATTTCAACTGAAAATAGTCATAAGAAAACTTTTGCGTAACGCAGCTGTGGGAGGGGGAAGCTGGGGAGCTGTGAGAAGTCTTGCTTCATCTGTGGAAGCGCAGATGAGCTGAGCGGCGTCGTTCTGAAGTCCTGTCTGTATTGAACTGGCAGGTTCGGAGCGCAGCTCTGAGGCTGGAGCAATTCAGCTCCAGCGACACGATGAGTCCGTGACCAGGAGGATCCCTGTTTCTGTGCTCTAGCAATATCTCTGACTGTTTTGTTTTCTGTTTTGTGTTGCTCTCTACAGCCACTAAAGGCAAAGATCCAAGAAGAAACCGCACAATGTGCTCGCTTACACCATCTTTTGGAGCTGTGAAACAAAGTGAACAGGTAGAGAAAAGGCCAAATGAGGACAGGCGTGTTCCCCTCCTCTGCAAACTCAGCTTCGGCTGCCCGTGTCTTCCTCTGTTCCTACAACACCGAAATCAAATGCTTCCCTGTGCCTCCACCTTGCAAATATTCTTACGGGACTCTGCTCAGCTCAGCGACGATTGCAGGTGTGTGTCTGCAGGACTGACCTGGACAGAGAGAGCAAAGACTGATGGACAATTACATTTTCTAGCTATTTCCCCCCCTCTCAACTACTTTTTTCTGGGTACAAACAGTTGATGTGACCTTCAGCAGCTGACGTGAGAGAAAAGGTGTAAGGTGAAGTATATTTTTAAAATGAAATGAACAGTTTTATGCATGCTTTTATAGATTTACATTCAGAAGATGATGCTGGGCCATGTCCTTAGGTACTATAACCTGGTGTAATTCTATCAGGTGAATGCTGTTATGTCCGTTTGGGTATGACCTGAGAATGTAACGTCCTGACGGTATGAACTGGCAGCTTTTGGTTTTCACTCCCTTGTACTGACAAGAAATTGGATCTTTATTTATCTACGCAGTTCCAATGAAAATCAGTTGTTTCACTGTCACCTAGTGTTAATTTGCAGTTCTGCTACAGGTTTTCTTCCATATGGTCGAGAAAGTTTAAACACAAAAGGATTTTCAGAAGCCACTGTTTGTATGTGCCAGCCCACCTGTGCGTGTGAAATAGCAGTACCTGGTGCCCGGTGGGTTTTCCAGACATAAAATGTGTCTTTTATGCGCACACATGCGTAACATTAATTTTTTTCTGCTCATGGAGGTTGTGGGATTTGCACACAGGTCTGGAGATGTCAGATTGCTGATGGGAGTTTGTTTAATCTTTAGAGGGAAAAATTGTCTTCCAAAAGTTTCTTCTTACCTTGGTCTATAGTGAAAGGGGAACGTGTTCAGGCATGCCCTTTTCTGTTTGCTTTCAACAAAAATAGGAATTCTTTAGTTAAATACAAAAAATGGAAATTTCCTTTTTAACTCTCTCAAGTGTGTTTTGGTAACTGAAGCACATTCACACTTGGAGAGATGGGCCTGTTTTGCAAGGGAAAACCAAAACATTCCAGTGCAGCTAATATTGCAGCTCCTCTGGTGTCTTAAGTTCAGGGCACAGCAGGGGGTGCAGACACCTAAGGGGAATTCGGTAACTTTCTGGATCTTTTCTTTGGAAGAAATAATAAGATGAGTCACTATTAACCCATTCAGCTAAATTAGTAAGGCTCTGGGAGATGGGAGAAGAGATGGGGAGTCTTTTAAGTGCGGTTGCAGTAGAGAGAGGCTGTCTTGGGTAGGCTAAATCTCTACCTAGACTGGGCAGTCCTGTCCTTGCCATCAGTGCTGTTATACCTGACTTTCCTTTGTGGAAATCAAGATTTTTTGGCATCATTCTCTAGTTTCAAAGAGCTATTGCTTTCTCGAATGACTGAAAGTACAGAGACCACGTCCTGAGAAGGTATCTAGACCTTGACTTTGGAGGACACTTGGTGCCCCCCGCATAGAGGGGGCTGTGCCCATGTGAACAGCTGATGGTACATTTTATTTGAGGCTTGACTGTTCCTGACTTCTATACCAGCTCTCTGACTTGCCGGCCACACCAGAAGGTTACCTGACTGCCTGCTGCCGTGGATAGGGCATTTTTCCTTGGCTGAAACACTTCAAAAACTGATCCCAAGCCTGTTTTTTTGTTGTTGTTGGGTTTTTTCCTGCTAAAGTAGTTAAACTTGGTTTATGAATTAAATCGAGCTACCACTTACCCATAGACTCTGCTTCTGACTTAAGCCTCTTAGTTCTAATGTTTTGTCCTGCAGAAAAGAAGTCATCTTTTTTTTTTTTTTTCCTTACATCCCTTCAGGCCAAATCAATATATTTGTCTTCACCATTGCAGGAAGCATAAATTTGCTGCCTTTCTTACAACCTTCCCTTGTACATCCTTCCCTGAGATGTCCAAGCCTGAGGTAATGATCTTCCTCTGATTATCTTGCTCTGGCACACCAATGGGCTTGGTCCCCGCGTCCTGTGTCATGGAGCGCACAGCTCCCTAGGAAAAAAGGGCTCTCCAGTGTGAGTATCAGCACAAAATATTTTGTTCCTCTTACATGATTAATGTGGAAGGAGTGTTTTTAAGTATACTGCCTATGTGTAGGATCCTGAACAAGAGGTTTAAAAAAAATCAGTGAAAATAAACATAGCAGCAAAGTAACATGAAAAGTATTCCACTGCCAAAACGGATTACATCTGGCTTTCTCTATCATCCCGTGTGACAGAGCCCGGGAAGCAGATTGTCTGCTCCTCCGGACCATCAGCCAGGGAGTCAAATGCATTGCTTGGGATGCTTTGAGATATAATAGGAGACTGAGGCCAGATCTGAGGACATCAGATTCTTCTGGCATCCTAAAAAGGACAAAATTATAGTCGTGAGGAGGCCGTCCAGCCTGTCCACAGCCCGGAGGTGTTTCCAGGTGACCTCTCAGTGTTCCCAAAGCCTTACTGCTGGTGGGACAGAGGAGCAATAAGCCAGAGTCGGGTGGCTCCAGGCCTTTGGCTCACTGTGATCTCTTCTTGCATCACAGCAAATGTGCTCTAAAATTCCTAAGTGAGAATACAGGCTGCTGCGATTCTTTGCCAAGCAACGGCATTACTCACCTTTTCCCCAGCTGTTTGCATATTTGCAGCGGTGTCATTTGCATGTCATGCACTGCAGGCCTGGGGTGAAGTTAGTCAGAAATTGCTTTCTGCTGGAAACAGTTACCTCTTTTGCAAAAAAGTTGAAAAAAAAAAAAAAAAATTAACAGGTGTCAAGAAATGCTGGATGTTTAGAAAAAAATAAATTAACTTGAAATGTAAAAACTGCACATCATCAGCTACCTTATCTGTGCAGCCTGGAGTTTTTCTTAAATATAAATAATGCTGAAGGCATTTCAGCGAAAGAACACTTTGTAATTTGTCACAGCGTGACCTGCCGTGGAAAGCACACCATGGCAGCAGCAGTCTGGGACCATAAAGTGCCGTCTTATCGGCCGGGCTGTCATTAGGCGTGAGGACTATTTCTAACCCAGATGAAATCTCCGGAGTGTTTCTTCCTCAAGGACTGGTGGGTGGATTAGCAGCCAGCCCTCTGAGGAACAGGCTGAGAGCCTCTGTGTCCGTGGCGGTAGGGACACAGTTGGAATACGAAGGAAGACTAGCACATCCAAACCTTTTTTTAAGGATTTTTCTTGTTTTTTACCATTAGACCTTTTCTGGTTTGTTTTATTTAGCTGTCTTGAGAATCCATGTCTTTCAGTAAGCAGAGAAGTGTGTGTGTCTTCCCTGGTATGTCAGAAAATAAGGATATGCCTTTGGTCCATCACAGAAACAGCTACGCACCGGTGAGAGGGGCAAGCTGGAGGTTTCATGTCCCGTTACTCACTGCCTGTCTCTAGCGGGCGAGTGCTTGCGGAGAAGCCCCTCAATCATCAGAGAGCCACCGAACGATGATTGATGGGCCTTCACTCGACAGAGCAGAGGACAATGCTGGGCTAAACCCGGGGAGTGGACCTGCCACCGCGGCTCTTCCCCCTTCGCTTCCCAGACATCTCTGAACCCGGTGACAAACTGATGCTGAACGTAGCTCCCGCGGGGCACGTCTCTCCAGCGAGTCTCCTTGTACCCTGTGAGCACCAATTCGATTTTCTCAGCAGTACTTCGCTGCTGTTTGGTTTCATTTTTCTAGCCTTTGGGCCTTAATTTTTTTTTTCCCCCTCACCATGTGGCTGTGAAAAAGAAGTATCTTGGGGGCGAAGAGGTCTGCGTGAAAAGCTGCTCGTTGTTCAAAACACAGGCCGGGGTGGTATTTGTTCCAGGGAGTAGCACCTGAAGGACAAGTCTGTTATTCCATGACTCCTTAGATGATACATTTTCCCCAAAGCTGGTAATATCCAAGGAAGAAATGGCCTGTCTGGGAAAATAAAGCAAGACATGTAAATTGCTTTAATGGGATGCTCTAATGTATTTATGCCTCCTTAAAAGGAAGCTGAACTGCATGCACAAGTTGATAGATGAGTTTATTTTCACATGTGGATTTAATAGCCTACCAAGATGTAACTGTGTTTTTAGTGCTAGGAAAAGGCTCCAGGAAAACAGTTCCCTGGGGTGAGGTCAGTGTCCGCTTACAGCCGAATTTCAAGGGAATGAGCTGAAGAGTGGATAGCTTGGTTACGAGGCAGGGTGGTTAATACAATACTGAACAAATCACGGTGATGTGGAAATTAATTACATCATCTTCACAGACCAGAGAGAGTAGAAGTGCCCCAAAGACCATCTGGGGTTTAAAACTCAAAGGAGTTGCAAGGAGCTGGTTGCCACTCTCAGCTCTCTTCATAGCAGTATTTGTTACTCTTCCCAAATATTTATTGGATCATAGTTGTAACTAAATTTGTGCTGAAAACATACAAACCATCCCATACTCAGTTTCACAGGAAATCTGAGATCCTCTTCGCTGAAGCAGAAGGATGGCAAATCCTTGGCCACGACAGCTTCCTTCGGGAAGAGAGATAATCTAAAATGATCTAAATAAGACTCCCCCACCGATACGGCACTTGCCAGGTTAAAGCACAGGAAATGGTGAATTTTGGGCTCCATCCTGTTTGACCATTTACACTATCTCCTTATCAATGTACCTGGCCTGGCTCTGGGAGATTGGATGGTGTCTGGATACGAGAGGTACAATTTAGTGCTCCCAACTGCTTGAAAGGGACCGGACGGTGATTTGTGACCTCTCTGGCGATCGGTGAGATAAAGCTCTGCAGTGGGGATGTCCTCTGCCCCGCCACTAATCCTGGCCAGAGCCGGCCAGGCTCCCGGTGCGCACCTTGGAGCTGGGGCTGAGTGAAGGCTGTGACCTGACCACTCCCAACCGTGGGCTGTCTCAAATCCAGATTCAAGTCTTGCAGCCTGTAGTATATCGGGGGAAAAAACAAAGAACGTGCTGCCATCAAAAGCATATAGATGTTTCACAGGGAATTTAAATAGTAGGCTGTTCGGTAAGACGGAGGCAGAGGCTGCTACCTGAGACGATACCCCTGGCACCCCGCAGGGGCAAAGCCCACGGGACAAGAAACAGAGGGTAAAGTAGTCCCAGCTGGGAAGTACAACAGTTTGCCCTGGGATAAGGCTTATTAACTTAAGCACATCAAAGTATAAGTGTAGCTGGTTTACTCCTGGACCAGAGCTGACTCGAGCAAAGCCACCCTGAGAGTCTCTTCCCAGCGCTCCTGTCCCGGATCGGCTGCTGCCGGTGCTCCCGCGCCAGCAGAGATGTCCCCCGGAGCCACGTTTGCAGCCTGCCGCCAACCAGAATTACCTGCTCTCCAGATACCGGCGGTGCTGCTGCAATGCTGGGAATGCTCAGCACCTCGGGAGGTATTTGGGACTGAGTTAATTTAATTATTCTCTTGCTTACTGCCTTCGAAATCCACTTAGTGATAGGGAGGAGGAGCCTTATCCCTATCATAGTCGAAGGCAGCTGGCCAGCAGAAGTCTCTGCCTGGCAGGAGTGGGGATGGAGATCTGGGTCAGAGTAGGTTTAGCTTCAAGGCGCTGGGCAAAAGGGAGAGAAATAGAAATGACTGTGTTTAAAGCCGTCAGCTATATTCTTGATGGACAATCCTCTAGAAGAGTCAGGCCAGGAGCTATAGTGTTGTGAGTTAGAAAGTCTGTGGAATTGGGAAACATGAGAATCATTGTCCTCATCCTTGTCTGTGTCCGACCAAACTGTCAGGCTTGATCTAAATCAATGACAAGAGTCCCCTCAACTTCACAACCCAACATTTCAGACCACGTAACTCGTCACAGCGCAGTTTTGAGCACTGGCAGCCAGGCTGTATGGTGGGACATGGAGCGCAGCCGCTGTCCCGAGCAGAAGAGCTTGCAACCAGCAAACTCAGTCCATGTATGGCCCGAGTTTGAGCCCAAGTGAGGTAACGCTTGTGCCTCTCCCCACTGTTTTACAGTCTTTCCACTGACCTCGTCATTATCATCTTTTATGGCATCCCATGAGCTATTGAAAGCATCAGAGGAGGAAATTAAGGGCTGTATACTGTCCAGGCTCTACGGTCGTATGTCCCCCGACGAGCTATTCTCTCCTGGATATGCCCACAAGTGGCGTCGATTAATGTTGCATAGGACGCCGAAGAAAGACTGGAGAAAGAAAGAAAAGAAAAGCTGAAATACTACTCGAGCTCTGCCTCGCTATTTCCCATCATGTCCTTCTCCTTGTAAACCTCTACCTTCCCCTTCTACAACAGATTTAGACTTATTCTCTTTCGTTTTCTGGCCCTGTCCCACAGGATTGCTACTCTTCTTTGCATCTGAACTGCATTCGGTGAGCATTTCGTAGCTGTGGTCATCAGTCTCTGTTCCTTACTGCACTTGGAGTTACCACCGACTCCCTCTCCTTTCCTCTCTGCATTTCAGCCCCTCTGGAAGGGATGACTTTGGGCCCAAGATGTCACATAGGCTTTAGACAGGGTCTTTTCTAAACCCCAGAAGTGTTTGGACCGAGTCCACCTTGGCTGGGAGTGCTCTTGTGTGAAGTTGTCCCAGCAGTCACCTCTGTGCCCAACTAATAATTTAGTTAGGGACCACGTCACCTTTCCTGTTCATAAATTCTGGGCCACTGTGCGTGTTTGGAGGAAGGGAGAGTGGGATGGGAGAGGAAAAGAGGAGGAAGGAATTAATTTTGAAAGTGCATTGCAAGTTACATTTATTTGATTGTCTCTAATCCATCAATCTTCTGTTATATTGCTCATCTCCTTGGGGCTTGTTTGAAAAGGGGGAATTTACTGCACTGTAAGCCAGGGCAGTGATTTGCGAAGTGGGGGGCATGGGATGTATCCTAGGAGAGAGCAGGGAACCAGAAAAGGAGGCGGAAAAAAAAAAAAAAAGAAAAGCTTGTGAATCCTTGTAAATCTGCTGTACGTTACCCACTCCCCCCCCGCCACCCGTGGGAACATCTTTGGAGGGGAACAACCTGCCTTGTTGTTGTGGTTTAACCCCAGCCGGCACCTAAGCCCCGTGCAGCCGCTCGCTCACTCCCCCCCGGTGCGATGGGGGAGAGAATCGGAAGGGTAAAAGTGAGAAAACTCGTGGGTTGAGATAAAGACAGTTTAATAGGTAAAGCAAAAGCCGCACAAGCAAAGAAAACCAAGGAATTCATTCACTCCCTCCCATGGGCAGGCAGGTGTGCAGCCATCCCCAGGACAGCAGGGCTCCATCACGTGTAATGGTGACTTGGGAAGACAAACGCCATCACTCTGAACGTCCTCCCCTTCCTCCTTCTTCCCCCAGCTCTATATGCTGAGCGTGACGTCATATGGTATGGAATATCCCTTGGGACAGTTGGGGTCAGCTGTCCCGGCTGTGTCCCCTCCCAGCTCCTTGTGCCCCCCCAGCTCCTCGCTGGTGGGGTGGGGTGAGGAGCAGCAAAGGCCTTGGCTCTGTGTCAGCCCTGCTCAGCAGTAACGAAACCAGCCCTGTGTTACCAACCCTGTTTCCAGCACAAATCCAAGCCAGAGCCCCATCCCAGCTACGGTGAAGAGAATTAACTCCGTCCCAGCCCAAACCAGCACACTTATCCACAAGTGGCTCATGTACGCCGTCACACGTGGCCGTACCAGAAGCGAGTAAGGACCAGCGGGTGGGCGATGAATTCATACCCTGGGTCCCTGTACGCTTCTTTCCCCTTGGAGTAACCTCTGGATAAGAAACTTTCCCAGTAAAGCTGTGCTTGCTGATCAGGCCTCCTGGATGGAAGCACAGTATGAACTCATGGTAAATACGGACTCGTCCTCTCCAGCCAGGGAGAGCAGATGCAACACCTCCCTGCAGACAGTTATTGTAGGTGTTCTCCCCAACTGAGAAATGTTTGGGAAACACTTGTAACTCTTTTTCTCAGGTGTTGCGAAGAGGATTTGTTTTGTAAATAGTGAAGTTGTTAATTGCCTTGACTTTAATCAGACGGAGCTGAAAAGGTGTTAACAAGTTTCTGTTGTGCTGTGCTGGCGAGGAGCCACCACAAGGAGCTTCATAGGGGGAAGGTGGCAAAGTCGCTATGAAAGTACCTTTGCTCTCTAGAGAAGAAAAAAAATTAGGCACTAGTTTAGCCAAAGACTTGGGGTAACGTGAATTTTGTAGGAGGGATTTAACGTGAATCCCCACACAGTTCGGTTCCTTTCTGTGGAGCAATGTGGACTGGAGTGTCCCCACTGCAGCAGAGCCGTGAAGGTCTGAGCTGGAAGGGCTTTTTAGGGTGGTTTTCTCCCTCTGCTTCTCTCAAGGAATAGGTAGAGGGAAGCTCCTGCACGCATTGTGGGAAGCCCAGGTGCTTAGCAGCTTTGAAATCCAGGCTGGTGGGGTTTAGGGATCTAACTTTAAGCACCTCACTTAAAAAAAGTGTTGCTTAAGATTTGAAACCTCAACTCTAAGTCATTAACTGGTCACAAAAATCTTTCCTATACACTCCAGCAAGCGAGACACCCAAATTCCCCATCTTTCCCTGAAAATCCCTGTCAATAAATCCTGCAGAAGGCATTGCACAGATGCTTTTTCATCCTCCTCTACACGACTGGCATTAGCAGGGGCTAACCAGGGGCTGATTAAGGCCCTTTAACTTTGTCATGCTAAGGGTTGGTTTTGCAAGTCGAAAAGGACCTGTGACTTGTTTTTTAAGACTTTAGGGAATTGCTGGCACTCACTGGTTTCGCTGCGCCAGATGCAGCGTGACCGGGAATCTACGCTGCATATGAAAAGGTCACTTACCCTGTTCAAGAGAGGAGATTCTAACACTTGTCAGCTTGAGTGATGGAGACTCTGCATTGAGAGCCATAATATTCATGTCAGAGAATTGCCAAGCCCATGCGGAAGTGCTGAAGATGGATGGCCTGGGGATATACTCCTGACACTTTAATACGGGGGGAGGATACAGCACAAACATCTCATACAGAATTATAATCCATGAAAGGGCACTGGCGGCATAA
Source organism: Phoenicopterus ruber ruber (assembly GCA_009819775.1). NCBI lineage: Eukaryota > Metazoa > Chordata > Aves > Phoenicopteriformes > Phoenicopteridae > Phoenicopterus > Phoenicopterus ruber. Next base: position 5,614,075 of record CM020228.1, on the reverse strand, counting down.
ATTAAAGGTAATCCACCAGGCAAAGAGTTTAACAGCTGAAGTGAAGCAGGCTGGGGTAAAGGAGGGCTGCTGGTGGGGCTGCTGCGGGGCGGCGGGGGCGAGCACAGCCCCCCGCCGGGGTGGGAGCGGGTGGGAAGGAGCAGCGCTGGGCCAAAATCCATCCCCTCCAAACCGCTTTGCAAAGACCATCTACACATGCGGCTCATCAGCGGGTACCCTTCCTGACTCCTCTCGGACTCGTCACTATATCGAGCAGATGCTGTCCTGCTCCTCTGTAGTCAACAGCAAAGCACTTTGTCAATGAAATAAACTCGATTCCCAGCTCGCTGACGGTCACCGTACAGCGACGGACCTGCCGAGGGGAGGGGGACTGGGGCAGGTATTTCTCGCTGTGGTACCTTGACCTCCAAGCACAAGCGGCCCTGCCAGCCTGCGGGGAGCAGCTGGTGAGGCACACGGCTGCTGCCGACGGCGAGAGCTCTCCGCCAGAGCCCTCCCTGCACTCTCTTCTGGGAGAGGGAGCAAGAGCACCAGCATGGATCCGATTTCTGTGCTGGGTGACACCCTCAGCCCGTACCGGCAGCACTGATGTCTGCGCTGCTGCTGCCTAGATGAACGCGAACACTCGCGTGCCTCTCTGCGAACGGCACACCCCAAGGATGTGCCGTCTGTCCCTATGAACAGCGCGCCGGCACGGTGCACACCTGGGCTTCACCCTTCCTCCACGCAGCAATGGAGGCGGCCCTAGCCAGCACTGCGCGTGGAGTCGTGCCCGTTTCCCTGCCCGAAGGCGAATTAGACTGCGGGGGCATTTCCACCGCCTGGGAAGAAGAAACAAGAAGCCAAGCTGGTGAGCTGGTGGCTGCTACAGCTGTTGAGCACTCGCCACGCTCCCGGTGAGGGTGCTGGGACGGGCGCCTGGATGGCAGCACGGCACGGCCAAGGGGTGAAACGGGGACAGTGATGATCGCACCTCGAGTGCTGGGTTCAGCTCTGGGCCCCTCACTCCAAGACAGACACTGAGGGGCTGGAGCGTGTCCAGAGACGGGCAACGGAGCTGGGGAAGGGTCTAGAACACAAGTCCTACGAGAAGCGGCTGAGGGAACTGGGGGGGTTTAGCCTGGAGAAAAGGAGGCTCCAGGGAGACCTTCTCGCTCTCTACAACTACCTGAAAGGAGGTTGGAGCCAGGTGGGGGTCAGTCTCTTCTCCCTAGTAACAGGCGACAGAACAAGAGGAAATGGCCTCAAGTTGCGCCAGGGGAGGTTCAGATTGGATATTCGTAAAAATTGCTTCACCGAAAGGGTTGTCGGGCATTGGAACAGGCTGCCCAGGGAGGTGGTGGAGTCACCGTCCCTGGAGGTATTCAAAAGACGTTTAGATGTGGCACTAAGGGATGTGATTTAGTGGTGGACTTGGTAATGCTAGGTTAATGGTTGGACCCGATGATCTTGGAGGTCTCTTCCAACCAGAACAATTCTATGATTCTATGATTCTAAGATCCTGGGTTAGATGTGAAGGTCCAGGAAAGCTTGCAGGCTCAGCCTGGGCCATTATCCTGGTACAAATATCCCAATGCTGGTTTTCTGAAACCCTTTCAATAGCTGAGCAGGCAGCTCAGAATAAACCTGGCCCGGTCTGTGGTAACGCTATAGCTAGACTGTGTTATTTCTTCATTTAGAAAATGTTTCCCTTTCTCATTAAAAATGGAATATAAACCAGTCCTTTCCAAAAATAAAGGCACAAATACACTGCTGGGAAGGTGGTGGTAAACCTCCACAAAGCCAGCGGTGATTTCAGGCCAATCCAACTGCTGTCCCACAGGTTTCTTATCGCATAGGTTACTCTGGCCATGGTGATGGCTGAGTCCCACGAGCAGCTCTGGCAAAGCCTGTTCAAACGTGAAGGTGCTGCTCCAGGACTGTGCAAGCAGCTCCACCACCCTGCCCGAAGTGCCCCTTTGGGGTGCCCGGGGGGGTGCGCCTGCTCCAGGGCATCCCCAGCACCCTTCCCGCACCCGAGCACCGCGAGGAGCCTTCGGCCCCGAAGGGGAGAGGCAGCGCTGACAGCTCTTCGGGGCCAGGCAGCAGGGGTTTGGTTTGAGTTCATACATCTGCAGCACCTGGCCCTGATTGAGACTTTGACTTTTTCATTGTAATTAGGATCATTAATTTCTTCACCGAAAGGGTTGTCAGGCCCTGGCACAGGCTGCCCAGGGCAGTGGTGGAGTCACCATCCCTGGAGGGATTTAAAAGACGTGTAGATGTGGTGCTTAGGGACATGGTTTAGTGGTGGCCTTGGCAGTGCTGGGTTAACCGTTGGACTCGATGATCTTGGAGGTCTCTTCCAACCAAAACAATTCTATGATTCTATGATTACTATTACTGCGGGACAGCGGTCAGGTTCCTCCTCAAGGGTTTATAGGGCCAGTCCATCCCTCTTCCAAGCGTGCAGTGAGTTACAGGTGGTGGGGATCAGCGTCCCAAACTGGAGTTGGCTTTGGGTAATCATGAGTAAGTACATTCAGGTTTGAAGACATCATCGCTCCCTTCAAATGCTCTTTGGCGGTGGTTAGAGAAAGAGCCTTTGCAAACCAGCAGATGACAGGACTTTGCTCTGCTGTGTGTTGCTATTTATTTTGAAAACCGCTGCACAGGAGTTTGCTGCCCAGGTAAAACCACCCCTGAAAGGACGAAATCAGCCCGACGGACTGAGCCCCGCAGGCAGCCGCGGGGTTTATTGCCCTGTGCCACCCTGGGCACATGGCACTTGCGTGCGTTACTACGGAAGCCGAGTACCGGTGGGCAGGGGTGCAGGGGCTCCCTGACAGTGCCGTGATGGATTAAGATGATCTTGAATTTCTATTGTGTTGTAGTGAATGTAGTGAGAATTGATGACTTGTATCCAAGCAACAAGGGGGAGGATGAGAGAGCTTCAGCTTCTCCAGGACCGTAGTATCTCTGGCAAGGTGCAGCTCTAAGCTATAAGTTGTCCTTTATATTTGTTCAGACTTGGTATTATCTCTGTGAGCTACAAAAAGAGAATGGAAATTTGTATCATGGGATGGCACGTAACTTTCTCTTGAGTTCGCTTCAATTTGCATTTGGTCTCTGGCTTTTGCATAAGATACGCTTGTTGCCTTAGACAGTCTGGGTGCCAGAAATGTAAATGGATTAAAAAAAGTAATTAGACAAATTCAAGGAAGAACAGTTCAACTCCAGCATGTAAATGCAATGCAGCGGATACGAGTGCTGGCTGGGCAAGCCCCTGGCTGCGGGTTGGTGGGAATGGGAGGGTTCAGCGGGAGAAGGACTGGTCTCTGCTGTGGTGTCTCTGCTCCTCTCCGCAGCCCCTTTCCCGTGGGACAGGTTTCTGGTCTGATGCTATGGGCACCTGCAAACTTATTTTCTGCAGCAACGTTAGTTTGAAAAGATGCTGCAGAAAGACGGGTAGGATAGACGGCACGTCCCGAGCACGCCTGCTCACGGGGAGCCCTCGTCTCCTGGGGCTTACCCGGGCAGTTTACTAACCCTGCTATTAGCATACAGCAAATAGCTTTTTATGTGTGCTTGGGAGTTATCCTGGTGAAATACTGCTTCCCTCCCCTGAGTGCACATCAGCAGCGACTGTCCTGTGCTCTGTGCAACCTCATTTTGTGGCTCCATGGAATTTTGGCAGCGCCTGGGGCTGCCCAGGCATGGGGCTGGTGCTGAGCTGCTGCCCCGGGCCAGCACAGTCCGGGCAACCACAGCAGATATGACAAAAGTAGAGCCTGGGTTTCTTTGTGCAGACAAGCCAGCCGACGCACAAGATGCAGGAAAGGGGTTTTGTTTGTCTGTTTTTATCATTTCCAGTTCAGCCTAAATTTTGGTGGGTTGCAAACGACAGTGTCGTGGCAACACTGTGCAAAAATCTCGGGGGTTTTTTGCTTTGGTGGTGTGGCCTATTAGTTATGGAAATTTCAGAAATAGCTACTCCAAAAGCAGCAAAAAAGCCCCCTAAGCGGATGGCCCACTGGCGTAGCCCTTCCAGCTTGAATGAAGCCACTCTTTGCAAAAATAAACGCGTGGAAGTCAGTCGTGCTTCCCAGCTTGTGTGTTTTACACCTTGGGCTTCCTGATTTGGCTCGAGCGTGTGTCGAGGCTGTGTTTGCACTAGGAGCTGTGGGGATACCCAGATACAATAGCATCAAAGCATTTGTAGTGTGGGTGCAATATGCTGGCAGAGCTGTGGGTTTGGGTTTTTGGTTTGGTTTGGGTTTTTTTCACTTGTCTTTCTTCCTCCTGCCCTGCCTGCAAAGCAAACCTGGTAGAGCATCCTTTGCCCCCGCATCAGGGGTGCGGGTGGTGGCACAGCCCCTGCTCCCCTCCGGAGCAGCGCTGTGACTCCTCGGAGCAATCCAGGCTGAAGTACTACAGCCCCGGAGAGCCCAGGAGAAGAGCAGGACCCGCTTGGGATGGCAGCAGCCAGCGCGTGTCCCCCCCTGCCCTCCCCGCCCTGGCGCGGGGCTGTTTGCACCCGGAGCAGCAGGGAACCAGCAGACGCATTCACAACTGTCCCCAAGTTTTCTCTCCTGCTCCCAGTTCAAAGGGCTCCTCTCGTGCCTCCGAGAATTTTGCAGCGAGTGCCGATGCTTTCCACATCAAAGCGGGGCGGCCTCGCATTGTCTGGGGGATGTCGGGCCGTAGGCAAATTAAAGAGGCATTGGGAGCTTCAAAATTGGCTTTAGCCAGGCAGTGCCCGCGTACTCAGCACTTGAAAAAGGTCAGATATCACGGTGATAGGTATTAAAGCAAACCCTCCGGGGACTGAAGGCTGGAGCCAACTTTTATTGAGGTCGAGGAGAACAACCTTCTCGCTGGCTTCAGTGACTTTTGGATTAACGATGAGAAATCTGGGAAGGGCCGGGTTTTGCCCAGAAAGGGACAATTTGACACCTGAAGTCATACTGCTAGGAAGCCTTAGACGAAAAAGCCAGTCATTTTCATGACGATGTTTATTGCAAAATACAGTCCAAAAATCTAACTCTTTAGGGATACCTTCAAAATATATAGAGAAAACAGATTGTGCTAAGCAATAATACAACTTATTAATAAACAACATTAGGCATAAAGAATTCTGAATTCTTATCTGCTATTTTTTTTTTTTTAAGTCTAGGAATTGTAAACAGCTTAATTTCATCCAGTACAAATACAAAAAGCTACTGTCTATTGGGGGCAGGGGTTCTGGTACCAAAATACAAAATTTAAAAATGGGGGGGGGGGGGGGGGGGAAGATATGAAATCTGTAAACGCTGTCTGTAAACCTGTCAAAGCCCCCAAAAGGCTGCAGTCACTGTAATACACACCACGACCCTGCAAACCCCCCTCTCGTGTCAGAAAGTGCATAAGTTTTCCACTAGAAATGCGGCCGAGCGGCCGCTGCGCGCGAACGGCCGGGCCGGGGCTGCCCCAGCTGCGGGGCCTGTGGCTGCCGGGACGGAGCTGCCCCCTGGGACCCACTTTTGGCCACAGCGCCCATCCCCACCTCGCCTGCCATGGGGCTGGAGCCCCACCACTGGCCTTGCCGGACCCACTGCGTGTGGCACAAGGGGTTGAGTCCACTGAAAATGTGGAATTCTTCCCTCTGATACACAAATAAAGTGACTCCCGAAAAGAAAGAAGCTACTGGTAAATGCTGAGGGAAAGACGGTGGAAGCAAGAAGGACCGTGGTCCCCCAGCGCCCGCGCCTTGTGCTTCCTAATCTCGCAGCATCCGTCCGCAGGAGGCCCCATCGCCTTGCGCGATGCCCCGCTCGGACCCCGGGACGCTCCTTCCCACCCCAGCAACGCCGGCGGCTGCCGAGCGCGGGGACACCAAAGCGTCCTCCTCGGGCGCCACGGCCGCCCTCTATCTCTTATGGCCCTTGTTCCTCCGCTTGATGTGGTTGGGGGCGGTGGCAGCGGTGTCGCGGCGGGCGCAGAAGTGCTTGGCCACCAGCTGCCGGCACTGCTCGCACCGCACCGTGCAGCACCAGTGGAACTTGCAGTTGCAGCTGGCCACCACCTCCGTCCTCCTCTCCTCTACTCGGAGGCCACACTCGGTGCACAGTCGCCGGCAGCTCCTCTTCTCCCACTGCGAGAGGTTCTTGCCGGTCTGCAGGCACTCGCGGCCCTCGGTGCCGTGGTGGCCCAGGCTGGCGTTCCTCGTGCAGTAGTCGGGGGAGTCCTCCAGGAAGACGAGCTCCGTGGCGTGGACGTGGTGGAAGGTCTCAGCCGTGGCCCCGCGGCTGTCGGCGCTGTTGCCGGCTCTCATCCGCCTCTTGTCCATCTCCAGCTTGTGGGCTTGGTCGTATTTTATCTTCAGGTAGTTCCCGATCTCGCGAAACTCGGCGAGCTGGAGCCAGCAGGTCTGGATGCTGCAGCTGCCCGACACCCCGTGGCACTTGCAGGCTCGCTTCATCGTGGCTTTCACGGCCTCGGTGGAAAAGGTAGAGGAATTAGGAGCAGCAGAGCATCATCGTTTAAATCTCAAACCCAGGCTCTATGGCTCTAATTTGGGGGACAGTGGGTCAAACGTGGCTCGTGCTGGGCATGACTTCAGGTCCTTCCAAGACACGAGCTGATGCTCTTATTTCAGTTCCTGGAAAACATCTGTCCCTCTTTCCTAATTAAAAGGACAGAGATAATGAGTGGGCACAAACTATTGCGTCCAGCCCTTGCAGGAGCTGTTTCTCTGGGCCAGGAAAAAAGCGCCTTTGTCGGGTCATGCCCTTCTCGCGCCGCTCCAGTCTGCGGCTCACCTTGCTCATCGCAGCACCAACCCATCATCCCTCTCAGAGGTTTCATTCAAAACGTGTGAAACTGCTTTGGAATAATCATACCCAACCTCTCTGCATCTCCTCCAGGCCAAGCACTTCACAGATATTATCTACCTATCTCCCTCTGGTATTTATAAGGTCCCAATCACTGGTATCTATGTGAGATTAAGCCTCGACACACCCTATGAGATAGGTATGTTAAGTGTTGCCGTCCTTGTTTTTACAGACAAGGAGGTTTGGCAAGATGCTGAGAGCCTCGGCCGGCCCAGGTGGGGAGCGGGGGGTGAGTCTGGCAGCTGGCTCGCGAGCGGGGCCAGCTCACACCTGGCTCCCCCGGCCAAATACCTTAGAAACGCATATTACAAGAAAGTAAGGTGGTTCTTGCTTTGTTTTACAGACCAGACAAGCACTAGGTGAGTATAAAACCCGCGCGTTTCCGAGTAAGTGGTGTGTGCGAGTAGTTAATAACGGCATTACACACAGCTGCAGAAGCTGGAAGTGGGAACAACTCTTACTGCAGTTCCTTGTGTTCAGGTTTAGGGCCAGATTCTGGCTGTATTTTTTCCCCATGCAAACACTACAGAGCCTGGACTGTCACAGAGGGCTGGAGACGGGGACCTGACCAGCCTACCAGCCTCTCAGACTTTGTTTTCAATATAGACATTATTATTATTATTACATATTTGACTTACAAGTCTCCCGACTTCATTGTTGTGCAGGTTAATCAGCGCGCGGGTATCGTGTCCCGTTTCCAAAGCATCCACAAAGAGCTTGGAAATCCTCTCCCCAAACTCCACGTTGTCGCTGCATCCTCCCCAGACCCAGCCTCGGCCACCTGCAAGACAGACGCGTGCTAAGCGCGGATCCGCCCCGCCGGGCCCATTTCTGCCCTGTGGCCCTGGGGGCTGCGCGTGGGGACGGAGAGACGACGGCAGCTCACCGACGCGGCCGTTCCTGGAGTCGTCGCAGCCGCAGCTCTCGAAGTCTCCCATGCTGCAGTTCCTGGTGAGGGTGTACATGACGCCGGCCGAGCTGATGGCGTGTACGAAGGATGTTTCCCGGGTAGCTGGAGGAGAGGGGGAAAAAAAGCTGTCACGTGCAAACTTAGACATTGGTCTCGGTTTATTGGGAACGAAGCTCTCCCGTGCTGCAAAGATGCCAGAAGGAAAAAAAAAACCCAAACAGTTTGCACAAAAGGTAAGGTGCTACAGAGATTAAATGCTCATGACTGGAGCCCCTTCAGGCTTCAGCATCAAGGGTTTCAGCAATTTGGCATAATACTGTGCAGGCGTCCGTGCCCGGGATGGGGTTTCTTGGCAACAGCAGGATCTCGTGGCAATGCCCAAGTCCTGCTCTGGCCAGGGTTAGTTATCACTCCCTTCACCTGGCACTCGCTTCGTCTCTGCCCTTTCCTGCTCGGGGGCTATGCTCATGCTTTGATCTTGCCTGCTGGGGAAAACCGTGATTGATCTTGTTTCAGTCGGTGGTTGAACCTGTGCTAACAGCTGTCTGCACCCACACTTCTAATTTAGTTTTGTTTTTGGCTTTCCTAACAGATTCAAATAGAGATGCTGCTCTGGGAAAAAAGAGATTTCTGCTTGTTGAAGTAGATAGTATTGAGATACATCCACAACTTTCTTATGAAGACAGTTTCTTAGTGCACATCTCTGGGTTCTCCCTTCATCTCTCCTGTGCTTCTCCCCATGGCTCAGGTGCCTCTAGCACTGCGCTCCCTGGGATTCTGCACGCAAAGTGGCAGGAGCAGGCCCATGGAGCAGCACTGCGGGAAGGACCGAGCTCTAGCACGGACAGAGATCCAGAGAGAATCGATTTCTAGATTCCTAGAAAATGTTAGTGCTATTTATTATACCAATTAATACAAACAGAGAAAAACCACCATGATTTTTGGGACACCAAAGCCCTTCTCCATCAGTCGGTTTAATTAGCAGCACCAGCTCTTTCCAGAGCGCATCCCGGCTCGTACCCGAAGGCATCCCGGGACGGGGATGCCGGTGCTGGCAGGTAAAGGCGCACTCACCGCTGCGGAGCCGGTTGTGGGTGGAGAGCTGCAGGGCGCTCTCGGGGCAGTTCCAGCGCTCCCACCCGAACTGGAACTTGCACTCCTCCATCCCGCTGTGCGCCCCGGCCGCCACGCTGCTGGAGTACGTCAGGTAAGCCTGGCACGGGAAACACCGGCGTTAAAATCCACCGCGCTTCACCATCTATCAATGAGAACTGACATCAATGGGATGCGAGTTCTTTCCCTCATTTCTCGGCAGGACTAGGAGCCGATGTGCTCTGGGAAGTCTGGTTCCTTGGAAAAGTACTATTTCCCATTTGCACAACAAAATCGCTCTACTTAAATTCCTGACAGTCCGTGTGTTAATTACCTTAGGTCCTGTCATCAGAAAGTTATTCACAGACCTGAAACAAAGAGAAGAAAATGAATCACACAGTTTACCACAGGCTGAAGAGCATCCCTAAAAAATGCCCTTTCCACCGAGTTGGACCTTACCACGCTGCTGCACGGAGAACGGCGCCGTAGACCCCTGCGATGGAGAGGATGAGGAAGGTGCTTCTCTTCATGGCTGTCACAAGGAGCAGGGTTGGATCCCTTTCGCCGATCCGTAGCTCTCCGCACCGCAGGTCCCCGAGTGAGCAGGGCCGCCTCCCTCCGCTCCTTCCCAAGGTGAGCTATCGGGATGGAGGAAAGCTGCAGGACTCTACAACCCTGATATTTATAAGGTGAAGTTGTGAATAGTCAAAACCCCCCATTCATTTGCTACCCAATGACTTAATGTGGTAAAAAAGCTCCCGCTCCAATGGGTGACAAGGCACCGCCTAAGGTTGCACTTCAAAAGGCGGTGCGGTGTCCCCGGGAGCGGGATGGTCTGAAGGAGAGCAAACTTCCCTAACAATGGGACACTTTTAACTCTCTTCCCCACCGCCAGCCATCCCTTTCTCTTGGCCCCAAGTCCGCTTGCCTTCTCCTTTTCATCCTCTGCTTGCCAGCGGAGGCTCAGTCCCCGCGTCCCTCCGAAATAACAAGCTGATGCATTTCTATAGTTCCCCTGCGATCTGCCTGCTCCCTCCTATGAGAACTCCCCGAGGAGTTTTAACAACTGTTCTGTAAAGATCTATAGGGGATAGACCTCCCAGGTCTTCTTGATTTGAAGAGATGTGTTTAACGGTGGGGCTTTTTTCCCTCCTCGCCTCTTTATGATGAAAGTTTCTGCATTTCCATCCTGATAACAGCGTGCACGGCTCGGGAGTGTTTGGAAATTTCTCTAATTTACGCGGCTGCAGCTTGGGAACACTGTGTGAATCATTTATGTGGTTTGCTCCATGCTCCAACGCTGTAATTAGGGGAACAGTTTTCTGGGGTTAGCAATTTCCCTATGGTGAAGGCTGCCGCAGCAAAATCACAGCTGCTTGCTGGCTCTGCAGGCGGGAGCGCTGCCCGTACCCCCTGAGCGGAGCGAGGGGCCTCCGCTGAGCCATCGGCTGCGCTCGGGAAAGGAAAATCCTTATCAGAGGAAACCCAAAAAAGCCTCTTAGTAGTTATGGCCAATATCATTAAGGGCTGTAAAGAGCTGTGGATGGAGCAACAGCAAGATGGTGTTCATGGAAACTTCTTGGTCTGTTTTCCTGTGGCTGAATGGTCCCAACCGGGGGCTGGCTCACGCCGGGCAGGGATCCTGCCTGCTGAGTGGGGCAGCGTGGGTGCTTAGCCTGAAAGCTGTGCCATGCCGCGCCGTGCTGTGCCGTGCCAGCAGTGCCAAGCAGCCCCCGGCTCTGCCAGGCACTGCCCTGTGGCACACGGGCACAGCACCAGCCCGGCGCTGGCTCCGTGGCAGGGCAGAGGTGCTGCTCTCCTCCTCCTCCTCCTCCTCCTCCTCCTCCTCTCAGCTCCCCGGCTGACCCTGGGTACACGCGTCTCCCGGTGTTAACTGCTGCTACTGCAAGGGGGCTCACGAATGTGAGGTTCAAGGGAATGGGACTGTGTGTGGCACCTGGGGGGCTGTGTCACGAGCAAACGGGGCTACACGGAGATAAACCCCGTCTTTGCACCCAGGCGAGCAGCCCCAGCCGGCGGCACTATGGTCAGGCAGGAGGCTGTGTGTTAAATATGTTTGCAAAGTACTTTGCTGTCTTGCCATGAAACGCGTGAGCGCGTTGCAAAGCCAGTAACCTGCCCTGTGGTTTTACACATCGCAGCACCGATGTCTGAAGCGCGGGTCTATCGGCTCAGGTCCCCGGCTGCTGCGGGCTCTCCCTCCTCTCCCATGGCCCGGGAGCAGGCAGGCGAGCTCCTTGCTGTTCCTGGCCACAGAAAGCACAGGGACTTTCCCCGTCCTGCTGCCCATCACCACGTTAGGGAGCAAGAGGAGAACCCTCTCCCTCCGGACCCTGCGGAAGGGAAACCTGGAGTCAGTTGGGCAAAGCCGCAAACAACTGTTTGCAGTCGGAGGATTAAAATTGCAGATTGGTTGAAAAGCAGGGATGCAAAATACCTTCCAAGTGAGCACAAAGCTGGTGTAGTCCTGCCAGCATGGCAAAACCTTCTGTGAGTCAGCATTTTAATCATTACCATCCCAAACAGACCCTGCTTGTTAGAGCTGTCAAAGGACAATTACTGGGCAGAAAGTGTTTCCCATGTATCAGTGAAGTTCATTGATTAAAGCCCAAGCACATGGTTTGGAATCATAGAACCGTTTAGGTTGGAAGAGACCTTTAAGATCATTAAGTCCAACCGTTAACCTATCACGGCCAAGTCCACCACTAAACCATGTGCCTAAGCTCCGCATCTACACGGCTTTAAATACCCCCAGGGATGGTGACTGAACCTACTGTGAATTTTCTATATGCACACAGGTCATTTTTGGGTTTGTGCCTGGCTGTCCCCGGGAGCATATTGATGGTTTTTGGTTTTTTTCTTGTCCGAGAGAGCTAAAAGAATGTTGGCGTGTCTGCTATGTCAGTTCACACATGATATTCCTATCACACGCCAGAAGAACAACAGCGTCTCTGGGCGTGAAGCTCTGCCGTGAGCAGTCGCTGCGGTTGGCAGGATCACACAGCTTTTTGCCTGGGCTGTTAAAAACGTCCCTTCCAATTAAAGTCACAGGGATCTTAAAAGTCACTGGCAACGTTGTTGCTGACACTAGTTGTCAGCAAACAACGCGGCGTGCTGGGACAAGCCTTCCTGCGTTGCTGCAGTGGTTTTCTGTATTTACAGCTCGGTCTCGGCGAGTGGGAGCTGAGAAATGCAGCCGGTCATCCAGCCCGGCAGACCGACGGGACTGCAACCGTCGCAGTCGTATCGCTGCTGGGCTCTTCCATCTTATGCAAAAGCAGACTTTGGGCTTGCTGTTTTGATCAATTTTGCATTTATAGAGTGCTTCATGCAATGTCCTCGCAGTAAAAGAGATTAAATATAGCTGGCTCTGTTTTACAGTTGGGTAAACTGAGGCACGGAGCCGGGCGGTCTGGAGATCTCAGGGTAAATCCGTGGCAGCGCTGGACTGGGCGCAGCTGTTCAGAAGCTGATCTTGGTGCTTTGCTCCGTACATCGCAGGGCGCGTGCGGCGAGGCCCGGCCGGGCTCAGGAGGGCTGCAGCGGGGCTGGGTGCTCCCCCGGCACCCGGGGGAAGAGCCCGCAGGTCGCAGCCTGGGTCGTGTGAACCGCAGGTCCCGTCTGCGAAATGCTCCCGAAGGAGTTTCTCTTTGGCTTTCCCGCTGCCTAGAAACTTGCTTTTGGTTTGGTCTTGGATGGGGAAAAAAAATCTGAAAGGAAAATCCTGTTGAATTTACCTGGTTATGCAGAAAATGAAGCGTCAGTCGATGTGGGCAGCCTCCGACCTCAGAGCGAGCCGGGAGCTGCCCGGCGCGGTGGCACCGCGGGAGTTTGCCTTGGCTGCGTGTGCTGCTGCAGGGCAGGGTGTTTGGCAAGCGGTGTCCTGAGTGTCAGCCGGAGCCCCTTGGCTCTACTGATAAAATGTGGATGCTTTGTTTCTTATTTTCTTGCTACGTGACCAAACAGCCGGTGCTTCTCATGGGATGAGCGAAATGCTAAAATATTTTGGTACGTGCCCCAAGTCATGAGACAGTAATAGTATATACAGGCCCATGCATCCACAAAACCCTCTTCGCAACAGAATATGGGTTTTAAGGGCAGGCAGATATGAGATAAATCAGTTCATACAAGTGCCGCACGCTCTGCCGGGCGGCGGGTCCCGCAGGGACGGGCTCCCGGCTTGTCGGGGCAGCGAGCACCACGGCTGTTGACAACAGGAAAATAAAGCACAGACCACTTGCTAAATTGCCCTCGGCAGGTGACACATTCAGACCCCTAGCGTCAAATCCTGCATTGCTGGCTTCGTTACAATAAAAATCCACCTGGGTAATTAGAAAGCCACCCCCTCGCTGGCGAGGTGGAGAATGTTTTATGGTGCTCTCCCACACCGCTCGCCCCGGGAAGCCGCCTGAGCCCCCGCGGGTGATGCCATGTCTGTAGGGACGTGTCGCTTTGCTTCAAAATACTCCGTCACGGAGCACTGCAGCCCCTGGGCAATCCTCCTGCACGCTCCGCTCAACGCAGGAACTGGGTCTTTTCAGTCTTCCCAACTCTTAACTTTCCTGTATTGGGGAAAACAGGTCCCCGTTGCTCTGCCTGCTGCGTGGTCCCTTGTGGGCTGCTGTGGTTCCACCAGCAGGACCCCAGCCCCGGACCTGGCAGTGGTGGTGGGAGTTTGGCCGGTATGATGAATATGTTTTGATTAACGAATGGTAATTGAGAATGGAGGTGCAACTGAAATCAGGTTTTGTGCCACACTTACCCACGGGCTTAGTCCTCTTCGTTCCTCTTCATTCCTGCAGCCTTTCAGTACGTAAAGGGGGCTTATAGGAAATATGGGGAAAAACTTTTTAGCAGGGCCTGCTGTGATAGGACAAGGGGTGATGGTTTTAAACTAAGGGAGGGGAGATTTAGACTAATCATAAGGAAGAAGTTTTTCACGCTGAGGGTGGTGAAGCACTGGCAGAGGTTGCCCAGAGAGGTGGGAGATGCCCCATCCCTGGAAACATTCCAGGTCAGGCTGGACGGGGCTCTGGGCAACCTGCTCTAGTTGGGGATGTCCCTGCTCATGGCAGGGGGTTGGACTAGATGGCCCTGAAAGGTCCCTTCCAACCCAAACTGTTCTGTGATTCTATGATTCTATTTTGGCATATAGTTAGAAGTGGCCCTATGTTCACTGAAAACAAGCGTAAGTTTGGGATGTGCTTTCCTAGTGACAAAATTATGAGAAGCTCCTGTCTCCTGCCTACCCCCAGCAGTTTGTCCCCCCTCAGCTGTACCAATGCAACCAGGTTTTCTGTCTTTTAATCCTGATTCCCAACACAGCCTCATGTACAGCCAGCAGCAGACTTCAGCAGAGAGGCCAGGAATGAGCAAGTCCAAGGTAAGAGGCTTTGCTACTGATGGAAACATATCATAGAATAGAACACATGACCGTCAGGATGCCAAAAGCCAGGACCACAACAGGCTCGAGGTTGTGGTTTGGGCTTTACATCTTTTGGTTTCTGGAAGCAAAAACAATTGGTTTTGGAACCAAGTTCTGATTTTTCCAGCCACAAGCCAGCTGGAGACATGGACACTTCCCAGCAAAGGCTGTCGAGGTAATTCGGGAAGAGCGTAATGTCCTGATGGGGGTTGCAGAAATGGCCCCGGAGCATCGCAGAGCTCTCAGGTGTGTGTGCACAGGATGCTGGGTTTAGGCTAGAAAACAGAAGATGGAGCAAACGAGGGAGGAAAAACCTCTTTTTTCCATCAGCCAGAGGCAGAGCACAAGGGGCTCAAGGGGGAGATTTAATTTGCTGTGGGCCCACCATGCGTCAGGAATGAGCTGGGCGAGCGTGGCCCTGCCATGGCAGGGGGAGACGGGCTGGGTGACGGGTCGGGGCCCCTCCAGCCCCATCGACTGCTCCTCCGCTCTCGGGGGCAGCGGCTGGAGGGGGCTGTTTGCCCCGCGAGCAGCAGTGCCCGTTTCCCTGCGGAAAGTCGCTTGTTGATCCCCAGGTTCCCATGCGGTGCTGCCAGCTCCGGATCCCAGCTGCTGTCCCCTGGCACCAGGGCACGGAGACGGGCGGCTCGTCTGGCCGGGACGGCTGCTTGTCGGCGCGGGGCGAGCCGGGAAGGCTGCAACCCCTGGCCAAACTGTCTGAGGGAGGCTGCGGGCGCTGCTGCTCCCGCAGAAGTTCACACGAGTGTTCGAGACAGCAACCTCAGCCCAGGAGCCAAGCCGGGACATTGCTCATGGGAAGAACAAGGCTATTTCACTTGCAAGCAGATAAAGGGCATTTCTTCCCCTTCCTTCCCCCTGGTTTTGCATTGCGTGTTTTAAAGCTGTACTTTTCCGCTATCTTCTCACTCCAATGACTTCCCCACTCCCCTCCTAAGCCTCTGTCTCCCTGTCCTCACCCGTTTCCAGACTCCCAAAGGCAGCTCCCTTGCCCTGCCAGCATGGGGGCAACGAGCAGATGAGCCTGCAGAGTCAGACGTCTCGATAAAAGCTCTGGCACGTCCCTCTGCGGAGGCACAGGCAGTGGCATCCCCTCTGCGCTGCGGAGGGAGGTCACCTTCTCCTGCCCCAAACTCTCCCGGCCCTTCCAGCAGAGCAAAACTTTGCCTTGCTGAACATCTACCCCTGGAAAAGGGCTGTCTGTCCATCCTGGCTGAGTTTCCTAAATCCCAGTGACCACTCCATGCCTCCATCTCCGCAACATCCAAAACCGATGCAAAGCTACTTGCGGGCAATGGCATGTCTGAACGTGGTCCTGCCGCGTCTCGAGCTGTCCCGAAAAGCCGGGCAGAGTGAAACACCCACGTTTAGATCAACCTTCAGATCTCGGCGACTCTCGAGAGGACTCAGCTGCCCGGTCGGCCCCGGGGAGGCAGCTCTGTGACCTGATCAGCCTCACCTCACCTGCCTCCTTTAGGTGTGTCCTGCAAAGCCTACAGGGCTGTTTACACTACGGCATTATAAAGTAGGGACAAGTGTTTTGTTTTTCTCTCCTTCTTTAAAGGAAGTGTCATGCAAAGCGGTGTTAGTGCAGCAGATAGGTTACTGCCTGGGCATCTGCATGAGGGGAACAGATCTCTGTCCTGGCAATGTGTCACCTCAGCAGATAAAAGCCTGTCCAGGAAGAGATGGGGCGCTTGATACAGAGGAAAATTATCACCTCCTGCTTAATCATTCCTGGCCAAACTCGAGTTAAATTAACTGATTACAACCTGACTCATGTGGTGCTCCCCAGCCTCTCCCAGCGTGGTTCCTCGCACTGTCCCTTCGCGGCTGTGGCTCTGTCACCCCTCCTGTCCTCCATCCACTTCGTGTCACGGGGAACAGATTAAGCCCAAAAATCCTCATTTCTGAGCCGGAGGATACGTGTGTCGGTGCTGGCTGTGTCTTGTACACCGAGTGTGGGAGGTTTTGAGACTCCCAGGAGAAAGCAGCAATTTCAGCTACGAATATTTTCCTAAAACTCATCTTTATTTCTTTGGGCAGAGGCGTTTCTGAGTGCACAAAGCCGAGGCTTCCTCTGCGGGATCCTGGGCCGGAGAGCAACTTTGAAAGCACTTTGAGCCTTGCTGGGAAAAACAAAGTGAGGAGAAAACTTGCTTCTGCCACCTGCTTTGCCCCAGGAAGGCGGTGGGGAACCTGCGCTGCTCGGGGGCTCGCTCCCCCCGTGGTGCCCACCGCGGCTCCAGCACTTTGCTCTTCTCCCCACCAAGGAAGCTCTTCTTGCCTTGCCTGTCTTTTCACAGGCGTCGAGCTGCGTATTTCCATTTCTTAATGCAGCAGGGAATTGATGTCATGTTCACATGCACGCTTTAATCAGTCTGTGCATGAAGGCAGTGCCATGCATTTATTAATCTTCGCGGTGGGAGGAGACGTCTCCAGTGTTACCTGAGTTCAGAGCAGGGTGACAACTCGTGGCAAGGTCCCTGGCTTTACTAAACCAGTTTGAGGCCTTTACTGGTTGGTTTAAAGTTGACCCGACGGGAACGTGTAAGGTGGGGATCTGGCTCGCTGGTCTGGCTTGTCAGCATCCTCCAGGCACGGAGACCCATTAGGACTCTCCGTGGGACAGATTTTTCCTAGTGACAGCCTTTGAAAACACATTTCCTTCATCATGTTCCCCCTTGAAAACATGAAATGTGGTAGTTTTGGAGGGAATTTTGCCCAGTCCCTTCGAGGATGAAAACAGTAATTCAGAGGGTGGAGATGGAGCAACACCCACAGTGCCGGGATCAAACACCACGGCGCAGCGTAGCCTGAGCAAAGGGACGCCCGTGGTGGGGACGCCTGTGGTGGGGATGCCCGGGGGGACGTCCCTGGCAGTGTCCCCGGGGCAGTGTCCCCCGCAGGCTGGTGACAAGGCTCCCCCCTGTGGGATGTCCCCGCACCGCACACCCGGCCCGGCACCCACCCGTGTCCGGTGGCGGAGCAAGGCCGGGGCACCGCCAGCGCTTGGGCGGCCGGGGGACACGTATGGATGGGACGGGCTTGCCAAGTCCCCCCGTCCGAGCAGCTCAAGCGGCAGCTGGTAAAAGCTGCCCAGTGATCCCGCCTGCCGGAACAACCTCCGATGACTTTTCGATGCTGGTTGCTCAGGTTGGCCGGCCCATCCCTGGGTTTTTCAAGCTGTATTGATAAAAAAAATATATCTGTATAGCGGCTCTGTGGTTCGTCTGGCCGTGCTCAGAGCAAGAAGGAGCAGTATTTTAGCAAAATGTCCTTTCAGGAACAGGAAAGCTTGTCTGCACGCAACTGTTGGGAAGTAACGGCGGCCGTGTTCAGGGACTCTGCTGCACCAGACTGCTGCTGCCTGTGTGAACGGGAGGGCGGCTGCCCGGGCGGCTCTTGCGCACGAAGGCGGACGGTATCACCGCTCCCATGCACACGTGGTGAAGCCGAAGTGTAACGAGAGGATGAGACTTGCTCAAGGGGAGAGGCCCGGAGCACAGGTTTCCTAAATCCTCCCCGGTTCACCACCCTGGCAGCCCACCTTGCTTAACCCCCCCGGTGCGGTCGGCATCGTTAATCTATATTAACTGCGGGGTGAGCTGGGTGCTGCCGGTCCTGAGCGCTGGCAGGTCCTGCTAGAGGAACCCGGTGCCTGCGGGGAAACCCGGCCCTGCTCCCTTCGGTGTTTGGGCTCCTACTTGGCTTATGCAGGAGTTAGCAGTGCCCGGGGGATTAATCTCGAGGCTCAATAAATGGCCTTTCCGAGGGGTCCGAGTGCAGCACCGTCCCCCGAAGCAGGACCCCTCCCCAGGGACTCGATGCACACTGACGTAGAGGCCGAAGTCACTGATGGGTGTTGCTGGTCACGCATTTACCCCGGTGTTACAGAGAGAAATAGCATCCCTGCCAGCTGAGCATGGCTCTGGGACTTATATTTTTTAGCCCTTTCTGAATACTGAGCGCTATTTTAGGTTAAGCTCTTTTATTTCCACCTTGGCCGGGCACCACTGAATGCTTCAGACATAAAGTTTATAAAAGCAGGTAAGGTAAAGCTTTATTAGTCCTTTGTACAGCTAGAAAATAAATGAAGCCGGGGTCAGCGCTGTGAGGAGCCAACGCTCACGTCAAGGCAGCTCCTGTTTGAAATAGTCTTCAATTATCTGTTGTGAATAGGGAGGCAGATTCCCGCAGCTGGTACAGCCACGCCAGTGTCCTGACATTTCCAATTCCCTGGGTATTTGTGAAACATATTAAAAGAGAAGTAAAATTAAATTGGAGCCCCAGCCGTGCGCATTGCACTTGGGATGTTAAAGCAGCGTGATAATAAAATGGTGCCAGAGGTGTGTTAAAACAGAGACACGGTGATTTTCAGCTGGGTGCGTTAGAAGGGGTGATGCCAGCGCGGACTCAAGCGGGGCGGCACACCCCTGGGAGGGAGCACCACGCCGTGCCGTGCCGTGCCGTGCCGTGCCGTGCCGCCCTGGGGCTGCCCCGCGGCTGGGGGATGTCTGGGCAGGCCTGTGTTTACTGCGTGGTCACAACAAATCCCCACTCCCTCACGCTGGGAGCAGTTTCCTCCAGGTTTTCCCCGCTCTGAAGCCCTCCGTAGAGCAAACACATCCCTTTGCGACAGGACCAAGATGTGGGGAGCGCTGGGTGGGCAAGAGCAATTCCCCAGCAGTGCCCGCAGCCTTCCCGGGCGCAGGCTAATGTCATTTTACCTGCCCCCATCTCAATCTGGATTAATGCCACCAAAGTCATTAGCGTTACTGGGGATCTCTGCCAATGGGGAGAACTGCAGCTGGCACAAAAGTTGTTTGATGCCTCCTCCCTCCAAACGCCCTCGCTCCTTGCCACCCTTGCCAGTACCGGCCGAGGTCCGTGCCGGAGCTGATGCACGGCGGTTGATGGCTGGAGCTGGCACGAAGCAGCAGCGTGGGCTTGGGTTACCCAGCTCCTGCCGAAATAGGAGCCTGGACAGGACAGAAATAAAATGGTACAAGTCAGGAGGAGCGGAGGGGAGGCTGGGGCTATTATAAAGCCATGATGGAGCTATTACAGCACTATTAGCTATTGCTGCTCCTCCTCCCCGGAGAGAAGGGTCCCAGGAGCAATGCTGCTGCCCCGGGGCATCCTTGCTGCCTCCATCCCCTGCCCTGGGGCTCGGAGGGGTGCGCCTTCGCCCGGGGCATCTCATGGCCGATTTCTTCATTGCTAAATGAAACGTGTGATACAGGACCCGAACATGTGTTTCTTTAACACTTTAAAGTGGTGACTCCGGTGCTAGCAGGGATGGGGGAGCAGCCGCGGTCAGGCGTGACCTGGGGTAGCTCCCACGGTGAGACAGAGAAAGAAAACCTCAATTCTTCCCTCTGAAGAGGAGAATGTTTTCCAGCATCACGAGAAAACAAAGCAGATCAAGAGGGATTATTTTCCCCAAACAAGATGCTGTTTGAAAACACCCACTTGGAGTCACACATCATTTTTTTCCTCCCTGCTTGTTGCAACTTTGCCAAATCCAAAAATTTCGATACTGAGTTGGCCTCTAAATTCACGAGACCAGCTTAAAATTCCTGAGATTGTTGTTTTATTTTGAAAAATCACATTCTTTTTGTTCAGTGCCTACTGCTGGAGCCCTAAAAGACCCCATTTTCACATGCCTCTTTGATCACAGTGGCTAGAAACCCCCTTTTGCTCCCCCCTCCACCTCCTTTTTTCCTGATTCCCCATCGATTGATTGAATTCTGGAGCCGGGCCTCAAAGTAAACACGGAGTGTTGGGAGATTTGCAGGCGATGGTAGGAGTTGTCAAGAGCTGTTGTCAGCACAGCGTACAAGATGTGTGTGAACCATCCCCAGCAACTGTTCCTTCCCAAGCCAGCTCTTCTGACAAGGCAGAAAGCATGCAGAGCCGCCGTTCCCGGCACAGATACCCGCCGCAGAAGATGGAACGAGAGCTTACCCTGCTGTCAGTTTGAGCAGCGTTGGGTTTGAGCTGGAGAAACACCCCCGCGCACACACACACCTGCTCCCACATACTCTGGCTCGGCCCCAGCTTTCCCCGCGCCACGTTTCACGTCCCAGGCTGAGCAGGTTTTGCTGCCGGGACACATCTCGGTGCCCAGGATTGGGCTGGGACGGCCGGAGCTCGCCAGGGACCCACGGACCCGCTGGGCGGGAGCAGGTGGAGCAGCCGGGGCTGGCTGCCCGTGCCCGAGCTCCGGGAGGACACAGCGGCTTTGTTTGCCTGTGTGCGGTGTGGGAGGCTCCCCCAGCTTGGCACCAGAAGGTTAGTGCTTTTTAAAAGGCTATTGTTTTCACCCTGTGCTTTTGGAAAAACAAGGGGCGAGCTCGGCAGAAACATGGGAGCCACCCTGACTTCTTCTACCTCGAGTTTCTTGGCCCCCTCAACCTCCTCCTTCCCGCAGCTCAGACTCCTGATCCTGCTGAGCTTGTGTCAGAGTCCTCGTTCCCTCACATCTCGCCCTTGTTCCTTTCCCCGTTCTCTTAGCAGGAGAGGTCTCTGCTGTGTCAGGAGCACCACCAAGAGCAGAGCAGAAACACACAAAGGTGTTTCCCAAAGCTAAGACTTCTCCAGCCTTGGGCTTGCATGGGCATCCCAGCTTTAGTTGCAGTAAACCAGCCACCAGGACCTAAAGATTTGCTATGAGGTGCCTCAGAAGCCATGGGGCTAATGATGAGAGAGAACCCCCAAACATATTTGAAAAAAACCCCATGTGCTTTGGGTCTCGGTCTGTGGTATCTGAGCTGGGATCAGCAGGATCTCCAGGGGGTTTTAGTGGGGCTCCAACCGAGATGCAACACACGTGCCCTTTTCTCAGGAGAGCCAGGGTCAGGGTTTGCCCTCCCTGGCTTTCACTGTTATCAAATGCCTGCCTAACAATATTTATTAAATCAACTAACTTCTGTATAGTAACGACAGGAACGCAGATTTCTTCTGCTCAGCTGGGGCTCGCTGCGAATTTGCAGAGCAATTAGAGGTGACTCACAGGGGCGAGCAGACTCAGCCAGGATCCCGGGAGCGCTGGCCCTGTCCCCAGGATGCAGGGGGCAAGGTTGGCTTCATAGCGATGCCAAGAAAGCGGGTGTTTATCCGCATATAATGTTTTTTTTACTGTAACTGGATTAGCATGGAAGGTGTTTTTCCTTTGGAGGAGTTGCAAGGTAACGTCTCGTTATGCAAAGGATCCAAACAGCAAAGGGCTGTTGCTAATTGGCAAAACTATTTAAGTTTCCCACCTGGAGCTGGTTGAGTTTGCTGATGAAGGTTCCTGCAGCTCAGCTGCTCCCCGGCATGGAGGCTGGGGCAGGACTGCAGCTCCCGGAGCGGATGGCTGTCGGTGAGCCTCAGCGCTGGAGGATGCTCTTCCAGGGAGTGAAGGTCAGGAGCAGGTTAACACCCAGAAGGTGTTTCCTAGGTGTGGGTAGGGTGTTTGGTTTGGCTTGTCTCGTAGCTCCCTTCCAACGGCAGGAACAAATATTTCCTTAGTATAATGACTGGAATGATGAAAATTCACTGTCTTGGTCTTAAATGGCGAGCAGTTTCCTGGTCTGTGTCCCCAGCTTGCCCCGCAGATAAGGGCTCTGTGGTTAAGATAACAGAGAGCCAGACCTGTCCCGGCTCTTGACAAACTTTAATCTCGTGATCCAGTTCTCGGGCTGAAGTGGTTTCACACAGCAGCAGAGGGATGCTTCTCAAAGCGGGGTACTGTAACTGCATGTCTTTAACTTTAAGCCTCTCTTAACTGCTAATGGTGAAACAAATGGTCTCTGAACCCTGCCGTAAAGCTGTGTTCCACCTGGGGCAGGCGGGTGAAAGGTGGGAAGATCTGGCCTTTAACCTTGAGGAGTTTTCCCCGGTGCGCAGCTGCCGTGTGCTCTGCTGTAGCTTGACAGCTTTTGCAGTCAGATCCAGGGGTGGGGAACTTGGCTGAAGTTTTTCTCGTCTACATAGACTTTTCAGTGGGGCGAGACATGTGAATAAAAGTGCAGAGACTTTGGATTTATGGTGACAGGCTTTAAATGCAAACAGCTAAATCGGGAAGAGGTTTCATGGGGACAGAGTGAGCCCTGTGGTGGCATCAGGAGCAGCTCCGAGCCAAGTGCTTAGACAAATCTGGTACGTCCAGAGCTCCAGACAGTGCTCTGATCTCTTGCATCACTCCTTAGAGCCACACTGCTAATCCTTTGTATCCGTGCAAACACGAGAGGAGAAAATCTCTGTTGTTGTCTTGCTTTGACCAGACTTTCCTTCCGTTCTGCCCGCAAAGTGCAGGCTTGAGGACACAGCCCAGACCTTGAGTTTCTCGGAGAACTTAGGGGCACAGACGCCGGCCACCGGTTCAGTCGTGCCGAAGAGGTTTTTCGGTGACTTACAGCGTGTTGTGCTGAGCGAGTTGGCAGATGCTCTGAACTGGCAGAGGAGGGAGATCATCACGTGGAACAAAACACTGTCTCCTGGCAAAAACAAGGAGAAAGTCTGGTCTGTGGGCTTGCCCGCTGAGTGCAATACGGTGCTTAAAAATCATCCTGCGGAATCTGGTTGAACGGTATTAGCTATCCGTGTTTCCCGTAGGTGTTGTTGCTCTAAGTGCGATCTCTGAATGCTTTCTCCATGAAGGAACTGTCATCAAAGCAGATATTTAAATACTGTCAAAGGCTCCTTGACCCCGAAGTGTGCGGGGGTGAGGGGAGGGCATGAGTCACAAAGAAAATAGCGCTGTTTTCCTTGTTTTTCAACCTTTCACATTCTTTACCTTTTAAGTAAAAATGAATATTAATAAATCCAGCAGACCCTCAAAAAAACCCCCTTAGAGTCAGGTGCCAAGGGGAATGAGGTCATCAAAGGAAAATGTGCAAAAAAACCTTGATTGTGAAAAGAAAACAGCAGCAACGTTGAACTGATGAGCAGTGATTGCAACAGCAGTCTTGGCCCTTTGAATCCCACTGACACTCATGAAGCTCTAACCGAAATCGCTAGTCCTGCGTGCCGTGTGTTTTCCCTCGGTCTCTTGGCCACCTCTGTTTACTTCTTGTTGCCACCGAAAGTCAGCCCTTCTGTGGCGATGCTGCTGCTGTTTAATTGCAGTTCTGACTATTCACATTAAATGTCAAGTAATGCTTAAGTAAATGAGAGCTTTCTAAACACCGCCCCAACCGCTCGTTTCTGTTTTCTGAAGCCTGTAGGTAGTTTCTGCCTCACCTTACGCAGGTGTAAGCCCTGAGTAACCCCACTGAAGCACACAGAATTATTCCTAGTGCATAGCGCAAGTAGGATGGAACTGAAGCTCCAGGGACAGCAGCTTATCTTCCCAGAGTAAGCACTTGTTTTTCTAATATGATTGCAAATTAATTCCAGAGATAACGTGATACCATGTAATTGAGAGTCCCTTGAGCTGGTACCAGAGTCTATTTTTGCTGAGCCGTCTGCAGACCAGTGAGGATGTTATTGCACCACCAGTAATGGAGATTTAGGGAGGCCTTGCTGGCTTTGAAGGTTTGTGTCCTACACCCCTGTGCTGCTGAAGATCTCTCTCTCATCCCAGAAAATCAGTGCAATAATAAATTTCTTTCCTTCTCCCCCCGATACCTTCCTGCGTTCCCATATCGCTTGATACCAGGTGGGCCAAAGGCTATGCACTCCGCGGTTGTCCCAAGGTTGATCGGATCTTGGCAGGCTAAAGGGAGCAAAAAAAACTTCAGAGAGGGGGCTGCAGCCCTTCTCCCATCTGGGATGCTAATTTGAGTATTTCCTCAACCCAACCATCAATTTTTTTATGGAATTTGTAAGCAGGTACTTGTCTCTGAGACCTCTAGACTACTGTTGGACAGGACTGAAGCAGGCCAGCAGCTTCCCACCTTATTCAGGTCTGTTGCTGAGCTGGGGGTTTAAAAGCTTAGGAGCTATTAGCACACAAAACGTGCCCCTCAGAGTTCCCCTGAAACGCTCTTTGGAGTGAGACAGGGAAAGGGAGTGAAGTCTCCAGGCTGCTGCGAGGGCAGTCGGGGGGTGCCTGGGGGATCGGCCCCGTCTGGGGCTCTGGGGGTCTGGAGGATACAGGTGTGTGTGCTGGCAGAGAGGGGCTGTGTGCTGGCCGGGGGGCCTGGGAGTGCCTGGGGTACCTCTTCCCAACCTGGCCGTGCTCTCTAGATGCTGTGGCAATGCAAACAAAGCGAGAAGGATGCTAGTAAGAGTTGCAGTGTAACCCCTGTTTCTGCAAGGCTCAAAGACAGCTGATCAGGAGAAATCTGTTTATTGTGAGGCTTAGGAAAACAATTTTTATGCAAATTGCTTTTTTTTGGCAAGTAACGGGGTTGATGCAGAACTTGGAATTACAGTTTTAAGAATACAAACACAAATACATAGTATCTTGTTCAACAAACACAAAACAAACTTCTTCCCCAGGGAACATTAAATGAGCAAATGTTTGCTAAAATAAATGGACAACAAACACTGGGTTGGGGGACAAAACAAAACAACCCAACTCGGAAGCCAAAACCCCACTGAAGAAGCAGCAGTCACATCTTCAATTTTACACTCAGGCTGTACTTTCACTTTGCTTTTCCTGTTCGATAGCTGCCAGAGAAACAGAGGAAACAAAAACATCATCAATAAACATTATAATGATTCTGCAGGATACAGATTTCTATGGTCATTCTTGAAGCCAGGGGATGGTAAGTCCCCACTTGCTTTCTTTGGCCACTCTTGAAATGCCAACCCATTCCCACATCCGCATAGCTAGTAGGGTGCAGTTCATGATGCACAAACCTCCTCTTGTATTTACAGCTTTAGCATCGGTAGGGATAATAAAACAGGGAAAAAAACAGGTATCTTATGTCGAGGGACAGTGTGTCTCCATGGCTATCAGTACTGACATGTCCAAAGTGGTTAGTGATACTCTTCCGAAGGCAACCACTCTCAATTTCTGGTCCAAATGCAGAGAAATGCCATTTTCACATCCAAAGTGGAATGTGAATCACAACCCTCATCTGGCTGCCTGTGCACTGTGTGTGTACGGGAGAAGACCCTGCACAAGAAAAGCCCGGGGGTGCTTTGCTAAGGAAGATTGCCTGTTAGAGGAAGATGATGATGGGTTTCTCTTGCAGCCTTGTTCCCAGAGAAGGTGCTTGGAGCTCTCCTGGCCAGGGCTGAGAGCAGGTACCAGTGGGGGGCAGCAGCTCTTCTGCCTGATGACATGTTAAATTCAGAGCCCAGGCACCTTCTGGGGATGCTGCCTGGCCCACCAGGGATGCGCAAGCGTTCCCCTGCACGTCTGTGCCTCCAAGGAGGCTGGTAACGTGGTAATTACAAACAGTTTGATCCTGTTACCTGCAACCAGCAGAATAAACGACCTTGCTTTTAGCAGAAGCAAAAGCAATCCCATCAGAAAGGATTTTTTCAGATAAAACACACCATTGGTTATAACTACTCGTATCCTTGGAAGCCAAGCATGGAGTACAAGTCTTAGTATTATCCCCAGTTAAAGTCAGGGATGAGTTTGAGCCTGTAATCCTACGATTAGTATTCATTTTGCATATGAACTGCAATACAGATTGTGTCCTTGCTACTCTTAGTTCAAACAGCCTCATAAGCACTTACTTTCTTTAGTGGGCAATGGATTTTTCTCTCTGGTTTCTGTCTTCTTCAGCTTGGTCTTGTCAAATGTTTCAATTTCTGCAAAATCTGGTTTGTCGGACATGATGGGTTCTGACAAAGAAAGGAAAAACACACCCATGGCTTCATTAGCTAGTGCTGTGATATCAGCCATCTGCAAAGCATTTTCTGCTCAAAAGAAAAAATATGATAATACCATAAAAATGTTTATTCAGACCCCCCCACCCCCCCAAATCTAACACCTCAGTCTGGGACCTCTCCCTGAGGCTTGGCTCTTTTGAGCAAAAGAGGAAAGGCATAAATAGAATTTTATCTAGATTTCTCAGACTAAATTTCTAAAAATTGTATTTTGCACATGGAAACAAGAATACGTCAGTAAAGAAAAGACAATGCATTAATTGCCAGTAATCCACGGTGCCTCCTGATGTAAACCTCTATTTTCAGGAATGCTGCTAACCAGAAAGTCTACAATAAACCCCAAATCCAATACGAACAAAGAGCTTCAATGATGATTTTATTTTAATTCATAGGATTATGTCTTTAATTCTGAGCACCCTGTCCTGGGTGCGTACATACCCCCGTATCTGGACGAGCTGCTGTGGACACTTGTGCTTAACAATAGAGGACCGGTTCACCCAGCCCTTTGTTTGCTCTCGCACTCAATATCCCGGTCGCAGGCTCAACGTGGATTTCTGTTATAATAGAGTATAATCAAACCCAAAGCACACCAGCATTCAATGATTCACCTGTCAAAACCTCCCTAATCCAATTCCTATTTTTAATAGAAATTCAAGTTAAAATCCAGCTGGGCGTTATTCCCCTGATTTCAGTGGAGTTTCCCATCAAGGCGAGGTTTGGCCCGGAGATGGCTGATATAATTATATTTTTTTCCTTCCTGAAGACAATCAGATTTCATTGCTATCTGCACTGAGACAACAGAAGTAAATATTCACAGGAAAAAAAAAAATTAAAATGAAAAGCTACTAAAACCACATGGCATTACCGTCTGGCTGCTCTCTCCTCAGCTGCTTGGTGGCCGTCTGAGGCAGTGTGAGTTGAAAAAGGTCAGGGTAATCCCTCCTCTCCTCCCTTCTCCTCTCCTCCCCCCGCCTGAGCCCATCGCTATTAATATTGATTAGTTTAGTGCCGGGATTGCTCAGCGTTTAGGGAAAGGGCAGATTGCTGCTGCAGAAAGTGCACGAGGGAGGGAAATGGGAAAACTGACATGGAAAACTGCCAAAATACATCTTGATTTTTTTTTTTTCCTTTTTTCTTTTCTCCTCGTTTACTAAGGCAATAATATTTAAGTTTCCCTTCCTGCCCTTCTTTCACAATGCTGATGTTCGGAGTTAAGGTGAGGTTTGGAGTTCATTTAAGGGCTGCTGCTGCCAGATAAGTTTGTGGGGAGATTTTAGGTGCATTTAGCAACGTGCCTGGGGATCGTCGCCCAGGCTGGCAGAAGCACGTGCTCGGGAGGGCTCTAAGCGCAGCCGTGGTACAACTGCCGCAACCGAGGGCCAAAGCTGAGACAAGCACGGCCTGAGCACCACGCTGGCGGCCAGGAAGGTGTCCTGAAAGGAAGGACAATGAATCTTCCATTCGATCCCATTTTGGTAGCTACAGACCCGCTTGCTGGTGCCTCCCTCAGCCCGCCGGCGCGTGGCTCTGCAAGCCAGACCGGGCAGCTGCCCACGGCCGACCTTCCTGCCTTCACTTTGCAAGAAGCCGCGTTTGCCCGTCCTGCTCGTGTGGCTGTTCCCTGTACTCCACCCATCCCGATGGCGTGGGCCACGCTGGACTTGCTCGCAGGGAACCTCTACACTTGTGCTGTAGGTACCAAGTGATGTAATTTTAGAAAAAACCTTTATAATGGCTAATAATAGCCCTTGCGTTTATTTGCAAGGCACATTTTGTATTAGATGTGGGCGCTACCTGTAGCCACCTCCTAGAGCCACTGCTCCCGAGGGCTGTGGACGTGCCTGTGATGTGACATGGCTCCAGCTACGCTTCCCGCTTTGCAGCACAAAACTACTTGGGGAATCATTTTTCAAGGCCCTCGGGTTTGGGAGGGAAGGGCTGCGTGCATCCTCCTGGATGCTGGTGTGGGTTTCCTCCTGTGTAACTTTGGATGCCTGCATCTGAATTACTTGTCTAGACTCCCATGATAGTCAATAGGGAGGCAACTAAGGTGGGATAAAATTAATTGTGCCCTACGAGTATTGGGGTTTCTCTGCTGACTACAAAAGGAGCCTGGACAATGAGCTCGGGGAGACAGAGATGTCTCGCAGCTGACTGAGAGCCCTGGGAAGGTGCTGGGGATCTTTCTGTTGGCATAATAGGCTTAGGTAGAGTGGGTTTGAGTCGGATGTGTGTGCATGGAGAAAAGAGATGCGTTTTAAGGATAACTTCTTCCAAAGTGTGTTTAAATTAAAATAAGGAACACAAATGCAGAAAAAATTATTATTTTTACTCATCAGCATTCATAAATAGTGGTTCCTTTCCACGCAGTGATTCCTTCCTTTATCTATCCTGTTCTCTGTATCCTCAGAGAATGCAGGGGTTGCTGCGTACCATGCCAAACGGCACTCTAAGAGCACTTTTTATGTAGCCGTGTCTGCGGTATTTAAGGTAACGGAGAATGGGGTACCGCTGTGGTGGAAAAACCTGCATAACACTGCTCAGCTGGAGCTCCAAAGAGATGATCTGGGTCCCACTGAGCTCAGCCCTGTGCAAACCTGGCTGTGCGGACCTAAAATTGTCCTGGCACTAATGTGGCTACACTTTTTTTATGCTAAAAGCTCAGTTGACTTGTGCAGGCTGGCTCGGTTACCTCTGCATCTGCACTGACTGTCCAGGCAAAATCAATTTCTGTGCATACCAGTCGTATTTAGCATCAGGACTCGGTTCCCTTGCTTCCATCCCCTTACTCCAACCAATTGTCAAAAATAGAAGGCTGTGTTCTTGACCGAAAACCCCTGGGAATAAGCAGGAAGGAGGCCGCTGGGTGAATATTCGGTGTAAGCCGTAGCTGAGATTTGGCACAGAACAGTCCTAGTGTCTGTTTAAAGAGAGAGCATTAACCTCTTCTTGTTAGGCTGGACATCAGATTTAGAAGATCAGAAAAGACTTTAAAACACAATCTGAATGACTCATGAATTCAGGTAGTTCATGAGTTTCTGTTTTTTTTAAATATATGTCCATTTTTACAAGTAATAATTAGAATTCTTATCATGAAGAGAGATTATAAGGGGAAAACCTCTTCAACTTTTAAAGTGGCACAAATTACCTCATGTAGAGAGCAAACCAAGTGTTCAGGACAGCAAAGCAGAAGAATCTCGCTTCTGGCTTTCTGTGTGCAGTCACAGGCTTGGCCCCTATCATCCACAGCAGAGCTCAGGCTTTTCTAAACATGCTAGGACAGGGTGGGCATGCTTGTTTTTTCACCACCACCATTTTAATTGCCCAATTTATTGGCAGACCTGGTATTAGAAACAGTTTGAGACACATTGTTTGTGTTTTTAGCCTGAAAATGACCAAGTTTTTAATTGATATTGGGTTGGGTTTCTGAGGAAGTTGCAACAGTGTTAGTCCACGTAACATAATGATGAGAAATTACATGTTCTCACTCTCAGCTGAAATCAGTAGATACTCATCTCCATAACGAACATCTTGACCATTGCATGAAGTGTCTGTCAAGTTTCTGTAGCTTCTAAGTACGGTACTGTGGTCAAACACAGCTCATGTTGGATTCAAGCCTCATGTTTACACACTCTGTGCAGGACTGACAGCCACATGTAGTTTTCATATGGAAAGTTTGGGGTTTGGCCTGAGGGCGTTCCATGCTGTGTAGAGGCTGGTCATGGGAGGGAAAGATGGGCAGGTGATATTTTACTCAGATGCCTTTTACTTTCACTGGGAACTGAGATGTTCTTGCTATATGAGCCGCAAAGCAGTTATTTGACAGGTTTTTAATGGCAGGATTTCAGAGTCACCACCTTCAGTAAGGGGAACACGGCAGTTACCTGGCCTTGGGATGGCTGTGGTAGCAATGAACCTCAATGGTCTTTGAGGTGCACAGAGGCAGCTGAATGATCCAGCATATGGAAATGGGAAAAACCAGCAAGCCAGCAGAGCAAGCAAACTATAGGATCTTTACAGATCCTATACACATAAAGCACGTAAACCCATATTGGTATGGCCGTATCTGAAAAGCTACCTCAGACACAATGGAAATGGCATTTTATTTCAATCTGCTGCCAAAGGATGAAGGGCTGAGTCAAACCCGCCAGGACTGACACCTCTGATACCAGTGAGTCACCCGCCACTGACAGCATTAAACCGTGCCTGGCAGCGCAAGCCACTGAGTGTCTGTCAGACACCCACAGAGCAACAGAGGAAAACAAATACTTGCTACCAGGATGCAGTAATAGGTGAGAGGAAATGTTTAAAGGGAGCTTAAGTGCAAAGGAAAATTTGGAGGGGAGTCTGAAGAGTGAGGCTGGCAGGTTTGGAGCCTGCTGCCTCTCGGCTTTTTCCCTTGGCTGTTGTCACCTGGAAGCAGCGAGCCCAGCCTGTGTGGGGCTGGGGCTGCAGGGACATATATACATATCTATAAGGGCATAGCCTTCATGGACTGGAGGATGCTGTGCTCATCTTTGGCACAAGAGGTGCTCTGGAAATGCCAAGTTTCATGGAGACTAGGTGTGCGACTGCCAGAAGAAGGGGGTTCTTTCTTTTTGGTGCAATAGTGGAAATCAGATCGCATCTATTTCTATATGGAGCTGAGGAGGGACAAAGCACCCTAACGCGAGCAGCCGGTTAGAGGAACAGACGCTAGAGCAGATCAGTGTCTGTAGCTGAGCCAATAAGCTGACACAACTGATTTTATAATCACATTAGTGCTGTCTCGAAATAACACACCCACTCAAATATAACAGTGATTTCATTTTCAAAATGTTGTGGTATTTTTGGTGCTAAAGGTAGGGGATTGGTAGGGGATTATTTTTTCAAGGTCAAAAGCTGGGCTGGAATCTGCAAGCACCCTAACTCCTTTAGGTCCCTATGAGCATTGAGCACCTTCCAGAAAGGTAGCAGGATTGGGCGTGTTACAAGCTATCCTTAGAAGGTTTCCCGTCCTTAGGGGAACGGAAAAAAAAAAAGACTACAGCTTCACTGAAAGGGTTTTCTTAGTTCTCTTTGTGCCTTTTGTTCCGTCTTGCTGCCAAAAAAAATATCCATGTTTGGGAACAGAGACAGGTTCCCAGGCTAAGAGACAATGAATCCTGGGGGTGTAAGGAAGGCAATGATCTCTCTTTGGCAGAGTCTCTGCTGTAATGCTGTGCTGCTAGTGTGTCAGTACTCAATCCTTGTCTTCTCCTGTATGCTTTATCATTACCTAAGGTGTTTCACTTTCCTTATCGAGACCATTGAGCCTTAAGGGTAGGTGCGTACAGAGGATGAGGGGAGAGGAGAGGCTAGTTGTAGACAGTCCTTCTGCTTGGGCTATTTTTTCCAACCCCACGTCTTCCAAATAGCTCTGGAGTTTAAACAGTCTATACTAGGAGTCCCCTTGCAGCAAAGAGCAAAAAGAGAAAACATAAGCTAGTGGGAGTGGAAATTTCCTCCCTCCCTCTTTTTTGGTCTTATAAAACTCAGTATGGGGGTGAATTTTTAAAAGTTTAACCAGATGGAGATTCTTGCAACAGAACTTTCTTGAGAACTGACCCAAAAGTGTGTCTTCCCGCATAAAGTACTTGGCTTCGGCCTGGCCTTTTCTAGCAAAATGCAGTGACACACGCATGCATTATTAAACGAAAAAAATAAATATTACAAAATGTCCAAGCACATGCTTCTCTCCTGAAGACAGGGTTGGGAAAGAAGCATGTGATGTATTAGTCACGTTAGGTAATATGCTATAGAGCACATGACAGTTTGATGAATACTGGTCTAGAATGCTAGTTTAGCATGACTTCTAGTCTTTACTAACAGTCTGTTTTTTTGTCTCTCTCTTTTCTGTCTCCGGACAGAAGCATCTTGTGCAAGCAGCAGCTCTTAGGGAAAGAGTAAGACAGAGAAGTCTTGGGTGAGCGTTGGGAGTGTGCTCAAACGTGGCTCTTCTCAGTGCCGCTGGCTGCTCTGGAATTAAACAATCCACTGCTGGATTTCTCACTCTTTGCTTTCAACAAAAGGAAAATCACCATTCCTTATGAAGATTAAATTGTGGCACCCGGTGTGCAGCAAATAGGTAACCAGCATAATCCAAGATCAGATAATCAAAGATAAGATAATAAAATCCAGAGACCTACTAATTTGATATTAACTTCAGATTTTCTTTTTGTCCAGAGGAAAAAGGACAATAGGTGGGTCTGTCATTACAATCCACATTGTGCTGGGGTAGATACGGAGGCGTGGCATCCTTGACTTTTGGACACAGAGCTGTGGATGTAGTTTTGATGGCTGCCTAACCAGCACTTCTCTCTGTGTGGC
Organism: Phoenicopterus ruber ruber; assembly: GCA_009819775.1. Taxonomy (NCBI): domain Eukaryota; kingdom Metazoa; phylum Chordata; class Aves; order Phoenicopteriformes; family Phoenicopteridae; genus Phoenicopterus; species Phoenicopterus ruber. The sequence goes on along the minus strand of CM020228.1, from coordinate 5,581,629 downwards.
CAAATCGTTCCACTTTCAATAGCCTGGGACCTCCCGACAGCTTAAGTATGTTTTACCTTTTGGGGAAAAGAAGATAAACCCTGAAGTTTTTCAGCTGCTTAAGGAAACAAGGCTGCTGAAGCAGAGGAACAGACTAGGCAGCCACGTATCTTTTCTAGCTGATCTCTGTGAGTAATTTCCACAATAAAAACTTGTATTTTTACTTGAAGGGATTCATACACCATGTTTTCCAAAAATCATCTTCCAATTTTATAAGCTTGTTATACAGAGCAAGCCAAACACATAGGTATTACATACTGTGTACAAGGTCAACAATTATGTAAGAAAGTGGTAATCACTAAGTTCCACATCTGTTAACTTCTGCCTGGTCAAATGAAAGCTGTAAGTATATTATGTTAAATGCTGTTTTTCTTCTCTAAAATGTAAAAAGAAGAAGAAAAAAAAAAGACTATTTTCCTCTCACGGCATCTGAAGTGAACAGCTATCTCTTCAGAACCTAACCGAACTAGAATGCTTTCAATAACTACTTCCATGGGTTTTTTTTCTTGTAAATATATATAAAGTGCAGAAATCAGTTGCAGTCTTATTAAGACTATGTCTTCATAACAGGGTTAACTTGAGCTCGGTATGCTAAAACTGTCTCCTCTGGAGTTAGTGTACTCCGAGTGTGAGTGACCACACCATGAAATAACATGGAAGCAGCAGAGAGTGATTGTGTTGGCAGCAGACAAATTGTGCGAACTTGAACTGTAGCCTTTCCCCAACTCAAGGTAAAAGCACCATGGCAGCTCAAGTATAGATCCCTGTGAACACAAAGAACAGGAATTCAAAAGGGATAGGGACATTCAAGCTTTATTTCAAGTTAACTTTTCAGTGGAAACTACCTTTGGGGCATGAGTTCATGTCTGTCCACGGCTCAAACTGGTGAATGCAGAGAAAAGCAAATAGGAAGTGAAAAACGAAAGTGTGCAATATTGTAATTTTCGCTTGTCTGATGCATACATTGAATGATTTTTTTCCCTTTGGATGAATACTAGCTTGCATAAAATTCAAATAACTCAGCTGTCTACAGATTGGGGGGGGGGAGTGTGGGAAGAGGAACAGAAGGAAGGAAATTGGAACTGAGAAGACTGAATTAACCTTTCAATGTCTTGAATTTCAAGAAGGGAAGAATTATCTCCTGTTAAGTCTGCAACCATGCAATTAAAATGTGAACAAGCCTTAAAAGCCACATTTGCCCCATATTCCTAGATCTCTATTTCAAAGACAGATCTTCCAAAACCAAGATTCAGATCCAAAAGGTATTCAAAGGCAGGAAAAAAATCTTGTGCTGTAAATGTTTATTTTAATCAGAGAACTCTGGTAGAAAAATGAGTAAAAATGTCTGACATTTCTGTAGAACATGTACCTTTGATACCGAATACAGTTTAAAAAACCCCTTACATATGTGTCTAGTAATGGCAGACGGTCTTTGAAAAGATGAATGGTTTTCTCTGTGCTGGAGTTTGTTTCCATAAAATAGATTCTTTCACCCATTTGCTTGAATGTTGTGAAGCTTCATTTGTTAATACAGGGCAAAGCTTTAAAAATGGACTTTGATTCTTAGGTGTCCTTTTGGACACCATGAGTCAGAAGAACTGGACACTTGCTGATTCGAAAGCCGCCATGGAGAGTTATGGATATCCAACGCGGCCAAGTGTCTTGTGCTGGGCATCCTGAAACAATGTTTGATAGAGAAGTTTATAATGCTGGAAAAGATGAACGAAGTAAAGACTCAGTTTGGGGATGTGTCTCTGTTTCTGGAAGAAATATGCAGGAAAGGAAAGCATTTTGCAGAGCAACCAGCTGGAAAGTGTTACTGTTTGCTAATTCTTCTTTGGTGTTTAAAGGACTCACATTTGTCAATATTTTTGCAAGATATCAATAGGATCCATTTAAGACAAAAATTGAGCGCTTCCAAGTCCAGGAAAGTATATCAAATAATTTGTTTGTAGATGGACAATTAAAACCACAAGCAAATACTTTGCTGACACACGGATAATTTTCCCTGCCAAGTAAAAACTGTTGGCATATAATATACAGGTATTACAGCAGACAGTGTCTTGCTTTGCTATGCATCAGATTTCCATTTCCTCCTAGTGAGATAATGACCCAGTACGAAGGTAAAGAATTGCATGGCAGGCTATCGGCCTTCAAAGGATTGGATGGCATTGCAAAATTGATTTAAGTTCTGGAGTGCTCTAGCTCAGTTTGTACTAAGCCTTGTATAACAGTGAGCACAGTTGGGATAGGGCTATTTTTCTTTCATTTGCTTCAATTTCTGATGAGGAGTAACACAGGGCTGTTGCTGGAACTGGACTTAATTGGAAACTAAAGTGTTCAGAGAATATTTATTCTAAAGTCATACTAGGTCAGGACTGACATTGGGGACCCATGAAGGAAATATGGCTCCAGTTCTTCTGTGACATATACTGGTAATAATGACTTGTGCTCATGAATAGCTCTTCCTGAAAACAAGGGAATTACGCTAGTAATAAGTTCAGATCTACTGAGTTACTTTGTGAGCACCTAGCAGCAGAATCTCTGCGAAACTTTGGACTTGTAAGATAACACACTGAGCTACAGAAATGGCTCACCCTTCGTGGTGTGGCTCTGGATTTACTGATGAGACAGGGACATGGCACTCTGGCTCTTTGGTCCTAGGAGCCAGATGCTGACCAGACGCATCTGCCAAGCTCCCGGAGCTGTGCAGCAGCTGGGGAATGGGTCCTTCTCCTCGTGAGCAGCCTCACACTGGGGCCTTGTCACTGCGCAAGGCAGTGTATTGTCATGTGTCCTGACATGTGGGTGACAGTCCTGTGTCACGCGGTGGGACTGCAGCCATGCACCTGCACAGCCGCTGCTCGGGCTGGGGCTGCTCTGCGTGTGCCTGCGGGTTCGGAGGGGGTAAATGAGCCCGTGCAAGCTCTGCGCTGTCTTGTCTAGACTGCTGAAATTGGGCTGGGTGTCTGAGCTGTGCAGCAGTCTGCCTACCACGTAAGTGGGAGAATTACAAAACGCTACCATGAAATGTGAGCTGTGCCCTGAGATAGTGGAAAACGGATGGGGACAGCTACCATATTGCTCCATTGTAATTTTTAGCAGTGATCTGAGAGGCACATGCCTTCAATAGCTGTATTTTGGGGGTGTAACCACCCAGTCACCCATTAAGTTGTTGCCTCCCTTCCCTCTGTATTTACCATCTTAGAAAAAGTGGCTAAAGCACCAGGACTCCCAGGTTCTCCTCAACCTTTCAGAAATAGGCAGCGAGAACACAAAGTGAGCAGAAAAGACTAAAATGGCAGCCTGGGACTGCATATGTCTGCCCCCTGCAAGGCACGTTGGAAGTGTTTGAAAGGAGGTAGGATAAGCTGGCACGAAATGGCGTACTCGGAGCCAGTTCAGAGGAGGGAAGACACTGTCTTGGACGCAAAACCAGCGAACAGGTGCTGTGCAGCGCCTGCCTACCTGCCTGCCTCTGCTGTCTGTCTCCTCTCGCCGCGTGTTTTCTGTGTCAGGTTTCTTGCAGTTTTATTCCTGTCAACTGGCCAACATATCTGCTGAAGAGCCAGCTGGAGTCCGCTCTCTCCCTTGTTTCATCAACAAAATCGCCAGCTTGTTCTGATTCAGTATCTTTATTGTTGTTGATGAGGCTAAATGAATCAGAAAGAACACAGCTATGTATACAAAATACAAATTCGGAAACCTCATCCTGATGCGAGGAAATTTTATTAGCTGTTCAAGTGGAGAGATCTGCTGTGGAAGCAGATCGACAGCAAATACAGACCTCCCGAGAGGTTGTTTCCCCTGACCCTACACATTTTATTGTTTTTATATGGCACCTCCTAATGATACCAAATCTTCTAGCGGGAAAATATAGTTTTAGATCTGATTAAAACCAGGCTAATTTTCTGTGGGATTGTGATGCTCCCTTCTTTGGATTCTAAATGTAGAACCTTTTAATGAGTCTTATAAATGTATTGCTAGATAAAATTTAGAATCCATGTTGGAAAACCTGAAACAAAATCCTCCCAGCTACTGGCAATACAGAAGTTTCAATTAATCCCATCCTACTTCTATCATTTTTTTTCCTTTCATATATTCTTTGTCAGTTTTTCATGGGAAGAAAAGCTGTTCCAGTGAGGATTTTTACTAGCTAAATCCGAATTTCCCTAAATGCTTTATTAAATCCACCACCTATGGCTGCTGGCACTGCATGACAGAAAAAGCTGTTGTAGTTTCAATGTGGCATGTGGGAACCGCAGACTGTCAGGCACGGCTTTTAACACTTCTGGTGTAAGCTCGCCTCTCCTCACTAACTTATGCTAACTTAGTTTAAGGGTGCTAAATTTTGTATTTCAAAATGCATTAGCTCGTTGTCAAAGGGCACTTTGTTACTTCTGGCGCACTTACACTTGGGAAATGTTTGGGAGTGATCGCTCTTGATGCTCCAATTCAGAAAATTTACAGGAAATATGTTAACATGGTTACGAGAAAGGCAAAACTAGAGGAGCAGGAGTCTGCATGATGGCACTAACGGCCGTAGCACCCCTGAAAGTGCACGGTCTGAGGCGGGTGGATGGCTGAGTCACCGTAAGGTTAAGAACAGCAGAAAAAAGTTAATCCCTGGGTTATTGCTCGTTGTTCCCGGGTGCGGTGTAGCAGTGGTTGAGGCTCCCTGCAGCCGGGCAGCCCGGGGCCATAACGGACGGCGGCCCCACCGGCCCGGGGCAGGCCGCGCCAGCCCGCCAAGCTGCCCCCGGCCGCCAGTCCCCTTCCTCGGGCGGTTTTTCCCGCCCGGGGCCTGCGGGCCGCCGCTGCGGTGCCCCGCCGCCGGCCGGAGTGAGCCGTCGCCAACGGCGGGAGCCGGCTCCCCTCAGCGACGCCCCGCCCCGGCGCCACCAGCGACCCCTCCCCGCCCCGCAGCACGTGACCCCGAGGGAGGGGGCGCGCGCTGCACCTGTCAGTCAGCGCGTCACTTCCGCCAGTTGCCGCCGCTACCGTTGGGGACCCCCTGCTCGCCCAGGCGCGCTCGAGCGACGGAGCGGCTCTGGGGACGGACGGCGCCCGGGTCGGCAGCGCGGCGGCCGCGGCAGACGGCGGGGGCGGCGGCGGCCGAGGGAGGAGGCCTGCGAAGAGAGCGGAGCGGCGAGCAGAGGCCCGCGCCGGCCCCCGGGGTAGGAAGAGGCGGAGGAACCTGCTGCTGGTGCTGAGGACGGCGGGGAGGGCGAGTCACCCGGCAACGGTGAGGGGCTGCGGGGCGCATGCGCGGCGTGCGGGGCTGCGCGGGGCGGGGGGGGGGGTCGCCCCTCTGCCGCGGGGGCGGCGGGCTGGGGCTCGGCCCGGCCCGGGCTCCCCCCTTTGGAGGCGGCTTGTGGGGCAGGGAGGGTGTCACGTCAGGCTTCAGGAACCTTCTGGGACCGGCGCTGATAAGGGGCGCGGGAACTTCCTCGTCTGGGCAGCGGAGGTGGCAGAGCCGGGCGCGTTGCAGGGCTGTGTGGTGCAGAAGTTGCTAGAGCCTCTCGGAGGGAGCTGTCAAGTGGTGCGTTCGTTTCCCAGGTTGCACTTGTGTCGGTAGGACCTTCGAGGCAGCCCTGACAGCCAGCAGGGATTTCTTGGCTCCTCCACCGGAGTTGTCTGCCGAGCCTGTTCCCTCCTCCCACGGTGGATCAGCTTTATCCCCCCTGCGATGGGACTTGGCACGCTGACAGTATTAGCCTAGCAGCTCCCTGCCAGCAAAGTTGGTTCCAGAAGTTAAAGAAGGGTTGTCACTAAATCCTCTGTGAATACAGAGGCAACGTTAGCATTAAGAACGCTAGCTTATGGACTTAACGCTCCAGCCTATGACCAAATGTATCTCCTGAGGAATCCGTCAGTGTGGGGTTCCATTGTTCTTGGAAACTCCGTCGGGATTTAAACATTTGAGTGCAAACGCTTCTTGCTACCAAAATTTGCTTTAACGTGAGATGCTCTGATGTTAGGGTACTTCTTCCAGGCTTGAAAAAAACCCCAAACCCCAAAAAACCACCCCTGCAATCAAACACTGCAACTTGAACTGTTAATACGCAATTCTCTTGAGTTCCTTGGTCTGGCTGCATTTTTAAATTGTGACAAAATTTGTTACTGCTGTCAGGCTCAAGGCGGGGGGGAAGGTAATGAATGAAGAAAGTAAATACCAGCTAATCACTCTTGCGTGTTTAAAAAAAAAGAATCTGAATATATCAAAACCTACACAGTTCTTTATTTTTTTCAGGCATATATTCCTGAGTATCCTCAGGGATGGAATAGTTAGTATATAACTTTGGAATAAATTGTTGAACTGGATTAGCATTTAGGTTGGAAGTTTTTCTGTCTTCTGTGCAGTTTAGTCTGCCAGAAAAAAAAAAAAAAAAAGAAAAAGCTTGTTGTCCTATATTATATCAAATTCAGTTGTCTCATTAGCCCGTTTCTTTTTTTTTACTGCTTATTGCTAGTAAATTGCTTTACGCGTTCTTTGCGTAGATTTGAAGGTATTTAGAATCTCTTTTTTTATCTACTTTGTCTGTATTTTGTAGGTTGTCTAGCACCATAGGGATCCTTTCCTTGTCTTGACAACATTGCAATAACAAATCAAATATCTCAATGTTTTGAAAGCATCAAACTGGAAATTTACAGTATTATTTTAGAAAAATCAATCAAGTAGAATGTTTCATGGTTACATTCAAAGACCTTGACTAGGAAGAACTCCTGATAATTTCTAATGCTTGCAAATTTTGAGATGGACAGCATGTCAAAACATCTGAGTTTGGCAAACGATAGTTTTTATCTGCTCAGTCTTAGTCAGCTTGGGCTTGTGCTGTATGCGCTGCTTGTGACATTGGAGGACTTTCTAACAGCTCATTAAAAGACTTAATTTAACATTTGTCATGTGTGGCTCATAATACGTGACCTGTGCAAGCAGGGAAGCTTTTCTTTCTAACGTACATAACAGCGTGTTTGCAAAAGCAGGTGAGGCTGCAGAAATATTCCATGCATTTGGAGCAGACATCAGTAAGTTTTGTGAAACCCTCTGCTTTCTGCGCGTGAAGGCTTTTTGTGGTGGTTTTTTCCTTTTCAAATACTCAACCTTTTGATCTCTGGTCAAATGTTTATAGCTCAGCAGTGATGCCCTTTTCTAGGGCTCATTAGAAAGTGAGTAAAACCTGCCAAATCTGAGGTGATTTTTTTAGTTTGGATTTTTTTGGTTGTTTTACTTTTTCCCTCCCCCAAAAAAGAAGCTGCAGCTCTAAGGAAGAGGAAGTGATGTCGGTAAGAGAATGCCTTCAAGTTGTCCTTAAATTCTGTGCATAGCACCAGATTATTTTTTGCTGCCATATTAGCATGGAAAACAAAAATCTAGTAGCCACTGGCATGAGGGTGAATTGACATCTTGCAGGGCAATTCAGCATTTGGATCTGTGAGGATGAAAGATGGTAAACATTTTAACTTTTTTCCTTCTACTGCAGACCCAGTTATATATTTATTAATCATTTTGGATGTGAGGACTGTTACTTAGGAACCAAAAAACATAACACTTTATCCAAAACATCTGAGGAGGAGATACAGAATTGAAGGAATATTAAGTCCTCTGTGAAGGGCTCTGAAAGAGGGAGACTTGTTACTTATTATGCAGTTTTTAAAGTGACGGATATATCAGTTATTCAGCAGAGAGGCTGTATGTGTCATGTCAGAATTGGATTCAGGCAGAAAATACCAGAATTTTGCATTGCTCCCTGGAAAGTTAGTAAAATTGGGCAATTAATTTTTGAGTCTCTTGCTGACTATTATTTTCTGTAAGTTATGAATTTTACCTGCAAAAACTTTGTCTCAAGGCTTTAGTAAATTCAGATTTGGCTTTGTAGTTTTGTACTGGCTTCATAGCCAACTGTTGGGATTTGTGAAAGTTCAGTTGATTCAGATGAATTCTGTGTATTCTTACAGCCTAAAAGATAGTGTATTTGTAACTGCTTCTTCTAATGGGCTTTTTTGTAGAGCTGATTTGTTTTGAAGTCTTAAAAAACATAGTTTGGAAGGTGATTATGGTGCAGAAAACCTGTTATGTTTGCAATGTATGGGTGGAGTCATTCAGTACAAGAAACGGGTAATATTTTGCAGTTATATCTAGGACCGTATTCTTACTATAGTAAAATGAATAGTTCTGTTGTGATAGTAACAAACAATTCTGCTCTTAGGGTTTCTCACCTGCGAATGTGTGAAATTTTACCCTGTCTTAGAAGAAAAACATGACAAACCTGAGCTTAAAATAAAGATACTGCATTGTGTTTGTGTTCAGACGGCTTGTAACAAAGACTGCGGTTGCAGAGGCTTTTTTATATTGAGAGGTTTAAATGGCTTATTTTCTTCACAATCTGGACGTTCGTAAGGACGTTTGGGTGGGGCACCTGCTCGATCGGAACAGAGGGTCTGGTGGGAACCCTGAATGGATTGTCCAGGTTCCAGTCTCGGTAGCTGCTCTCTTCATGGGTCTCTTCTGTTCAGTGTTCCCTGCAGTGTGTTCAGGATTAAAATTTGTGCTCAGTCGTGTAGGATAATACTACTTGGGCAAAATTGAAAAGATGAGAGCTGGAATCTTATGAATGTGGCTCTTCCTTTGTACTTTTTAAGCGTGTATATTTGAAAGGTTTTTTTCCCCTTTTTTGCTGAACTTCACATTTCATTAAATCTTTTGTTGTCTTGTCGCTCTTTTAATGTAATCAGGTTACTTAATTTTAGTCCACAGTGTAATTTCTAACCTTGTGATTTCTGGTGGTGTCTTCAAATTTGGTCATGATCAAGTTGTGACAAGAATTGGTCGTGGGAGAGACCTCATTAGCAGTCCTCTCTCTTTTCTTTTTTTTTAGATTTTTTTTTTTTTTTTTACCCCCCTTCCCCTTCAATTCAAAGAGTCATTGCTACAGAATTGAACTCTTCATTGAAATGCCGTACTCCTTCAGTGGGGATGCTAAGACTGTCCTTTATTTTAGTGGCACGTGGTCATCACTATGACAGAGTCAGTGTTTCTATAGCAAATGGGTTATGTATTACGTTTTGTAATGTGGTGAGTTCCAATGTGTATTTCTGCTTACCTGTTTGGGAGGAGGAGAAAAAAGCCGATGATAAATGTATGTAACAGGATAACTTATGTATAATAAATTAAGTGCATTATATATTTATAGTTTGCTTTTTTGGTGCCTCTAAGGTAGCTTGACTTCTGTTCCAAAGTCTGTCTTAACAGCAGTGACAATTGTTAAACTGCTTTGGTTTTATAACATGAATCTCTCAAGTTGCATGGTTTTACTGATAATCTCTTCCTGTCTGTTACTTTACTGTACTTCTATAACGCCATTGCACTTAAGTTCCGCATTATCTGATGTAGTGGCAGTTATACGTGTGTGGTTGGTGGAGTGCAGCTTTACTTTAGGGGGAGGCAAGTAGGATAAATATAATTAGCTGTTACACAAGATACAAAAGCCTTTTTATTTATTAACTACTGTTGTTAAGAATGTGATGGGATCTGTGTGAGCAGGAAGTTTCTTTATAATTCTGCACATGTGCATTGGCAGCAGCAGCTGAGAGCAAATCTGGCAGTGTTCTGTGGTGGGTGTGAAGCTGCGAGCAAACATCTACTTTTTTTCTGGTATCGCTGATGGTTTTATTTAATTCCTTTTGCTACAATGTAGTTGTAGAAGGATTATGAGCTGCTGTAATGCTGTTTAAAAGCCTTTGGATTTTATCTAGTAAGTGAATATAAAATGTTATCTTTGCATATCAAACCACTTGAAAATCAGCTTATGTTTTGGTGATCTCCTAGCTTGCTCTTTTAAAATGTGAAGTTTTTTGGAATGTTGCTTACATCAGTCACTGCATTTGAGGCTTTACTAATGTTATTGCAGTACAGTTGCTAAATGCTTTATTTGCTGCTTAAAAGTTGAAGTTTTGTAGGGTTTTTTCCTAAATTTTGCATTTAGTCTAACTAAAGCTTGTCCACTTTTCTGCCTCTTGTGAAGAGGCAGATAGATCTTCACAAGAAGCATATCCTGTATTTGATGGGCTCTTTCAGAGAAAGTGTAATCAGGTTCTGTCAGCTGAAATTGTAGACTAAACTTTAATGACTGGAAAATAAATACTAATCAATGCTATGACTTCTTGCCTTGTAAATTTTAAAAATCAAAAATTCTGTCAATTTTAGTAATATATTTTTCAGAGGAGCTTTCATGAGTTGTTTTGGTGCTTTCTTCCATGGTAAGGACATAAAGGCTCAATTTGAATTGTTCTAATTTGTAAATTAGAAGGCTTGCTACTGCATTTCCAGGAAACAAAAATTGCATTACAATTGCATTCTACTAAATCTCATACTGTATTTTTTTGTGCTTTTATTTGCTTTGTCAGTATTTTCTGAGGCTATCTCAGAAGTGCTAGTGGCAGATGATGGACGATTTCAGCTAATTTAGTTGAGGTCGTGCGTGTGTGTATGTGAGAGTACACATGCGGAGGCACATATGTGCAAGTAGTGAGCTTATTAATTAAAGAGCTGGTGTTGCATGTTGCTTCTGACTCCTTTTGTGATTGTGTGCAAAACGGCAACAAGCTTGTTTCCTTCTGATTCCTATTTAACCAGAAAGCGAACATGTCAGTGAAGGGTTAATAACCGTACTGAGAAACGAGGGGAGTTGCAAAGTGCATGATCAGCTTGAAAAGACATTTATTCTAACGTGGTTTCCTTCAACACTGCAAGTTAAATTCTGTAGTCATACTCATTTTAAAACATTATGCCTTTATGGGGATGAAGAATGTATTCTTAAGAAGATCAGCTTGTTAAATTTAAAATAATAACTGAGCCCAATTGTCTGATTTACCAATCCAGACTTTTGACTAAAATGCCTTTCAATAGCTGATTTCACTGACAGTCAAAAAGAGGAAATCTTGCTTTATGAATCTATTTTAAGCTAATTTTGCTGGTTTAAAAACTTCTTTCTTTAAATAATTTTTGTTTTGACTACTCAAATATATTAATGAGTACTTAAATTTAGCTTTAAAATTGATTATTCTTTTTACGTAGAGAGTATTCTACGTCTCTTCATATTCAAGCACTTGCATAGCTCTGTATGCTTTGCACTGTGCTCTTGAGACAAGTATTGTTTGTCCTTTGCTGCGTCCTCAGTTTGTGGTAGTGTCCTGTTTGTTTGCTTAAAGTTTGGGGTGGGTTTTTTCAAGTTTTCTTTTTTTTTTAAAATTTTCCTCCAAGCTTTGTCCCTTGCCCCAACCTGGCCATCTTTTCAATTTGAACTGGATTAATTCAAATGAGCAAAATACTCTATTTTTTACTTGTTAGCTGAACAAAAGCTGCAAATCAAATGAGCAAAGGCTCTTCTGCCCAAAAGCATTTCATCCATTGGGAATGCTGGCATAATTTGAGTATACAAATGGCATAAAAATCATCAGTTAGTGTCAGCTGTTATGATCATGACATTATATTAAAAAATTAAGAAATCAGTTTCCTTTTTTCTCCATAAAACTTAAGAGCAAAGAGCAGAGTGCTGGTTGCCATTTTTTAAAAAACATAAATCAAATAGCGTGTAGTACAGCAGTTGCCAAATGGGGCTGTGTGTTCTACAGCGAGCTGGTACACACAGGTTTCCCAGGCCAGCCGCCTTGCTCATGCCCACACCTGGCAGCTGGCTCTCGCTGATGGCATTACATGAGGAAAGTTCCTGTGAGTCCAAGTTGGAATCTGTGTCATAAGTTTAGGCCATCATTTTGAATATCTTAAAATCTGTTATAACTTTGAACATTTCAAACTTAGCTAAAAAAAATCAATTATTTATTTGGATTTAAAAGTACTTTTACTGTATGCATCCAGAGGGACCTCACAGATTTTGTCTAGTTATAATTAAGTCATATAAGTAACATAATACATTCTTTTTATTTATCAAAGATAGAGTGAGAAATTAAAGCCTAATTTTTGAGACACTTTAATGTTTTTGTGGAATTTTATTTGTGAATAAACCTCCTTGTATTGCAGAAAATGAGCATTGATCCTCTTTGTACCGGAGAACGTGTGCGTGTTCGGTTGGGACTCTGTGTGCAGGCCTGTGGGTGGCTCACAGGATAACAGCACTGCAGACTGAACGAGCCAAAGTCAAAACGTGAGGTATATTTCCTGAGAAGTAGGGACAAGTGATTTTGTTGCCCTAAAACACTTTTTTTCCTATCCAAAAAACCTTACATTTAGTTTTTACTTTTCATACGTTAAAAAAAAAAAATCACTGATGATGTCTGCTAAACCCACAAAATAATATATTAAAAATAGAGCAGAATGGCAGTCACTGTTAGCTTTGGTTTTGGCTTCACAGATGATGCGAATTACTTGCTAGGTAAAACAAGCAAATGAAAGAATTGCTTAAATAGTTGAGATTTGTGGCAGAAATTCTACACGCAGAATTAATGTTTTCATTCCTATGGCATGGTTTCAGTTTGTAGCCTATTTTGTTCATTTTATTTTTACTTCTTGTTGTTTCATGCCTTTGTTTTAAGGAAAGGTGGTGGAGCCCTGAGGACTTTACTTTAAAATGACACCCGTATATTTGTAGTTCAGCCAGTAATGTGAAAGCTGAACTAAATTTAAGTCTAAACTTTCATATGTATTCCTCAGATATTAACAGTTAGCCATATTCTGTGTTTTCTTTAGTGGCATTTCATATGTGGGTGTGAATACTTCTTTAGTTGCCAAGATCAGTGAATGCTATTATGATGGCAAACTGGAACTCGTGGTGCTGTTTTCCCAGCAGAACCTATGAAGTACTTGCCTTATTTTAAAAAGAAAAAAACAACCAAAATAAGCAAACAACACCACCCCCCGCCCCCCCAACCCATAATTTTCTTTTTAAATAACAGATCAGAGCAATGAAATACACAATACAGAATGAAACTCAGTGTTTTACCCTCATTTAAGATGCTTGGGCTCAAGATGTTGCATAGGACATAGTATGGGTTTTTTCAGCCTCTTGTAAAATTGGGGTATATTATGTGGTCACAATAAGGCGTATCTTTAGTTTTCTGTAGTTAAGTTTTGTAGAACATTATTGTAGTTTAGGGGATCTTTGTAAATGTTTGTAGTAACAAGGCAGGGGGGTAGATTGTGCTTTATTATAAATATTCTGTTTGCATCTTTCTCAAACTGGGTTGGGTGTTTTTGTTGTTTGTGTGTTTTTTTTTTTTTTATTATTACGTTTCTCTTGATCGGACTTGTGAAACATGTAGATTGTGAAATTGGGAGGGGGAAGCACATGTTCGAAAGGGTCAGGATAATAGGGACTAAAGTAGGAATAGTTGATTGAATGGATCAGCTCCTGTTTTCCGAGGTGTTTGATCATGGCAAAAAAAATTTTAAAAAACCCCACAGTATTGCTTAGTATTCGTAAAAGACTCCAGAAATAATTCTGAAGGTTATACATCTTGTCTTAGTTTGCATACGTGTCTGCGTTGAAGTGGTGTACATCCTGAGTCAAGGGAGGGCAAGTGGGAAAGCTGTTGATCAATATAAGAAGTGGAGATATAATATTTAATTATTAACAGTTTCTGAGTTTGTCCTTCAGTTTATGATGTTGGAAATAACAGGAAATAAAACTCGCTGAAAGTCAGATAACTCTTTAAAAGTTTCTAGCTTTTTCTGGACTTGGTAAATATCAGATGCATTGTCTCACAGCTTCTGAAGATTGCGCCAAAGCCTGTACTAAAAGACAAAAGAGTTAAATGCTCTGAAAAGAAAGTGGTGTGTGTATAATGATATATATTGAAGTGTGTGTATATAAGGATGTGTGCGTCTGAGAGGGTGAAAATTAGGCTTTCACTAATTCTTCTAGGTGATGATAAGCCATATAAAACTTTGTTTAAAGTATAAGCTTGGGTTGTAAATCCGGTTTTGCTCTAACAATGAGACAACCAGGCTGTTTCAACTTCATTGTTATGTTGCCAACCTAGTTAAAATAGAAGTCTGTCTTATTTCTTTTTTTTTTCACGTCTCCTGAATGAAATTAATATTCAGGTAGCCTATTTGTCTGCAGCACCTGGTAAAAATGGCTGTGCTTTCATGTTAGCTAATGAAGCGCAAAGTTGTCTTTGCTAAGAAAGCTGGAGCTCAAGATTGTTCATTTGGTGCTGAATTATAAAGAAGTGGTTGCTTCTAATTTGCTCTTTTTATTAGGTGATGTTTGTTTTGAAGGTTTGTTTGTTTGTTTTAGCAAGGCAGCCTGAAGCATTGTGGCAGATCCATCAAAGATTTTTTCCCAGCTGCCATGAACCCCAAAGTTGGCTAACATGAGTCTTTCTGGCTCATTGTGGAGAGATTGACTTTGGTAGAACTTGAGAAAATGTACTGTGTACATCTTCATATTTTCAAAATTGCATGATATATTGGGATTGATTAAAATCTACTTGCATGCAAAGATTATGTTGACTATCAATATACCAAAATAATAAGAAAAATGGCTGGGTAGCGTCTTCATAAATAACAAGAGTCATGAATTGCAGCTGTTTCACTGCTGAAATCTGGCAGCATCTTTTAGTAACCAAGAATACACAATGACAGATTTGAACACGGTTGGTTTAAAAAAAAAAAAAAAAGTAAACCCTGTTGACTGGAATATAACCCTTTATTTTCTGTTGTCAGCTCACCTGGAGTCCTGACCTGAGACCAGGATCCACTTGTGCGAGACACGTAGCAGATTTACAACCTATGTGTAATACAAGACAATAGATAGAGACAGATGATGAAGAACAGGAAAGAATATTGGTCAGTGTTGCTTACATCGATGGGCAAAGATTTAAACACTGTAAGCCCAACATATTTTTTCCTCTAGGCCTCAATGCAAGAAAATTTTGAGGAGGAGGATGAAGCAGTCTTGTATAGAGCTTACGGCCAGCTCCCTTAAAACATGGGTGCAGTTTGGGGAGGACTGGGAGCTGGAAAACGTTATTTATTCAAACTGTTGGAAGCACTCTGGATTCCTGATGTCATAGGCTAATGAATGGACTGGCATTTTGGCACTCAAATGAGAGTAGTAGGTTGTAAGGGTTTTGAAAGTGAAGATGAAGTTGATTTGTTCTTATGTGGAATAGAAGCAAGAGCCAATGTGAGGGAACAAGGAGAGGGAAGGTACTTTTCTCAAGTCTGTCAGCTGAATTCGGATATCGATCTCAAATTATGAAACAGACGGCTTCAGTACGTATACTTTAAAGCCAGGGAAAGCCTTTTTATTGTCTAGTTTTGGTGACGTGTGTTGTGTTTGTGTGTACGTCTATGTTGCAAGCTAGTTTTGCCTAGTTACAGCTGCTTGAGTTTAATTAGAACAGGTAATGGGTGAGATCAAGAGACTGAGATGACGCTTTGACTGTATCTGGACGTGAAGTCAGCTCCACTGTGTCATGAAGCTGCAATTTAAATTTTTAGTACCACAGAAAATCAAAAAGGCTATTGCTGTGATCTGTAGCTATTTTGAGAGCTGAGAACATGAAAAATGTCCAGATATTTGGGGTTCTAAAATGTGGCAAAAATGTAGGTGGTTCTAGGGAGTCTGATTTGGAGGACGTTGCTTCCTGTATCCAGATCTGATGATCACCTGGACTTTGAACTGGCAGTTAGGACACGTATTCAACTTTTCTAGAAAATATGGTCTGTACAACTGAAAACTGATCGTCTCTTTATGTTCCTTGGTTAGGACTTTGGTTTTGGTTGTGCTGTTTGACGATGGTGAGTTAAACCAGTGCCTGAGATACTTCTAAAAATTTTATAGCCATTAAATGTTTTAGTATGGTAGGTACTATAAAATGCGTCTGTCTAACCTACTTAGCCCTTGGTGATTCTTTGGAAGAAGAATGAAAATTATTTCATAATTGTTAAGGCGTAGATGTCCCATGCTAACTTTGGCTTTAAGTTTTGTTAACTCCTAAGTGAAAAAGGAGATTTGCTTTTTTGCGTACTCTCCCGTGAGCCGTGCTAACGTGGTCTTTATGCTTTCTTGTTCAGAACAAGAAACTGATGATTTGACAAGGAGAATTCCTCAAACACGATGTTTAGGCTTGTGACTGAGTTTAAAACTGTTGAAAACGTTATAGTTTAATGATAAATGATGTTATTTTCTTTATTTTCAGATTAACTGCTGAAGTACTGATCGAGTTCTGCTATTCTTCAATGAGGAACTACAGGCTGATCTTTTGCCATAATCTTAAACAACCATAAATGACAAAAGAATGCTTGGTCAGTGAGGGCAGCTGGCGCAGAAAACGTTTTTCAAACTCGGCTGTTTAAGTACTCTGAGGTAGGTTTCTTAAACTACTTGTGCTATAAAAAAGGAAGTACGGATTTCAGTATGTCTAATCTACTAGAATTTATCAATCCGTTAGTAAACAGAGAATTAAGTTTGGTTGCAGTGCTTTGACTAACAGTATGTAGTGCATGTTCTATGTGCTGTCCTCTATGAAAGTGGTTGCTTGTATTTAACCAAGTATGTTTTCTTTTTTTTATTTATTTATTTTGAAAAGAGTTTTTTCTTTGCTAGAAGAAATATTTTGATTTTGACAGGATAACAGTTTAACTGAGTGACTTACCTGCCTTTGGTACCACCTTTGTTATCTATCTAGGTCCTGTATCAAGCAAAGACTTGCAAGTAAAGCTTGAGCTTCTGCATGATAGGAAGAATGGTATCACTGAGCATCTAGAAACTAGTTTTAGGGGTTTTATGTTCAGTAAAATTTTTAATTTGATGCAGGTGTTGAGAGCTTTATTGTGTAGACCAGAAAACGCCAACTACATTAGAAGTTGATTGCAGTGCAGTTGTTGTGTATCACAAAACAATCATTTCATGTAACTAAAACTTGGGGTTTTGGTTTGGTATGATCCACTCATTTCATTTCCTCTCGAGAGGCTTTTGTGTTGGATTTTCAAAGCCTGACTGATAAATACTGTCAGAGAATGTACTGAAGAATCTAGCTCTCCCAAAGTACCTTAGGACTTAAGTAACAATGTTGTAACTAGAATTTTCTGAATTTCCTTTGCTGCTCTATGTTTTTCTCAGTCCTCTGTTGAGGATTGAACAGAACACCTTGGTGTAATAGTCATTTATCTAGATAGATGTATTTCGAGTCATCACAGAAGTTTTCATTAAATCAGTGAACTGATTGAGAGAGACTGATTGAGAGTATTTGCATTAGGTAATTAAAACACATTGTGTTACAGGTCAGTACATTCAACAGCGTACACTGAAGTATGATGTTTGGTTTTAATTTCTCTTATTTGACAGAAAAGACAGCTTTGATTTTTGGCTGCAAAAAGATATGAGGAAGAGCTCCTCCCCTTCCTTGAGTAACTGCAACTCTGTTCTTGCTAACAAAATATTTGGAATTCCACTTGATGAGCTGCAGCAAGAAGGGCAACCAGACAATGAGGTTCCATTCATAGTCCGCCATGTCGTGGACTATATTGAGGAACATGGTATGTATTATCTTGCTGTACTTTAAAGAATATATTTAGCTGTTATTCTTACAGAATAGATTGTGGGTTTTTTGAAGAGTATTTGTTTTCTGAAGTTACTTGTATTTAATGGGATGTGATTTGGTGGGGTTGGGTTTTTTTTGGTGATACGCACATCCCTTCATTACTCCTTTTGTTATATTTGATTATCACTGTTTTCTAGCTGACACTAATGTGGTCAGCTCAGCAGGGTACTTCATAGGAAATGGTGTGTTTTAGGTACTGCTGACATTTACCTTATTATTGTATTGTTAGCTGGGCATAAGAATGTGTTTGCTGGCAAAAGGACTGCTGAAAGGCTTGCAAAACTGTTGTCCAGAAAGTCTTTCATTCAGTATGTGAATTGTGCATATCTGATTATCAGTATTTTCTGATATATTTGTCCATATTAGATCTAAAAGTTTATTTCTGCAACTTCTTTCTAACTCAGGGGGTCTGGAACAAGAAGGACTTTTTCAAGTCAATGGGAATGCTGAGACAGTGGAGTGGCTTCGGCAACGATACGATAACGGAGAAGATGTGGACCTGGTTAAAGAAGCAGATGTACCCTCAGCTATTAGCCTTCTTAGATTTTTTCTTCAAGAACTTCCAGAGCCAGTTATCCCAGGCAGTTTGCACATACATTTGATGCAACTTTCTCAAGGTAATAATTATTTTTGATTCAGTGTTTTTATTTTATTATTTTAAGAGTAAAAAACAGTATTAAATTGAGATTTGTAGTGGCACTAGGGTGTCTTTGGTGTTCTGTGTAATAATGTGTGTATCAGGAGGCATTCAAATATACCTTTTCTTAGCACAAAACCCAAATAAATAGGTCTTTTATTAGGAAACTCAGTCTGGGTTTAAAGACACAGTTTGTCCGTCATGCAGGAAAATAGTGAAGCTGCCACGTATCGTGCTGATTAGTTCTGAATATTCCATGTTCTGTGCGTGAATACTGGGACACTGGTCAAAGCCACTGGCATCAAATTGTTTGACAGTTTCCCACCACTGATGCTTTAAAAGTACTAGGGAATGCTTTTATCTGTTTTTCTCTTATTTCCTCTAAATCACTTACTCTGCCTATGCTTCCGTGGCACTTAAAGCTTTTGTATACTAGAGAAGAGATCTTAAGCCCTATACTCATATCATACTTGCTTTCCCACTGTGGGTTTTTTCAGCTTAAAATTCATTTGTAGGAGGAAAAAAGCCCCTGTCATCAGCATATTGTTGCTAAGTATGTTTTTTTCCATATACTGCAAAACCTTGCCCTTTCGAATTGACACCCATATGCTGGCACAGTATTTTCTTTACCAATTCCCAACTTGTCTGTCCTCTCTCCTGGGTCTTTTGGCCTCTGCTGTGTTGAGTGGTGTTGGAGTTGATTCGTAACTTGCCTAGTAAAAATGCTTGTCTTGCAGCACCGCATTAGTAACGTCCTCAAAGGGCACGTTGATGTTGGGAGTTCTGCACCCTGTGACATAACTGAGAGTTTTGCTGGTTGTGACTCTGCAGGAGTATTGCTCATTTTCCAGTGTCAGTTCGTACTTCTCGTCAAGTGCTGGGCTTGTTTTGCTTTGTACGATGCACATTTTTGTTTGATTTAATTTTCTGTTGTTGAGTTTATTCCTGACAAGAACTTGATAACGCTCGTGATAGTCTTGTTTGTTCAGAGTGGGAATTGGTTTGTAGGATGAGTGAGTATAGCATAGTTTTCATATGCTGTTACACTATATTTACCAAGCGGGTCATCTGCAGCAGTGTGAAGCTGCTTCCATTTCCTCCCTTGGTAGCCCGTATATCCTGAAACTTTGAATATGGGGTGGTTATCTGGATAGCTGGTGAGCAGAGGCTGAACACTGATATGTGAGGCACTAAATAATTTCGTCTTGTGCTGGAAACAATTTTTGGAAGCTACTGACCAGAGAAGCTTGTTAAGGCTGAAGTTCTGTTTGTTTGTTTGACCTGTGCAGTAATGAGAAACTGAAGTGGATAGGGAATTTCATTAGTGGTATGTGTGCTGCTTGGTTTGCGTTGCTAAGGTCGTGGTTCACTGGACCTAAGTAGCTAGTAAATCGTTGTTTGGGTGTTTTTTCCTCCTGAAAAAGATGATAAATAACAAAAGGGTTGTTAAGACAGTAATGCAGAATGCTGCTGGTTGCTCAGCTCATACTGCTGTGCACCTTGATTTGCAATGTTCTCTATCAGGACTGGAAATGGGATTGGGGTATACTGACTTGGTGTGACAGTTTAATTCCTTTCCATGACTTGTAAAATATAGTGTGAAAATTGTTGGTTTTTTTTTTTTATCTTTGAATAGATGACTGTGGAAGGATTTACATATGGGTTGTTTTGGGAAAAGAACTGTTCTTCAGCGCCTAAGTCCCCGTTTAGTTCCCTTTTGTTAAATATGCAGAGAAACTTCACTTAAACTTGCAGCTTATTGTCTTTACTGTCTTTTTTTAAAGTGTAAAATAACTTCAAATCTTTCTGAAATGACTTTATCTGTACCAAGGAAATCAAAACACATAAACCTTTAAATGTTGTTTCCTGATACTAAAATTAGAGTTTCGGTTTCCCCTACTCAGGTTTTGGCTTTTGATATTTTGACTGTCTGATAGACATATCTCGGTTAGTTTCCAGAATTACAATATCAGCCGCATTTTAGGCAGAGGAATTGCTTACAAAAATGCAGAAGGTGGTAGTAATTTTGGATCCGTAAGTTACTTCTGGTGTTTTCCCTCTTTAGCAGGCCTTCTGTATTGTTAGATTAAGCTTAGTTCTCAAAACATTTTAGGCCACACCTTGTTGTATAACTATTTACATCTTTTGAGGCTCGTTCTGTGCAGGCCTAATGGTGGTTCCTCAAAGGTGAGTGATTTTAGTAATTGAAGTGTGAATTTGACCCCAATTCACTAGTCCATGTGTCTCAGAAGTGTGTGTCCATGGTTTACTGTCAGAGGATTTCAGTTACAGATAAGAATGTTCTCGCTTTAGGTCTCTGGCTGTTGTTTAGAACCTAAATTTTAGGGCTGATTGGTTAGACAAAACATCTATATGTGTATGTGCACGGTGGTCTGACTATCACCTCTCTCTTGCTCCCTTTCTTTTTGAAGGTCTGCTTTGTGGAAGTATTTTTTTAGGTTCTCTTTTGCTGTTCTGTTTCCTAAACGTATTTCAAGAGTAAAAACTAACAATAATATATTCGTTTTATTGTGTTACTGTGGTGAGAGAACTACTTCTCTGTGCCTGGTTACCTGTATTCAAATACTGTAGATGTTGACTCTGTCTGAGCAAATGAAGTCCTGCACAGTTACTGTTTGGTATTACTGTACATGCACAACAGGGAATTTACTCGCTTCTTTGATTTCATGTTAAGGACTAGGATGTCTCAGCTCTCATCTAGAGAGGCAGAGTGACTGCTTATCATCTTCAAACATCCTTTTCCCTTTCTAACTGATCTGAGAAGTTTCCAAATGTCTGAGAAAGAAGGGGAGGCCTGTTACTACAAATTTTTCTCCCGTTTTGCTTTCCTGACATTTCTTTTCCTTTATATGGAATTTCTCTGTTAGGCACAAACAATTGTAAATTCTTTGAACCTTGTTGCCTATAAGGCTGATAATGTAACAAACGAGATTTGTGGGGAGATATATTGATGAAGGATATAGTTAGATGTAGGATGAGAATGAGGAAGTTTTATGGTGGCCCTTTCTCAAATCTGAAATTGAATCAGCAAGTTTCAGGCTAAGTATGTGTTAGGATGATTGCATTGAGATTGCTTGCGTTCATCAGTTAAGTATTAGAAAAGGAAGTAGGGTGTTGAGAATGGGATGCTTGTAGAGGAAAAAGTGACAAAGTGGTTGGCTCTTCTGAAACGGAGAGAATTTAACTAGCTTTTAAGTTAGCTCGCTGTCTCTGGAGCTGTCGCTGTCTCCAGAGCTCTTCTGCAAAGCAATTGTTACATAACAGTAGTAAAATGAAAGGATACAGAGGAGCTAGCCCTATGTAATCAGAAACCTGACTGAGCATTAATTGAGGAAAACATGCTGGAAACTGTAGACTGGACTTGCAGAGGGGAATATGGTGGAAATCATTGGTTTAGGTTATCAATTTCTGCTTCATAGAAGAAATTAAATTTATAATTTAATTTATCATTACAGAAAGTAATCTGATGGTACTGTGCTATGGGAGGGTGGTTTTGTTACGTTCCCCTGCCTCTTAGAATCATAGAATAGTATGGGTTGGAAGGGACCTTTCAAGGCCATCTAGTCCAACCCCCCTGCCATGAGCAGGGACATCCTCAACTAGATCAGGTTGCTCAGAGCCCCGTCAAACCTGACCTTGAATGTTTCCAGGGATGGGGCATCTGCCACCTCTCTGGGCAACCTGTGCCAGTGCTTCACCACCCTCATTGTAAAAAATTTTACAATTTCAGTCTAAATCTCTCCTCCTTTAATTTAAAACCATTACCCCTTGACCTATCACAACAGGCCCTGCTAAAAAGTTTGTCCCCATCTTTCTCATAAGCCCCCTTTAAGCACTGAAAGGCTGCAGTAAGGTCTCCCCAGAGCCTTCTCTTCTCCAGGCTGAACAACCCCAACTCTCTCAGCCTGTCTTCATAGGAGAGGTGCTCCATCCCTCAGATCATTTTTGTGGCCTCCTCTGGACCCGCTCCAGCAGGTCCATGTCTTTCCTGTGCTGCGGGCTCCAGAGCTGGACGCAGGACTCCAGGTGGGGTCTCACCAGAGCGGAATAGAGGGGCAGAATCACCTCCCTCGATCTGCTGGCCATGCTGCTGGTGATGCAGCCCAGGATATGGGTGGCCTTCTGGGCTGTGAGCACACATTTCTGGCTCATGTCCAGCTTTTCATCCACCAGTGCTCCCAAGTCCTTCTCAGCAGGGCTGCTCTCAATCCCTTCATCCCCCAGCCTGTATTGATACGGAGGGTTGCCTCCACCCAGGTGCATCCCTCAGGCATGTCCACCACACCACTCAGCTTGGTGTCATCCGCAAACTTGCTGAGGGTGCGCTCGATCCTACTGTCTGTCATTGATGAAGATATTAAAGAGTACTGGTCCCAATACGGACCCCTGAGGGACACCACTTGTCACCGATCTCTATCTGGACATTGAGCTGTTGACCACTACCCTCTGGATGCGACCATCCAACCAATTCCTCATCCACCGAACAGTTCACCCATCAAATCCATCTCTCTCCAGTTTAGAGAGAAGGATGTTATGGGGAACCGTGTCAAAGGCCTTACAGAAGCCCAGGTAGATGACATCCATAGCTCTTCCCTCGTCCACTGATGTAGTCACTCCATTGTAGAAGGCCACTAGGTTGGTCAGGCAGGACTTGCCCGTGGTGAAGCTGTGCTGGCTGTCTCCAATCACCTCCCTGTCCTCCATGTGCCTCAGCATAGCTTCTAGGAGGATCTGTTCCATGATCTTCCCAGGCACAGACGTGAGGCTGACAGGTCGGTAGTTCCCAGGGTCCTCCTTCCTACCCTTTTTAAAAATGGGTGCAATGTTTCCCTTTTTCCAGTCCCCAGGGACTTCCCCTGACTGCCATGACTTTTCAAGTATCATGGAGAGTGGCTTGGCAACTACGTCAGCCAATTCCCTCAAGACTCTGGGATGCATCTCGTCAGGTCCCATAGACTTACACTTGTTCAGGTTCCTCAGGTGGTCACGAACCTGATCTTCCTTACAGTGGAAGGGACTTGGCTCCTCCAGTCCCCATCTTGCGGTCTATCCACTCAAGAGGTGTGGGAAGAGAGATTGCCGGTAAAGACTGAGGCAAAAAAGCCATTGAGCACCTCAGCCTTCTCCTCGTCCATTGTTACCAGTTTGCCAGTCTTGCTCATTGGGCGGGTACTCTCTCTTTGACCTTCCTTTTCTGGCTGACAGACCTGTAGAAGCCCTTCTTGTTATTCTCTGCATCACTTGCCAAGTTCAGCTCCAGCTGCGCCTTGGCCTTCCTGACCCCATCCCTACACAACCGGGCAGTGCCCCATCCTCTTCCCAGGATACCTGTCCCTGCTTCCACTGCCTGTGCATTTCCTTCTTGCCCTTTAGTTTGACCAGCAGGTCTCGACGCAGCCATGCTGGCTTTCTTGCCTTCCCTGCCCGATTTCTTACACGTGGGGATCAAGAGCTCTTGTGCTGTATGGAAGGAGTCCTTCAAGATCTGCCAGCTCTGTTCTGCTCCCTTGTCCCTGAGGGCAGTTTCCCAGGGGGTCCTATTAACTAACTCCTTGAAGAGCTGGAAGTTTGCTTTCCTAAAATTCAGGGTCCTGACTTTACTCATCACACCTCCTCCAAACATCTGACATCGTTGAAAAAGAGTGACAGAAAGGAAATGAGTTGTCAGCCTCTCTTGGAAAGATCAGAGAGGAAGAGACTAATCCAGAGACTGAAATAAGAGGATGAGATGCTGGGACAGATAAATTGTTATGAAGTACTGCTATAAATGCCCTTAAGATATGTGGGCTGGATGCTTCAGTTTTTGGGCTTGGGCTGTGGTGGTTTTTTTCCTTTTTCCATGGAGAAATTTAGTATGAAAATCATAGACCAATCAAATGCAAGTCAAATTCTCACATTTTAGGCTGTGGTCTGACAAAATTAGTTGTACTTCAGAAGTAAGTAATTGTTGTCGCAGTCAAAAAGTTGATCGCTGTCAACTGTGAAAAAGCAGATATTTTATTTCTGTGATTAAAATATTTTTTTATTACATTTTTTCAGATTATAATAATGAAGATGAATTTGGAAGAAAGTTGAGGTTCCTCTTGCAGCAGCTTCCACCTGTTAATTACAGTTTGTTAAAGTTTCTGTGTAAATTTTTAGCTAATGTAGCATCGCATCATGAAGAAATTTGGTCGGCAAGTTCTTTAGCTGCAGTCTTTGGCCCGGATGTTTTTCAGTAAGTTAGTTATAAAAGTTCATGCAGTGTTTTTATGTGAATATGACAGTGTACATCTGTAGTCTAAAGTCTTTCCTAGTCCATGAGTAACAGCAGCAAGTATACAATATGTTTTGGGCAATTTTTGTTTCTTTCTGTTCCCCCTCACTCTTGTTTTGTCTTACAATTTTTGCTCAGATCTAAACAACAGCTTGTCTGTGAGCTATGGCATTAGAAGCCACTGATTTGATTGTTGCGTTACTGTAATTATACTGCAGTTCAAATGTTTTAGAGATAGTGTGTAAGATTGCTATTTGTAGCAAGAAAGCAATTCTGGGAGAAAGCTGTTAAAGTACAAACGTATCCTAGGGTTGCCTCTCGACAGGAAAATACTTACTACTCATAAAAAGTTAATTGACTAAGTAGTTGTTACTTCATCACTTTTAAATATAAACTAGTATAAAGCTTTATAATGTAGTAGTGTGAAGGTACGCTTAAAGTTCTGTGTGTTCAGAATGGATTAGGGATAACGGTGTGAAGTGTAGCCCTTAGTCGTTCACAGGAGTTCTTTGGGGAAACAGTTGGATTTAGATTTTTAAACTAAACCAGTGTTGAAATCTTTAGCATTTATACAGATGTGGAGGATCTGAAAGAACAAGAAATAGTTAGCAGAATAATGGCGGGACTTCTGGAGAACTACTATGAATTCTTTGAAAATGAAGAGGAAGATTTTTCATCTACTAATGATTTAAGCTCAATAACTGAGCAGGTAAGAATATTTTAAATGGCAATATATTATCACTTAAGTATCTGTTATACACAGATGTTCATGAAAGATATGTTGAAATATAATTTTCTTTACAATACCTTTTGGTAGTTTCTTGCAAACTGACAAAACCTGGTATTTCCTTAAATGCATTTTCTTAACTTAGGTATGCTTGTGAAATTGTTGCTTTGTGCTAAGAATAGCTATGCTGTATAGAAAAATACGTAAGAACTAAACCAACAGTGATATCCTGCCCAACTTAGACACTGTTATGCTATATAAACAGTACAGCTTTTTAATTACCTTTTTAGGAATGGAGAACTGCTTTTTAAGCAAATGCAGAACCACGCTGTTGTTGGTCTTGGTCAATAATATTTCTAGGTGTGTCTTACAGAAACATGCAGGGTCTCGTGCTCCACTTGATTTTATCAGTGGTGTTTCCCTATGCCAAAATTTTTGAATGGTGTTTCTGATTCTAAGACTTCAAAATATCATCTTGATATTAGTGGGGAAAAGTGTTGAAATTGGAGAAATGAAGCTGAGTAGAATAGAAATACTCTGGGTCCTGGTATGCAACTGTCAGGATTGCCAGACTCACCTGTCCATGTGAGTGATGGTATCCGTTATCGCTCTTCTGCCTTTCCTCACAACAAATTTAACTTTGTGAAGTAAAGTACCATGTCATGCTGGGATAAATAGAGATGGAGAGTTGTTAGGGAAATGAAAATGTGATATTGTGATACAGCTTTCTTCTGTTGGCAAATATTACTAATTCTAACAAGTCGTGGTATAGAAGTGATAATGCACAGAGGAAGTACTTTTGTATAATCAAAGCCAGGCTCATGGATTATTAATAAAGTCTTGGCTCAAACCCTTCCTCGAAAATACGGAAAGCTGTACACTGAATTTTCTCATGTTCAGTTGGCTTGAGAAATGATGTATTTTCTTTAAAGAGGAAAAAGGGTAAATAACCAGCAGCTGCTAAGGAAGGTAACAAGAAATACTGAATTTTTAAAGCCTAACTACTTCACAAACCTCTCCTCTAGCAAGACAGGTAAGGCAAGTACTAGGGCAGCTGGTTGCTTCCTCTCCACTGCAGTAGACACCTCACCCACTGGTCTGATCTGCCAAGCGTGGGCAGCAAGTTCTGGATTGAGCAGCTTCTGCTCTGCTAGCTCTTCTAGCGAAGTGCTGCAGCTTTGCAGTGTTTGCTGTCTCTTCAGCTCTTTGCAGGAATATGTCTAGCACTGAGAACTGACACAGCCCTGCTGCACACAGGAAGCTGTTAAATAAAGCTGGGCTGTAACTTTAGCAGCCGGAGAGGCTGACGACTATCGTCTTAAGTTGGGATGACTGCTCTTTAAAGTATAGTTAGTTGGTCTGTGCTCTCATGCTTTGAAATTAGTATCTTGTCTGTGGGTCGTTATATGTTTTAGCAGAAGGGTTTCCCAAGTATAACAGTCTGTGTGGTGTGTTTGGGTTTTGGGATTTTTTTCCCCCCAAGTTTGAGGCCGGTGGGGTGTCCCTTTAATTTCGTGGTGTCTCCACCAGATGTCAACAGTGCACTTCTGTTGGGTCCTGTCCCTCCCGGGCTGGTGCGGTAGGGGCAGGAGGCCACTGTCCGCACCGGGCGCAGCTCCACTGGCAGCTGACTCTGCGGGTGGGCCTGCTCTTGGTTCACTGGCGCATCCTCTTGTGATCACAGGGGAAAGTCAGGGATAAATACGTTTCTTGCCCTGAATCTAGTGCCATATAACATATAACACCCCTCTTAAATACATAGCTCCTCTCTGCCTTCTGTGTAGTCTTAAACTTCTAAAATTTTGGTTTTTCTTAATTCAGTGGTTTTGTTTTATATTAGATATTATAAAACATATTTTCTTGAGGCTACTGCCGATACTTTTATTCTTGGGTTTGCAAGTTTGGGAGATTGGTAATCAATCACAGAGTGGTTTTGCAAATCACAGCTTTGTTGTGTTTACCTTTTTATGCTTTAGACATAGTTGCTTTTTAAAAAATGAAGGTGGCTGTGTTGAATTGTCAGTTGGCTATACTGTTTTTAAATTTGCTATATTTTACTGCTTCAGTAAAAACGTCTGTGTTTGGAAACAAAGAAACAAAAATAGGCAAGGGGCTTCACAGAAACTTCTCAATACTTTTGCTCTTACATTTGCATGAGTATTGCAAATTACTCTTACATAAGTATTTGTTCAGTACTTTAAAGTTTGGAGTCTTAGACTTCTTCTTTGCCTTCCATAGAAGGGTTTGAAAATGCTTCTCCATATATGAATAAGGCTACCTATGGAATAGAGAAGAATTGTTCATCCCTGTTTTATATGTAGAGGAAGAAAGGTTCTGTGCCTCGTGACTTCAGTGTGGCTGGGATTTTGTTGTATCTTGATTCTGCTTGTGTTCATTTACTGCGTCAAAGATGCTTCTCTCTTCAGTTTTTGTCCAATGTTTCAAAAGGGTTATGTAGCTTTTTTATGATGTGGAACGTATGGTTTTACATAAAAGCAGGTATAACATGGCTGTTTTTCTAAAATTGAAAAATTACAAGTATGTTGTTTTTATACCTCTCATGCTCCTAATTCCTCGGACCTCTTAAAAGAACTTTTATTTGCAGTTAATGGCTTGAAATCTTTTCATTAGATAAATGATCTCTTGGAAGAGGAGGAAGATGTAAAGCTTGAGCAGTCTGAAGAACTTCCAGAAGATGGCACAGAGAAACCTGTTGAAAGGCCAGCTGTGGTGCATCTAGATATGACAGGGAGTCTCTCGGATTCCAGGAGCGTTACAGCATCAACAAGGTAACTTGTCTCTGCCTTGGAGTTTGGGTTTAAAGTTTGGAGTATAGTCTGGTCTGTCTGAGAGAGAGAAGCTGTCAGGCTTCTGAGATAAGTGATGGTGTCTACAAACTGAAGCTTTAGAAGTAGGTGCAGTTCTTGTAGTAGTAAAATATATGGGATAAAATACCTGGCCCCAAATTCAGAAGAGGAATGCCTGTAGAAGTCAGATTGGATTAACTATGGTGATTTATGCAGAGAAAGGGAAAACGGTCATATTTTAGTGAAACTGTGAAGTGGTATTTAAACAGTAAATTTTGTAGCAGAAATATAAAAAAAATCTGAATATTGGTAGATGCAAACCCATTCTGTACCATCTTTCCACCACTCCCTTTCAGTGGGAAATCCAAGGACTATTTCTTGTCACGTGCTAGTGAGCAGAGATGTGTCCTTACATGACCCTAATTATTTTCTAAACCTGTGAAAATTTGTTTGTCCATTTTTTTTAATGCCCAGCTTGGTCAGGTGTTAAATGAGGAAAGTACTTTCTTATTTCATTAGAGTACAGTGGAATATATTTCATAAACAATTGTAATGAAGACTCCGTAGATGTGATTACTTCCTGAAAATACACCAGAGAGACAAAACACCAGTGACGAAGAGGAACTATATATGATCAAAAGGATAGTGGAGAGCAAGTGGGATAATACTGATCATTAATGATTTTTAGGTTGGAATGTAGAGGTTCTAGAAAGGCCTTTAGTAGGAGCAATGTGGAAGAAATTTTGAGCACTTTAAAGATGGGATTTTGTAAGGTTATATATGAGACTTTGTAGAATGGGTTGATTGCAAAAAAACTTGATCCGAGGGTCCAGAAAGTGTCCTTAATTTGAGTTGAAATGAAGACTCTGGATACCCTGTTTTGTGAAAGTTGACTTGCTAATTTATTTGTAAAACACCTGAAGATCCTCCTTCAGTTAATTTAAACTCTGCCAACTAAATTTATCTCAGAAGCTGATGTTTCTTTGTTATATCAATGTAGGAGTGACATGACTGGCACCTACGCACAAGTTGAGGTTTAATTTAACTGCTTTTTAGAAAAAAGTTATTAGAAAAATGCATAGAAAGCCAAGGTCTCGCATTGTCCAAACAGGTATAA
This sequence comes from Phoenicopterus ruber ruber, assembly GCA_009819775.1. NCBI lineage: Eukaryota > Metazoa > Chordata > Aves > Phoenicopteriformes > Phoenicopteridae > Phoenicopterus > Phoenicopterus ruber. The sequence goes on along the minus strand of CM020228.1, from coordinate 5,552,454 downwards.
CGGCGGCTGAAGCTGGAGGGCCCTGTGTTGCCTGCCTAAGAGCCAGACTCCGTAGAGGGATCGGTTTGGATAGGCTCTGCTGGTAGAGCTGTGAGCAAGTTTAGAAGTTGCAAAGTGTAATACAGGCAGGAGCATTGGAGTGGGAGTCAGCTTTTAATTAAGACCAGTCTTCGTAAAGGAGGTGCATAAACTTAAAACTGTATTTCCATTTGAGAGCTTGTTTGCGCTTGCTTGTAATACACAGGTTTGTATTTTACTTGCTTGCAGTACACAAGTTTTTATTTTTAAGCCTGCTTTACTTGTACGTAGAGTTTACATTTTAGATAGTGAATTTACCTTTTCTCCTCTACAGCATGTGTTTGGTATGGGCATTGCATGTAAGAACTTGTAGGGAGAGGTGAGGAAGTGTGACTAAATAAAAGTGTGACTAAAAGCAGAAGAAATGCAGGGAAAATCGCAAGTAAGTTTACTGCCTGAGACTGAGTAGTCTCAAGAATGTGGATTTCAGGTTGAAATCTGTTCAGCTGCTTGGCTGCACACTTCCTTCTACTTCGTTGCAAGAATTTGTAAAATATAAAATAATGAGAGAAACATAATTCTGTTCTGTAATTTAAATTATATTTTAATAGATAATTATCCTTGTCAGCAATAGAGCTGTTTAATTTTAGTTCGAGTTAAATTAAAAAAAAAAGAGTTGCTGCAATTGGAATTTCTACAGAAGTGCTCCTTCTTCCGATTAAAGTTTTAAAGCAGTTTAACTGTTCACAGGTATGTAGTTGCTTGTGGAATGTATAAGCACAGCAGTAGTGACAAACTCAACATGTTTGAGAGTTTAAATTTGATAGCCTGAAGAGAAAAACACTTTTACTCTATGTTTAGGGTTAATTAAAAATTAATAGGCATTAATTATGGTTGGCATTTTACATAATTTGTGGGGAGGGATAAGGAGGAATCCTGTAGAAGAAGAAAGAGAATTTTGACTGTAAAACCAGAACAACTGCACGAAACATTTTTAAAAAAAATAAATTACAGAGAATGAGAAAGTATGCTTTATTAAACTTTTAACTACTATAAAGACTGTAAATATTTTTCCAAACTTGAAGGCTTTCATAGTATGCATTTAATGGCCTTTTTTTTGTTTTAGTTTCTTGATGTTAAAAAAAAAAAAAAATCAAAAAGCGCAAATGTTAATGCAGGTTTATGGGGATGTTTGTCTTGACATTGAGCCTGCACCAGTTTATAAAGGAAAGAGGAGGAGAAGTAGATCTTAAACGTGATTCTTGAAGTTCCTTAACCTGGAGTTTCGTTGCCTCTTTGCTGTTGTCAGATTTTGGGAACCGAGTATCTGTATATTTTGGTCTCTTTGGGGAGAGAAGTAAAAGAACGCTGAGGTTTTGTGTTCTGCATGTTAAAGATTGGTTATCTTGATTCATATGATGGGGTATATGACCTTCCTTCTAGTTATTTGGACTATAACTTGCTTATAATTTTGCTCACTAGCTTTTTTCTTTACTCGTTCTGTTTGTTCTTTCTGCAACACATGACCTTCATGCACTGCATGGTGTTAATTTGGCTTTGAGTTAGAGAGAGATCTGGTGAGAATGTGGATAATCATTAATGCAGTTTGATTGAGTGACTGCTTGAAAATGGTATTTAAAATAAACCTGTTGAGTGATATTTAAGCCCCTTACCCAATCAAGGAGCATTTGTTGCACACGAGTTGACATGGTGTATGTAAAGGAAACATCATGTTCTCTGTTATCAGAAGTCTTTTCACCACGGCTCTTTCGGTTTTGCTGTCCTGACTTTTGGAGAAAAGAATTACTGACTCAGCATTGCAGCTGACTTTCAAGACGTGCCGTTGAAATAATCACTTTAGAATCCTTGTCTGTCATTATTCCAAATTTTTCATCACTGCGCTTTGCCAGGCAGTACTTGCTTTACTTTTTGCAGTTCATCTCAAATATTGTCAGTCAAAAGCCTAATATAAAAACTCTTGAAATGTTCTTTGGGCTTTTCAAAATTATATGTGTACAAATACGAGATATGACAAATAGTAAGTTCTGTAAACAATCTGCTTTGTCTATATTAAATGCAATGACAAGGGCAAGCTCCTCGCTGCCTGTGTGCTATTTTTGTTAACCCTTTTTTGGTTTAATTAGCTCTGATCAGTGAGAGGGGGGCAATAATATTAACAGCAACAAAGTGAGACAAAATGCATATATAGTGAGGCTAACCAAATACAACAACTGCCAGAATTGCTAGAAAATTACATTATTGTTTTAGTTTAGTGCTCTCTCTTAACATCCAAATACTTGTCCCTACTGCCATCCTAGAAAATCTGTGAACAACATGTTAGGAAAGCTTTCAAGTGTTGATTGGGCAGCTTATTGTCAGGAGTGACCTCATGTTGCAGTCTATTTCTATTTAGACTGCAGGGTTTAGTGCAGCACTCCAGAAGTACTGTCTGACGAGCAGCCATTGAATCCCAGCAAGCAGTATGCATAACCAGCAGCCAACATCACGCTTTGCTGGTTTTCAAATGAAGCATTTTTACATGAAGTGCTCATTTGGGATAGCAAAAATAATCAGAATGGCCTGTAAAGTTCTGCTGCACAGGTAATTATATGAAAGGAAAATGTTGTTTTGATGTGATTGCAAATGGGACTTTTTTTTAACTTTGAAGTTACGTGAGATTAAATGTATTTTGGAGATACTGTGAAATGAAATAATGTCACAATTGATTCTTTTTTTTAACGAGAAATAAGAATCTGTGTACAGTCAGTAAATTACCAAGAAAAACTTTGAAATGTTTTATCTCTAGTTAATGTGTTTTTCTATCTCAAGGTATGTTTTTACCGGGACTTTTTATGGGTAGGGAGACAGTGCAAAAGGGATTCTCGGGAGTGGGTTAGCATTATGAAACAAAGATGTTTACCTTTCTGTGTCTTGCTGTGTCATGCTGCGTTAAGACTCTGTGTAGCAGTATAAATTACAGCTTTTAAAAAGTATCCTTGAACTGTGGTACATCGGTTTGGAAATTGTAATGTGTTTTCAGCTAAGAGCGATTGACACATTTCTTTCAAAAAGTGCTTAATTCCTAAAGTGATTAGTTGAAGACGTAAGATATTCTTTACATAGTAAGAGGATTCTTCAGGCTTTGCGATACTGCTGATTTATGCATATCTTTTGCTGAGTACCTCTAATGCATCTGAAGGTGTTTACTAAAAGCATTGGTGCACGATCCGACACTGGGGGCTGAAGGTTATGCAGCGAGATGGAAAATTTTGTTGTGAACCATGGCTGAAATCTTTTGGATTCTTTGGTGATGAGTTTGATTCTCCTCACTCTTGACACAGTTCTTCATTGTCTCAAGTGGTAGAATAAAAGGATTCCAGGTCATCACAGTTTCCTATAAATAGTATTTGTACTTGTGCCCTTGACTGAATTTTCTTTGCTCTCTTTTACAACTAGAGTGTTGCAGTGTTCTGTGCTCTGCCTCTTTTTCCCCCCAATTTGTCCTAGGAGTGATTGTGTTTTAATAGTAAATTGATTTCAATGTGTACAATTATGTATTAGTACTTTTAGAAAGTAACCATACCTTTTATAATGCAGCTTTTGTAGAACTTAGTGAAAACACCGAGATAGGATACTTTAAACTACATTTTTTGTGTTTTGAAATCTTACTGTCTTTTTTCCCCTCTGAGATTTTTGCTCATGCTCCTCCTCTCTTTTATCTTGTTCATGGGACTGAACTTATGCACAGTTTCATGTCTTCATTTTTTTATTTCAAGTATTGTCAAAATATGTTAATCAGAAAACTTCAACACTTCATACATGTAGTAGGGCTATGCTGAACTTCTGTGCGCAGAAACATCAATGAAATGTAGGTATCTTAAGTTGTGAACTTTTTCTTACCATTTATTTGTTTGAAATTAAAAACCAAAATGCCAATGTGTTCACTCTCAGTTATTTGATCCAGCAGCTTTGAAATTAGTGGCTACAAGATCTGGCTTCTACATCAAGTATTTTAATTTTCCAAAGCTATGTGGCAATGTCTATTTTGAAATAGCAGTTTAGAGCTGCCTGTTCTGTCAAGGCATTTGGAATAGATCTGCTTTGGTTTTCCACCTAGGCAAACAAACACACAAATAAGCTTGATTCAAAATCAAGTTTCCATTAAAAAAAAAGAGAGAAAAGGAATTAAAAACGTCTGTGAGCACCTGTTTTGTTCAGTTGTTACGTGGTGGTGTTTAAATACAGTGTGCTTTGCTTTTGGCCCAGTACAAGTTGTCTAAGGCAAAAGGGCATAATTATTTTTCAATTAAACACTAGCTGGTAAGGAAAGTGGTTAAAGTATTTATTAAGTCCTTTATTGCTTGTGTTTTGTCTACTTAGAGGAAGAAAAAATAGAAGGTCTGCTTGAGGTAGTCTAATTATCTGCCTCCCTGGTGGTAGAACTACTAATAAACTTGATATGGTCTAACCAAGATACTCCTTGCTATTCTATATTGCTATAAAACTATTCTTGGGTAAGCAGAGAGACTGTCTACATTTTTTAGCAGAAGCAAGACTAATACCAGTCAAAACCATCTCACAGCGGTGGTACCTGTTCAGTTCTCCAGTAGAGTGGCAAGCTCCCTCATGTTTTGGGATTTAATTCGTGCATTCATGAAAATAATATTTAAAACCAACTTTGGCTGCCAACAATGTTGTTACGTGGTAAAGAGTAGATGAAAAATTTGTTTTTCAGCTATTTGAACTTAGTTGTAGATAATAGGAAGAAAAAGCATTTGTTTACCTCCTTCCCCACCTCCTAGTTGAAATTTAATTACTATTTATTTTTTTCTGAATAAGACATGTAGAGTTGCAACTCATTGCCATTTACAGTAGAGTTTTTCTTCTTTTATTTCATTCTTACTTGAACTTGTGTTAGTTACACTGATTTCCGCCCCCCCCCTCCCCCCCCCCCCCCCCCCCCCCCCCCCCCCCCCCCCCGGAGTTTGTCGTTCTAGGCTGAAGTGGCTTGTGCTAGGAGATTTCCAAGTGCTTTACAAATGGCTAGCTCATGTCTCAAAACCTCTGGAAGGTACCTGCCTTGCACTTGAGACGTGGCTGTCCTGGGAGAGGGCTGCAGATCTGTTGAACGTTGCAGAATAAAATTATGCAACAGTCTGACAGGCAGCGAAGAATATGAATTGCAACTGTGGAGGAAAGCAAAGTAATTTGGAATTTGCTTTAGGCAGCAAGGTTAAAATCTGCATTCTTAAGCAAGGTGTCGGGAAATCTTTGGAGACTAAGCGATTAGTATTTCCCATGGGAAAGGCTGTACATCTGAGAGCTTATAGCTTCATAATATACGGAGTATTGGCCCTTGAGAGACAGAAATCTGCATTGCTACTTCTACAACTTTCTGTCTTATGATGGCATTCTTCAAGATTTCTTCATCTAAATAAGAAAGGGGCTGCAAATCAGTGCTTACTACATATTTATTCTACTTTTATTAGCCACATTACATGTGGTCTTCAAGTATTTTCGAAGTTGCTTTCTGTTGACTTCAAGACTTTTATTTAGTGTGATAAGTTTTTACATTACATTAACTTATTTCTTTTTTATTGCAGTGCTCATATCTCTCCCATAAGTATCTTGCCAGCCTCTGCAGAGTAAGTATAATGAAAATATGAAATGTTTGAATTGTGCTGTTACTAGAACATGCATAGAAGATATGTCTTCTTTCAAGAAAAAAAATACAATACGTTTGATGATTACAGTTATGAATGTGTTCTAGTGTGAAGTATTTCACTTAAGGCATTTAACACTAATGCAGGAAAAACCTAATGTGTGTGAGCGTTGTTGACTGCAGAAGCATGAGAGCACAGCATGGTAGAATCTAGATTCCAAAACACTTTTACTTTATACTTAGATACATTTTAGGTGTTGGACTTTAACATTTTGATAGCATTCACACTGTATTTTTAGCATGACTTGTAGTTGTTAATATTGAGTACAGTTCAGTGGAATTGTGTGTACAAATGTGGAGGAAAAATAAATGCACAATTCCAGAGTTAAAAATGGGGTAAAATATTTTAAGATTCTTACAGGGGGATTTTTTTGTAGGCCTAATTGCATATTTTGGGTGAGCTGGCTAAGAAGCACTCAACAGAGTAGCCTGTTTTTAAAGAATGCTGTTCTGTTCTTGATGCTTCTTTGGGTATATCCTGTGTCCTTCATCAGGTACTTGCTTATTGTCTCTGCTATTTGTTGGCTCTTGCCTTTTAAGATTACAGCCCTGTTCAGGAGGGGTTACAGCCAGCTGTGCTGAAGTGGTGCCTGCTCCAGGAATAACTCTGATCTGTTACAGACACAAGATTTTACTATCACATTAATATATTAGGCTTTTATAAGTTTTTGTGTATAGTTATTAAAAAATAAGTTAGTCATTGTAATGTGTTGATTACTCTTAAAATACTGTTAATAGACTTCATAATAGTTTATGTAAATCTTACAAAATAAAAGACAGTAGGTGCAGTAATTTCCACTGCCTTTTTGGAACGGTTAGTCTCTTTTTGCCTTGAAGTACTTGTCATTAAAGATTCCTGTCGTGTGTAAAGTTTGTTATCTCTGCCTTTCTGCATAGTTGATCAATGCAAAAAGAGAGTTCTTAATATGAATTTTCTGTCTTTTTTTCTTTTTAGCATTTTAGAAAGAACAATTAGAGCAGCTGTGGAACAGCACCTTTTCGACCTGCAGAGCAGCTTAGATAACGATCTTAAACATATACAGCAACACAGACTGGGCTGTAACAATGAAGCAAAAAATCCCAGCGGGGATGAGGAAGGATCTAACAACCAGTAAGATTTTTTTTCTTTTTCTTTTGTATCTGTAATGAATTCCATAGGATTGCTTATCTTAACTCTTCCAAAACAAACCACCCCAATCCCCTGCCTCAACCCAAAGCAAAAGTTACGACTTTTGCTATTAATTTCAGTTTATCATATTTCAAACCAAATCAGCTTCCATCAGTTGCCGGTAATCAACAGCTCTTGAAGCAAATATTTTAAATTGATCTTATAGCTAAAAATGTTGTGAAGTATAACTGCTTTACTGCTGAATTCTGTGCAAGTAGCACAAGAACTTAAATTTACCCCAGTGCTTTCATTTTTATCTCACTGATGGTACTTAGGACACAATTTTACCATGTGAAAGCTATTGTAGGTGCTGTTTCTTTACCCTGTCTTTCCATATCAACATAGCCATTTTACGGCTCTGGCTGCTAGTGTCAACGAAACAGCTAAAAATGGATAGAATGAGCACTGTGGGTTTATTTGCCTAGAGTTTCAGCCTCATTTGATCAGCTTTTATTTTTATTATAAATCTTGCCATGTTATGGGTGTAGCGATTGCCACGGCAGCATTGAGAAGCTGGTACATTTTGGTGCTTTATTAAAAATAGTCATGTTTAATACTCAAACTCCAAAAATATGTAGTTAAATAGGACTTAAGTACCTAAGTTCCTTTGATGCTCAGAGCCTGAAATGCATGAAGTATTCAGAGACTCGAATGCTGTTTTCTAAATTGTTCAATCCTTACTGTTTTTAGAAGTCTTATCTGTGACAAGACGTTGGACTAAAGTTAGCAGTTGATCATAAAAGTAATAATCATTGCTGGTAATGATCAATTAAAACTGAGTTTTAGTGTTAGAGATTGAATGTCTTTGAAGTAATTTATAAGTAAGTGGGTAATCGCTTGAAAGACCTGTTGTAGCTGAATTCCTTCAGTTACGGCATAAGTGCTTTAAAGGTTGGCTGACTTCACAGCAGCAGAGGCTAAAAGTACCATCACTGCACGTTTGAAACCAATATACTCTGCTGGCACGGTGACTATTTCAAATGCTTCTGATCATCGTTCCGCTGTGGATTAACCGTAATAGAGGATACATGATAGCATTCTTGAAAGAGGTTGTCTGGGTCCTTTAAAGCAGTGCCGCCAGCAGACTAGGCACAAGGCAAATACACAGTTAAATGAATAACTAAAAATTGCAATGATCAGTGCAAATTTCTTACAACTAACTTAAAATAATTGCTGGAGAGAAAACAGAGTTAAAATGTTAAATTCCAAACCATCCTGTTTAGTATCTGTGTATCTGATAGAGGAGGAGCATTTTTAAAAGTAGTTTGGAATTCTTTGTGAATGAGGAGAAGGAAGGCAAGTAAGTCAAAGGCTTGTGATGAATTACAGAATCATGTGGTAACAGGAATGGTGGCATGTAAAGAATATATGAACATAAATATGGTATAAGTTAGTTTTAAACTGGTTGTACTGTTACAAGCCTTAAGTTGAATTCTAGGAAGATTAAATGTTAGCAATAATGGAATTTCTCACTGGAGGGGAACATAGTAATGCTAGCTATAAACTAGCTGGCTTCAGTATTGAGAGGAGTGTAGCCACAGCAACTTCATGTAGTCACGGTAGTTTAAATATGTCATTGCTTCTGGCTGTTGGCACTTTTATTCCTTAGGTCAGCATAGTAAATGGGGGATGTATGCCTGACCCTTCATACAAGAATCAGATAAATACATTTTAATATATCTATCACGTACTGTTGTAGGAAACCTCAGAAGTATATATAAACTACATAAATAATTAAATTTGCCTACAGGTGATTGAAATTGTAGACGTTACCAGTATCTTTGGTCAGAATAATTTTGCTGGGAAAAAACCCCCAAACCTAGTGTTTGATAGTGTTTAAGAAGAAAAAAAAGTGCAGTGGGTTTTGTTGTGGTGGTTTGTTTTATTTTATTTTATTTTAAAGGTGGAACCAGAGATTGCTCAAGTCTTTCTGTTCTCTTTAGGAATGATGATATTGAAGATAACGACACCGGTAGCAGTGAGAACACAGGAGACTGCTCTGAAGTATTGGTTTGCACTGATTTAGACAGTGAAGCTATGAAACATGATACTGTAACTGAGGAAGAAGAAAGCGTTCAGGTGAGAGGAAGAGCCCTCTGTATATGAAAATAACAATTGCTGTGGTTTCAGCAAAGTGCCTTAGAGGTCTGAGTTTTCCTGATAGCTCTGAGGCAGCCTTACACGGCGCTGTTCCTCGGTGCAGTTAATTGCCTTCTCTGCTGTGCACATTTCGTAGACATGTGCAGAGAAATTTTTGTGTACTTTGGTGCAACTTGTTTGGCCCCCGACTAATGTTTTTCTATTGATCTTTCACAGGTACCAGCCCTTCCTTCTGCTCAGGTAAGTCAGTGTATCAGCAAGCATAGCACTGGTTAGAATATCATCTGTGTTAGTAAAGGCTTCCTGAGGAGCAGAAGATCCAGAGCTGTGATGGTAGCGTAGCCCCCAGTTAGTCACACCTTTTACTGTATTAAGCAAGGGTAGAAGTAGCAGTCGCGTTGAGACTGCAGGCTCTTGACTATGCTTGTGCTAGGAAGGTGTGGGGTTGTAATTGGCCTATTAAAAAGAAAAAACTCGAACTTTCATATGAAAATTGTTTCTCAGCCTTTTCTCACAGTTTCTGGTTTCTTCTGTGGTAGGCATAGATGTCCCATTCTTTTCAACACATTTTCATCTCCTGTCTGGTTAGAAAAGGTTCTATTACTTCTTGAGCCTCTCTGCTTAGATATTTGACTTGTGCTGTGCTGATAGCTCGTGTCCCTCCATACTGATGTGTTCACTTAGAATTCTTACACGTGAGGTGTTCAGCAAAAGAAAAATGAAAGAAAATTTGACTTGTGACCTCCTGAAGAGGTTCAGCACTTATTGTCATCTTGAAAAGTATCAGGATTGACCATTTGTATTCCAAAGCAGAAAAAACTGTTTAGAGTGCTGCGTGAGCACATATTAGGATGTGATGCTAACGTGCTTGTAAAAATAAAATACTTGGTTGTATTTTTTAAGAACTGTTTTGCTCAGAAAATAGATTGTTAATGATATTTGAAGTTGCTGTTCAGAAAGCAACTAAAAATGTAAACAATAGACTACAGGATATCAGATGTCATAGATTTAGTTTTGGCTTTGCTTTTATATATTGTGCTTGAATTGAACAGCTTCATGTCACTGCAAGAAGCAAGTATTGTGTACAGTTTGAATGGGAGCACAGTATTGTAGCAACTGTAAATGTTGAAATAATTGTTTGCCCTATACAGCAAACGTGCCTCAGCTTTGCTTTGAGCTGCAAATTATTAGATTTCCACATACAATCAAATGTGAAGGTTTATAGTAGTTGAATTTGTGATGATGGCCTGAACTGTACCAGCACTTTTTATTAGCGAGTAGACGTCAACCTCTCATTCAGGGTGTCCTTATGCAACCAATCAATGCTGTAAAATATGTGCTGACATAAATGAAATCAAGTATTAACAGTAATATGCAAGAGAATATAATTTCTGCCACTCTGTATGAAATAGCACGTATGCAGTTGTCAAATAAGCACTTCTAATGAAAAATTCAAATCTGTACTTCCTTATTTATTTGGTAAAACTCTTGTCATAAGTCTAAATGATGAATTCTGTAGGTAGAGGGATTTGCTATATGTGCGTAGAGAACTTTCTACAATGGTTTTTAGCTTCTTGCCTGTGATCCATAAATCTTTCTGAGGGTTTCCTGAAATATAACTAGATAAGCAAACCTGTTGTTAGTAGACTTAAATTAATGAGAAGAATTTAATGGGTCTGTGAACTTGAAAAGATAGAAATGGATGCCTTAGCATAGTGAAACTGTGAGTCTTGTCTGGAATCTATGTTTTTATTAAACCAAAATGTTGCTGTAGCACTTTTCCCTATTGTAATGTATTCTTTTCCTAGCCTTCTGTTTGCTTTCATGGATCCCAAATGACTCTTTTGAATCACCTAACAAGCCAAATTTTTCAGTTGTTCCAGCTAAACTAGCATATTGTTTTAGAACCCCGTTCTGTTAAATTAAAATTTGACAGAATGTATTGATTGTCCAGGTTCTTTCCTGATGCGTTAGTGTCAAATCTTGTTATAAAAAAAATTACTAGATTGTTATCCTATAGTGCAAAATGCCCAAAATATGGTGTTGCAATTAGATGGTATTTTATCCAATTCAGGTGAATGCTATGTTTGCAAGAACTCTGTTGAAAGTACAGGATAGAGTTGCATATTTTTGCCATCAGTCTTTTTTTGACTGGCTATTGTAAGTCTTCCTTTATTTATAGTATCTGTTTTAGGTTTTCAGTCTTTGACAATGAAAGCCTTCAAAAGCAATAGAGTGAGTTTCTCATATTAAAGTAAAGTGTTAGGCACTTTACTTCCTCCTGACTTCCTAGTTAAAATATATGCTAAGCTTTAGAAATCAAAACTCAGAAAATAGAAATGTAGATGGAGAAACAAAAATTGCAACTTGGTGGCTTTTCAGTGCATTTTATGCAGTTTCAGTGGTTTCAAAGAACAGCTGAGAAATGTGAATTACACTTCTTACAAAGTATGTGTACTTTGGAGTTCCAAGTACGTTACCGTGCTAGGAATATAAAGGGAAACGTGAAGCTTAGGAGCACTTGGTCATGTATAGATGCACTTTTGTTGTCATACCTGAAGTAATTCTTGGCCTTTTTTGCTTTTTGATATATTTCTGTCCATTGGTACCAGTGGTAAGGTGGCATTCTGGGGTGACATTTTGGTTTTTTCAATGTTAGTTTCTACCTTCTTGTTAATATGCTAGTTCAAATGTTATTGGAGAGTTGTATCTTTAGGCGAGGTGTTAAAGGGAAATCTACTGATCCTTCTCTATGAAAGGAGTTTGAGAGGGGCACGTAGGGTTGTAGGAAACAAAAGATGTGCACGTGAGCTCTCCTTTGGCTCTGAAATGGAAACAGAAGCAGCTGTTTCCACAACTACAATAAGTGTGACTATGCAAGACTCGCACGGCTCATCTCCAGGGTGGAAATTATCTGCTGGAGTATGACAAATGCACTGTAATTAAAAATTGTTTCCCCAAATTGGAATTTGACTTGAGGACTGAAATAATGTAAACAGAATAATGGAGTTTTGTCTGATAAGGGCGAATATTACTGTCAGCAGTGTAAAACTGGCAACTGTTAGGTATATTTGAACTAAGCGACTTTATTTTATATTCAGATATTTTAAAGATCATTTGTGAGAACTTCTTAAAGTCTGAAACCAAATGTAATCTGTTATTTTAAAATGACGTGTTTCGTATTTCAAATTTCTTATACTCCTCCAAATAAGACACTTCTTGAAGAAATCAAGTACTGGGCTTTGGCATAAATACTTAAAGTAGCCAATCTTCCTGTGCCAACTTTTACTGAACAAAGTGGTGACATGTATTCATCTGAACTTGTTTTGTGAGATGGTGTCATAGAAATGCCAACATTTCTTCATCCCCTTCCAGTTCTGTTGCTGCTTTATTTAGTAACAGGGATTAGTAGCTCCTTTTAGAAAGTTTGTCAGACTTGTTTCATTTCATATATCTTGAGCACAAGTCTACATCCAACTTAAGTTATTTTTGAGACTAGGATATACTTACTGCCATGATTTTAGTCACCCAAACTTCATGCTGTGATTAGCAATTTGCAGTAGAACTGTTGTTCTTAATATTTAAAAGAAATAATAAAAAATGGTTTATCTGAAGATGGAAAGTCATTGTCTGTCTTCTAGTGATTAAAACACCTGGTTACTGGCTTTACTTTAGATGTAAAAATATTGCATGGTTGAAAAGCATCATTTCCACCCCCACCCAAAAAGCTGTGCTTCTCGTTCTTGAGGGTTTTTTGTGGTCAGCGATGATTAGAGAAATGTTTTCAGCTGAGAATGCCATTCCCAAATCTTTCTAAACATAGTTTTTTGCCAACAGACTGCAGATTTATTATTGAAGCCATGTGATAAAGATGCAGATGTTGATGGAGAAAATAATAGTGAAAGGTATGTATTTTTCTTCTGTTTTCTTTCATTCTACATGGCAGAATGTGTAACTTCAGTTTTGCAAAGTAAGTGTGCCAAACTGGTGATTTGTGACAACACAGTGTAATGTGAGGGAGGTGAAACTAAACATGTAACTTCTCACATGTGAAAACAGAGAGGATAAGATGGAGTTACCTTTTGATGATGATGGAGGTGGTGGAGTCCCCATCCCTGGAGGTATTCAAAAGACGTTTAGATGAGGCCCTAAGGGATATGATTTAGTGGGGGACTTGGTAGTGATAGGTTAATGGTTGAACCCGATGATCTTGGAGGTCTCTTCCAACCAGAACAATTCTATGATTCTATGATGATATAAAAGGCTTGGAACCTCATGCACTTAAAAGAGAAAATAAGTACAAGCCTATATGATATATATCATGGTGGTTTTGTGAACAACCCTGTGTTCTAGGCAAGAGAAATAGAAGAATAAAAAGTTATTTTCTTTAAAATAGTTTGGCACATTTTGTTGCTCTTAATGATTGAAGAATTAATGCTGGTAATAGTGACTAGCCAAAAGACTTCAAGTTCATTTGCAGTTTGAGTTCAGCACTGATTGAAATTTTAGTCTGAGTTCAATTGAGTTTTAAAATATTTAATCCTAGTTTGAGAATAAAGGTCTGAGCTATTTTTATTTCCATCTTGGTTCAAATCCAGTTGTTGTTTACATGCTTCAGCTTGAAATTGTGTGTGAAGGACAAAGGAGGGGGCGAAGCAATGTAACTTTTGCTCCCCAGAATTTTAATTATCACTTTAAGGAAATACATTGCATGTCTGCTAAAACTGGACTAGGGTATGTAGGAATAAAATGTAAAGGGAATGTATAATTTACTGTCTGTTAAGAACTTTTGTTTAAAATGATAACTAGGTCTGTGTCTTCTTTTTAGGCAAAATAGTATATTGCTTGGTGGCAATGATAGAATATCTTCAGAGATGTTTCTGGTAAGATTATGGTTTCATTTGTATACCGATACAGCATCTTATGAACTTACGTGAAGTACAGATAGGAAGAAAACCAATAAATTTATCTTTTAACTTCTTATGTTGATGGCCTGCTGCAAGGTTTGCAAAACCTCTGTTAGGGATCTCATCATGTTGCCTCACAGAAACTTTTGGCAGCAGAGCAAGCTTATACTTATGCATCTCATGAAAGCAATGTTTTGTAATGCAAAAAATTGACTACTGTTGGAGGTGCGGGGGAAGCTTGTTTATAATCCCTTGAGTTAGGAAAGAAGAAATTTTTTTTTTTCCCTTCAGAAAATTTCCAGAAGTGCTGGAACTGGAACTGGCACTGATGAGGTACCTGATTGTTCTATTATGTTATTTAAATACAGGATTCAAGTAGCAAGACTTGTGATCTTAATGCAAATACTGATTCAGAAGTGTCGGGGGATGGCAGCGTTAATGTTTCTGAGGAAGCTCCGGGTGTCCAAGTACCACGTCTAGATCTGAAGAATGTATCTGATGGTGACAAATGGGAAGGTAATTCTCACCCTTTAGCTCACAATATAGTTAGCTAGTAATGATAAATAGAACACTTGACAAAGTAGAAGCAGCAGACAACTTACGCTTTTTTTCTTTAGTTCAATCTGAATAATATGTTTCTGTACACATGGTAAGATCGACCAAGTCATGGCATAGGTCCCTCCCATCTTTTCAGAACTATCTGCAACTTAATTAAGGACCTTAAAAAATTATAAAGAAAAAATAGTCAAAGGAGCAACTAAAGAAAGCAAAAAAGCCTAAGTTTCATACTAGAGTGTTTTTGTTTGGTTTTGTTTGTTTTTAAAAAAAAGTGACTTATGGTTCCTAGGACCCTGAGTCTCTCATCCAAGTCCTTAAAAACGCTTTCTCTGATTACGTCATATAGTTAATGTTCACAGCGTCTTGTTTGTTTGTTTTTAATGTAAGCTACTGAAGTTCTAATACTAGCTGAACTTGACTTAAAATCACTAAACTACTAAACACAGCAATTTATCTTTCATTTATTTTCAGAATTTCATTTATTCTGAAAAATCTGTTGGTTGTTTTGATTTAAACATCAGGAATGTCAGATGTTGGTTTCCATGTCATTGGACAACTTGAAATAGCTCTGGGTTCTCAAATAAAAGTTAAAGTTGCAGATGGATATTATTTCTGTGCCCCTTCTCCCTCCATTGTTTGGATTTTAGGAAAAGCAAAAATGTTTGAAACATAGTTTTCTCTCAGGCAGGATTCCTTATGTTTGTGACCTTATTCTTCACGGCCTTCCAGGTTTAGCAAGCCCCTAAGCTTGTGACTTTACTGAACTTTGTTGCTCAAATGTCTGGTAATAACTGTTTAGACTGTTGTTTTACTTGTATAAAAACATAACCTCTTTGTAACCAGAGCAAAACACCTTTGTCAATATCTTCTTTTCAAAGTACTTACCTTTTTACGTGTTCCTTATATCCTTATATCCTGTTTCCTCTGCCTAGTGTTGATATTCCGAATCATCACACCTTAAAAAATGCAAATGATACAGTTTGCTGAAATATTGTGAACTGTCACCTACACTACAATGACCACAGTCCACTTGTTTCCAATTTTAAAAACTTGCAAATACAACTTGGTAGATACAGTACAGATTTACTATGCAGGGACAGGCTGTTCCGGTGACAGCTATTCTTTGAGATGCCTTTAAGTGTCACGGTCAAATGCTAGTAAGACACTGGTAACAAAGAATGACTACACTTAACCTCTCGTTGCTGTGTTGTTAATATTAAAATTAGTGAAGTATACCTGGAACGTATGTAGTTTGACAGTGCAGCATTTAGTTGTAGCATGTCAGCACATAAAGCTTTGTCCTGAAGCTCAAATGGTGATAACTTATTGTTAATTTGTCACCAGTGTTGACTGTTTTCCAAATTAATTGCCTGCATTAATCCATCCTTCCCTTTTAACCCTTTTACAAAAGATGAGGTTTGCAATTTGTGATTGGCTTGCTTATGTTTGTAAAATATTTGCTGGTTGGCCTTCTTGAGCCCTAGCAAACTGTACATTCAGAGTATGTCCTGTCATATAGAAGTCGATTTGCAGGCATCCAAAGACACTGAGTCCAGATTTTCATTCTTGTTGCCTAAGTTAATAACTTTATCTAAAGTTTAAAAAAAAAAAAAACAACCTGCTTATGTTCTATTTACATTAATTGCTTACTTGCACATTACATTTTGTTGCATCCTCTATTTGTGTTAATCTGGTTTAATACATATTCTCAGAAGGTTTGTGGCTTCCATTTTCATTATTTCCTTAAATCTGCTCATAAAAGTTGCTTTGGTTTTACTTACCCAAATAGCTTTATGACCCTTACTTTGAAAAGAAAGTGGCATACCTGCATATAAATTTATATTACAAGCTGCTTGGTAGTAAAATCATGATATTTTGCAAGAGGTGTTATTTCATTGCAAAGTATTTTAACTTTGGCTATTCTTCCGTCCTGTTTAGAATGGTTATTCTGATCTCAGCCTTCCAAGGCACTGCAAGTCCTTGTGGCATTCCATTGAAGTAGATTGGCTTTGTAAAGAAATCTATACTAGTTCAAATCTTGTTACAAGATTTGGGTTATTAAAGCCTGTCTGATAGAAAACTTAAAGGCCTGTAACCAACAGAGTTCTTGAAAATGAACATCAAATGCTTGCTGGCTCAAGGCAAAAATGCAGATCAGTTAATCTATATTTGAGTACTTTTTCTGCATTTGCACTGCTTTTTGGAAATCACCACCATCTCTATTATTTATAAGCTGTGAGCAAAAACATATTTAGAACTCGTCTTTTGTTAATGTGAGGATGCATGAGACTCTTATTAAACTACAAGAAGTCTTTACTATTCCTGTGTCAGTTCTCTGTAAACCTTTTCAGTATAAAGTTCAAATTCGCTAAGGACTGAGCATCCTTACCTGCCATTGAAATTGCTTGGAAGCTGAGAGTGCTCAGGGCCTGGCCCAAAAGATGGGATGTTTTTCCCTGGTACTGTATCTTCCTGCTTTACATGTTATGTATAGTTTGTTCTGACTGTGCTGTGTGTTCACTTTAGTATTTTTGCCATTCTTTTTCATTTTATTAGCGCCATGCCCTATCACTTTTCCCCTCATTGATTTCAAAACAATGCATCTGCAGAGAGAAGGGGAGGGTAAGTATGGTTCGCCATACGTTCAGTTATCTGCCTTTTGATAGTTTATGGTTTGCTTTCTAACTAACCCTTCACCTGCTGTCCCTTATATCTTGGGAATGTTCTGATCTGCAGTTTTTTTGTTTACTTTTTTCTAAAAGGTCCCCTTCTTGTATCTTGTACTGTATAAACAGGCAAGAATATAGCTTAAAAACAAAACAAAAAAATCCCAATAATACTTAGTAAATGTACAATGGAAAGCAGGTACAAGGGTTATATTTTTTTAAAGATTACTTTGTGGGTTTTATTGTTGTTCTGCACACTTTGAACCCAGTTTTCAAATTTCTGATTTGAACTGGAAAATATAGGCAACTCTCTGAAAGGAAGAGGGGGGTGGGATTTTAAATTAAAGTGCTTGGAAGGCCATATCAGCTTTTTGTTAGACAGCAAGAAACCCATATCTGAGAATTGCAAGGGATGTTAGCAACTAACTTCTTATATGGATTTAAAAAAATTGATTGTTTTGGAATCCCCTGCCTAAAAGAAATCACCTTCCACAAATTAAGAAATCTCTTTTTCTCAGTGGTGTCAAGACGATTTAAACTTAAAAACTCAACAACACTCCTTTAAAATGACTTAAGCAAATGGGTATTGTACCTAAAAGAGGTATTGTCAGGCTCACCTTCTTCAAAACCAAGAGGACAATCTTTCAAAGTACATGCGTAAGGTATAAAAATTAATTTCTACAGTAAAAGATTGTGATGGACAATAAATATATTCTTCTAACTTTGGATTTCTGATAAGTAAATAAGGCTCTCTTACACTGTTGAACTGTTCAGAAACACATACTCCCAAGATACACTTTGAAAAAGGGATCCTAGTGTGCATACTTCATTTCAGTACCTTTTTCTTTCAATTGTTATATGACAGAATTTGTAGCTTTCTGATGTATTTCAATGTTTTTATTCACTTTGTGTATGACACCACATCCTTTATAGCGTACAAGACTAAGCATTGGGTACGCGTTTTTGTTTCCTTTTGACTCGTTTATAATTCTGTTAATAGAAAAGTACCATTTTGTGTCCCTTTTTTATCTTCTAGATCCGTTTCCTGCTTTCAAATCTTGGCAGGAGGACAGTGAATCTGGAGAAGCTCAGCTTTCCCCACAGGCTGGAAGGATGACTAATCATCCATTGGAAGAGGACTGTCATCCGATATTGTCACATCGTAGTTTGGATTTTGGGCAAAGCCAACGTTTCTTACATGATCCAGAAACATTAGATTCTTCATCCAAAGCACTTTCTTTTGTTAGGTATGTATTTTAATGCAATTTGGTGGGTGTTGGGGCAGGAGATGTTACTGCCAATATGAAAATACAGCTGTTTAAGAACCTCATGGGTTTTCACGATATGAATTAATTGAAGACCAAGGTCAAATGTAGCATTAAATGGCCATTTGGCTGTTCTGCCTGCCCAGGAACTGCCATAGCGAGTCAGACCAGGGGTTCATCTGGGATAGTATCGTGCCTCTCAAAGCGGCCACTGGCAGATGCTGAGGGAAACAGTATAAAAATAGGGCAAGCTTGCACAGATTTCCCTGGCATTTGGTCAGGGCTTCGGACAACCTGCTATAATGGCACTTCCTAGGCTGAAGGTAGTATTTATATCCTTTGTTTACCAGTCTTTACTGGGCTGCTGGTCTATGATTTTATGTAAGTTTTGGCTGCCTTTTTTTTTTTTTTTCCTTCAGTAGCATGAATATTTATTTTCATGTTGCATAATTTTGGATTTGTTTTGTGTGCCACATTTTCCGCTCCCAGTAAAGAGAGCCAGGTTCTAAAAACCATTGCAACTAAAGCGTGCAGTAATGGTCTGGGCAGATTTGTCACCTGGGCTGTGGAAAGTCTTCATTCGGAAGGGTTGTAGGAAAGTATCAGCTGTTAGAGGGAGAGGCATGGGACAGCAGTACAGTGAAGAGGCAGGGTTCTTAATGCAGGTCCTCTCCTGCAGATTTAGAGGATCAAGCCTGTTTAACTCAGTGTATGAAAGCAGAGCTGTAACTAAACAAACTGCAAGTTATTTGTGTGACACTGGGGGGGGTGACCCTCCTAAACTGTAAATAACCTGTGACCTGTACTGTCTAATACTGTTACTATGAAAGGGAATTTAAGAATTTCCGTGCTTGTTAGGGAAGAAATAATCCTGTAAAAATGAGAAAGTCTCGAACAGCAAAGACCAAGTTTAGAGTCTCCAATTCTCTCTCTGACATAGACTTACTGATTGAAAAAGATACTTGCCCAAGTTTTCTCCAGTTAGCTGCAGAAGATAGTTGACAAGCACTGTTAAAATGATGCAGAAGACTGACCCACAGAGAAGTGCTGATTGTAATAGCTGTTCTCCTCACTCTGAAACTAATAAGGCTCTACACTAGTAGATTATTAGATTAGTATTTCTAATATCTCGAACTACGTCGATGTCACTAGCTGTGCTGAGAGATCTTTCAGGCACCTTGTGTAATAAGTGTACTAGAAAATTCTGTGGTCAATCTTGAAATAAAAAGGCTTTTCACAAGCAGCAAATGTCAAGGAGCTGAACAAGTGCAAAAGATGATTCAAAACCAGAATCACATACTCTAGAAATATATTAGTAAGGCCAAGAGATTAGATGATGTAGGTGGTTTTTAGATAAGTACCCAATAACTCACCTAAGACAGTTAAGTGGAACTCTAATTACCGAGGATTGTTCAGTGGTAGCTTCTAGCCTAGGCTATATTCTGTACCAGGTATTTCAAGAAGTACTGAGTATCTAGTAACTTAGATAAGTAATTTAGCCACCAGAAAGTTCTGAACTGTTTTAATGACAGTGTAATTAACAGTACATTAGTTTATTACACTTGAATTTCAAATGCTGTTTTTCACCAAAGAGCTATTTCTGTTAGGGGTATTACTGAAATTAGAGCGCTAAAAATAACAGATCACATTTTGAAAGCAGCAGATCAAAGCATTTGGAGTCAGTAAGCAAACAGCTCTGACTGAAACCTGAAAAGAATGGATTAAGAACTGGAGGAAAAAAAAAAAGAAATTAGTCATCTGTTACTCAAATATACAAGTTGTTTGCACTTGTTTAATTATTTTAATGACACTTTAAAAATGTTTTTGATACAGAACACGAAGAGCATCCTTTAGCTCAAAAGATGACAAAAGGGAAGACAAGACACCTTATCAGCTTGTCAAGAAATTACAGAAAAAAATAAAGCAATTTGAGGAACAATTTGAAAAAGAGAAGAACATTAAGGTAAGTTACCACTTCTGCTTTTACTCAGGATAAGTGACTGCGTGGTAGAGCTAAGTTACTTCTTGTAGTTCATCACTGAATAACTAACTGTGGGATCACAGATGATAAAAATTTTGTTACGCACTGCTGTCTACAGAAGTGAACTGAACAGCAGCAGTACTCGAAAAGGTACCATAATGCCTGAGCTCACAGAGGGGCAGACAGGGACATTTATGCAGTGAGACTGGGGGGATATCAGGCAAGACGTGGAGAGACAAGAGCATCTTACCACTCTGGCTCAAATTCTGGATGTCTCGTTTCAAGTTTTATTTTCCCAAGTGTTGTCCGTTATGTTGGCACTGAGATCTGATCTGGTACTAAGAGTGGCATCCATGTTACTAGTCACGTTTGTTATGATAAATATTTCTTTCAAAATTTGGTAATATTTATAAACAAGCTTTAGTGTGTTTTTTTTCATAAAATGTAGTTTGTTTGTATTACTTTTCAGCCCTCCTATAGTGATATTGCAGCCAATCCAAAAGTTTTAAAATGGATGACTGAACTTACCAAATTGAGAAAGCAAATAAAAGGTAAGGGATGCTACAGTTTCTGTTTTTTTACAAACACAAATTATCTACGTGACTAAAATGGCTAAGTCATTCAGTAAAATTCCCCAGGACAGTAAAAATGTTTCATTTCTAGATTCTGAACTATTCAAAAATCAAAATCGAATTATTCTTGTGGCTTTGGTTTTAGTTCATTAGAAGAAAAACTTTGCCTATGCAAACTGGTACATTCCTTTATTTGCAGTTGAACTGAGAGAGTTATTTCTTTTAAACCTTTGGATTGAGCAATTTTTCTCATTTCAGATGCAAAGCAGAGGAGCTCAGATGGAGAATTCATACCTCAAACACGTCCACGAAGTAACACTCTTCCAAAAAGCTTTGGTTCCTCTCTTGACCAAGAGGATGAAGAAAATGGAGATGAGATGCGGGTTGTGCAGAAAGAGAAGAAGCCCACCAAGGAAGCTACACTTGAACTTATTTTGAAAAGATTAAAGGAAAAACGAGTTGAGAGATGTTTGCCAGAAGATATAAAAGTAAGCACGAGGTTATGGATAGGCTGTTTCTGAGAGAATAAGAGAGGGAAATAGAGCACTGCCAGACACTTCAGACATCACTTTATCAACAAAACGATGCCTCTGTCTAGCAGTCCTTTACCAAGCCCTCCTATTTCAGACTCTGTGGGGAAATGATCAAGGGGAACCACATTTTCTTTGCTCACTCTGTATTAAAATATTTACAAGTATGTGCTAACAATATTGGACAGCTTGAAATGGATGAAGGTGGGATGTATGCTATTAAGTAAGCTAAGTTTGGCTAAGGCATCTGTATAGCTGATAATGTAGAAAAACTGTTGAAGTGACTTGTGTTTGATTAAATGTGAATTATTCTTCTGACAGAAAATGACAAAGGACCATTTGGTAGAAGAGAAAACATCTCTCCAGAAAAGCCTCCTGTATTATGAAAGTCAGCACGGGCGGCCGGTAATACTTGGTTTACTTCATCAAACTATATTAACGTATGCATAGAGAACAGTAATGCTTGTGCAGTAGTAATACCAGAATTTAATGCTGGTGTGTGAGGGCTTTTTTTCTTCTCCAGAACACAGTTATCTATTGGTTTCCATGTTGCCATCAGAGGAAGTTGTTATATTGACTTCTAAAAAAATGTTATGTATTAATAGGCCCTTTTTCCACAGATCAGTAGGTTACTGGAGTTTGCAAAGTGATTGGTGAAGTTTGGTGCCTTATTTGTCTGTGAAGCAAATAGAATTCTTAAAAATAAACGATACTATTGAATTTCCTGGGAAGAGGCCTGAAACGTTGTTCTGGATTTCACAAAAATAGAAATGAAGAGACACTTTTTTCTTTTTTTTCAAGTATGTGGCATGTATCTTATATAATTGGAGATATGGAAGGTAGAGTAAGTGACTAGCAATTAGTGCCTAAAGTTCTGGGTTTTTATCTCGGACAGTGATCAGCATCACTAGTCCAATCACAAGATCTCTCCAGTTACTATTCTATCAGCCTTCTGGACTTGGCACACTAGCTTTATAATCAGCACTGCCGTATAAACCTGATCAAGCCTTTCAGTCTAAAAGCCAAGGAAGAATAATGGTCTTGGAGATACTGGCACTGGTTCTACAATCTCCTTAGGGAGAAGGTGCCAGTAACTGTTGAGGATAGCCTTTAAGATTCATTCTGTTAGTGTACACAGTGGCCAAGAATCAACAGTAAATCATATATCAGATAAAAATCTCTCCACAGTTTCATCTTTTTCTTTTCCCCCTGTCATTTCTGTAGAATCATCATCATTGCTAGGCACACAATCTTCTCCCCCAGTTCTTGGTCCCTTTTTCTCCTCTTTTCCATGGGTCTTCAAAGGTAGAGGGTTTGCTTCTACTGAAGCTTCCCTAACTTTTAGGAAGTCTTTAAAACTTCTTCCTGAAAAATATAGGGAGGTAGAGTGAGAAAAGAGAGGAGGAAAAAGCACCCACTTATTCCCCTTTATCTGCATAAATCCCATTTCATACACACAATTTAAACTAGTTTTATGTTCCTAACTGGAATGTACGTAGCCTGGCACGAGAAGCATACCGCTTTGTGTTTGCTTGTATATTATTGAGTGACTGGTATAATTAATTCTGTGGTTTCTCTGCCTCTAGGTTACTAGAGAAGAAAGACATATTGTGAAGCCACTTTATGACAGATACAGACTTGTAAAACAAATGTTAACTAGAGCCAGCATTACTCCTATTCTTGTGAGTAAAACAAATGCTGTTTCTATTTTTTTCCACTTTTGAACTGCTAGGCTGCCTTTAGAAGAGCTAGTAATACTGTTCCATAAAATACATCTTTCTTGTGAAAGATGTAAGATGTTGTTGTCATTGTACTTGAGGCATTTGATTTACCGGTGAAAGCAGAGCAGTTCAAAGCTGTCTGTGACCTTGATGGCTCTTAGGAAGTAAATGGTTCTCAGTGGAAGTAACTAAGCTGTTCTAACTTGCCTTGGCTGAGAGGTTCCCAAGTCACTGTGCTAGGTATGGATCCACAGTACAGACTGTACTTCTAGTGCTCCCGGGAATAGTAACACCAGTTGCAGAAGCCTGCCTCTCTTCTGTACTGCAGGTCCCTCTCACTAGAGGCATGAGTGATAGGATGGCCATAAGAATCATTTCATTCCTTCATGCTTCCCCAGTGTGAGACGCGTTATCAACGTCTGCAGCATCTGTACGACATCTGCGCTTTTTCATTGTGTTTTCACTTCATTTCCTTCTAACTTGCAGTGCTCTCTGTTCTTTTCTTTCCTCTCTCTGTGGTCTTGTAAGAGATGAGGAAGAAAAGTTTTCCTGCTGTGCAAGGAGATTGATGTAACCTTGTTTATAGTACCTGTAACACAGATGGGGAATGACAACCAGCTGCTGTCTTTGCTCTTCATGAGCTATAATCAAAATCTTGCGTGCTGACCCAGACTTGCAACAGAACAGTTTTGATATTACCTATTTGACCCTTTCAGAAGGAAGGGATTGCATAGCTGATGTGAGATAATCTCTTTACATACAGACCATTCTCTACCAGATTTACATAGCTGGGCAGTGGCTTACTCAGCAGGAACTTAATCGGCTGTTTACATTGACTCTGACTGTTCTTAGCTATCCCCTTTAAGCCGAAGTACATTGAGATAAAGGAACCAGTTCAAGATCACTCCTTTCTTGCACATACATTTTTGGGTAGCTGCTTTTATAGAAAAATGTGATTTACATTGCAGTCATATTTCAGTTTAAGAGCTTTTATATCAGTATCCCTTTTTGAACTCCGTAAACACAGGTTGCTCTTAAACATGTGAGCATTTCTCCATGACCGGTGAGTCATAGGTGGTGCCCTTGACTCGTTGAGTTTTATCCCATCTCTCACCTCAAAAATCTGACTCGTCAGCTGAGAGGCATTTTGTATTTTCAGTAGCCTTATGACTGTATTGTAGTTGTTCGTTTTTTGTTTGGGTTTTTTTTTTTTTTTTTGGTGGCTGTGAAATAAAGGGATGGGTGATAGCCAACCAAAAGGATTTTAAATTCAGAAGAGATCTTGGTAACATAATTCCTAATCTGTGCTGTAGGCAACATCTGTGCAATATTTTTCACAGGCCTCTGCTTTGGAAACCTATAAGACAGATATGCGGAGGTCTCTAATCAGCAAGGATTGTTCAGTGGTAGCTTCTAGGTGGGCTATATTCAGGGCCACGTATTTCAATAATTGCCTTTTGGTGACACTTGCTTCCATGAGGTATCTTTTATGGTATCACAGTATACAAATGACATACACTGAAGCCTATAGAAATGTCCAAAGAAGCAGGAAGCTGTTTACCTTTCATGAACTGAAGTTTTTTGACAGGTCATTGTCTGTGTGGCTTTCGTGTTCCACCTTCCTCCTGTTCAAATAGTCCATCTGTTGAAAGTGCTTGTGCTGTCCAGGGATAGTGGGTGAGCAGGGCACAATTGCGTGTGTGCAACAGGCAGGTAACAGCGGCACCTGTTTTAGGCTGAAGTTCAAAGGATTTTGACTTTGAAGTGGCAATAGAGAATTCTTGCATAGCACTTCCAATTGCTGGGCTTCGGAGTGGTCTAGAAAAAGAAACTAGCAGTATTATTGCCAGTGTATGCCTGGCAGAAGATAAAAAATGGCCTTGGCCTTGTGTAACTTTATTCTTATAATCTCCCTGTGGTTTGGTTTGGGAGGAACAAGAGTAAATACGAAATTCAGAGATATCTTTGCACTTTATGCATTTTCTACAAAACATGGAGAGAGAGAGTGCTTTTTATTTTAAGTCAGAAGAAGATTAGTGTTTCAAATATTTTTACTTTTATGTCAAGGATACCTTGGGCATCTGAGCTTTTTGGGTTATGTGGTTGTTTTGTCTGTGCTCTGTAAGTATGTTTGCAGTCTTTTATTCTCCTGAAAGAGGAAATACCTGTAGGTATTAGGTGACTTGAACAAAATTCTGACTGCACACGGCATTTAATGTCTAATTGCACATAATGAAACAAACTTAAATTTTTGCAGGGGTCACCGTCAACCAAGAGGCGGGGGCAGATGTTACAGCCCATTATTGAAGGTGAAACTGCCCATTTTTTTGAAGAAATTAAGGTGTGTACAGTGCATTTCTAAAAAATACTTCCCAGCACTTGTAATAAGGAACTGAAATATTTCATATTTGTTTTGAATTTCTGCTTTGACTTTCAGGAAGAAGAGGAAGAAAGTGATGGTTTGTCTACAGACCTGAATGATATCTTAAAAACCGCTGTCCAAACACAGTCTGTTTTAAGCCCAGTTGAAAACTCTGAGTCTGATGTTGAAGATGGTCAAGAGAAACTAACCCGGGACCTTAGGCTGTCAAGCACCCGCGCTGCTTCTATGTATGTAAAAATAAGAAGTGACTAATTCTATTATAGAAGTTGCAATTATTGCATTTACAGTCATGATACTAAATATATGATGTTGGGTGGAAGGGAGTGACATGTTCAGCGCTTCTCAGGAAGTGTTTGGCTTGAATGAGCGTTCTTTCCTCTGACACGTCTGACTAAGATCTCTTTGTCCTCAGTGAATTGTTTAGTATCTTCTAAGCCTTCTTCAGCCTTACTTGAGCTGTGTAGACAGCAGAAAATTTATACCCTTTTATTAACTACTAGTTGGTTCGCAATATTTCCACCATCAGACAGCATATTCCTTATGAGCAAGACAGATTTATTATTAGTGCAGCTAGCTCAGTTGTTTTTGAGTATGCTTTGAAGAATTTAAATTTTATCGTATGGCCAACAGTATTTTTCTTTCACTTGAAATTTTTAGGCCTGAATTATTGGAGCAGCTGTGGAAAGCCAGAGCTGAAAAAAAGAAGCTACGTAAGACATTACGAGAATTTGAAGAGGAGTTTTATCAGCAGAATGGAAGGTTTGTTTAGCCACAAAACTGATGCTGGATATCAGCCTCATTTTATAGCCAAGTATTTCTTTCAACTTTCTATATGAATGTTGCCAAATGGAATCTGATGTGTTTTAATCTCTGCGATGAATAATCTCCTGAAGGAGATAACATTGTTGTGTATTTTTAATAGCGGAGGAAGCCTGCTCCTGAGTTTTGTTTCCTCTATTACAGTCTGTAAAACATAATAAGGAAAATGGAAGAAGTGGGGTGTTTTCTCATTTAAAAAAATAAACATTTTAAAATATTTATTAAAAAGTATTTTTATATTAACCCTTCCCCTCAGATTATCCCTCTGTTTTTAACCTAGGGCAGGGAAGTTTGCCTATTTGTCCTTTGTTCCAGTAGGTCAGTCCTGACAGTGCATATTTGCTTTATCAATAAAGAGGGAGATAATTTTTATTCTTCTTTGTATTGTTTAGTTCTTTCAGGCTTCTTATTTGAATATAAGTTGAACTGCTGCCCATTGTGTGTAATAGGAAGTTTTTCGAGGTGTATCACCTCATGAACAAAACTACCACCACTCTTCAGAGCTCAGTCACTTTCCTGACTGGCAGATGTTCTCACTTAACTATACTTTCTACTGTATTTCTCCTTAACTATAAACTCCTGGACCATTGGTCACACAAATTCCACTAACGTGGCTTCATCATGCACTTACTGAATTTGGGACATAACTCCTTTTGACTTTAATGGCAAATAATGAGGTCGGTAAGAGCTGATTTAAAAATAAGTCAGATTAGTAGATTATTTTAGTCTATCTTAAATAAATAAGAATAATTCTCTGCTGTCAATTTGTGGGTCAGTCTACATACAGTGAAAATGTAGATCTACTTAAATTTATTTGTATTTTTCTGTAATGTATACATAGGATCTGAAATGAAAGTCTTCATATCCTGTTAATAAAATCTCCAGAAGAACTTAAGAGAACGATTTATAAACAATGCTGCAACAGTTGTGCTGAATAAACGCTGCTGGGTTTTCTATTCAGTTTTTTAGGTGATGGCAATTTTAACTACAATGAACTAAAATATAACAATATGTCTATTATTGGTGAACAAGCTGCCAAAAATGTTTTTATCTGCCTGAAGATAACTTTTGTGTTTGGCTTGCTGCAGTACGGAGGATTTTCTTGAAACTTAGGTGTGCTTCTTTTTACAGGAATGTACAGAAAGAAGATCGGGTTCCAATGCTTGATGAATACAGGGAGTACAAGAAAATTAAAGCCAAACTTAGGCTGTTAGAAGTCCTTATCAGCAAACAAGATTCTTCAAAATCAATTTAAATTCTGTTCCTCCAAACCATTGAATAACACGATGTTTCCGTATACTACCACTGTACTTACTGGGTGCTTGTGTTCATTTGTCATGCACTGTTGAAAGAATCCGGTTTGTGCCCTTTATTGTGGTACCACTGTAACATGGTTGAAGGGTAAGTAGGTCCTGTCTAGAGAGCGAGTAAGATTTCTAAGTTCGAGACTGCTCTATCCAACTTTAGCAAACACAGTTTCCATGAAAGTTTTGTATTACAGATGCATCCATCTTGTTCCAAAACAACCATAGCTTTTTTTTTCTTTAGCATTCAAGAACTTTGAGACTTTTGTTATTACCAACTTTTTGTATTATTGAAGAAATTATTAATACCATAATGCTACACTGAACTACTCCTCTTGCCTATTTTTTGTTATGGGGGAAAACAGTCAGCAAATTAAACATACAGCTCTTTTTCCTGGAACATTTAAAAAACAGACTGAAATTCCTTTCAAAGGACTGCTGTGGAACAACTTTAATTTTTAGTATTCTAAATTGCACCTATAACACAGTAATAATTAACATCTATGGATTTTGCTCATTAGTGATCACGTTTCCTCCTTGATAAAGATGACAGTGGACAAACCAGAAAGTGACCTTGCTTTAGTGTCTTTTAAAACTTGGAAAACTGAAAAGTTATCACATGCTGCCTACAGGACTTATGTTACTGTTGTTCATTTTATCATTTTATCGGTTATTGTTTATCAGCTAGTGGTGACATAGTGTTTTGTCTGAATTGGATGCTGCATCTCCACTTTCGGAAGATTTGAGGAACATAATGAACACTTCAGTGTATGGGAAATCTGATGGCGCTCAGACTCACGTAGCTCCAGCAGAAAAGAGCTGGCTTAGGACAGTTAAAATTCCACTGTATCTGAAATCAGTATGGTATCAAGGGCTAAAATCAGTGTAGTCAATGCGCACCGCAGGGTGAACTCTTGGTTTTGAGTGAAAAAATTACTGCTGTTTATCACAATTTTGTTTTACAGTTGGAGAATAAAAATAAGTTATCTAACCCTTATGATGTAAGCAAAACAGTTTATGGGCCTTGCATGATTTAGCTTCAGAGTTGAAACTAAATAATGTTTTGAGTATCACATCTGCTGTGCTGAATGATGATTTAGCTACTAGCTTTATGCTCTGCAACAGCCATCAGCAGCTGGTTTTGATCTGGCAAAATCTTAAGTGTTAATTTTAACTGGTGCTTACTCAAATTTTTTTTTTTCTTCAGTGTATCAGTTTGATCGTGGCCATGTTTTGCATGCACCTACTCTCACTGCATGTTTTTATGATGGGCTAATGTCAACATAGCTATTATTCACACTGCTTTATGAAAGACCAAAAATGAACTTTCTCACAACGTAAGAAATGGCTAGCATGTAACCTCATAGACTTGCTGTTCTGTCATGACGCATATGAAATGGGTTGAAGGTAGGATTTTTAGTGCTCAGAGTTCATCTGTGTACTGTAGAATACTTGTTTTGTTTTACTCTGCTTGTAGGCATGTAATTTTGGAATTCAGAAAAAAAAGCACTAAAACTATTGAGCACTGGTGGTATGCCTTTTTTTTTTTGTTTAAACTGCAAAATGATCTGGGACCTTAGAGAATTATGAGGTTAAACTAGTCTTGAGACCATTTATCAGTTTTATTCAGTTCCGTTGTGCAATGTACACTTCAGTTACTTTTCTGTCAGTCTGCAGACACGGGTGTATCCAAACATTGAAACTAATGTGTACTGTATAGTGTTGTACATGAATGTTTGTGTTTTATATACCACATGCAAAATGTCAATATGCACTATTTAAATGTTTTAAATAATATATTCCTCCTTTATAATGCTTAAATCTATATGATTCCAATATTTTTATAAGTGAGTGAGTGATCAGACTGGTTCCAATTCAGAATTAACAGCTGCTTTGTGTTTGTTATGCAGTGTTTGGCTGTTTATTCAGTATAGTAGATAAGCATGGCAACAGTTATGCTGAGTGTGTTTTGTGCCATCCTTGTTGAGCAATAAATAAATGGTAGAACTAGGCATTTTGTGATATAACAGTTTTACTTTGGTAAAAGCAAAACCTATATATCTATATGGATATATAGATATGGAATATATATATATAACTAAACCAGATATAATTGCATTGCTATGTCTGGTGCTCATTGTATAGACTTTTATAATAAAAGTACCTTAACCTTTATTGTCATATATCTTTGTTTCTCATCATGCTTTTTCCTCCACTGCCATCTCTTAAAAACAAGTGCCGCGTCCTTCGCTATTCCTGTACGTATTTGTAGGTCCAGGGTGTTGCCGAGGTGGGTCCGAACCCCGCAGCCTCAGGTGCTGAGACAGCCCTTGATGAAGCTACAGCCGTTTAAGCCTTATTTTACCTGTTTAGGCTGGGCCTCTCGGCAGAGGCGGCAGGAAAGTGACCACATCGGCCCCTGAACCGACAGCTTGGCTTGTGGTGCGGTGTGGGCTTCAGTTCCTGCTAGGGTGCCAGCCTGCTGCGCGCTGACGCAGGAGCAACCTGTGAGTCTCGCTCGTTCCTCAACAGCAGCAGCTTCGGGAGTAGATGGGACGGAGCCATTACTGATTCAGCCCTTACTGGGCTGATTAATTCACCGCCAATGAACACACCTTCAGCTGATGAGCAGTATTTGATCGTGTCTCTATATCCACAATGATCTCTTAGCCCTAAAATCAGTATCACAGCAGTTACTGCTGTGTTTGTAGCCAGAAAACGCTGTTACTGCACACGCTTCTGTAAACACAAGAGGATGCTTTTCCTCTGGACCAAATAGATGTTTTTTTCATAGTATATTGATGTAGGTTCATACGAAAAGTGATTGAGGTCTTTCAAACTGATTCTTCTGTTGTATTTTGTGTAAATCCTCCTTTCTTCAGCCTCAGGCCTGGCAGGGGACTCCTGAAGGCGAAGACTCTGCCTTGTGGAAGTGTGGCAGTGCAGGTAAAGGGGAAGAAGAAAGACAACTAGGAAGTTGAGGGAGCAGGTGAGGGAGAGGAGGCAGAAGGCAGCCCTCGGTATGTTCTGTAGGGTGGGACAGAATAACCTTCCCCCGATCACGTCTTTTCTCTGGAGATGGGGGAAAAGAAAGGACAAATTCTTAGGATGCTGGCTTGAAGAATGAATAAGGTTGTTACAGATCTGTTCTGCAGTCCTCCATTTTTCCTTAGCATTATTTATTCAGCGAAGCTTGCTCTGATCAAGATGCTAATGAGAAGACAAAAATCCCTCAAGTAGTGGTTTGGTGGGAACTGTTTAACATCCATGTGCTACAAAGCAATGAACTAAGAAGAATTTAATGAAGGAAAATAACCCTGTGTTAAACACCATTAGCCAAAACAGAGGAGAAACAGGTATTTTTGAGGGTGCAAAAAGCTCAGTGATACTGGGACAGATCTGCCTTGCTGAAGAACCAGTTCTGAGACAACGCAGGTCTATAGTGTCCCAAGCTTTACGTCTTCAAAGAGGTTTGCTTGAGCTGTTATGTGACTGCAGGGCAAGGAGCTTGCTGGGAGAAGTGAGGCCGGCTGTAGAGAGGGTTTCCTGTCCCCCAGAGGAGTGGAGCAAGGATGAGGAGTGCTTGAAAGCTCTTCCATGAGGTTCTGGGTAAGTAACTGTGGCTAAAGGTTTCGAGACTCCTTTGTACGAGAGGGGTTGCCAGGAGGAGGAAAGGTCGGAGATGCCGAAGGTGCTTTCCTGCATGTCAGGCTATTGAGTAATCCAGATAAACAGATCATCGGTGACCTATGTTTTCTGGCACAAGTGTCCTGGGATACTGCATAGCAACAGGAACCCTTTGGAAGTGAAGGGAAGAGGTGGTTTTATTTTAAACTGGTCCCTTTTAGGAGAGAGGATGTCTCAGCTTGGCCAGGAGACTGAAGTACAAAATCAGTGAACCCTGCCAGGCAAACCAGTGCATGGCTACGCTGTGCTGTGGGCTGAAGCGATCTCTTTCTGGGTCCCTTCAACTGCCTGGCTGCTCCACGCTCCATGCAGAGAGACCGGAGACCATGCAGTAGCTTGACAGTGCTCTGCAGGACGTAATCCTTGTAGGATTTATATAAGCTTCAGGATACTTTGGAGGCTGGGGGTTGCGTGTTGTGCACGAGCTGAGATGTCCGGCAGCAGAACTTCCCTCGGGCAGGGCCTGCGTGGTGCAGGCGGGGTGTTGCAGCCTGGGGACGGCCCCGCGTTTTCTGATGGCATTTGGACATGTGTTTTGTTTCTTCCTGTGGCTGAGTCCCAGCAATGAACAAATACTAATGACTGCATAGGAGTAGTTTCTGGCCTGAACGCAACACTGTGTCTCTAAGGCAGCGGGTGTAAATGGATTTGGGAATAAAAAGGATGTTCTGAGAATTCAGGCTGGTGCAAGGGTGAAGCAAATCGCCCTCTAGTGGTTCCAGCTGCTGAGGCCTCATCAAAATAAATGATTGATTGATTGATTTCCTGAAAGAATAATAATTTTTCTTTTTTTGTCTGAAGGCAACAGTAGCCCGTTTTGGAAGCAACAGGTGCCTGGGACAAGAATTGTTGAGCAATAAGCATTAACCTTGGCAGCAGATGCGCTAGCAGAAGAAAGCGGTGCGGGGAAGCGAGGGCTAGCGAACGTGTGCTGGACTGTGCTTGCGATGGAGGGCTTGGCAGGCCCGGGGTGCGGCCGTCACTCGGGGCCGGCTCGCTTGGTTACAAGGGCAGGTAGCTCATGTCTGTGTCTCGCAGCAGCCCCAAAACAGGGCAGGGAATACGTGTCATTCAGGCACCTGCAGAGATGCCTACCCAGAACTCGAGCAAGGTTGGTCAGCTCTTCTCAGAGCTGAAGAAGCACCTGAAACTCTCAAAGACAAGACCCAGAAGCAACAATGGTATATACATTTATTAACGTTCCTGCTTCTCTTATCCAGAAATAGAAAAGGGGGGAGATGGGGACTTTGGATGTAAATGATGAAGAGTCAGGCCATCTCTGTTCCCAGATGAGCTCATGCGTTTTACTGTGCTGTCTTGCCTGAAGTATCCTTCAGTTGCTGCATGCTTTTCATAATTCGACTGAGTTTTGCGTTAGTGTTACTTAATTCCTTCTCCAACTCGGCTGTATACCTGAAGAGCCTAGGACACACACGTACAGCAACACGTCCTTGAGATGGCGCTACCCTTCAACTTGCACTGACAACCTCCCTCTCTGCT
The DNA here is from genome assembly GCA_009819775.1 of Phoenicopterus ruber ruber. NCBI lineage: Eukaryota > Metazoa > Chordata > Aves > Phoenicopteriformes > Phoenicopteridae > Phoenicopterus > Phoenicopterus ruber. The sequence continues at coordinate 5,519,553 of CM020228.1, read as the reverse complement.
CACTTGTCGGCTGCCAAGGGTCTAAGTCCTGAAATACCCCTTCGCAAGCACAAGGTCTTAATGTCTCTGTCCCCCTCCCTGGGCAGCCACAAGGTGTTCTGGACGAGTGACAATATTTTAAATTCTTGTCCCATCTCATTCTTGACTAACGTCCTTACAAGCTGCTCTGCTGAATTTTGTTTCCTTCTTCCCTCCCTGAGGGCAGCTGTTGTCAGCCAGTATAAGACTTAAAATATCTTAAAATCACTGACTTTGTGTTGATCTTCTGTCTTTGGGGTTGTCCCTCGGTGGGGTTTCAGCTAGGGCTGCTGCTGCCTGGGGATGGGAATAGACTGCAAGAACAGACTCACACACACTTACTTCTGAAATTCTGCAGTGGAGACGTAGCTCTGAGCTGTGACTGAGTCCATGTCCTCAGTAGATGGATACTTCTGACGAAGTCTTTCTTTCCGTTTCTGTAGCTTTGATAACTTCAGATGGCTCTATTCAACACCAGGGGGATTGGAAAAAAAAAAAAAATCACAGAAAAAGCCAGCGTGGCTCCCTGGGACACCTGTAACACCATCACTCGTGCAGGGAGGGGGCGTGCGTGCAGGGAAAGATACATGCAGCCTTGGGGAGAAAAATGCTCTCTTCTCCATCTGAAAGTAGCTTTTCTGTCTGGCCCTTCCAAAACGGCAGGATATAAGAACACACATTTCTTTTCAGAGTTGAGAGACTGCAAGCGTTGTGTGTACGGCTAGCCGAGGGGCTTTTCCCTCTCTTGTAGAAGTTATTTTTTAAAAATGCGTTTTAGAAGTACTTGCCCTGGCTTACCCCAGATACGGGACTACCAAAGACTGCTGCTTTTTGTAAAGCAAAAGGAAGCTACAGTAATTTTTCTTCTTGCTGTAGATGCAACCTATGACCCACACACTGCTCTAAAATGTGTTTGTTTTCCATACATCTGTTTCTGTTTAACATTTGGGCAAATGCCCAGCTCACAACTTTATACCATTGCTAAGACACACCAACCTTGCCCTACTGCCAGCTCTGCTATTGTAGTGTATGACCTTGCCTGAACAAGCCTCCATCTGAAGTTTTGGGCATAATTAGTGATTTTTATTTATGTATAGGTCTAGCTTTTGCTGTTCCTGTAATGTTAAAAATAGTATCCCATGGAGAAACAGCTTTTGTAAGTAACAGTGGGGACAACTGCGACTCCTTTTGTATAATTCAACTTTTGAAATAGAATCAGCAGTTTCTAAGAACACAGGAAAGAATAAAGCCTACCTTTTCATTCACGTTGTCTCCATTGGAAAGCTGAGAAATATCCTTTCTTTTAGTGGCTGAAAATTCCTTGCTTGTCATTCACACAAATGAGAAGAGACAGAAGTCCTGTGAGAACAGGTCTGTGCTCCGTGCAGGGGGTAACAGCAAATGCCGAGATCCTACCTTTCCACGCTCCCGTCTGCTGGATTTGTATCCGTCTCTGGTTTCTTCAACTTGAGCTTGACAAGGGCCTTATTGCAACTCTGAACACAGACAGGGAAAGTCGGGGATGTTAACTGGCTTGCGTTTAACCAGAGACACTTTTGCACATGGACTTGAATGCAAAGAACAAACCGTCAGCATAACGCCTTGGCAATTAAACAGAAATCCCACCGGTCTACCGCTTTCTTTGTTCCCTTAGCTCAGCTCAGAGAACTCACCCTGCTATATCTCAAATTTGTCATGAAATCCCTGAAGGTAACAGCCAACCAAATCCAGTAAGAGTTTCTGGTTTTGGGCATATTCAGTTTAATCTTACTGTAGTCTGGGATAAGCAGGGGAATGAGCTGGGGGGGGAATCCAAGCTATGCTGTTGCTGATCAGACTAGCTGTATCCTGGCCAGGGACCCCCCTTCCTTTTCCTTCATGAAAGCTAGGCTTTGCAGAAGCAGTCTAGCTTGTGTCTATGCCACTCCTAAAACCCTACGGGAAAATTTCCAGTAGATACGGCTGCCAGCCCTCCTCTGCAGAGTGCTCAGCGTAGGCCAGCTCGGTCTGAACGCGCAGGTCTCATCCCACACTTCTCTCAGTCCTGTTTATCTCCCTGGTGAGGCTGTATTCCCCGGTTAAGGTCAGGTTTCCAGGCGGAGGTACCGACTTGTCCCAGCACAGAACCGCGTGCAATCTCTTTGGCTTCAGTGTATGCATTTGGCAGGAAAGGAGGAGGTTGTAATTTCAAGTTGAACTGAAAAGTTAGGGAAAGATTTGTTCCCCTTTTGTACTAATTTCTGGCACATAAAAATGGTCTGAACTTTGCAGAGCTTTAAAGGTACATATTTCTACTTGTCTTGTCTTCCCGTGCAGAGATGATCTTTAGTTTCTCAGTTTGGAAGAGCAGCTACAGTGAGCTCTGAAGAAAGCCGATGACAGGATATATCACACACCAAATATTGCTTTTACAAGGGTGAAGTAAAGGTAAGGTCCTTGCACCCTAACTCATATGCTACTTTTACCATTAGGAGCTCCTGGGGGTTTGATGGAAGGATGTCTCTGTATCTGTCAAATGTTTATTTAAAGTGAAAAATCAAATATTGGGTGTTCCTAAATGGTTATAGCCTAGCTGTTTAAGGCTCTTCACTAGTGATGTAGCTTAGAATTCCCCCTCTTATCTCAAATTAAACGAGGTAGTTACGGAAGAGTTTACTTACCCGTCTAAAGAGGTCTCTGATGTGAAGTTCTTGACTGGGTATCACTTCAAAGTCTGCTTTGACTTCTGAATAGGTGTCATTTATAATAGCCAAAAACATGTTCTGCACAGGAAGGATGCAATTAGGTATTTGTTTCTGGAAACTGCATTTGCATTGTGCTGGGGCTGTTGTTTTGGGGGCTGTGCTGTGCTAGACCACGTAACTACGGGAATTGAAGAGCTTTGCTGGGTGCAGACGTGCTCTAATGCAGTTCAATTATCTGATAGTCTTAGTGTCCTAGGGAATATTTTTGGGAGACAAATCACTTGTTTCCCATCTGCAGTATCGGCTAAAAGACCCAGTTCCTTGGAGATAATGGATTTCCTGTCGTATACCTGTAGCTTTTTCAGATGGTGTTTCAATCTGAAGTAATTAATGAAAACATCGATCTAACTGATAAAGCAAAGCTGCACCTACACAGTCCCATCAAAGTCTCTCTTTAACCTTCCTACCTGACAAGGCTGACATAATGCAGTTTTCAAGGGCACCCAATGAAGTTTTCAGAAATTAAAGTCTTGAGAAATGGGCAGTGCAGTAGAGTGAAAGGTGCAACGTGCTTGTTTTGTGGTGCAAAAGCCCCTTTTGTGGCTGTTTGGAGGAAGGGAGACCGGTGAAATGTCTTGTTTGCTGGGAACTCCTGCAAAAGAGTTCGGACTGTCTCTCCGCCCAGGTCTCCTGAGGGGCAGCCAGGGCAAGCCCACCGTTATCTTGGGGTGGAAAACACGTTCTCAGAGCACTATGTAACAGTTCCTCTCGACTGCTTATGCAAAAGGAGAAGCATTTTTAAGATGATACATACCAGCAGTACGAAGAACACGAAGAATACAAATGTGATGAAGTAAACAGGTCCAAGGATTCTGTTTGCTGCTTCTATGGTTTCAAAATTAAAATCTCCCAGCACAATACGAAACTGTGTAAAGCTGGGAGTAAAAAATACAAGAATGAGGTTGACTGGCTTCTCCTAAAAAGAAGTATTGTAAACATTATTTAAAAAAAAAAAAGGCAATAGATCCAACTGAGACTGATTCACCATTACCTTAGTCACTGAAATCAAAAGGCAAGGCAGGATAATACTGCAATGGTAAATTGGACATTTAGCCTATATTTGAGAATTTGAAAGTACAAAGGAATTTTTAAATGGCTTATACGAGAAAATACTTTCATTTTGAAAATACTTTCATTTTTGGTTTTGTGTTGTTTGTTTGTTTTAAACAGTTTTTTTTAATTATTTCCCTTCTGTTCTAGCTTCATGATCCCTTATCTTGTTAGTACAGAAGGTAACAGTATAGGTCCCTATGTCCCCCTATAGGGGATTTTATTCTTAGCTAAGACAAATACCTATTTCTCTGTATTGCAGCATCTTAGAACTATCTCACATCCTAGTGGATCCAAAATGAGCTGTTTTTCCGGTTTAGCAGTGCCTTAATTTTACATGAAAAAGCTGCTTTTGAACAATCTGGTACACTAAAGATATCTTACAACTAAAGTTGTAAGAAACACAGCCTTGGGCTAAAACACAATGCACACCGCGGGTGACAGGTTGGGGTGGCTACAAGGTGCAAGGACCATCAAAACCAGCTCCAGCTGGGACCTGCAGTTGGTCTGATCATGTTGCTACCGAGAGTGAGTGGAAAAATTCTGGGGAAGAAAGTAACAGAGCCAGCAGATGGGATCTGGGGACTCTTGGCTATGCAGCTGGATGTTTTCTTAAAAAAAGCTGTCATTCATGTTCCCAAACATGCTCAGGTTGTGCTCTGAGCCACTTGGGTCTCTCAAGCAGTTCTGCTGTGGTTTTCATGCTGGAGACTGCATCGCATGCCCAGTGGCACGTCCGCTGGGCAGTTTCAGATCCCTGCTTCTGAAAGAGGGAAAAGAGGACAGCCCGCTGCCGGGCCTGCCCGACTGCCCAGGGGCCTGGTTACAGCCGGCAACGTTGTGCTGGGAACTGCGGGGAATAATAGCTCCACTGGGTGAACTCCTCCTCAGCTTCCCCTTCTTACGCTTCCCTGACCTGTCTAACGTACGTGTGGTCTCTTCTGAACGTATGAAGGCTTTGGGAAACAGACTGTATAGACAACAAAATTGGGTTTACTCTATGAAATAAGCTTAAGTGTTGGAGACCTGTACTCTTAAGTTCTGCTTAGCAGAAACTGGTTTGTGCCTGCACTGGCTGGGGGTTTGTATCAAGAAGTTTAGAAAGTAGCATACATGCAGTTTTGGAAAGTGGAAAACTCTTCAACTTGCGACCCGAAGACCAGATAGCCTAACTGGGCGTAGGCAAAGAAAATGATGAGGAACATGATGGCAAATCCAATGATGTCTTTGGCACAGCGAGATAAAGTGGAGGACAGCTGCGTCATGGTTTTGTTAAAGCTTATGTATTTAAATATCTGCAAGAGAACAGAACATATTGTTATTGGGGAATCACAATATATTGCAACTTCTTAACAGAATTTCTGGAATGTTATCTGTAATCATAATTTACAGGTTAAGTCTTACCTGGAAATAAGTTGCATGATATGTATCTGTAAGGAGAACTAGGATTGGGCGTGTTTCTGGAGAAGATGAATATTCTGCAGGGCAAATATGCTTACGTACTAAAGCTAATAGTGTGTGGACAGGTCTTTGCTGGGCACTGGTACGTGTCATCAGCTCTAGCAGCTATGGAGCCCTGGTCAAGGAGACTGCAAGCCACACCGCCCTCCTGTACCCGAGGACTCCCTGACGGGCTGAGCTGGTACGGAGCTCTCTTTTACTCTGGGTCTGAAACAAGGCCTGAACAAAAGCTGTGTTCAATGGCAGTCATTAATTATAAACACAGTTGTGCTATTAAATTAATAGTAATCAGTCTGAGGGGGGGATGATGCAGGGGGAATGTGCGGCTGGGTACAGAGTGGATGTAACAAGGAAGACTGTCCACAGAGCTGGTTAACTGCCAGCGCTCCCGAACAGCTTCTTCCCATAGCCTCGGCCTGGGAGGTGGAGGAAGGCCAGAAGCCTCTCTATTTTAAATGGACATGACCTTTCGTGACTGCTTATGTTCAGGTGCTTGGGGCATGACTGTAAAGCGTGATCTCTTCGGGCAGATGTGAGCTGTTTTGCAGCCGCTTTGTGCGGGGCGTTTTACACACACCTTAGCGGGGAGAGGGCCTGTAAGCAGCCTGGGATCAGGCAAAGCTTTGGGGAGTTTCATCCAGTCACTGGGAACGCTGAGGCCACCCAAACTGAAGTCATTGATGTCTGCTGGGTACAGGGGAGGGGGTGCAGACCCCAGTCAGGGCCAGCAGGGTTTAGTAGCTTAGGGGCAGTGGCATGCAAACACGCAGGACTGGTTTGGCCCCAGAGCACCTGGTGAGGAACAAAAGTAGCCCCTAATCTTAGAGAAGTTTGCTACTCAGAGATCAGCAAATAATTTGCAAGAAAGAATGAAAGTAAAGGTGTCCTGGCACAAACCTACTTCTGAATCAGGTTCAGACAGGTTTTGCTTTCCTCTGCAGTTAAAAAGTAGCTACTGTTTTCATAGCTTTTGGCTACAAAAGCTTTTGGCTACAAAAGCTATGAATAGCTTCACCTCTTACAGCCATGCCATCTGTATAGGTCAGGCTGTGACCTGGATAATATTGGGTCTAGGAAAAGACTAAGTTTGAGGGGGCTGTTTGGCCATGGTAATTTCCCAGCTGCTCCAATGGAGACAGCTGCCCACGTGCAAAATGTTTTTTTAGATGGCCTTGGAATTTGTGTGACCCATGTTTATGAGAAGGAGGTAATTTTAAACTCTTCTGGAATCTTATAAACAAAATTCTCCCTTTTAGCCCCACCTTTGCAATTCACCCATGAAAAGGTAAAAGTCAACATTTACGCTATGCTGAGAAACACTATGATTCTCGACTACAAAAAAAAAAAAGGGAATGAGAACCAATACCTTTATCCAAGCAAAGAAGATGTTGACAGCAATCATGTCATTGTAAAGGACTTGCCAGAATGCAAGGAAATAGAAGTTTGGATACACATGGGCATCAGACAGCAACTCTTCCATCAGCAGGGACACTTCTACAGTGCGGTAGATGTTGAAGGCAATCGCAAGGATGGATACCTGAACGAAAGCAGAAGCAAGTGAAACTAAAGTCCAGCTCACCCCCTCTCTTCAGACTTGTCACTTTGCACAGGAAAGACAGTACTGATTTGAAAAGGCTCCTGGTTAGATTTGAAGAACCTGAGCTTTTTAGATGTTTTGTCATAAACTGTATATATGAGGCTTTATCGGCCAAATCATTATTGTGGCTTTTCAGTACTTGAAGGGGGCCTGTAAGAAAGATGGGGAAAACCTTTTTAGCAGGGCCTGCTGTTGACAGGACAAGGGGGAATAGTTTTAAACTAAAGGAGGGGAGATATAGGCTAGACATAAGGAAGAAGTTTTTCACAATGAGGGTGGTGAAGCACTGGCAGAGGTTGCCCAGAGAGGTGGTAGATGCCCCATCCCTGGAAACATTCCAGGTCAGGCTGGACGGGGCTCTGAGCAACCTCATCTAGTTGAGGATGTCCCTGCTCATGGCAGGGGGTTGGACTAGATGGCCTTTAAAGGTCCCTTCCAACCCAAACTATTCTATGATTCTAAGAGGCAGGGGAATGTAGCTCACCACCAGCAGCAGCAAATCCAGCCAGTTCCAGGCACTTCTGAAATAGTCCTTTTTCAGTTTTACTATTTTTATAGTTTCCTGGATTGTAAATGTAATGATAAAGAGGCAAAAGACAATTTCGCAAGAAGCCAGGAAATAATCATAATATGTGACGTATCTGAGGAGCTTCACAGAGTAGATATGTGAGGAGCTGAGAGCACCCCCGGTAGCAGGGAATTCTACCACCAACCTGGAAAAAAATTGGGGATTGGTGTTAGTTACCATCCCTTTTAAATCATCTCAGCCCTTAATTTTTCTAATACTAATTATTACTACATTAATGATACCTTACTGGGACTCCTACATCTGTAAGACCTTCTTGTAAGGGTTACGCTAAGTCCCCCATGAGAAGAGTGTTACATGGTAAGGAAGGTTGAGGGGAAAATGAGAAGCTCTTGGGATACCCAAGCTACGGTGTTTGGTGAAAAGTCTTTAAAGAAGCTATGTCTCAGAAGAGCAGATGTTCACCCTACCCTGAGTCTCTCCCCTCCATTGGCTGATAACAGGACTAATAATCCAGTCTTTGACCTTGCAAAAGGCTATGAAATCTATTCCAACTGGCAGCAGCAACCAGCTGTACAGACCAGACACTAACTATTACAAAAAAATGGAAAGGAAGGATCTGGGTCTGCTGCCTGCACTAACCGAATTTCTGCATTTTTAATGAATTGCTGTCTTGCCAGCTGCTATCTGAGAAACATGGCTACATATGCCTGAGGTGACCAGCCTTTCCTTGTGTCCTTATGGAAGCATCATGCCTCAGTAAATTGGATTTCACATGTAGTAAAGGTAAGAACTCACCTGATTATACAGAAGAGGTTTATGTTAGCATTATATGTTGAGAAGTCGATAAATACAACTCTGGTTCCTCTAGTGAGCCAGCTGTTCTGCCTGAGAAACACCAACTTCTCCATGCTCTCCTGCTTCGATTTAGGTAAGGTGAACATATATCCTCCGCTGCTGTACAAGCCCATAGATCCCCAGTACCATGGGGATAATGAGGAGGCTGAGGTGTATTTCCATCTGTCAGAAATGGGAAAACAAAGCAGCTCAGCTTATGGAAACTGGACTGAAGTAAGCTTTAACTTTTGTTTTATACAATCCTTGTTGGTTCTTGTGGTGTTCTGCATCCACAACTGACCATTTAAGCCAGACCTTTAAATGACATTCTTCTTTACATGAAGTATGCATGAGACATACGGCCTTAAGGTATTCCCATTTCTTTTATTTAGCTGCTCAGTACGTTCACAAAACAGCAACTGCTTATGAATCTGGATTTCACCCAACATGAGCCAGACAGTTTATTACCTTAAAACCTTTATAGGTAAATGAAGTATCTCTGGTTTACATAGTTCATTGCTGCTGTGGCATGTTCACATGTTCTTTCATTGTGTTAAATCAATGCTAAATGAAGTGTGTGAAGGAGGCCTTTAGGCTCTGTTTCCAGAGCATTTTAGCATGATTCCAATTTATAAACATGTGATTTAAATTCAGGCCTCACATAATTGAGCATTTCTCTAGAGATGTTAGTGGAGATAGGCCCATTAACATGTGCTTCTGCTGAACTGGGCTCACTGTTTCCAGTTCTTCCTGTCTCTCCACTATAGATTTCCCATGCCAAATTCCCATCTATAATGTTGGCACAAAAACAAATCCATGGTTTATCTCAATGTAAACAAGAGAAAAACTCAGCTAATTGCACGCACAGTTGTTACTAACTGAAGAATACTGGCATTAAGGATTTGGTTAGGTTTACAAAAACATTTCTGTGCAGAAGTAGGATGACTTACTCAGATTCGTTCCTCAGACCAAAGTCAGACCTGTCTTCAGCTCGGTAACGATATTCACCATAACAGTCTTGTAAAAAAGTACGGAAATATGGGTAGATGGAGCAAGTGTTGTTGCGTACTTTCAGCTGTCGAATCTGGGCTACTCCTAACAGCAAATTCTCATAGTAAATATGGCTGTTGTTGTTCTGGAGGGTTAACGTCGTGTTGTTATACCATGTGTCCCAGTAGAGTCCATCCAACAGCGGTCCCTTGGCAAACTATATGTACAAGTGAGGTTAAAGTTTCAAAAGAAGATTTAAATGCCACTGTTACCCCACTTTTTAGCATACAAATCTCTACAGGGTTCTCAGGTTACTTATAGCTACAGAGTCTAAGCTAGAATACAAACAATTCCCACCTATGTACTGTCTTATAAATGCAATATATTTACATCTTTTTGCTATGAGTCAATTCTATTCCCTATGCAATTGTATCAGAGATATGTAATGGGATTATTCAGGGTAAGACTACAACATACGTCTGTTTGGGGTTTCATTGAAAAACTCTGCTGAATTCTAAACAAATATATTTAAATACAAACATTATACGCTGTTTCAACAAAATCTGTTGGCTATGTTAATCTCTGAAGATCTGGTTTGGGATATAGCTCTGACTAGATTTTTAGTCATCTGAATCTAAATGAAGAAGTGTTTATTTTTGAAGGTGGGGAAAAAAAAAAAATCCCTCTTTTTCTGGGTGTTTCTTAGATGCAGATAAAGAGCATTAAACTTGGGGATAACATTGTTCCGAGTACAAAACAACATGCCCCCATGGTTTGGCACCATCTGAGTGTGTATTACAACCATCTCTAGCACATCAGCACACATGTTGTATAGCAAGGGCTCACTATTTTATGGACCAGCAGTAACAGACACCATGATAAGAGGAAGTACAATTCTTCCAAATGAATTGTTATAACCAGGCATTTCCATTTTTAGGGAAGAGTAGGGTGAGAAACTTTGCCTTCTGCTGTCAGCTGGGCAATGCTGGTAATTTTGGGAAGTCCTCCACCTAGTAGTGAAAACAGAGATAAGCGTTTTGCAACTGTCACTGAAATACAAGGTAATGTAACAGCAAACCAGGTGAACCAAGATGTTTTCCTGGCTGCCCCAGTGGAAATCATAAATATTTTCTTTAACAGCTGAAAGTCAAAAGAACTGTAAACCCAAAATATTTCTGTTTTTATTGAAGCTCTTTTCAGACCAAGCCTAATAGCAAGAATATGATGCAGCAATTAATTGGCCTGTTGTTTTCCTCAACTGATTATTCAGAAGTGTCAGTATTGTTTGTACCCAGAATTTCTCCAAATGCATTTTAAGACGTTATTTGCCTTTCTTCAGCTGAAAGCACAGCATCTAGCACACGGCTTTTAGGAGAACCATGAGACTGTATTGCTCTGAATTAACACTAGGAGCTTCTTCACTTGTTTCCTCTCTAAGAAAACATATTTGCAATGAAAGCCTTACCCTCCAAAAATCAGCTCTGCTCCCAATGCTCCTGAAACTACTCCCGTTGTCCTCGGAGGAGGAGGGCTCCAGGAAGAGATGGGACATGACTTTGTTCAGGTAGTACATGTCCGTGCTCACCATGCCAAACGTCACTGGAAAGAAGGGGCAAAGAGGGGATGCTCGCAGGCTGAGATTAGAGGATGACAACAGCTTCTAACCCTGCTTCTCCGCCTCAGTTGTCATTAAGTCATACTGCACTTTCCACTGAAGTGACACGTTTGGGTGGAAGACAGGTGGAAGAGGCAGTAAATACTTAAAAGAGGTACAGCTGACACATTAATTATTTGTGAACAGTCACCTCAGTCCTTTGACGACTTACGGATACAGAGGTCTGTCAGGAAAACGATGTAGACGACCAGCTCCCGCAGGGTGGTTTTCAGTTCCAGTTCTCTGCTGCAACTGACGCGGGGTTTCACGGCACCTGCTCAGGGAAATGGCGGCGGGGGCAGAGGGGAGTCAGAGGCCAGAGCCCTGGGTCCCGGGGGGGCCCGCAGCCCGCTGCCCTCCCGCGGGGGCGGTGGGCCGAGGCGCAGGCTGCGCTGGGAGGCTCCGCGCGGCCCCCGGGTAACGGCGACTGAGGGTGGCCCGGGCGGCGCCGGCCCTGAGGGGAGCGGGGCCGCCTCACGCACCGCTGCCGCTCAGCCTCTGGTCCACGGCGGGCCGCTGCCGCGCTGCCGACGGCTCCATGGCGGCCGGGCCGGGCCCGGCCGGCTCCCGGCGCTCCCCCGTTTGAATCCCAACGGGCGGCGGCGAAGGTGGAGGGAGCCGGCGGGGCCGATCCCCCGCCTCGGGCCGGTTCCCCTCACCGCCTGCGGGAGGGCTCGGGCTGGGGAGCGGGACCGGAGCAGCCGCGGGCTGCCCTTAGCTACCCGTGGGGGGCTGCCCCTCCCGCCCTGGGAGTTTATTATTATCGTTGTTTGATTTTTGTTGGCGGCGTTCAGCGTTCTCTGTCGGCGGGTCCGTCCCGCCCTGCCCGCTGCGGAGCCCCCCAGTGCCGCAGCAGCGGTGCCTGGCAGAGCCCGCGCTTCCAGCCGCTCCTTCGGAGAGGGAAATGAAACGATAAATTGCAGCGTCTGGTTCCTTCCAGGCTAAGTTCAGGCAATTAGGAAATTCCCTTCCTGCTGTGGAGAGCAGCGGGGAACATCATAGGATGTATTTAGTTAAATGTACATTAACGCAAACGCTGTGAGCTCGGGTGCTGCTGGGGCTCCTAGACCTCACAAGAACTTGGGATGCTGCTGTGCCAGGCCTGGTACGGCTGCTCAGCGCTGATGCCGCACCCTTTCCCAGGCATCGCGGTGTCTTTATGTTCAAAAGAAGCCTATGGGCGAACTGGGTATCAGCCTGCATTCGATCCGCTCAAACCTGCAAAGAGCGCACCGGGGGGGGTTATTTTAGTGTATTTTGTTGCTTGGGCAGCCCAGAGGAGAAGTGTGGTGGTAGAGCTGCCGGATTTTGTTGCGAGTTTAATAGTCAGTGTTGCGCAGTTCAGACTTGGGGGTTTTATTTAACGATACAGCAGTGAAGCCAAGACCTCATTTCTTCCCTTCTGGAAGATGCTCGCGGGGTTTGCTGACGAGCAGCAGCGTTACTGTGCACCCCCTGGGAGGAGTTCAGGCTAGTTCCACCCTCACAAATTTTCCTGTAGCAACTGCAGTTGAAAAATCTTCAGCGATCAGGTTTGTTGGAGTTTGGCAAAATTAGGTTTCGTGGTATTTATTATTATTTTGAGCAAGGTGGCTGTGAATAGCAGCATGCAAGCTATTTGGATGATTCAAATCAACAGCTTGTTGAGAGCCAACAGTCAGATAAGTCACAGCCACTCCTTGATTAAAGGAGTAAGGAGGAAAGACATGGTAGCCTTAACACTTCATATTATACAGTGCAGCTTTTGGGTCAAGTGTGCAAGGAGGAAGAATAGTGATGATGCTCTCTGATGGTTTTTTTTATGTTAAGGGAACGTCAGTATCTAGTTTATGGTAAATAGTTTATAGCTATCAGAAGACAAGTAATGGGGGGAGCAGGCAGGGGAGAGGACCAGTGGCAGACTTAGGGGGTAAGAATCCCCCTTTGCCAGGCTGCAGCTGGTGCCAGACATCCGTAGCTGGTTTTAACAGATGGAGGAAGAGTCACAGCCAATGTTGGATACTTAAAATTTTATTTGCCTCTAATTTATTCTCATAAAAACACTCTAGTCTATTTGGGTTTAGTATTCAGACAGTACAGACTTCTGATATTATCAAGAGTGATATTAGAGAAGCAGTACAAACCAATCTACTTTAGCATGTAACCAAGCACAGGTGGAACTAAAACCACCCACACTTGTAAAAACTAATTGGCCTGCTTTCTTAGGCTTTGTAGTTAAAATACAATACTCAGTAAATGGTTATATTCACCAACCCATATAAATAAAATCTAACATGGTAAAATGGGAACAGCTGAATGTGCAAGAGTCAAAGTAAAAATATGTAGATAGGTATTTTGCTAATTAGAGCAATCACAAGTTAACTGCATCTATGTTGTAATTGTCTCTTTTAGGTGTGAGTTTTCCTCTTCGTTTCCAGTTAAAGTTCATCACTTTCATACAGTCCGGACTGCTCAGCCAAGCGCTGAAACTCTCCTTCTGGTGAGAAAGCTTGTTTCACATCCAGTCCTCTTCCGTTAAGTGCCAAATACTTGCTAAAAGTTGGTCGAACCCGTAACTGCTTTGGGGCTGGAACTGGCTTGTTTGCATGTGCTGGAAGAGAGAAAAAAGTCTCTTTCAGTGTCTTCCCAGACTGTGGAAAGACCCATGGTAGAGCAACCCCATTGCTTTTTATCTGCAACATAAACCAGGAACCCCTTAGGAAAAATTTAAGACAAGCCCGCATCTCAGACACCAGAGATTTATGTTCACTCTCCTTGGTATCAATCAAGTTATAGTCTTTAAACAGCACAGACAGCAGATGCATATGATATGCCAAGGACACATTACAGTGTCTTGGCACTAAAGAAATACGAGTTTTTCCTGAGATAGTTACTTTCTGTCTAGTTTCAGTATCTTGGGAAGCAGTCCAAGCTTTATTAGGTTAATGGCAGTGTTAGGTTTGCGGTTGGACTCGATGATCTTAAAGGTCTTTCCCAACCTAAATGATTCTCTGATTAATCTTGGGGATCTGTTCTGAATACAAGGGCCAGTGGCAGTTTCGGTTGTGGTTGTGGCACTGTGATGTGGGACTTACTTGCAACCTCCAGCCTGGCGTGGCACGTGGCCACGCCTGCTCCGTTGACAGCAGATACAGTATACCAACCAGCATCTTTCTTGTTTGCATTATGAATCAGGAGGCAAATCCTTCCAGTGTTGTCATGTAACAAGCTGAAAAATGAAGGTATTTATGTATAAGTGTTTGGAGAGGGAAGGAGTGAAGACATTGAAATCAGAGTCAGTTTACATGCCGAGGAGCTGAGAAAGCCTTAGAACAATTCTTGCAGAGCACTGCAAACTGTTTAGACATAAACACTGCATTTGTGTTACGAGCCACCTGTGATTCACAGCGTGATACCATTCAGGTGGCATCAGGGCCCTTCTGTAGCCCCATAGCCTCGGGGCGTGATGAATGCATTGCATGTTTCAGTCCTAAAGCCATGCTTCTCTACGGGCCTTCTAACTCCTGCTAGAATCCAGAGTGGCATCTGGTCACAGTTTTCTCTCTGTGCCCTCAAAACAAGACTCGGAGCATCGTGCCTGTCCAGCACATGGGCCTGTTCACCATGCGTCACAAACCAGGGGCAGATCTAGCTTTCCAGCTTGCTGCTTTTAGAAACCAGCCAATTCAAATTTGACTTAACAAATACTGGTTATTGTTTTCTAACACACCAATGGCCAGCTCATTAGTAGGATACCTTATTCGGTCTGTATTATATTGTACCATTTCATTGTTTCTTTTCCAGTAAATCCGGGGTGTTGGGATAGCAGAGATCTGGCATTCGAGTCTGGCTGTATCTCCTTCAAAAACCTTTTTGCTTTGTGGCTTGAAGACGAAAGTTGGAGGTGTGTGATGTTCTTTTGCTAAATTAAAGAGGAAAGATAAGAAGGAGTTAGTCTAAGTATTGAACGCTAATATCAGGCTTGATTTTTAAGATTTCAGAATGCTAAATTCAGGAGGGCACATGTTCCTTACTGCAACCCCTTAGCCTACAGGCAATTCCCATGAGCATAAGGGTGTAGTAGACACAATCCACTTTAGGAGGAGAGTCAATCAACATATATCAATTCTGGGAGATTAATAACTCCCAAATTCTGGACATCCCACTACATCTAAATATCCCTCTAGAAGTGCTTTGAAGAAATATGGCATCCCAGATGTATGTATTAAAACAGTCTGGGAAAAGGTAAGGTGTGTGTTATAGTTTGAGCCTGAATATCTGGAGATCTACCTCTGCTTCTTAATTGTTTTATGTCCCAAACACACAGAGGAAGGCATTACATTACTGAGATATTCCATGTGTGGCCAGGTAATTATCAGTGCTCTCAGTCTTACCAATTACTTCCACTTTTACTGCGAAAGACGCTTCTCCTGCACGGTTGACAGCCACACATTCGTATGTCCCTGCATCAGTTGATTTGACTGCTTCAAAAATAAATGAGTGGAATCCCTTTTCTGACACTATCATTTTATGGAACTGATCTTGATGAACCATCCTTCCATTCTGATACCACATCACATCTGGAGTCGGCAGCCCACTAACCTGTGAAGGAGAAGAAAGCAGTGAAGAGTTAAACAGCTTTAAGATAATAAAAGCCCTTTAATGCTATAGAGAGTTTGATGCCAATAGATGATCAAATCACAATCCTACTGCAAAACTTTACAGCCTTGCCTAGTTTTGAATATTAACGTGGTGCTGCACAGAGAGGAAAGCTCATGAGGTGCTGTGGAGAGATGAACTTTAGCTACAAGGCAGCGGATGCTGTTCCTGCAAACCCCTGTTGTTCCCATCCTGTGAGGTAGTTTGGATTAGGCCAGAGATACTCATTGTGGGTTCATGGAGGGGGGAAACTCCAGCCTTTTAATCCCACAGCTAGCACTGTCAGCAGTGCTGACATCCATACTGTTTTGATAATGTATGTAATTAAACTGTCCTGCAGACATGCTCCGCGTTGTCCATGACATTCAGAAGTTAAGCAATTTGCAGCAAAATGGCTAAAGGTCATGCCAAAGTCTGAGAGTTTAAGAAAAATGGATTGGAAGTGATTAGGAAAACCCAAGCCAAACCACAACCAGCAAACAGCCTTTGCAGTAAAGTTGCATGTGTGGAACACGTAGGTTCTTTCTTACCCTAGGGTTGGTACAATTGCCATGCAGCTTCAGGCCATTCTGGTGTTTTGTTTGTTTGCAATTAGGGCATTTCCTTGCCAGATTGTCTGCTCCAGCAAGGGCACAGTTACCTCAAAGACAACTCATTAAAGCCAGGCTAGTCTTAAACAGGCCTTGCTGGACATGTGTCCAGCCTGTGTCCCCCGAAGTCAGTGGATTCTCAGTGCAAAGCACAAGGTCACCTCCCTAAATGCCTTCTTTCAGCAGGGCCTTAATATTCATTCTTCCCAAGGAGATCTAGAAGGTCTTCTGTGGTGGTCCGTATTTACCACTATTTAGCTTTAACCATATTCTTACGCAGCTAATTCCACTTGCATTTTCCAAGGGAAAATGTTGAAACATTTACCCATCTATTTCTTGTTTACATGGCTTGGAGAGACCCTGCACCATCTGCTGTTAGTGCTCTGGCTTATTAAAGCGCAAAGACACTGCGGCTCAGAGACCTCTCTTCATGCCACACACCCCACAGAGCTAATGGGACTGAAAGTGAAAGGCTGGTATTACTTTGAAGTCGAGCCTGCAGAATCGCCCCTCCTCAATAATCACATCTTCTGGCACTTGTGTAAAACGTGGCTGAAAAAACTTTTCCTGGATTGAGTCATGCCCACGTTCATCTCCTCTTGAGGATGGTCTGCTCCTAAAAAGTGGACAGAAACAGTTAATTGTGTAAAAGTTACCATAGCACAAATGACATTGAAGCACTGATTGCAGCTGGAGTCCCTCAACACGTTTAGTAATCCAATACTACAGTTCTGGTTTGTTTTTCAGCTGTAAGGCATGAGTTTTGATCAACCACTTATCTTGCTCACGTTGTTCAGTTCAACACAGCAGCATAACATACAAAACCTTCATCTTTGGCCTAACGTCCAAAAGAATTTACAAGAGTAATGTAGGCTGTGTTTCGTCATTTACATTGTCGGACCTTGCTTTAACTAGAGATACATCTTCTAGAATACGAAGCATATTTGCCCTGGGTGTGTGGAGTCTTTAAACCTCTAGTGTTATGCTTAGAATTGACTGGATTAAGATCATAGGCATCATCAACCCTCCACAAATGGTAGCGTTTTTGTTGAAAGGAAGTGAATGAATTTAGTAATTACTACTTTAGAAAAAGTGATAAGTAGTGAAGTAAAACTAACACTGTCTGGAAACATTTGAAATAAGATCTTGAAAAGTAGTGCAGCACAAGTTTATGCATTACCTTACATGTGTTGTAGGAACTTGCAGCCTGATGTTTTCTGCATTCTGGTGCTTGGAGAGAGGAAGAGGAGAGGTGAGTTAACTTAGAGAAAGTTTTATCTATAAACGGGACAAGAAGCCATTTTAAGTTAGTATACTGACTGCTGCTTAAAAGCAAACTTCAGAAGTCATCGGGACGAGAGGTAAAGGCACTTGCATCAGGAGCTAATACACTCAGTTTTCACCCTAGGCTTTGCCATGACAGTAACGGGTACTATTAATAGAATGGGACAACTTCTCATCACTCTGCACAGGTGATAGGTGCAACAGTTTTGTTTGGCACACAAGGCTTTTGGCCAGCCAATAACCTTTGTTAGAGGGGAGTAGTACTACTGGCAGTATCTAAAATGAGAGCTAAGTACGGAGTGTCCTTCCCTAAAGCAGGAATAGAAGCGGAATCGCTGGCAAGAACACTGTATTGTGCCCACTTAAATATGGTACCAATAGCAATGAACACATGCTGAGCTGGAAAATATTTTTCTTTCTAGATCACAGCACCAACTAAGCTCACTGACAACTCCACAATCACATGAGTAAATCTGCTAAAGTACCCAGGATTGATTCCTGCTAGGAACTTGGGTGTTTGGAAAATGCAAGCAGAGTTTATTACCAGTGACTCATTTTAGCAATGGAGTCAGATGGAGGAAACAGTGCATGGAAATTTCTGGGGTGTTTGCACTGAGCCATTACGATGCTTGGTTCTGTGCTCTGTAGCCTAGTCCTGCGGAACATTTAAGCCTGGGTTTAAATTTCAAGCACAGAAGCAGTCTTCGGTTCAGGGGAAGCATTACATGAATGAGGGTTTTGCTGGACTGAGCTCAGTGCTGAGTCCAAAGGCAATTGCTTGTATCTGCTCATTTACACAAGTTCTGTACAATTATTACTTGTCTTGTGAAATGATGCTGTAGTGATGAAGTTGCTGATCATTCTAATGCTCTATTATATGGACTGACTGCGTAGTTAAGTTCCTGAGGAATCAGGAGGCTGAATGAATCAATGACTACAGTATTTAAAAATAAGACTGAACAATGGGAATAAGATCTCCCAAACACAAACCAGTCTCTCCTTCCAATACTCCTTTTTATGCAGCATTTCACACACCCTGAAAAGCTGTCAGTCATCCTGTTTTGACTGAATGTTTCCTTGTTCTCTGCAAAAGATGAGGCTTCCCCTGCTCTCTGACATCCATAATGTTCCCTTCTTGCCTGCTGTTGTCAGGTGATTGTTGGGGAGAAATAGCTCAAATTGCATATTGCTCCCTTGCTGTGATCTTGCGTCTTTTGCATCAAAGAGTTTTGCTAACTGCCCTTTGGAAGGTGTATGCCAGCCTCTGGCTCTCCGCGTGCGTGCGGCAGGAGGGATGTTTTCTTTGGCTGCACAGGTACCCAGTGCCACATCACAGACATTTCCACTAGCTTTGATCAGAGAAGTGCCAAAGAGAGCTTTTAACTGGCCTGAATAACCAATGAATGATGCAGGTCTCCAACTAAAATGCCTTTGAACATGCCAGTAGTAATAGATTCTTGCCTATCAGCATGTGGGCTGCTAAATTAAATGCTTTGCCTTCTCTTAATGATCTCAGGCCCCTGAAAGGGCTAAAACCCAACCGATCCCACTCCAAGGCCCAGATCTCTTATAGTCAATGTCACTTATTCCAAACAGTGACAGGTGTAAATCTTGCTGTCCTGGCCAAGTCTGAACTCGGGCTGTTAGAGAGTGGGTACCTGTATCCCTTGCCGGGCTGCTCCCTGCCTGTCACAGGCAGGGTGTAATGTGCTGTGCAGCAGCTGTTGTAATTCCTCCCTGGAGAGGTCATTCCTACAGATCAGGCCCGGCAAGGGGATGGTGCTTAAATTCCCCCCCTCTGCCACCCCCCCCCCCCTCAACCCCCAAATCCCTTCTATACAGAGCTCTGCCAGTGAGAGCTATCCCCTTCCCTTCCCTCTCCTGCCCTGGTACCAAGAAAACCCCAACTCTCTGCCCTGTGCAGGCACAAGCAGGTCACAGCACAATCACCAGGTAATCATTGTTCTAGAGACAGGTCCCCATTTACCTGTGCATTCTGCATGTTGTCTTCACTTTGTGCTTCAAGCACGGATGCAGCATTTACTGGTCCAAGCAGCCTGCGAGCCATTCTTTCTTCATAAGTTAATCGCTTAAAGCAGAGCGGAGAGGAATTCTAGTCAGAAGTCCATTTACTATTTCAGATCAGCTTGTAAGAGCACATTAATATGCCACAAATTCAGGGTGCTGTCAATGAAAGCAGCGGCTGAATAGGAACACCACGTCTGTTCCAGAGGGTTTGCAGTCCGTGATGCCTACTGAAGTCAGCCTCAATATATACAGCGCTGAAATGCATAAAAGATTAAACTGCCTGTTCATCAAAGCCTCTCTAATGCCATCTGTGGCCTTCCACTCCTCCTCTTTCTCCACTGGGATTATTTATGGGTAACTGATGGCATTATCTCAGAAGCCAGAGTAAGTCCCAGGGTACCTTTCTGTTAGCACTGGGAAAACTTCCCAAGTCATTCAGCTGTGGATTTACTTCAGGAGCTAGAGGCATGATGGATGCTAGTGTCCCCTACTCCCAAAAAAGCAAGAGCCACACCAGAAGCAGACACAGCCAGAGAGGAGCACCACTACCCCTGAAAGCACAAGGGAAGTTTATTTCAGCACAACAGCCACCTTATAAAATGCTGTGTGCTGTCTTGAGAGGAGGCAAGAATATGTTTCAGTCATGTAGCAGTAAGTTCCTACAATACGGATGCAGCACATGGGGATAAATATGAGCAGAGTTAAATTCAGGTTCTGTCAGCTGGATTACTTTATAAGAGATTGAGTGTGTTAGTCCCCTGAGCAGCAGAACACCTGACACTTCGCTTCCCACAAACTTTACCTTGGGTTTGGATTTTGTGAAGTGAGGACAAGCTCTGACTGAATTTCTACTGTGTATGGGACGTGTATGTGGCTACTCCTGGGTAGATAAGGCTTTGGGGAGGCTTGTGGGACTTTTCTTTAGAAGAGAGCGAGAGAGACCTTTTGCAAAACCTGTGAGAGCTGAATATCCCTGAGGTCGTTACAGCTGTATCAAGTGTGGCTGAGATTGGCCAGTTGGGTCAGACGTTGTTGGAGGACAAGGGGAGGAGGACACACAGTGGCAATTGCATAAGCCTTATTTTTAGCCTGGCTTCCTATGGGAAGAAAAGCTGGCTTGCGATGGCAGGCTTTCTTACAGCAGATAGAACATTCCTGTTAGGGACACACTAAGTCAGATTTGACCTAATGTATTTTTTTCCTTCAACATTTAAAATTATATATATGACACAAACCTGTTCCCACTGATGGTAATGGAAAAACTCCTTTCTACTTCAGGGGAAAGAAGATGGAAACTATAAACGCTGAGCTTTTACCAGTCTGCCTCCAGCCAGCAGGAAGGTTCCCACCTTAGAGACCTGCTGCTCCATCTTGTTGTAATGTGCTTCCCTACTGGTAAGCAAATTTTCTTCAGATTTGGATTTCTTGGTAAAGGGGATTGCATTTTGTCCCTTTGCAGAATAAATAAGTAGGTACTGAGACTAAGAAACCTCCTTATAGGAGACAGACTTTATGATAAAAACTCATGTAATTTCTTTGATGTGTTGTTGTTCGTATTAAAAAAAAAAAATCAAAGAGGTTTACCACATGTGGTGATGGTCTCTAAAATGAGCTTTCAAATATTGGTACTTCTCCAAGTTTCTAATGATTTGGGATGGTTTATTAACCCCAGCATTGAAAGCCGGGGTGAAATTGTGTCTGGAGAACTGAGGGATTCTCCTGGGGTTTCTAGTTGTCTGTGGATGTGATGTTCAGCAGGATCCCCAGCAGAGAGTTCAAGTTTGAGCCACAGCTCTAAACACGTACCTTTCCCTTGTGTGTATGCACCTTACTCCTGACCCTAGCCTTATTAATTTGATTGGACCAATTCAAAGACAGCTTGAATGGTGTGTGCTGGCCCAGAAGGTAGGATAAGAAGGAAAGGCAATAGCAGCTCCAAGCCATCTTGCTGCATCAGATGGCTTTCAGAAGTCAATGCATCCCTTACTGAAGTCACAGGAGATGCAGACATTCAGTTGCCACAGTAGATGCCTACAGACAGACTTACGGCAACCATCTCTCTTGCCACGCATTCAGGCCAGACTTCATCATGCACTAGCCATGTGCTGCTCCTCTACTGGGAAGGGCCTTCTCGGGGCTGAGCTGACCTGGCCCACCAGTACATCTATTGCATTCTAATAGCAAAAATAACTGTGAAGAGGGTGTTGGGAAACAAAGAGGTTGGATGTGAATCTTTCAGAACCATACCTTTTACACCAGCCCTGAGCCATGATTAAAAATGGAGTCACTGTTGGAAGAGATGATTTTTTTACATTTCTAATGGAAAAAAATGAGCCACCTCACACAGACAGGATATTCTGGTCATAAATGGCTCAAAGAACTCTTGCTGGGATCTGTTGAGGTTCTGAGTAAAGGTGTTTGGGCATTTCCTTCTACTTTCAGCTCAGTTTGGAGGCTCCAGCCTCTGGGGCACTAGAACTAGTCTCTGTATCCCTGCTTGCACTACCGAGAGTCAGAGCAAACTGGTTCTTTAATCAGCGGATTTCCCTTACCTGGTTGCCATTCTGGAGAAGGTTGTCTTTGCATCGGAGTTTCTTTTCCAAGTCCTGAATGAGGGCCTCTTTTGTTCCTCGAATTTCTTGGTCTGATGTCTTCTGCATAGAGTTGATGCTAGCTTGTTTGTTATACATTGGTTGTGAGTAACTACTCATGCAGGAAGAGAAAACAAAGTTATTCCTGTAGGCCTGCTTGGCTGTTTGCTACAGCATCATAGAATACACACAAAAATGTGCACCTGTTACCTAGAGACTTTGGTTCAAATGAACACATAAAGCATTTGGGAGATAAATAGGCTAGGTGATGTAATTGAGTATCAAAAACTTAAGATGAAGCATCATGGTCCAGCCAAGTCAGTGAGTGTCCTCCCACAGCACTCACAGCGGTCGGCTGTGGGTCGCTGTTCAGCATCCCTGCATCCTGCGGTGGCCCCTGCCCTGACTCGGATGTGTGCAGTAAGGCTAGCAGTGTTTTGAGAGCGCCACTAACTCCACTGAGCAATGCGAGTCTGTCCAGGAGCAAGTGCTCCCTCAAAAACTGCATTCCTCCACAATTTCAATTGTTAAAAAGGCCCTGGATGATGCAAGTCCACAGCAATGTCACAAACTAGTTGATTAGGTACGAACAAATAGCTTGTTAGTTGTCCTCTTCTTCTTGGCCCCAGAAGGTTACTTCATATAGCATTTCTGTCCAGATGTTCAATAGCCAAGCTTACCCCAAGCTAGGCTGGGTCTTTAGGAGCCCATGCTGCACCCTCCCACATAACCTGATCCTGTAATCCATAGTCAAGAGACACAATCAAGTCTCAGAGTTAGATAGTAGACTTGATTCTGAAAGGTGCTAGGAAAAGAGGAGCATCCCTCAAAACAGGTTGCGAAGGTCTACTAGAGGTCACAGCACTCTGTGCTGACAGGGTCTAACCTGGTTCGTTACGTGCAGCGGGGCCTCGTATGCTGCAGTTGTGTTCAATAATTATTTCTATTCAAAATCCTCTTCCTCCCATCACTTGGGAATTTGTTCAGGTGATTAGAATAGGGTAGAAGGGTTATAATTCTGGTACATATTCCCAGCACTGCTTGGACTTAATAACTTGCCCAAGTTATAACTTAAAAACTTTAATAATTTGCCCAACAGATTAATATGTCTCATGTCCCCGTTTGCCCATTTGTAGGATGATTAGGAAAATAATTCCTCAACTCACAGGATGTTGCATTTAAGAGCAGTATATATGAAAAGCATAGTGAGTCACCAAAGCCCTTTACTACGAAAACAAACAAGCCCACACTACATACGCAAACCCCAGCGGTTACTCCAGATGCATATCTAATCCCCCCACTCCTGCAGTACTTTTAAGAAACACTCCCGAGTGCCCCAGCTAGCCCACTCCGTCTTACCTTTCTGCTTCCCACAGTGCTGCGATTCAAAAAACCCCTAGAAATATTCAGGTTTCCTGAATACAAACTGACACTTAAACCTGAATTTATATCCAAGCCAGCAGGAGCCCCCTGCCCCTATCACCTTTCTGATATTCTCGGCTGAGTGTTTCGTGCATATTCTACACTGACTTTCCCCAGCTAATATTGGCAGGAGTACAACTTGGTGAGAAGACAAGACCCGGCTCCCTTTGAGATCCCACTGACCTTGGGAGATATTTGGATTGCAGCCCAAAGGCAAAATGATATAACACATATTCAGGAAAGAATTTAGTCTTTGGTCTGAAGGGGTAAAGTTTTCATGTGGCTGCCTTTCTGTTAGCACGTATGATTAATGGAAGCTGTATCGCAGGAGAGCGTAGAGTCCCATCGTGACGTGGAACCGGAAAATACTGCTGAGACTTACTAGGAATCTTAAAGTTGTTTATATGTGGGAAATACTACTGCCTTCCCCCCTGCCTCCCTGTTCATAAGCCATGTTTGTTGAGAGAAATAAATTTGAGATGGGTGTCCATCTTCTGTTCTGGATACCCTTAAACAAAAGATTTCCATCAAATCAAACTAAACTGTTCAAACTGACCCCAGAAAACCTGCACAGCAGCCCGTGACATGACTGCTGTGCAGTTTAATTCCCGGTGGATACCCATCTCTCCCACGCAGACACCAAGGGCAAGCGCTCAGCCTCCTAACCCGATCCATGCAAAGTCCTGCCTTGAACATCAGAAGTCAATGGGAGTTGTACCATTGGCTTCGGCCAAGCTGGCGTTTCACCGGACGGTTGGATTTGGGATGGTCAGTGCTCGGGAGAGGGCAGGCCAGAGGAAAGCAAGGGGAGGTTAGAAGCCTGTATATACTTACTGAGGTTCCATAGGAGAAGGAGTTTGGCTGTTATAGTCGGGCTGCGAGGGTAGCACTGAGCACAGGAATGCTGCGGGGGGTTGGTTAGGCATGGATATAAGCCGTTGCCCAGATGATGAGCTAGCAGGAGACTGCGCAGATGCAGGTGTGACGGGATATGTGGATTCCTTAGGGGCACTACAGGAGGGCGAGGAGAGCGTGATTGAAGAGCTCAGCGATGACGAGGAGGAGAATTTCTGCCCACTGGGGTTACGAGGCTGTATTAGGATGGAGGACTGTTTGATTTGTTTGCTTGACTCGGTAGAGGCTGCGGGTCCTGGAGGCTGCTGTTGCCCTTGACACGCATTCTTAGACTGGATAAAGTGTTTTGGACGTTCGTAGTTAAACATGGTTGGTTGGCACATAGAGGAAACGGATGGGAAATTAGGGACACTCATAGGAGAGGTTTCACGGCTGTCCTGGGTTTTTGTTGGTGATAACTGGCTTTGGATAGGTGGCTGGTAAAAACTAGGTGGTAGACGACAAAAGCTTTCTTGGCTGGGCTCCTGGATAGAATGGAACCCTTGCCTTGCAGAATAGAGGCTTTCTTGGTGTGGATTTTCCCTTAAGGAAGACAATACAGATAAAGTAAATTGTACATCACCATTTGAATCACAAAAATACTGTGTCTGTGAGCAGTCATTAGCAATCCAAAGAGCATGAAGTTCAGGCAACTGACAATTAAAGCTTGAACTTAAAATAAAGAGGTTGATTCTAGGACTATATGAACACTTTGGATTACAATAACAAGTCATGCACTCTATCCGACTCAGGTGCAGTGCTCACCACGGCTCTCTTATCTGCAGGAGCCCAGTAAATTCTAAAAGAAATAGCAATTGGTTTATTGAGACGACCCACCACCTGCCTAAGTCTATAGATAACCTTAGATACTACTGCTAAGCAAGGTAATTTGCTACATATCACCTTAACTAAAGATCTCTGGAACCAGCAGCTTGTGCCCTGTCAAAATACTAAATGTACTATTCATCGGAGAATTGGCTATTTGTGCCGAGAAATTCCTTACACCAGAGGGAATCATGAAACAGGTTCCACTTTCTTTTAAGCCTAAACCCAAACCTTTGAAACCAAATATCCTGATTTCTTCTCTAATGCTTTTTGAATTCAGAGCGTGTTATATCCAATTGAGATTTGGGATTGGAATGCCAAGGGCTGTGCTTCTCCGTTTGAAGTGATTTCCCAAGCTTTGCTGTTAGGGCTAAGAATTGCCCAAATGACATAGTTGCCAGATAAAGCAGGGCAAGCCGAACTGCTCAGAGGTCCTGCATTTATTTTGTAGGTCCTTGATATCTAAACGTGGGCTTTCCACCAACTTACAAAAGAGGAAAGTTTCATTAGAGCAAACTCAGCAAGTTTGTTAAAACTGACAAACAACTTCAGCTCCAGGATAAATAAATAAGCCCCCAAAATAAATGTAAAGGTACTAATAAAAAATGAGAATATAAATCCACACAGTTACATGTGCTGGAAAAAATTGTAATCGTGCCCCACTGAGATCAGCTGTTTCGCTGCTATATATACCCAGTATATTGTATTCCTCTCATCGGAGCCCGAAGAAGGGCTCCACGAGGTCACAAATTCCCGTGGGGGGAGATCAACTGAAGACATCGCTCTCATTTTAAAGATTCAAAGCTTTCATTCCCTAAAGGTAATTATCAATATTAGTTGCAAATTAACTATAAGTAAATAGAGGTTTTCTAGTAAAAAATCCCTAGCTTTCTCGTTGCTATGCTCTTGGAATTTGAAGCCGGCTCAAATTTTTGGAGCATGTCCACACTACATTCTCATTCACTGGTGCAGAAAATTCATTGAATCTTGTTTTTATACCATTTTTATATCACTGCCTGTGTACAGATTCATTCTTGTTACCTATAGGCTGTGCACAGAAACCAGCATTTACTTGGTTTTCTAGAATACTGCACTTAAGATACGATGCACAGATTCACTTGTCACAGCAAGGGACATAAGTTATATTTTCCTCAAATCATTCCACCTTGATTTGGGTGAGAGAAATAAAATAAATCCAAAAAGACTTTTGACCTCACAAGATGAAAACAATAATAGAGACACTTTGCTTTTTAAAAAAAGCAATTTTTTTTCCTGTGTTGCCTCCCACGTTACCTTTGGCACCGCTGCACCTTATGGTGCGCTTTCATCTCGGCATTACCCAGCCCATCGCCGTCTCTCGCTCCAGCTCCCTGACCAGCTTCGAAGTAAAAAATGACGTGGAACAAAAACCAAACACAGCACCTTACCTACAGCCTAGAAGTTGTCACCTGGGCTTTAAGCGGTATTTTGGGAAGGGACCGTCATTCACTGACCCGGACTGTCATAGTAGCCCTCTGCGTAGGGTTATAAGCCCAGAGACTTTAATGTGCTGCCAGGGGATGACACGGCGGGACCGGCCTGTCCTCCGCCCCCACCGCTGTCAGAATAAGAGTCTCCGCCGGCCCCGGGACGCTTCGTTTAAGGGCCGGAGCCGGCGTCGGGGCAGGTGCCCGCGGTCAGCGAATCACCCGCAGTCAGTAAATCACCCGCGTGGGCAGCGGCGAAACCGGCCCGGCCCTCGGGAGGGGCTGACCCCGCCGGCAGCCGGCCCGGCCTCCGCTCCCGGGGCTCCGCGGCTTCCCCGAGCCCCGGCCCCGGCCGGCTCCATCCCCGGCCCCGAGCGGAGGGCAGGGAGCTGCCGGCTCCGGCTCTCCCCACCCCGAGGCTGGCGTTGGACTCGGTGATCTTAAAGGTCTCTTCCAACCTAAAGGATTCTATGATCAAGCGGCTGAGGCTCAGCGCTGTCGCTCGCCTCCCCTGCCCCCGGGTACATCCCTGTGTTCAGCGGCAGAAGGGGAAGAATTGAAGAAGTCGACAGCTATTGAACAGAAAAGCAGGTTTTTTGCCCGTAACAGCCGTCGGGGAGCAGCGAGGAAGGACTGCTGCAATAACCTGAAGCGCCCCTAAATCCCGCTTCGTTATCTCAGTGAAATTCCTTTTTTCTTCATTTACTGATTGGCTGTAGCTAATTGCCTCTGTAGTGATAAAACTCAGTTACTGCTTTTAAGGCTGTGAACTTAAAGGCGACAGATACTTGACGCCAGATGTAACTGTTGTTTAAAGAACTACCCAGAGCACAGCCGGGCCCTCATCTCCACGCCTTGGCTCTAGCACAGAGCTGGATCAAGAGCAGTGGCACTGCTCACGGCGGGGAAACGTATGTGTCTTGGAGTCATAAACTGAGTAACACAAACTATACTTGGCGGTAAAATATTATTTGATGATATTTTGCTGATTGTGTGTATTATTACACAGATTTACTTGGATTAAAAGATGTTTCTACCAGAACAGCAACAGATCCTGCTGGCAGATTAGGTGATTTGTATCCCTTTAATCAAAGGCTTCAATGCTTAATTACATCTTAAATTAGCATTATAGTGTTTTAAGTATCTTAATTATACTTTGGCAACTCTTGCCTAACATACACGCTATTATTTATAACCCCCCCAGCCCGCCAGTAGCGCAGCTCGGCTGTGTGAGGTCTCTCAGTTGCCTCTTCTCTCCCTTCTCTGTAGGGGTGAGCCAGCACAGCCATCTTCCGGAGTTAATCCCCATTTAGCGTTTGTATTTAAACATCACCCCACCGTTTGTGAACTAAATCTACATAGCAGGTGTTAACTGAGTGCTAATTTATTTAAATTCCTCGCGATGAAAGTGATTAAGGGAGGAAGTGTGTCGCTGGTTGTTGGAGAGGTTATTTGCTTTTTAAGTTAAAGAAAAAAAAAATCTGTAGTTTGCACAGAGAGTTGAGTACTTAAAGAAAGGTAAGTGTAGCAGGACCGTTTGCCCTGTAGGAAGCTGTGAGCACGTTAAAGGTCAGCCTGTGCTCAGACAGGCTTCCCGTCCGCTTCAATGAGGGTGCAGTATGCTTGATTCAGAACTGAAGTTGGCTGCAAGGCATCACTTCAAGGACAACTTTATGCACTTAAAAGGCTGGACAAAACTAGGACTACTTGTGTGAAAGAGAAGGAACAGAAAAACGTGAGATCCAGAAGGTAGGAAAGAAAATGAAAGAACTCAAAGCTGAACTGATAAAGGCAGAGGAATAAATCTCATAGCCTGTGCTAGTGTAACTTAATAGTACTCTGACGAGCACTGCGAGGTGTTGGAGACCAGCTTTTCTGTACTGCTTCAGTTTGCTTTCTATGAATGGCGACACGTTGTGTCTAATCAGGTTCTCCTAGTTGCTTGAGTCATATAGCAACAAATGTCTAGAAAAAAGTTAAGAATCTTTTGCTTATTTATTAAGAAATCTTAAAAGCTACGTAAAAGTATACCTGGCAGTACAGTTAGTGCCTGAAGCCTCCTCTTTTGCTTGGATTAAGTTCCTGTGATAAAGGTAATAATCAGTATAGACTTTGTTCTGCTTCTGTAAGGCTGTTGAGAAGGATGCTGTAAGCTGCAGCTCTAAGGGGCTCAGAAAGGAGTACCTGGTAGCAGCAGTCTTCTAGAATTGCATTTTCCAGCTTTTGTAGAGTGGCTGTTGCTAAGCAATAATTTGGAGAAGTATGACTACAAGGACTTCATTCATTTTATAGTTGTTCCAAGTAATAGCTTTGTTCTGTCATCACTGTCTTTGTCACTATTTCTTTTTGTCTTCAGTAATACAGTTGCAACCACATACGCTACATGAGAGAGCTATATGGCCAAATCTGTCTAACAAGACAGTTATTGTACAGCTAGTCATTAGAGGGGATTGCTTAGTCTGAGGTAACAGCAACATTTACAATGTGGAGTCCCATTCATAATGATGTTTCAAAGCATGTGGCAATAAGGCTGTAGGTTTTAAAGATATTTAAATGCTCATAGATGGCTATTTCTAGAAATTTTAATAGTTTTCTCTCTGTATCTTGAGACATGTAAATGCCTTCCAAAATCTGGTTCGGCATTGCTGTCAGTTGAAAGCCCTCTGCAGCTCTACATGCTAGGTAATGTTTTATATAAACCAAATTTTTAAAAGCTATTACGTAGCTGATTTTATGTTATATCCCTTCATGCAGGACATCAGGTACAGCATTTCAGACTAACCAGAACTTTAAAAATAAAAATGCAACCACAGCTTACTTTTACTGCTGCCAGCAATAAACTTTACAAGTAGTCATCCTAAGCAGCAAGTATTATCTAAAAGAGCCTCACTGCTGGCTGCTTGTTAGAAGTGCCAAAATACAGGCTTCCTCCTGCCTTTGAGAAGTCTGGGGAGAGGTTGGAAAACTAGTCCTCTTCTAAAGGGACAGCTAGCAAATGTCTCCTACTGTCCTCATGCCCTCCAAGAGGTAATTATGCCAGAGATTTTATAAAAGGCTTTTGGTTTTCCTCAGAAGACAATAAAAAGTCTGCCCTTGCTTAAAACAATCATCAGGTAAAGATTACAAGCAATGCAATGTCGGTCTGCGTTAGATACTCCCACCAAACTCAGCCTTATCTCTAGGTGTTTGGGCTTGAGGTAGTGGAACGTGAGTTGACTTGAATATGGTGCTACATTCACGTGCTTGGCTTGTGATGTTTGAAGACAACGACAGCCCGTGCTCAGCTTCGTCGCAGGCTGCAAGCAAGCCCTCTGCAGCTTCGCTCTGCTGCAGTCTCTTTACTAAAGCCCATACAAGTTAGCTTCAGCCAGGGGTTTGATTCTGCAGTGGGGTCTGCTCGGGGTCCCAGCTGATTTCCCTGCAGCAAGCCTGGATTTCATGGAAGAGCTTGAAGCTAAACTGAGAGCCGCCTCTTAGTGATCTGCAGGTTATTGAAGCAAACCCATTTTTACTGAGTGATTTAGCAAAAACATTCCTGTGCACCGAGAAATCTATACTGAAATATGATCTCTCCTGTAGTCAATTTGGAGGAGGATGTTCAGAATTGTTAAAATAACCAGTTTAGTTAAAGTGGCTGAGTACATCCAAAAATAATCTGTAACACAGAGAATGCCTTCTGTCACGGACAGCCATTTACACACGATGTAACAGTATCGCTGCAATGCAGCGCTGGCATTCGGCTGAGGGAGGAGGCACACGTCTGCCTCGTCGCTCTCCCCTTCACAAACAGGACTGAGGAAACTCCTCTGTAGTGCTGGGCTTGGGCCTTTTAACTGTCACCATTTGAGGTCTCCATTATGCCTATAAACACCCCAGAAACGCTACAGAAATCTAGGGTGGAATTGCCAAGATGCGCGTTCTAACTTGTTTTGTTTCTCTGGAACAATTAAACAGAACAGCTAATAGTGCAGTAAGTACCAAGCTGCCTCAGAGCTGCATTTGGGGCAGAAATTGGATCGGAGGGATTGTTTTAAGAGGGAACACCTTATTCTTGGGGGAAAATCTCCACCTTCTGGGTGAGGAGTGTCCCTACCATGGCTTTCATTCTATCCAGTGGGTCCCTGGTTCAGTACTTTTCCTCCACAGAGTGCTTTGCAGGTACAATCTGCACCACAATTTACAGGATCTCGAGTTCTGTTGCTGTCTTACAGAATGGGAAACAGAAACATGAGGTGGTGCCGCTTGGCCAAGGTTACAGAGGAAGGTGGGGGCAACAGAATCGTGCCTTGAAATTTCCCAGGTACTGTGATCTTTGCCTCATGCTCTGCTGTGGAGCCAAAGGTCTTCCAGAGACTAATTATTTGGGGTGATGCTTTTAAAGTTACTTACAGATAGGCACTTCTGAAAATACCATTAGGCACTTACCTGAGCCTTTAGATAGTTACATACTTTGCCAAACCGAGCCTGTGCTGTTCTGTAGCTGGGCTGGTGTTACCCGTTCCCATTGTCATGTAGGCAAACAGCTCAGGTTACTGCATGTGCACATTTTCCCTGTTAGGGTGTGGGGCACGGGAACTTTGCAGTTGTATTTTTCAGGGTTGCTAGAAAGTTCACCCCCTAAGAATTGTGTAAAACTAACCCAGGGATGTGATTCTCTCTTTGTCTTACCGCAGAGGTGAAACCTGAGGCAAATTCTCATAAGCTCCAGGAAAATCTTCAGCTTCGCTCTTGGAGTTCATCTGGCCGAAGTTTGTGGGTTCTGCTCGTCTGCCCAGCCCTGGGGTCTCTGTGCTGTAGGACAGCAGGCCAGCCGCATCTCGGTCCTTGGCGCCTGTTTGGCTGTTCCTAGGGAAGGTGGGTTTCTTCATGGTGACTTGCACAGCTGGCCTGTGGGCAGCACCTGCAAAGCTTTCCAGCTCTTTTGCTCCTGGAAGTAGAATTGTCCACAAGTCAGATAGAAAGCAGTGGTGGTTCACCAGTACCGCCTGCTATGGTAACAGGAGGGGAAACTCGTATGTCTGTGCGGGTGGATGAGAGTTCAACCTGCCTGGGGTCTGCATAGACCAAAACCTGCACAGCTGCATTAGCCAAACCTGACTTCTCACCGGTGCTGGTGAGCTTTGGTGCTGTTCTGTTTGGAGATGGCTTTCAGCACGAGCCAGACAAGTCATGTGTTACAATAAAGAAGGTATAGATAGAGCCAATGTGTTGGGCTACGCTGGGGTCCCTGGAGGGATGAAGCTCAGGGATGAGACTCCTCTGTGAGAGGGAACAACATCAACACCCTGTCATCCTTGACCCAGGAGGAAGAGGGGCCAAAAGTAGAAATGCAGAACAACTTGCATCCAGCTTTGAGAAGTACCCAAGCAGACTGCATTTTGGGGCATCTCTCCGCTCTTTAGCCTGCAAAAGTGTTTGGGTCTGGCTTCTGCTTGGCAAATACCTGTGACTCTGCCTGATGCTGAGCAGCAGCAAATTCTCTCACGCTTAGTTGCTCAGCTCAGAGACCCATGTGCTTACCTGGGGAAACAGAGAGGCGTGCACTGGATGCCGCAGATCCAAATTCATTTTCAGCAACACATTTAAATATTCCAGAGTCTTCTGGAAAAGCTTCTGTAATAACCAGGGTGCAGACTTCCTCTGCAATGACAAATTCAGGCATGTTGTACCATAAAAGCCAAATGTTAACTTGTAGGAATTGGTCCTTGCAGAAGGACTGCTACTTAGTGATGGGGCTTGGCAGCAATAAAGTGCAGAAAAGTGATGTAAAGGGCATAGGAATCGAAGGGATTCAGAAGGAGCAAAGGTGAAGGAAGGATCTTTCTTCCTGTTAAAGAAATAAGGCACAATTTTTTTGCTAAATTCTGTCTTCTCTTGCACAAGTTTAAACCCCAGAAAAGATCACAGGTCAGAATGGTTGATATGTTTTCCCTTAATATATAGGGTACTCTTCCTTGACTGAATGTAAAAGGGACGATACCTTTTTCGTTGTGTTGTGAAATAAATCAGGGCCTTTCAGGGGCTTGTGTCAAAACCAAGAACTTGAAAGCTCTCAGCCTGACACCGAATGCTATCTTCTGGCTCCCCTTTGAACATTACTGCTTTATCTTGGATGAGGTGGGACTAAGCTTGAGGTAATTAACCGATGAGATGTCTAACAAAAAATGTGCAGTGTACTTACCAGGAACAGCTGATGAACAAGCCTCTGCTCAAAATAAAGAAAAAAATTAAATGGTTATAATGCCAGAATGGAAGAAAGACCTTCAGCCCTTGCCTGCTTTCCCACCTCAGCTGTCACCCTGGTTACAAAAGGGACCATCTCCCTTTCTGTCCATCAAGAGAAATACCATCTGGGTAGAAGAAGCTCAGGTTTGGCTGGGGAACCTGACGGTACAAACACCTCTCCACTGAGGTGATACAGAAAGAGCTCTGCTGACTTTGGAGTTAGTTACCGTGAATTTGGCCCACTGGAGCTATGACCTCGTGCCTGGGAGTGTGATAAATTGTTTAAAATGTGCTTATATTTTTAATGTTTTTTTCCTGAGTTCATCAGTAGTTATAATATACAGTGACAATGATGTTATGGCTCAGTAGTACTTTCATTAATAACTAACAGCATGGCAATCTCCTCCCCTTGCGCCTGACCCACTCACGCATTGCCAGAGGAAGCACGGGCTCTGTACCGTGGTCTGTCGCTTCAGGTCGTTTGATACCGATAAATTTAACTCTGCCTCTGTGAACGTGTTCTATCTCCTAATTTTTGTAGCAATTCTTGTTCCTGTCTTTCCACTGTTCCAATAAAATTACTGTACGTCAGGCAGACGTAGTAATACCTACTTTTTCGTAGTATTCGGAAATCGGCAGAATCTATTATCTGATCATATTCTCTGTACCAGTGAACCTGTAAGGTGGGTGTAGCGCGAATGCGACATTCAAATACCACTAATTGACCCTTCGTTGCTCTTATGTTTTGTAGACCCTGGAGGAGGAAAAATTGGTGTTAAATGGCTGACATAAGTATTTCCCCATTGAAGCAGTTATTATGGAATGATACACCCTTCAGTGAAGAAGATAATCTCATGCCCATATTTTTATTTTGCTTACAATAGTTGATTTAATTCTAAATGCATTTGCAGTGGGTTGTGAGTGGAGGTTTTTTCACCTGTAGACCAGTGCTCATTAAAAGGCTTTAGCTTGCTTATGCATTTAAAGAAAGATACAAATGCAGGAAAAACGTCTATTCCAGTGGATACAACATAACAAGGGAGGTTATTATGAGAGGTTTCCACTTTAGCCTCCTTTGTAGGAAATAAATGAGATGAATTCATGTAAGTGGTTCTGTCTGTCTGGATCATTTACCAATTAAGATGTTAGTTTGCTGGCATCACTAATGAAGCATGCTAGCTTTTTTGAATTGTAAATGAACCAATGTTCCAGCCTCGAAATACCTTCTGGTAGAGCAAGAAAACTCAAAATCTAATGCTAGTGGTTGCAGAACAAGCTATGTCGTTCAGACAACCTGTGCTCTTTACCTTTGTAAACACAGGTGTGCTTCCATAGGCAGACCCGGTCAGGCTCGCTGAGGGACTCTGCATCTATATAGCAAAGAAAAGTGGTTTTTATGGCTTGAATTTCTCACATGCAGAAACCCAGCTGCGTTGCTGGCACTTTACTTGGAAACACAAGAAGATGCCAGAGTGTTTTATCTGTGGTTCATGCGCCAACCTAATCAATACCCTGTGGAGAGTCTCCGTGCAAGTGCTCCAAGAGGAGAAGCCTCCCTGGACTGTGAATACCAAGTTAGTGGAGAGAGGAGCTGATAGCCGGTAAGTGTTGCTGGTCTTATAGCTATAAGCGAATTAATTGCCCACATCTTGTAGTCTCTATGATCAGTGTTGCTTGCCAGTAGTTGTCCCCTTCTACAGAGATCCCTGCCTGGTTTAGTTGATCCCAGATCAAGCTCTTCTTGGCTTGTGTGGTGTATGTGGTAACTACAACGAGGATGAAGGTAGAGAAATGAGCAGGAACTTTGGTACTCTGTCCTGACATCCTCCTTTAAAGCTCAGCTGATGCAGAGGTTACAATAAGGTCTCTGGTTAAGCAAGAAAGGTGTTTTCAAGATGATCAAATATTTGCAGTGCAAGATATGCCCTTGTTCCATGGTGGAATGTTGATGTGCACTCATGTCTGTCTCATTTAGCTTTTGAACCATGTGTCTGCATATAAATGTGCAACTGAAGTGCTTGGGTTTGTTTTGCTGTGGCAGTGGTCTTTTTTATAATCTGTCTTTTCTCTGAAATAACCCAAGTTACCAGCTCTTTCCCTCTCAGCCTGAGTTAAGATGTAAGGCTGTTTCTAGGTAGTCTGAGTTCCCCAGCTCTTGACCGAGTATGTGCTCCGAATCAACTATCTGTTCTGAAGTGAATCTTTGAAGTAGGCTGACAAGCGGCTAAGCTGCGTGGCAGCCCTTCGAGCATTTCCAGCCCTGCCACCTGCTCCATCAGTTCTCTTGGCAATTCTGGCTAAGAAATGTTCCATGCCAGAAAGCCCTTTGCCAGAGCTTAGAGTCCAGATCTTGATAGTCATGGTGACCCTTGCTTCTTAGTCACTTGCTGAAGATGTGCATGAGCCAATTCTTGCAAAATATTTTCAAAATACTATAAATAATAATTTTAAAAATGTGTAACCTACTCTTTGAGGGTCAATAGATAATGGCTGAATTAAAGTGGTGTAACTGGTGGACTGCACGGCTGCTAGAGACTTCATTGGCTGAGGAACCAATGGTCAGCAAAACACGGGTGGCTTTCCACTTTTTCCTAGTGTAGGGGGGAAATAAACAGGGCAGGATGGAGACAGAGACTTTAGGAGGCAGAATATACTTGAGTCAACAATGTTTGCACTTACTGTGACATTCCTCTGGTCCTGCCAGGATGCTGAGACTTGCAAGGAGGCTTTAGCCTTCGGATTTACCCTATGAACCTGGAGAGACAAACATAAATCAGTGTGTTTAGATTTATGTCCTTTGCCTTACAACACAGTGATGGCTCTGTTTTGTGAACTGAGTATATGCTAGCTGGAGAGCAAGTGGTATGTGCCAGAGAAAATAGAAGCATCCGTAGTATTTTGAGAGTAGGCTCAGGTCACCTCCAGAGCATGGAGACATTTAACCAAGGTTAGTGATATGGACCTTTGTAAAATACCCAAGTCACCTGTGAAACCTGGCTCCATGGTGGAGTTAGGGGTTTTTCTGCATTAGGATGGAAGAGTCTAAAGAAAACCCTTGTTCCTTTAGCTAAAGTGAAAATGGTACCTCATAAACCAGCTACCAGATCCTTCTCACATAAGGACTGTGGCATACTGAATTGACGCAAAAAAGTAGTTACTCATAGCTCACTAATAAAGGGTTTACAGGTTTTATCTTTGTTTCCCTTTTACTACAGCAAGAGAAATTTTTCTTGGTGGAGTATTGCAGAGTAATGATCTCATGTTGCTGTTTCTCATGTGCGTCAGTAAAAATGCCGGTCTCGATAAATAACTTGCAGCAGCGGCAGTGCTGTTGTCGTACACTCCAGTTCTGGAGTGAGTGTTAAAAATGTGGCTCTGGACTGAGAGACAGCAGCATGTGTGAGACGTGGAGACAGTGCTCCTACATCTGTCTGCCTTGAGCTACAGCTGCGGGGAAGGAATTGAACCTGGTTTGTCAGCAAGGAGAAGGCATGGAAATAACTGAATTGACTTTCTGTTGGCTGTAGGAGCAATACACGTCCTCTGCTGATCTGTTTGGTGTGATGCAATACTGAGTTGCCGATTTGCTAAAGCGTGCCCTGGGATTTGCGTTCCCCATCCATTAGTCCAGCCATTCACCCTCTCCCACTCTTAGCACCTGCGGCATCAAATTCAGAGCCTTATTCTACATTGTCTGGTATCTGATGTTGTCACATACTGCCGAGTCCTATGTTTGTGTCTGTGGTCATGCAAACAGTACCTTAAGGTATTGGCAGATGGTTACAAAGCTGTTGTTTGTTGTTTAGTGATCAGTTGCTAAGGCCACTGTAACTGTCCCCTTGTGAGCTCCTCGCCTGTTGAACCGCTGCCTTTGTGGCAGTTTTGCTCTGTGTTTGCAGCCTGCTAGGAACCAGATGTGAGTGGTCATGGCTTGGCGGGTAAGAAGTCCCTCCTTAAGGCTGCAGTTGTTTCTCTGCACCCTGACAGTGGTCTAGGTCAGACAAATGTATGTGTTTCCTCAGGGTCTGGATCCTACGCTTGATGCTCCCAGTTCTGTATGGTATTGTTTGGTACTTACAGCATTTCTAACATGATAGGTAGAGTAACTACAAATTAGGGGTCTTCTAGCTGACTGTCACCCTGTCTTGGAGTCACATTTGTAGAGGTGCAGATAGGTGCATTTGTAGAGATATGGAGGCACCTCGACAGACGAGGATTTAGTTACCTCCAACAGGTCAGTAGGCTACAAAAGCACCTATCTCATCAAATAAAATCAGTATATGCATCTGAACTCTTCAGAGGCTTTGCATAGCCGTTTGGTCCAAATAATTTATTCGAGATGTTATCTCTCTCTCCTGCTTTCTGTCACTCTCCAAAACAGGCATAACTGATTACAGTGAAGGGTATTCTGCAGTCTAGTTGGATTTGACTGGTGCAGCTGTGTGACAACTACAGGCAGCCACGTGAGACAATGGGCTGCTGTAAGGCAGTCGGACACCCCTGATGAGAACATGTCACTGTGTGTCTCATCCAAACCTGCAGTATGTTACCCTTGGCCCTGATCCAGCAAAGTGGTTACACGTGTACTTGGGCCACCCATGGCCTTCGTATTTCTATCTGCTGCTCTTGAGTTATAAGTATCTCTCAAGCAGTTCAAGGATGGCTTCTGTCCAAGGTCGTGTCACGTGGCCATCAACAGGGCTGTGCCGTGATGCAAGGACTGCCGGATAATCCCAAGCCCCTGGAAGTGGGAGGAGGGCAGGGGAAGCCAATGTTATTGAGTTGCCCTGGGTTCCCGCCGCAAACCAATGCTGGCTGTACTCCACCACAGATCCCTGCGATGCTGTTTGCATTGCCTCCTTGCAGTCTATCAGATAATGGTCAGTATAGTCCCTAGTATTGTCTGATTTGGTTTTTTTTCCCTGTTTTTCCCCCAAAGAAAAAGGGCAGTGAAAAATCAGACACCTGCAGACTGTGAAAGGAGTTCCTGGGCTGACATATCTGCTTTAAAGATGACCTCATATGACTGAAACAGCATTAATAAAACTGCATTGGAGAATCTATGCCCCCCTTTCTTCTATACAATAAAAGACTTAATTCTCCTGTAGAGATGCCATCACTCTTGGTTATTCCACTTTATCTCCAAGTCCGTGATCAGTCTGGAATTGGGCAAGACGTGCACAGAAACAGAAAGCACAGACGTGCCCCTTAGCAAAAGTAAGTGAAGTGGTCAGAGGTGGGACTGTGGCAGGCTGTGGTTTAAGATCAAAGCACAGTGAGGTGCTCCAGGAAGCTTGCTCAGAAAGGTTGGACACACTTTATCTGGAGCGAGAAGCAAGATCTTAGAGACAGGCTGGTCTACTGAACTGAATAAGAACAGCTTCTGACAAGTTTCCAGCCATGATAAAACAGGCACTGAACTTTAGCACTAAACAGGAATAGCACTAGCTTACGAATTTGTGCTCAAGACAGTTACTCAGTTGCGTGGCATTAGTTCCTCAATGGGATGATTACTGCTAAGACCTTCTGCCATGGCAGAGACCATGGCCAAAGATGATGGCTGTCAAAGTTGCAAGTGAAACTGGACTGATGCCATGTGATGCCAAGCAGTCGGTGTTTGCACAGTAAATACAGGAAGCTATATATGTGATGCTGCAGCTGCCAGTGCTCGAGGAAGGCTAGGCTAATCTCTTGCCAAAGCAGATCCTACTGGTTCAATTGAGAGGAGACCTCATCATTGGGAAGTCTGTTTGTGCTTGGCTGCTGTAGGTGTCTACTGTTTAAAGCAGAAGCCATCCTTGAAATCCACATTGCTTGCAGCACTATGGTTTGTAGACAAACTCGTCCTTCACATGCATGGTTTATGTTAGATGCTCTGCTCTCATCTCAGGTTCTGCGGTCCTTCCATTTCACAGTTTGCTTCTCATGAGTGTGTTGGATGCTTTCCCTTTTAGTAGTGGGTTTGGATAAAGAAGAGTTCATGGGAATAGATAAAAGGCTGATAAGCTTCATCACTGGAACAGTCACTGCTTTAGTCTGAATTGCCTGGTTTTGATTGAGATCTAATGCCGCCGGGGCTCAGGATATTTAGTAAACTAGGATACTTACAGGTATGCTGAATGTGGTGGCAGGTGCTGCTTTAAAAGGCAGAGTGAACATGAGAGTAAATGTACTGAGAGCATTTGGACTCTGGCTGCAACGCTGACCAGCCTTGCTACTACTGATTGGTTTCACGTGATTGAAACAGCAGGCTTCTGTGCGAGTGCAAAGCTGTCTTGTGTATGAGGCTGTGTATGTGGCTGTCCAACGTAGCAGTAAAAATGAGAGGAGGTCATTCAGCTTCCAAGAAGACACTGGAAGGTCACTCTGAGGTAGCTGTTTTCTCTCTGATGTGTCTCCTTTTCTTTAAGTTATGAGTGATTGCTCCAGGCTTTCTTTAACTATCTGTTTTCAGACTCCTGAGAGCCTGTTCCTGAGTCCTGCCGAGCTCCACGCGTGGCGTGCCCCTCTGTCCGTGTTTGCCTTGCTAAGCACGGGGGCTTTCTACAGCAGGTCAGCGGAAATGTCGGCACTGTACCGCTCGCGCCCTTGAAAGAATATATAGCCAAGGTTTTACCTTGATGAGTCATTCTAGCAGTCCTAGTGTCTCATGTAAATGTCAACCTTTACTTAGTGTAACTCTAGATCTTTGTGAAGAGGACAGAATTAGACTCGGCCAAATGAAGAGTCCAAGGACCTTTGCAACCCAACACCAGAATGATTACAAGGTACATACAGATCATGCTGTTGACACAAACCATAATGACGACATTCTAGCATTACCTGAATAGTTGACATGGCTGCAGAATTATGCTATATGCAACACTAGGACAAAATTAACACAGGGTTAGGAAAGTATAAAAGCTGCATGGAGCCCTTTTGCCAGGTGTTTAGATCATGGAAAACACATTAAATCTGTTTTAGGAGCAAAATGAGCATCTGCTGGATCTGAAATACACTGCATTATAAAAAGTGTATGTAGGGGGGAGGAGAATATTTTAAAATTTACACTTAGAAGTGAGGCAGACCTAGACTGCTTCATTATATTAACGTACCAGCATGTCTTTTATTTAGAAAACAGGCTCAAAGAGATACACAGGATACCAACCTTCAGTCAATTTGAAAGCGATCCATTTTGCAAGCCATCTGCATGTTCCTGATGGTGTTACTCATTTTCCTAGACGTGTTCAAACTTTGGGAATATACGCTAGACACTTGGATATCTTGTGACACTACCCTACATGGCTTGACAGTGCTGTGAACATAGGACTGCAAAGGATGAGGCTTTCCCAAGGCAGTGGGGTGGAGAAAGCTCTGCCTGGAGCTTTATTTCCTCTGTGCTATATGGCTCAATGGGGAAATTGTCACCACTTCAGTGGTGTGCTTTCTAGTTGTGAGTTACTTGGTGACATGAATATGTGATTTGAAAGTGGCTTCTCTGTTGCTCCTGGGGGGTGAATAACAAGGCTTCTGCAGGAAGTGAGAAAAGAGTGATTTTATTTGTTTCTCTTCCCACGCGCCAAGGATCCTGAGATGACTGGTTACATTGCAGGGAAATTTGTGATAGTTTTGAACTGTGGAATGATTTCTTAAAATGACTGCTTTTTGGGTGGGGAGAAGGGCAGGTTTGTGTTGGCTAAGATACTCTGAAAATAAGCAAATAGCTGGACGAGGTTATTGTAGCCATTGATAAGGTATTTACAGAAACTGCGGAACCCTGATTGGATTTGAAGCTTTGCTGAGAGTTTTTCTAAATTGTAGAAATGCAGCTGAACACTGACTACATTTCAAAGACCAATTTTTTGTAGCGTATTTTCAGAACGTAGCACTTAAATGTTCTGTTTCAAAGGCTCATTTTCTGCGCATTACGTTTTTAATGCCTCCCATTGAGCAGGTAGGATATTAGATTTGCATCTCAAAAACTGTGTATGGAACTCCTGTGGGCGTTTCCATACATGCTGTTCAGGAAGGGAGAAATGTACGCTGGCTTTCAAGGACAGGCCCGCTCTGGGATTAGCAAAGACTTTCAAGCATGGAGAACAGCACAGCTGCTGAAATGTGTGTACTGTGCTCCATGCTTGAAAGTCTCTAAGTTTAAGATGAGTTTGTCCATTGTACAGAGCAGACTGCCGCAAGGAAAAGAACAGCAGCGATCTCAATGTAATGGCATTTGGGCAACAGTAGCCTTGATACAGGAAGAAGCACAGCAGAGAGCTTAGTCTTGGAATTGGTTAAGACATGTTCCCGATGAATCATTTAGGTTGGAAAAGACCTTTAAGATCATCCAGTCCAACCGTTAACCCAGCACTGCCAAGTCCACCACTAAACTATGTCCCTAAGCGCCACATCTACACGTCTTTTAAATCCCTCCAGGGATGGTGACTCCACCACCGCCCTGGGCAGCCTGTTCCACTGCTTGACAACCCTTTCGGTGAAGAAAAGGTTGATGAGATGGTGAGCATTTGCAAACACACCATCTGTATGGCTCACGTGGCAGTGAAATCTGTGGGATGTTGGTGTCCACGGGCAGCGTGCAGGGGTGCAGGTACTCAGGGTGTTATTGCTCATGGTACATGTCCCATTCCAAGTGCGGTGTGAAGAGACAGGGCCTCGATATCTCTCCTTTCAAATCACCTTTCAATTGCCTTGAAGATCCCCTGATCCAGCCCTCAGACAAGAGCAGAGGTCCCTCCTGGCGTGGCTCTGGGGCCGCCTAGCGGGGTGCACTCCGAGCAGCCCTGTGGGACCCGCTGTGAGAGTCGGGCTGTTCCTCCAGTGGCTGGGAACGGCTCACAACTAGGGCTGAGAGTGAATTAATTTTATCCC
This sequence comes from Phoenicopterus ruber ruber, assembly GCA_009819775.1. Lineage (NCBI taxonomy): Eukaryota > Metazoa > Chordata > Aves > Phoenicopteriformes > Phoenicopteridae > Phoenicopterus > Phoenicopterus ruber. The sequence goes on along the minus strand of CM020228.1, from coordinate 5,477,848 downwards.
GCATATTACATGCCTCTTCTGAGTACAGCTGTTTCTCAGGGCTGGAAAATCCTGGCTTTCCCTCCCCTTATTTGGATAACAGCTGAACTGCCGACAGATACTGGACACTTGAGTCAAACTGGAGTTCCTAGAACCAAGTGACTAAATCCCTTTTTAAGCACCGACATTAAAAGACGCCTAGAGCTTATTTTAAGAGATGCTAAGCTTCCACTTGAAATCATGAGGCTCCATACTTGTTAAAGTAGATTCATGCCAAACAGAGATCCTGGTCATTTGCTTCCTCTCTTTCCTATAAAAAAACCCAACCCTGCCGCACTTCTTTGCATGCCGGAGCATTACAGGAATGTGGAAGGATTTTGAGCCCTGGCTGCCTGACACATGAAGACTGCAGATCCTGGGGAGCGTGAAGTGCATGAAGACTCTTGTGCCCATGACTGTAACCTGCAGAGCACACACAGATGTGAGTAAAGGCAATAACATTTGTGGAGTCCCTGGGTGTCCTGACGCACCTGCCGGCTCTCTGCCGCCTGTGCTGTGTGTGCCTTTGGCATTGACCTTGCGCAGGCACATCCCAGTGGCTGCGTTTGGTGGAGGTTGGGGGTCCTTTATGTGGACCCTAAGGACAAGTGTTTAGTGCCATGGAAAGAATGGTATTTCAAGAGCCTGGAAACTGCTCTTTCTGCAGTTAGGATGCTATGTAGTAACAAAGCTAGACAAAGTTATCTCCTGAAAGCTCTGGGGAAACACCCACAGGCTCACCGTCTCATGCATTACTACTTTCTAAGAGCTGTGTGTTATCAGTGCTTGGATCGAGACCTGATGCACTGGGGCGGTGCTGAGCTGCTCTGGTCTGGTACAGATCGATGAGCAAACTGACGGCTCGGTTCCCCTCCTTGTAGCCGCACAGTGCCAGGAGCCAGCGGCTCCTCCTGCCTGCGTGAGCCCGGCTGTGGATGAAGAGGGGATGAATCAAATTCCAGCTATCCCTTTCACTGCTGGCTGCTGGAGGATGCTTTCCCCATTCCCACATGGATACCTGCAGGCAATAATGAAGTAGAGCCTCAGCCTTAATACATAAGACAGCCCACAGTCTTTTTTTTTTTTTTAAGTCAAAAATACCACAGTACGCTATTCAGCCAGCAAGTAAGTTAACCTCTCCACCCTAGAATACAATGATGACTCTCCTGTGAGTCATAAGGAGGATTAAGTTAACAGAGCCAAAGAGGAAAGAGAGCAGTCTAGCCAGCTCGATACTTCATGTGGGGCACACCTTCCAAGGAGGTGGATATGTCATTCCAGCAGGCTTAGGAGAAGAACGGAATTGTGTGGTCAGTGCATGTAACTGTGCGTGACTCATGGCTTTGCTATCCGGTGCTCCAGCGATGACTTGCTGTTTCTCCTGTCCGTGGCTGTACTGTTACGTTTGCAGTTTCTGCAGAACACAGCATGTTCCGATCTCTGCTGTCCCCAAACCAGACCTGTTGCCTGTGTCCCTCCTTCTTCGGGAAGAAGCAATTTTTGTGAACAGCACAGTATGAATTGTGACCGCTATAGCATCCAGCGTAGCACGGGGTGTCATTGCTTTACTAGTAATTGCCCAAATGGAAAAAGAGCCTTTTGTGTCCCAGAGCCTCTTGCTTTTGCTTAGCTGATTTAACTTATTTTGAATAGGAATAAAGAGAAGGTATGTCCTCAGGTTGGAACACATTCAAATGTGATGCCTATAGACTGACAGCAATAGCTAAGTTGCTCTCAGAAGCAACTAGGAAGCTGGGGTAGCTTTTCCAGAGCCTGCATAATATTTTTCTCCAGTGCTATGCAAAGCAGTGTGCACCTGCTGTAGCTTCTGTCATCTCCTGTCACCCAGGTGTGTCTCAGGTGGTTATCCCACAGCATATCCTGACTGCTGGTCTGATGCTTCTGCCATATAGCCCTGACGTCATCAAAGCTGGTGGATCCAGAGATGAACCAAAGCTCCTGAGCCCGCCTGCCCTCTTGTCCCACTGCACGTGAGGCCCCTGAGCTGCCCGTGCTCTTGCTGTGCAATGGAGAAGGCTGCAGTGAAAATGGAGGTGAGCGACTGAGTTTCATGCCCTGACCCTGGCACCTTGTCTGATCTCTAGTGCCACGAGAGCTGCTTCCAGCCTGTGCCCCAGGCAGGGGAGGCCGTGCACAGGAATAGCAGCACATAATCCTCCAGGCTATCCATCGCTGCGCTTTATCACCTTGCATCTGTGCCCACAGTGAATTCTGGCCTAAAAATCTTGTCGTGCTTCAGCTCCACCAGCACCGCTCGCGCTGGGCACATGTTCATATGGAGCCGCTGCTGAGGGCTCTGCCGCTGCCCGGTCTGCCCCCACTCCAGCGTGCTGAGCCACCGACCCGGGCGGGCAGTGCCAGCGCTGCCACGAGCAACGCAAAGTCAGTGGCGGAGACTTAAACTTGTACAATTAAACAAGAAACCCAGGATCCCCCCTGGAGACTGTTTGCTCGAGGGGAGTGTTATTTAAAGCTCTCGTCTCTGGTTTCACTGAGATGCCAGGAGCTGTTTTTAGCTCGCTCGCCCCCTGACAGCGGAGTGTCTGTCTGAGCTGCTGGGGAGAGCCGTCCCCGTGTTGATGGTGCAAGGATCCGACCAGAGGCACCTTCCCCGAGGTGGCACGCCAGCGCCGTGCGGTTCCCCTGGGAGCTGTGGGTTTTGCGGTGGGCACGTGAACCGCAGGGGCCAGCCGCTGGGCATCAGGGCTCGGTGAAAACGGCTCCCTCCACACCGCTGCAGCAATGCCGTGGGGTGGGCAGGCCTGGGAATGGGGAGGAGAGCATCCTCAGGACGGGGTCTGTGGCCACCTCCTGCTCACGCTGCGGCAGGGCTCTTCCTTCTGCTGCCACCTGAGCAGTGGAGTTATCTCAAGTGACTTATTTTAAAATGATGCTGGAGTGGGATGTTAGTGCTGTGTGGTGCGAGGGAGCAGTGAGGGAGCAGGGGATGCAGCTGGCACTGATGCCAACACGAGGAGGGGATTTTCAGTCATTTTGGCCTTGTGTGGCTCTTGCAGAGGCTGGAGGGCTACTGTGCAGAGGGGCAGATCTGGGTCTGTTAATACTTGCTCTCAGTCCTATGTCGAGGCCAGGCCCTATCTCTGATCTCTTCAGCAGAGAAGCTGGGGCACCTCTAAAGAGAGACTAAAAAAGAGAGACTAAAAGAGAGTCTGAGTCTGTACCAACAGCTCTGGTTCCACCAGTGGGGCTCGTGGTAATTATCCAAAACTGCTGGGACCCCGAGTGCATCGTATAACCAAGGCTGGAAGACCTGCAGCAGGCAGAGTACTGTCATCCCGTTGCACGTGCTGCAGTATCACCACAAAGCTCAGAACAGGGGCCTGTTGCACTATTCCAGCTTCAGAGCTTTTACACAGAGCATAAATCGTGTGTGTAAGGTGCAAATAATCAGAATATTGCTAAACACTGTAGTTTAGAGGCAGCAGTTTAGAACTAAGGCGTAGACTATGAAGCAGTTAAAAGTGCCAATTCCCAAAATTGTCACTGTTCAAGTTGCCTGAATTAAGCCATCACTGTACAGTCAAAGGAGACTTTATAGGGAAATAATTTTACAAAACTCAAGTCATTTTATAGCTGGCAAAAAGTGTTGCATAAAATAAGTTGCACAGGTGTTTCTTGAATGAAAAATAAAGGTACACCTGGTCTAATGGTTATTTTCTCCCTCTAGGAAGCAGCAAGACTGGACTGTTGAAGCCCTCACAGACACCTCTTATGACAGTGACATGTGCCATACCCTGTGTCCAAGGAGGAGAAAAGGTTAGTTTAAATGAATAGCAATGGCATTTGGGCTTCCACAGAGTACCGTGTGCCTGGTTTATGCCGAGCAGTGAACTCTTCATTGCTGGGGAGCCCACACGCAGGCTGACAGTGGGCTGTACAGCCGAAACCCCCCCAGGAAATAGGATCCGTCTAATTTTAACTACATGAAAAGCATTTGATATGGAAGCAGCTGGTGTCATACAAATCTGCGGGCCTGTCAAGCAACCCGAGTGCATCGCTAAAGCAAATATGTTCATTTCCACCCAAAGGCAATCTAGAAAGCCAGGCCTGGTTTTAGCTTGCACTTGACTCAGTATAAATCAGAGCTGTAGCTTTGTAACTGTAGATGGTGCAGTGCCCAAACTCTTAGATTTTAATGCCATTTCATTAGAAAAGTGAGGCATAACTTATTTTTTTTGCCCCGTATTGCATTTCATGCTAGTACATACCTGCTTCTGTTTACAACTGCTGGAAAGGTTTTCTGGTCATGCTTGCTCTCTTCCCCTCTTGTAAAAAAGTTTTCTAACAGTAACAAGTTTAATGAAAGCCAGCAGTGATCCGAGCCTAAGCTACTGGTGGTCTCTGGATCTACTAGATGTCATGCTAACTGCTTAAGAGTATATCTAGGCAGTGATCTCAGTGGGTGCTCAGATTGCCGTCTTTTTGGCAGCTGAGACGCAAACTTCCTAGGTAGAAAAGCCCTAAAAATACAGCAGGGCTTGACTTTTCTGTCTACTAGAGAGTGACAGAGATAGCTCGTCTGCTAAACTCCAGCTCAAGTGTCCTGTAAGCAAGCTATAATGCTTAATTACTGGAAAGTCTCAGGAAAACAAAAATGCCTAATCCAGTTCCAGCTGCTCTGGAAACACTTCACCTGCCAGCGTTCAGTGCCGAACGCGGCAGTGTCCAGACGAATGGCTGTGAACTCCAGCTCTTGCTGCAACCGGAGCCTGCAGCAGCCCTGGCCGTCAGCGAGGGGTTGTCCCCTGACAGCCGCAGCCTTTGGGAGTTAGGAAATGATAATACGAAGGCATGTGTGCAGTGCCAGGCACAGGAGAGCCAGGGCTTTGTCTCTGCCTGCTCTCCTTGCCAAAACCAAGTTTGCTTCTGTTCAGAGAGCTGGTCAGTAAATGCATTTAAAATGTTATAGGTTAAATAAGCAACAGAAGTAGAGGTGAGTTACAGTTCTTGTTAATAGTATTTGTGGTAAATGGGCAAAGTTTCCCTCTCAGGCAGTGAAGATGCACCACTGAATTTTCTTGCTATCTTTTGCAACAACGGCTAGGAATTTCTCTAGGAGATAAGTGTTATGGACAAAGCTCTTGGATACCCAAAATCTACCAATTAATACAACTGAAAAGCAAAATATGAAAAGGAAGAGTTGATATCCAGGCAACAGAGGGAATAAAGTTCCTTTCAAGAGGCAGGTTGCCCTCAGGTTCACCTCGCTCCCTGGTCTGCCGAGGAAATGCTTGATCCTCAACTGTTTTATCATTTGGAGCTGGGAGGCCCCACACTCCCATCCTCACCTGGCCCTTGGTTTCACTACACTCTGGATAAAGCCTACACATAATGTGCAAAATGTTTATTGTGCCATAGGGCCGGGGCTGTGGCTCCTGCGCTGCTGGGGTAGGAGAAGAGGTTACTGCCCCAGCTCTGCCCATTGCTTGAGGTTACCCTCTGCTGCTGCCCTGCTGCAGGGGGCACAAACAGGGTGTCCTGCCTCCTTGGCTGCTGCAGAGGAATATCCAGGTCATGTGTTTTCCTGGCACGTGATGGTAGCTTTGAGTTAGTTCGCTGGACAGTGAACTTTTGTGGCTGCAAATGATGGGCTGTTAGAGGATCAGTCTGCTGCTGCTGAAAGGTGGAGCAGAGCGTGAAAGACTAAATCCAAATCCCATGCCTATGGTTCGATGACCTCCATTATGTGCAGTTCCCAGTGCTATGAGAAGACTCTCACTGAGAAGATGCATTATATTTTCTGGCCACTTTCTTCCCTGCAGCATCTCTGTCCCTTGTCTTTTCTTTTTAACCTGCCTGTGAGCCATGTTTAGGAGGAGGCTGTGGAGCCCAGTTGATGCTCTGCTGCACAACTAAGCCCACACCCCAGCTGAGTGTCTTGTGGACTGTTTGCCTCTTCTCTCAGCCCAAGACACTAAATGAAGTACTGGTGCATTGGCTGCTTGCGAAGTGCCTCATTAATGAAGGGAGATGTTCAAGGGGGTAGAGCTCATCATGGCTTCACCCCTTGTGCATGTGCTGTGGAGCCAGGATGCCTCCTGGTTGGCAGTGGAGTCCTCTCTTGCTTTGGAAACCACAGTCTTCCTGGGTTTCCTGGGTGCGAGGGTAAGAGATGCTCATGCAGGCAGGAGGACTGAGCCAGGCATGCTGTGGGGTTGAAGCTCCTGGTTTGCCAGGATGCTCAAATGACCACCCTTGATGAGCCTAAAGGTAAGAGCAGAGCTCAGTGTGCCAGAAAGGGAAACACTGCTATCTGGAATCAAAAATCATATCCCTGGCTCTCCTCCCCACCCCCTGAAAAGCTATCATGTAATCTGAGAACATCATTAGTATGCTAGAAATTAAAGTGTTACTCACCTCTCTAAGCCATCAGTTTGGTTTTGGGGCTCTTGCTGCCAGCAGCTTGAGTCAGCGCTGAGTCTTGAAGTGGAAAGTCTCCTCTCCACTGACTCCCCTCCGAGGACTGAAGGCTGTCTGGGGTGGTGGGTTACATTTCTAATGTTCAGATCCCTGCTTGTGAGTGATGGCATGGCGGGAATGTCAGCTGTATGGGAATAAACTGCAGCAATTTATTCTCTCCAGCCTGTTTGAAAGTCAACAGAGTGGCACCATTAGCTGGAACAAAACAGGTCCACTATTGTGAGATACAACGGTGGCCAGATCTGTAGTTGCTTATAATTTATCATGCTAGTAGTCCTGAGTGCTGGAAAGATGCCAGCTCAGGTCGATTGTGACCCTCTACATTGAAAGGGGGCCAAGAAAGAGAAGTGTAGCAAAACTTCATTAGAAGCAGGACTCTCTTATACAGATCTGGAATGTAAAGAATTTCCTATTCACTTGGGATATAAAGAAAACCTGAGCTACTCCCCCCTCCCCAAATGCTGAGGAATGCAGGGGGATAGCTTGGGTCTGGTGGAGGCAGCGTATGTCTTGCTGACTTGAACAGTTTCACGTTAGCATCCTCCAGACTTGGTAGAAGAGCTGTGTAAAGCTTGTGGGAGCTGAAGTAATACCCTGATGATGGCAGAAGCACAGTGCCATTATGCGCTCAAGTTTCAAGCGAGGTGCGTTACTCAGTGAGGTACCGTGTAGGGGAGGAGCTGGAGCGAGGGCATTTCTGAAGTGCAGGGTTTTGTTTGTGCCCAGTGTTAGTGCAGCAAGTTTTGGTGGAAAGTCCTGTGCTCCAAAACACCAGTTAACAGCTCGTTTGGGGGAATTGCTTTGTGTAGATGCATAAAGGGTAGGATGAGACATCCGCAAGCAAAGCTGCCCATCACTCTGACAGTGATCTTGTCTTCTACCATAGCAGCGCACTTCCACAGCTGAAGGCCGAAGGGGTGTTAGACTGTTCAGTCTTGGCATTGTCGGCCCCCGTCAGTTTTGTGACCGTGAAAATAACCCCGCTGCTTTGCGAAGCCCTGCCCAGCAGTCTAAGGTATGCTGAATTAGGTACCTTTTGTGGGGTCCTGGAGGTCTTCCCCAGATTCCCAGTTTGAAAATATGACTTGCAGTTGGGTTTCCTGCAACCACAAGCTCCTAAATTTTTCCAGTTACCTGCCTGCTTCGTTCATGCTGAGTCCCAGAAGCTGTGCAAAAAGGTATACATTACTTTTGGCTAAAGCCTCTCTCTGGGCACTGTTATTAATGGCCGTATCATTTTTTTTGTGTCACTGCAAATTGTATCAAGGCCATCTGGGCCCGAGGATGGGTGGATCCTCCCCTCCAGCACGGACTGTGGTGTAGGGATGCTCTGGGAACTGCACCTGCTTGCACCTGCTTCCTTTGGCTGTCTTTTGCCTCTCCGGTTCGCATCTGTGCTTGAAGACCTCTGAGGAAGGGGTCTTGAGCTCCAGGAGAGCTGCTCTCCCCCTCCTGTGGACAAGCAACTCTGCCGCAAGTCAAGGGGATTTACTTGGATCCTCTAGCTAGACAATCTAGCCCAAGGAATTGAAACTATTATTCATCTCTTGATGGCGTAATTAGCAGATGAACTTTTGACGCTGGCTTGAATGCAAGGGTGGTGGGAAGAGACTGGCTATTTCAGCTATCTTAAACCCTTCCCAAAATGGAAAAGCAGCTGGCGCAAAGGCCACAAATGCTGGGGCCCTTCTTCCTGAAGTGCTTTGTCAGGGGCTTCTGAAATAACATTTCAATTTATACCACATCAAACTCTGAGACAGGTGAGTAGTGATTTTTTTTTTTTTTTTTTTAACTTTATTTTTCCAAAAGGGATTTCTGAATGGAGGAATGTAGATAACAAACGGTCTTGGTGTGAAAATGAATGGACCTGCCCTGTGGAGAAACTGGGTATCTTCCCTGGCAAGTTGGTGTCTAGGGTAGTTTTGACAGTAA